>JAWZYU010000022.1:44203753-45553753 GCA_038380435.1 Ryuthela nishihirai
AGGCAGAGAGATAGAGAGAAAAGCTTGCAAACAAATTGACAACTAGACAGACAGACAGAGATAGACAGACAGACAGACAGACAGACAGATAAATTGATAGAAAAGCTTACAAACCAACTGACAAATAGATAGACAGACAGACAAATAGATAGAAAAGCTTACAAACAAACTGACAAATAAACAGACAGACAGACAGACAGACAGATATAGATAGACAGAGAAACAGATAAATAGATAGAAAAGATTACAAACACACTGACAAATAGATAGACAAACAGACAGCTAAATGGATAGAAAAGCTTACAAACAAACTGACAAATAGGCAGACAGACAGATAAAAAGATAGAAAAGATTACAAACTGACAAATAGAGAGGCAGACAGAGATAGATAGACAGACCGACAGACAGATAGATAGAGAGATAAATGGATAGATAGACAGATATAAAGACAGACAGACAGATATATAGGCAGATAGATAGATAAATAGATAGAAAAGCTTACAAACAGACTGACAGATAGATAGATAGACAGACAGAGATAGACAGAAACATAGATTGATTGACATCTTTTATTTTTGTTCCATAATTAATTACCTAAGGTTGGGTTGTTTTACCACTGAGCGGCAGCAATTTCCATACAAATGGCCAGGTCACAAAAACCCCAAGGCCTCAGAGAAGGTTGGGGGAGGGGACCCACTGGAACAGCTGTTGGGAGAGAGATGGCAGACTCCCGTCAAGGCCATTCAGCGTGTTCTTTAACGTGCAGAAGGTATGGCTCTCCCGCACACAGTGTCATGGCTTAACGTCCCATCCGACGGACGGCAGACTTTCCAAGCCCATCGGTGTCCCCTACTGACCGTGGTCAGGGCGGGGAGTTTTGCGGAGATAAATCTCAACGCTGACAAAGCTAGGATTCGAACCTGGGAACTACAGATTACGAGCCTGGCGCGCTACCGACTCTACTACATCTGTCTCCCAACAGCTGTTCCAGTGGATCCCCTCCCACAACCTGCTCTGAGCCTTCGGGGTCCTTGTAACCTGGCCATTTAGCCCATGGTGTGCAAAAAAGTGCCGCTCAGAAGTAAAACACCCAACGTTAAAGAACACACTGGATGGCCTTGACGGGAGCCTACCATCTGTCTCCCAACAGCTGTTCCAGTGGGTCCCCCCCACAACCTTCTCTGAGCCTTCGGGGTCCTTGTGACCTGGCCATTTAGCCCATGGTGTGCAAAAAAAGTGCCGCTCAGAGGTAAAACAACCCAACGTTAAAGAACACGCTGGATGGCCTTGACGGGAGACTACCATCTGTCTCCCAACAGCTGTTCCAGTGGGTCCCCTCCCACAACCTTCTCTGAGCCTTCGGGGTCCTTGTGACCTGGCCATTTACCCCAAGGTGTGAAAAAATGTGTCGCTCAGAAGTAAAACAACCCAACGTTAAAGAACACGCTGGATGGCCTTGACGGGAGACTACCATCTGTCTCCCAAGAGCTGTTCCAGTGGGTCCCCTCCCCGAACCTTCTCTGAGCCTTCGGGGCCTTTGTGACCTGGCCATTTTCCCCAAGGTGTGCAAAAATGTGCCGCTCAGAAATAAAATAACAAAACCCCCCAACCTTCCCTGAACCGTCGGGGTCCTTGTGACCTGGCCATTTAGCCCATTTTGTAAAGAAAAGTACCGCTCAGAGGTAAAATAACCCAACCAACAAACACATACCCGCACCTAAAAATATTTCTAAAATGCAACTGTAGATTTCCAGAGAATAAATTGAATAATCAATATTCGTTCCATGTATATGAACAAGAAAAAAAAAGGATTCCTAAAACATTTCAATCAAAGTCTTTCCACGTACGATTTGAATTCAAATATTTCTAAAGCGTTCATCTGATTTAATAATATGCTGCCACATTTTTTCCGTTAAACATGTAAACCTCACGTCTAACAATTAAATCACACCTCCCGGTGCTAAAAACATTCAACAAATATTTACCAACGATAAAACTTGGTGCTCCCGGCTAATCTAATTCCTTCCCCTCAACAACAACGAAGTGCCTCGATCTTGAGTTCAAGCGGTCGCGGGTTCTTCTTCCAAATCCGGATCACATTGTCGGATGAAGCGCGGGAATTAGCATCTGTGCTCTGTGTGTGTGCTTGCAGCCTCCCCGCACAGGCCCACGCACGCCAACAAGTAATATGCACTAATGGCAAATCGGCTTTTCGTGTCTACAAATAAAAAAGAGCTCTCGAAAAGCTTTTCTGTTGACAGAAATCTTTTCAATTCGGTGAGTCTTATTATCGCAGGTTTTAGTTCACATGTCCTGATCTATAAGAGGACTTTGGAGGAGGATGTGGATGAGTATGATGTTAATTTTTTTTTTGGAGGGGGGGAGAGGATGGAGGATTAGATCGTTGAAATTCTAGACGGTTGAGATTTTCCTAAAAGGTGACAATTTTCTGCAGAAATAAATTTTTATTATGGTAAGTCCAAATACACCTGTCGGATGGGGTTGGCTCAGTCGGTAGCGTACCAGGTTCGTAATCTGTAGTTCCCAGGTTCGAATCCCAGTTGAGATTTATCTCCGAAAAATTCCCCGCCCTGCCCACGGTCAGTAGGAGACACCGATGGGCTTGGAAAGACCGCCGTCCGTCGGATGGGATGTTAAGCCGTGGCCCCGTGTGTGGGAGAGCCATAACCTGTGCACGTTAAAGAACACGCTGGATGGCCTTGACGGGAGGCTGATATCTGTCTCTCAACAGCTGTTCCAGTGGGTCCCTTCCCCCATCCTTCTCTGAGCCTTCGGGGTCCATGTGACCTGGCTATTTAGCCCATTGTGGGCAAAAAAGTGCCGTTCAGAGGCAAAACAACCCAACCCAAGTGTATCCACCTAAAGTACTTAACTCTGAGCCTGCTGTCTGCGTAATATTGTTGTCAAGAAAAGGATTTAGGTAAGAGCAGGTCCTCCTCACACTCTTCGTTTAATGTTCTCACAAAAAGGTTTTAGAAAACAGAGGACATAAAAACTGTCCGTGTAACATTGTAGCAAAATAGATATTAACTAAGAGCAGGTCCTCAAATTGTCTATGTAATGTTCCCACATAAAAACTTTTAGATAAGAGAAGGTCATCAAAATATCCTTGAAATGTTCTCACAAAATACGTTTAGATAAGAGCAGGTCATCAAAATGCCGGTGTAACATTCACACAAAAAATTATTAATTAAGAGCAGCTCCTCAAAATGTCCATGAAGTGTTGCTACAAAATGTTCTTACATATAAGAGCAGGTCTTCAAAGTGTTCGTTTGATATTCTCTCAAAAAAAAGTTCTTAGATATGAGCAGGTCTTCAAACTGTCCATTACATGGACAGTTTGAATTTAAATTTAATTTTAATTATCCTTAAATTGTCCATGAAATGTTGTTACAAAATTGTTTTCATATATAAGAGCAGGTTGGGTTGTTTTACCTCTGAGCGGCACTTTTTTTGCACACCATGGGCTAAATTGCCAGGTGACATGGACCCCGAAGGCTCAGAGAAGGTTGTGGGAGGGGACCCACTGCAACAGCTGTTGGGAGACAGATGGTAGCCTCCCGTCAAGGCTATCCAGCGTGTTCTTTAACGTGCACAGGGTATGGCTCTCCCAGACACGGGCCCACGGCTTAACATCCCATCCGACGGACGGCTGCCTTTCCAAGCCCATCGGTGTCCCCTACTGACCGTGGGCAAGGCGGGGAATTTTGCGGAGATAAATCTCAACGCTGACCCAGCTGGGACTCGAACCTGGGAACTACAGATTACGAGCCTGGCGCGCTACCGACTGAGCCACCCCCGCCCCCGCCCCATAAGAGCAGGTCCTTAAATTGTCCATGAAATGTTGTTATAAAATTGTTTTCATATATAAGAGCAGGTCCTCAAATTGTTAATTTGATATTCTCGCAAAAAAGTTCTTTGATACGAGCAGGTATTCAAACTGTTCGGTAATATTCTCACAAAAATTATTAGATTTGAGCTTCCTAAAAATGTCCATGAAGTTCTTAAAAAATGATTTTTATATAAAAGCACATGTCCTCAAACTGTCGATTTGATTTCTTATAAAAGTATTTAAATGTCAGCAGGACTTCAAACTGTCCGTGTAATACTCTCACGAAAATACGTTTCGATAAGAGCAGATCTTCAAATTGTACATGTAATGCTACTACCAAAAAAAAAAAAGCAGTTTACCTAAAAACAGATCCAAACTTGAAAACAAAAAATAGGCTTGAGTTGTCAGTACAATGTTCTCACAAAAAAGCTTTCAGGAAAGAACAGGTCCTCAAACTGTCCGTATAATGCGGTCGCAAAAAAGATTGTAAATAAGAGCAGGTCTTCAAACTGTCCGTATAATGCTGTCACAAAAAAGTTATAAATAACAGCAGGTCCTCAAACTGTCCGTATAATGCTGTCACAAAAAAGATTATATATAAGAGCAGGTCCTCAAACTGTCCGAATAATGCTGTCACAAAAAAGATTATAAATAAGAGCAAGTCCTCAAACTGTCCGTATAATGCTGTCACAAAAAGATTATAAATAAGAGCAGATCCTCAAACTGTCCGTATAATGCTGTCACAAAAAAGATTATAAATAAGAGCAGGTCCTCAAACTGTCGGTATAGTGCTGTCAGAAAAAAGATTATAAATAAGAGCAGGTCCTCAAACTGTCCGTATAATGCTGTCACAAAAAAGATTATAAATAAGAGCAGATCCTCAAACTCTCCGTACAATGCTGTCACAAAAAAGATTATAAATAAGAGCAGGTCCTCAAACTGTCCGTATAATGCTGTCACAAAAAAAGTTATAAATAAGAGCAGTTCCTCAAATTGTCCGCGTGAGATTAACCAAAAAGTTTCTAGAGAAGTAATAGGTTCTTAAACCGTCTCTGTAAACTGTATTACATGTAACGAAAAAACTCTCTTGAAAGACACTTCTCTCTGTTTCGAAATGCATTAAAAAAAATACCAGAAACAAAACCAATTTTCTCTTTCTACAAAGCCAAAAAAATTGTCGCCCATAAAAAACTTCCTTTTTTCTCTCTCTCTAACTGCGTTATCGTCCTATTAATTGGCTCAGTCGGTAGCGTGCCAGGCTCGTAATCTGCAGTTCCCAGGTTCGAATTCCAGTTGGGTCAGCGTTGAGATTTATCTGCGCAAAATTCCGCGCCCTGCCCACACATGGGACACCGATGGGCTTGGAAAGGCCGCCGTCCGTCGGATGGGACGTTAAGCCGTGGCCACGTGTGCGGGAGAGCCATACCCTGTGCATGTTAAAGAACACGCTGGATAGCCTTGACGGGAGGCTACCATCTGTCTCCCAACAGCTGTTCCAATGGCTCTCCTCCTCCAACCTTCTCTGGGGCGGGGGTGGCTCAGTCGGTAGCGCGCCACGCTCGTAATCTGTAGTTCCTAGATTCGAGTCCCAGCTGGGTCAGCGTTGAGATTTATCTCCGCAAAAATTCCCCGCCCTGCCCACGGTCAGTAGGGGACACCGATGGGCTTGGAAAGGCCGCCGTCCGTCGGATGGGACGTTAAGCCGTGGCCCCGTGTGCGGGAGAGCCATACCTTGTGCACGTTAAAGAACACGCTGGATGGCCTTGACGGGAGGCTACCATCTGTCTCCCAACAGCTGTTCCAGTGGGTCCCCTCCCCCAACCTTCTCTGAGCCTTCGGGGTCCATGTGACCTGGCCATTTAGCCCATGGTGTGCAAAAAAGTGCCGCTCAGAGGTAAAACAACCCAACCCAACCTTCTCTGACCCCTCGGGGTCCATGTGACCTGGCCATTTAGCCCATGGTGTGCAAAAATGTGCCGCTGAGATGCAGGACAATCCAAACCAACTTGGAGCAGTGGTTAAGGTTAGCTGCCTACTATTCCATCGGACATGTCCATGTATGTGTTTGCATGCAAGGCATGTTGTAACATTGTTTAAGCTTTTCTATTATTATGGTATTTGTATGGAATATCGTTATTTTACATACATTTAAGAAAAATGTGTGTAATGATTCCCTAAGAATTCGGAGACTTCTAAAGGCATTACCAGCAATTTTTGCATAGTGGTTCCTAAGATAATGGCGTACATAAGTTTAATGTTTCGTTAATACCTCAAAACTTAATGCCCCCAGATAAATGGGATAATTTCTCCTAAACTGTAAGATATATAACCACCACATTCCGTAGAAGGATTCCATTTAACGTAACTAAGTCCCCTAAAGCAACGAGAGGTTTGGCCTCCAAACATTCTTCCTCCTATTAAAAAAAATGGAAGAACTTCTTTAAAGAGTAGAAGTAAAGATCATGAAATTCGTTTCACAAATTCCTCTTATCCTAGCTTTAGGTGACTTTTGTCATCTAAAAAAGGAACCTCAAATAATAATGAAACAGGGTAGAAAGCCTCTAAAATGGGCCACTAAACTCGTCCCAAGTTGCCTTTTAATCGGAGTATGAAGAAACATTTCTTTCCCAAACAAATAAATGGAACAGTATATTGGAATGGCTTTTTCCTCTCCATATATTTTTAAAAGCTTGTATCTCTGGATACGCACTTGATACATGTATTTATTGTCCTGAATCAATACGTTCCATTGAACGAAAGCAAAATATTATGAAATATCTGAAACTGAAAGAGAAGCGGAAGTATCTCAGCTTATCCTAAAAACATAGTAACATAGTTTTTTGAAGCACATTTAATTGTGTCACTTAAATCAAAAAAATTGATT
This sequence comes from Ryuthela nishihirai, assembly GCA_038380435.1. NCBI lineage: Eukaryota > Metazoa > Arthropoda > Arachnida > Araneae > Heptathelidae > Ryuthela > Ryuthela nishihirai. The sequence continues at coordinate 44,210,491 of JAWZYU010000022.1, forward strand.
CTATTTATTTTATTTCTAGAATTCTTAATTAATAGTCACAAGGAATGCAATGATCAGGCATTGATTGTGGAAAATTAACAGTTCTTTGGAACATTAAACAGTTCTTTGGAAGCAGATTGGAGTTTCTCTTCAATGCCATCCACATCCATTGGACTTTTGAACGTTAATGTTTTGTCTTTCTTGCACACAGAGCTGCAGCTCAGCATCCCATTCGATGGACATTGGCTTTGCAATAGCAAAAGGATGCATTTTCTCATAGAATCGAGTGGGATGTTTTGACTCTGAACGGCACTTTTTTGCACACCATGGGCTAAATGGCAAGGTCACAAGGACCCCGCAGGCTCCGAGAAGGTTGGGGGTTGTTGGGTTGGGTTGTTTTACCTCTGAGCGGCACTTTTTGCACACCATGGGCTAAATGGCAAGGTCACAAGGACCCCGCAGGATCAGAGAAGGTTGGGGGAGGGGACCCACTGGAACATCTGTTGGGAGACAGATGGTAGCCTCGCATCAAGGCCATCCAGCGTGTTCTTTAACGTGCACAGGGTATGGCTCTCCCGTTCACGGGGCCACGGTTTAACGTCCCATTCGACGGAAGGCGGCCTTTCCAAGCCCATCGGTGTCCCCTATTGACTGTGGGCAGGGCGGGGAATTTTGCGGAGATAAATTTAAACACTGACCCAGCTGGGACTCGAACCTGGGAACTGCAGATTACGAGCCTGGCGCGCTACCGACTGAGCCACTCCCGCTGCAAGGTCCCTGTGTTGTAAAGTTGAGTGTAGGGGAAAAGTGGGTGGGTTGTAAAGATGAGTATATGGGGAAGGGCGGTGAGTTTTAAAGATGGATATAGGGGAAGATGAATTCGGCGGGTTAAAGGTGAGTATAGGGAAAGGTCGGAGAGTTGTAAAGGTGAGTATAGGGGAAGGTCGGAGAGTTGTAAAGGTGAATATAGGGGCAGGTCGGAGAGTTGTAAAGTGAGTATATGGAAAGGTCGGAGAGATGTAAAAGTGTTTAGGGGAAGGTCGGAGAGTTGTAAAGGTGAGTATAGGGGCAGGTCGGAGAGTTGTAAAGGTGAGTTTAGGGAAAGGTCGGAGAGTTGTAATGGTGAGTTTACGGGAAGGTCGGAGAGTTGTAAAGGTGAGTATAGGAGAAGGTCGGAGAGATGTAAAAGTGAGTATGGGGGAGATAGGTGGAGTTTAAAAGTAAGTATAGAGGTAAGTTCGTCGTTTTCTAAAGATGAATAAGGGAAAATGTCGGGGGAGGGGGGTTGTAAAGCTGAAAATGGGGTAAATCGGTTGTGTGTAATAATGAGTATAGGAGAAAGTGTGTACATTGTAAAGGAGAGTATAAGAAAAAGTTAGGCGTGTTGGAAAAGTGAATATGAGTGCAAAGGGAGGTGGGTGTAAAAATGAATGTATGTGGAAGGTCAGCGTGGTGTATTATATTGCATTGTGCATATTGTATGATTATAGGGGAAGTTCGGTGCGTTGTAAAGTGAGTAGGGGGAGGGAAATAAGAGATAAAGAATATTTCGAAGTTCTATGAAATACAACAACAGAGTTGCTATGATATAATTTTTCCTTTTCCAAAGAGTGGATGAGGGAAAAGAATGTGTTGGATGAAGAAGGGCGGGGGGGGGGGGGATAAAGGAGGCATGAGCTCAAGAGCCTGAGCATCACGCGAGTGGCTCTCGCTCTCTCTTAGTGCCGAGTAAGCATCTTAAAGGAAATGGACGCGCGAATGATACCGATGGACACGTGCGAGGGCAGGCAAGATCTCGGATCGATGGCGAGCGAGGTGGTGATGGGAAACAGGAGGAAAACGAGGAATCGGCGATGGGAAATCGGCCAGATGAAAACTTTCGACGACGCGGACGGAGAGGTGGGAGAAATAAAAGGGTTGGTTGTTGTGGTGATGCAGAGAGTTAGGTAAAATACTTTTTAAATAGATCGGGATTTGTTGAGGATGAATGTTTCTGTGCTTTTGGGGGGATTGCGGGAAAAATCGGAAAAGGGAAAAGTTGCATAATTTACGTCTATACCCAGAGATGCACAATGTCCCGTAAAACTCCCCACCCTGCCACGATCAGTAGCGGACACCGATGGGCTTGGACAGGCCGCAGTCTGTCGGGTGGGATGTTAAGTCGTGGCCTCGTGTGCAGGAGAGCCATACCCTGTGTACGTTAAAGAACACGCTGGATGGCGTTGACGGGGTGTTACCATATGTCTCCCAACAGCTGTTAAAGTGGGTTCTTTCCCCCAACCTTCTCAAATCCTTCGTGGTTCTTGTGACCTGCCATTTAGCCCATGGTGTGCAAAAAGTGCCGCTCAGAGGTAAAACAGCCAACATTAAAGAACACGCTGGATGGCCTTGACGGGAGGCTACCATCTGTCTCCCAACAGCTGTTCCAATAGGTCCCCTCCCCAAGCATTCTCTGAGTCTTCTTCGGGATCCATGTGACCTGGTCGTTTAGCCGATGGTGTGCAAAAAAGTGCTGCTCAGAGGTAAAACAGCCCAACGTTAAAGAACACACTGAATGGCTTTGACGGTAGGTTACCATGTCTCCTAACAGCTGTTCCAGTGGGTTCCCTCCCCCAACCTTCTCTGAGTCTTCGGGGTCCTTGTGATCTGGCCATTTAGCTCATTGTGTACAAAAAGGTGCCGCTCAGAGGTAAAACAAACCAAACCAATGAGTACAATGTCTAGAAAACATCCGAAAGATATCTAAGATGATCAGTAGATATTCAGTGGTTATCTTAGATATTTTCCTTATGTTTCCAGGAGATTGTTGGTTTGAGGGTAAACTAGAAATTAATCGGTGTCTCTTGATTTCTATATCGCCTTTTCGACCCCTATATGACCTTGCAAACCACACAACCACATTATCCAGAAAAAATCCATAGGATATCTAAGATGGCAAATGAATATCCATTTGTCATTTTGTGGATATTGCAGTTGTATGGGTGGCAGCTGATCCGGAAATTCCTCTTCTGGGTTCTGCTGCCTGAAATAGTCCGATTCACTAAATTTTACCTCTCGAGCGCCGGTGAATCGAAATTTGACCTTTGACCGCGAAGAACACATGGAATCCACAATTTTAGATATCCTATGGATCTTAGATATCCCATGGATATCCACAAAATAGCCATGAGATATCTAAGATGGCAAATGGATATCCATTTGTCATCTTAGATATCTTATGGATATTTTGTGGATATTGTAGTTGAATTCTACTTCTCTTCTGAGTTCTACTGCATGAAATAGTCCAATTCCTTAAATTTTACCTCTAGAGCGCAGGTGAATCGAAATTTGACCTTTGACCTCTAAGAACCCATGGCATCCACAATTTGGCATAATTTCTCTTATCTAACACTGAAATTAACCCCCAGGCTTTTAAACAGCCTAAGAGATCGGAGATCATATCTGACTCTAGTAAATTATTTATTTTGGGGTCTTTTTTTTGCAACCTGTTAAATTTTCCAGCATTCATAACACCCTGAACACTGAAAAAATATTGTTTAAAACTAAGATTTAGATAGGATTGAGATCTATAATTTATATTTAGACCAATTTTTCATGGGGCGGGGGTGGCTCAGTCGGTAGCGCGCCAGGCTCGTAACCTGTAGTTCCCAGGTTCGAGTCCCAGCTGGGTCAGCGTCGAGATTTATCTCCGCAAAATTCCCCGCCCTGTCCACGGTCAGTAGGGGACACCGATGGGCTTGGAAAGGTCGCCGTCCGTCGGATGGGACGTTAAGCCGTGGCCCCGTGTGCGGGAGAGCCATACCCTGTGCACGTTAAAGAACACGCTGGATGGCCTTGACGGGAGGCTACCATCTGTCTCCCAACAGCTGTTCCAGTGGGTCCCCTCCCCCAACCTTCTCTGAGCCTTCGGGGTCCATGTGACCTGGCCATTTAGCCCATGGTGTGCAAAAAAGTGCCGCTCAGAGGTAAAACAACCTAACCTAACCAATTTTTCATTCCAATTGATAGTGAAGAAGTGATTTGAGCTTAGAATGTAATTTTTCTGTTGAGATAACATCGAACTGTCTCCATTTTTTTTATTTGGTACAGTCTCTCAAATAAATATCTGAACACTATAGTTCATTACAGAATTCAGAAAAAATATCTGGCAAAGAGTTTTTTAGAAATTAGTTCATCTGGCAACCTTCGTTTACAGTCGCTCAAATAAATATCCGAAAACCATGGTTCATTACAGAATTCAGAAAAAAAAATATCTGGCAAAGAGTTTTTAGAAATTAGTGATCTGGCAACCTTCGTGTACAGTCGCTCAAATAAATATCCCAACACTATGGTTCATTACAGAATTCAGAAAAAATATCTGGCAAAGGTTTTTTTTTTAGAAATTAGTGATCTGGCAACCTTCGTGTACAGTCGCTCAAATAAATATCCGAACACTACGGTTCATTACATAATTCAGAAAAAAATATCTGGCAAAGATTTTTTTTTTAGAAATTAGTGATCTGGCAACCTTCGTGTACAGTCGCTCAAATAAATATCCCAACAATATGGTTCATTACATAATTCAGAAAAAAATATCTGGCAAAGATTTTTTTTTAGAAATTAGTAATCTGGCAACCTTCGTGTACAGTCGCTCAAATAAATATCCCAACACTATGGTTCATTACAGAATTCAGAAAAAATATCTGGCAAAGATTTTTTTTTTAGAAATTAGTGATCTGGCAACCTTCGTGTACAGTCGCTCAAATAAATATCCGAACACTACGGTTCATTACATAATTCAGAAAAAAATATCTGGCAAAGATTTTTTTTTAGAAATTAGTGATCTGGCAACCTTCGTGTACAGTCGCTCAAATAAATATCCCAACAATATGGTTCATTACATAATTCAGAAAAAAATATCTGGCAAAGATTTTTTTTTAGAAATTAGTGATCTGGCAACCTTCGTGTACAGTCGCTCAAATAAATATCCCAACACTATGGTTCATTACAGAATTCAGAAAAAATATCTGGCAAAGGTTTTTTTTTTAGAAATTAGTGATCTGGCAACCTTCGTGTACAGTCGCTCAAATAAATATCCGAACACTACGGTTCATTACATAATTCAGAAAAAAATATCTGGCAAAGATTTTTTTTTTAGAAATTAGTGATCTGGCAACCTTCGTGTACAGTCGCTCAAATAAATATCCCAACACTATGGTTCATTACATAATTCAGAAAAAAATATCTGGCAAAGATTTTTTTTTAGAAATTAGTGATCTGGCAACCTTCGTGTACAGTCGCTCAAATAAATATCCCAACAATATGGTTCATTACATAATTCAGAAAAAAATATCTGGCAAAGATTTTTTTTAGAAATTAGTGATCTGGCAACCTTCGTGTACAGTCGCTCAAATAAATATCCCAACACTATGGTTCATTACAGAATTCAGAAAAAATATCTGGCAAAGGTTTTTTTTTTAGAAATTAGTGATCTGGCAACCTTCGTGTACAGTCGCTCAAATAAATATCCGAACACTACGGTTCATTACATAATTCAGAAAAAAATATCTGGCAAAGATTTTTTTTTTAGAAATTAGTGATCTGGCAACCTTCGTGTACAGTCGCTCAAATAAATATCCGAACACTATGGTTCATTGCAGAATTCAGAAAAAATATCTGGCAAAGATTTTTTTAGAAATTAGTGATCGGGCAACCTTCGTGTACAGTCGCTCAAATAAATATCACAACACTATGGTTCATTACATAATTCAGAAAAAAAATATCTGGCAAAGATTTTTTTAGAAATTAGTGATCTGGCAACCTTCGTGTACAGTCGCTCAAATAAATATCCGAACACTATGGTTCATTACAGAATTCAGAAAAAATATCTGGCAAAGTTCTTTTAGAAATTAGTGATCGGGAAACCTTCGTGTTACGTAACACGAAGGTTGTCAGATCACTAATTTCTAAAAAACTGTTGCCAAACAACCCAACTTAAAGATTTAACGACTAGTGCTTCTTGATTCAAAAATAGAATGAAATTGAATAATTCCATGAAAATTTTGATTTCTGAATAATTTGATAAAATCTTTGTTCAGTAATAAATTGTCACAGGGTTGGGTTGTTTTACCTCTGAGCGGCACTTTTTTGCACACTATGGGCTAAATGGCCAGGTGACATGGACCCCGAAGGCTCAGAGAAGGTTAGGGGAGAGGACCCACTGGAACAGCTGTTGGGAGACAGATGGTAGCCTCCAGTCAAGGCCGTCCAGTGTGTTCTTGACACGCTCGATGGTCTTGACGGAGGACCTCAGTATTCTATTCCATACACGGGGCCACGGTTTAACATCCCATTCGACGAACGACGGTCTTTCCAAGCCCATCTGTGTTTCGTACTGACCGTGGACAGGAGTTTTGCGGAGATAAATCTCATTGCTGACCCAGCTGGGGCTCGAACCTGGGAACTGTAGAATACGAGCCTGGCGCGCTACCGACTGAGCCATCCCAGACCCAATTATCACAGGAAAAGTCCTGTAGATAAGGAATACTCGAAGAAAGGAACTGAGAAATCTTTGCTGTTTGCAATCATTAATTGGGGCGGGGGTGGCTCAGTCGGTAGCGCGCCAGGCTCGTAATCTGTAGTTCCCAGGTTCGAGTCCCAGCTGGGTCAGAGAGTTATCTCTGACCCAGATTGAGATTTATCTCCGCAAAAATTATTTATATATAGATTTATATATAGATTTATCTCCGCAGATTGAGATTTATCTCCGCAAAATTACCCGCCCTGCCCACGGTCAGTAGGGGACACCGATGGTTTGGAAAGGCCGCCGTCCATCGGATGGGACGTTAAGCCGTGGCCCCGTGTGCGGGAGAGCCATACCCTGTGCACGTTAAAGAACACGCTGGATGGCCTTGACGGGAGGCTACCATCTGTCTCCTAAAAGCTGTTCTAGTGGGTCCCCTCCCTCAACCTTCTCTGAGCCTTCGGGGTCCATGTGACCTGGCCATTTAGCCCATGGTGTGCAAAAAAGTGCCACTCAGAGGTAAAACAAACCAACGTTAAAGAACACGCTGGATGGCCTTGACGGGAGGCTACCATCTGTCTCCCAACAGCTGTTCCAGTGGGTCCCCTCCCCCAACCTTCTCTGAGCCTTCGGGGTCTATGCGACCTGGCCATTTAGCTCATGGTGTGCAAAAAAGTGCCACTCATAGGTAAAACAAACCAACGTTAAAGATCACGCTGGATGGCCTTGACGGGAGGCTACCATCTGTCTCCCAACAGCTGTTCCAGTGGGTCCCCTCCCTCAACCTTTTCTGAGCCGTCGGGGTCCATGTGACCTGGCCATTTAGCCCATGGTGTGCAAAAAAGTGCCGCTCAGAGGTGAAACAACCCAACAACAACAAATGCAATCATTAATCCGTCGCAACTGATACAAATGTTTATACTTTTGTTCTTTAAACATTTTAAAAGACTTTCTAAAATATTTTCACTTCCTGTTTGTCCTTTCAGTGGCAATAATTCAGTGAATTCCTGTAGGACACGGAAGGAAGTGAGTATTTTAACCAGCATCTCCTAAAACAGAAAGCAGGTGGAAGAAATTGTGACGTCAGCATAGGAAGTCCAATAATCCAGACATTTCTTATTTATATCATTCTATTATTGTTAGTGGTGAACTTTAACACTAATCTTCATACTAAGGTTTATTGATAAATATATCTTATTTAGAGGAAAACAATTTGTATTTATTAGTAATTATCATAATATTAATAAATACAAACAATTTTTTTCCTAAATAAAATATATATTGTAAATCAATATTGCTATAAATTTTGGTATAAAAGAACACCAGTAATAATAATAAAAGAAATAAATATATAACATAAGAAATAATATTACTGAATTGAGTCTTAAAAGTCTATTAGGCCAAGAAGAACCTTCTTTAAGGAGATTTTGCTTTCAAGAAACTGAAATTTTTACATAATTGTGATCTTTTTCAAATAAATTTAAAGGAACTTTAAACTAAGGTAAGGTCTTGCTTTTAGTCAATTTCTCCATTCTTGACGATCTGGAAGAGAGGGACGAAAAGCCCGAGTTTCCGGTAGTCTAGAGATTTTTTTTGACTGACTGACTGAGGATATCCTGTGCTGACGTCATAATTTGACACCACACACCAGTAATAATAATAGAAATAAATATATAAAATAAATCTGGATTATAGGATATCCTGTGCTGACGTCATAATGTGATCCACTGGCCTTTAGTTATAGGAAGCGTTGATCTAACCATCACTCAAGACTGTGATATGTCAGTAACATCTGTGGAATCATCAACGGCGAGAAATGTAAAATCAGCTGAATTAATATCAACAACTTGTGTATTTGACATTTCTGCAGAAACTGTTACGATTTTTTGTTTTACAGTTCTGGCTGGGAAAAAGCAATTCCTCAAATCTTTTTAAGCTTTCATTTTTATTTTAAAAATCGTTGAAGAGAACTTCAGAAGCGTTATTCATACAGTTTTTGGGAAAATCGCCATAAGTAATGGGTTTTCCCGCTTTTGAGATTTCCGCCAATAATATTAAACTTGCTTCAGTTAAGGTCGATGAAGAACTCGTCCAATCTGAAAGGGGTGAGGATCGCACAGTCGGTAGCGTGATAGGTTCGTTGGGTTGTTGTTAGGTTGTTTTACCTCTGAGCGGCACTTTTTTGCACACCATGGACTAAATGGCCAGGTCACATGGACCCCGAAGGCTCAGAGAAGGTTGGGGAAGAGGACCCACTGGAACAGCTGTTGGGAGACAGATGGTAGCCTCCCGTCAAGGCCATTCAGCGTGTTCTTTAACGTGCACAGGGTATGGCTCTCCCGCACACGGGGCCACGGCTTAACGTCCCATCCTACGGACGGCGGCCTTTCCGAGCCCATCGGTGTCCCCTACTGACCGTGGGCAGGGCGGGGAATTTTTCGGAGATAAATCTCAACGCTGACCCAGCTGGGACTCGAACCTGGGAACTACAGATTACGAGCCTGGCGCGCTACCGACTGAGCCACCCCCTCCCCCGATAGATTCGTAATCTGCAGTTCCCAGGTTCGAGTCCCAGCTGGGAAAATGAGATTTATCTCTGCAAAACTCCACGCTTTGCCTAGGTCAGTAGTGGACAACAGTTTGCTTGGAAACGCCGCCGTCTGTCGTATGGAACGTTAAGCCATGGCCCTATGTGTTCGGTAAGGGAATGATTATAAGGTAAGTCTGAACGGCACTTTTTTGGACACGTTGGGCTAAATGGCCAGGTCACATGGATCCAGATGGCTCAGAGAAGGTTGGGAGAGGGAACTCACTGGAATAGCTGTTGAGAGACAGATAGTAGCTTCCCGTCAAGGCCATCCAGCGTGTTCTTTAACGTTGGGTTGTTTTACATCCAAACGGCATTTTTTTACACCATGGGTTAAATGGTGAGGTCACAAGGATCTCGAAGGCTAAGAGAAGGTTAGGGTAGGGGACCCACTGGGACAGCTGTTGGTAGACAGATTGTAGTCTCCCGTCAAGGCCATCCAGCGTGTTCTTTGACGTTGGGTTGTTTTACCTCTGAGCGGCACTTTTTTGCACACCATGGGCTAAATGGCCAGGTCACATGGATCCCGATGGCTCAGAGAAGGTTGGGGAGGGGACCCACTGGAACAGCTGTTGGGAGACAGATGGTAACCTACGGTCAAGGCAACCAACGTATTCTTTAACGTGCACAGAGTATGGCTCTCCCGCACACGGGGCCACGGCTTAACGTCCCATTCGATGGACGTTAAGCCGTGGCCCCGTGTGCGGAGAGAAAAAATGTGCTTGGAAAATGGCTTGGAAAATGATGGATGGCTTGGAAAGACCATCGGTGTTTCCAACACCGATGGCCTTTCCAAGTCCATCGGTGTCCACTACTGACCGTGGCCATGGCGTGGAATTTTGCGGAGATAAATCTCAACGCTGACCCAGCTGGTAATCGAACCTGGGAACTACAGATTACGAGCCTGGCGCGCTACCGACTGAGCCACCCCCGTGGTCCATGTGTGGGAGAGCCATACCCTGTGCACGCTGAAAAACACACTGAATTGCCTTGACGAGTGGCTATCATCTGTCTCACAACTGCTGTTACAATAGGTCATTTTGCGCCACCTTCTCTGAGCCTTCGGGGTCCTTGTGGCCTGGCCATTTAGCCCATTGTGTGCCAAACGGTGCCAGTCAGAGGTAATCCAACCGAATCCGAAAAACAATTCTGTTGAACTAGTGTTTGCTTTTGCAATTCTTCAACAGATTTTTTTTTTTATTGTTACAATCAGCATAGTTATCAGTGAAGTCGGAATGCTTTCGTTGGAACTGTTGCTCAATATTGCTAGATTGATTGTTGTGAAGTTGTAAATGACAAATTGAGATTTCGGTGTTTCCCATTAATTTCTATAAATACAAATCTCTCCGCCCATATTTAGTTAGAACCTCTGTTTTCCTCGGTGACTAGGGGCGGGGGTTGCTCAGTCGGTAGCGCGTCAGGCTCGTAATCTGTAGTTCCCAGGTTCGAGTCCCAGCTGGGACAGCGTTGAGATTTATTTCCGCAAAATTTCCCTCCCTGTCCATGGTCAGTACGGGACACCGATGGGCTTGGAAAGGCCGCCGTCCGTCCGATGAGCCATACCCTGTGCACGTTAAAGAACACGCTTGATGGCCTTGACGGGAGGCTACCATCTGTCTCCCAACAACTGTTCCAGTGGGTCCCCTCCTCCAACCTTCTCTGAGTCTTCGGGGTCCTTGTGACCTGGCCATTTAGCCCATGGTGTGCAAAAAAAGTGCCGCTCAGAGGTAAAACAACCCAACTCAAATCCTCGGTGACTTTTCCTTGAGAGTTTATAGGCCGAAATTAAAATATAATCTTTCGACACAAATATTAATGTCGTACACAGCTACCCTAATAAATATAATAATATTATAGAAAAAAGAAGTATTCGATGACTTTGTTCGACGAATTAAACAGCACTGAACCTAAACTCAAGGAATGGTTATTTTAAGTTCACACAAGTAAACCAAGACCGCAATGTTACTTATTTCTACTGAAATTTAGCTATCGACCTTATGTGATTGGGTTGTTTCTACATCTGAGCAACACTTTTCTGCGCACATTGGGTTAAATGGCCAAGTCACAAAAACCCCGAAGGCTCAAAGGGGTTGGGGGAGAGGACACATTGTAACAGCTGTCGGTTCACAAATGATAGTTTCCCGTCAAGACCACCTAGTGTGTTCTTTAACGTGCATAGGGCATGGCTCTCCCACACACGGGGCCACGGCTTAATGTCCCATACGACGGACAGCGGCCTTTCCATGCCCATCATTATACCTTACTGACCGAGGGCAGGCTGGGAGATTTGCGGAGAGAAATCTCAAAGCTTGCCCAACTAAGACTCGAACCTGGGAACTGCAGATTACGTGCTGAGCGTGCTACAGCCTGAGCCACCCCCACCCCACAATAATAGAGGGGAAATTCATTTATTTTGTTCCCTCGGCGTGAAAACTGAGAGCCACAGTTTTTCGTTCGCAGAGCCGCATGCGCACTGTGAGAACGGAAAGGCTGTGGCTGCAGAGGACAGCCGTACGAAAAGACGGGATTTACGGAGAATTAGAAGCCGGTTCCTGATCCGTGTTCTAGGGTACGATGAGATGAATGAAGAATCCCGTAGAAACATCAAAGGGGCGGGGGTGGCTCAGTCGGTAGCACGCCAGGCTCGTAATCTGTAGTTCCCAGGTGTGAATCCCAGCTGGGTCAGCTTTGAGATTTATCTCCGCAAAATTCCCCTCCCTGCCCACGGTCAGTAGTAACACCGATGGACTTGGAAAGGCCGCCGTCTGTCGGATGGGACGTTAAGGCGTGGTTCCGTGTGCGGAAGAGCCATACCCTGTGCACGTTAAAGAACACGCTGGATGGCCTTGACGGAAGGCTACCACCATCTGTCTCCCAACAGATGTTCCAGTGGGTCCCCTCCCCCAACCTTCTCTGAGCCTTCGGGGTCCTTGTAACCTGGCCATTTAGCGCATGGTGTGCAAAAAAGTGTCGCTCAGAAGTAAATCAACCCAGCGTTAAAGAACACGCTTTATGACCTTCACGGGAGGCTACCATCTGTCTCCCAATAGCTGTTCCAGTGGGTCCCCTCCCCCAACCTTCTCCGAGCCTTCGGGGTCCTTGTGACCTGGCCATTTTAGCCCATGGTGTGCAAAAAAAGTGCCGCTCAATGGTAAAACAATCCAAACAAAGAAACAGCAAAATTTACTGGAAATAGTTGATACTTTTTCTAGAACAATAAGTTTGAATTGTGCATTATTACGATGGTTATTTGGGGCTGGGTGGCTCAAACTGTAGCGCCCCAGGCTCGTAATCTGCAATGACCAGATTCGAGTCCCGCCTGGGTCAGCGTTAAGAATTATTTCTGCAAAACTTCTCGTCCTTCAATTGGTTAATAGGCAACACCGATGCGTTTGGAAATGCCGCCGTCCAACGCATGGGACGTTTTATCCGTTGCTCTGCGAGGGAGACTCAGACGCTGTGCACGTTAAAGAACAAGCTGGATGACATTACTGGGAAGCTGTCATCTGTCTCCCAATAGCTGTCTAGGGAAACCCCAACCTTCTCTGAGCCCTCGGGGTCCTTGTGACCAGGCCATTTATCTCACTGTGTGCAAAAAACGTGGCTTTTAGAGGTAAAACATCTCAACGATGGTTATTAAAGGAAACAATGTTGCCATTTGTTTCCATCTTTTACTTTGTTATTTGGGTGAAGCGAAATTGTTTATCGGTTGAAAAATTATGAAAAGATTTGAAGTTAAGAAGGTAGGAGGGAAGGATTCGTTTAGTGGAAAAAAAATTGATGCAATGAAATTAGAAATGAAAAAAAAAAGAAAATAACATTCCGTAAGGAAAAAAAAATAGATGCAATGAAATAAGAAATGAAAAGAAAAACATCCCGTAAGGAAAGAAAAGAATTAAGGACGGGTAAAAAAAGAAACGGTGAAAATATTTGAGAATAAAATAAAAAACGTGTTGAAAAAAGAAAATGGTAAGAAGTGAAGATGGAAAGGGTAAGGAAAATAAGAGCAATAAATTTGGAAAGAAAGTAACAAAAGACTGAAGGAAAAAAACAAAATTTAACACCAAAGGAGAGCAAAGCTAATAAAGACAGAAAGAACGAAAGTAAAAGGCCGATAATTACAGAAGTATCAAAAAGTAGAAAAAGATGAGAAAAAGAGAAGATGAAAGAAGATGAAAAGAAAAGTAATTGAACAAAATGGTTAAAAAAATATAGAACAAAAAATGACGGAAAGAAATCAATAACGTAAGGGAAAAATTGGAGAATTGCAAAAAGAAAAATCAAAGAGGGATAGAAAGAAAAGAAAGAAATAACGACAGGAAATGAAATGAAAGAGAAACAATAAAAAGAAAGACATATACGGTGCAAAAACCCAAAAGAATTAAATAACAAAAGGAAAAGATAGAAACTGAAAAAGGAGAGAAAAATAAAAAGGTGAAAATGAAAATAAAAAAAACCAAGAAAAAATAGAAAAGAGATGTAAATGAAATAGAAGAAAGAAGGAAAGAAGTGGCTAAAGAGAAAATGAAGAGAGCAAAAATTAAGAAAGAAAGAAAGCTGAGAAAAGAAGTGAAAAAGAATAAAGGACAGAAAGATTACACACTTTGAAAATGCCCAAAAAAATGTAGTCAATAGTGAGTTAAAGCTAGCTAGAGAAAAAATGAAAATGGGCCTGAGGATCGTGAGATAGGAACTTCTAGAGTGCGGAGGGAGGAAGGTAGAGGAGAAAGGGGGGAGGGGGGAAGGGGCAGGGAGGTTAGAGCTTTAGGTGCTCGAGAAACGGTGAAGGGGAGGAGATGATCAGGAAAATGAAGGAGAGTACCCCGTGGCGAAATTCGTTCAGACAGGAAAGGAACGGAGGCGATCAATTAGGAACAATTATTAGCATCGGAAGAGAGGAATGGGAAATCACTAGGAGAGGGAAGATGGAGAGGCGAAGGATGCTAAGAGGCTGTATGGGGAATTGAACATCATCGGTAATGACGAGCAAATGTTAAGGGATTTTGAAAAGGATATCAAAATGAAATATAATACAGTACATCGTAATGACTATTATGGTTATTCCCGGAGAGTAGTTTAGGTTTCCATTTTTTTTCCTGCTCCGAATTGAAAATGTTCTGCTGTTATTAGATGCTCTGGAAGAGGTCGATAGAAATGGAGATGGAAGCGTCATTGGTGAGAATCACGTGCTTGAAATGCGGGTTAAATTGATTTTTTTTTAATGTGTATTTCAAATATTGAAAATTTGGTCTTTGATATTGAAATTTCTTTCAGTGGCCATTTTAATGCGGTTGTAACTAAGTTTTGGGAAGAAAGCTAAACCAGCATTCATAGGAGAGTTGTTGTTTTATCTCTGCGGAGAATTTTCTTTGCAAAATAGGCTAAATAGCCAGGTCACAAGGACACAAAGGATCAGAGAAGGTTGGAGTGATGGGGACTCACTGAACAGCTGTTTAGGAGACAGAGGATAGCCTCCCGTCAAGGCCATCCAGCTTGTTCTTTAACGTGCACAGGGTATGGCTCTACCGCGCACGGACCACGGATTAACGTCTCATCCGATGGACGGCGATATTTCCAAACCCATTGGTGCGTGGGGTTGTTTTACCTCAGAGCGGCACTTTTTTGCACATCATGGCCTAAATGGCCAGGTCACAAGGACCCCGAAAGCTCAGAGATGGTTGGAGAGGGGACCCACTGGAACAGCTGTTGGGAAACAGATGGTAGTCTCCCGTCAAGGCCATCCAGCGTGTTCTTTATCTTCTGAGCGGCACTTTTTTTGCATACCATGGGCTAAATGGCCAGGTCACTAGGACCCCGAAGGCTCAGAGATGGTTGGGGGAGGGGACCCACTGGAACAGCTTTTGGGAGACAGATGGTAACCTCCTGTCAAGGTCATCCAGCGTGTTCTTTAGCGTGCACAGGGTATGACTCTCCCGCATACGGGGCCACAGCTTAACATCCCATCCGACGGACGGCGTCCTTTCCAAGCCCATCGGTGTCCCCTACTGACCGTGGGCAGGGCAGTTTTGCGGGGAAAAATCTCAACGCTGACTCAGCTGTGACTCGAACCTGGGAACTACAGATTACGAGCCTGGCGTGCTACAGACTGAGCCGGCCGCCACTCAGAGGTAAAACAACCCAGTCTGTTTCACTAAAAGAGTAATTTTACTTCCGAACAATCCATAAGAATAAAAGAATTTCTGTATTCTTTTATTACACGGGGCATTTGGGGTAGGCAATTGCAAAACTTCAACTGTATTAGGGGCGGGAGTGGCTCAGTCGGTAGCACGCCAGGCTCGTAATGTGCAGTTCCCAGGTTCGAGTCCCAGATCGGTCAGCGTTGAGTTTTATCTCCGCAAAATTCCCCGCCCTGCCCACGGTCAGTAGGTAACACCGACGGACTTGAAAAGGCCGCCGTCCGTCGGATGGGACGTTAAGCCGTGACTCCGTGTGCGGGAGAGCCATACCCTATGCACCATAAAGAACTCGCTGGGAACCATCTGTCTCCCACACACGCCGAGAGACACGTCAGATCTGTCTCCCTGAACACGCTGGGAGGCTACCATCTGTCTCCCAACAGCTGTTCCAGTGGGTACCCTCCCCCAACCTTCTCTGAGCCTTTGGGGTCCTTGTGACCTGGACATTTAGCCCATGGTGTGCAAAAACGTGCTGCTCAGAGGTAAAACAACCCAACGTTAAAGAACACGCTGATGGGAGGCTACCATCTGTCTTCCAACAGCTGTTCCAGTGGGTCCCCTCCCCCAACATTCTCTGAGCCTTCGGGGTCCTTGTGACCTAGCCATTTAGCCAATTGTGTGCAAAAAAAGTGCCGCTGAGAGGTAAAACAACCCAATGTTAAAGAACACGCTTTACGACCTTCACGGGAGGCTACCATCTGTCTCCCAATAGCTGTTCCAGTGGGTCCCCTCCCCCAACCTTCTCTGAGCCTTCGGGGTCCTTGTGACCTAGCCTTTTAGCCAATTGTGTGCAAAAAAGTGCCGCTCGGAGGTAAAACAACCCACGTTAAAGAACACGTTTTATGACCTTCACGGGAGGCTACGATCTGTCTCACAATAGCTGTTCCAGTGGGTCCCCTGCCGCAACCTTCTCTGAGCCTTCGGGGTCCTTGTGACCTGGCCATTTAGCCAATTGTGTGCAAAAAAAGTGCCGCTCAGAGGTAAAACAATCCAACGTTAAAGAACACGTTTTATGACCTTCACGGGAGGCTATCATCTGTCTCCCAATAGCTGTTCCAGTGGGTCCCCTCCTCCAACCTTCTCTGAGCCTTCGGGGTCCTTGTGACCTGGCCATTTAGCCAATTGTGTGCAAAAAAAGTGCCGCTGAGAGGTAAAACAACCCAACGTTAAAGAACACGCTTTACGACCTTCACGGGAGGCTACCATCTGTCTCCCAATAGCTGTTCCAGTGGGTCCCCTCCTCCAACCTTCTCTGAGCCTTCGGGGTCCTTGTGACCTGGCCATTTAGCCAAATGTGTGCAAAAAAAGTGCCGCTCAGAGGCAAAACAACCCAACGTTAAAGAACACGCTTTATGACCTTCACGGGAGGCTACCATCTGTCTCCCAATAGCTGTTCCAGTGGGTCCCCTCCTCCAACCTTCTCTGAGCCTTCGGGGTCCTTGTGACCTGGCCATTTAGCCAATTGTGTGCAAAAAAAGTGCCGCTCAGAGGTAAAACAACCCAACGTTAAAGAACACGCTTTATGACCTTCACGGGAGGCTACCATCTGTCTCCCAATAGCTGTTCCAGTGGGTCCCCTCCTCCAACCTTCTCTGAGCCTTCGGGGTCCTTGTGACCTGGCCATTTAGCCAAATGTGTGCAAAAAAAGCGCCGCTCAGAGGTAAAACAACCCAATCCAACTCAACTCTATTAGTATCTTGAACTTCTTCTGGATTCACACTATTCGTCAAATATTTATTCTGAGATAGACAGCAGAACAGAAGTGTTTTTTCCTCCGCAAGACATCATACCCAGTTACCTAAGTTTCATTAGAAAACGACTCACCGACAGTAAATTACCCGACAAATAACACAAAACACACACGTCTTTGTAAAGTAATCCGACTTCTGTAAATGAAACGGACTAGCTGCTTTGGTTTGGAAAACGACTTTTATATAATCTTTCGCACTTTTGGAGAGGAAGAGGATTGAAAATACGAAAGTGGCATAAAAGAATCTCTTATTGTGTCGCAATTCAAACGTGATATCACTGTTCCCACTATTAGGACGAACCAAAACGTATAATTTTTAACTTTCTTAAGAAAGAGCTTCTTTGGCCAGAATGAATAGATTCTTTTACATTGGACTGTTGAAAACAAACAAAAGACTGGATGCTAAGAATGGAGAGGAGAAATAGGGGGGATTGGTAGAGGGCATTGTTAGGGGGCCAGCGCAAGAATCGCGCTTAGAAAGAGCGCTCTATTGTTGAAACTTTTTTTCACAATGTTCCGTTGTTGTGCGCGCGTTCCCCGTTAGCTCTTTGAAAATGGGCTCCAGGACCAACTCAAGAGGGAAAAAGGTTTGCGCTTAGAAAGGAAATGGGGAATCTGAAGAAAGGGGGAGAATGTGAAGGAGGAGGGAAGTGGAGACAATAGGAGACAGTGATGCTGTGGATGCGACGACGAACAGTAAGAAACACCGAGCAGGGATGAATTATAAGGATGCTTTGATCAGAATGCATGCTGGGCAATTAGACAGGAAGAGAAAGTGGAGAAAAAAAGGTAAATTGAAATATAAGTAAGAAAAATTAGCGGTAGCTTTCGAAATTCAAAACAAGAATAGAAAAGATTTTGAAAGGAAATTGTTGTGAGCTTGTTCAGGTACAAACGGATTTTAATATATTTTTGTAACTGAATATAATTCCCAAAGGATAATGCAAAATGTTTTTGCTCAAAATATATCCGTGTATTCAGAATTAAAAAAAATAAGGTTAGATTTTTCTTTTCCATTATTTTGAATGTCTGTTTAGGTGTATCTAGGGGATATTAAAATTTCATTGAGCGATTTTATTTAATGTATTCTTTGGGAAATGTGTTTGTTATTAATTGCATTTGATAATTGGGAATAGAAAGAAATTTGGAAATCTTAATAATACGAAAAAAGGGCGATTAAATTTTTATAGGAGTTTAGTATTGTGATAATAAAAACTAATCAAAAGATACTGCAGAATTTTAGATTTTTCGAAATATGTTGATAGAATATTATCACTCTTATTGATAAACACTTGAACTCTTCAGGTTCTGTAGTTCCCAGGTTCGAGTCTAAGTTAGGTCAGCGTTGAGATTTATCTCCGCAAAACTCCCCACCCTGCCCACGAACATAGGGGACACTGATGGGCTTGTAAAGGCTGCCGTCCGTCGGATGGGACGTTAAGCCGTGGCCCCTTGGGTGGTGGAGTCATACCCTGTGCACGTTAAAGAATACGCTGGATGGCCTTGACGGGAGGCTGCCATCTGTCTCCCAACAGCTGTTCCAATGGGTCCTCTCCCCAACCTTCTCTAAGCCTTCGGGGTCCTTGTGACCTGGCCATTTAGCCCATGGTGTGCAAAAAGTGCCGCTCAGAAGTTAGAGAATACGCTGGATGGCTTTGACGGGAGACTACCATGTGTCTCCCAACAGCTGTTCTAGTGGGTCCTCTCCCCCAACCTTCTCTGAGCCTTCGGGGTCCTTGTGACCTGGCCATTTAACCCATGGTGTGCAAAAAAGTGCCGCTCAGAAGTTAAAGAATACGCTGGATGGCCTTGACGGGAGACTACCATCTGTCTCCCAACAGCTGTTCCAGTGGTCCTGTCCCCAACCTTCTCTGAGCCTTCGGGGTCCTTGTGACCTGGCCATTTAGCCTATGGCGTGCAAAAAAGTGCCGCTCAGAGGTAAAACAACCCAAAATTAAAGAACACGCTGGATGGCCTTGACGGGAGGCTACCATCTGTATCCCAACAGCTGTTCCAGTGGGTCCCCTCCCCCAACCTTCTCTGAGCCTTCAGGGTCCTTTTGACCTGGCCATTTAGCCCATGGTGTGGAAAAAATTGCCGCTCAGAGGTAAAACAACCGAACCCAACTCAGGATCTATAATTCGCTCTCAGTTCAATCTCTCTCGCATTCATGTAAATCGCTTTCCATTTTTTGGCTATTCGATATTATCATTTATTTTTTTTCAAATCGAACATTCTCGATCCCTTTTTTTTACATTTTCTTGCGTTTAAGTCATTGTATAACCTTGAACGTTTCAGAGGTGGGTGAAACTTTCTTTTAGATCTTCTGAATATTTCAGAGCTATATGGACACTTTATTTAAAATCTTCTGAGCTCAGAGGTGTATGGACATCTTGTTTAAGATCTAAAAATTTCAGAGGTGTACGGATACCTTGTTTAAGATCTTATGATCATTTCAGAGTTGTATGCACACCATGTTTAAGAGATTCTGAACATTTCAGAGGTGTATGGACGCCTTGTTTGAAATATTCTGAACATTTCAGAGGTGTATGGACGCCTTGTTTGAAATCTTCTGAGCATTTCAGAGGTGTATGGACACCTTCGAAAACCGAATATTTTTTAAAACTGAATACTTCAGGGGTGTAGGGCAATTCTTTTTAAAAGCGTCTGAGAAGTTTACAGGTTTTTGGAGACATTTGTTAAGATCTGAACATTTCAGAAGTGTATAGACATCTTGTTTTAGATCTTCTGAACATTTCAGTGGTGTATGTCCACCTTTGAAGACTGAATATTTCAGAGGTGTATGGGGAATTCTTCAAAAAAGATTCTGAGAAGTTTGCAGGTGTTTGGAAACTTTTTTAAATCTTCTGAACATTTCAGAAATATATGGACACCCTTTTCTTTAAATCTTCTATAAGTTTTCAGATATGTATGGGAACATGAAAATTTCACAGCTACATGGAGATATTTTTTTATATATTTTAAACATTTCGGTGGTGTATGAAAATCCTTTGTTTAGTTCTTCGTAAACTTATTTAGATTTTCTAAGCAATTCTAGTTCTTCTGAATATTTAAGCGGTGTACGGAAACTTTCTTTTAGATCTTTTGAACACTTCAGAGGTGTATCGAACGTTTTTATAGATTTTTCTGAAAATTTCGGAGATGTATGGACACTTTTTTTTTACATCTGAGTAGTTTAGAGGTGTATGAAAATGTTTTCTTAGGCCTGCTGAACATTTAAGAGGTGTATTGAAACCTTTTTTTGATCATCTGAACATTCTATGAACATTTCACAAGTGAATACACCTTGTTTAGGTTTAAACCTTGTTTAAACCTTGTTTATACACCTTGTTTAAAATTAAAGCATTTCTCGTTAAAGCATTCTTCTTGTTAAAGCATTTCTCGCGTTGGTGGAATTCCTTCTCGAATTTTTTGAAATTTTTGCGAGTTGAAAGAAATCTTTCTCAATAATTTTTAACGTTTCCACAAATGTTTTTCGATCTTTCGAATTTCTCAGTTCTTCGTGGAAATATTCTACTATCTTTAAACCTTCGAACGCGTTTCTGGATATCTTGGAGATTTTTCTTTTGAACTTTTGAAGCATTACTGGAAATCTTTCTGGAAATTTTCTTGTACTTAGGTTGGGTTGTTCTACCTCTGAGCGGCACTTTTTTGCACACCATGGGCTAAATGGCCAAATCACATGGACCCCGAAGGCTCAGAGAAGGTTGGGGGAGGGTACCCACTGGAACAACAGTTGGGAGACAGATGGTAGCCTCCCGTCAAGGCCATCCAGCGTGTTCTTTAACGTGCACAGGGTATGGCTCTCCCGCACACGGTGCCACGGCTTAACATCCCATCCGTCTGACGGCGGCCTTTCCAAGCCCATCGGTGTCCCCTACTGACCGTGGGCAGGGCGGGGAATTTTGCGGAGATCAATCTCTACGCTGACCCAGCTGGGACTCGAACCTGGGAACTACAGATTACGAGCCTGGCGCGCTACCGACTGAGCCACCCTCGCCCCTTCATTCTCAATACTGTAACTCTTTCGTCAAGGTCATATCTCTGGATTATTTTAATTATTACCCATTGTTAAAAAAATCCTCGATGATTTGAATTTTTTTCTTGCCTTCATGTAACTCATTCTTGATTATTTGAGACGTTATTGCATTTATTCAAATCCTTCTTGATCTTTAGAGACATTCTTTAATTTTTGTAACTCATTCTTGAACGTTTGAAGCATTTGTGCATTCACGCAAATCATTCTTCAACTTTGAAGATGTTTTTGCATTCATGTAACTCATTATTAATGTTTTGAAATATTATTGATTCATATAAATCCTTTTTGATCGTTTGAAACATTCTCACATTCCTGAAAGCCATTCGTAATCATTTGAAACATTATGACATTCGTGTAAATCATTACTGATCTTTGAGACATTCTTGCACTCATATAACTCATTCTTGACCGTTTGAGACATCCTTGCAGTCATGTAATTCATTTTAGATGCTTTGAAATATTCTCGTATTCGTGCAAATCATTATTGATCTTTTGAGACATTCTTGCATTCATATAATACATTTTAAATGTTTAGAAATATTATGGCATTTAGGCAAATCATTATTGATCTTTTTGAGACAAACTCGCATTCATGTAATCCGTTTTAGATGTCTTGAAATATCCTTGCATTCGTGAAAACCATTATTGAATTTTTGAGACATTATTGCATTCGTGTAATTCATTTTAGAAGTTTTGAAATATTCTGGCATTTATGCAAATCATTATTGATCTTTATGAGACAAAATCGCATTCATGTAACCCGTTTTAGATGTCTTGAAATATTCTTGCATTCGTGAAAATCATTATTGGTCTTTTTGAGACATGCATTCATTCGTGTAATTCATTTTAGAAGTTTTGAAATATTCTTGCATTCTTACAAATCATTATTGATATTTTTGAGACAAATTCGCATTCATGTAATCCGTTTTAGATATCTTGGAATATTCTTGCATTGGTGAAAATCGTTATTGATCTTTTTGAGACAAACTTGCTTTCATGTAATCCGTTTTAGATGTTGTGGAATATCCTTGCACTCATGTAACTTATTCTTGACCTTTTGAACCATTCTTGCATTCATGTAACTCATTCTTGTTCTTTTCAAATATTTTGCATTCATGTAACTCTCTTTTGATCTTTCAAAATATTCTTGCTTTCATGCAAATTATTCTTGATCTTTTTGAGACATTCTTGCATTCGTGTAATTCATTTTAACAGTTTTGAAATATTCTGGCATTTATGCAAATCATTATTGATCTTTTTGAGACAAACTCGCATTCATGTAATCCGTTTTAGATGTCTTGAAATATCCTTGCATTCGTGAAAACCATTATTGAATTTTTGAGATATTATTGCATTCGTGTAATTCATTTTAGAAGTTTTGAAATATTCTGGCATTTATGCAAATCATTATTGACCTTTTTGAGACAAAATCGCATTCATGCAATCCGTTTTCGATGTCTTGAAATATTCTTGCATTCGTGAAAATCATTATTGATCTTTTTGAGACATGCATTCATTCGTGTAATTCATTTTAGAAGTTTTGAAATATTCTTACATTCTTACAAATCATTATTGATATTTTTGAGACAAATTCGCATTCATGTAATCCGTTTTAGATGTCTTGGAATATTCTTGCATTGGTGAAAATCATTATTGATCTTTTTGAGACAAACTTGCTTTCATGTAATCCGTTTTAGATGTTGTGGAATATCCTTGCACTCATGTAACTTATTCTTGACCTTTTGAACCATTCTTGCATTAATGTAACTCATTCTTGTTCTTTTCAAATATTTTGCATTCATGTAACTCTTTTTTGATCTTTCAAAATATTCTTGCTTTCATGCAAATTATTCTTGATCTTTTTGAGACATTCTTGCATTCGTGTAATTCATTTTAACAGTTTTGAAATATTCTGGCATTTATGCAAATCATTATTGATCTTTTTGAGACAAACTCGAATTCATGTAATCCGTTTTAGATGTCTTGAAATATTCTTGCATTCGTGAAAATCATTATTGATCTTTTCGAGACATGCATTCATTGGTGTAATTCATTTTAGAAGTTTTGAAATATTCTTGCATTCTTACAAATCATTATTGATATTTTTGAGACAAATTCGCATTCATGTAGTCCGTTTTAGATGCCTTGAAATATTCTTGCATTCGTGAAAATCATTATTGATCTTTTTGAGATATGCATTCATTCGTGTAATTCATTTTAGAAGTTTTGAAATATTCTGGTATTTATGCAAATCATTATTGATAGTTTTGAGACAAACTCGCATTCATGTAATCCGTTTTAGATGTTTTGGAATATTCTTGCATTCATATAACTCATTCTTGCCCTTTTGAACCATTCTTGCATTCATGTAACTCATTTTTGATCTTTTCAAACATTCTTGCATTCATGTAACTCTTTTTTGATCTTTCAAAATATTCTTGTTTTCATGCAAATTATTCTTGATCGTTTTGAGACATTCTTGCATTCGTGTAATTCATTTTAGAAGTTTTGAAATATTCTGGTATTTATGCAAATCATTATAGATCGTTTTGAGACAAACTCGCATTCATGTAATCCGTTTTAGATGTTTTGGAATATTCTTGCATTCGTGTAACTCATTCTTGATCTTTTGAACCTTTCTTGCATTCATGTAACTCATTCTTTATCGTTTCAAACATTCTTGCATCCATGTAACTCTTTTTTGATATTTCAAAATATCCTTGCTTTCATGCAAATTATTCTTGATCTTTTTGAGACAATCATGCATTCGTGTAATTCATTTTAGAAGTTTTGAAATATTCTGGCATTTGTGCAAAGGAGTATTGATCTTTTTGAGACAAAATCGCATTCATGTAATCCGTTTTAGATGTCTTGAAATATTCTTCCATTCGTGAAAATCATTATTGATATTTTTGAGACATGCATTCATTCGTGTAATTCATTTTTGATCTTTTCAAACATTCTTGCATTCATGTAACTCTTTTTTGATATTTCAAAATATTCTTACCTTTACGCAAATTATTCTTGATCTTTTTGAGACATTATTGCATTCGTGTAATTCATTTTAGAAGTTTTGAAATATTCTGGCATTTATGCAAATCATTATTGATCTTTTTGAGACAATATCGCATTCGTGTAATCCGTTTAAATGTCTTGAAATATTCTTGCATTCGTGAAAATCATTATTGGTCTTTTTGAGACATGCATTCATTCGTGTAATTCATTTTAGAAGTTTTGAAATATTCTTGCATTCTTGCAAATCATTATTGATCTTTTTGAGACAAACTCGCATTCATGTAATCCGTTTCAGATGTCTTGAAATATTCTTGCATTCGTGAAAATCATTATTGATCTTTTTGAGACATGCATTCATTCGTGTAATTCATTTTAGAAGTTTTGAAATAATCTTGCATTCTTAAAAATCATTATTGATCATTTTGAGACAAATTCGCATTCATGTAATCCGTTTTAGATGTCTTGAAATATTTTTGCATTCGTGAAAATCATTATTGATCTTTTTGAAACGAACTTGCATTCATGTAATGCGTTTTAGAAGTTTTGGAATGTTCTTGCAGTCATGTAACTTACTTTTGACCTTTTGAACCATTCTTGCATTCATGTAACTCATTCTTGATCTATTCAAACATTTTTGCATTCATGTAAATCTTTTTTGATCTTTCAAAATATTCTTGCTTTCATGCAAATTATTCTTGATCTTTTTGAGACAATCTTGCATTCGTGTAATTCATTTTAGAAGTTTTGAAATATTCTGGCATTTGTGCAAATCATTATTGACCTTTTTGAGACAAAATCGCATTCATGTAATCCGTTTTCGATGTCTTGAAATATTCTTGCATTCGTGAAAATCATTCTTGATCTTTTTGAGACATGCATTCATTCGTGTAATTCATTTTAGAAGTTTTGAAATATTCTTGTATTCTTCCAAATCATTATTGGTCTTTTTGAGACAAACTCGCATTCATGTAATCCGTTTTAGATGTCTTGAAATATTCTTGCATTCGTGAAAATCATTATTGATCTTTTTGAGACATGCAGTCATTCGTGTAATTCATTTTAGAAGTTTTGAAATAATCTTGCATTCTTAAAACTCATTATTGATCATTTTGAGACAAATTCGCATTCATGTAGTCCGTTTTAGATGTCTTGAAATATTTTTGCATTCGTGAAAATCATTATTGATCTTTTTGAGACGAACTTGCATTCATGTAATGCGTTTTAGAAGTTTTGGAATATTCTTGCATTCATGTAACTCATTCTTGACCTTTTGAACCATTCTTGCATTCATGTAACTCATTTTTGATCTTTTCAAACATTATTGCATTCATGTAACTGTTTTTTTGATCTTTCAAAATATTCTTGCTTTCATGCAAATTATTCTTGATCTTTTTGAGACATTATTGCATTCGTGTAATTCATTTTAGAAGTTTTGAAATATTCTGGCATTTATGCAAATCATTATTGATCGTTTTGAGGCAAACTCGCATTTTTGTAATCCGTTTTAGATGTCTTGAAATATTCTTGCATTCGTGAAAATCATTATTGATCTTTTTGAGACATGCATTCATTCGTGTAATTCATTTTAGAAGTTTTGAAATATTCTTGTATTCTTACAAATCATTATTGATCTTTTCGAGACAAACTTGCATTCATGTAATCCGTTTTAGTTGTTTTGGAATATTCTTGCATTCATGTAACTCATAGTTGACCTTTTGAACCATTCTTGCATTCATGTAACCCATTCTTAATCTTTTCAAACATTCTTGCATTCATGTAACTCCTTTTTGATCTTTCAAAATATTCTTGCCTTCATGGAAATTATTCTTGATCTTTTTTAAACATTCATTTAACTCAGTGGTCACAACTTGAATGTCACTTATCCCTGCGGGGTGTTTAGAAATTTCATGGGCGTTTTGTTCACTTTTCTCTGCAATATTGAACATTTCTTGAATTTTCCTAATCATGCACATTTCGTTTCGACAGAAAAAGCTTTGAAATTCACGGATTTAAATTGTTGTAAATTTGTAGAAATGTTAAATATTTTTCGACTAGTTTAACAAAGGATTTTTTTTCATTTCCACGAAGTTCTTGGGAGAAAAAGAGTGAAGTTTTTTTTCGTAAAATTTGTGATTCGTTAATTTCAATTGCTTCTTCATCTTTCGAATCGTTCTTGTTCATATAAATCAATTTCGATTTTTATGGATTATATTTTTACAACATTTAGGAACTGGTGTGAAATCTCACTGAACGTTTTTAATGGACTTATGTCATTCTTTAATTAATGCCTATGTCACTCATTATTTCAGGCTTATGATACTCACTATTTAAGACTAATTTCACCCATTATTTAAGACTTATGTCACTCATTATTTAATACCTGTGTCACTCGTTATTTAACGCCTATGTCACTCATTGACAATCTTCATTACGTCTGTCACTCGTTATCTATCCTTAAATAACGAGTAAGACTTATCTCACTCGTTATCTATCCTTAAATACCGAGTAAGACGTATCTCACTCGTTATCTATCCTTATATAATGAGTAAGACTTATCTCACTCGTTATCTATCCTTAAATAACGAGCAAGACATATCTCACTCGTTATATATCCTTAAATAACGAGTAAGACTTATCTCACTCGTTATCTATCCTTAAATAACGAGTAAGACTTATCTCACTCGTTATCTATCCTTGAATAACGAGTAAGACTTATCTCACTCGTTATCTATCCTTAAATAACGAGTAAGACTTATCTCACTCGTTATCTATCCTTAAATAACGAGTAAGACTTATCTCACTCGTTATCTATCCTTGAATAACGAGTAAGACTTATCTCACTCGTTATCTATCCTTAAATAACGAGTAAGACTTATCTCACTCGTTATCTATCCTTAAATAACGAGTAAGACTTATCTCACTCGTTATCTATCCTTGAATAACAAGTAAGACTTATCTCACTCGTTATCTATCCTTAAATAACGAGTAAGACTTATCTCACTCGTTATCTATCCTTAAATAACGAGTAAGACTTATCTCACTCGTTATCTATCCTTGAATAACGAGTAAGACTTATCTCACTCGTTATCTATCCTTAAATAACGAGTAAGACTTATCTCACTCGTTATCTATCCTTGAATAACGAGTAAGACTTATCTCACTCGTTATCTATCCTTGAATAACGAGTAAGACTTATCTCACTCGTTATCTATCCTTGAATAACGAGTAAGACTTATCTCACTCGTTATCTATCCTTAAATAACGAGTAAGACTTATCTCACTCGTTATTTAAGACCTGTATCACTCATTACGACCTAAATTATTTGTCATTTAAGATCTATATTAGACAAAATTAAAAGCCTATGACACTCATTATTTAAAGTATACCTAACTCATTATTTAAAACTGATATCTTTCATTATTAAAACTATGTTACTCATTATTTCAGGGCTATGCCGCTCATTGTTTAACTCCTAAGTTATTCATTATTTCAGGCCATATCACTCATTAATTAAGTCATATTGCACTCATTATGTAAGCTCTATGATATCGTTATTTAAGGCATATGATAATCATTATTCAACGCCTAAATCCCTCATCATTATTTCCCCGCCCAGCCCACGGTCAGTAGGGGACACCGATGGGCTTGGAAAGGTCGCCGTCCGTCGGGTGGGACGTTAAGCCGTGGCCCCGTGTGCGGGAGAACCATACCCTGTGCACGTTAAAGAACACGCTGGATGGCCTTGACGGGAGGCTACCATCTGTCTCCCAACAGCTATTCCAGTGGGTCCCCTCCCCCAACCTTCTCTGAGTTTCGGGGTCCATGTGACCTGGCCATTTAGCCCATGGTGTGCAAAAAAGTGCCGCTCAGAGGTAAAACAACCCAACGTTGAAGAACACGCTGGATGGCCTAGACGGGAGGCTACCATCTGTCTCCCAACAGCTATTCCAGTGGGTCCCCTCCCCCAACCTTCTCTGAGCCTTCGGGGTCCATGTGACCTGGCCATTTAGCCCATTGTGTGCAAAAAAGTGCCGCTCAGAGGTAAAATAACCCAACCCTCATTATTAAATTTTATTCACTCTCTATTTACGGCCAATATCATCGGTTATATAACGCATGCCTTACTCACTACTTAAAACACATGTCATTTATTGCTTAAACTATATGCCACTCATTATTTAAGGACTATGTCGCTCGCTATTTTAAGGCCTATGTCACTCATTATTTCAGGCCCTTGTAGCTCATTGTTTGAGGCGTATGTCACTCATTATTTCAGGCCCTTGTAGCTCATTGTTTGAGGCGCATGTCACTCAATATTTAAGGTCGATGATACTCATTAATTAAGGCCTAAAATATCATTAATTTAACGTCTAAAACCTCATAATAACCTCTAAAAAAGTGGCATATGCCACTTTTTTATGCTTACGTCACTCAATATTTAAAGATTATAAATAAATAAATACCCCCTCTAGCAGCTGCTTGCCACAGAGGTCTGACAGGAACCTATCAGTTTATATGCCATAGTACAAGGTCTGAGAGGATGGCAGGTAGTCTGACAGGAGCCTATCAGTTTATGTGCCATAAGTAAAAGGTCTGAGAGGATGGCAGGACATCAGCAGAAAAACAACACAAGCATCCATGTCCGAACTCAGGTCCCTTAGATCAGTAGCCAAGCGCGCTAACCATTCGGCCACGGGACGGCTAATTTAAAGATTACAGCACTCATTATTTAAGGTCTATGTTACTCCTTATTTAAACCGTAAGTTACTACTCTCATTCAAACTTCCTTCTGGTCACTAAAAGTGGAATGTTTGCTCCAGATGTCAGGTTGTTGGGTTGTTTTACCTCTGAGCGGCACTTTTTTGCACACCATGGGCTAAATGGCCAGGTCACATGGATCGCAAAGGCTCAGAGGAGGTTAAGGGAGGAGACCGACTGGAACAGCTGTTGGAAGACAGATGGTAGCCTCCCGTCAAGGCCATCCAGCGTGTTCTTTAACGTTGCGTTATTTTACCTCTGAGCGGCACTTTTTTGCACACCATGGGCTAAATGGCCAGGTCACATGGATCCCGAAGGTTCAGAGAAGGTTGGAGGAGGTGACCCACTGGAACAGCTGTTGGGAGACAGATGGTAGCCTCCCGTCAAGGCCATCCAGCGTGTTCTTTAACGTTGGTTTGTTTTACCTCTGAGCGGCAATTGTTTCCACAATATGGGCTAAATGGCCAGGTCACATGGACCCCGAAGGCTCAGAGAAGGTTGGGGGAGGGGACCCACTTGAATAGCTGTTGGGAGACAGATGGTAGCCTCCCGTCTAGGCCATCCAGCGTGTTCTTCAACGTTGGGTTGTTTTACCTCTGAGCGGCACTTTTTTGCACACCATGGGCTAAATGGCCAGGTCACAAGTACCCCGAAGGCTCAGAGAAGGTTGCGAGAGGGGACCCACTGTAACAGCTGTTGGGTGACAGATGGTAGCCTCCCATCAAGGCCATCCACAGTGTTCTTTAGCGTGCACAAGGTATGGCTCTCCCCACACGGTTCCACAGTTTAACGTCCCATCCGACGGACGGCGTCCTTTCCAAGCCCATCGGTGTCCTCTACTGACCGTGGGTAGGGCGGGGAATTTTATGGAGATAAATCTCAACGCTGACCCAGCTGGGACTCGAACCTGGGAACTACAGATTACGAGCCTGGCGCACTACCGGCTGAGCCACCTCCACCCCTCCAGATATCGGTAAAAATAGTGAATCGAACCTTCGAAAAAATTTTCCGTGAAAGGAAATAATCGGACAGTGATGTATTCATTTACCTAATGTATTCATTTACCAGTGATGTATTCATTTACCTGTAAGACTTCCCCAAACACTGTAAAGAAACTGTAAGCGAATCATCCTACTGCACTAGCAGCCGGATCTGGATATATTAGAAAGATCCACACAAATAAACTGTCACACCAGATATTTCTAACTCAATATATCGGAATCGATTTCGAAACCATTTTTTCGTCTCAGTTGCTTCTACTCTCTTCAGGAATTCAAATGGAAAATTTCCTTTTGTTTATCCAGACACGTGATCCGGAAGCTGCAGGTCAGGAAAAAGACACGGGAGGGAAAGGAAAGGACTGACATCACTTCCTCCTCCGCATCCCTACGGGATTTCGAGATGAGCTGTCTATCCGAGAGTCTCGTGCAACATCCGGGAACGATTTATCTTCCGATGCGTAAATAGCATCGGGCATCTTATCCAAACACACGATCATCGAATTCTGATGCAGGATACAATGGGAACGGAGAGACTCATAGGGAGACATAGGTTGTGTTGTTTCGAAACTGAGATGCATTTCTGTGCACACAGTTGGCTAAAGGAACAGGTCACAAGAAACCCCAAAAAGTCAGGGTTGTGTTCGGTTGTTTTACCTCTAAGCGGCACTTTTTTGCACACCATGGGATAAATGGCCAGGTTACAAGTACCCCGAAGGATCACAGAAGGTTTGGGGAGGGGACCCACTGGAACAGCTGTTGGGAGACAGGTGGTAGCCTCCCGTCAAGGCCATCCAGCGTGTTCTTTAACGTTTTGTTGTTTTACCTCTGAGCGGAACTTTTTTGTACACCATGGGCTAAATGGCCAGGTTACAAGGACCCCGAAGGCTCAGAGAAGGTTGGGGGAGGGGACCCACTGGAACAGCTGTTGGGAGACAGATGGTAGCCTCCTGTCAAGGCCATCCAGCGTGTTCCTTAACGTTGGGTTGTTTTACCTCTGAGCGGCACATTTGTGCACACCATGGGCTAAATGGTCAGGTCACAAGGATCCCGAAGGATCAGAGAAAGTTGGGAGAGGGGACCCACTGGAACAGTTGTTGGAAGACAGATGGTAGCCTCCCGTCAAGGCCATGCAGCGTGTTGTTTAATGTTGGGTTGTTTTACCTCTGAGCGGCACTTTTTTGCACACCATGGGCTAAATGGCCAGGTCACATGGATCCCGAAGGCTTAGAGAAGGTTAGGGGAGGGAACCCCCTGGAACAGCTGTTGGGAGACAGATGATAGCCTCCCATCAAGGCCATTCAGCATGTTTTTTTAACGTTGGTTTGTTTTACCTCTGAGGGACACTCTTCTGCACACCATGGGCTAAATGTCCAGGTCACAAGAATCCAGAAGGCTCAGAGAAGTTTGGGGAAAGAGACCCACTGGAACAGCTGTTGGGAGACAGATGGTAGCCTCCCTTCAAAGTCATCCAGCGTGTTCTTTAACGTTGGGTTGTTTTACCTCTGAGCGGCACTTTTGTGCACACCATGAGTCTAAACCTAAGGTTGGGTCACAACCCAACTCTTATATAGAGCATTAAGTCACAATCACAGTTCACAGTCCAAACCTCATTCAGTCCTATCTTTATAACAGGACTTTTCAAATACAGATCAAGTCTGTTATCTCTACAAGAAGAGTTGTCTCTGCTGGAGTGCTTCAGGGAACCATTTTGGGCCCGACACTCTTCTCTCTCTATTTACACGATCTGCCTTCTTTCGAACGCATTCATCTTGCTCTTTATGCGGATGATCTTGCGATCTTGTCTCTCTCCCTGGGTTCAGCCATTGCTGTTAAAAGATTGCAACGCTGCCTGACCCAGATGGGAGACTGGTATGAGAAGTGGAAAGTAAAAATTAACTCGGACAAGAGTTCTGTCATCCTCTTTACTGGCAAGCGCCTTGCAAATCCTGGTTGCCTTGATCTCCACGACATTCCCATTGACTGGGTTGGGTTGGGTTGTTTTACCTCTGAGCGGCACTTTTTTGCACACCATGGGCTAAATGGCCAGGTCACATGGACCCCGGAGGTTCAGAGAAGTTTGGGGGAGGAGACCCACTGGAACAGCTGTTGGGAGACAGATGGTAGCCTCCCGTCAAGGCCATCCAGTGTGATCTTTAACGTTCACAGGGTATGACTCTCCCGCACACGGGGCCACGGCTTAACGTCCCATCCAACGGACGGCGGCCTTTCCAAGCCTATCGGTGTCCCCTACTGACCGTGGGCATGGAATTTTGCGAAGATAAATCTCAACGTTGACCCAGCTGAGACTCGAACCTGGGAACTGCAAATTATGATCCTGGCCTGCTACTGACTGAGCAACCCCCGCCCCTCCTCAAAAAAAAAAAACAAAAACAAAAAAGAAATAAAATAGATAATACAGAAAGATTTAGTGTTCTTTATCCAGATGTAATTTTTATCTAATTACTCAGCTTGCGATGACACGCATCATTCTCCCTGCTCGCCTTGTTCCTCGACTTTCGCTACATTTATCATTTAAGGAGATTGGATGCAAGATGATTTCCCTGTGCCCTCGCATCCCTTTGCGAGAGAGTCCATGAGCCCACGCAACTCAGCGAGCATCCCATTATCTCGCCATGCATCTTTTTATTCTTCCTCGGCCCCATACGGGATTTCTTTCATTCTTCAACTCAGGCCGTTTGATTGGTGAATTATTTAACAAACGCCTTGATAAGATGCTGTCGCGGAATTCAAATAATTTTTTTTAAATAATTCGATAGGGCAAAAAAAGAAGATGGAGAGAAAAAAAAAGGATTGTCACACGCTGAGAATGACTCCTCGAGATGCTCACTTAATCTCATTAGAAGTTAGCCGTAGAAGCTGGAGAGGAATACAGAGAGCATCGACTTAATGTCTTCAAATCGTTGAAGGCCATTTGATGATGTTTCGTGAGAAAATTTGCAAAATCGTTTTTTCTTCTCCTGCTCTTCTTTTGGACTTTTTTTTGTTTGTCTGTTTCATTTCAAATTTTTTAAGCTCATTTCCCCCCCCCCCACGATAAATCTTGTCGTTGAAATAATAATCATAATATTCTAATATGCATTTTTTTTAATCTTGCAGATTTTACAGTTTTAGCTTTATTTTTGAAATTTTTTTTGTTCGAAACGTGGATTTGCTTTGACGCTCCCTAGGGATGTTGTAAGAAGATAAAACAATCCGTACATCACTACCCAGTGATGGCATGGGAAAAATATTTTATTGTAGTACACGCTAGGGATGTTTTAGAGAAAAAAATTACCTTTTATAACTCCTACGCGATCAGGATAGAAAAAAAATTGTTTTGGAAAGCTGTCACTTGAAATGGTTTAGGAAATACTAGAAGAACGCATAAACGCCGCTGGCAGATTGGATCGTGGGTGGCTCAATTGGTACGACGTCAGGCTCGTAATCTGCAGTTCTCAGGTTCGAGTCCCCTCTGGGGTCAGCAATGAGATTTTTCTCCGAAAAAAGCCCCGCCCTGTCCACGGTCATTGGGGGACACCGATGGGCTTGGAATGACCTCCGTCCGTCGGATGGAATGTTAAGCCGTGGCCCCGTGTACGGGACAGCCATACCCTGTGCACGTTAAAGAACACGCTGAATGGCCTTGATCGGAAGCTATCATCTGTCTCCCAACAGTTGTTCTAGTGGGTCCCCTCCCCCAACGTTTGGGTCAGCGTTGAGATTTTTCTCCGCAAAATTCCCCGCCCTGCCCACGGTCAGTAGGGGACACCGATGGGCTTGGAAAGGCCGCCGTCCGTCGGATGGGACGTTAAGCCGTGGCCCCGTGTGCGGGAGAGCCATACCCTGTGCACGTTAAAGAGCACCCTGGATGGCCTTGACGGGAAGCTACCATCTGTCTCCCAACAGCTGTTCCAGTGGGTCCCCTCCCCCAACCTTCTCTGAGCCTTCGGGGTCCTTGTGACCTGGCCATTTAGCCCATGGTGTGCAAAAAAGTGCCGCTCAGAGGTCAAACAGCCCAACCCAACAACCTCCAAGGTTCTCTGAGCCTTCGGGGTCCTTGTGACCTGGCCATTTAGCCCATGGTGTGCGAAAAAAGTGCCGCTCAGAGGTAAAACAACCCAACCTATCTCCACAAAACCCCCTGCCCTTCGTCAGTAGTGCTTGGAAAGACCGCCGTCCTTCAGATGAGATGTTAATTCGTGACTCTGTGTGCAGGAAAGCGCGGGCATATTTTATAATCGGGTAACATCTCTCAAATATTCGTGAAAGTTTTTTTCGGGATGGGTTGTGTTGATTTACCTCTGAGCGGCACTTTTTTGCACACAATGGGTTAAACGGCCTTGTCACAAGGAACCCGAAAGACTCAGAAAATATTGGAAGAGGACCCACTAGAACAGCTGTTAGGAGACAGATGGTAACCTACCATCAAGGCCATCCAGAGTGATTTTTAACATGCACTGGGTTTGACTCTGCCGCACACAGAGTCACGGCTTTACATCCCATCTGACGGACGGCTGTCTTTCCGAGCCCATCGGTGTCCCCTACTGACCTTGAAGAGGGTGAGAGAGTTTTGCGAAGATAAATAACGAAGCTGCAAGAACTTTCGAAGAAGTGAACACTATCGTCTCTACTGAACTACATATATGGAATGTATCCAAAGATATATCACAAGTACTGCATGGGGCGGGGGTGTCTCAGTCGGTAGCGCGCCAGGCTCGTAATCTGTAGTTCCCAGGTTCGAGTCCCAGCTGGGTCAGCGTTGAGATTTATCTCCGCAAAATTCTCCGCCCTACTCACGGTCAGTAGGGGACACGGATAAGCTTGGAAAGGCCGCCATCCATCGGATGGGATGTTAAGCCGTGGCCCCGTATGCGGGAGAGTCATACCCTGTGCACGTTAAAGAACACCTGGATGGTCTTGACGGGAGGATACCATCTGTCTCCCAACAGCTGTTCCAGTGGGTCCCCTCCCTCAACCTTCTCTGAGCCTTCGGGGTCCATGTGACCTGGACATTTAGCCCATTGTGTGCAAAAAATGCCGCTCAGATGTGAAACAACCCAAACCAAGTAGTGCATACGTGAAATTTTAAGTTTTCGCCAACAAGATTAGCGTAATTAAATAAAATTCTCGAATAAATTTCGCGACAGTGAGCTTGGAATAGTGAAATGAAGTTCAGAACAGTTATACAACACTGACTTAAATGAATGGTATAAATAAGGACTTCGGAAATAATTTTGTATCAATGTATTCGAAAGGGAGGGAAAAGGGAGTTCATAACAGTTTAACAACAACGAGTTCGGATCCAAATAAATGAGATAAGAGAACAGTTTTGAAACAATAGCTTTGAAACAATGACAAAAAAAAAGAAATTTGTGAAAACTTTTGTAGGAATCAATTTAGAACAATTTAAAAAAAGTTCATAACAGTTTTGTAACGATCGATTTAGAGTAGAGAAAATTTTTCAGAACAGTTTTATTAGAATCGATTTAGAACAGTGAAAAGAGGGAGAAAAGTTCAACTGTTTTGCAACAATCGATTTGGAACAGTGATTAAAATGGGAGAAAAGTTCAAAACTGTTTTGCAACGATCGATTTAGAACAGTGATTAAAATGGGAGAAAAGTTCAAAGCTGTTTTGCAACGATCGATTTAGAACAGTGATTAAAAAGGGAGAAAACTTCAAAATTGTTTTGCAACAATCGGTTTAGAACACTGAAGAAAAGGAAGAAAATTTCAAAACTGTTTTGCAACAATCGATTTAGAACAGTGATTAAAAAGGGAGAAAAGTTCAGTACTATTTTTGCTACAATCGATTTAGAACAGTGATTAAAAAGGGAGAAAAGTTCAAAACTGTTTTGCAACAATCGATTTTGAACAGTGATTAAAAAGGGAGAAAAGTTCAAAACTGTTTTGCAACAATCGATTTAGAATAGTGATTAAAAGGGAGAAAAGTTCAAAACTCTTTTGCAACAATCGATTTAGAACAGTGATTAAAAAGGGAGAAAAGTTCAAAACTGTTTTGCAACAATCGATTTAGAATAGTGATTGAAAAGGGAGAAAAGTTCAAAACTATTTTTGCTACAATCGATTTAGAACAGTGATTAAAAAGGGAGAAAAATTCAAAACTGTTCTGCAACAATCGATTTAAAAGAGTGATTAAAAGGGAGAAAAGTTCAAAACTCTTTTGCAACAATCGATTTAGAACAGTGATTAAAAAGGGAGAAAAGTTCAAAACTGTTTTGCAACGATCGATTTAGAATAGTGATTAAAAGGGAGAAAAGTTCAAAACTCTTTTGCAACAATCGATTTAGAACAATGATTAAAAAGGGAGAAAAGTTCAAAACTGTTTTGCAACGATCGATTTAGAACAGTGATTAAAATGGGGCGGGGGTGGCTCAGTCGGTAGCGCGCCAGGCTCGTAATCTGTAGTTCCCAGGTTCAAGTCCCAGCTGGGTCAGCGGTGAGATTTATCTCCGCAAAATTCTCCGCCCTGCCCACGGTCAGTAGGGGACACCGATGGGCTTGGAAAGGCCGCCGTCCGTCGGATGGGACGTTAAGCCGTGGTCCCGTGTGTGGAAGAGTCATACCCTGCGCACGTTAAAGAACACGCTGGATGGCCTTGACGGGAGGCTACCATCTGTCTCCCAACAGCTGTTCCAGTGGGTCCCCTCCCCCAACCTTCTCTGAGCCTTCGGGGTCCATGTGACCTGGCCATTTAGCCCATGGTGTGCAAAAAAGTGCCGCTCAGAGGTAAAGCAACCCAACAACGCACAGTGATTGAAAAGGGAGAAAACTTCAAAACTGTTTTGCAACAATCGGTTTAGAACACTGAAGAAAAGGGAGAAAATTTCAAAACTGTTTTGCAACAATCGATTTAGAACAGTGATTAAAAAGGGAGAAAAGTTCAAAACTGTTTTGCAACAATCGATTTAGAACAGTGATTGAAAAGAGAGAAAAGTCCAATACTATTTTTGCTACAATCGATTTAGAACAGTGATTAAAAAGGGGGAAAAGTTCAAAACTGTTTTGCAACAATCGATTTAGAATAGTGATTAAAAGGGAGAAAAGTTCAAAACTGTTTTTCAACAATCGATTTAGAACAGTGATTAAAAAGGGAGAAAAGTTCAAAACTGTTTTACAACAATCGATTTAGAATAGTGATTAAAAGGGAGAAAAGTTCAAAACTGTTTTGCAACAATCGATTTAGAACAGTGAAGAAAAGGAGAAAAGTTCAAAACTATTTTTGCAACAATCGATTTAGAATAGTGATTAAAAGGGAGAAAAGTTCAAAACTCTTTTGCAACAATCGATTTAGAACAGTGATTAAAAAGGGAGAAAAGTTCAAAACTATTTTTGCAACAATCGGTTTAGAAAAATGATTAAAAAGGGAGAAAAGTTCAAAACTTTTTTTCAACAATCGATTTAGAACAGTGATTAAAAAGGGAGAAAAGTTCAAAACTGTTTTGCAGCAATCGATTTAGAATAGTGATTAAAAGGGAGAAAAGTTCAAAACTGTTTTGCAACAATCGATTTAGAACAGTGAAGAAAAGGAGAAAAGTTCAAAACTATTTTTGCAACAATAGATTTAGAATAGTGATTAAAAGGGAGAAAAATTCAAAACTCTTTTGCAACAATCGATTTAGAACAGTGATTAAAAAGGGAGAAAAGTTCAAAACTATTTTTGCAACAATCGGTTTAGAAAAATGATTAAAAAGGGAGAAAAGTTCAAAACTTTTTTTCAACAATCGATTTAGAACAGTGATTAAAAAGGGAGAAAAGTTCAAAACTGTTTTGCAGCAATCGATTTAGAACAGTGATTAAATAGGGAGAAAAGTTCAAAACTGTTTTGCAACAATCGATTTAAAATAGTGAAAAAAAGGGAGAAAAGTTGAAAACTGTTTTACAACACTCGATTTAGAACAGTGAAAAGAGGGAGTTTTCTAAATCAAAAGTTCAAAACTGTTTTGCAACAATTGATTCAAAACAATAATTAAAAAGGGAGAAAAGTTCAAAACTATTTTGCAATAATCTATTTAGAACAGTGAAAAAAAACAGAAAAGTTCAGAGCAGTGTTGTGACAGTCGATTTAGAATAGTAAAAAAAAATGGAGAAAAGTTCAAAACTGTTTTGCAACAATCGATTTCTAACAGTGAAAAAAAAAGAGAAAAGTTCTAAACTGTTTTGCAACAATCGATTTAGAAAAACTAAAAAAAATGGATAAAAGTTCAAAAATGTTTTGCAACAATCGATTTGGATCAGTGATTAAAAAGGGAGAAAAGTTCAAAACTGTTTTGAACAATCGATTTCTAACAGTGAAAAGAAAGGAGAAAAGTTCTAAACTGTTTTGCAACAATCGATTTCTAACAGTGAAAAGAAAGGAGAAAAGTTCAAAACTGTTTTGCAACAATCGATTTCTAACAGTGAAAAGAAAGAAGAAAAGTTCAAAACTGTTTTGGAACAATCGATTTCTAACAGTGAAAAGAAAGGAGAAAAGTTCGAAATCGTTTTGCAACAATCGATTTCTAACAGTGAAAAGGAAGTAGAAAAGTTCAAAACTGTTTTGCTACAATCAATTTGGAACAGTGAAAAAAGGGGAAAAACGTTCGTTCAGATCAATTCAAACAGTGCAAAGAATGAAATATTCAGAATAATTTTGCAAAAATTAATTTTAAACTCTTTTTATCAATTTACCAACTTTAAATTTTTTTCTCATTTTATCACCCTGCTGCTGTTGCGAATAATTTAAATAAAAAAAAAAATACAATTTATCCAAATGTTTCGTCATAGGAGTTCACACTCTTTTGCAAACGCTTTTTCATTCTCGTATTCAATTACTACATTATATTCATTATCCGAGCGAATTACAGCACGTTTTGTATTTTACTTTTATATTTTCATATTGAGGCCTTTTATAATCGAGTTGATCATCGGAAACCTGAACATTTCCTTCATTTCACGTTAACATTGCTTGTAATTTTTGCATAGCAATTCTTTGAGGACTAAGATGATGTACAGTCGCTCAAAAAAGTATCCGAACACTAGGGTTGATTACAGAATTCAGAAAAAATATCTGGCAGCGATTTTGTTTAGAAAATAGTGATCTGGCAACCATCGTGTCACGTGACACGAAGGTTGGCAGATCACTAATTTCTAAAAAATCGCTGCCAGATATTTTTTTCTGAATTTTGTAATCGACCCTAATGTTCGGATAATTTTTTGAGCGACTGTATCTATCTATCTGTGACGTGACACGAAGATTGCCAGATCACTAATTTCTAAAAAAAATCGTTGCCAGATATTTTTTTCTGAATTCTGTAATCGACCCTAGTGTTCGGATACTTTTTTGAGCGACTGTATCTATCTATCTGTGACGTGACACGAAGGTTGCCAGATCACTAATTTCTAAAAAAATCGTTGCCAGATATTTTTTTCTGAATTCTGTAATCGACCCTAGTGTTCTGATACTTATTTGAGCGACTGTATCTATCTATCTGTGACGTGACACAAAGGTTGCCAGATCACTAATTTCTAAAAAAAATCGTTGCCAGATATTTTTTCTGAATTCTGTAATCAACTGTAGTGTTCGGATACTTTTTTGAGCGACTGTATGAGTCCACTGAAACTTATGTAATATTGATAATGATGACTGAAATAAATACTCGAATCGTCCCCGAAAATTAAATCCTCGAACTCCCCCTAAACTAAATCCTGAAACCCTCTCCTAAACGAAATCCTCGAACCCTCCCCGAAACTAAATCCTCAAACCCTCGACAAAACTAAATTCTTGAACACTTTCAGGAACAAAATTCTCTACCCTTTCATGAAGCTAAATTCACGGCCCAACGAAACAAAATTCTCGTATCCCCGTCCCTACCTCGAAATTAAATTGTCAACTCCCCCCCACCTCCAGGGGCGGGGGTGGCTCAGTCGGTAGCGCGCCTGGCTCGTAATCTGTATTTCCCAGGTTCGAGTCTTAGCTGGGTCTGCGTTGAGATTTTATCTCCGCAAAAATTCCCCGCCCTACCCACGGTCCGTAAGGGACACCGATGGGTTTGGAAAGGCAGCCGTCAGTCTGATGGGACGTTAAGCCGTAGCCCCGTGTGCGGGAGAGCCATACCCTGTGCACGTTAAAGAACACGCTGGATGGCCTTGACGGGAGGCTACCATCTGTCTCCCAACAGCTGTTCCAGTGGGTCCCTTCCCCCAACCTTCTCTGAGCCTTCGGGGTCCTTGTGACCTGGCCATTTAGCCCATGGTGTGCAAAAAAGTGCCGCTCAGAGGTAAAACAACCCCCCCAACCCCCAACCCCTTCCCGAGAGCGGGGGATGACTTAGCTGCTAGCGTGCTAAGCTTGTAATATGCTGATCATAGGTTCGAGTCCCAGCTGGGCCAGCGTTGAGATTAATTCCCACAAACCTCACGGTCTGCCTATGGTCAATAAAGAACCACTATGGGTTTGGAAAGCCCGCCGTCCGTCGGATTGGACGTTAAGCCGTGGTCTCCGTGTGCGTTAAAGAACACGCCGGATAACATTGATGTGAAGCTGTCATATGTCTCCCAACAGCTGTCCAGTGGGTTCCTTCCCCCCAACCCTCTCTGAACCCTCGAGACAACCCGCAGAAAAAACTGTCGCTCAGAGTAAAACAACCCATCCCATCCTCACTCCCAGAAACCCCAAAATAACCCAAACCCTCCCCAAAACTTTAAAAGTTTAAACAAACCAAAGTAAAGTAAAATCATCACTCTAATAATCAAGAACAACAATGCCTATCTTTCCCCAACAGAGTCCCTATTTATGTACTTTTCTCATATTCTGATCCACTTCCTATTCCTTTCTCTCCTCCTCCTCCTCCTCTCAAATTCTTCCTTTCTGAAACGGGAACGATCCAAATTGCGCATTCCAGCAAAGTGCTTAAAACTTTCATTGCCTCTCTTCCAACACTCGAGAGAGACGAGTAAAGGGGGAAGAAAAACGGAGGGGGGAGGAGATTTTTTTTTTGGGGGGGGGAGAGAGAAGAAGAATGGTGCGATCTATTCACCGACCGTCAGTGTGCCCGAGCTGATTCCAATTTAAATCCGGTCGGTGCCAACGAACACTTGAGAGATTTTCCACACCACAGGGAAGGTGGCGTTTGAGGTGCGCGTGGGGTGGGATGGATAGGAACAACTTTGGAGCCAATGCACCGGGGCGGACTTGTTATCCCTATCTGTATGGGTGTGATGCGAGAAGCTGCATAATTCATGGCACAGGCAGCGAACTCTCGCTCTCACGCCACTACTTGATAGGATTTCCGCGCTTTGTGTGCACGTGCGTGCTCTCTTTCTCTCTCTCGGAACAGACCGGGGACTAGCTTAAACAGCTGGCCAGAGAGCAGATGGGAACCCAGTGTCTGACGCAATGCCGTGCTTTCACCTCTACAGTCTTATTTCTC
This sequence comes from Ryuthela nishihirai, assembly GCA_038380435.1. Lineage (NCBI taxonomy): Eukaryota > Metazoa > Arthropoda > Arachnida > Araneae > Heptathelidae > Ryuthela > Ryuthela nishihirai. The sequence goes on from JAWZYU010000022.1 coordinate 44,251,771, forward strand.
TAGTTCCTCCTGTTTCTCCTCCTCCACTTTTTCCTACCGCATGCTCCTCGTCGTCGTTTTCTCCATCCTCCTCCTCCTCCTCCTCCTCCTCCTCCTCCTCTTCTTCTTCCTACCGCATGCTCCTCGTCATCGTTTTCTCCACCTTCCTCTCCATCCTTCTCTTCCGCTTCTTCCAACCGCGTGTTCCTCGTCATCGTCCTCTCCATCTTCCTCTCCATCCTCCTTCTCCTCCTCCAAAAATTCGAGCACGTGTTGAAGCCCAGATCGTTCTGCATCTTCGTCCTCTTCTTCTACCCGTTTTTCTTCAGTACTTCCCTTTGGCATTTCAGAGAAAAACGATCTTTCCTTTTTGTTTATCCCCCCCCCCCCACGTTCTTGTTATCTGAAAAATATGCCATTCGGATTGCCGATGCAAAAGGAGTTTTATGCATGTGGGAGCAGGTTTTTCTCTTACTATTTCACTTCCTCGCCATCGTTAAATCACGTGCATCCACTCCCTCCTTCTCCCCCAGACCCATGCTTGTGATCGAACCTACCTTTCTCTCTTGATGCTTCGATATCGCCCATTTGCAAGAAAAGGGGGGGGGGGTAGGAAGAGAAACAGGAGGGACAAGAAAATAAAGAAGATGCATCTTGGTCAGGAGGAGTTATTTTTCTTTTATTATTATTTTACTTTTCCTACCTTCATTTAAAATCGGGAGAGAGCCATTTTAAGCAAAACTGAGATTTTTTCAATTTTCTGATGCTAAATATTTCATCCTGCAGTTTCTTCAGGATTTCGTTTTATCAAAAAAAATAATACGGGGGAAAAACCCCGAATTATTTGGGTTTTTTTTGACAGAAAAGGTTGTAAAAAAGGAAATCGGGTTACCATAAGACGAGATAGTGTTCAACTATGGTAAAATTTAAAGTTGTTCAATCAAGAAGCTTAGAGAATGGTTTTAATTCGTGGAAAATATTTTGTTGTTGTTGTTGAACGATGGTCTGAATTCTCCAAGTCACTAGGATTTTGGGTTAGGTTGTTTTACCTCTGAGCGGCACTTTTTTGCACACCATAGGCTAAATGGCCAGGTCACAAGGACCCCGAAGGCTCAGAGAAGGTTGGGGGAGGGAACCCACTGGAACATCTGTTGGGAGACAAATGGTAGCCTCCCGTCAAGGCTATCCAGTGTGTTCTTTAACGTGCACAGGGTATGGCTCTCCCACTCAAATCTGCGTAATGAAACGCGTTTTCCTCATTTTTTGTACAAATCTATTTATTAGTTTATTAACTTATACATCAAAAAGGTAACTCTTTTGTTTACTATACATGGTTTATTTCATAAAGATTTTGAGCTTGAATTATATTCTAAAGCAACATTGTAAAAAGTCATCTAATTGCAACATTGCAAAAATTTCTTAAATTGCTTTTTCTAATTGCAACATTGTAAAAATTCTTCAAATTGCAACATTGTAAAAATTTCTTAAATTGCTTTTTTTAATTGCAACATTGTAAAAATTCTTCAAATTGCTTTTCCTAATTGCAACATTGTAAAAATTCTTCAAATTGTTCCTTTCTAATTGCAACATTGTAAAAATTTCTTAAATTGCTTTTACTATTTGCAACATTGTTAAAATTCTTCAAATTGCTGCTTCTAATTGCAAAATTGTAAAAATTCTTCAAATTGCTGCTTCTAATTGCAATATTGTAAAAATTCTTCAAATTGCTTCTTCTAATTGCAACATTGTAAAAATTTCTTAAATTGCTTTTTCTAATTGCAACATTGTGAAAATCCTTCAAATTGCTTCTTCTATTTGCAACATTGTAAAAATTTCTTAAATTGCTTCTTTCTAATTGCAACATTGTTAAAATTCTTCAAATTGCTTCTTCTAATTGCAACATTGTAAAAATTTCTAAAATTGCTCTTTCTAATTGCAACATTGTAAAAATTCTTCAAATTGCTTTTCCTAATTGCAACATTGTAAAAATTCTTCAAATTGCTTCTTCTAATTGTAACATTGTAAAAATTTCTTAATTTGCTTTTTCTAATTGCAACATTGTAAAAATTTCTTAATTTGCTTTTTCTAATTGCAACATTTTAAAAATTTCTTAATTTGCTTTTTCTAATTGTAACATTGGAAAAATTCTTCAAATTGCTTCTTCTAATTGCAACATTGTAAAAATTCTTCAAAAATTGCTTCTCCTAATTGCAACATTGTAAAAATTTCTTAAATTGCTTTTTCTAATGCAACATTGAAAAAATTCTTGAAAATTTCTTCTTCTAATTTCAACATTGCAAACATTCTTCAAAATTGCTTCTTCTAATTGCAACATTGAAAAAATTCTTCAGATTGCATCTTCTAATTACAACATTGTAAAAAGACATTTCCGTCCTTTATCATCAATGGCGCCATGGGCGATAAGTTTGGATAGAATTATAACATGTTGGTGGATAAATGACCAAGCCGGTGTTAGTTTAGTGGTTAGAACAACAGACTGTTATAGAAGTGTGTCATGGGAAAGTGTGCCGCAAGTAACGGTCTATTTCAGAGGTGTGTCACAGAAAATGGATTATTTCTGCAGTGGGTTGAAGGGAATGGACTCTTTCAGAATGTACCGCAAGGAATGAAGTTGATTTTGATTTCAGAAGTGAGTCGCGTGGTACGAACTCTTTCAGAAATGTGTCACGTAGAACGAAGTCTTTCAGAATGTACCGCAAGGAATGAAGTTGATTTTGTTTTCAGAAGTGAGTCGCGTGGTACGAACTCTTTCAGAAATGTGTCACGTAGAACGAAGTCTTTCAGAAGTGTGTCACGTAGAACGAACTCTTTCAGAAGTGTGTCATGCGAAAATGTCTATTTCAGAAGTGTATCATGCGAAAATGTCTATTTCAGAAGTGTGTCATGCGAAAATGTCTATTTCAGAAGTGAGTCACGGGGAACGGATTATTTCAGAGTTGTGTGTGCAGTAAACAGACTTTTTCAGAAGTGTGTCGCAAGGAATGGACTCTTTCAGAAGTGTGCTGCGTAGAATGAACTCTTTCAGAAATGTGTCATGCGAAATTGCCTATTTCAGAAGTGTATTACAGGAAGCGGACTATTTCAGAAGTGTGTCGCAAGGAATGGACTATTTCAGAAGTGTGTTGCGTAGAACGAACTTTTTCAGAAGTGTGTCATGCGAAATTGCTTATTTCAGAAGTGTATTACAGGAAGCGGACTATTTCAGAAGTGTGTCGCAAGGAATGGACTATTTCAGAAATATGCTGTGTAGAACGAATTCTTTCAGAAATGTGACATGCGAAATTGCCTATTTCAGAAGTGTATTACAGGAAGCGGACTATTTCAGAAGTGTATCGCAAGGAATGGACTATTTCAGAAATGTGCTGTGTAGAACGAATTCTTTCAGAAATGTGACATGCGAAATTGCCTATTTCAGAAGTGTATTACAGGAATCGGACTATTTCAGAAGTGTGTCGCAAGGAATGGACTATTTCAGAAGTGTGTTGCGTAGAACGAACTCTTTCAGAAATGTGTCATGCGAAAATGTCTATTTCAGAAGTGAGCCACGGTGAACGGACTATTTCAGAAGTGTATTACAGGAAGCGGACTATTTCAGAAGTGTGTCGCAAGGAATGGACTATTTCAGAAGTGTGTCGCAAGGAATGGACTATTTCAGAAGTGTGTCGCAAGGAGTGGAGTGTTTCAGAAGTGTGTCGCAAGGAATGGACTATTTCAGAAGTGTGTCGCAAGGAATGGACTATTTCAGAAGTGTGCTGCGTAGAACGAACGCTTTCAGAAATGTGTCATGAGAAAATGTGTTTTGTGGGTTGTTTCAGAGTTGGGTTATTTTACCTCTGAGCGGCACTTTTTTGCACACCATGGGCTAAATGGCCAGGTCACATGGACCCCGAAGGCTCAGAGAAGGTTGGGGGAGGGGACCCACTGGAACAGCTGTTGGGAGACAGATGGTAGCCTCCCGTCAAGGCCATCCAGCGTGTTCTTTAACGTGCACAAGGTATGGCTCTCCCGCACACGGGGCCACGCCTTAACGTCCCATCCGATGGACGGCGGCCTTTCCAAGTCCATCGGTGTCCCCTACATCCGTGGGCAGGGCGGGGAGTTTTGCGGAGAATAAATCTCAACGCTGACCCAGCTGGGACTCGAACCTGGGAACTACAGATTACGAGCCTGGCGCGCTACCGACTGAGCCACCCCCGCCCCCAGGTTGTTTCAGAAGTGAACGTACTCTTTGAGAAGTACGTCGTACGAAATAGGCTATTTCAGAAGTGTGTCGCTGTAACTTTAATATTACTGGAAAGTATGCATCAAATTTAATACTGGAAAAAACATGCATGCTGGAAATTCAAAAAATGTAAAAAATAAATAAATACCGCCTCAAGCAGCTGCTTGCCACAGAGGTCTGATAGGAGCCTGTCAGTTTAAATGGTCTGTGAGGATGTCGCGACTTCAGTAGAAAAACAACACAAACATCCGTGCCTTATCCGGGTTCGAATCCAGGTCGCTTTGATTAAGTACACTAATCATTCGGAAATGGGCCGGCGCTTCAACTTTAATATAAAAAATAATGTTTCAAATTTAATATTGTAAAATAACATATACTTCAAACTTAGCATTATAAAAAAGAATTTTTCGTCTTTGTTATTACAGAGGTATGCTTCAAATTTAACATTAAAAAAATGTTCTTCAAATTTAATATCACAAAAAATATTCACGCTTCAGTTTTAATATTTTAAAAATATGCACGCTTCAACTTTAATATTTAAAAATATGCGTTTTTAACTTTAATATTTTAAAATCTTGCATGTTTCAACTTTAATATTTTAAAAACTTGCATGTTTCAACTTTAAATTTACAAAAAATTCATGTTTCAACTTTAATATTTTAAAAATATGCATGCTCCAATTTTAAATTGGGAAAAAGTTCATGCTTCAACTTTAATATTTAAAAAATATGCATGCTTCAATTTGATATTGAAAAAAAAATCACGCTTTAACTTTAATATTTTAAAAATATGCATGCTTCAATTTTAAAATGCCAAAATGTTCACGCTTCAACTTTTATATTTTAAACATATGCGTGCTTCAACTTTAAATTGCAAAAATGTTCATGCTTCAACTTTAATATTTTAAAAATATGCGTGCTTCAACTTTAAATTGCAAAAATGTTCATGCTTCAACTTTAATATTTTAAAAATATGCGTGCTTCAACTTTAAATTGCAAAAATGTTCATGCTTCAACTTTAATATTTTAAAAAATATGCGTGCTTCAACTTTAAATTGCAAAAATGTTCATGCTTCAACTTTAATATTTTAAAAATATGCGTGCTTCAACTTTAATATTTTAAAAATATGCGTGCTTCAACTTTAAATTGCAAAAATGTTCATGCTTCAACTTTAATATTTTAAAAATATGCGTGCTTCAACTTTAAATTGCAAAAATGTTTATGCTTCAACTTTAATATTATAAAAAAAATCATGCTTCAAATATAACATTATATAAAGCATGCTTCATCTTTAATATTACGGAGAAGTATGCTTCAAATTCATTATTGTAAAGAAAACATGCTTCAACTTTAATAATCAACTTAAATATTCTGTAAAAAAGCATGCTTCAAATTTAATACTATGATAAAAAAATTGATTCAGCTTTAATATTGCAAAAAGAACAGTATACTTAAATTTTAATATTATAAAAAATCGTCAACTTTAATATTAAAAAACAACTGTCTGACTGACCGAGTTTGGAAGAAAACAAAAAAAAAAAAACTTTTGTTCTGAAAAGAAAAGAACATTTAAGATTTAAGGAAGAAAAAGAGAAAAAAAAATCGCTCCTTTTGGATTTCAATGAAAGCATCTTGTTTTTAATCTTGCTGTCTTGGCTTTAGCTTTGAATTTGGCGTTGTTTGAAAGCCAATGGCGAAAACAATGAATGGCAACAGAGGAGCATCCGGATGAGGATGGTGGGGATGAGGATGGAGCTGGAGTTTTGCCAGATGGATGCGGGCGATGGGTACTCCGTGGAAATGGAGGAGATAAAAGCCATGGAATTCTACTCTCCGTGGTGGCAACAAACTTTCAAGATCTTCAGACTGATAGGTCGAATGGAAAGCAACGATGAAACATTCATAATGTTTCACTTAAGAATGAGTGCTAAAGCTTTAAAAATTGATTCATTTCTTTGTTGCGTTTTTAACAATGTATTGGAATTCGATTGTTTGAAAATGCAGTTGAAAATGATCCTGGATTTGTCTGTAAAATGGGACGATTTTGATTTTCCTTATTTGGATAAGTTCGTTTAGGTTTGTTATTTTACTTCTGAGCGGCACCTTTTTGCACACAATGGGCTAAATAGCATCGTCACAAGGATCATGAGGTCTCAGAGAAGGTTTGGGGAAGTGGACCCAATGTATTTCTATTAGGAGACAGATGGTAGCCTCCCTTGTTTTTGGGTTGTTTTACATCTGAGAGGCACATTGTTTTACCTCTAAGCAGAGATGATTCTGCTTGAAATGCCCCCCCCCCAAGCCCTGCCCGCTACCCAAGAATGACTCGAACCTGGGAACTCAGGTTACGAGCCCGTCACGCTACGGACTGAGCCACCTCCGTCTGTTCGTTGAATCGCGTTTGAATTAATTGGCTATGTTGTAAAAACTAATTATCTTGAATTGCTGTACAACGTTTTATGTTCTATAAACAGATTCTTTGATTGCTTTTAGTTATGGGGTGGCTCAGTCGGTAGCGCGCCAGGCTTGTAAACTGTAGTTGCCAGGTTCGAGTCCGAGCTGCGTCAGCGTTGAGATTTATCTCCGCAAAATTCCCCACCCTGCTCACGGTCAGTAGGGGACAACGATGGGCTTGGAAAGGCCGCCGTCCGTCGGATGGGACGTTAAGCCGTGGCCTAGTGTGCGGGAGAGCCATACCCTGTGCATGTTAAAGAACACACTGGATGACCTTGACGGGAGGCTACCATCTGTCTCCCAATAGCTGTTTCAGTGGCTTCCTCCCCCAACCTTCTCTGAGCCTTCGAGGTCCATGTGACCTGGCCATTTCCACATGGTGTGCAAAAAAAGTGCCGCTCAGAGGTAAAACAACCTAACTCAAGCTTTTAGTTATTAAACCGATTGGAAGCGATTTAAGTCAAATGATTTTATTAAAAAAAGATAGAATATTGAAGATGTTTTCTGTCTGTGTGCCACTTTTGTTTTTGCACAAAATGGTATCAAGTAGATGATATTTAAAAGTTTTTTCAAATATTTTGAATCACGTACAGTCGCTCAAAAATATTCGAACACTATGGTTGATTATAGAATTCAGAAAAAATATCTGGCAACGATTTTTTTTAGAAATTAGTGATCTGGCAACCTTCGTGTCACGTGACACGAAGGTTGACAGATTACTAATTCCTAAAAAAATCGTTGCCAGATATTTTTTCTGAATTCTGTAATCAACCATAGTGTTCGGATATTTTTCTTGAGCGATTGTACTGTTTAACGCTAAAAAATTTATTATAGTTTTTGTAAGATGAGTCATGTTGTAATATTTTAAGTTCAATTAAAAGTATACGTGGAAAAAGACGACTTGCTTAATACATTATTTTCCATGAATTAAGGAAAATCCCTGTGTTATGCAAATCCCTGTTATGCAAATTGTGTTATGCAAATGGGAAACTAAAGTCAAAGCTCTATCATTTATAAACTAATTTTTTTTGTTTTGAAAAATGTGATTGCAGATAAAGATCTCAATCAAATAAATCGATATCTCGATTTTCAACAATATTCGTTCAGTATTTAATGAATTATGGGATTTTGAATATTTAGCGATAACAATGCCAGTCGCAAAATTTGACTTCAGAAGTTAATTATATTTTTGTTATAAATATTGTATCAAAATTCTTAATCAAATAAGTGTCTATTTTAGATCTTTGTCTAAAAACTGATAAAGAGTGAAATAATTATTTCACTTTTCATCAGTTTTTGTACAAGTTTCTTAACACTCGAATTGTCATTGTTAAATATTCAAACTTTCACAACTCATTAACTAGTATTGTTGAAAATCGAGATATTCATATATTTGATTGAGATCTTTATCTGCTATCACATTCTTCAAAATAAAACACTCGTTTCAGTAGTTATAGTCTTGACTTAGCTTCTCATTGAAATAACACACCTTAGCATACCTTAGTCTTGACCTTAGCTTCTCATTGTCATAACACATCTTAGCTTACCTTAGTCTTGACCTTAGCTTCTCATTGTCATAACACACCTTAACTTACCTTAGTCTTGACCTTAGCTTCTCATTGTCGTAACACACCTTAGCTTACCTTAGTCTTGACCTTAGCTTCTCATTGAAATAATACACCTTAGCTTACCTTAGTCTTCACCTTAGCTTCACGTTGGCATAACACAGTTTAGCTTACCTTAGTCTTGACCTTAGCTTCACATTTTCATAACACACCTTAGCTTACCTTAGTCTTGATTTTAGCTTCTCATTGTCATAACACACCTTAACTTACCTTAGTTTTGACCTTAGCTTCTCATTGTCATAACACACCTTAGCTTACCTTAGTCTTGACCTTAGCTTCTCATTCTCATAACACACCTTAACTTACCTTAGTCTTGACCTTAGCTTCTCATTTTCGTAACACACCTTAGCTTACCTTAGTCTTGACCTTAGCTTCTCATTGAAATAACACACTTTAGATTACCTTAGTCTTGACCTTAGCTTCACGTTGGCATAACACAGCTTAGCTTACCTTAGTCTTGACCTTAGCTTCACATTTTCATAACACACCTTAGCTTACCTTAGTCTTGACTTTAGCTTCTCACTGTCATAACACACCTTAACTTACCTTAGTTTTGACCTTAGCTTCTCATTGTCATAACACACCTTAGCTTACCTTAGTCTTGACCTTAGCTTCTCATTGTCATAACACACCTTAACTTACCTTAGTCTTGAGCTTAGCTTCTCATTGTCGTAACACACCTTAGCTTACCTTAGTCTTGACCTTAGCTTCTCATTGAAATAACACACCTTAGCTTACCTTAGTCTTCACCTTAGCTTCACGTTGGCATAACACAGCTTAGCTTACCTTAGTCTTGACTTTAGTTTCTCATTGTCGTAACACACATTAACTTACCTTAGTCTTGACCTTAGCTTCTCATTTTCGTAACACACCTTAGCTTACCTTAGTCTTGACCTTAGCTTCTCATTGAAATAACACACTTTAGCTTACCTTAGTCTTGACCTTAGCTTCACGTTGGCATAACACAGCTTAGCTTACCTTAGTCTTGACCTTAGCTTCACATTTTCATAACACACCTTAGCTTACCTTAGTCTTGACTTTAGCTTCTCATTGTCATAACACACCTTAACTTACCTTAGTTTTGACCTTAGCTTCTCATTGTCATAACATACCTTAGCTTACCTTAGTCTTGACCTTAGCTTCTCATTGTCATAACACACCTTAACTTACCTTAGTCTTGAGCTTAGCTTCTCATTGTCGTAACACACCTTAGCTTACCTTAGTCTTGACCTTAGCTTCTCATTGAAATAACACACCTTACCTTACCTTAGTCTTGACCTTAGCTTTACGTTGGCATAACACAGCTTAGCTTACCTTAGTCTTGACCTTAGTTTCTCATTGTCGTAACACACGTTAACTTACCTTAGTCTTGACCTTAGCTTCTCATTGTCATAACACACCTTAGTTTATCTTAGTCTTGACCTTAGCTTCTCATTTTCGTAACACACCTTAGCTTACCTTAGTCTTGACCTTAGCTTCTCATTGAAATAGCACACCTTAGCTTACCTTAATCTTGACCTTAGCTTCACGTTGGCATAACACAGCTTAGCTTGCCTTAGTCTTGACCTTAGCTTCTCATTGTCATAACACACCTTAGCTTACCTTAGTCTTGACCTGAGCTTCGTGTTGGCATAACACAGCTTAGCTTACCTTAGTCTTGACCTTAGCTTATCATTGTCATAACACAGCTTAGCTTACCTTAATCTTGAACTTATCTTCTCATTGTCATAACACACCTTAGCTTACCTTAGTCTTGACCTTAGCTTCTCATTGAAATAACACACCTTAGCTTACCTTAGTCTTGACCTTAACTTCGCGTTGGCATAACACAGCTTAGCTTACCTTAGTCTTGACCTTAGCTCCTCATTGTCATAACACACCTTAACTTACCTTAGTTTTGAACTTAGCTTCTCATTGTCATAACACACCTTAACTTACCTTAGTCTTGACCTTAGCTTCTCATTGTCATAACACACCTTAACTTACCTTAGTCTTGAGCTTAGCTTCTCATTGTCGTAACACACCTTAGCTTACCTTAGCCTTGACCTTAGCTTCTCATTGTCATATCACATCTTAGCTTACCTTAGTCTTGACCTTAGCTTCTCATTGAAATAACACACCTTACCTTACCTTAGTCTTGACCTTAGCTTTACGTTGGCATAACACAGCTTAGCTTACCTTAGTCTTGACCTTAGTTTCTCATTGTCGTAACACACGTTAACTTACCTTAGTCTTGACCTTAGCTTCTCATTGTCATAACACACCTTAGTTTACCTTAGTCTTGACCTTAGCTTCTCATTTTCGTAACACACCTTAGCTTACCTTAGTCTTGACCTTAGCTTCTCATTGAAATAGCACACCTTAGCTTACCTTAATCTTGACCTTAGCTTCACGTTGGCATAACACAGCTTAGCTTGCCTTAGTCTTGACCTTAGCTTCTCATTGTCATAACACACCTTAGCTTACCTTAGTCTTGACCTGAGCTTCGTGTTGGCATAACACAGCTTAGCTTACCTTAGTCTTGACCTTAGCTTATCATTGTCATAACACAGCTTAGCTTACCTTAATCTTGAACTTATCTTCTCATTGTCATAACACACCTTAGCTTACCTTAGTCTTGACCTTAGCTTCTCATTGAAATAACACACCTTAGCTTACCTTAGTCTTGACCTTAACTTCGCGTTGGCATAACACAGCTTAGCTTACCTTAGTCTTGACCTTAGCTCCTCATTGTCATAACACACCTTAACTTACCTTAGTTTTGAACTTAGCTTCTCATTGTCATAACACACCTTAACTTACCTTAGTCTTGACCTTAGCTTCTCATTGTCATAACACACCTTAACTTACCTTAGTCTTGAGCTTAGCTTCTCATTGTCGTAACACACCTTAGCTTACCTTAGCCTTGACCTTAGCTTCTCATTGTCATATCACATCTTAGCTTACCTTAGTCTTGACCTTAGCTTCTCATTTTCGTAACACACCTTAGCTTACCTTAGTCTTGACCTTAGCTTCTCATTGAAATAACACACCTTAGCTTACCTTAGTCTTGACCTTAGCTTCACGTTGGCATAACACAGCTTAGCTTACCTTAGTCTTGACCTTAGTTTCTCATTGTCGTAACACACATTAACTTACCTTAGTCTTGACCTTAGCTTCTCATGGTCATAACACACCTTAGCTTACCTTAGTCTTGACCTTAGCTTCGCGTTGGCATAACACAGCTTAGCTTACCTTAGTCTTGACCTTAGCTTATCATTGTCATAACACAGCTTAGCTTACCTTAATCTTGAACTTATCTTCTCATTGTCATAACACACCTTAGCTTACCTTAGTCTTGACCTTAGCTTCTCATTGAAATAACACACTTTAGCTTACCTTAGTCTTGACCTTAACTTCGCATTGGCATAACACAGCTTAGCTTACCTTAGTCTTGATCTTAGCTTCTCATTGTCACAACACACCTTAGCTTACCTTAGTCTTGACCTTAGCTTCTCATTGTCATAACACACCTTAGCTTACCTTAGTCTTGACCTTAGCTTCACGTTGACATAACACACCTTAGGTTCCTTAGTCTTGACCTTAGCTTCACATTTTCATAACACAATTTAGCTTACCTTAGTCTTGACCTTAGCTTCTCATTGTCATAACACACCTTAACTTACCTTAGTTTTGACCTTAGCTTCTCATTGTCATAACACACCTTAACTTACCTTAGTCTTGACCTTAGCTTCTCATTGTCATAACACATCTTAGCTTACCTTAGTCTTGACCTTAGCTTCTCATTGTCATAACACACCTTAACTTACCTTAGTCTTGACCTTAGCTTCTCATTGTCGTAACACACCTTAGCTTTCCTTAGTCTTGACCTTAGCTTCTCATTGAAATAACACAACTTAGCTTATCTTAGTCTTGACCTTAGCTTCACGTTGGCATAACACAGCTTAGGTTACCTTAGTCTTCACTTTAGTTTCTCATTGTCGTAACACACATTAACTTACCTTAGTCTTGACCTTAGCTTCTCATTGTCATAACACACCTTAGCTTACCTTAGTCTTGACCTTAGCTTTTCATTGAAATAACACACCTTAGCTTACCTTAGTCTTGACCTTAGCTTCACGTTGGCATAACACAGCTTAGCTTACCTTAGTCTTGACCTTAGCTTCACATTTTCATAACACACCTTAGCTTACCTTAGTCTTGACCTTAGCTTCTCATTGTCATAACACACCTTAACTTACCTTAGTTTTGACCTTAGCTTCTCATTTTCATAACACACCTTAGCTTACCTTAGTCTTGACCTTAGCTTCTCATTGTCATAACACACCTTAACTTACCTTAGTCTTGAGCTTAGCTTCTCATTGTCGTAACACACCTTAGCTTACCTTAGTCTTGACCTTAGCTTCTCATTGAAATAACACACCTTAGCTTACCTTAGTCTTGACCTTAGCTTCACGTTGGCATAACACAGCTTAGCTTACCTTAGTCTTGACCTTAGTTTCTCATTGTCGTAACACACATTAACTTACCTTAGTCTTGACCTTAGCTTCTCATTGTCATAACACACCTTAGCTTACCTTAGTCTTGACCTTAGCTTCTCATTTTCGTAACACACCTTAGCTTACCTTAGTCTTGACCTTAGCTTCTCATTGAAATAACACACCTTAGCTTACCTTAGTCTTGACGTTAGCTTCACGTTGGTATAACACAGCTTAGCTTACCTTTGTCTTGACCTTAGTTTCTCATTGTCGTAACACACATTAACTTACCTTAGTCTTGACCTTAGCTTCTCATTGTCATAACACACATTAGCTTACCTTAGTCTTGACCTTAGCTTCGCGTTGGCATAACACAACTTAGCTTACCTTAGTCTTGATCTTAGCTTATCATTGTCATAACACAGCTTAGCTTACCTTAATCTTGAACTTATCTTCTCATTGTCATAACACACCTTAGCTTACCTTAGTCTTGACCTTAGCATCGCGTTGGCATAACACAGCTTAGCTTACCTTAGTCTTGACCTTAGCTTCTCATTGAAATAACACACCTTAGCTTACCTTAGTCTTGACCTTAACTTCGCGTTGGTATAACACAGCTTAGCTTACCTTAGTCTTGACCTTAGCTTCTCATTGTCAAAACACACCTTAGCTTACCTTAGTCTTGATCTTAGCTTTACGTTGACATAACACACCTTAGCTTACCTTAGTCTTGACCTTAGCTTCACGTTGGCATAACACAGCTTAGCTTACCTTAGTCTTGACCTTAGTTTCTCATTGTCGTAACACACATTAACTTATCTTAGTTTTGACCTTAGCTTCTCATTGTCATAACACACCTTAGCTTACCTTAGTCTTGACCTTAGCTTCGCGTTGGCATAACACAACTTAGCTTACCTTAGTCTTGACCTTAGCTTATCATTGTCATAACACAGCTTAGCTGACCTTAATCTTGAACTTATCTTCTCATTGTCATAACACACCTTAGCTTACCTTAGTCTTGACCTTAGCATCGCGTTGGCATAACACAGCTTAGCTTACCTTAGTCTTGACCTTAGCTTCTCATTGAAATAACACACCTTAGCTTACCTTAGTCTTGACCTTAACTTCGCGTTGGTATAACACAGCTTAGCTTACCTTAGTCTTGACCTTAGCTTCTCATTGTCACAACACACCTTAGCTTACCTTAGTCTTGACCTTAGCTTCTGATTGTCATAACACACCTTAGCTTACCTTAGTCTTGATCTTAGCTTTACGTTGACATAACACACCTTAGCTTACCTTAGTCTTGACCTTAGCTTCACGTTGGCATAACACAGCTTAGCTTACCTTAGTCTTGACCTTAGTTTCTCATTGTCGTAACACACATTAACTTATCTTAGTTTTGACCTTAGCTTCTCATTGTCATAACACACCTTAGCTTACCTTAGTCGTGACCTTAGCTTCTCATTCACATAACACAGGATTGTTCTTTAATTTATGCAAACAAATGATTTTCCTTTTGTAGGTATAAGAAATATTTCGTTGGAATTGCACAGATATTAGAGAACTACCCTGAATACCAAAATATTAGAGATTTTTTATGTTGTGTCAATGGCACTCTTGAATCTCTAAGCTCTATAACTTCTAAAATATGCATTTAATTGGATATGTGTTGGGTTGTTTTACCTCTGAGAGGCGCTTTTTTTGCACACAATGGACTAAATGGCCAGGTCACATGGACCCCGAAGGCTCAGAGAAGTTGGGGGAGGGGACCCACTGGAACACCTGTTGGGAGACAGATGGTAGCCTCCCGTCAAGGCCATCCAGCATATTCTTTAACGTGCACAGGATATGGCTCTCTCCCACACACGGCACCACGGCTTAACATCCCATCCGACGGACGGCGGCCTTTCCAAGCCCATCGGTGTCCCCTACTGACCGTGGTCAGGGCGGGGAGTTTTGCGGAGATAAATCTCAACGCTGACACAGCTGGGAGCATTTAATGGGAAAACGGGACTAAAAAAAATTAAAAATCAGAATGAAATTTATTTAAATCACGATTTTCAACAATGTTTATTCAGTATTTAACGAATGATTGAAGTTAGAATATAACCTAGAAGTTCTGCTGTTTCAGAATATACCTAATAATTGATTTAAACTTTTTAAATATTGGTCCAGACAAATTAACAAATATCCATTTTATTAATTTCCGTGAAGATTTCTTCAATGTTAGATAATTATGAATGATGATTCGTAGAAGATTCTGTTGTACAGTCGCTCAGAAAAGCATCTATAGTTATATTATATTTATAATATTATCTATATATATATATTTATATTTTCTTGCACAAGTAATATTTTTAGCCATTATAATACAACCGATCTTGAGACAAGTAAATAAATTCTGTTTTGGATGTAACTTTCATTGTACAGTTCCTCAAAAAATTATCCGCACAATATGGTTTATTACAGAATTCAGAAAAAATATCTGGCAACGATTTTTGTAGAAATTAGTGATCTGGCAACCTTCGTGTCATGTGACACGAAGGTTGACAGATCACTAATTTCTAAAAAATTCGTTGCCATATATTTTTTCTGAATTCTGGGGTCAACCATAGCGTTCGGACACTTTTTTGAGCGACTGTACTTTTTGTAATATGTGTAAGTACGTTATTATCACTAACGTTATAGGGGCGGGTGTGGCTCAGTCGGTAGCGCGCCAGGCTTGTAATCTGTAGTTCCCCGGTTCGAGTCCTAGCTGGGTCAGCGTTGAGATTTATCTCCGCAAAATTCCCCGCCCTGTCTACGGTCAGTAGGGGACACTGATTGTCTCGGAAAGGCCGCCGTTCGTCGAATGGGACGTTAAGCCGTGGTCCCGTGTGCGGCAGAGCCATACCCTGTGCACGTTAAAGAACACGCTGGATGGCCTTGACGGGAGGCTACCATCTGTCTCCCAACAGCTGTTCCAGTGGGTCCCCTCCCCCAACCTTCTCTGAGCCTTCGGGGTCCCTGTGACCTGGCCATTTAGCCTATGGTGTGCAAAAAAGTGCCGCTCAAAGGTAAAACAACCCAACCCAACTAACGTTATAGTTCTTAGTTAAAATATTTTCCCTTCTTTGGATACGTTCATATAACTGAGAATATTTGTCAGTCTACTTTCTTTTAATGGTTGAATGGAATTTTCACAATTGTGGAAAACAGTTAAACAGATTAAAAATAAATAAATACCCCCTCAAGCAGCTGTTTGCCACAGAGGTCTGACAGAAACCTGTCAGTTTATATGCCATAGTAGAAGGTCTGTGAGGATGGCAGGACCTCAGCAGATTACATGCATATGTATATAAACTTTGTACCAATAAAAAAAAAGATAAGTAATTTTCGAGAATTTATTACCGAAAAAAAAATCGAAAAAAAAAAAATTTTATTTCTCAACGATCTTGAATTGAAAAAAAAATAAAGGCTTTGGCTTATGCTGTTAATAACCTTTCACTTTAAAAGCAAGACTCCTAATTTTCCTGTCAGTGAGCTTTCATTGAAAATAAATCAGGTTATATTTCCGTTAATAATCATTCAATGAAATAATATGACTTCTAATTATGTCGTAAATGTTTTTTTAATGGAAGAATATTGGAATTTAATAGACTTTTACTAATGAGAATTTCGCTGAATTTTTGGATGGAGAAATAAGACTTCTAATTTTGCTGTCAAAGCTTTCTGAAAGAACAAATGAAACATCTAATGATGCTGTTAATGATCTTTCAAAGAAGAAATTAGACTTCCAATAATGCTGTTAATAACCTTTCAAAGGAGAATTTAGATTTCTAATAATGCTGACAATGATCTTTCAAAGAAGACATTTGACTTCTAATAATGCAGTCAATGATCTTTCAAAGAAGAAATTTGACTTCTAATAATGCTGTCAATGATCTTTCAAAGAAAAAATTAGTCTTCTAATAATGCTGTCAATAATCTTTCAAGGAAGATTTTTGACTTCTATAATGCTGTCAATAATGTTTCAAAGAAGAAATTAGACTTCTAATAATGCTGTTAATAATCTTTCAAAGGAGAAATTAGATTTCTAATAATGCTGAAAATAATCTTAGAAATAGCAAATTTGATATCTGATAATACTGTCAATGATCTTTCAGAGAAAAAATTAGTCTTCTAATAATGCTGTCAATAATCTTTCAAGGAAGATTTTTGACTTTTAATAATGCTGCTAATTATCTTTCAAAGAAGAAATTAGACTTCTAATAATGCTGTTAATAATCTTTCAAAGGTGAAATTAAATTTCTAATAATGCTGACAATAATCTTACAAAGAAGAAATTTGATTTCTGATAATGCTGTCAATGATCTTTCAAAGAAAAAATTAGTCTTCTAATAATGCTGTCAATAATCTTTCAAGGAAGATTTTTGACTTTTAATAATGCTGTCAATTATCTTTCAAAGAAGAAATTAGACTTCTAATAATGCTGTTAATAATCTTTCAAAGGAGAAATTAAATTTCTAATAATGCTGACAATAATGTTACAAAGAAGAAATTTGATTTCTGATAATGCTGTCAATGATCTTTCAAAGAAAAAATTAGTCTTCTAATAATGATGTAAATAATCTTTCAAGGACGATTTTTGACTTTTAATAATGCTGTCAATTATCTTTCAAAGAAGAAATCAGACTTCTAATAATGCTGTTAATAATCTTTCAAAGGTGAAATTAAATTTCTAATAATGCTGACAATAATCTTACAAAGAAGAAATTTGATTTCTAATAATGCTGTCAATAATCTTTCAAAGAAGAAATTAGATTTCTAATAATGCTGTCAATAATCTTTCAAAGAAGAAATTAGATTTCTAATAATGCTGTCAATAATCTTTCAAAGGAGTAATTAGACTTCTAATATTGCTGTCAATAATCCTTCAAAGAAAAAATTAGATTTCTGATAATGCTGTCAATAGTCTTTTAAAGAAGAAATTAGATTTCTAATAATCCTGCCAATAATCTTTCAAAGGAGAAATTAGACTTCTAATAATGTGTTAAATAATCTTTCAAAGGAGAAATTAGATTTCTAATAATGCTGACAATAATCTTACAAAGAAGAAATTTGATATCTGATAAATGCTATCAATGATCTTTCAAAGAAAAAAATTAATCTTCTAATAATGATGTCAATAATCTTTGAAGGAAGATTTTTGACTTTTAATAATGCTGTTAATAATGTTTCAAAGAAATTAGACTTCTAATAATGCTGTTAATAATCTTTCAAAGGATAAATTTGATTTCTAATAATGCTGATAATCTTACAAAGAAGAAATTTGATTTCTGATAATGCTGTGCAATAATGTTTCAAATGATAAATTAGATTTCTAATAACGCTGTCAATAATCTTTCAAAAAAGAAATTAGACTTCTAATAATGCTGTCAATAATCTTTCAGAGAAGAAATTTGATTTCTAATAATGCTGTCAATAATCTTTTAAAGAAGAAATTTGATTTCTAATAATGCTGTCAATAATCTTTCAAAGAAGAAATTTGATTTCTAATAATGCTGTCAATAATCTTTCAAAGAAGAAATTAGATTTCTAATAATGCTGTCAATAATCTTTTAAAGAAGAAATTTGATTTCTAATAATGCTGTCAATAATCTTTCAAAGAAGAAATTTGATTTCTAATAATGCTGTCAATAATCTTTCAAAGAAGAAATTAGATTTCTAATAATGCTGTCAATAATATTTCAAAGAAGAAATTAGATTTCTAATAATCCTGTCAATAATCTTTCAAAGAAGAAATTAGATTTATAATAATGCTGTTAATAATCTTTCAAAGAAGAAATTAGACTTCTAATAATCCTGTCAATGATCTTTCAAAGAAGATATTGGTCTTCTAATAATGCTGTCAATAATTTTTCAATATGAAAAAAGATTTCTAACACTGATATCAATAATCTTTCGTGAAAAAATAAGACTTCTATTGATTCTGCCAATTATTCTTCAATGGGCAAATAAAACTTAATATTGCTGTTAATGATTTTGCAATCGAGAAATAAGATTTAATTTTCCTGTCAATGATATTTCAACAAAGAAACAACGGATTTAATTTTGCTCTCAACTATCTTTCAATGAAGGAAAAAGAGTGCTCTTGATGGTGTCAATGAAGAGATAAGACTTTTAATTTTTCTCTCAACGATCTTCCAATGAAGAAATAAGACTTTTAATTTTGCTCTCAAAGATCTTTCAATGAAGAAATAAGACTTTTAATTTTTCTCAACGATGTTTAAATGAAGAAATAAGACTTTTAATTTTGCTCTCAAAGATCTCCCAATGAAGAAATAAGACTTTTAATTTTGCTCTCAAAGATGAAGAAATATTCCAATGAAGAGATGACTTTTAATCTTGCTCTCAACCATCTTTCTTGAAGAGATAAGACTTTTAATTTTGCTCTCAACGATCTTTCAATGAAGAAATAAGATTTTTAATTTTGCTCTTAACGATCTTTCAATGAAGAAATAGGACTTTTAATTTTGCTCTCAACGATCTTTCAATGAAGAGATAAGACTTTTAATTTTGCTCTCAACGATCTTTCAATGAAGAAATAGGACTTTTAATTTTGCTCTCAACGATCTTTCAATGAAGAAATAAGACTTTTAATTTTGCTCTCAACGATCTTTCAATGAAGAAATAAGACTCTTAATTTTGCTCTCAACGATCTTTCAATAAAGAAATAAGACTTTTAATTTTGCTCTCAACGATCTTTCAATGAAGAAATAAGACTTAATTTTGATCTCAACGATCTTTCAATGAAGAAATAAGACTTTTAATTTTGCTCTCAACGATCTTTCAATGAAGAAATACGACTCTTAATTTTGCTCTCAGCGATCATTCAATGAAGAAATAAGACTTTTAATTTTGCTCTCAACGATCTTTCAATGAAGAAATACGACTCTTAATTTTGCTCTCAACGATCTTTCAATGAAGAAATAAGACTTTTAATTTTGCTCTCAACGATCTTTAAATGAAGAAATAAGACTTTTAATTTTGCCCTCAATGATTTTTCAATGAAGAAATAAGACTTTTAATTTTGCTCTCGATGATCTTTTAATGAAGAAATAAGACTTCCAATAATGCTTACAATTACTTTTTAATGAAAAAATTAAGACTGCCAATGATGCTGTCAATGATTTTTCAACGAAGAAACAAAGCTTCAAATCTCTCTGTCAATGATTTTTCAACGAAGAAACAAAGCTTCAAATCTCTCTGTCAATGATCTTTAGGTAAAAAATTAAAATTTCTAATTTTGCTGTCAATAATACATCAAAGAAAGGGAAGAAACAAATCTGAAGAAATTTTCATGTACGTAAAGGATAAAGTTAAAGAAACCGTTACCAATCTCGCCGCCAACAATTCTCTAAGAGGAAAGGAATTAGAAGATTTTGTTGTCAATTCCGACAAAAAGTAAATCGTATGATTAGTTTTGTACTAAAAATAGTTTAACTTAGAACGAAAAAGAAGTTTCTTCTCTATATATATATTTAAAGAGAAAAAATATTTTTGACTTAGAAAAGTCTTTTTTTTTACTGCTTTCGTCCATAATGGACGACATTCTTTACAGACCTAAGGTCACGGTTTTCGGTTCGGATAAGAGTCTACTGTGGTCAAGTATATGGCGTCTACTCCTCACTCAACTCCATCCAAAGGCTTCAGCTTCCAGTAAAGTATCTGCTCCGGGCTACTAGGCACATGCAGCATCCGTCGTCTGATCCTGAGGCAAAGACTGATGCTGGTGGCAAAGCAGTAGAAGCATGCGAAGAAGGGTGGCTGGAAACTTTATGCCCTTCCATTCGCTCTTTTCCTTTTCCCGTAGTGTAGCTTAGAATACTTAGCAGTGCTTCACGACGAACGTCTTATATATATATAGTGTTTACTTGGGCTTTTTTTTTTAAATGTCACAAGTCGTTTTTATTTCGCTATTTTTTTTTCTGCGAGTTTTGTTCGCTTTTGTAACTTTTCCTTCCGGTTTCAAGTCTCGCGGAAGGAGAGTGACAGCAGCGGAAGGTTCATGGCTCAGTGGTGGTGAGAAGGAGGGCGGGGGTGGGGGGGGTGGGGGGGGCAAGTCGCGCACAACCGGTGTTGGATGGAGAATGTGAAGTCTTGGCCGTCAGGGATTATCAGAGTTTGGTGGTGAACAGAGTGAGGCGGAGATATAAAGTAATAGAAAAATAAGGGAAAAGAAGAGAGAAGGCTTTTTGTGAGTGGGAGAGTGTAGAGGAAAATAAAATGGGAGGGGCAATGGAAGGAGAAATGGGGTTAAACGAGCATGAAAAAGAATGAGGCTGATGAAGATAGAGGAAGATGTAGAAAAGAAAGGGATGAAATGAAGAAAAGGAAAGTCAGGAGGAGATGGTGAAAGTGAAACTAGAAAGGGAATAGAGAGAGGAAAAAATGTGGCGACAAAAAAAAGGAAGAGTTTTGAAGACGGAAAAGATTAGAGAAAGAGAGAGAGTTTAGAAAGAAAGAGAAGTTGAAAGGAATAAAAGGAGAGTTTGGGAGGTGAAAAGTTATAGGAAAGAAGGTGAAGTAAAAATTAAGGGGAGAAGAAGATGGTGCAAGAGGAAATAGAGGATAAACATTTTTAGAGATGAAAATTAGTGTAAAGAAGAGAGTGAGAAAAATGAAGAGAACGAAAGAGAGAAGGAAAGAGTGAAAATAAAAAAGAAGAGAGCGAAAGAGAGAAGGAAAGAGTGAAACAGAAATAAAGAGAGAAGGAGAGAGTGAAAATAAAAAAGAAGAGAGCGAAAGAGAGAAGGAAAGAGTGAAACAGAAATAAAGAGCGAAGGAAATAGCTAAACAGAAATGAGGAGAGCAAAGGAGAGAACGAAATGCGTTAAAGAGAAATGAAGAGAGGGAAAGAGACAACGAAAGAGTGAAACGGAAATGAAGAGTCCTTGTGACCTGGCCATTTAGCCCATGGTGTGCAAAAAAGTGCCGCTCAGAGGTAAAACAATCCAATCCAAAAAACCTAACCCAACCTGGAGAATGGAGTACAGTCGCTCAACAAAGGTTGCCAGATCACTAATTTCTAAAAAAAAAATTGTTGCCAGATATTTTTTTTTGAATTCTGTAATCAACCAGAGTGTTCGAATATTTTTTTGAGCGACTGTAAATATGAAGCAAAATAAATACGAATGGAAGGGACACAAATCGAAAAGTTAATACTTAAGCAAAGAAAGCAGTACAAAGAAAACGTTTTTACACAGAAAACAAACCTACAAAGAAAAATATAAAAAAGAAATAGAAATCCAGCTTAAAATATCATTAGTATAAAAAAATGTGAGAAGTTGTATGTTTCTAGAAATTTAAAAATTTTTTTTGAGACATCTGGATTTTTCTTTAAACGAAATGTTGCGTGAGCTAAAAAGAATAAATGTAGAAAGAATTATTTTGAATAAATCTTTCCTTGTTCTAAAAATTTCTGCTTTGTAATAGTAATGTTGAGATTATTCATAACTAAAGTTACGTTTTATATGGCAGAAAGTGGTTGGGATAGGTTTCGTTAACTTATTTTTTTTTAATTTTTTTTTTCGTATGATTTTCCATGACATAAATATTTTAGAAGTTTTCCTGATATAGCCTCATTCAGGATTCAGGGCCGGATGTAGGGGGGGGGGGAATTGGGAAAAAGGGGGCCGTTGACTCCCCTTTCAGAATGGTAATAGAGGTTGGGTTCGATTGTTTTACTTCTGCACGGCACTATTTTTGCACACCATGGGCAAAATGGCCAAGTCACAAGGACTCCGAAGTCTCAGAGAAGGTTATGGGACCACTGGAACAGCTGTTAGGAGACAGATGGTAGCCTCCAGTCAAGGCCATCAAGTGTGTTCTTTAACTTTGGGTTGTTTTACTTCTGAGCGGCACTTCTTTTGCACACCATGGGCAAAATGGCCAGGTCACATGGACCCCGAAGACTCAGAGAAGGTTGGGAGACCCACTGGAACAGTTGTTAGGAGACAGATGATAGCTTCCCATCAAGGCCATCCAGTGTGTTCGTTGACGTTGGGTTGTTTTACTTCTGAGCGGCACATTTTTGCACACCATTGGCAAAATGGCCAGGTCACATGGACCCCGAAGACTCAGAGAAGGTTGGTGGAGGGGGGATTCACTGGAACAGCTGTTAGGAGACAGATGGTAGCCTCCCGTCATGGCATCCAGTGTGTTCTTTAATGTTGGGTTGTTTTGCTTCTGAGCGGCACTTTTTTGCACACCATGGGCAAAATGGCCAGGTCACATGGACCCCAAAGGCTCAGAGAAGGTTGGGGGAACCACTGTAACAGCTGTTAGGAGACAGATGGTAGCCTCCCGTCAAGGCCATCCAGTGTGTTCGTTAACGTGCACAGGGTATGGCTCTCCCGCACACGGGGCCACGGCTTAACGATCCATCCGACGGACTGGGGAAAGGGGACTCACTGGACAGTTGTTGGGAAACAGATGGTAACCTCCCGTCAATGCCATCCAACATGTTCTTTAAAGTGCATAGGGTATAGCCGTAACCAACGAGACTCAAGGCCTTTTCACTGGTGACGTCACACGTTCTGACGTCAGCATTCGTCGATCTAGCATCTTGACACTCCGTAGCTGCTTGTGTGTTTGTTGGCGGTATTATTTTCTTTAATTATTATCTGGTGTTCAACAAATGTATTTTTAAACAATTTTTGCAAGATAAAAAATGATTGTTTGTTAGAGAATTTAGGAAATAAGAAAAAATATCTTAGTGCCAAAAAGAGAAAGTTGTTTACCCTCAATATATAATATCCACAGAGTTAACTGTTGGCTTTGATATTAATAGTTTTGTGACAAACAATTTTTCTGGCATGTGGGATTTGAACCATATCTCTCCAGGTATAGGCCACAGTGTTCTACGACTAGTAAACAAATAAGTTATATTAGTGGAAAAAAGGCAGAGTCTGTTAGTTTAGTGGTCTTACACCACTGGCTTATATCTGGTAAGATGTATGCCTAAATGATTTAATCTTTCTTTACCAGGGTGCATAGAATTATTTTTTTTAACAATCGAAGATTGGTTAGAGACTTTTTTCTTTACATTTGGGAGGTTAGTTGAGCGATTTATTGTCAAATCTTTAGTCATAGATTTAAAGGTAGCTTTGTAAACCAAAATATATATATATGTGTGTGTGCTTGCAGTTTCTAAAGTTTAGATGCACTTTTCCTGTTAGTTTTTGAATATGTATTCCATCGGAAGGTTGTATCCATGTCCAGATATTATTCAAATTTAATGAGAGTTAAGAAAAAAATACAACTCAATATTCCTATAAATTCAGTCTAATCACTAAGAAAAAGTATTGAAATTAAACCATAACTAACTGAAATTGTTACAGCTAAAGCTATTACAGTATATCATTAATTTGTAGTTCACATTTGCCAATAAAATTGCTCTGATGAATTTTTGTGTTTTTTTCTTTTTAATAAAACACACTAATTTCCCATAACAATTTATATGTCAGGATTATATTATTAATGGTACAAAAAACTGGATCAGTTATTGACAGCATTTATGGCGAAAAATATGTGAAGGAAATGATTTTATTTTTGTTAATATATATATAACCGAGTAATTATTTGCATTTAACTTTATTTTTAAACATATTGTGTCATTGTAATTATACGTACAACCGATTATGACGCTCCTGGTAATTTATATATCGTTCTACATGTTGTAATTTATATATCGTTGCACATGTTTAGCAGAGCTAAACATGTGCTAGTTAAACATGTGCTAGTTAAAAAACACTAACATGTGCTAAACATGTGCTAGTTAAAAAACACGCTGAATGGTCTTGACGGGAGACTTATCTGTCTCCTAACAAATTTCCAGTCTCTCAAACACCTCTGAGTTCTTAAGGTCTTTGTGACCTGGCCATTTAGCACATTGTAGAGACTCCGTTGGTTTAGCCATGTTGCCCGTATGAATAATTATAGATTGGCGAATAGGGTTATGAACAGTGTGCCCAAAGGCTTCTGAAAGAGGGGGAGACTTAGGATGCGGTGGGCAGACAATATCAAACAGGACCTTGTTAGAATTGGTGTGCAGTGGCCAGATGCAGTAGATGTAGCTCAGGATAGACTTGCTTGGAGAACTAAATTGCACGGTCTGGTTGGACCTCCGTAGCCCATGGCTGCTTGAGGATGATGATGATGACACACAAAAGTATTCCTCAGAAGTGGAATAGTCCACCTATTGTCATCGCTAACGCTACTACCAACGTCGTTATCATCACCACTGTTATCATCAGCATCATCTTAATAACCCTCAGGAGGTACCTAAAACAAATATTATAGACAATAACAGAAAATAATAAGCTCAATATTTTAGTAACAATGACAACATTAGTATCAGCAAAAATGACAACATAAGTATTAGCAAAATATTTAGCATTAGCAACAATGACAACAGGAGTAACAACAACAACAATGACAACAGGAGTAACAACAGGAGTAACAACAACAACAATGACAACAGGAGTAACAACAATGACAACAGGAGTAACAACAACAATGACAACAGGAGTAACAACAATAAATGACAACAAGAGTAACAACAACAATGACAAGAGGAGCAACAACAACAAATGACAACAGGAGTAACAACAGTAAATGAGAACAAGAGAACAACAATAAATGACAACAAGAGAACAACAATAAATGACAACAAGAGAACAACAATAAATGACAACAAGAGTAACAACAACAATGACAAGAGGAGCAACAACAACAAATGACAACAGGAGTAAAAACAATAAATGACAACAGGAGTAACAACAATAAATGACAACAAGAGAAGAACAATAAATGACAACAAGTGTAACAACAACAATGACAAGAGGAGCAACAACAACAAATGACAACAGGAGTAAGAAAACAAATGACAACAGGACTAACAGAAACAATGGAAATAGAGTAACAGCAAAAATCACAACAGGACGAACACAAACTGGAAAATGAGTAATAGAAACAATTGAAACAAGAGTAACAGCAACAACGACAACATGAGTAACAGCAACAACGAGAACATGAGTAACAGCAACAACGACAACATGAGTAACAGCAACAACGACAACAGGAGTAACAGCAACAACGACAACAGGCGTAACAGCAACAACGACAACAGGAGTAACAGCAACAACGACAAGAAGGAGTAATAGCAACAAAGACAACAGAAGTGACAGCAACAACGACAACAGCAGTAACAGCAACAACGACAACATAATTGACAGCAACAATGACAACAGAAGTGACAGCAACAATGACAAATGACGCGCGCATGAAAGCGAAAGTGTAAGCTCAGAATAAAAAGAACAGTTAGAAAGAGAACAAAAATGCCAAAGTTCATCATCCGTTGTAGTTACGCCTTGAAATGTCATTTGTAGTTCCTTAAACTCGATCCCTTTGAAAAGAATCTTTTGATCTTCCTCCTCCTCCTCCACCTCCTCCTCTTCCTCCTCCCTTATGCTCCGTTGGGCAGTTTCTCTTTCCATCGCGCGCACACGCTCCTTTTCATCCAGATTACGGAGTGCTCATCTCTCGCACAATGCACGAGCGAACGAAAGAGAGAAGAAAAGAAAAAAGTGCATCCACGCGCGATGGACCCGACGACCAGTGACGTCAGGGAAAAACGTCTGGAGCGTCAACGTGGCAGATCTTCGGACAGGCGGACGCGCATTTTCTTGACCCTGTCGTGACATCCCTCTAGTAGTCAACTCCGTTCGGTTTGATCGAATTATCCATTCATCAAGTTTGTGATGGGAGAGAGCGTTGGCAGCTTTTTTTGTTGGCCCTTTTACGTCCTCTGGTGTTTCTTTCTTCCTTTGAAAAATAGGGATTGGGGGAGTAAAGCTTTCCCTTCACTTTGGAGGGTACGTTTTGACGGGGGGAGGGGTAGATGACGCAGAGATATAACTACAGTCCCACAATGGCGTCTTCTTTAACTCTCGCCGAAGGAACGTGATTTATGATCTGAGTGTACAAATTTCCTCCGAGACAAATAGGGTGTTTCCTTTGTCTTGTGAGGAACTCCGACGTGGGGATAAGGGGATGGGGAAAGGGGAGAATGTCCTCACTTGGGTACCCATCAGAGCCTAATGGCACGCGCTGCTCTTGAGCCAAGCAGTGGGATAACACACCCGAGATCGCTGACACAAGCTCGCTTCCTTTTTATTTCAGCTGTTGTTGTTGTTTATCTGCAAATGGTTTCCATTAATCTGAAGGCATTGCATACGATGGGAAGAGGGATGGTGGCTGGGTCGACGTCGGCTTGGGAATGGGAGCAGAGGCTGGTTAACCGAAAGATGGGTGAAGATGATGGAGAGTGGCTTGCTCTTCTTAGAAATTTGGACTCGTTGCGGGTGAAGGATCAGATGCGATGGGAGTAGGGTTAGTTGGGTAACTTTTTCTTCGTAATTTTTCTTTCATAGGGAGTGTTGAATTTTGAAACAAAAAAGGTCGATACTTAGTTTTTTACTTTGGAGTTCGTTTCAGTGGCTACTCACTCGAAAAAGTGGTTTTTGAAATTTTCGTAAGTCGGTTTTGTATTTGCTCATGGGTTCGGCCACCCATCCATATCTTTTGATCTCTCTATTCAAAGGTTCGGCCACCCATCGTATCTTTTGATCTCTCTGTTCAAAGGTTCGGTCATCCATCCGTATCTTTCGATCTCTGTTCAAAGGTTCGGCCACCCATCCGTATCTTTTGATCTCTCTATTCAAAGGTTCGGCCACCCATCCATATCTTTTGATCTCTCTATTCAAAGGTTCGGCCACCCATCCATATCTTTTGATCTCTCTATTCAAAGGTTCGGCCACCCATCGTATCTTTTGATCTCTCTGTTCAAAGGTTCGGCCACCCATCCGTATCGTTTGCTCTCTCTGCTCAAAGGTTCGGCCACCCATCCGTATCTTTTGATCTCTCTATTCAAAGGTTCGGCCACCCATCCGTATCTTTTGATCTCTCTATTCAAAGGTTCGGCCACCCATCCGTATCTTTTGATCTCTCTATTCAAAGGTTCGGCCACCCATCCGCATCTTTTGATCTCTCTATTCAAAGGTTCGGCCAGCCATCCGTATCTTTTGCTCTCTCTGTTCAAAGGTTCGGCCACCCATCCGTATATTTTGCTCTCTCTGTTCAAAGGTTCGGCCACCCATCCGTATCTTTTGCTCACTCTGTTCAAAAGTTCGACCATCCATCCATATATTTTACTCTCTCTGTTCAAATGTTCGGCCACCCATCCATATATTTTACTCTCTCTGTTCAAATGTTCGGCCACCCATCCATATATTTTACTCTTACTGTTTAAAGTTTCGGCCCCCCATCTGTATATAAATCTGTTTGTCATTCTATCTGCCCATCTCTCTGTCGATATGTCGGTTTCTCGATCCACCTGTCATTCTGTCTTTCCATATATTTTCATGTTTGTCCACCATCACTGAAATCTTCATCTTTCTGTACATCCGAATCTGCATTATGTTCTGTCTGTATTTCTATGAAAATTTGCAATATTTCCATCTGTCTGTCTGTCCCTCATCTGCAAAACATCTATCTCTCTATAGGTATATCCACCATCTGTGATATGCCGATCTGTCTGTATGTCAAAACATCATCTCTAATATATTTTTCACCTGTCTGTAAATTTTTTCCCATTTATGAAAATCATATTCAGTTGCTCAAAAAAGTATCCGAACACTACAGCTGATTACAGAATTTAGAAGAAAATATCTGGCAACGATTTTTTTTAGAAATTAGTGATCTGGAAACATTCGTATCACGTGACACGAAGGTTGCCAGATCACTAATTTCTATTAAAAAAAAACGTTCCCAGATATTTTTTCTGAATTCTGTAATCAAGCATAGTGTTTGGATATTTTTTTTGAGCGACTGTACTCCATTCTCCAGGTTGGGTTCGGTTGTTTCACCTCTGAGCGGCACTTTTTTTGCACACCATCGGCTAAATGGCCAGGTCACAAGGACCCCGAAGGGTCAGAGAAGATTGGGAGAGGGGACCCACTGGAACAGCTGTTGGGAGACAGATGGTAGCCTCCTGTCAAGGCCATTCAATGTGTTCTTTAACGTTGTATTGTTCAATTCTCAGCGGCACTTTTTTGCACACAATGGGCTAAATGACCAGGTCACAAATACCCCTAAGGCTCAGATAAGTGTGGGGGATGGGACCCACTGGAACAGCTGTTGGAAGACAGATGGTAGCCTCCTGTCAAGGCCATCCAGTGTGTTCTTTAACGTTGTATTGTTTAATTCTCAGCGGCACTTTTTTCACACAATGGGCTAAATGACCACGTCACAAAGACCCCTAAGGCTCAGAGAATATTGGGGTATGGGACCCACTGGAACAGCTGTTGGTAAACAACCCAAAATTAAAGAACACGCTGCATGGCCTTAATGGGAAGCTACCATCTGTCTCCCAACAGTTGTTCCAGTGGGTCCCATCCCCCAATCTTCTCTCAGCCTTAGGGGTCTTTGTGACCTGATCATTTAGCCCATTGTGTGAAAAAAGTGCCGCTGAGAATTGAACAATACAACGTTTAAGAACACAGTGGATGGCCTTGACAGGAGGCTACCATCTGTCTCCCAACAGCTGTTCCAGTGGGTCCCATCCCCCACACTTATCTGAGCCTTAGGGGTCTTTGTGACCTGGTCATTTAGCCCATGGTGTGCAAGAAAGTGCCGCTCAGAGGTAAAACAACCCAAACCCAACCCAATGTTACGAAATTAATTAAAAAATTCATGATTATAAAGAAACCTTTGAATTTTACATCCTAGAACCAGTTATCGCGATATCACAAGAAAGAAAAGGAACAGTTAGTCGTTGTTCGTTGAGCGACGACGATTCTTGCGCGTTTTTGAAAAGTAGGGAATGTTGAGCTTTTTGACTTGAAAAGAAATGATTTATTATCTAGAGCGTTGTGAAATAAAAAATAAAATCCGTACTGTAAAAGAAACGTTTGGAAACTTATCCATTTTAAATAAATGAATTGTTAAATCCTCCGTAATTTATTGGAAAAGACTTGTAAACAAAGTAACAACTTGTAAACAAGTGGAGCAGCCAATAGCGAAATATAAGGCTTCTCCACTGATCTATTGTAGCAAGATTGGGTTGGGTTGTTTA
Source organism: Ryuthela nishihirai (assembly GCA_038380435.1). Classification (NCBI taxonomy): domain Eukaryota; kingdom Metazoa; phylum Arthropoda; class Arachnida; order Araneae; family Heptathelidae; genus Ryuthela; species Ryuthela nishihirai. Next base: position 44,281,732 of record JAWZYU010000022.1, read on the forward strand.
ATATCTGAGCGGCACTTTTTTGCACACTATGGGCTAAATGGCCAGGTCACATGGACCCCGAAGGCTCAGAGAAGGTTGGGGGAGGGGACCCACTGGAACAGCTGTTGGGAGACAGATGGTAGCCCTGTCAAGGCCATCCAGTGTATTCTTTAACGTTGTATTGTTTAATTCTCAGCGGCATTTTTTGCACACAATGGGCTAAATGACCAGGTCACAAAGACCCCTAAGGCTCAGAGAAGATTGGGGGATGGGACACACTGGAACAGCAGTTGGGAGACAGATGGTAGACTCCCGTCAAGGCCATCCAGCGTGTTCTTTAACGTTAGGTTATTTCACCTCTGTGCGGCACTTTTTTGCACACCATGGACTAAATGACCAGGTCACAAGGACCCCTAAGGCTCAGAGAAGGTTGGGGGAGGGGACCCACTGGAACAGCTGTTGGAAGACAGATGGTAGCCTCCCGTCAAGGCCATCCAGCGTGTTCTTTAACGTGCAAATGATGTGGCTCTCCCGCACACGGAGCCACGGCTTAACGTCCCATTCGACGGACGGCGGCCTTTCCAAGCCCATCGGTGTCCCCTACTGACCGTGGGCAGGGCGGGGAATTTTGCGGAGATAAATCTCAACGCTGACCCAGCTGGGACTCGAACCTGGGAACTGCAGATTACGAGCCTGACGCGCTACCGACTGAGCCACCCCCGCCCCATTGTAGCAAGAAGACCTGTTATTATTTCCATTGTTCAACGTAATGAATTGTTGTTTTACCATCTATGTAACAGGATCTTGAGTTACTCATTTGTAAATAAAGAATAACCAGATATTTGTAAGGAAGAAAATTGTTCTTTTGTACAGTCGCTCAAAAAAGTATCCGAACACTACGGTTGATTACAGAATTCAGAAAAAATATCTGGCAACGATTTTTTTTAGAAATTAGTGATCTGGAAACCTTCGTGTCACGTGACACGAAGGTTTCCAGATCACTAATTTCTAAAAAAAAAATCGTTGCCAGATATTTTTTTAATTCTGTAATCAACCGTAGTGTTCGGATACTTTTTTGAGCTACTGTATCTATCTATCACGTGACACGAAGGTTGCCAGATCGCTAATTTCTAAAAATAAATAAATAAATAAAAAAAATCGTTGCCAGATATTTTTTCTGAATTCTGCAATGAACCAATAGCGTTCGGATACTTTTTTGAGCGACTGTACTGTAAAGAACTGAAACGATAATTCTTTCTTTAGTAAGTGGATTATTATTAAAAGTTCTGTTTTTAGTTGAAAAACTGCTTCATGACAAGGAATCAGAGCTGAAACCTTCTTTTACCTGTCTTGCTATTTCCTTTCGTTTGCCATTTATTGGCTGTCGGTTTGTTTGTTTGTCAGTTGGTCAAGACAGTTATTACACCATGTCTTTCGAACGCAGGCGCCGAAGTTAATGTGTTATATGTCCAATGGAAGCTTGCCATGCGGACAATCGCATTGGCCAGTGGTTCTCAACCTTTTATGCTTCACGTACAGTCGCTCAAAAAAGTATCCGAATACTATGGTTGATTACAGAATTCAGAAAAAATATCTGGCAACGATTTTTTTTAGAAATTAGTGATCTGTCAACCTTCTTGTCACGTGACAGATAGATAGATACAGTCGCTCAAAAAAGTATCCGAACACTGTGGTTGATTACAGAATTCAGAAAAAATATCTGGCAACGATTTTTTTTTTAGAAATTAGTGATCTGGTAACCTTCGTGTCACGTGACAGATAGATAGATACAGTCACTCAAAAAAGTATCCGAACACTGTGGTTGATTAGAGAATTCAGAAAAAAATATCTGGCAACGCTTTTTTTTTTTAGAAATTAGTGATCTGGTAACCTTCGTGTCACGTGACAGATAGATAGATACAGTCGCTCAAAAAAAGTATCCGAACACTGTGGTTGATTACAGAATTCAGAAAAAATATCTGGCAACGATTTTTTTTTTTAGAAATTAGTGATCTGGTAACCTTCGTGTCACGTGACAGATAGATAGATACAGGCGCTCAAAAAAGTATCCGAACACTGTGGTTGATTAGAGAATTCAGGAAAAAATATCTGGCAACGATTTTTTTTAGAAATTAGTGATCTGGCAACCTTTGTGTCACGTGACACGAAGGTTGCCAGATCAGTAATTTCTAAAAAAATCGTTGCCAGATATTTTTTCCTGAATTCTCTAATCAACCACAGTGTTCGGATACTTTTTTGAGCGACTGTACCTCCTGTAAATGTGTATGTAACTGTCATACATTCGCTCAAAAAATTATCCGAACACTACGGTTGATTACTGAATTCAGAAAAAATATCTGACAACGTTTTTTTAGAAATGAGTGATCTGGCAACCTTCGTGTATACGAAGGTTGCCCGATCACTGATTTCTAAACAAATCTTTGCCAGATATTTTTTCGCAATTCTGTAATCAACCATAGTGTTCGGATATTTTTTGAGCGACTGTACCCCTTGTATAGATAGATAAAACTATAGTTATAGTATAGCAATGGGAATAAAATAAAACACACACACATATATATCATAGCGATTTTGAGCTCTCACGACGCCCCCCCAAAAATTTTTACCGCGTACCCCACGTTAAGAACTCCTGGCATAGGCTATAAAATAAAATAATATGGAAAAATAAGTTGCCTTTCTTGCTAATAGCCGTCTCGTGGCCGAGTTTTTCCCCCTAAAAAATGGGGAGGTGTTATTTTCAAACGATTGTTCATTACATCAGTAATAAGATCTCATAGGATGTATCCTGTAGACACGGAACTCATGAAATAATATGCTGAAAATGATTAGTTTTACCGTGAGTGGGATTCGAACCCACGTCTCCTGGAAACATGCCAGTTATGCTAAACACTACACCATCATCGGCTAAAGTTTTTCTTCAGCTGGTGTGACTTAAAAACTTTCCGGATTTTTTATTTGATTCGCACAATAGCGCCATCTATCTGGGAAGTGGAAAACTGTGTTGTCACTTAGAGATAGAATTTAATATTTGTCACTCACGCTCATGTTGTTAAATCAATAATTCAGTAAATTAGAATCACAGGATGTGTTTTGTAGACATGGAACTCATGAAAAAATAAGAGCCGCTGTGCGAATCAAATAAAATATCCGTACAGTTTACAAGATTTTTTTTATCAATTGAAAGCTTCTTATTGCACCATTAGGCTCATTGGTAATTAAAAAAATATTTTGCGAGAATCTAAATAATCGAAGCATTTTTACAATAAATCAAATTACACGAGATCCATTGATTCTTACTCACGAGTATTTATTAATATACTTCCATCCCCATCTTTCCCACGTTCATCATCTCTTAATCTCCGTCTTCCTCCCGAAGAGGTTCCCAGGTTCGAGTCCCAGCTGGGTCAGCGTCGAGATTTATCTCCGCAAAATTCCCCGCCCTGCCCACGGTCAGTAGGGGACACCGATGGGCTTGGAAAGGCTGCCGTCCGTCGGATGGAACGTTACGCCGTGGCCCCGTGTGCGGGAGAGCCATACTCTGTGCACGTTAAAAACACGTTGGATGGCCTTGACGGGAGGCTACATCTGTCTCCCAACAGCTGTTCCAGTGGGTCCCCTCCCCCAACCTTCTCTGAGCTTTCGGGTTCATGTGACCTGGCCATTTAGCCTATGGTGTGCAAAAAAGTGCCGCTTCGAGGTAAAACAACCCAACGTTAAAGAACACGTTGGATGGCCTTGACGGGAGGCTACCATCTGTCTCCCAACAGCTGTTCCAATTGTTCCCCTCCCCCAACCTTCTCTGAGCCTTCGGGGTCCATGTGACCTGGCCATTTAGCCCATGGTGTGCAAAAAAGTTCCGCTCAGAGGTAAAACAACCCAACGTTAAAGAACACGCTGGATGGCCTTGACGGGAGGCTACCATCTGTCTTCAAACAGCTGTTCCAGTGGGTCCCCTCCCCCAACCTTCTCTGAGCCTTCGGGGTCCATGTGACCTGGCCATTTATCCCATGGTGTGCAAAAAAGTTCCGCTCAGAGGTAAAACAACCCAACCCAACCCATTCCAGAAGCAATCAGAATTCGTGTTTTAAGATAATTTTTCCGCTTAATAATCTTCAAAGTTTCTAAGCAGAAATTTAAAACTGAAAACCGACCATAATCTTGGGAATATTTCCTTTCATTTATCTCTTTATTACTTTTTGAGAGAGTTACTTACTCATTTCGTAATTAGCGGCAGCCACTGCGAAAGGGCTTCCTCTTTCGTCCCTCGGGAATCTCGATCGTGACGTCATCGACGAGTTCCTCGCGGAATAACGTCATCTCTGACGAACCTAATTTGCTAGATCCATAATCCGATTCCCAAAACAGCGTAAAGAGCGTCTGGAGATAGGTTTTAGGTGCAAAACTGGTCTTTGGAACGGGAAATGACAACAAATATCGTGATCCTTGCAAACAATGGCTTAATTAACAGTGACTTAATGTTTCGCTCTGTTAATGACGATATTTTAAAGGTGTTGACAAGTATTTAAAGTTTTGGTATTGTTTTTCTGTTTTATCATTTTGTCTAAGCAAATCAGTTAAAGCCACTAGCTTTAAGTTACTTGAAAATCCAAATAATTCATCTACAGTACCGTTAGTTTCGTAGATCGTATAATCATATTCGATGTACCGGATAAATAATTTTACCATCATAAAGATATGCCTATTTGGCATGAGTAAGAACAAAATATATAAGTAAATCACCCTTAGGTGGGCCCCTAAGGGCAAACATAAAAAAAGCTAAAAATAGCATTAAAATTGTATAAGAAACCTAAAACGGGGGGGGGGAGCTCAGTCGGTAGCGCGCCTGGCTCGTAATCTGTAGTTCCCAGGTTCGAGTCCCAGCTAGGTCACGTTGAGATTTATCTCCGCAAAATTCCCCTCCCTGCCCACGGTCAGTAGGGGACACCGATGGGCTTGGAAAGGCCGCCGTCCGTCGGATGGGACGTTAAGCCGTGGCCCCGTGTCCGGGAGAGTCATACCCTGTGCACGTTAAAGAAAACGGTGGATGGCCTTGACGGGAGGCTACCATCTGTCTCCCAACAGCTGTTCCAGTGGGTCCCCTCCCCAAACTTTCTCTTACCCTTCGGGGTCCTTGAGACCTGGCCATTTAGCCCATGGTGTGCAAAAAAGTGCCGCTCAGAGGTAAAACAACCCAACCCCAAAACGGGTAGGTCTCTTCAGAGAACGCTACCGTTTTAGGCACTTGTACTTGTTCAAAACAGTATCATCGTAAAAAGAATCAGAGAAGAAATAATCTCATTGGGATTATTGCTTAGAGCCTCAAAAAATCTTTTTCAGGTGCGTTTTATGTGTATGTATATATGGTCGATGCCCAGGTCTTTATGGAGTTGTCTGTTAGTGAGAAACCAGGTGGCATCGACCGCAGTTCTCAAAATCTTGTTCTGTAAGACCTGAATCTTACGAATATTGGTGGATGTAGTATTCGCCAATATAGGTGAAACATAGAGAATCACCGTTCTGATGATCATATCATAGAGTAAAAGCTTATGATCAATCATTAAAATGGAATTATCGTTAGTTTTCTTCTTCTTCTTCTTCAACATAAATTATTATTCCGGAAATCACTCGGAGCCTTTCGTCCGGAAATTCTTTTAAGAAAGGTCCGTGCACTATGTGGGAGAGTTCTACCAACTGATTCTGGAAAACCAAAATTTCAAAAGCAAAACCATAAAATTGCCAGTAATCTTAGATCGAAGGTCAAATAAATATTTCATAAACATTCCAGAGTTTTCTGAAGGAAGGAGGTAGTTCAGTAGAAACTGAAAGTTCTTGATTAACATTATCAAAATTTTAAGAGCGTTCAATCTCCTAATGCAGAAACATCGGGGCACTATTTGGGCACTAAATCAAATTCTGTCAATCAATTTAATATCCTTTAAAAATTGTAAAATTAATTTAAAACTATATTTTCTTTTTATCAAATTCTGGTGTCCCAGTAGATCTTTGAGTGTAAATTCCTTAATTTCAATTTCTTCTAGTGAGTGAAACATTTGATCTCTATGAGTATCAAATTTGCTGCAATTAAGTAAAACATGAGAGACTGTTTCTTTTGTTCTACATGTATCACAAGAAGATAACTCAGCTCTGTTCATCTTATGCATTTGATCATTCAGTCTTGTGGTCCCTGTTCTGAGCCTAGTAATGGCCACTATGTCCTTTTCAGTCAGTCCGAAATCTTGAATTGGATCAATGGTTTCACTAATCAAAACTCTTATGATTCGGATGCAAGGATTAGGTTGGGTTGTTTTACCTCTGAGCGGCACTTTTTTGCACACAATGGGCTAAATGGCCAGGTCACATGGACCCTGAAGGCTCAGAGAAGGTTGGGGGAGGGGACCCACTGGAACAGCTATTGGGAGACAGATGATATCCTTCCGTCAAGGCCATCCAGCGTGTTCTTTAACGTGCACAGGGTATAGCTCTCCCGCACACGGGGCCACGGCTTAACGTCCCTTGCGACGGACGGCGGCCTTTCCAAGCCCATCGGTGTCCCCTACTGACCGTGGGCAGGGCGGGGAATTTTGCGGAGATAAGTCTCAACGCTGACCCAGCTAGGACTCGAACCAGGGAACTACAGATTACGAGCCTGGCGCGCTACCGACTGAGCCACTGCCGCCCCCCAGATGCAAGGAAGAAAGAAGTTTAAAACAATGCCAAAAATTTTAACTCCTTATTTGTATAATATTATTTTGTTTAGTAGTCAGTAATTTTTTTCAACAATAAAATTCGATAATTTCATCGATTGTTTTCTCTTTTAGTGGAGCGATGGTGGCTCAGTCGGTAGTGCGTCAGGCTCCTAATCGGTACTTCCCAGGTTCGAGTTCCAGCTGGGCCAGCGTTTAGATTTATCTTTGCAAAACTACCCGCTCTGCATTAGGCCAGTAAGGGATACCGATATGCTTGTAAAGGCCGCCGTCCGTCGGATGAGACGTAGAGCCATACCCTGTGCACGTTAAAGAACATGCTGGATGGCTTTGACGGGAGTCTACCACCTGTCTTCCAACAGCTGTCCAGTGGGTTCCTAACCTTCTCTGAACCCCAGAGGTCCTTCTGACATGGTCATTTATTCCATTGTGTCTCATTATCATTTTATTCCATTGTCATCTAAATTCAGCAGTTAAAGAGGAATGCCCCACAATTTGCCCATGTATTTACGGCGCGATGTCTTCACTGCAATGCAGGAATTACCACGTAAATAGGGCGCTGCAGTCGGCAGCTTCCTTGAGTGTTTGGAAGTTGCTCTCATCTATCTTAAACATTTCTTGGTTGTACAGTCGCTCAAAAAAGTATCCGAACACTATGGTTGATTACAGAATTCAGAAAAAATATCTGGCAACGATTTTTTAGAAATTAGTGATCTGGCAACCTTCGTGTCACGTGACACGAAGGTTGCCAGATCATTAATTTCATGGCATGGGCATTTAGCCCATTGTGTGCACAAAAAGTGACGCTCTGAAGTAAAACAATTCAACGTTAAAGAACACGCTGGATGACCTTGACGGTAGGCTACCATCTGTTTCTCAACAGCCGTTCCAGTGGGTCTCCTCCCCCAACCTTCTCTGAGTGAGCTCTTGGGGTCTTTGTGACCTGACCATTTAGCCCATTATGTGCAAAAAAGTGCCGCTCAGAGGTAAAAAACAACAACCTCTAAAAACGGGACGAATGCCACCCTATATTCTCCTAACACGATGGTCTCAGATTCAAGTTCCCTCTGTGCCTGTGCTAAAATTTTCTCTGCAACTTGGGGCGGGGGTGACTCAGTCGGTAGCGCGCCAGGCTCGTAATTTGTAGTTCCCAGGTTCGAGTCCCAGCTGGGTCAGCGTTGAGATTTATCTCCGCAAAATTCCCCGCCCTGCCCACGGTCAGTAGGGGACACCGATGGGTTTAGAAAGGCCGCCGTCCGTCGGATGGGACGTTAAGCCGTGGCCCCGTGTACGGGAGAGCCATACCCTGTGCACTTTAAAGAACATGCTGGATGGTCTTGACGGGAGGCTACCATCTGTCTCCCAACAGCTGTTCCAGTGGGTCTCCTCCCCCAACCTTCTCTGAGCCATCGGGGTCCATGTGACCTGGCCATTTAGCCCATGGTGTGCAAAAAAGTGCCGCTCAGAGGTAAAACAACCAACCCAACTCTCTGCAACTTTCCATACCGCCCTCGATTTGAAAGGGGTTGGGTTGGGTTGGGTTGGGTTGTTTACCTCTGAGCGGCACTTTTTTGCACACCATGGGCTAAATGGCCAGGTCACATGGACCCCAAAGGCTCAGAGAAGGTTGGGGGAGGGGACCCACTGGAATGGCTGTTGGGAGACAGATGGTAGCCTCCCGTCAAGGCCATCCAGCGTGTTCTTTAACGTGCACAGGGTATGGCTCTCCCGCACACGGGGCCACGGCTTAACGTCCCATCAGACGGACGGCGGCCTTTCCAAGCCCATCGGTGTCCCCTACTGACCGTGAGCAGGGCGGGGAATTTTGCGGAGATAAATCTCAACACTGACCCAGCTGGGACTCGAACCTGGGAACTACAGATTCCCAGGTTCGAGTCCCAGCTGGGTCAGCGTTGAGATTTATCTCCGCAAAATTCCCCGCCCTGCCCACGGTCAGTAGGGGACACCGATGGGCTTGGAAAGGCCGCCGTCCGTCGGATGGGACGTTAAGCCGTGGCCCCGTGTGCGGGAGAGCCATACCCTGTGCACGTTAAAGAACACGCTGAATGGTCTTGACGGGAGGCTACCATCTGTCTCCCAACAGCTGTTCCAGTGGGTCTCTTCCCCCAACCTTCTCTGAGCCATCGGGGTCCATGTGACCTGGCCATTTAGCCCATGGTGTGCAAAAAAGTGCCGCTCAGAGGTAAAACAACCAACCCAACTCTCTGCAACTTTCCATACCGCCCTCGATTTGAAAGGGGACTCTGGAATAATGTTACTTCGTAACGATAAGGACAATAACTTTTAAAATCGATCTTTTGTCCGATTTCGTTTGTACTACTCACTTCACTTTCATATCTTAAGGTTAGTATTCAATAATTTAGCAATAAAAAAATTAAATGTTCCCTCATGCAGCTGCTTGCCACAGAGGTCTGACAGGAGTCTGTCAGTTTATGCGCCAAAGTAGAAAATCTGTAAGGATTGCGGGACCTCAAGCAGAAACAAAACATGCGCATCCATGCCTCGAACAAGGAGTGTCTAAGGGAGAAGAGAACTAGCTCCCATAGGCGTAATGTAAACTTTTCGATTGCAGCGCCCTCTAAACATGGCAAATTCGTGCATTGCTGTGAAACCACCTAACCAGGGAGAGGAGCGAGTTCCCTGCATTATTTTTCCACTGCCGAGCAAAGTTTTCAATTGCTCACACCACGTGACTAATTTTAAGTACACTTTGACTCTGAAAAATGCTCATGAGGTACATCATAATTTTCTTTTTGTTTAGAGAGAAAATATCAAGAAATAAAGTAATCATTTTCTTTAATAAAATCCAATTTTGTAAAACTGGTAGTAGCTATGCTAAAGAACAAAATTTTAATATTTTGAAAAACCTACAGCATTTAGTATATTATAATAAATTGAGATTTATGCGTCAATGCGCGATAGCATGATCTAAATAATTATATTTTATAAAATTGTAGATATTTTCCATAAATATCATAGCGAGTTTTTTACTTGTATAAACTGTCAATAGATGGCAGCAGTCACTTCCCGTATCAACCATAAAAAAAGAATTACACTGTTTGAGCAAAGTGCAGAAGCCAATGTACCTCGATATGCTCCAGGGAACACAAACCTGCAACATACATTGAGTTATATATATTCACAAGATGATTAAATGTATTAATTTACATATTAATTTTCAAAATTCTGCAAAATTACTCAAAATAAACATACAACGCCTTTTCCAGGTATCGTAAAATGTACACCTGAACGGGATAAAACACTCATAAAATAACTTTAGGGTCAGCTACCACTGTGCCAAACAGCTATGGCTGTTAGACATTTGGAAACACTGGTTAAATCGCAATATATATATACACCAATAATAAGACAAACCATAGCTGCAGTGGACTAAAATGATTGCACTGCGCATGCGCAGATCGCCCCTTACAGTTGTTTTTGTGCATGTACATTAATTTGCCACGTTCAGCTTCGGTAAAATTCCGCAGAACGGCTCCACTTACGCTTGTGCGAAGCTAGCCTTCTTCTCCTTAGACCTTCTTTGGTAATAATATATTTTCTTAAATGTTGGACATATCGTTGAGATACATCCGTAATATACCGAAGTTGTTATTATACCGGCGGTTTGAGATTGAACGAACGATATTTTATTGTATTAAACTATTTTATTAATTTAGTGGTAGTTAATTTTCAATTTTTCTATTAACTTCTATTCCAATTACTTTTCCTACGTCATATGTTGTGTTTCTCAATTTATGTGGATGTTAAAACGGCTGTTCCAATGTATAATTTCAACCTTTTGACCCATCACATCACATTATGTACAAAATGAACTCTTGAGTCGTGGAGAGTATCATAATATTATATGAAAACTTTCCTCCCATCTGTCCTTTCCCATAAAACGCGAATGTGAAAAAAATTGTACCGTAATATTTTTGAAACACGAGGGCAGAGAGTAACGAATTATATATATAATTAAAATTTGTGAAGTGGGAGTCACAATATTATGAATATTTTTCGCATGCTTGCCTCGAAAAAGGAGCGAAAATCTTTGCGATGACGCAGAGATTATCAAAGGTTGCAAAACATTTACCCCTTCTTTTTCCCCTCTCAAGAGAGTGGGGAATAGCATAAACGATTATTTTCTATATTCATGGGCTTCTCACCATTAGTGAATGAAAAGTGCTTTGGGTTGTGGGTTGTTTTACCTCTGCATAATATACAGTTAGATATGTAAATATGTATTTATGTATATATATACACAGGTCCTGGACAGAAAAAATGGAAACAGTTCCATGTTATCTCAATAGAAAATCACGTTCAGGGTTGGGTTGTTTTACCTCTGAGCGGCACGTTTTTGCACACTATGGGCTAAATGGCCAGGTCACATGGACCCCGAAGGCTCAGAGAAGGTTGTGGGGGAGGGGACCCACTGGAAGAGCTGTTGCGAGACAGATGGTAGTCTTCCGTCAAGGCCATCCAGTGTGCACCTTAACGTGCACATGGTATGGCTCTCCCGAACAAGAAGCCACGGCTTAACGTCCCATCCGACCGACGACGGCCTTTCCAAGTCCATTGGTGTCCCCTACTGACAATGGGCAGGGCCGGGAATTTTGCGGAGATAAATCTCAACGCTGACCCAGCTGGGACTAGTTAATTAAGGCTTTCCTGTTTCCTCTTAATCATATTTTATTCCAGACGAAATTAAATTAGTTTATTTCATACCAAAATCATATTAAACATTTATTTATGCACAGGGCTAGCCTATAAAATATTGAATTAAAATGTCAATATTCTGAAAAATGTGTATAACAACTGTTGTATAATGTCTAAATATCTGTATATAATGTATGTATATAATGTCTAAAACAGGGATCAATATAAATGTTCCACGAATCTGTAATTTCTTTTAATTCATATCTATGCCATATCATATTGCAATATATACTTAATTGCTTCAACAATTATTTTCGATACAAAAAAAAAACTTAAAAATATATAATTTGAATAAAAAGTAATTTATATAAATAATTCTCTAATTAATAATTTATGTAATATTTAACGTGTCCGAACGATCTAGGATCGAAGTCACGACTTTGCTCTTTAAATATGGAAAATACAAAAATTAAAAATGAATGTTTCAAATAATATAACATAAGAGAGATTTTAAATTTAGTTGATGGAGTGAGCCGTCCTATGGCCGAGTGGTTAGCGCACTTGGCTACGTGATGTAAGGGACTATGGAGTGAACCGTCCCATGGCCGCGTGGTTAGCATGCTTGGTTACACTGATCTTAGTGACCTGGGTTCGAGCCCCGGGTAAGGCATGGATGTGTGTGTCGTTTTTCTGCTGAGGGCCTGCATCCACTCAGACCTTCTACCAAAGAGTGTCTAAGGGAGAAGAGAGCTAGCTTCCATAGGCTTAATGTAAACTTTTCGATTGCAGCGCCCTCTAAACATGGTGAAGCCACCTAGCCCGGGAGAGGAGCCACTTCCTTGCGTTATTTTTCGACCGCCCAACAAGGTTTCTTACACCACGTGACTAATATTACATACACTTTGACTCTGTTCAGTGTTCATTTCTTAAATTTTACCATTATAATTTTATTCTTACAAGGATTAATTAAAATCATTTTCTTTAATAAAATCCCATTTTGTAAAACAGGTAGTAGCTATGCTCAACAAAATTTTTTTAATATTTTGAACATTCTACAATATTTAATATATTACAATAAATTGAAATTTATGGCTCAATGTGAGACAACATGTTTTGTTTAATTATATTTTATAGAATTTTAGATATTTTCAATAAAAGTCATATCGAGTTACTTACTTGTATAAACTGTCAATAGATGGCAGCAGGCACTTCTCGTATCAACCATTAAAAAATTTACTATTAGAACAAATTGCAGACACCTATATACATCTATATGCTCCAGGTAACACAAAACTGCAACATACATTGACTTACATGTTCGCAAGATGATTAAATGTATTAATTTATATATTAATTTTAGAAATTCCGCAAAATTACTCAAAATAAACATTCAACGGTATCGTAAAAATACTCTTGAACGAGATAAAATACTCATTGGATAACTTTAGGGTCAGCTATCACTATGCAAAACAGTCATGGGTGTTAGACAGTTGAAACATTGATTAAATCGCAATAAATATACCAAGAGTAAGACAAACCATAGCTGCAATGGACTAAAACGTATTGCACTGCGCATGCGCAGATCGTTTTTGTGCATGTACATTAATTTGCCACGTTCAGCCAAAGAAGGTCTAAGGAGAAGAAGGCTAGCTTCGCACAAGCGTAAGTGGCGCCGTTCTGCGGAATTTTACCGAAGCTGAACGTGGCAAATTGATGTGCATGCACAAAAACAACTGTAAGGGGCGATCTGCGCATGCGCAGTGCAATCATTTTTAGTCCACGGCAGCTGTAGTTTGTCTTACTCTTGGTATATTTATTGCGATTTAATCAGTGTTTCAACCTGTCTAACACCCATGACTGTTTGGCATAGTGATAGCTGACCCTAAAGTTATTCAATGAGTATTTTATCCCGTTCAGGAGTATATTTTACGATACCTGGAAAAGCCGTTGTATGTTTATTTTGAGTAATTTTGCAGAATTTTTAAAATTAATATGTAAATTAATACATTTAATCATCTTGCGAACATGTAAGTCAATGTATGTTGCAGTTTGGTGTTCCCTGGAGCATATCGATATATATAGGTGTCTGCAGTTTGTTCTAATAGTAAATTTTTTTATGGTTGATACCAGAAGTGTCTGCTGCCATCTATTGACAGTTTATACAAGTCAGAAACTCGATATGACTTTAATTGAAAATATCCTAAATTCTATAAAATATAATTAAACAAAACATGCTGTCTCGCATTAAGCCATAAATTTCAATTTATTATAATATATTAAATATAGTAGAATGTTCAAAGTATTAAAATTTTTATGTTGAGCATAGCTACCTCTTGTTTTACAAAATGAGATTTTATTAAGGAAAATAATTTTAATTAATCCTTGTGAAAAGCAAATCATGATGTTAAAATTTAAGAAATGGACACTGAGCAAAGTCAAAGTGTATGTAAAATTAGTCACGTGGTGTAAGCTATTGAAAACCTTGCTGGGCAGTGGAAGAATAACGCAAGGAACTGGCTCCTCTCCTGGCTAGGTCGCTTCACTGCAATACACGAATTTGCCATGTTTAGAGGGCGCTGCAATCGAAAAGTTTACATTACGTCTATGGAAGCTAGCTCTCTTCTCCCTTAGACACTCCTTGGTTCAGCTTCGGTAAAATTCCGCAGAACAGCGCTACTTACGTTTGTGCAAAGCTAGCCTTCTTCTCCATAGACCTTCTTTGTCTGGAACTCGGGTCCCTTAGATCAGTAACGAAGGGCGGTACCCACTCGGCCACGGAAACACTTCCTGTTTTAATTAAAAAAAAATAACAATAATTTATAATTATTGATATTAAAATTCAACCGGTAATTAGAAAAAGTTAAAATTAATTTTAATTTTTTTTATAATATTTGAATTAATTTTTTTTTTCAATTTTCAATTTTAATTCAATTTTTATTCAACATAGATATATATCAATACAAAATTTTATAAAATATACCCAGCTAAAGTAATTGAATACTTGAGCGCTTGTGTATAATTATAACAAAAATATAAATACAAAAAATTAACAAGGCAACAATTGATAATTGAACGAATCAATGAATGTATAAATCAAAACATTAGTTTTACATACAGTTATCATTCGTTTTTTATTATCCATTCACAAAGAGATTTATTTAAATAAATATTTTGAAGTAATTTCTTCATTGTTTCTGGAACACTGTTGTATAATTTAGGCCCAATATAGTTTATATTACGGGTAGTAGCTTGCTTTGATATGCGAGGTATTTACAATTTAAATGAGTCTCTAAGTGGTATATATGTATGTCGAACCTGAAATAGATGTGAATTGAAATGGACATATTCAATAACTTTTAAAATGTAAATTTGAGACAGAGTCAGTAACCCCAATTTCTTAAATATAGGACGAGATTCAGAGAAGCGACCTTTATGGTCAATGATTCTAATATAAATTTTTTCAGAATCAACAACCTGTTTAAATTTGTTTTGCAGCTCCTCCCCAGGCTTTTATTGCATATTGTAGCTGACTACATACACAAGCAGAATATAACATTTTTAAACTTGTTTTATCGAGTAAGAATCTTAGTGTATAAAATTTTGCTATGAATGGTTTTATCTTATCCACAGTATAATCAGTGTGATACCTCCATGAAAGGCTTTTATCAATAATCACCCCTAGGTATTTAATTTGATCAACCTTCGTAAGATGTTCGCAACTACAATTTCGGATGTTGTAACAGTCCTTGTGATGAGAGTCACTTCTACCATCAGTTGATGCCTTCAACTGGAATTTTATAGAGCATGTTTAGCCTTATTTAAACTTAATTTATTCAACATTAGCCATTGATAGAGACGATGAATATCTCTGTTTGACATTTGGTATAATTTCTCATAGGTGTTACTTTTGTGTAAGAAAACAATATCATCAGCGCAAGAAATAATTTCTGCCACAAAATTTTTGTCAAATATATCGTTTACATATAATATAAATAGCAGAGGTCCCAGTACAGAACCTTGTGGTACACTTGTATTAATATTTTTCATAGAACTATATATGTCATTTTTCGTAACGATTTGTGAAGGATTTTCCAAGTAGGATTTTAGCCATGTAAAACTGGTACCCATAATTCGATATTTATAAAGCTTAGCCAGCAATATTTCATGATTTACCAAATCAAAAGCCTTTGATAAATCCCAAAAAATTGCGAGTGTTTTAAAGTCTTTATCCAGAGACTACGTTAATGAATTTATTAAATGTAAAATAGCATCTTCTGTGCTTTTTTTCTGCTGAAATCCATATTGATTCTTTGCTATTATGTTAAACTTTAATAAAAAATTGTTCAACCTGACAAAAAATAATTTTTCCAGCATTTTTGACATTATCGGAAGTAAAGCAGTAGGTCGATAATTTTCCATAAGAGTTTTGTTTCCTTTTTTGTAAATAGAAACTATTATTGAACATTTTAAGGCAT
Source organism: Ryuthela nishihirai (assembly GCA_038380435.1). Taxonomy (NCBI): domain Eukaryota; kingdom Metazoa; phylum Arthropoda; class Arachnida; order Araneae; family Heptathelidae; genus Ryuthela; species Ryuthela nishihirai. The sequence continues at coordinate 44,297,588 of JAWZYU010000022.1, forward strand.
TTTAAATTAACAGTAATAAGTTTCTTATTCCACTTACATAGCTTTAAATCTGAATTTTAGATAAATTAAGTAACATCAATTTCACTCTTATTTAATTTCTCATCATGCCGTTAGTGTTGGGGCGGGGGTGACTCAGTCGGTAGCGCGCCAGGCTCGTAATCTGTAGTTCCCAGGTACGAGTCCCAGCTGGGTCAGCGTTGAGATTTATCTCCGCAAAATTCCTTGCCCTGCCCACGTCAGTAGGGGACACCGATGGGCTTGGAAAGGCCGCCGTCCGTCGGATGGGACGTTAAGCCGTGGCCCCGTGTGCGGGGGAGCCATACCCTGTGCACGTTAAAGAACACGCTGGATGGCCTTGACGGGAGGCTACCATCTGTCTCCCAACAGCTGTTTCAGTGGGTCCCCTCCCCCAACCTTCTCTGAGCCTTCGAGATCCATGTGACCTGGCCATTTAGCCCGTGGTGCGCAAAAAAGTGCCGCTCAGAGGTAAAACAACCCAACGTTAAAGAACACGCTGGATGGCCTTGACGGGAATCTACCATCTGTCTCCCAACAGCTGTTCCAGTGGGTCCCCTCCCCCAACCTTCTCTGAGCCTTCGGGGTCCATGTGACCTGGCCATTTAGCCCATGGTGTGCAAAAAAGTGCCGCTCAGTGGTAAAACAACCCAACCCAGCCGTTAGTGGCGCTGACATCGATTAATGGTCGCTCTAAACCAGTGTTTCCCAAAGTGGGCGATATCGCCCCCTGGGGGGCGCTGGAACGATCCAGGGGGTCGGTAGTAGCCTCGGGTGCAATTGGGGGGCGGTGGAAGCATAAAGAAAGAATGGAAGATAAGGAAATTTTGAAAAACCGTTCATACATGTTTCATCTCTTGTGTAGCATAAAGTCGTAGTGATTATTTTCCAAACAAACATAAAATTATCCTTCGTTATCTTAATTTTCTGTGTGCAATGCGAATGTTACTATGGTTGATTTTAATAAATAATTTTATAATTTCAAGCTTCAAGGTGTCTTATTTACAACAAAATCTTTCTTCACTATGTTGTAGGACGTAGGTAGAAATATAGATACATAAAAAAACGCAAATATGTCACTGCATCTTTCTGTTTGTTCGCTTAAAGACGATAGATTTCCTGGAGGGCGCTGGGTAATTTTTTTCTGAAAAGGGGTCGGTAGGACAAATAAGTTTGGGAACCTCTGCTCTAAACCCATTATAATAATCGATGTGTCTAATCAATACCTCCTAGAACAGAAAGCCATAGGACCAAATTTATGACGTGAGCTTAAAAACTACTACCATATAGACGATTCTTATATTTCTAATTCTAATATTATTACTGGTGAGCTCTTGTGCTAATTTCTATACTGATGTTTATCTACAAATATATTTTATTTAGGAGAAAAATTATTTGCATTAATTAGCATTATGACATTTGATAATAAATACGAATATTTTTTTCTTAATAAAATATATTTATAGATGAACATTAGGATAAGATTAGCACAAGTGTCCAACAGTAATAATATTAAAATAAAAAAATACGAATTATTTGTATCAGTGGTTTTATGCTTCACGTACCCCCTTGAAATGTGTATGTAACTGGAGTACCCTTTGTATAGATAGATAAAACTATAGTTATAGTATAATAATGGTTTTTGTTACTAGATCTAGCGACTTTTGAACTCTCAGCTCTCATACTTCAAAACATTTTACCGCGTATCCCACGTTGGGTTGTTTTACCTCTGAGCGGCACTTTTTTGCACACCATGGTCATAAATGGTCAGGTCACAAGGACCCCGAAAACTCAGAGAAGGTTGGGGGAAGGGACCCACTGGAACAGCTGTTGGGAGACAGATGGTAGCCTCCCGTCAAGGCCAGCGTGTTCTTTAACGTGCACAGGGTATGGCTCTCCCACACACAGGGCCACGGCTTAACTTCCCATCCGACGGACGGCGGCCTTTCCAAGCCCATCGGTGTCCCCTACTGACCGTGGGCAGGGTGGGGAATTTTGCGGAGATAAATCTCAAAGCTGACCCAGCTGGGACTCGAACCTGGGAACTACAGATTGCGAACCTGGCGCGCTACCGACTGAGCCACCCCCGCCCCTACCCATGTATTTGGTCCAGTGGCCTTCTGTTATAGGAGGTCTTCGTCTAATTTCATTTTTCATCTATGGCCTTTATCAATTGGCATTGTTAACAATAGTAGAACTTTGAATTTCAGATTTTACTCTTTAATTTTTCTTAGGGTAGGAAATCCACGACGTTTGAAAACATTTTATATTGTTTTAAAATTTCTGAGTTTAAACTCAACACAGAATAAAATTATTCCAAAAATTTCCCTAAATTAAAAAAGCGAAACAGTGAGAAAGAAATTCCAAAAAAGCGTCAATTAGATGCACGAAATTCTATGACAGACTCTATTTATCAGTAATATTTTGGGGCGGGGGTGGCTCAGTCGGTAGCGCGCCAGGCTCGTAATCTGCAGTTCCCAGGTTGGAGTCCCAGCTGAATCAGCGTTAAGATTTACTCCGCAAAACTCCTCGCCCTGCCCACGGTCATTAGAGGACACTGACGGGCTTGGAAAGGCCACCGTCCGTCGGATGGGGCTTTAAGCCGTGGCCCCTTGTGAGGGAGAGACACACCTTGTGCACGTTAAAGAACACGCTAGATGGCCTTGACGGGAGGCTACCATCTGTCTCCCAACAGCTGTTCCAGTGGGTCCCCTCCTCCAACCTTCTCTGAGCCTTTGGGGTCCTTGTGACCTGGCCATTTATCCCATGGTGTGCAAAAAGTGCCACTCAGAAGTAAAACAACCCAAAATTAAAGAACACGCTGGATGGCCTTGATGGAGGCTACCATCTCTCTCCCAACAGCTGTTCCAGTGGGTCCCCTCCTCCAACCTTCTCTGAGCCTTTGGGGTCCTTGTGACCTGGCCATTTAGCCCATGGTGTGCAAAAAAAAAGATGCCGCTCAGAGGTTAAACAACCCAACTCACTAATATTTTAAACCTAATGCATGTTTCGTGTTTTAAATGATTTTACTGAGCTACCAGTAGATTAACTGGCAAGGAAACTACAATCTTCCTTGCCTCAAACTCAACAGTATTTACAGTAGTTAGGTCATTTATCCAAGAAGCTCTGATAAACCGATAATTGCAAACTCTTCCTCAAAGAAAATCAGAAACTCACCACCCGATTCGAAAACAATCGAAACTCATGAACGAAACTACGACCGAAAATTTAACTCTAAAAAAATACCATAAAGATGATGAATTACAATACTAATAACCTTTACGAACAAGATCATTACTCAAAATGGTAAAAAAACAAAGCAAAAACATACATTTATCATTAGTGTCATGAGTTGACGTGCGGGATGTTGTGATCCAATCGTTCCATATTGATATTAAAATTTTTTTCGCTTTAATCGACACAATGATTTGATTTCAACCAAAGACTCATTAGCACCAGAAAATTTCGCAGCATGAAAGAACAACAAAGTGTTTCTAAGACCCCCCCCTAGTCTTAATTTATTTTCCACCCCCCACAAGCAACCCACCCTCCTTAATTCACTCCTCCATTTAACCTCCTCTTCTTTAAGTTCCACATTTTCCATTTTCAGCTGAATTATCAATATTTATTGGATATAATAACACCCTAAGTTTCTTCCTCCCCTCATATTCACACCTTTTTTTCGATCTCCCCTTCACCCCCCACCCCCCCTGTTCGCTTGTTTGTTATAAACGAGATTCTCTTCGAAAAAATCTCCCTTAATTTACAACGTTTGACGGCGTCATTCTGAGCAGATGAGAAATTACGCGCGCAACCCTCTCCAGCAGATGGCAACTTCGTCGACCTAATCAATGGAAATAGGAGGAGCAATTTGAAGCTCGAGCGCCCAGTAACTCTCGTATCACAGAAAGCTCGAAAGCTTCGAGTGCAGAGGGGGGGGAGGCGCGAAATGCACTAAAAATGTAATGAAAATGATTAAAAAAAATGGGAACGGGTAGATTGGTAGACTAATGAAAATTTTGATGTTGCTTTTTCATTTGAGTTTGAGTTGCTGGCCATTGTAACGGTCTAAATAGTATTTTACGGTCAAACAATTTTTCACGGCTCTTATGAAACTGAAAGGTTCCCTATTAAACGGTCGTGGAAGACCATTAACTGGAAAAATGAGTAATGGTTTCAGTTTTACGTAAACTAAACGCTTTTTTTTTTGTTTGTCGTCATCTGAAGGATTGTCGCGGGAATTGTAGCGGGAAAGTTGGGTTGTTTTACTTCTGAGCGGCACTTTTTTGCACATCATGGGCTAAATGGCCAGGTCACAAGGACCCCGAAAGCTCAGAGAAGGTTGGAAGAGGGGACTTACTGGAACAGCAGTTGGGAGACAGATGGTAGCCTTCCGTCAAGGCCATCTAGCGTGTTCTTTAACGTTGGGTTGTTTCACTTCTGAGCGGCACTATTTTGCACACCATGGGCTAAATGGCTTGGTCACAAGGACCCCAAAGACTCAGAGAAGGTTGGGGAAGGGGATCCACTGGTACAGCTGTTGGGAGACAGATGGTAGCCTCTCGTCAAGGCCATCCAGCGTGTTTTTTAACATTGGGTAGTTTTATTCTGAGAGGCACTTTTTTGCACACCATGGGCTAAATGGTCAGGTCACAAGGACTCCGAAGGCTCAGAGAAGGTTGGGGGAGGGGACCCACTGGAACAGCTGTTGGGAGACAAATGGTAGCCTTTCGTCAAGGCCATCCAGCGTGTTCTTTAGCGTTAGGTTGTTTTATTCTGAGAGGCACTCTTTTGCACACCATGGGCTAAATGGTCAGGTCACAAGGACCCCGAAGGCTCAGAGAAGGTTGGGGGAGGGGACTCACTGGAACAACTGTTGGGAGACAGATTGCAGCCTTTCGTCAAGGCCATCCAGCGTTTTTTTAACGTTAGGTTGCTTTATTCTGAGAGGCACTGTTTTGCACACCATGGGCTAAATGATCAGGTCACAAGGACCCCGAAGGCTCAGAGAAGATTGGGGGAGGGGACCCACTGGAATAGCTGTTGGGAGACAGATGGTAGCCTTTCGTCAAGGCCATCCAGCGTGTTCTTTAATTTTGGGTTGTTTTACTTCTGAGTGGCACTTTTTGCACACCATGGGATAAATGGCCAGGTCACAAGGACCCGAAAGTCTCAGAGAAGGTTGGAGGAGGGAACCCACTGGAACAGCTGTTGGGAGACAGATGGTAGCCTCCCGTCAAGGCCATCCAGCGTGTTCTTTAACGTTAGGTTCTTTTATTCTGAGAGGCACTCTTTTGCACACCATGGGCTAAATGGTGAGGTCACAAGGACCCCGAAAGCTCAGAGAAGGTTAGGGGTGGGGACCCACTGGAACAGCTGTTGGGAGACAGATGGTAGCCTCCCGTCAAGGCAATCCAGCGTATTCTTTAACGTGCAGAGGGTATGGCTCTCCCGCACACGGGGCCACTGTTTAACGTCCCATCCGACGGACGGCGGCCTTTCCAAGCCCATTGGTGTCCCCTACTTACCGTGGGCAGGGCGGGGAATTTTGCGGAGATAAATCTCAACGCTGACCCAGCTTGGACTCGAACCTGGGAACTACAGATGACGAGCCTGGAGCGCTACGGGCGAGGGTGTCTCGCTACCGACTGAGCCACCCCGCCCCTTTAATGAGAGGATACCATCTGTCATCTAACAGCTGTCCAGTGGTTACCCCTGCCCATAGCAGGAAAGAAGTTAGATTTTTGTGAATTCTAATGTCGGTTGTTGTTTCGGTTGTTTTACCTCTGAGCGGAAACCTTTTTGCACACAATGGGCTAAATGATAAGATCACAAGGATCCCAAAGGCTCAGAGAAGGTTGAGGGAGGGACCCACTGGACAGCTGTTAGGAAACAAGTGGTATCCTCTCATTAAAGAGGCGGGGGTGGCTCACTCGGTAGCGAGTCAGACTCGTAATCTGCAGTTTCTAGGCTCGAGTCGCAATTGGGTCAGTGTTGAGATTTATCTCCCCAAAACTCGCCGTCCTGCTCAAAGTCAGTAGGGGACACCGATGGGCTTGGAAAGGCCGCCGTCCGTCGGATGGGCTCTTAATCCGTGGCTCCGTGTGCGGGAGAGCCATACACTATGCACGTTAAAGAACACGCTGGATGGATTTAACAAGAGGTTATCATCTGTCTTCCAACTGCTATTCCGTGCGTCTCCTCCCCCAACCTTCTCTGAGCCTTTGAGGTCTTTGTGACCTGGCTATTTAGCTCATTGTGTGCAAAAAAAGTGCCGCTCAGAGGTAAAGCAACCCAATCCATTAAAGCCATCTTGCATGTTCTTTAACGTTCACAGGATATGGCATTCCCGCACACAGAGCCACGGCTTAACGTCCCATCCGATGGATGGCGGCCTTTCCAAGCGCATCGGTATCCCTTACTCCCCGTAGACAGGGAGAGAAATTTTACGGATTTTAGCGAGGGTGAAACAACCTTATTTGCAGTTGAAGACGAGTTCGAACTTAAATTCTTGAGACCGAGTCCGATTATTTCTGTTATTTATTTTCGTTGGAAAACAAAGTCTTTTCTGCCCCAACGGATCGGGGCGGTGGTGGCTCAGTCGGTAGCGCGCCAGGCTCGTAATCTGTAGTTCCCAGGTTCGAGTCCCAGCTGGGTCAGCGTTGAGATTTATCTCCGCAAAAATTCTCCGCCCTGCCCACGGTCAGTAGGGGACACCGATGGGCTTGGAAAAGCCGCCGTCCGTCGGATGGAATGTTAAGCCGTGACCCCGTGTGTGGGAGAGCCATGCGCTGTGCACGTTAAAGAACACACTGGATGGCCTTGACGGGAGGTTACCATCTGTCTCCCATCAGCTGTTCCAGTGGGTCCCCTCCCCCAACCTTCTCTGAGCCTTCGGGGTCTATGTGACCTGGCCATTTAGCCCATGGTGTGCAAAAAAGTGCCTCTCAGAGGTAAAACAACCCAATCCAAAGTCCCAACGGATTAGTGATGAAATTCTCACGCTGAGGTTCAACACGAGCATCAGACACATCACATCATGCTTTTATTGTTACACGTTCACAGGTGCCTTTAAAATTTGCGTTTGAAACCACGAAATAAAACAATGGAATGAAATTCTTCTACAACTTGTTGTAAATCATAAATCCAAAAAACTGTGAGGGGGACGGGGATCTAAGATTTTCTTTTGAAATCACTTAACAAAGGAATGGAGTGGATCTTCCTCTATCATTTGACTGTGAAATTACAAAACAGAGGAATGAGAAACTCTTGTAAAATCAGGAAACAAAAAATGCAGCTGAAATGCCTCTATTATTTATTTGCGAAATTACAAAACAAAGAAATGGAGTTGAAATGCCCTCATTATTTGATTGTGAAATCACAAGACAAAGAAATGGAGTTGAAATGCCTCCATTGTTTGATTGTGAAATTACAAGACAAAGAAATGGAGTTGAAATGCCTCCATTATTTGATTGTGAAATCACAAAACAAAGAAATGGAGTTGAAATGCCTCCATTATTTGATTGTGAAATTACAAAACAAAGAAATGGAGTTGAAATGCCTCCATTATTTGATTGTGAAATTACAAAACAAAGAAATGGAATTGAAATGTCTCCATCGTTTAATTGTGAAATCAGCAAAGAAATGGAGTTGAAATGCCTCCATTATTTGATTGCGAAATTACAAAACAAAGAAATGGAATTGAAATGCCTCCATTATTTGATTGTGAAATTACAAAACAAAGAAATGGAATTGAAATGCCTCCATTATTTGATTGTGAAATTACAAAACAAAGAAATGGAATTAAAATGCCTCCATTATTTGATTGCGAAATTACAAAACAAAGAAATGGAATTGAAATGTCTCCATCGTTTAATTGCGAAATCAGCAAAGAAATGCAGTTGAAATGCCTCCATTATTTGATTGCGAAATTACAAAACAAAGAAATGGAGTTGAAATGCCTCCATTATTTGATTGTGAAATCACAAAACAAAGAAATAGAGTGAAAATACCTCTATCATTTGTATGTAAAATCGCAAGCAAAGAAATTAAGTTGAAGTGCTTATATCATTTGATTGTGATATCAGGAAAGAAAGGAATGGAGCAGAAATCCTCTACCATTTGATTACGAAATCAGCAAACTAAGGAATGGAGTTGAAATGCCTCTGTCATTTGATTGAGAAATCAGCAAGCAAAGAAATGGAGTTGAAATGCCTCCATTGTTTGATTGTGAAATCAGCAAAGAAATGGAGTTGAAATGCCCCCATTATTTGATTGTGAAATTACAACACAAAGAAATGGAGTTGAAATGCCTCCATTATTTGATTGTGAAATTACAAAACAAAGAAATGGAATTGAAATGCCTCCATTATTTGATTGCGAAATTACAAAACAAAGAAATGGAATTGAAATGCCTCCATTATTTGATTGCGAAATTAGAAAACAAAGAAATGGAGTTGAAATGCGTGTATCATTTGAATGCGAAATCACAAAACAAAGAAATGGAGTGAAAATACCTCTATCATTTGTATGTAAAATCGCAAGCAAAGAAATTAAGTTGAAGTGCTTATATCATTTGATTGTGATATCAGGAAAGAAAGGAATGGAGTTGAAATGCCTCTATTATTTGATTGTGAAATCACAAAACAAAGAAATGGAGTTGAAATGCCTCCATTATTTGATTGCGAAATTACAAAACAAAGAAATGGGATTGAAATGCCTCCATTATTTGATTGTGAAATTACAAAACAAAGAAATGGAATTGAAATGTCTCCATCGTTTAATTGTGAAATCAGCAAAGAAATGGAGTTGAAATGCCTCCATTATTTGATTGCGAAATTACAAAACAAAGAAATGGAATTGAAATGCCTCCATTATTTGATTGTGAAATTACAAAACAAAGAAATGGAATTGAAATGCCTCCATTATTTGAATTTATAAAACAAATGCATTTCAATTCCATTTCTTTGTTTATCGAAATTACAAAACAAAGAAATGGAATTGAAATGTCTCCATCGTTTAATTGTGAAATCAGCAAAGAAATGGAGTTGAAATGCCTCCATTATTTGATTGCGAAATTACAAAACAAAGAAATGGAATTGAAATGCCTCCATTATTTGATTGTGAAATTACAAAACAAAGAAATGGAATTGAAATGCCTCCATTATTTGAATTTATAAAACAAAGGCATTTCAATTCCATTTCTTTGTTTATCGAAATTGCAAAACAAAGAAATGGAATTGAAATGTCTCCATCGTTTAATTGTGAAATCAGCAAAGAAATGGAGTTGAAATGCCTCCATTATTTGATTGCGAAATTACAAAACAAAGAAATGGAATTGAAATGCCTCCATTATTTGATTGTGAAATTACAAAACAAAGAAATGAAATTGAAATGCCTCCATTATTTGATTGCGAAATTACAAAACAAAGAAATGGAATTGAAATGCCTCCATTATTTGATTGTGAAATTAGAAAACAAAGAAATGGAATTGAAATGCCTCCATTATTTGATTGTGAAATTACAAAACAAAGAAATGGAACTGAAATGTCTCCATCGTTTAATTGTGAAATCAGCAAAGAAATGGAGTTGAAATGCCTCCATTATTTGATTGCGAAATTAGAAAACAAAGAAATGGAATTGAAATGTCTCCATTATTTGATTGCGAAATTACAAAACAAAGAAATGGAATTGAAATGCCTCCATTATTTGATTGTGAAATTACAAAACAAAGAAATGGAATTGAAATGCCTTTATTATTTGATTGCGAAATTACAAAACAAAGAAATGGAATTGAAATGCCTCCATTATTTGATTGTGAAATTACAAAACAAAGAAATGGAATTGAAATGTCTCCATCGTTTAATTGTGAAATCAGCAAAGAAATGGAGTTGAAATGCCTCCATTATTTGATTGCGAAATTACAAAACAAAGAAATGGAATTGAAATGCCTCCATTATTTGATTGTGAAATTGCAAAACAAAGAAATGGAATTGAAATGCCTCCATTATTTGATTGCGAAATTGCAAAACAAAGAAATGGAATTGAAATGTCTCCATCGTTTAATTGTGAAATCAGCAAAGAAATGGAGTTGAAATGCCTCCATTATTTGATTGCGAAATTACAAAACAAAGAAATGGAATTGAAATGCCTCCATTATTTGATTGTGAAATTACAAAACAAAGAAATGGAATTGAAATGCCTCCATTATTTGATTGCGAAATTACAAAACAAAGAAATGGAATTGAAATGCCTTTATTATTTGATTGCGAAATTACAAAACAAAGAAATGGAAATGAAATGTCTCCATCGTTTAATTGTGAAATCAGCAAAGAAATGGAGTTGAAATGCCTCCATTATTTGATTGCGAAATTACAAAACAAAGAAATGGAATTGAAATGCCTCCATTATTTGATTGTGAAATTACAAAACAAAGAAATGGAATTGAAATGCCTCCATTATTTGATTGCGAAATTACAAAACAAAGAAATGGAATTGAAATGTCTCCATCGTTTAATTGTGAAATCAGCAAAGAAATGGAGTTGAAATGCCTCCATTATTTGATTGCGAAATTACAAAACAAAGAAATGGAATTGAAATGCCTCCATTATTTGATTGTGAAATTAGAAAACAAAGAAATGGAATTGAAATGCCTCCATTATTTGATTGTGAAATTACAAAACAAAGAAATGGAACTGAAATGTCTCCATCGTTTAATTGTGAAATCAGCAAAGAAATGGAGTTGAAATGCCTCCATTATTTGATTGCGAAATTCGAAAACAAAGAAATGGAATTGAAATGCCTCAATTATTTGATAGTGAAATTACAAAACAAAGAAATGGAATTGAAATGCCTCCATTATTTGATTGTGAAATTACAAAACAAAGAAATGGATTTGAAATGCCTCCATTATTTGATTGTGAAATTAGAAAACAAAGAAATGGAGTTGAAATGCTTGTATCATTTGAATGCGAAATCACAAAACAAAGAAATGGAGTGAAAATACCTCTATCATTTGATTGTAAAATCAGCAAGCAAAGAAATTAAGTTGAAATGCTTATATCATTTGATTGTGATATCAGGAAAGAAAGGAATGGGGCAGATATCCTCTACCATTTGATTACGAAATCAGCTAACAAAGGAATGGAGTTGAAATGCCTCTATCATTTAATTATCATGTGAGGAAGCAAAGAAATTGAGTGAAAATGGTTATATCGTTTGATTCTGAAACCACAAAATAAAGAAATGATTAGAATTGTCCCTATCATTTGATTGTAAAATCGTTAAACAAAGGAATGGAAATGCTTGTCATTTGAGTGTGAAATCAGGAAATGAACGGATAAAGTTGAAATTCCTAAGTAACTGGGGGGCGGGGGTAGCTCAGTCGGTAGCGCGCCAGGCTCGTAATCTGTAGTTCCCAGGTTCGAGTCCCAGCTGGGTCAGCGTTGAGATCTATCTCCGCAAAATTCCCCGCCCTGCCCACGGTCAGTAGGGGACACCGATGGGCTTGGAAAGGCCGCCGTACGTCGGATGGGACGTTAAACCGTGGCCCCGTGTGCGGGAGAGCCATACCCTGTGCACGTTAAAGAACACGCTGGATGGCCTTGACGGGAGGCTACCATCTGTCTCCCAACAGCTGTTTCAGTGGGTCCCCTCCCCCAACCTTCTCTGAGCCTTCGGGATCCATGTGACCTGGCCATTTAGCCCATGGTATGCCAAAAAGTGTCGCTCAGAGGTAAAAGAACCCAACCCAACCTAAGTAACTTGTTTTTGAAATCACTAAACATACAAAATGAATTGAATATCCAAGTACCAAAGAACCAAGCGGAAGGAAACTTCAAGACTCTTGATCCTACAATACCGTCGTGAAAGTACTACGATGGGAATAATTTGCAACGGAACGCTGCTTAACAAGTGTGCATCATTTACAACAAGCAATTTTCTTCATAGTCGAGAAATCCATTAGCTTCAAAGGCTAGCGAGAATCTTTACCGAAATCTTTACATCCATTTTCATCGAACCTAGCGTTGAAAAGAACCCCTTTTACATAAGGTCTTTATTAATGTACGTGCAATCCTCCAGAGTGATACGATACAGAGGAATAAAAAATAATAAGTCGGAAGAAAACAACTAAAAAAAAAAATTGAGATTTTTCGTCGAGGTCTTTCAGGCCTAGCATTGATTCTCGTGTTGGTTGGAAAAATATCGAAATCAATTTGTTAAGTATCACATCTGGAACAGATATGCGTTTCATTAATCAGTGTCAAGTGCAGAAAATGGAGGCCCAGGAAACGAGGAGGAAAGAAACGAGGAGGAAAGTTGGAAAAGGAGAGAGAGAGAGGGGGGGGGGTCGAATGAACATAGATAGAATGAAAATGAGCTATTGCACATCGAATAAATTGAACGAAACAGGAAAAAAAAAGGACGCGTTTTTTAAAATGGGCCGGGGGGGGCGAAAAACGAACAATGAAAAGGGGGAGATCTTTTAAGAATGAAGGAGGGAAAAATAAAATGAAACGAAAAAAAAAAAAAGAAATAGAACGATGCGTAATTGAAAATGTTTGAATAAGGATGGTATCATGTTAGAATGAATACTAAAGATGTTGGCAATTCCACAAAAATCATCCTTCACATAACAATAACATAGTATGTTCTTTTTTTTTCAGTAGAATAAAAAAAGTATCGTAGTCCGAATTCCGTTTTTGCAAAGTCGAATATCCCACTTTAGTATCTTCCAAAACACCAAACTTCTCCCACATTTTTTTTTCAGTTTTTTTTTTTGCTTTCCGGGAATTCATAGATTTTTCAATCGTTCATGCTCGACTCATTTCTTCTTTTTCAGGCTGAATGCAACTATAAACACAACAAGCAAAAAAATACGCTCAAATAAAAAATTAATCTCTCTAAATCATAAGGTCGTGACGTCAGAAACCTCCTATTGTTCGCAAGACTTCTAGAAATGTATTTATAGATTTAAAAAAAGTATATATATATAGAGTCGGATAAAAAATCTTGTAAGGAATCTCCACAATGTGTCTAACAAAACCATAAAAAAGGGAATTTGATAAAGACATCTTCATGTATTGCCATCTTTAAGTTTTTCTTTCTACCAGCATCATAATTGTTATTCAATAATTGTAAGACTCGTTCTCCTCCACGTGATGCGACCTCTCCAGAGCACAAGTAGTAATTTCGTTCCTCTCCTCCCCTGCCACTGATATCCCTCCTCATCCTCCAGACAATGGGATGAGAATGTGGGGGGAGGGATGCTTTGCGACTATGAATAAGAAATAGCTATGATTAGGAAGGAAGAAGAGTCTATGAAGGCCGAAGCCATTGTGCTTCTTAGATACGGGTGCATTGGCCGAATATGACAATGGGCAGAAAAATGATACAGGCTCAACTCGAAATCTCATTTGCTGGCGTAAAAGCTGCAGATAAAAATTCAATGTCTTATAAATGGTCCAGGAGAAGGCGGAAATAAGTATCGGTGATATTTCACTAGGAGGGGGCGGGGAATCACGACCTCAGTGTTGCAAATTCGATGCCAATGAATTCTCCATTTTGGAAGTTTTTTTAGGTATTTTGCTTTGTTCGTGGTTAAGGAACAATGCGGTGGGGGGGGGGGGGATGGCAGCCAAAATTGGCTCTACAAGAAAGGATTGGTTATTTTACCTCTGAGCGGCACTTTTTTGTACACCATGGGCTAAACGGCCAGATCACATGGACTCCGAAGGCTCAGAGAAGGTTGGGGGAGGGTACCCACTGGAACAGCTGTTGGGAGATAGATGGTAGCCCCCCGTCAAGGCCATCTAGCATGATATTTAACGTTGTATTGTTTTACTTCTGAGCGGCACTTTTTGTACACCATGGGCTAAACGGCCAGATCACATGGACTCCGAAGGCTCAGAGAAGGTTGGGGGAGGGTACCCACTGGAACAGCTGTTGGGAGACAGATGGTAGCCTCCCGTCAAGGCCATCCAGCGTGTTCTTTAACGTTGGGTTGTTTTACTTCTGAGCGGCACTTTTTTGTACACCATGGGCTAAACGGCCAGATCACATGGACCCCGAAGGCTCAGAGAAGTTAGGGGAGGGTACCCACTGGAACAGCTGTTGGCACTGGAACAGCTGTTGGCAGCTGTGGCGAAAAAGTTCCGCTCAGAGGTAAAACAACCCAACGTTAAAGAACACGCTGGATGGTCTTGACGGGAGGCTACCATCTGTCTCCCCACAGCTGTTCCATTGGGTCCCCTCACCCAACCTTCTCTCAGCCTTCAGGGTCCACGTAACCTGACCATTTAGCTCATTGTGTGCAAAAAAAGTTCCGCTCAGAAGTAAAACAACCCAACGTTAAAGAGCACACTGGATGGCCTTGACTGGAGGCTACCATCTGTCTCCGAACAGCTGTTCCGTTGGGTCCCCTCCCCCAACCTTCTCTGAGCCTTCAGGGTCCACGTAACCTGGCCATTTAGCTCATTGTGTGCAAAAAAGTTCCGCTCAGCAGTAAAACAACCCAACTTTAAAGAACACGCTGGATGGCCTTGACGGGAGGCTACCATCTGTCTCGCAACAGCTGTTCCATTGGGTCCCCTCCCCCAACCTTCTCTGAGCCTTCGGGGTCCATGTGACCTGGCAATTTAGCCCATGATGTGAAAAAATTGCCGCTCAGAAGTAAAACAACCCAACGTTATAGAACACGCTGGATGGCCTTGACGGGAGGCTACCATCTGTCTCCCAACAGCTGTTCCAGTGGGTCCACTCCCCCAACCTTCTCTGAGCCTTCGGGAGTCTTGTGACCTGGTCATTTAGCCCATGGAGTGCAAAAAAGTGCCGTTCAGTGATAAAACAACCCAGCCCAACCTGGTGAATGGAGTACAGTCGCTCAAGAAATATCCGAACACTATGGTTATTACAGAATTTAGAAAAAATATCTGGCTACGATTTGTTAAGAAATTAGTGATCTGGTAACCTTCGTGTTATGTAACACGAAGGTTTGGACAGCCGTTGATCAAAAGGAGAGATGAAAAGAGAGAAATTAGGCATGAAATTTTAACTAAAATCTATTTATCTTTATAAGAAGTAAAAAGGAAGTAATATATTTTTATGACTACATTAAAATATTTAAGAATATTTCAAAATTAATTAGCAAGTTATAAAAATGAAAAACTACCAGTAGTATTTTTTAAATAAATTTAAATCTCTGCCTCTCTCTTTTTATATATGTGTGTGTGAGGTTATTGCCCTGTCCAGGCTTAGTGCTTGAAGGTGACATGGGATTGACCAAGGTCACCTTGATACATCAGTCTTGGACAGCCTTTGAGCAAAAATATAAAAGAAAGAACGATAATTAAAAAAAATATATTCCCTAAAAATTCATATCCCCCTATATATAAGTAATAAAAATTATTCTATTTCATTGGATTTAAACTAAATAGAATAATTTATTCATTACGACTGTATTAAAATATTTCTGAATATTTTAAAACCGGTCACCACGTTTTAAAATAGTAATTAATAACTACTGAAAAAATTAATAACTACCAGAAGAATTTTAAAGAACAAAATTTCAATTGAAAACAGTTATGCATTTAAAATATAATAATTCTGTTCTGCATTGTCCAGGCTCGAGTTGATAAAGGAGAAGGTGGGTTGTCTCAGTGGATAGCGCGTCAGGATAGTAATCTGCAAGTTCCTAGGTTCGAATCCGATAATTCCCTTGATATCACTGAATTGTTTATTTTACTTAAAATTTGCCACCTGATTGGTTTTGACCATTTCTTAAATTTTCAAGTCTCCCCTGTGTGGTGGCTCAGTAATCTCCAATTCCCAGGTTCGAGTCCCAGTTGCGCCAGCGTCGAGATTTATCTTCACAACCCCCCCCCCCCCCCGACCCTGATCAGTAGGGGACACCAATGAGCTTGGAAAAGTCCCCGTCCATCGGATGGACGTAAAGCCATGGTTCAGTGTATGGAAGAGCCATTCACTGGACAGGTTAAAGAAGACGCTGAATGGCGTTGACGAGAATCTGCCATCTGTCTCCTAACAGTTGTCCAGTGGATCCCCTTGTCTGAGCCCTTATGATCCAAGAACCCCTTTCTCTGAGCCCTCGGGATCCAAGGACCCTTGTCTGAACCTTCGGGATCCATATACCATTGTCTAAACCCTCGAGATCCAAGGACCCTTGTCTGAACCCTCGGGATCCAAGGATCCTTGTCTAAACCCTCGGGATCCATGTACTCTTGTCTGAGCCCTCGGGAACCATATACCATTGTTTAAACCCTCGGGATCCAAGGACCATTGTCTAAACCCTCGGGATCCAAGGACTCTTGTCTCAACCCTCGGGATTCAAGGACCCTTGTCTAAGCCCTCGGGATCCATACACCATTGTCTAAACCCTCGGGATCCAAGGACCCTTGTCTGAGCCCTCGGGATCCAAGGACCCTTCTCTAAGCCCTCGGGATCCAATGACCCTTGTCTGAGCCCTCGGGATCCATGTACCCTTGTCTGAGCCGTCGGGATCCAAGGATTCTTCTCTGAGCCCTTGGGATCCAATTACCCTTGTCTAAGCCCTCCGGATCCATGTACCCTTGTCTGAGCCCTCGGGATCCAAGGACCCTAGTCTGAACCCTCGGGATCCAAGGACCCTTGTCTGAGCCCTCGGGATCCATATACCATTTTCTAAACCCTCGGGATCCATGTACCCTTGTCTGAGCCCTCGGGATCCATATACCATTGTCTAAACCCTCGGGATCCTTGGACCCTTGTCTGAGCCCTCGGAATCCAAAGACCCTTGTCTAAGCCCTCGGGATCCATGTACCCTCGGGATCCAAGGACCCTTGTCTGAACCCTCGGGATCCAAGAACCCTTGTCTGAACCCTCGGGATCCATGTGCCCTTGTCTGAGCCCTCGGGATCCATATACCATTGTTTAAACCCTCGGGATCCATGGACCACTGTCTAAACCCTCGGGATACAAGGACCCTTGTCTGAACCCTTGGGATCCAAGGACCCTTGTCTAAGCCCTCGGGATCCATGTACCCTTATCTGAGCCCTCGGGATCCATATACGATTGTTTAAAACCTCGGGATCCAAGGACCTTTGTCTAAACCCTCGGGATCCAAGGACCCTTGTCTAAGCCCTCGAGATACATATACCCTTGTCTGAGCCCTCGGGAACCATATACCATTGTCTAAACCCTCGGGATTCAAGGACCCTTGTCTGAACCCTCGGGATCCAAGGACCCT
Source organism: Ryuthela nishihirai (assembly GCA_038380435.1). Classification (NCBI taxonomy): domain Eukaryota; kingdom Metazoa; phylum Arthropoda; class Arachnida; order Araneae; family Heptathelidae; genus Ryuthela; species Ryuthela nishihirai. The sequence goes on from JAWZYU010000022.1 coordinate 44,314,845, forward strand.
TGTCTAAGCCCTCGGGATCCATATACCCTTGTCTGAGCCCTCGGGATCCATATACCATTGTCTAAACCCTCGGGATCCAAGGACCCTTGTCTGAGCCCTCCGGATCCAAGGACCCTTGTCTGAACCCTCGGGATCCATGTATCCTTGTCTGAGCTCTCATGAGCCAAGGACCCTTGTCCGAGCTCTCATGATCCAAGGACCCTTGTTGAGCCTTCGGGATCCGAGGACCCTTGTTAGAGACTTAGCCTGCTCCCTCGGGGTACTTGTGACGTGGTCTTTTAGCCCATTGTGTGCAAAAATTGCCGCTCGGAGGTCAACAACCCAACTCAACAGTGTCGGATCGCTTTTCTTAGTCGAGTGCATATCAATTTAACCTTTCAAATACCTTTCAAGACAGAGTCTGAAAAGAGTCAATCACAACTGATGCTTCAACGAAACAACTATTAATCTTTTCCTCCAAAATAAATATTTCTTTTCTCCTCAATTCGTCGACTGACTCTCGAAACATTCCCCGGGGCTCCATCTATCACTATTCGCATTTCCATTTCGACGACCGCTCAACGAATTAATAGCATTCACTTTTCAAAACTTTTGAATGATCTTCGAACCCGGTGAGGAGTGACAGCAGGCAGACTGGCCGGACCCCCCACCCCACCCCAAGCAGCGCAGAGCAGTCCGCACAGCGTTGCGACAAGCAGAGGCTGCGGCAATTTCCGATTCTCGAGCCGCGAGCCCCATCAACGTCGAAGATGTGATTCAAATCTCTTTTCCCCTGGCTGTCAACTCCAGCGCTGATGATGATTTATAAGGGGTTTGCCCACTGTCACGAGTCCCAGCCTGTTCCACGCGCTCGCTCGTGGTGGACCAACAGTTCGGCAATTGTTCGCCAATAACTGCTCATTAGTTGCATTCAGGCACGTTCTGGGAATTGGTATTGTTCCGAAAGATGCTGGGAAAGAAGTCTCATCTCTGCGTATCCTAGCAACCGATGTTCTAATGTTTTGAACATTCATAAGTACTACACTCCTTGTCAGTTCGGGCAGAGGGTGGCTGTGTCGGTAACGCGCCAGGCTCGTAACTGCAGTTCCCAGGTTCAAGTCCCGCACTTACCAACATTGAGCTTTATCTCCGCTAAACCTGGGGTGGGGGTGGCTCAGTCGGTAGCGCGCCAGGCTCGTAATCTGTAGTTCCCAGGTTCGAGTCCCAGTTGGGTCAGCGTTGAGATTTATCTCCGCAAAATTCCCCGGCCTGCCCACGGTCAGTAGGGGACACCGATGGGCTTGGAAAGGACACCGTCCGTCGGATGGGACGTTAAACTGTGGCCCAGTGTGCGGGAGAGCAATAATCTGTGCACGTTAAAAACACGCTGGATGGCCTTGATGGGAAGCTACCATCTGTCTCCCAACAGCTGTTCCTGTGGGTCCCCTCCCCCAACCTTCTCTGAGCCTTCGGGGTCCATGTGACCTGGCCATTTAGCCCATGGTGTGCAAAAAAGTGCCGCTCAGAGGTAAAACAACCCAACGTTAAAGAACACGCTGGATGGCCTTGACGGGAGGCTACCATCTGTCTCCTAACAGCTGTTCCAGTGGGTCCCCTCCCACAACCTTCTCTGAGCCTTCGGGATCCATGTGAACTGGTCATTTAGCCCATGGTGTGTAAAAATGTGTCGCTCAGAGGTAAAACAACCCAACTCAACCTCTGAGCTGCACTTTTTTGCACACCATCTACTAAATGGCCACGTCAAATGGACCCCGAAGGCTCAGAGAAAGTTGGGTGAGGGGACCCACTGGAACAGCTGTTGGGAGACAGATGGTATCCTCCCGTGAAGGCCATCCAGCGTGTTCTTTAACGTGCACAGGGTATGGCTCTCTCTCGCATACTTAGACACGGCTTAATGTCCCATCTGACGGACGGCAGCCTTTCCAAGCCCATCGGTGTCCCCTACTCACCGTGGGCAGGGCGGGGAATTTTGCAGAGATAAATCTCAACGCTGACTCAGCTGGGACTGATTACGAGCCTGGCGCGCTACCGACTGAGCCATCCTCACCTCTTATGTGACAGCAACTGTCGTTCAGCGATAAGGCAAACTTAACTCATCCATCTTTAACTTTACCTAAACAAACCCTAATTAGTCAAATGGAGCATTGTTTGAAACGTCCTAAATCAACAATGCATTTCTCAACAAACAAAAAAAAACAGAAGTCTTAGGAGTCAAGGAGATCACTCTGTACTTAAGACGAGGGTGGTTGATGTCACACAACAGTCTTGCAAAATAACCACGTAACCCTCAGAGGAACTCACTCAATGCAAAGAGTGCTTCTGTGCGTTGTGGCATCCTGATGAAGATAGACAAGATTACTGGTCGAAACGTCGACTAGCAATACAGCACATTGTAGCCCATTCGAGACGTCGAATCTCCAGAGATGCCTGCAGGAAATGTGCGCAATGACATCACAGAGCTCGTGGTCCATGACGAAAGCATGCTATTGACGTTCCAGCAGTTGCAGGGGCGGGGGGAAAAGTTTGAAATGTGGTGAATTCCTTCAAAATTTACTCTTGGAAATTGTTCTGTGGTTTCTAATCCGCTCCAACATTCTCCTTGGAACGTAGGTAAAGCTCACATCGTAAGCTGTGAAGGCATTTCATAACAAATGACAATTTTAATAATTCTGGCGGTAGTCTTAAAATTTAATAAAACGGCATGTCAATTATGTGGCGGTAATTAACGTCGCAATTTTCGAGAATATTTAATTGAATGGATGAGACTTTTGAAAATTGTTACCGTTCAGGGGTTTAACTGGTGAATAGCCAAACAATTGGCCTCATTTGATTTATTTTTGCAAACTAGTTAGCTTTGATGCTCTTGGGGATTGCTCTTTCGTTACCTGCCCAACTATGGGCGGTATCAGAGGACTACGAAATATGTGGATGACCAAGGTTGGGATAAGTTGGTTTACCGCTGAGTGGCACTATTTTTGAACACAATGAGCTAAATGACCAGGTCAGAAGGACCACTAGGGATCAGAGAATTGGGTTGTTGGGTTGTTATACCTCTGAGCGGCACTTTTTTGCACACCATGGGCTAAATGGCCAGGTCACATGGACCTCGAAAGCTGAGAGAAGGTTAGGGGAGGGGACCCACTGGAATAGCTGTTGGGATACAGATGGTAGCCTCTCGTCAAGGCCATCCAGCGTGTTCTTTAACGTGCACAGGGAGCTCTCCCACACACGGGGCCACGGCTTAACTCTCCCACACACGGGGCCACGGCTTAACGTCCCATCCGACGGACGGGGGCCTTTCCAAGCCCATCGGTTCCCCTACTGACCGTGGTCAGGGCGGGGAATTTTGCGGAAATAAATCTCAACGCTGACCCAACTGGGACTCGAACCTGAGAACTACAGATTACGAGCCTGGCGCGCTACCGACTGAGCCACCCCCGCCCCTAGGGACCAGAGAAGGTTGGGGGAAGAGACCCATTGGATAACTGTTACGAAAAAAATTGTAGACTCCTGTCAAGACAGGCCAGTGTGTTCTTTAACGTGTACAGGGTTGGGTTGGCTTGTTTTACATCTGAGTCTTTTTTTAGCACACAATGGGCGAAATGGCCAGGTCACAAGGACCCCGAGGCCCAGAAAAGGTTGGGGGAAGGGACCATTGGATAACTGTTACGAAAAAAATTGTAGACTCCTGTGTGTCAGTGCCAGGCCAGTGTGTTCTTTAACATTTACAGGGTTGGGTTGGCTTATGGATAGTGTTCGGATACTTTTTTTTAGCGACTGTACATACTACAAACAGCGGGACATTTATACACATGGGTTCCACCTGATGGGTTGCACAGGAATATGATTGATTATATTGGGCAACAAATTTCCGTAAAAGTCATGCCTCTGAAATAAAAGTAGCCATTTCTTAAAGGTTTCAAAGTGCTGAACACGAATATGACAAATTGGTTACGATTTCTGTGAAATCCGCAATAGTTTCTTATAAATTAGAGTAATACGTACATATGACATGTATCGATAAAACTCAGCTTCTACTTCTGACGTCGTTTGTAAAGCTGCTCAGTATCATCTCTGGGGCGGGGTTGGCTCAGTCGGTAGCGCGCCAGGCTCGTAATCTGTAGTTCCCAGGTTCGAGTCCCAGCTGGGTCAGCGTTGAGATTTATCTCCGCAAAATTCCCCGCTCTGCCCACGGTCAGTAGGGGACACCGATGGGCTTAGATAGGCCGCCGTCCGTCGGATGGGACGTTAAACCGTGGCCCCATGTGCGGGAGAGCCATACCCTGTGCACGTTAAAGAACACGTTGGATGGCCTTGACGGGAGGCTACCATCTGTCTCCCAACAGCTATTCCAGTGGGTCCCCTCCCCCAACCTTCTCTGAGCCTTCGGGTCCATGTGACCTGGCCATTTAGTCCATTGTGTGCAAAAAAGTGCCGCTCAGAGGTAAAACATCCCAACCCAACTCAGGATCATCTCTGGCGAGTGGCCAACAGTAGTCAGCCAATATTGAAGTTTCCCTAGTATTGTTTCTCCATCATTGCAATGTCCTGGTGAAAACGTTCACTGCGCTCATCACTAACCATGCCGCAGTGGTTGGGAAATCAATCTGGGTGAGAATGGTGGAAGTGGATCTTTAAGAACATATTGCAGCCAAGTTTGTGATGCATGAACGACATGTCCTTATCTATTTTCTTGCAGTTGTCTGTCCTGACATTCCCAAATTGACACCAGACGAAATGCATCCCAAGCCTTTTTCTCTTCATCCTGAAGCAGGTTGTCGAACATCTAGTCTCTGAACAGCTCGGGGATCTGAGGACCCACAAAAATTCCCTCTTTAATTTTCGGTTCGCTGAGTCGAGGGAATTTGTCAGCCAAACACTTGAAATCTGATGCAGTCAGATCCATGGCTTTTACGAAGTTTTTCATCCCACTGAGTTTGATGTGTAGGGACGGTAGCAGGATTTTGTGCGTTTTTCCCAGTACTGGGTTTTCCACATTCTTCTCTCCGACCTTCAGAGATTTCCTCTGAGGCCAGTTTCTCTTCACCTAGTGCAAAGTCTTTGCTCGGCTGTCCCATTCACATAAGAAACAGCAGTACTTCATATATCCTAGCTGCAGACCCATCAACACAGCCACTACCTTCAAGTCACAACAGATATGCCAATCATACTTGCTGTATTGAAGACAGCTCAACAGCTGTTTTTGGTTGTTGTAGGTTTCTTTCATGTAGACAGCGTGTCCAACCAGAATGGATGGAAGTCGATTTCTATTATGCAGCTGGGGCGGGGGTGGCTCAGTCGGTAGCACGCCAGGCTCGTAATCTATAGTTCCCAGGTTCGAGTCCCAGCTGGGTCAGCGTTGAGATTTATCTCCGAAAAATTCCCCGCCTTGCCCACGGTCAGTAGGGGACACCGATGGGCTTGGAAAGGCCGCCGTCCGTCGGATGGGACGTTAAGCCGTGGTCCCGTGTGCAGGAGAGAGCCATATACTGTGCACGTTAAAGAACACGCTGGATGGCCTTGACGGGAGACTACCACCTGTCTCCCAACAGCTGTTCCAGTGGGTCCCCTCCCCGAACCTTCTCTGAGCTTTCGGGGTCCATGTGACCTGGCCATTTAGCCCATGGTGTGCAAAAAAGTGCCGCTCAGAGGTAAAACAACCCAACAATCCAACCCTATTATGCAGCAACACCATCTTGAGACTCAATTTCCAGGAGTCTATGAATAGTCGCCATTTTTAAGGGTCATGTTTGATTCTGAGGGCATTCAACAGGCCATCTACATCGGAACAGAACACAAGGTCATCTTCCTTTCTGAAGTAAGGCGCAAACTACTCATGGCGGGTTCAAAACGAAGTCACTCGGATTTTTTTTTCTGAGAAGATTCCATTTCTGCGAAGAGGAAGGAAGCGGGGGAGCATTTATCCATGGGTTTGTGATCCCTTTTTAGAGGGCCTTTGTTCCCTTATTTTGTGAATTGAGTTAATTTCTCAATAACTATTAATGAGTACATCTGTCATGATTTCTCTCCCAACATCCTACCTCTCTCTTACAACAACTGCACATCTCTACCATCTCTCTCCCAACAATGTCTCTACCATCACTCCTACCATCTCCACCATCCTACCATAGAGCATCTCTAACATCTCTCTCCGAACAATATCTCTACCATACAATATCTCAACCATCTTTACCATACATCTCTAACATTTCTCTCCCAACAACATCTCTAGCATCACCCCTACTATCTCCACCATCCTACCATACAGCATCTCTACAATCTCTCTCCCAACAACATCTCTACCATCATCTCTACCATACAGCATCTCTACCATCTGTCTCCCAACAACATCTGTACCATACAATATCTCTACCATCTCTACCATGCAGCATCTCTACCATCTGTCTCCCAACAACATCTGTACCATACAATATCTCTACCATGCAGCATCTCTACCATCTCTCTCCCAACAACATCTCTACCATCATCTCTACTATCTCTCTCCCAACAACGTCTCTACCATCACTCCTACCATCTCCACCATCCTACCATACAGCATCTCTACCATCTCTCTCCAAACAACATCTCTACCATACAATATCACTACCATTTTTACCATACAACATCTCTATCATTTCTCTCCCAACAACATCTCTACCATCACCCCTACTATCTCCACCATCCTACCATACAGCATCTCTACAATCTCTCTCCCAACATCTCTACCGTCATCTCTACCATACAGCATCTCTACCATCTGTCTCCCAACAACATCTCTACCATACAATATCTCTACCATCTCTACCATCTGTCTCCCAACAACATCTCTAGCATCATCTCTACCATGCAGAATCTCTACCATCTCTCTCCAAACAACATCTCTACCATCACCCCTACTATCTCCATCATCCTACCATACAGCATCTCTACAATCTCTCTCCCAACAACATCTCTACCATCATCTCTACCATACAGCATCTCTACCATCTGTCTCCCAACAACATCTCTACCATACAATATCTCTACCATCTCTACCATCTGTCTACCATACAATATCTCTACCATCTCTACCATGCTGCATCTCTACCATCTCTCTCCCAACAACATATCTACTATACAACATCTCTATCATCTGTCTCCCAACAACATCTCTACCATACAATATCTCTACCATCTCTACCATGCAGCATCTCTACCATCTCTCTCCCAACAACATTTCTACCATCATCTCTACCATACAGCATCTGTACCATCTCTCTCCCAACAACATCTCTACCATCATCTCTACCATACAGCATCTCTACCATCTCTCTGTCAACAACATCTCTACCATACAATATTTCTACCATCTTTACCATACAACATCTCTACCATCTCTCTCCCAACAGCTGCAGAACGCGTTCCCTTCCTCCAACCTTCTCCGAATCATCAGGGTTCTTGTGACCTGGTCATTTAGCCCATTTGTGTTCAAAAACTACCAGTCAGAGAAAAAAAACAACTCAAGATATGATCCTATTTACGTAAAATTGAATAATTTTTCTGAAATCATGAGTTTCAGCAATTTCATTTTATTGCCCGTACGAAAACATTCGCTAGCGCATCATTAACAAAATTCTAATCATTCACACCATTCATTCAAAACATTCTACCATACAGCATCTCTACCATACAATATCTCTACCATCTCTACCATCTGTCTCCCAACAACATCTCTACCATACAATATCTCTACCATCTCTACCATGCAGCATCTCTACCACCTCTCTCTCCCAACAACATCTCTACAATCATCTCTACCATACAGCATCTCTACCGCAGCATCTCTACCATCTCTCTCCCAACAACATCTCTACCATACAGCATCTCTACCATAAAATATCTCTACCATCATCTCTACCATACAGCATCTCTACCATAAAATATCTCTACCATCTCTACCATCTGTCTCCCAACAACATCTCTACCACACAATATCTCTACCATGCAGCTTCTCTACCATCTCTCTCTCTCCCAACAGCATCTCTACCATACAGCATCTCTACCATACAATATCTCTACCATCATAGTTGTACACACAACATCATAGTTGTGTGTTTCTCCGCAAAAATATTAAAATCACTTTGGTTCACTTGTTATTTATTTATTATTACCAAATTCAAATCATTTTACCATTAACCAAATTCAAATCATTCAAAACATTCAAAAATACACATTCCGAACTTTTTTTTCCATTTGTCTACAGTATTCTCAAACTAGGCAACACGCAATCCCTGTTACAAACACCAATCAATTTGAGTATATACAGGAACGCCATCTGTGAGACAAATTATCCTTTTTGAATTTTTTTTTTCTATACCCACTGCATTTGATGCTGAACACATTTTTATTTAGTAAACTAATTAATTCCAAAGCACGAAACCGGGCTGTAAAAATTAAAGCGAAAAATAAATAAAGAAAAAAAAAATCATAAATTTGTCGTTCCAAACTGTTTACTGGTTTATTAGCAAAGCACGCGAAACTAACATTTCACGCCCCCCCCCGCCCTCAAAACACGCCCAACCATCTAATCCTTTCCCTATTCCATCTCAGGTGTTCTGCTGGAAACGGAACTCAAATAAACGCCGTACACTTTCGCCGCAAGTACTTTTAATTAAGAGTTTGAAATTCGAAAGAAATAATTTTTACGATACCGTTGAATATCTTCTTTTGAATCACGTCGTGTAGGAAAAATTAACTCGGCGTTAAAAATCGAACGAGAGGCTAGAATGCATTTTAGCGCCGGCGCTTAATTTCTTCCATCGAAACCTACTCTGTTATGAAACAGAGCAAATAATGTCAATGCAAGAAAACATTTTATTTCTGTTCATTTCTTTGTTCTGATTGATTGTTGGAGTTACTGTTTAACTTTCAGTTCCAACGGTTCGTTGTTTAGATTTTAATTGTTGCACATCATAGTTGTGTGTTTCTCCGCAAACATATTAAAATCAGTTTGGTTCACATGTTATTTATTTATTCTTCGCCAACACCCTTCTGGCGTTCTAATGATGGAAACTAAACATTACAGAATTCGAGTGTAGTAAAATAGGTGGTAGTTGGGTTGATGATTTATCTCTGAAAGTCACTTTGTTTGTACACAATGGGCTTAATGGCGAGGTCATGAGGACCCCGACGGTTCAAAGAAGGTTGGGGGAGAGGGGACACACTGGACAGCTTCGCCAACACGCTTCTGGCGTTCTAATGATGGAAACTAAATAGCCAGGGTATGGGACAGATGGTAGCCTTCCGTCAGGGCAATCCCGCGTGTTCTTTAACGTTCACAGGGTAGGGGTTGTTTTACTTCTTAGGGGCGCTATTTTGAACAAAATAGGCTAAATAACCAGGTCACAAGGACTCCGACGGTTCAAAGAAGGTTGGGGGAGAGGGGACACACTGGACAGCTGTTAGGAGACAGATGGTAGCCTCCGTCAGGTCAATTCAGCGTATTCTTTAACGTTCACAGGGTAGGGGTTGTTTTACTTATTAGGGGCGCTATTTTCAACAAAATGGGCTAAATATCCAGGTCACAAGGACCCCGACGATTCAAAGAAGGTTGGGGGAGAGGGGACCCACTGGACAGCTGTTAGGAGACAGATGGTAGCCTCCGTCAGGTCAATCCAGCGTGATCTTAAACGTTCACAGGGTAGGGGTTGTTTTACTTCTTAGGGGCGCTATTTTGAACAAAATGGGCTAAATAGCCAGGTCACAAGGACCCCGACTATACAAAGAAGGTTGGGGGAGAGAAAACCCTCTGAACTGTTGTTAGGAGACAGATGGTAGCCTCCCGTCAGTGTAATCCAGCGTATTCTTTAACGTTCACAGGGTATGGGTTTTTTACTTCTTAGGGACAATATTTTGAACACAATGGGCCAAATAGCCAGGTCACAAGGACCCCGACGATTCAAAGAAGGTTGGGGGAGAGGGGACCCACTGGACAGCTATTAGTAGACAGATGGTAGCCTCCTGTCAGGGTAATCCAGCGTATTCCTTAACGTTCACAGGGTATGGGTTGTTTTACTTCTTAGGGACACTATTTTGAACACAATGGGCCAAATAGCCAGGTCACAAAGACCCCGACGATGCAAAGAAGGTTGGGGGAAAGGGGACCCTCTGGACAGCTGTTAGGAGACAGATGGTAGCCTCCCGTCAGGGCAATGCAGCGTGTTCTTAAAGGTTCACAGGGTATGGGCTGTTTTACCTCATAGGGGCGCTATTTTGCAAGCAATGGTCTTAATAACTAGGTCACAAGGACCCAGAATGTTCAAAGAATGTTGGGGGAAAGGGGAACCACTGGACAGCTGTTAGGAGACAGATGGTAGTCTCTCGTCAAGGCCACCCAGCGTGTTTTTGAAGAACAGAGTCACGGTTTAACATCCCACCGACGGACGGCGATCATTCCAAGCCCATCGATGTTCCCCTATTGACCGAGGGCGTGGAGGGAGTTTTGCGGAGATAAATCTGAAATCTGGCAACTCTACGAACCTGGCGCGCTGCAGACTGAGCCACCCCTGCTCCACGAATTTATCACAGCAAACTCTTTAAAAATTTCTCGAAAAATTCGCGAAATATGTACAGTCGCTCAAAAAAGTATCCGAACACTCTGGTTGATTACAGAATTCATAAAAATTCTGGCAACGATTTTTTTAGAAATTAGTGATTTGGCAACCTTCGTGTCACGTGACATGAGGTTGCCAGTTCACTAATTTCCAAAAAAAAACTTTGCCAGATATTTTTCATGAATTCTGTAATCAATCAGAGTATTCGGATACTTTTTTGAGCGACTGTACAAGTTTTATACTTTTTTGCTTCCACTGCCTTCCTTAGAATTTTCAAAAGGGGGTGTGTTCCTTTTGTCCTCCACCCTTACATCTGGGGCGTTTTTTTGGGGGGAGAGGGGGTAGTTGGTAGTGCGCCAGCCTCGTAATCTGTTCCCAGGTTCGATTCCCAGCTGAGTCAGCGTTGAGATTTGTCTCCGGAAAACTCTCCGCCCTGCCCACGGTCAGTAGTGGACGCCGATGGGTTTGGGCGGGGGTGGCTCAGTCGGTAGCGCGCCAGGCTCGTAATCTGCAGTTCCCAGTTTCGATTCGCAGCTGAGTCAGCTCCCCGCCCTGCCCACGGTCAGTAGGGGACATCGATGGCCTTGGGCGGGGGTGGCTCAGTCGGTAGCGCGCCAGGCACGTAATCTGCAGTTCCCAGTTTCGATTCCCATCTGAGTCAACGTTGAGATTTATCTCCGGAAAACTCCCCGCCCTGCCCACGGTCAGTAGGTGACGCCGATGGGCTTTGGCGGGGGTGGCTCAGTCGGTAGCGCACCAGGCTCGTAATCTGCAGTTCCCAGTTGCGATTCTCATCTGAGTCAGCGTTGGGATTTATCTCCGGAAAACTTCCCGCCCTGCCCACGGTCAGTAGGGGACGCCGATGGGCTTGGGCGGGGGCGGCTCAGTCGGTAGCGAGCCAGGCTCGTAATCTGCAGTTCCCAGTTGCGATTCCCAGCTGAGTCAGCGTTGAGATTTATCTCCGGAAAACTTCCCGCCCTGCCCACGGTCAGTAGGGGACACCGATGGGCTTGGAAAGACTGCCGTCCGTCGGCATGCTAAGGCGTGATTAACCGTGACATGGTATTGGGATGCTAAGCCGTGACTCTGTGTGTGGGTAAGACATACCCTGTGCACGTTAAAGAACACGCTGGATGGCCTTGACGGGAGGCTACCATCTGTCTCCCAACAGCTGTTCCAGTGGGTCCCCTCCCCCAACCTTCTCTGAGCCTTCGGGGTTCTTGTGACCTGGCCATTTAGCCCATGGTGTGCAAAAAAGTTCTGCTCAGAGGTAAATCAATCGAAATGAACAACACACACTGCAGTCGCTCAGAAAATATCCGAACACAATGGTTGATTACAGAATACAGAAAAAATATCTGGCAAGAATTTTTTTTAGAAATTAGTGATCTGACAACCTTCGTGTCAAGTGACACGAAGGTTGTTCGGATATTTTTTGAGCGGCTGTACACGAAGGTTGCCAGATCACTAATTTCTGAAAAAAAATTGTTGCCAGAAATTTTTTTTAATTCTGTAATAAACTATAGTGTTCTGATATTTTTTTGAGCGACTGTACACGCATTTATGATCCAAGTATACATTTCCAAGCACGTATTTTTTTTCCAAAATAATTTTTCTTTATGTGACATAGAAAAAACACTAACTCTTAAAAAGAGGCTGTTAAGGGACTGGTGAGATCCAATCTACAATAAATAAACAAAAAATAAAAAAAAGCAAGAGAAGAAATAAAACTCCCCCAAAAGATCTCAAACTCTCTTTCTTCTCCCATCATGCCTCTGGCTATGTTCTGTCGACGTGACTGGCTTGCATCCGAGAAGAAAAGAACTCGAAGAGGCTTGGGATGCGTGTGATGAGAGAGCCGGGATAGAGACAGAAACGGAGGAGAGAAAGAACTGGGACGGAGGAGGAGGGCGGGGAGGGGGGGGGGGGTGAAGACGGAAGTAGTAAATTCAGGTGACAACAGGAAGACAGTAGAAAGGTCTGAGGTGACACTGAGGGGAATATTGTTTTCCCTGGACCACGTGCGGATCGTGAAAAAACCATCCTATTCGTCCTGTCATCGCAAGAGAGAAATGTTATTGCTCCAGATGAAAAGGAAAGAGAAAGGGGTTTAACGGAATCATTCGAGATGCGGGATGGGGAGCCGAGGAGCAGCTTTTTGTGACACCATTCTCTTCCACCAACATCCCCCCCCTTCTTCCTCTTTGACGTATTTCAGAGTGGGCAAATTGAGGGAAGTTTGGTTGTTGGAGGGAGGGTGCAGGGAAGGCGGTGGTGGTGAGGAATAAAGTTTCCGGATTTAGGAAGCGTTCGGTAAGTGGTTGTCGTCACTTTGTAGTAAACGAAAGAGGAAAAGAAAGAATAATTGACACTTGTCATCCAGAGGGAGAAGGCGGATTGTGACTCGTTTTCGTACTTTTCGCATCATCGAAAAGAAACCACAGTCAGCATTCTCCCTCTCGGTGACAAATGTCAGTTTTTCTTTTTCCGTTTATTTGGAAAGCGATGACGACAATTTATCGAAGTCTTCCTCATCCTTCACATCCTCCCTCCTCACTCCCATCTCATTCCACCCTCCCTTCCCATGCCCATCCTCACTCCACCTTCAATCTCACCACTCTCTTCAGCGCTACTCTCGCCCAACAATCCCTCTTTACCCCCACTCTCATCCATCAATCGCTCTTCACCCCACTCTAACCCTTCAATCCCTCTTCACCTCCACTCTAACCCTTCAGTCCCTCTTCACCTCCACTCTCACCCTTTAATCCCTCTTCACATTAACTTTAATCCTTCAATCCCTATCACTCTTCAATCCCTCTGTACCCCACTGTAACCTTTCATTTACTCTTCACCTCCACTCTAACCTTTTAATCCCTCTTCACCTCCACTCTCACCCTTTAATCTCTCTTCACCTCCACTCTCACCCTTTAATCCCTCTTCATTTCCACTCTAACCATTCAATCCTTTTTCACCTCCGCTCTAACCATTTAATTCCTCTTCGCCCCCCACTCTCACCGTTTAATTTCTCTTCACTCCACTCTCATCGTTTAATCCCTCTTCATCTCCACTCTAACCCTTTAATCCCTCTTCACCCCACTCTAATCCTTCAATTTCTCTTCACCTCCACTCTAACCTTTTAATCCTTCTTCACCCCACTCTCACTCTTTGATCCCTCTTCACCTCCACTCTAACTCTTGTCTCTCTTCTCCCTACTCTACCCTTCAATCTCTCTTCACCCCACTCTCACCTTTTAATCCCTCTTCACTTCTACTCTCACCCTTTAATATCTCTTCACCCAACTATCAACCTTCAATCTCTCTTCGCTCCACTCTCACCCTTTAATCCCTCTTCACCTTCACTCTAACTATTCAATTTCTCATCACCTCCACTCTAACCCATCAATTCCTCTTCACCCCACTCTGAAACTTCAATCTCTCTCTCAACCCCACTATAAACCTTGAATCCCTCTTCACCTCACCCTCAATATTCAATCTATTTTCACCCCACTCTAAAAATTTAATCCCTCTTCATCTCCACTCTTACCTTTCAATCCCTCTTCCTACAACTCTTATCTTTTAATCCCTCTTCACTTCCTCTCTCACAATTTAATCCATCTTCACCCCACTTTAACCCTCCAATCCCTCTTCACCTCCACTCTAATCATTTAATCCCTCTTCACCACACTCTCACCCTTCAATCCCTCTTCATCCCTCTCTCACCCTTCAATCCATCTTCACCTCCACTCTCACCCTTCAATCCCTCTTCACCTCCACTCTAACTCTAGAATCTCTCTTCACCCCCACCCTCACTCCACCCTACCTCATGACCACTCTTTCGCCCATCCTCTCTTCTCATACTCACTCTCGCCCCACCTCCCTCATGACCACCCTCTTTTCCTACCCTGAGCCTCCCTCTTCACCACCACTCTCACCTACCCTCCCTCCTCATGACCACCTTCTCCCAACACACCCATCCCTTCTCATCCAATCTCACCCAACTCTTCCTCCTCATTACCGCCCTTTCTCCTCACACTCACCCTCCCTCTTCACACCCACTTTCACCCCACCCTCTCTCTTCACACCTTCCCTCCCTCTCCACCACCACTTTCACTCAACTCCTTCTTCACCCCACCCTCCGTCAAGACCGGCCTCTCGCTCAACCTCCCTCCTCACAACCACTCTCATCACCGCCTCCCTCATGACCACCTTTTCTCCTCACACCCACTCTCTCCTTCATATTCACTCTCAACCAACCCTCCCTCATCACCACCTCCACCACTACTCTTACCCCACCCTCCCTCCACACGACCAGACTCTCTGCTCACACCCACCTTTCCTCTTCACACCCACATTCACTCAACCCTCCGTCCTCATGCTCACCCTCTAGCCTACCTTCGCCACATTACTCCACCTTGTGATACGGTCGCGTAACAGCAGAATGGTTTGTCATTGTTCACTATGAAGTTTACAATCTGAAGCATCGAAGAAATAGTGACGAGTCCACTTCTTTCAATTTTCTGCATAATCTCTGTAATGTTGGCTAAGGTATCACTTCCGTTGGAAGATTATTTCGAAAATGTTTCTATATAATGACTTTAATACTTACGAGCAAGGAGAATTTAACGGATGGCTTAAATTTTGAAATATTAATATTATAAATCTGAGACGGCAACGGATATCATTGCCGTCTCAGATTAAGACAAACAATAGTTGGATAATAAAACCTCGAATGAAACAATAATGAAGATTAGGACAAGCAAAAGTTGGATAATCAAACCTCGAATGAAGCAATAATGAAGATTAAGACAAGCAAAAGTTTTATAATCAAACCTCGAATGAAACAATAATGAAGATTAAGACAAGCAAAAGTTGGATAATCAAACCTCGAATAAAAACAATAGTGAAGATTAGGGCAAGCAAAAGTTGGATAATCAAACCTCGAATAAAAACAATAGTGAAGATTAAGACAAGAAAAAGTTGGATAATCAAACTTCGAATGAAACAATAATCAAGATTAAGACAAGCAAAAGTTGGATAATCAAACCTTGAATAAAAACAATAATGAAGATTAGGACAAGCAAAGGTTGGATAATCAAACCTCGAAAAAAAAAATAATGAAGATTAGGACAAGCAAAAGTTGTATAATCAAACCTCGAATAAAACAATAATGAAGATTAAGACAAGCAAAAGTTGTATCATCAAACCTCGAATAAAAACAATAGTGAAGATTAGGACAGGCAAATTTGAATAATCAAACCTCGAATAAAAACAATAGGGAAGATTAGGACAAGCAAAAGTTGAATAATCAAACCACGAATAAAGCAATAACGATGATTAAGACAAGCAAAAGTTGAATAATCAAACCTCGAATAAAAACAATAATGAAGATTAGAACATGCAAAAGTTGGATAATCAAACCTCGAATGAAACAATAATCAAAGTTCAGGTAAACTAGATTCTGATAATCAAGCTTCAAATAAACAATAATCAAGGTTAGGACAAGCGAGAATATGATAATCAAATCTCGAATAATTAAGGTACGTAGATCGTAGATAGTATAAACATATTCGATGTACCGGGTAATAATTTTACCCCTAACCATCTCCATCATAAAGATATGCCTATTTGGCATGAGTAAGAACAAAATTTATAAGTAAACCACCCTTAAGTGGGCCCCTAAGGGCAAACATAAGAAAAGCTAAAAATAGCAGTAAAATTGTATAAGAAACCTAAAACGGGTAGGTCTCCTCAGAGAACGCTACCGTTTTAGGCTTCTTGTACTTGTTCAAAACAGTATGATCGTAAAGTAATTGAGGTATGATAATTAAGATTCGTATAAGCCAGACACTTATAATCAAAGTTCAATAAAATAACATTTCGTTAATCAAAGTTCGAACAAATTGATATTTCGGTAATCAAAATTCGTATAAAAGTTTTCGGATAATCGAGGTAAGCGATTTTTCGGATAATAATGCTCATGCAAAACAGTTTTAATAATCAGTTTTAGTATAAGACAGATAAGGATTATAAAACTTCGGATAAAATGATATTTCGGTATTCAAAGTTCCTACAAATGGTTTCGGATAATCGAAGTCCGTACAAACCATAAATTGGATAATCAAGGATCGTAAAAATATTTCTAATACTCAAGCTTCGTATGAGCATGATACGGATTATCAAACTGCAAATAAAATGATATTTCGATAATAAAAGTTCCAAAAATCTTTTTCAGACAATTGAGGTCATATAAGCCGATATTCAGTTTATATGACAGATTATCGGCTTATGTCGGATAATGAAGGTTCGTATAAGCCAGACACATATAATAAAAATTTTGAGAAAATAATATTTAGATAATCAAAGTTCGCACAAAAGTTTCTGAAAAATCAAGGTCCGTATTAATCATTTTTCGAATAATCAAGGTCCGTATAAATCATTTTTCGAATGATCAAGGTCCGTATAAATCATTTTTCGGAGAACAAAGTTTCCTGCAAAGGATTTCTGATAATCAAGATTCGTATACTCTAGATATGTATAAACAAATTTCGGATAAAATAATTTTGATAATCAAAGTTCAACAAAAGTTTTTGGATAAAGGTCCGTATAAACCATTATTCCGATAATCGAGGTTCCTTCAAAGGACTTATGATAAAAGGTTCGTATAAACGAGAAACATAATCAAATTTCGGATAAAAAAATATTTCAATAACCAAAGTTCGTAAAGACAGAATCGTATAACAAGAGTCGGATAATCAAAATTTGAATAAAGCGATAACGGTATAACGAAATTGCCGTATAAATCATAATCGAATGCAGCACATCATCCATTCATCAACGAAAGCAAAAAAAAAAAAGCGGAATTGCAATAAAAGAAGAGAAACCTTATCACCATTTGTCTTTGCAATTTACTCTCCATCACCCAAGGGTGCTTTACCGAGCAAATTCCATTCATTCTCTCCTCCCCGATACCCCTAACCCCATCCTCGACCCATCGATAGCGAAGATGCTGTAGCCATGGAAACAGCAAACCCTATCAGCAATTGGGTTTCGGTGGCAGGCAAGAGACATGGGACTCTAGCATGTGCGGCACGTCGTTTTGAGTACGGCCCCGTAACGAGCCGCAGTGACCCAGAGGAGTCGTTACGTGGAAAAAAAAGACGAGGATCGGCCGAACATCTGCTGGTCAAGCAGGTGCTGCTGACGCACACACGTGCTGGTTATCTTCTGAGTAAGCCGTTTCCATGTAGAAGTCTGAGAAAACATTGGAGCCGAAAAGGTCAACGGGGTTGCCGAGGTTCACGTGATCTTCGAAGAATACCAAAGGAGAAATGAAATTCCAAACAAGTTCAGCTAACGGTCGTAACAACGCCAAGACGAGAACGAAGTCATTGGATGTTTGAGATGGTTTTAAATTATTCTCTGACATCTTTTTTTTTTCCTGGAATTCATCCTGATGTGAATGATGGGAATCCAGTTTGTGTTATTCCCAAGTGTGACATAATAGAGGACTGTAAAGTTTAATGTTTTGTTAGGCTTAAGATGAATGATATCTTTAGGCACATTTGAAATTGGGTTGCGTTAGCCCGGAACAGGGACCTGATCTAGGGGGGAGGAAAAGAAGGGTTGGATTGTTTTACCTCTGAGCGGCACTTTTTTACACACCATGGGCTAAATGGTCAGGTCACATGGACCCCGAAGGCTCAGAGAAGGTTGGGGGGAGGGGACACACTGGAACAGCTGTAGGGAGACAGATGGTAGCCTCCCGTCAAGGCCATCCAGCGTGTTCTTTAACGTGCACAGGGTATGGCCCTCCCGCACAGGGGCCACGACTTAACGTCCCATCCGACGGACGGCGGCCTTTCCAAGCCCATCGGTGTCCCCTACTGACCGAGAGCAGGGCGGGGTATTCTGCGGAGATAAATCTCAACGCTGACCAAGCTGGGACTCGAACCTGGGAACTGCACATGAGGAACCTAATGCGCTACCGACTGAGCCACTACTGAAAATAAAAGTCTCATAATGTAAGAGACATTCTGCATAATAGTAAAATATCGAAGGAAATCAGAGATAGAACATATTTATTTATATTAAAAGTAATATAGATGTTATGAAACTAAAATAATTGGAGAGTAGATTTGTGCTGAAATAATTTCGCTGGAGAAACGTTAGTAGTAGGCTAATGGGGTTCCTTAATAAGGCCACTTTGATAACGAAACGTGGACATCCGTTGAGTAAAATGAAGGGAGTAAAATATGCAAAAAGTACATCTGAGATGCTCTTTTTTGCATACAATGGTCTAAATACACAGACCACACAGATTCAAGGGACCACAGAAGTTTGGGGTAAAGTCCCCCGGACAGTTGTTAGGAATAGTTGATTTAATTTCAATTAATGTTGCCAAGTAATTTAATTCGTCTAAAATATGACTAAAATCTATATTTTTAAACCTCATAAAATAGATTTTTTTAATCATTTATGCTGAAATATTTATGAATATTTTAAAACTGGTTACCAGATGTTTAAAAATTAATAACTACCAGTTTTATTTTAAAGGTAAAATATTTAATTAATCCTGCTATGTATTTTAAAATTAATTCTTCTGTTGCTGCGCTGTCAAGGGTACGTATGATATAGGAGGCTTTGTTCAACCCAATGGCGCCCGATTAATATTAATCCTCGGTGATCCGCTACACACGTGTTTCAAAGCGGTGGCGTATCAATGTCAGTCGTCTACGAACTGATCCAATCCCGGTCCTTAATGAAAGGTAGTAAAGCCTGTAACTCCCCGGATTCTAAACTGCTCCTACACTAAACATACTTGCACTGAAAATTGTTTAATAAATTAATGAGAACAATAAATGTGACATTAGAATATCTTTTCAAAGTCCCCAAAATAGATGCATTTTAGTTCTAACGTATCTTGTATTCCGAACAAGTGCTGTAACGATAATCGAGTTCAGTGAGAAATTGCAATAGAAATCATTAAAACAGTAATTTTGTTTCACATTGGTAAGGTTATGATCAATAAAATGGCTTCTGATGATAACTAAAGTAGTCCATATAATATGAACAATAACCCATTAACAAGAGGTCATAAATTTAAACATGAACGTTGTTACAAACATGCTTTTATTTTCCCCTTGTCGAAAATTTGGTTAATTTGGTGGCTGAGCGACAATACAGGTGTGAAATAGTGAGTATAACTATCATTTTCGTAACATTATTCGCCAAATATCATTAAGCGATCCCAACAATTTAATCTAGGCTTGCGTAGATGCCAACGATACCTGAATTCTTGCCTTTCTAGATTGTTTTATTAAATTATTAGATAATTTCCACGTTAATCAAGGAGAATCTAACTTCAACGCTGTAAGAATTTATTTCAGAAGTAAATTAAAACTTAAATATAAAAAGTTTTTATTTGAAACCATTTAACAAAACCATATATATTGTTGCGAATTTTAAAATGGATAGGCACTGAGCGTGAGTACTAATAACTATATTTTCAAACCAATTACAATACAATGCAAATTGTTACAAAAATATGGATGAAGTATCTTATAAACAAATTAACTACTATCATACATAAGTCATTAACCTTTTTGTACAGAATATACAATATCAGCTCTGTCTGTTGTACTAAAATACTACCTCTTCACTTTGTTTGCCAGGTCACTCGAATACCTTCAGACGTAAACAAACTCTCGTACTGTGCTAGTTCACTAAACGTTTGTTACTAACAACAGAAAACAAATATCCGCGCACACATTAATAAATATACTAATTATTTTCACTTATCGCTCACTGAGTCAGACCATATGAATCTCCTTTCAGATCTCGCAACTTTTACACACTGCACTTCTATTTTGCTTTTCATTCTTTCGAGGGGCGGGGGTGGCTCAGTCGGTAGCGCCCCAGGCTCGTAATCTGTAGTTTCCAGGTTCGAGGCCCAGCTGAGTCAGCGTTGAGATTTATCTCCGCAAAATTCCCCGCCCTGCCCACGGTCAGTAGGGGACACCGATGGGCTTGGAAAGGCCGCCGTCCGTCGGATGGGACGTTAAGCCGTGGTCCCGTGTGCCGGAGAGCCATACCCTGTGCACGTTAAAGAACACGCTGGATGGCCTTGATGGGAGGCTACCATCTGTCTCCCAACAGCTGTTCCAGTGGGTCCCCTCCCCCAACCTTCTCTGAGCCTTCGGGGTCCATGTGACCTGGCCATTTAGCCCATGGTGTGCAAAAAAGTGCCGCTCAGAGGTAAAACAACCCAACCCATTCTTCAGAATCGTTCTAAGTTCCAATTCGTTGGCTGAATTGAATCTCACGTCCCATCCGCCGTCCGTCGGATGGGACGTTAAGCCGTGGCCCGTGTGCGGGAGAGCCATACCCTGTGCACGTTACAGAACACGCTGGATGGCCTTGACGGGAGGCTACCATCTGTCTCCCAACAGGTGTTCCATTGGGTCCCCTCCCCCAACCTTCTCTGAGCCTTCGGGGTCCATGTGACCTGGCCATTTAGCCCATGGTGTGCAAAAAAGTGCCGCACAGAGGTAAAACAACCCAACCCATTCTTCAGAATCGTTCTAAGTTCCAATTCGTTGGCTAAATTGAATCTCACGTAGAAGCACACACGAGTGTTCGACTCACGTTAAGTCATGAAGTCATTGTTGCTCGTTCATATGTCGTAACAATATAATAGCCGTAACTCTGTATTTTAGTGGTTAGTGCTCTTGGCTACTGATCAAAGGGACCCAGTCAGGACCACTTCAATACAACAAGGCTTGACACTGCAGAAACAGAAACCTTAATTTTTTAAAATATAGCAATTTGAATTATATATTATAAAAAATTCTACTGGTAGTTATTTATTTTTAAAAATTTGATAATAAATTTTATAATGTTCTCAAATATTTTAATAAAATCCTAATGCATAAATAATTTTATTTTAACTGGGTTGAAAATAAATGGCTTTAACTTAAATTTGAAACCAATTAAATCAATTATATTTATGCATAATAAATATCTCTCCTTTCTTCACTCCTTTTGTTCAAGACTGTCCAGGCCTGAAGTATAAAGATCGTCTTGATCGAACCCAGGCAAGGCCGCCTTGATACACCACGCCTGTAGAACTTTGAAGAAGAGGAGGGAAATTAATTATGCATAAGCATGTATTGATTTAATTGGCTTAAAATAGGTTTGAGTCATTTATTTTAAAACCAATTGAAACAAAATTATTTATTCATTAGAATTTTATTAAAATATTTGAAAATATCAGAAAATTAATTACCAAATTTTAAAAAATAATAACTACCAGTTGGAATTTTGAGAAATATATATATTTAGTACAATTGAAACTGCTACGTTTTTGAAAATTAAGTCTTCTGTTATTGCAGTGTCCACGCTTATTGTATCGAGGTGGCCTTGGTTGATCCTCTTCCTAACAGCTTTTCTATGGCGTATAAACCTATGGGAGCTTGTCAGACATCTGTGGCAAGCAGCTGCTTGAGAGAATTCCAGGGCGAAAGAACGGACGGGCAGGAGGACACATGCGACGACATCGGTGGCAAAAATTGGCAGTTCCTCGTAGTTCCGTGAGCTATCGTTCTAAAATTTGGTGGGGTGCTCCCACTTAATTCTAACCCTCTTCGTGTGACAGACGGAGTTCCTAGTTCCCGTAGGTCGCGATATATCAATCGAAAGTCGTCCGAAATTTCTGGGGGCGCTGCTATCGCCTTCTTTTTGAAAGCAGTTATCGATCGACGTACGCTTTGTATGAATGAACTTATCGAAGAGTTTCGCGCCAGACGTTTAGCGGGGATATCAGTAGTATATATATATTTTTAGAAATTTTTATTGTAATAATATTTTCAATATTAGATAATCATGAATATTCTTTTATAAAACTAGAAGAACGCATATCGCCTCTGACGCATATTGGGAATCTCGTTTTCAAAGAAACAGTTTAATTATCTTGGAAGCTATGTAACAGATAACTGGTGATATGCGGTATGAGATAAATAGAAGAATAGGGATTGCCGCTGAGACTTTTAAGAATCTATGGAGAGTGTGGAGAAATAGGCGTATACACCAAAAGACTAAAATTAGGCTGTATAATAGTTTGGTTCTTTCTAGGGTTAGAAATTCCCCGCCCTGCCCACGGTCAGTAGGGGACACCGATGGGCTTGGAAAGGCCGCCGTCCGTCGGATGGGACGTTAAGCCGTGGGCCCGTGTGCGATAGAGCCATACCTGTGCACGTTAAAGAACACGCTGGATGGCCTTGACGGGAGGCTACCATCTGCCTCCCAACAGCTCTTCCAGTGGGTCCCCTCCCCCAACCTTCTCTGAGCCTTCGGGGTCCATGTGACCTGGCCATTTAACCCATCGTGTGCAAAAAAGTGCCGCTCAGAGGTAAAACAACCCAAATCAGGGTTAGTTATGGTAGCGAAACTTGGACACTTTGTAAGCAGGATAACAAGAAACTTGATGCCTTTGATTCTAGATGCTTATGCAGTATCTTGGGCATTAGGTGGTTTGACTTTGTAAGTAATGATGAGGTTAGAAGTAGGAGTCATCAACTTCTTTTGAGCAGCATATTTTGCAGAGAGAGACTGCGTTGGGTTGTCCATATTGCCCGTATGCATAGCTGCAGATTGGCAAAGAGGATTATGAATAGTGTGCCGGAAGGTTTTAGGAAAAGGGGGAGACCTTGTTTTGCGATGGGCAGACAATGTCAAACAGGACCTTGTTAGAATTGGCCTAGAGATGCCAAATGCAGAAGCTGTAGCTCAAAAGTGACACGTTGGTCGGGTTGTTTTACCTCTGAGCGGCACTTTTTTTGCACATTATGGGCTAAATAGCCAGGTCACAAGGACCCCGAAGGCTCAGAGATGGTTGGGGGAGGGGACCCACTGGAACAGCTGTTGGGAGACAGATGGTAGCCTCCCGTCAAGGCCATCCAGCGTGTTCTTTAACGTGCGCAGGGTATGGCTTTCCCGCACACGGGACCTCGGCTTAACGTCCCATACGACGGACGGCGGCCTTTCCAAGCTCATCGGTGTCCCCTACTGACCGTGGGCAGGGCGGCGAATTTTGAGGAGATAAATCTCAACGCTGACACAGCTGGGACTCGAACCTGGGAACTGCAGATTACGAGTCTAGCGCGCTACCGACTTAGTCCCCCTGCCCCCAAAAGAGATACGTCTGGAGAGGAAAATTACACATTCTGGTTGGACCTCCGTAGACCATGGCTGCTTGAGGATTTTGTATGTATGTATGTATGTAAGAATGTACTTTTTCACTCTGTAAAAGTTTTAATTCGAAATAAAGCATGATTCTGAAAATGCGACCAGCACTATTTTATTAGTACTTTTACAATATAAAGAGTATTGCTCTTAAATAATATTATATAATATAATTTTAAATTCCTTTAATTTAAAATGTTGCTTCTCTCGCACCTCCCCTCCGAGAAAGAGGGGCAGATTATTGCTGTCAGTGGAATATCACTTAACACTCTATCACAGAAATTTGTGGGGTGGCTCAGTCGGTAGCGCGTCAGGCTCGTAATCTGTAGTTCCCAAGTTCGAGTCCCAGCTGGGTCAGCGTTAAGATTTATCTCCGCAAAATTCTCCGCCCTGCCCACGGTCAGTAGGGGACACCGAAGGCTTTGGAAAGGCCGCCGTCCGTCGGATGGGACGATAAGCCGTGGCCCCGTGTGTGGGAGAGCCATACCCTGTGCACGTTAAAGAACATTCTGGATGGCCTTGACGGGAGGCTACCATCTGTCTCCCAACAGCTGTTCCAGTGGGTCCCCTCCCCCAACCTTCTCTGAGCCTTTGGGGTCCTTGTGGCCTGGCCATTTAGCCCATGGTGTGCAAAAAAGTGCCGCTCAGAGGTAAAACAACCCTACCCAGAAATTTTGCGCTTTACAAGTCTGTAAAAAATTTCTTCAAAAGTGCATGAAATGTAAAATGTTTCAATATTTTTTTTCTTTCGTTATATTTACTATTGTTCTTAAATGGGGGGCTTTCACTTAGCCCCCCTATATCCGATCCTGGTTAACAATATTGCATTTTCCGCATTTGGCGCCTCTAGCTATGTAAATTAAAACTAACTAATAATTTGGAAAATGGGAATTATAATATTTTGTAGTACATTCGCTCCAAAAAAATATCAGAACACTAGGGTTGATTACAGAATTCACAATAAATATCTGACAGCGTTTTTTTTTTAAATTAGTGATCTGGCAACTTTCGTGTACAGTACACGAAGGTTGCCAGAATACGTTTTTGAGTGACTTTCAATATTTTTTTTCTTTCGTTATATTTACTACTATTCTTAAATGGGGGGCTTTCACTTAGCCCCATCGATTCCCTTATCGATTTAAAATAAATTAATACCCCCTCGAGCAGCTGCCTCAGAAGGTGTGTGAGGATGGCGGGACCTCAGCAGAAAAAACAACATAAATGGCCATGTTTTATCCGGGCCTCGAACGCAAGGTCCCTTAGATCAGTGGGGCGGGGTGGCTCAGTCGGTAGCGCGCCAGGTTCGTAATCTGTAGTTCCCAGGTTCGAGTCCCAGCTGGGTCAGCGTTGAGATTTATCTTCGCAAAATTCCCCGCCCTACCCACGGTCAGTAGGGGACACCGATGGGCTTGGAAAGGCCGCCGTCCGTCGGATGGGACGTTAAGCCGTGGCGCCGTGTGTGGGAGCGCCATACCCTGTGCACGTTAAAGAACACGCTGGATGACCTTGACGGGAGGCTACCATCTGTCTCTCAACAGCTGTTCCAGTGGATCCCCTCCCCCAACCTTCTCTGAGCCTTCGGGGTTCATGTGACCTGGCCATTTAGCCCATGGTGTGCAAAGAAGTGCCGCTCAGAGGTAAAACAACCCAACCCTTAGATCAGTAGCTAAGTGTGCTAACCATTCGACCACGGGACGGCTTTAAAAATAAAGAATTTCCCAAATATCTATTAAAGTGAAATACACCCAATTCTGTTTTTACCCGGATTTTTACATGATTTTGATTTAACGCGATTTTGAAAAAAATTCCAATTCTCTCTTTACACGATTTATTTTTATGTAACACGGTTCAAATGGCGCCTTTTTAAAAATCTCCATTTGAATTTAATTCCGAAAAAATATTCTTATTCAAGAAAAAATTCCTAGAATTTACATTTATAACAAAGATGCCGCATTTATGGTCACATTTTTCGAAGTAGTTTTAACTTTGAAAATGTATTATAGATCACATTTTGTGCACTAAAATCCCCAAAATAAAAACTACACTAACATAACTACATAACAGATTTCTCTACTTTATTCTCTATTTTATGGAAATATTGTACAAAACCTACTTCATTCGGAATAAAGTGGCAACATTAATTTCCGGGAATTCTCAATTTTATCTTCAATACATACGTTAGTCTTGGTCTCTCATTTCGTGTTTAAAGTTACAACTGTTTAAAAGTTTAATAGAAGAAATCGAAAAAAAAATCGTTTTGTTTTTTGAAGTTTTGTGTGCGTAATATTAATTTATTAATTTTGCTGATAAATAATTTACAATTTTTCATCATCTGATTTATTAATTGCAATTCAAATATTTTTCGTAAGCTTTGCCAGATGTCGGATAATTCAACTATACAAAAGCAGAAAAAGGATTGGATTACCTCTGAGCGGCACTTTTTTGCACACCATGGGCTAAATGACCAGGCCACAAGGACCCCAAAGGCTCAGAGAAGGTTGGTGGAGGGGATACACTGGAACAGCTGTTGGAAGTAAGATGGTAGCCTCCCGTCAAGGTCATCCAGCGTGTTCTTTAACGTGCACAGGGTATGGCTCTCCCGCACACGGTGCCACGGCTTAACGTCCCATCCGACGGACGGCGGCCTTTTCAAGCCCATCGGTGTCCCCTACTGACCGTGGGCAGGGAAATGTTGTGGAGATAAATCTCAACGCTGACCCAGCTGGGACTCGAACCTGGGAAGTACAGATTACGAGCCTGGCACGCTACCGACTGAGTCACCCCCGCCCAACAGAAAAGGAAAGCTATCTCTTTGGATACTAAGATCCAAATTTTAGATCGTCTTGCAACTGGAGAAGGTTCAACATCCATAAGTAAATATTTTATTTCGAACAAAGCTATCGTAAGAACCATCAAGAAAAATAAAGATGCTCTTAGAAAATCTGTGATCTCTGGAACACAACTGAGCGCTAAGTCGTCATCGTATACGAGAGATATTGTAAAAGTGAAGATGGAAAAGGCACTAGTAATGTGGATAGAAGATAACTCGCAAAAAAGAATAACTCTAGATGGAAATACCATCAAACAGATGGCATTACGAATATATAAGCAGATAAAAGAAATGGAACCAACCACATCATCTCAGTTAAACAAAAATTATGAATTTTCGGCAAGTACAGGTTGGCTTGCAGAATTTCTTCAAAGACACGCGTTTCATAATGTAAAGATAAAAGGTGAAGTTGCATCTGCAGATGAGCCGCTGCTAAAGAATTTTGTCCAAAATTGGCCCAAATCATTAAAGATGGTGGATACACTCATTATCAAGTTTGGAATGTAGATGAAACTGGACTTTATTAGAAAAAAATGCCGAGTAGAACCTACGTAGCAAAATCACAAAAAACTGTTGGTGGTTTTAAAGCAGTTAAGGATCGTGTTCCTTTCTATTTTGCAGCAACGCTTCAGGAGATCGTATGTTAAAACCGCTGCTCATCAATCGATCCCTAAGACCACGACAATGAAAGGTGTAGATTTGAATAAATTGCCAGTGTATTGGATGGCAAACAAAAAAGCCTGGATCACAAAAGAAATTTTTTTATGAAATGGTTCCATAAATGTTTTATTCCAGAAGATTAACGCTATTTGAAGAAAAAAAATCTCGAATTTAATGTTCTATTGATTATAGACAATGCACCTGGCCATCCTGTTTCGGAACACCCAAATGTGCAACTTCGTTTTCTGCCGCCTAATGCGACATCATTATACAACCACTAGAACAAGGTATAATTGCCTTGTTCTAGTGGTTGGCTACAGTACTAGAACAAGGCAATTATAACTTGTACCCAACAGCTACCATCTGTCTCCCAACGACTGAGCCACCCCAAAAAAAATTTTTGGGGGTGGCTCAGTCGGTAGCGCGCCAGGCTCTTAATCTGTAGTTCCCAGGTTCGATTCCCAGCTGTGTCACTGTTGAGATTTATCTCCGCAAAATTCCCCTCCCTGCCCACGGTCAGTAGGGGACACCGATGGGCTTGGAAAGGCCGCCGTCCGTCGGATGGGACGTTAAGCCGTGGCCCCGTGTGCGGGAAGGCCATACCCTGTGCACGTTAAAGAACACGCTGGATGGCTTTGACGGGAGGCTACCATCTGTCTCCCAACAGCTGTTCCAGTGGGTCCCCTCCCCCAACCTTCTCTCAGCCTTCGGGGTCCATGTGACCTGGCCATTTAGCCCATGGTGTGCAAAAAAGTGCCGCTCAGAGGTAAAACAACCCAACCCAAAGCCATATTTAAAACTTACCACGTAAGACGAGCATTCCAATACATTTTGGATAAACTAGATATGGATAAAACACTAACAGTTATTGATGTGTGGAAGAAATTTTCTATTTAAGATTGTATCAGACATGCTGGATTGACGTTATCAGAATTAAAACCATCAACTTTAAATGCATGCTGGAAAGCTAATAAGTCTTAAAATAAGTCCTAAACATTTGAAAAGTGTTATGAAAAGAAAATATGTTATTTTAACTATCATAAATATATATTACATATCACTTGTGATATGATATATCATATCATATCACAAGTTAAAAGTGATAGAACAACTTGAGAAAGGCATTTCTAAAAGAAAAATTGCTTATTAATTTGGTATAGATTTTATTTGATTACCATTATTAATTAACCGCCTTCGAATGCTTTGAGTGATCTGTTGAGGAATAAATGTGCTGTCCCTTTTTATTTTTTTATTAAGACTTAAAAGTTCAATGTCTTTTTTTATATCTTTTTGATAATGACTCAAACTTTATTATTTATTTTAATTAGAGACTTAATATTATAAATAGAGCAACTGACACTACATTTACATGCATATTTATTCATAAGATCAGTACTACAAATTTTGCATTTATTTGTGTTCAAAGCTTTTTGTGTTTTTATGCCATCTTTTGCTTTACTAATCCAGATTATTCACTAATCCCTACCCTTTTCCCCCTAATTCATCCGAATTAACAAGGGTTTACTACATTGTTGAAAATCGAGATTTAAATTGATCTGATTATGATCTTTACTTTGTTCTCAGTGAAATTTTCCCGTTAAATGCATATTTTGGAAGTTATAATGATTCGAGGATAGATTCTCATTGACATAACATCAAAATTCTCCATTTTTTTTGGGGGGGGGGGGGATGGCTCAGTCGGTAGCGCGCCAGGCTCGTAAGTAGTAGTTCCCAGGTTCGAATCCCAGCTGGGTCAGCTTTGAGATTTATCTCCGCAAAATTCCCCGCCCTGCCCACGGTCAGTAGGGGACACAGATGGGTTGGAAAGGCCGCCGTCCGTCGGATGGGACGTTAAGCCGTGGCCCCGTGTGCGGGAGAGCCATACCCTGTGCACGTTAAAGAACACGCTGGATGGCCTTGACGGGAGGCTACCATCTGTCTCCCAACAGCTGTTCCAGTGGGTCCCCTCCCCCAACCTTCTCTGAGCCTTCGGGGTCCATGTGACCTGGCCCATGGTGTGTAAAAAAGTGCCGCTCAGAGGTAAAACAACCCAACTCCATTTTTTTTGCTAAGGCAGCAATAAATTATCACAGGAAAAGTCCTGTGACTGGGATTCGAACTCAAGTCTCACAAAAACATGCTGGGAGTCTGAACCGCTAGACCACAGATGAACTGACCATTTCTCAATTAAGTGACATATAAGCCTTCCTGTTGATTCACCAGTGAAGATGGCTTACATGTCTTTTAGGTGAAGAAATGGGCAGTTCCTCTGTGGTCTAGGGGTCGGGAATGGCTCAGTCGGTAGCGCGCCAGGTTCGTAACCTGTAGATCCCAGGTTCGAGTCCCAGCTGGGTCAGCGTTGAGATTTATCTCCGCAAAATTTCCCGCACTGCCCACGATCAGTAGGGAACACCGATGGGCTTGTAAAGGCTACGTCCGTCGGATAGGACGTTATGCCGTGACCCCGTGTGCGGGAGAGACATACCCTGTGCACGTTAAAGAACACGCTGGATTGCCTTGACGAAAGGCTACCATCTGTCTCGCAACAGCTGTTCCAGTGGGTCCCCTCCCCCAACCTTCTCTGAGCCTTCGGGGTCCTTGTGACCTGGCCATTTAGCCCATTGTGTGTAAAAAAGTGCTGCTCAGAGGTAAAACAACACAACTCTGTGGTCTAACTACCATTTGTCTCCCAACTACTGATCTAACTGTTAAGATGTCCGATATGTTTCTCGGAGACTGGGTTCGAATCCCAGTCAGGCAACATTTTCTTCAACTCATTATTTTGCTAAGGTAATGTAGATACGTTTCTATTAAAAGAAAAGAATTTCAGCAATAATGCGCCCTACAATTGCCAAAAATTATCTAGAATATCACAGAACTAGAACATTCACAATAAAGAATCAGACCTAAGGCAGCCAAAGTTCCTGTTCTCATCTATGTCGGTTGGCCTTTAACACAACAACAAGATTCAGTGATTTGATTGTGCCTGCGTTTGACAAACGGAAAAATATCGATTGCTGGGTTCCTTGGGCGGTATCTGATGGGACAACATCGGTATTGTGCTGGAAGCCACCGCAGTCTGCATTGTTCTGCATATTTAACCTGATAAGGCCCGGAGTATTTGCCCTACACAAGGCCAATTTCAGTAAAGAAATTCCTTCGGCTATGTTGAACCACAGCGAACTGAACTTGATAATGTCTTCTAGGATTTTATTGTGTGCATGTTCCCTGCGGGATTTGTAAATAAATAAGAGAAATGGAATTCAATTGAAACATCAAGTGTAATGGACCCTTCAACAACACAGATTTTTGATCTGGTTTATTTGTTCGGTGCCTCGTTTATCATGAGGAGGTAGCTGACGTGGAGGGAAACATTTCATTACTTTCGTTTTTGAGTATGAAGAAATATTTTTGCGGAATTATTTATTTCAATTTTTTCTTTTTCAGAAACGCGTTTTGAAGTTACTGACATGAAATCAGATGTGTGCTTTTGTTTTTCAAGATTCACCATTATACATGCATGTAAGAATAAATGAATAACGCATAACTCTGAATGATTTTTTTTTTGAAATGGAAAAGTGATAAACTAATGATGATCACCTTTTCCTTCTAGAACAGTCAATTTCACCATTTCAAACTAAAAAAAATTAACGAATTTTTATATATTACTATTTCAATTAAATTTCTACTGGTGGTGTTTTTAAATATGATAAAAATATTTTTCAAATATTCATAAAATTCATAATATTATAATATAGACGAAATAAATAAATTATTTTCTTTAATGCAGTTTAAAAATAAATATTTTCAATTTATGTTTTATTAAAAATAAATCGGTTTAAATTTTTATGCACCTTAAATTTTCCTCCTTGTTCTCGCGAAAACGTGACAAATTCTGATCACTTGTAATACGTCATAGATCACGTCATGAATGCAAACATGAAATTAATATGAGAATGTTAACTTTAAATAATTATCTTTGAAAGAGAAAACGTGTAACATAGTGAAGAATCACCCCTTCCCCCCCAAAGAGTCACCAATACATAAATTAAATAACAAAGGAAAGATAATTCTCATTTATTATCTTGTCAGCTGGAACATGATAATAGTGATCATGTATTCTTCACTTAAGAGTCACCACTTATTTATAAGTTATAAGTAAAGAAAGAGAAATTTTCGATTTGATTGAAAATGAAAACATAACCTTATGATCATATTATTTTCTTCTTAAGAATTACCACTACATTTATAAAATAATAAAGGAATAGTAGTGGTGGGGATTTTAAATGATTTTATTGAAAGCACAGTGCTATTAGTAAATAACATTTTTACAATATAAATGGACAAATCTTTCCCAGTTCAACAGCTATTATTGAAATATTAATCATCGCAGTTTTCAAAACTTCCGTTAGTTCAAATTTCCATCGTTAGACGGATCTAAAGTTGGAAAATAGGAAGCTTTTCCTTTTCGAAAACAAACATTCCACATTCGCCAAATTTTAACTTTCAGGTCTTACAAATTTTATTCCATCTTCTGCATGTTAATACAGCTACTTATTTTTTTTTATCAATCTAACTCATTTTGAACTTCCCAAGTTAGCGCGTTTGGCTACTGAGCAAAGGAACCTGGGTTCGAATCCCGTGTAAGGCATGGATCTTTGTGTTGTCTTTCTGCTGAGGTCTCGTCAACCTCACAGACCTTCTACTATGGCTTATTAAACTGACAGGCTCCTGTCAGACTTCTATGGCAAGAAGTTACTTGAGGGGGTTGGGTTGTTTTACCTCTGAGCGGCACTTTTTTGCACACCATGGGCTAAATGGCCAGGTCACATGGACCCCGTAGGCTCAGAGAAGGTTGGGGGAGGGGACCCACTAGAACAACTGTTGGGAGACAGATGGTAGCCTCCCGTCAAGGCCATCCAGCGTGTTCTTTAACGTGGACAGGGTATGGCTCTCCCGCACACGTGGCCACGGCTTAACGTCCCATCCGACGGACGGCGGCCTTTCCAAGCCCATCGGTGTCCCCTACTGATCGTGGGCAGGGCAGGGAATTTTGCGGAGATAAATCTAAACGCTGACCCAGCTGGGACTCGAACCTGGGAACTACAGATTACGAGCCTGGCGCGCTACCGACTGAGCCACCCCCGCCCCTACTTGAGGGAGAGATTTACATTTCTATTTATAACAAAATTTGATGATCATTATTATTCATATCGATTAATTTCAGTTTTTAGTAAACATGTTTTATTTTGATCAACATTTCGATCACTGCTTGATTTCAATCTTCATTTTCATTCTACGTTCTGAATTTGATCAGACTTCTTAATTTTATTCAGTCTTTTTCGTTTTCTTTTATCAACCTTTAATTTCGTTCTTTGAACAAACATTAAGAACAAAAATATTCTTTTATTCCGTTCAGTATGTTTTATATTTTTTTACTCTTCATTTTTGATTAGTCTATTTATATACTTTTACAATTAAATCACGAGAAATCTCAATTCTACTCTGTTAGTTTAAACTTAGTGTGATTTCAGAAGAATCAGCAGTCGTTTCCTAAATTAACAACAATAATAATAAAATACAGGCAGAGTAATTCTCAGAATCCAGGGATTCCCAATTTTAATTTTCTTTTTCAGTTTAAATGACGTCTTTTTTATTTTGGTCATTTATTATTTTTGATCTATTTCATTTCGATTGTTATCCTTCAGTCTGTTCAGCGTTCCTCGTGTTGGTCAACTTTTAAATTAAACGGTTTCTAATCTCATAACCAGTCTTCTTAATTCACTTCAACAACAACACAATGATTCATCACCAACACATCCTTCTATTCCTCCTCACCACACCACAGCGGCCACTCATTTGTCGTCGTCGTCGTCGTCATCATCATCATCATCATCTCTCCCCCTCCTCTTCCGCACCATCACTACCACTGTCGCCATAATACTCCTCATTATCACCATCACTGTTACAACCTCCACCACCGCGGCAATAATCACCACTACTACCACCACAGTCATCATCATAATTATCATCGTCACTGCCACAATACTCACATCCTCATCATCACTTTCGCCGCTATTGTTACCACAATACACCTCCTCCCACCCCTCCTCCTACTCATCGGTAGCGCGCCAGGCTCGTAATCTGTAGTTCCCAGGTTCGAGTCCCAGCTGGGTCAGCGTCTCCGCAAAATTCCCCGCCCTGCCCACGGTCACTAGGGGACACCGATGGGCTTGAAAAGGCCGCCGTCCGTCAGATGGGACGTTAAGCCGTGGCCCCGTGTGCGGGAGAGCCATACCCTGTGCACGTTAAAGAACACACTGGATGGCCTTGACGGGAGGCTACCATCTGTCTCCCAACAGCTGTTCCAGTGGGTCCCCTCCCCCAACTTTCTCTGAGCCTTCGGGGTCCACGTGACGTGACCATTTAGCCCATGGTGTGCAAAAAAGTGCCGCTCAGAGGTGAAACAACCCAACAACCTCCTACTCATCACTTCGATTCCTCTCCCCTCATCTTCACCTGGATTATCCTCATCATCACCATTCCACCCCCGCCACCCAACAATCCCTCTTCTTCTTCTCCTTCTCCTCGTTATCACCACCACTGTCATCACAATACTCTTCATTATCACCATCATCGTCACAACCACCATCACCGCGGCAATCATCACCACCACTACCACCACTGTCATCATCATCATCATTACCATTTGCCACTGCCACCACAATACTCATCCTCTTCATCGCTATCGCCGTTACTATCACCATAATACTACTCCTCATCACCATCACTTTCATTCCCTTCCTCATCTTCATCTGGATCCTCCTCCTCATCATCATCATCCAAAATTTTGACCTTTTATGTTAATTCGCAACTATTCTTAGATCAGAAAATATCACACTCCATCCTTAATCTTAACCATTCCGTTTTAATTTTCCCGAAAGAAAAGGTCATTCACGGTTCTCATTAGCATTCTGCTTCACTTTTTCTTTACTTACAGAGAAGAAAACTATCTCCCTTTATCTTTCCGTGAAAATTAAAACGTTAAAAATGATTCAACAGAGGCAGCCATTCAAAAAAAAAAGGGTAACAGTAAAATCTACAACAGTGAGTAGATACCCTAAAGGACAAAGAGAGAATAAAAAAAATGAGTCATTTCTTCTTAACCTCCATTTTATTTCGAAATACCTTCTCCGCTTGTTCCAGTGATTCTTCCCCTTATGCCTCGGGCAAAGGCAGAGTTGGCGCATGGCCGCCAGAGCTGTGATAAATGATGGCGCAAAAAGGAGAGGTTTTTCTTTGCTTAACGTCTGTTGGATTGAAAGAGGGGAAAATGAAAAACTCATCTCTTCGCTGACGTCAACAGACGAAATATAATTTGTTTCCATCGGAGCAGTCTTGTAACAAGACTCCAAATAATTCTTTGTTTCGTCATAGCTGTCGTAATCAAACTCAAAGAGGAATATGAAAAAAAAAATCGCTTTGATATATTTTACGGAAGGAAAACAATACCATAACTATGAAGTCAGCTTCTTTGTAGAATTAGTTTCAAGCTGTGGGGAATTTGGAAAAGTGGAAATGTTATGGAGGATTTTCACGGGAATAGTAAAATTTTGTTATTGTCATTGCTGTTAAGGAATTGTTTGAGGATTTCAGTTTCGGGAAAAGGCATTGTGTAGCTGAGAGGGATAAGATTTAACTACTTTAACTTTTGTTACAGAAGTTTTAGATGTTAACAGTAGAAGAATTAGGCTGTTGTTAATGAAGCATTTTAGGAAAATAACATGTTTCGGCTTTTTTTTTTCGTGAAGTATTCTAAGCTAAAAAATAGTGATATAGTTGTTACTATCAAAAAATGTGTTTCAGAAGAGTTAAATATTTTTGCCATTGCTGATGTAGTATTTCTGAAAAATAATGAGTTTTAATGATGTACTGAAGGCTAATGAGAATTTGTTTGCTCTTATTGATAAAGTATTGAGGTTAATAGTAAAATCACTCTGCTGTTTAGCTGAGGGTTTTCATTTTAATAGCTACGTTCCTGTTTTTTGATGAAGTATTGCCGGTTTATAGGAAGTTTATTCTTCGGTTATTCGTGGAATATTTGGGATTTTATTTCTGTTGCTGATGAAATAGTTCAGCACATTATGTTGTTACTGAGGAAGTATTTGAGCTCTTTATATCGTTGCTGAAGAAGTATTAGATATTTTATATCCTTGCTGAAGAAGTATTAGATATTTTATATCCTTGCTGAAAAGTATTGTAGATCTTTATATTCTTGGTGAGAAAGTATTCAGGATCTTTATATCGTTGCTGAGAAAGTATTGGAAATCTTTTTTCTGTTGCCTATTAAATATTATGACTGAAATATTATATTAAAATTGTTGCCGATTAAATATTTTTCTTTTTATTTTTCTGTCCACGTGGAAGTATTTGAGATCTCCTTTCTCTTGCTGATGAAGTTTATGAAATCTTTTTCCTGTTGTTGTGGAAGTATTTGAGCACTTTATGCTGTTGCTGAAGAAGTATTTGAGATCTTTAGTTTGTTGCTGAGGAAGTATTTGGGCTCCTTATGCTGTTGTTAAGAAAGTATTTGGGCTCTTTATCCTGTTGCTGATGAAGTATTTGAGGTCTTTATGCTGTTGCTGAGGAAGTATTTGAGCACTTTATGCTGTTGCTGAAGAAGTATTTGAGATCTTTAGTTTGTTGCTGAGGAAGTATTTGAGCTCCTTATGCTGTTGTTAAGGAAGTATTTGAGCACTTTATGCTGTTGTTAAGGAAGTATTTGAGCACTTTATGCTGTTGCTGAAGAAGTATTTGAGCTCTTTAGCTGTTGCTGAGAAAGTATTTGAGATCTTTAGTTTGTTGCTGAGGAAGTATTTGGGCTCCTTATGCTGTTGTTAAGGAAGTATTTGGGCTCTTTATGCTGTTGCTGATGAAGTATTTGAGTTCTTTATGCTGTTGCTGATGAAGTATTTGAGTTCTTTATGCTGTTGCTGAGGAATAATTCGAGATCTCTTTTCCGTTGCTGATGAAGAATTCGAAATCTGTTTTTCCGTTGCTGATGAAGAATTCGAAATCTGTTTTTCCGTTGCTGATGAAGAATTTTTCCGTTGCTGATGATGTATTTGACATCTCTTTTCTATTGCTTGTGCTTTGGGATTTAGTCGGGGGGGGGGGGGGGGGGGTTAAAATTCCTAAACGGCATGGCTTCGGTCTCCTGAATCATTTGAGTTCTTTATGCTGTTGCTGAGGAAATATTGGAGATCATCAAGCGGTTGATGAGAAAGTATTTGAGCTCTTTATGTCGTTGCTGTGGAGGAATTTGTGATATTATTTTCTGTTGCTGTTGAATTATTTGAGGCTAATAAAAATTATTGTTGCTCATTGATGTGGTTTTTGTAGCTAATAAGTAATAAGCGAATGTTTTGCAGTTGCTAATAAACATACGTTCATACTTAAAAAGGATGATTTTGGTATTCTGAAATAATATCGTGGTATTTTGGGTATGTGGAAAGATTGGGATATTCCCAGTTCTCATCATTCCCCATTTTGAGCTTTGAATTCTGATTGTAACAATACTCAAAATCCTTGTTAGCATTCTTCCACGCTGTGAACTCAACAAAAAAATTTGGTTCTCTACAATATAAAACCAACTTTTTCCCAGATCATGCTTTCGGCTAATCCGCTGATGAGTTCCTTTACGTCACTAATGAAACCCCAGAGCAACAAAATCGCAAAATAGGCAAGGTCAAATCTTAAACTCTAATTACTTCCAAACACAAAAATGCATAAGATCTAATCTCATTTCAGCTTCTTTTTTTACCTTCCGTTGTTTTTTTTTTTTTTTTTGGGGGGGGGGGGGGGGGTGGCTCAGTCGGTAGCGCGCCAGGCTCGTAATCTGTAGTTCCCAGGTTCGAGTCCCAGCTGGGTCAGCGTTGAGATTTATCTCCGGAAAATTCCCCGCCCTGCCCACGGTCAGTAGGGGACACCGATGGGCTTGGAAAGGCCTCCGTCCGTCGGATGGGACGTTAAGCCGTGGCCCCGTGTGCGGGAGAGCCATACCCTGTGCACGTTACAGAACACGCTGGATGGCCTTGACGGGAGGCTACCATCTGTCTCCCAACAGCTGTTCCAGTGGGTCCCCTCCCCCAACCTTCTCTGAACCTTCGGGGTCCATGTGACCTGGCCATTTAGCCCATGGTGTGCAAAAAAGTGCCGCTCAGAGGTAACACAACCCAACCCAAAAACCGTTGTTTTTGAAAAGTATTTAATAAAGCTTTCAGTTTAAAGACATTTAAAAATGATGGAGTAATTTGTTGATAGATGAGCCCAGCGTTGTTTCACCAGCGAACAAGCCTTTTGTTACTTCGTCTAATACAAAGCAGCCAACAATGGCGCATTGTAAGCTAATTAAGTCTCCCTTTGCTTTCCAATGGCTCTGGCTCCACAGCGTGGGATGCCGTGAAGACTTGAAACAATGAGGAACACGAGACGGCGACATGTGAAGGCGCCATGTCGGTCTACGCGTGACATTATAATAAATATATTGTTCATTAATATACCAAGGCATTAAAGGTGGAATGAAAAACGAACGTTAATTCCTGTAATGCATAGAATTAACATATTTATCACTTGAGATAATATTTTCGAGTATGTTTACGAAGTTATGGCTGCAGGAAATGATTTAACTAAGATATCAATTTGATATTCTAGAGCAATGTTTCCTAAAGTGGGCGATACCGCCTCCTGGGGACGATCCAGATGGTCGGTAGTAGCCTCGGGTGCAATTGAGGGGCGGTGGAAGCATAAAGAAAGAAAAGAAAATTTTGAAAAACCGTTCGTACATGTTTCGTCTGTTTTGTAACATAGAGTTAAAGTCGAACATCTTTCTTTACTATGTTGTAGGTTGGGTTGGGTTGTTTTACCTCTGAGCGGCACTTTTTTGCACACCATGGGCTAAATGGTCAGGTCACATGGACCCCGAAGGCTCAGAGAAGGTTGGGGGAGGGGACCCACTGGAACAGCTGTTGGGAGACAGATGGTAGCCTCCCGTCAAGGCCATCCAGCGTGTTCTTTAACGTGCACAGGGTATGGCTCTCCCGCACACGGGGCCACGGATTAACGTCCCATTCGATGGACGGCGGCCTTTCTAAGCCCATCGGTGTTCCCTACTGACCGTGGGCAGGGCGGGGAATTCTGCGGAGATAAATCTCAACGCTGACCCAGCTGGGACTCGAACCTGGGAACTACAGATTAAGAGCCTGGTGCGCTACCGACTAAGCCACCCCCGCCCCCCTATGTTGTAGGACGTAGGTAGAAATGTAGATACATAAAAGAACGCAAATATGTCACTGCATCTTTCTGTTTGTTCGCTTAAAGAAGATAGATTTCGAGGGGGGCGCTGAGTAATATTTTTTCTGAAAAGTGGTCTGTAGGATAAATACGTTTGGGAACCTCTGTTCTAGAGGAAAAATTCTAAATTATTTAATTACTTAATTGCTGGTGAAGTAAATTATTAATGATCAATAAGGCAAATATTTTTATTAAATAGTATTTTATTTAAAAATAGTATAGCATGTTTTAGTAACATAGGAATCTTTTATGTTTAATATGCAATATAATAGAATAAAGGAGTTAAAAGTTTTAGTTTTTCCTCTACCTATCTGCCAGTAGGTATTTAACTGTTTCGCTTTCAGAGATAAATTAAGATTTATGGTTTTTTTATGAAATATTAAAGTTTTTATTTTCGGAATCACACGATAGTTTTAATAGTGACCTCTAGCGGTAGACAACAGCCAAACTTTAACTCTTTAGACCCTGTGTATATTACGGGTGCACATTATCTTCAGAAATTTTTGAAACATAGGAAGCTTGGGGGTTTCATAAATTGCGAGCCCTTGGGGATCTGATTTACGAGCGCTTGGTTGTGGTAGTGGGAAGGGAAGATCTGGGTGAAGAGTCCTTGGAGATCTTGGTTGCAAGGCCTTGAAGATCTGGGTGAAGAGTCCTTGGGGATCTTGGTTGCAAGTCCTTGAAGATCTGGGTGAAGAGTCTTGGGGATCTTGGTTGCAAGGCCTTGAAGATCTGGGTGAAGAGTCCATGGGGATCTTGGTTGCAAGGCCTTGAAGATCTGGGTGAAGAGTCCTTGGGGATCTTGGTTGCAAGGCCTTGAAGATCAGGGTGAAGAGTCCTTGGGGATCTTGGTTGCAAAGCCTTGAATATCTGGGGAAGAGTCCTTGGGGATCTTGGTTGCAAGGCCTTGAAGATCTGGTTTGTGAATTCTTGGGGAATCTGGGTTTTGAGCCCTGAAGCGGGGAATCTGGTTGAAAGCCTTGAGAGATTTGGGTTGCGAGATCTTTGTGTGTATGTTGAGGGGGGGGGGGGGGTGATCTGGATTGCGAGCCCTTGGAGATTTGTTTGTGCAAGCTTAGGGGGATCTGGGTTGCAAGAATTTGGAGGATCTGGGTTGAGTTTTTTGGGTGAGGGAGAGATTTAGATTGTGAGCACTTTGGGATCTGGTTTGCAATGGCCTTGGGGATATGTGTTGCGAGACCTTGGGGATATGGTTTCCAAGGCTTGGAGGTTCTGGTTGCGAGCTCTTGGGAGATATCTGGGTTGCGAGAACTTGGGGATCTTGTTTATAAAGACCTTGGGGATATGTGTTGCGAAACCTTGGGGATATGGGTTTCAAGGCCTTGGGGATATGTGTTGCGAGCCCTTGGGAGATATCTGGGTTGCGAGCACTTGGAGATCTTGTTTATAAAGGCCTTGGGGATATGTGTTGCGAAACCTTGGGGATATGGGTTTCAAGGCCTTGGGGATATGTGTTGCGAGCCCTTGGGAGATATCTGGGTTGCGAGCACTTGGGGATCTTGTTTATAAAGGCCTTGGGAATATGTGTTGCGAAACCTTGGGGATATGGGTTTCAAGGCCCTGGGGATATGTGTTGCGAACCCTTGGGGATATGGGTTCCAAGGCCTTGGAGGATCTGGTTGCGAGCTCTTGGGAGATATCTGGGTTGCGAGAACTTGGGGATCTTGTTTATAAAGACCTTGGGGATATGTGTTGCGAAACCTTGGGGATATGGGTTTCAAGGCCTTGGGGATATGTGTTGCGAGCCCTTGGGAGATATCTGGGTTGCGAGCACTTGGGGATCTTGTTTATAAAGGCCTTGGGGATATGTGTTGCGAAACCTTGGGGATATGGGTTTCAAGGCCTTGGGGATATGTGTTGCGAGCCCTTGGGAGATACCTGGGTTGCGAGCACTTGGGGATCTTGTTTATGAAGGCCTTGGGGATATGTGTTGCGAAACCTTGGGGATATGGGTTTCAAGGCCTTGGGGATATGCGTTGCGAGCCCTTGGGAGATATCTTTGTTGCGAGCACTTGGGAATCTTGTTTATAAAGGCCTTGGGGATATGTGTTGCGAAACTTTGGGGATATGGGTTTCAAGGCCCTGGGGATATGTGTTGCGAACCCTTGGGGATATGGGTTTCAAGGCCTTGGAGGATCTGGTTGCGAGCTCTTGGGAGATATCTGGGTTGCGAGCACTTGGGGATCTTGTTTATAAATGCCTTGGGGATGTGTGTTGCGAGCCCTTGGGGATATGTGTTCCAATGACTTCGAGGATCTGGGTTTCAAACTCTTGGAGGAGATCTGGGTTGCGATCACTTGGGAATCTTGTTTGCAAAGGCCTCGGGGATATGTGTTGCGAGTCCTGGGAGATATGGGTTCCAATGCCTTGGAGGATCTGGGTTGTAAGCTCTTGGTAAAGGTCTGAGTTGCTAGCTCTTGGAGATCTGGTTTGTAAAGCCTTGGAGGATAGAGTTACAAGGCCTTGAAAGATCTGGTTTGCGAGCCCTTGGGGGATAGGGGTTGCAAGCTCTTGGGGAAAATCTGTGTGCGAGCCCTTGGGAATCTGATTTGAAAAGCCTTGGAGGGTCTGATTTGCGAGCCCTTGGGGGATCGGGGTTGCATCTCGACATTGCGCCAGGTCAGAATCCTCTAGATATACCGGCGTTGACAGCCGTTAACATAAGTAGAGAAGAAACAAGCGAAATGAATATACAAAACAATTTAAACAATATTTTTTGCCTAAAATTTAACTGCAAAGTAGTTTGTTAAACGGCATAAAAAATTATTTCTTTATTATTAGTTTACTAGACTTTTAAATACATCTTTTTAATTAATGATTAATTTTTGAGAATAATTAGTTACCAGTTGAATTAAAAAAAAAAACTTAAATTGAGACCCCTATAAATAAGAAAATCTCTATGTTAAGTCAATGGGAAGTCAATGGAAAGTTAAGTTTAACCTATAATTTCTAAAACAAGGTTTTTTGTTTTGAAAAATTTGATTGCAGATAAAGATCTCAATCAAATAAATCAATAACTCGATTTTCAACAATGTTCGTTCGCATTTAATGAGTTATGGAAGTTTGACTATTTAGCGATAACAATGTCAACCACAAAAATTGACATCAGAAGTTAATTAAAACTTATTAATAAGTATTGTATCAAAGTGTCTAATAAAATAAGTGTGTATTTT
The DNA here is from genome assembly GCA_038380435.1 of Ryuthela nishihirai. Classification (NCBI taxonomy): domain Eukaryota; kingdom Metazoa; phylum Arthropoda; class Arachnida; order Araneae; family Heptathelidae; genus Ryuthela; species Ryuthela nishihirai. Next base: position 44,356,711 of record JAWZYU010000022.1, read on the forward strand.
AGAACTTTGTGTAAAGAATTCTTTCACTATTCTTCAGTTTTGCATAAGTTTCTTAAGACTGGCACTCTTCAGGCCCGGTGTATCTAGTCCAGGCCCGGTGTATCTAGGCGACTCTAGTCGCACCTCCTGTAACAGAAGGCCGTACAACTAAGTTATGACGTCATCATAAGCAGTCCTAAAAAAATCTAAAAATTTCTTATATATTTCTTTATACTATTATTGCAGGTGAATTTAAATATTAATTTTCATATTAATGCTTAGTTGCAAATTCATATTTTTAGCATGATCATAACGCGAATATATACGAATAATTTTCCTCCTAAATAAGCACATTTATAAATGAAAATAAGTATAAAGATTAGTATTGAAATTTAAGAGTAATAATAAAAATAAATATATAAGCAATATCGAGATTTGAAGGTTTCCTGTGCTGACGTCATAACTTAGTTGTACGGCCTTCTGTTATAGGAGAGGTGTTGCTCTGGGTTGGTTTTTTTTACCTCTGAGAGGCAGTTTTTTGCACACCACGGGCTAAATGGCCAGGTCACATGGACCCCGAAGGCTCAGAGAAGGTTGGGGGAGGGGACCCACTGGAACAGCTGTCGGGAGACAGATGGTACACGGGTCACGGCTTAACGTCCCATCCGACGAACGGCGGCCTTTCCAAGGCCATCGGTGTCCCCTACTGACCGTGGGCAGGGCGGGTAATTTTGCGGAGATAAATCTCAACGCTGACCCAGCTGGGACTCGAACCTGGGAACTACAGATTACGAGCCTGGCGCGCTACCGACTGAGCCACCCCCGCCCCGTGTTGCTCTGGTCAAGGATTGCTCGATGATTTAGACCAGGCGTGTCCAACCTACGGCCTGAACAGCTAGTAATGTGGCCCAAAAAATCGTAAAGTTTACGTGTTTACGACATAAGCTTTCAACATGATTATGTGATTTTCAGCGAGTTTTTGATATCCCACTAGTTTGATGTTGCCCTTTTTTAATTTTATAATAAAAAACATAAGAAAATAAATGAAGTTTTATTATTCATATACATTAATTACATTATATATTTTATGTGCGGCCCAAAACAATTCATCTTCACTTAATGTGGCGAAGGGAAGTCAAAAGTTTGGACACGCCTGATTTAGACCATAAAAACAAATATTGGTGATATTATGAAAAAAGGGAAAAATTTTGTAAATAATACTATAATAGTATGAAAGAAGAGAAAAAATTTCGTAAATAATACTATAATAGTATGGAAGAAGAGAAACATTTTCTTCAATATTACTATAATATTACTGCTGGTAGTGTTAGGATGTTCCTAACAAATGAATTTAATATTGAATATATTAAAAAGATAAGAAACAGTAAAATTATTCGTTAATATAGATATATGTTTCATTATTGTTAAATTAACTGTTGTTATTGGTATTGTTTTATTCGTTTTATATATATATATCTTAGAGCAACCTGCAAAAATATTATACCAAAATTTATAAATATTTCCTCCTTACATAAATCATATAATTCGGGATAGCAAGTTCTGGGTTGTAATATCTTGGAAGACCTGGACGATCACCGGTTCGATTCCCAACTTTGAGATCTGTCTCTGCAAAACTCCCCATGCCCTGCTCTCATGTAAAAGGAATCCTTCTCAGTAGGGTACATTTTAGGCTTGGATAGCCCGTAGTCCGTTGGATGGTACATTAAGCCATGGGTCTATGTGTTAGGAACAAATGGTGTGTTCCTTGACAGGAAATTACCATTTGTCTCCTGACAGATGTTCAGTGGGTCACCTTCCCAAACTCTCCTCTGAGGCGTTGGGATCCTTGTGACCTGTATATTTAGCCCGTTTTGTGCAAAAAAGTGCTGTTCATTGGTAAAACAACCCAACCCAAATGATATTCTGTGCACGTTAAAGAACACACTCTTTGACCTTGACGGGACGGTACCATTCAGACCATTCCACCTCGATAAAAAACATTTAAGTGCAGTTATCTATTTAGCCCGTTTTGTGCAAAAAAGTGCTGCTTATTGGTAAAACAACTCAACCCAAATGATATTATGTGCACGTTAAAGAACACACTCTTTGACCTTGACTGGAGGCTACCATCTGTCTCTTAACAACTATTCAGTGGGTCCCTTTTCCAAACTCTCCTCTGAGGCCTTGGGATCCTTATGATCTTGCTATTTAGCCCGTTTTGTGCAAAAAAAGTGCTGCTCATTGGTAAAACAACTCAACCCAAATGATATTCTGTGCACGTTAAAGAATACATTCTTTGACCTTGACTGGAGGCTACCATCTGTCTCTTAACAACTGTTCAGTGGGTCCCTTTCCCAAACTCTCCTCTGAGGCCTTGGGATCCTTATGATCTTGCTATTTAGCCCGTTTTGTGCAAAAAAAAGTGCTGCTCATTGGTAAAACAACCCAACCCAAATGATATTCTGTGCACGTTAAAGAACACACTCTATGACCTTGACTGGAGGCTACCATCTGTCTCTTAACAACTGTTCAGTGGGTCCCTTTCCCAAACTCTCCTCTGAGGCCTTGGGATCCTTATGATCTTGCTATTTAGCCCGTTTTGTGCAAAAAAAGTGCTGCTCATTGGTAAAACAACCCAACACAAATGATATTCTGTGCACGTTAAAGAACACACTCTTTGACCTTGACTGGAGGCTACCATCTGTCTCTTAACAACTGTTCAGTGGGTTCCTTTCCCAAACTCTCCTCTGAGGCCTTGGGATCCTTATGATCTTGATATTTAGCCCGTTTTGTGCAAAAAAAGTGCTGCTCATTGGTAAAACAACCCAACCCAAATGATATTCTGTGCACGTTAAAGAACACACTCTTTGACCTTGACTGGAGGCTACCATCTGTCTCTTAACAACTGTTCAGTGGGTCCCTTTCCCAAACTCTCCTCTGAGGCCTTGGGATCCTTATGATCTTGCTATTTAGCCCGTTTTGTGCAAAAAAAGTGCTGCTGATTGGTAAAACAACTCAACCCAAATGATATTCTGTGCACGTTAAAGAACACACTCTATGACCTTGACTGGAGGTTACCATCTGTCTCTTAACAACTGTTCAGTGGGTCCCTTTCCCAAACTCTCCTCTGAGGCCTTGGGATCCTTATGATCTTGCTATTTAGCCCGTTTTGTGGAAAAAAATGCTGCTCATTGGTAAAACAACCCAACCCAAATGATATTCTGTGCACGTTAAAGAACACACTCTTTGACCTTGACTGGATACTACCATCTGTCTCTTAACATCTGTTCAGTGGGTCCCTTTCCCAAACTCTCCTCTTAGGCCTTGGGATCCTTATGATCTTGCTATTTAGACCGTTTTGTGCAAAAAAAGTGCTGCTGATTGGTAAAACAACTCAACCCAAATGATATTCTGTGCACGTTAAAGAACACACTCTTTGACCTTGACTGGAGGCTACCATCTGTCTCTTAACAACTGTTCAGTGGGTCCCTTTCCCAAACTCTCCTCTGAGACCTTGGGATCCTTATGATCTTGCTATTTAGCCCGTTTTGTACAAAAAAGTGCTGCTCATTGGCAAAACAACCCAACCCAAATGATATTCTGTGCACGTTAAAGAACACACTGTTTGACCTTGACGGGAGGGCACCATTCAGACCATTCCACCTCGATAAAAAACATTTAAGTGCAGTTAGCTATTTAGCCCGTTTTGTGCAAAAAAAGTGCTGCTTATTGGTAAAACAATCCAACCCAAATGATATTCTGTGCACGTTAAAGAACACACTCTATAACCTTGACTGGAGGCTACCATCTGTCTCTTAACAACTGTTCAGTGGGTCCCCTTCCCAAACCCTCCTCTAAGGCCTCGGGATCCTTGTGACCTGTATATTTAATCCGTTTTTTGCAAAAAAAGTGCCGCTCAGAGATAAAACAATGCAACAAATAATATAGAATAAACACTATAAATAGATTTTTTCCATACCTTAATATAATTTTTTTGCACGTCTCAGTCAATTTTTAATGACAGAAAATAATTTCTACTGCACATTATATTTATATTTTTCTTTAATACATTTTTTATACTGACTAACTTCACTTAAATGTTTTTTATCGAGGTGGAATGGTCTGAAACGTACCATTAGTTCAATAATTAAATTTGTTACGAACTGTTTTGATACATTTGGGACATCAAAACGAGATTTAAATTTAAGCAGATGTCAGTACTGGTGACATAAAGTATTAAAATTATTAAATATAAACCATATTTGCAGTTTTCGAACAAATAGAGCAGGATTCACATTTGCTCTTATCAAATTAACCAATGTATCTTGTTTCAACCTAATTTTTTACCTTGAAAAATTTAAAAGCCTTTGGGCTTTGATAACTGCATTATTTAGCTTACAAAGTTAAAAGGTATATAAAAAGTCGTTTAAATTTAGTAAGTAAATTAGCTACAACTGTTCAACATTTAATAAAAAATAAGAATGAATTATTGAATTTATTTGGGGTAGTTACATTTTATATTAATTTACAAAATATTTCCAAACCTTATATTAGTATTTTGATTCAGTATTGAAACTTTTTTACTACTACCGCTACTTTCATAAAAAATCATATTTTTTCTTAAAAAAAAAAACTTAATAAATATCCAATGCACCTTATTTTAACTTCTTTGTGGTACCCTTTGGACTTTGTAACTGCACTATTTAACTTACAAAGTTAATAGGGTTGGGTTGTTTTACCTCTGAGCGGCACTTTTTTGCACACCATGAGCTAAATGGCCAGGTCACATGGACCCCGAAGGCTCAGAGAAGGTTGGGGAAGGGGACCCACTGGAACAGCTGTTGGGAGACAGATGGTGACCTCCCGTCAAGGCCATCTACCGTGTTCTTTAACGTGCACAGGGTATGGCTCTCCCGCATACGGGACCACGGCTTAACGTCCCATCGGACGGACGGCGGCCTTTCCAAGCCCATCGGTGTCCCCTACTGACCGTGGGCAGGGCGGGGAATTTTGCGGAGATAAATCTCAATGCTGACCCAGCTGGGACTCGAACCTGGGAACTACAGATTACGAGCCTGGCGCGCTACCGACTGAGCCACCCCTGCCCCAAAAAGTTAATATATATATGTATGTATAAAGAAAAATAAATCCTATTATTATTTAAGTATTAATACAGAAAATATTAATGAACTACTGAATAACTTTGTATATCATGATTTTATACTAACATAAAATATATTTACACTTTATATTACAGTTTTGAATCAGTATTGAATAATTTTTATTAATAACGCTACTTTCATAAAAATATTCCTTTCATATGAAAGAATCGGAGAATAACTGAATAATTATTGCAATTAGAAAAAAAAGTCCGATTTGATCTTAACAATTAACCATTGTATCTCGTTTTAATCTAATCTCTTGTGGTTGTGTGTTGTCCTTTGGGCTTTGGAAATTGAACTATTTAGCTTACAAAGCCAATAGGTATATTATGTATAGAGTCAATTACGTTTAACAAATAATTAAGCTACTATTATCGAAACATTAATACAGAGTATATAAATGCACTATTGAACTAATTGGGATCTTATAAATTTATACTAACATAAAATGAACAGTTTTGAACTTTATATCAGGATTTTGAATCGGTATTAAAGCATTTTTATTGCTACCGCTACTTTGATTCAAATATTTATTATATTTGAAAGAATCTCAGGGTGTATTTAAAGCGGTTATTGCAATTACCCCATAAAAAGAAAAACAACTTGTTAGAAGTAGTTGTGATATCTTTTTTACTGCTGGTTCTTGAAAACCAGCGCCATAGTTAATGAGCTTGATGGCTTCAAACATCTGCCCCTAACAATTACCGAATGAATCTCGTTTTTCCACCCAATATTCTGTGAAAGCCTTCGGATTCTACTAAACTTTTCCACCTAACTGGCAAAATAATTAATAAAAATCAATGGATGATCAACTTCAATGAGACGTTTAAAATTTTATATAAATATACTTTTCATAGGTAGTGAGGAGAAACATTTTTTTTTTCGTTTTGAAATAGTTAAAGAGAGTTTCCATTTTTTTTATTACGTTCACATGCCCTTAATTTTCTTTTAAATTTCAGACCCCAAATTTATCATGTCTTAAAAGCCATTTATTTTCTGCCAACTTCATAAACACACAGCTGATAAGTTCGGGACTGGGTTTAGCGTGTGTTTTTGGCAAGAAAGCTATCACGAAAAATGCCATAAATGGAGAAGCCTCATAATCCCTTTCAACCCCCCTACTTTTCCTTCTCCCCCCTCCCAGAACCAACCCATCTAATCTCTAGTGCTTATTTTTTCACTTTACTCTCTCAATGCAATATGCATGAGCTTCATTCCCTATGCGAAGCTCCCAAAAGGACTTCCTGCCACGTACAGATAGAGGAATTTGTTCCTCCCAAAGTTTCCGGGGAAATAAAATAAAAAACAAAAAATAAGCAAATAAAAAAAAAATGCCAGCGATTGAGTGAATGTTACCGAGAGAGAGTTTTTTTTTGTGCGTGTGTTTGCACCAGAGGTCGCTACTATACGTCCACATTCAGCTGCCATGTGCCCCACATCCGTCACATTCAGCCTCTTAAATCCCTATGGGAAGCCAGCCACCCTGTTTCAAAGATGCCTCCTGGATTATGGTTTTTGGGCATCACAGCATGTTGGTGGCCGAATTCCATTCATTATGTTTGACAGCCCTTAAATTCGCTATTCGGATACTTCTTTTTTTATTTTTAACTGTTTTTTTTTTCGTTTTCTTCATTACATCAACCATTTTTCAAATCTGCTTTTTTATTTTTGTTACATTTTTTTTTTCCTTTTCCAGCTTGTAAAGATCCTTTCCGCATCTTCCAGCTCGCAATCCGATGCGTTTAAGAAAGTAAAACAAGAAGTGGAGCTTTCACATCTTTTGTTTTATTGGATTAAGTGTATGGATTTGTAGAGGATTAAATGCTCGCGCTTGCTAAGTCAAAAGGATTACGAAAGGGGCTTATTTTTGCTCTAGGGAGGAGGGTGGAAAGGGGGGAATTGTGGGAAGGATGAGAAATGTCAGAGGTATCACCATCTTTGTGTTATCTTCTAGCAGTTTAATCCCTTGAAATGCCACACAGATCATATTAAAGCATTCAAATGGAAATAAAGTGACTAGGATTTGATTTTAGGTGTTATTTTTATGTACTTAAATGCATTATTTCGATGAATTGAACAAAGTTGACTATGCTTTGTTAAAAATCGACACTGATTGGTTAAAATTGGCAAACCATTTTCGAAATATGTAAGAAAATAATCAGAAAAAGAGAATATATTACATAGAAAAATAAATATGCCATTTTATTCCATTTCAAATGTTTATTTTACTGTGGGTGGCTTTAGTTACTTATCAATACCTTTTAAAAGCTTCGATAAATCATTATCGATATTTAATACCTATATTTCACTTATACATAAATATTAAATGTAGTGGGAAAACTAGCTAAAATAAATAAACTGGCATCAAATTCAATCGAATAAGTCATAAATTAAACAAAAGCATTTGTTAAACAGATATTTATATGTAACTTTTTGAATCCCATATTAATGATGGATTGTGATATTTACTCTGGAACACTTTTTATGACTCATATATTTTTATAAACATTAAAATTGTATCGTTTAATCTTATTTACTTTATTTAATTACATTAAACCCATCCCTAGATTTATACGGTGGATAGGTTTCGAAAATCACATGTAAATCAAAACTAACAACTTATGGAAAAAAGAGGACTATGTCCCGAAAAAAGAAATTCTTCTATACAATGAAACGTACATTGAAATGTTATTTTTACATATTTATCTCAAATTTCAGTTCAACAGTAATAATAAGCATAAATATAACATTATTTTCTACAGTCGCTCAAAAAAGTATCCGAACACTACCGTTGATTACAGAATTCAGAAAAAATATCTGGCAACAATTTTTTTAGAAATTAGTGATCTGGCAACCTTCGTGTCACGTGACTGTGACACGAATTAGTGATCTGGCAACCTTCTGTACCGTGTGCGTCAGAGTACCATTCTGTACCGTGTACCATCCAGCGTGTTAAAGAACACGCTGGATGGCCTTGACGGGAGGCTACCATCTTTCCCAACATCTGTTCCAGTGGGTCCCCTCCCCCAAATTTCTTTGAGCCTTCGGGGTCCATGTGACCTGGCCATTTAGCCCATGGTGTGCAAAAAAAGTGCCGCTCAGAGGTAAAGCAACCCAACTTTAAAGAACACGCTGGATGGCCTTGACGGGAGGCTACAATTTGTCTCCTGACAGCTGTTCCAGCGGATCCCCTCCCCCAACCTTCTCCGAATATTCGGAGTCCTTGTGACCGGACCATTTAGTCCATGGTGTGCAAAAAGTGCCGCTCAGAGGTAAAGCAACCCAACATTAAAGAACACGCTGGATGACTTTGACGGCTGTTCAGCTGTTCCAGTGGGTCTCTCCCGCAACCTTCTCTGAGCCTTCGGAGTCCTTGTGACCTGACCATTTAGCCCATGGTGTGCAAAAAAGTGCCGCTCAGAGGTAAAGCAACCCAACATTAAAGAACACGCTGGATGGCCTTGACGGCTGTTCAGCTGTTCCAGTGGGTCCCTCCCGCAACCTTCTCTGAGCCTTCGGGGTCCATGTGACCTGGCCATTTAGCCCATTGTGTGCAAAAAAGTGCCGCTCAGAGGTAAAACAACCCAACCCAACCTCTGAGCGGCACTTTTTTGCATGCAATGGACTAAATGGCCAGGTCTCAAGGATCCTTAGGGCTCAGAGAATGATGGAGGGAGGGACCCACTGGACAGATGTTGAGAGACAGGTGATAGCTCCCGTCAAGTCCATCCGGTATGTTTATTAACGTTCACAGGTATGACTCTCCCGCATAAGGAACTACGGCTTAACGTCCTATTTGACGGACGGCAGTCTTACCAAGCCCATCTGGCGAGGAGTTTTGCGAAGAAAAATCTCAACGCTTGCCCAGGTAGGACAGCGAACTGCTGATTACCGCAGAATTTGCACTCGATGGAACTCGGACCTGGGAAATGCTGAACTGCACTGAGCATCCCCAAACCTTGTGACTTTACTTGAGGGTGGAAAAAGGTAGGTTTTGTTAGGGCGGAAAAATATGTTATTTAAGACGAAAAAAAGAACATTTCGTTGAGTGAGGCAAAACGTAAGATGTCTGGGGTGGCAAAAAATGTCATTTGAATCGATAAAAATAAATATTCTTCATTCTTCGGCAAAAAAATTCGAAAAATAATATTAGTTGAAGGGGAAAAAATTCAGTTTATTTGAGGGCGGAAAAAATTCAGTTTATTTGAGGGCGGAAAAAATTCAGTTTATTTGAGGGCGGCAAAAATGTAGTTTCTTTTGAGGTGACAAAAATACTGCCACTCCCAAGTTTCTCTTGGAGTAAAAAAGTAATATTACTTGGATCGTAAAAAAGCAAGTTTCTTTGAGTGTAGCAATATATATGTTATCTTTGGGAGGAAAAAATAATGATACTTGGAAACGAAAAAAAATATATTTATTGAAGGCGGCAAAAATATTGTTACTCAGAATGGAAAAAATAATTTTTTTTTGCTGTCGACTAAAATAATGTTATTTGAAACGGTAAAGATTTAATTTATTCGAGGGCGGCAAAAATAACGTTGCCTAGAACGGAAAAAAGTAAATTGATTTGACTGCAGAAAAGCTTATTTGACCTTATAGCGTCAAAAACAAAATTACTTGGAACGAAAAAAAAATAATTTCCTTGATGACGAAATTTTTTTTTTCGGTATTCAAAACAGTAAATTTAGTAGTGGGCGGTAAAACCGTAGCTTTTCTTGGGATGGGAAAAAATACTATTACTTGGAACGGAAAAAAGTGAATTTATTTGGAGGCGGCAAAACTCTCATTCTTTTCAGGCTTTAAAATTTATGTTACTTGGAAAGAAAAAAAAAAGAATTTATTTGGAGGCGGCAAAACATTCGTTCTCTTCACACTGTAAAATTCATGTTACTTGAAAAGAAAAAAAAAGTGAATTTATTTGGAGGCGGCAAAACACTCGTTCTCTTCAGACTGTAAAATTAATGTTACTTAGAAAGAAGAAAAAAGTGAATTTATTTGGAGGCGGCAAAACACTCGTTCTCTTCAGACTGTAAAATTAATGTTACTTGAAAAGAAAAAAAAGTAAATTTATTTGGAGGCGGCAAAACACTCGTTCTCTTCAGACTGTAAAATTAATGTTACTTGGAAAGAAGAAAAAAGTGAATTTATTTGGAGGCGGCAAAACACTCGTTCTTTTCAGACTGTAAAATTAATGTTACTTAGAAAGAAGAAAAAAGTGAATTTATTTGGAGGCGGCAAAACACTCGTTCTCTTCAGACTGTAAAATTAATGTTACTTAGAAAGAAGAAAAAAGTGAATTTATTTGGAGGCGGCAAAACACTCGTTCTCTTCAGACTGTAAAATTAATGTTACTTGGAAAGAAGAAAAAAGTGAATTTATTTGGAGGCGGCAAAACACTCGTTCTCTTCAGACTGTAAAATTAATGTTACTTGAAAAGAAAAAAAAGTGAATTTATTTGGAGGCGGCAAAACACTCGTTCTCTTCAGACTGTAAAATTAATGTTACTTAGAAAGAAGAAAAAAGTGAATTTATTTGGAGGCGGCAAAACACTCGTTCTCTTCAGACTGTAAAATTAATGTTACTTGGAAAGAAGAAAAAAGTGAATTTATTTGGAGGCAGCAAAACACTCGTTCTCTTCAGACTGTAAAATTAATGTTACTTAGAAAGAAGAAAAAAGTGAATTTATTTGGAGGCGGCAAAACACTCGTTCTCTTCAGACTGTAAAATTAATGTTACTTGAAAAGAAAAAAAAGTGAATTTATTTGGAGGCGGCAAAACACTCGTTCTCTTCAGACTGTAAAATTAATGTTACTTAGAAAGAAGAAAAAAGTGAATTTATTTGGAGGCGGCAAAACACTCGTTCTCTTCAGACTGTAAAATTAATGTTACTTAGAAAGAAGAAAAAAGTGAATTTATTTGGAGGCGGCAAAACACTCGTTCTCTTCAGACTGTAAAATTAATGTTACTTAGAAAGAAGAAAAAAGTGAATTTATTTGGAGGCGGCAAAACACTCGTTCTCTTCAGACTGTAAAATTAATGTTACTTGGAAAGAAGAAAAAAGTGAATTTATTTGGAGGCAGCAAAACACTCGTTCTCTTCAGACTGTAAAATTAATGTTACTTAGAAAGAAGAAAAAAGTGAATTTATTTGGAGGCGGCAAAACACTCGTTCTCTTCAGACTGTAAAATTAATGTTACTTGAAAAGAAAAAAAAGTGAATTTATTTGGAGGCGGCAAAACACTCGTTCTCTTCAGACTGTAAAATTAATGTTACTTAGAAAGAAGAAAAAAGTGAATTTATTTGGAGGCGGCAAAACACTCGTTCTCTTCAGACTGTAAAATTAATGTTACTTAGAAAGAAGAAAAAAGTGAATTTATTTGGAGGCGGCAAAACACTCGTTCTCTTCAGACTGTAAAATTAATGTTACTTAGAAAGAAGAAAAAAGTGAATTTATTTGGAGGCGGCAAAACACTCGTTCTCTTCAGACTGTAAAATTAATGTTACTTGGAAAGAAGAAAAAAGTGAATTTATTTGGAGGCAGCAAAACACTCGTTCTCTTCAGACTGTAAAATTAATGTTACTTAGAAAGAAGAAAAAAGTGAATTTATTTGGAGGCGGCAAAACACTCGTTCTCTTCAGACTGTAAAATTAATGTTACTTGAAAAGAAAAAAAAGTGAATTTATTTGGAGGCGGCAAAACACTCGTTCTCTTCAGACTGTAAAATTAATGTTACTTAGAAAGAAGAAAAAAGTGAATTTATTTGGAGGCGGCAAAACACTCGTTCTCTTCAGACTGTAAAATTAATGTTACTTAGAAAGAAGAAAAAAGTGAATTTATTTGGAGGCGGCAAAACACTCGTTCTCTTCAGACTGTAAAATTAATGTTACTTAGAAAGAAGAAAAAAGTGAATTTATTTGGAGGCGGCAAAACACTCGTTCTCTTCAGACTGTAAAATTAATGTTACTTGGAAAGAAGAAAAAAGTGAATTTATTTGGAGGCAGCAAAACACTCGTTCTCTTCAGACTGTAAAATTAATGTTACTTAGAAAGAAGAAAAAAGTGAATTTATTTGGAGGCGGCAAAACACTCGTTCTCTTCAGACTGTAAAATTAATGTTACTTCAAAAGAAAAAAAAGTGAATTTATTTGGAGGCGGCAAAACACTCGTTCTCTTCAGACTGTAAAATTAATGTTACTTCGAAAGAAGAAAAAAGTGAATTTATTTGGAGGCGGCAAAACACTCGTTCTCTTCAGACTGTAAAATTAATGTTACTTAGAAAGAAGAAAAAAGTGAATTTATTTGGAGGCGGCAAAACACTCGTTCTCTTCAGACTGTAAAATTAATGTTACTTGGAAAGAAGAAAAAAGTGAATTTATTTGGAGGCGGCAAAACACTCGTTCTCTTCAGACTGTAAAATTAATGTTACTTAGAAAGAAGAAAAAAGTGAATTTATTTGGAGGCGGCAAAACACTCGTTCTCTTCAGACTGTAAAATTAATGTTACTTGGAAAGAAAAAAAAGTGAATTTATTTGGAGGCGGCAAAACACTCGTTCTCTTCAGACTGTAAAATTAATGTTACTTAGAAAGAAGAAAAAAGTGAATTTATTTGGAGGCGGCAAAACACTCGTTCTCTTCAGGCTGTAAGTTTTATATTATGTACTTGGAACGGAAAAAGGTGAATTTATTTGGAGGCGGCAAAAACTCGTTTTCTTCAGGCTGTAAAATTAATGTTACTTGGAAAGAAGAAAAAAGTGAATTTATTTGGAGGCGGCAAAACATTCGTTCTCTTCACACTGTAAAATTAATGTTACTTAGAAAGAAGAGAAAAGTGAATTTATTTGGAGGCGGCAAAACACTCGTTCTCTTCAGACTGTAAAATTAATGTTACTTGAAAAGAAAAAAAAGTGAATTTATTTGGAGGCGGCAAAACACTCGTTCTCTTCAGACTGTAAAATTAATGTTACTTAGAAAGAAGAAAAAAGTGAATTTATTTGGAGGCGGCAAAACACTCGTTCTCTTCAGACTGTAAAATTAATGTTACTTAGAAAGAAGAAAAAAGTGAATTTATTTGGAGGCGGCAAAACACTCGTTCTCTTCAGACTGTAAAATTAATGTTACTTGGAAAGAAGAAAAAAGTGAATTTATTTGGAGGCGGCAAAACACTCGTTCTCTTCAGACTGTAAAATTAATGTTACTTAGAAAGAAGAAAAAAGTGAATTTATTTGGAGGCGGCAAAACACTCGTTCTCTTCAGACTGTAAAATTAATGTTACTTGGAAAGAAAAAAAAGTGAATTTATTTGGAGGCGGCAAAACACTCGTTCTCTTCAGACTGTAAAATTAATGTTACTTAGAAAGAAGAAAAAAGTGAATTTATTTGGAGGCGGCAAAACACTCGTTCTCTTCAGGCTGTAAGTTTTATATTATGTACTTGGAACGGAAAAAGGTGAATTTATTTGGAGGCGGCAAAAACTCGTTTTCTTCAGGCTGTAAAATTAATGTTACTTGGAAAGAAGAAAAAAGTGAATTTATTTGGAGGCGGCAAAACATTCGTTCTCTTCACACTGTAAAATTAATGTTACTTAGAAAGAAGAAAAAAGTGAATTTATTTGGAGGCGGCAAAACACTCGTTCTCTTCAGACTGTAAAATTAATGTTACTTGAAAAGAAAAAAAAGTGAATTTATTTGGAGGCGGCAAAACACTCGTTCTCTTCAGACTGTAAAATTAATGTTACTTAGAAAGAAGAAAAAAGTGAATTTATTTGGAGCGGCAAAACACTCGTTCTCTTCAGACTGTAAAATTAATGTTACTTGGAAAGAAGAAAAAAGTGAATTTATTTGGAGGCGGCAAAACACTCGTTCTCTCCAGACTGTAAAATTAATGTTACTTAGAAAGAAGAAAAAAGTGAATTTATTTGGAGGCGGCAAAACACTCGTTCTCTTCAGACTGTAAAATTAATGTTACTTGGAAAGAAAAAAAAGTGAATTTATTTGGAGGCGGCAAAACACTCGTTCTCTTCAGACTGTAAAATTAATGTTACTTAGAAAGAAGAAAAAAGTGAATTTATTTGGAGGCGGCAAAACACTCGTTCTCTTCAGACTGTAAAATTAATGTTACTTAGAAAGAAGAAAAAAGTGAATTTATTTGGAGGCGGCAAAACACTCGTTCTCTTCAGACTGTAAAATTAATGTTACTTGGAAAGAAGAAAAAAGTGAATTTATTTGGAGGCGGCAAAACACTCGTTCTCTTCAGACTGTAAAATTAATGTTACTTAGAAAGAAGAAAAAAGTGAATTTATTTGGAGGCGGCAAAACACTCGTTCTCTTCAGACTGTAAAATTAATGTTACTTGGAAAGAAAAAAAAGTGAATTTATTTGGAGGCGGCAAAACACTCGTTCTCTTCAGACTGTAAAATTAATGTTACTTAGAAAGAAGAAAAAAGTGAATTTATTTGGAGGCGGCAAAACACTCGTTCTCTTCAGACTGTAAAATTAATGTTACTTAGAAAGAAGAAAAAAGTGAATTTATTTGGAGGCGGCAAAACACTCGTTCTCTTCAGACTGTAAAATTAATGTTACTTGGAAAGAAGAAAAAAGTGAATTTATTTGGAGGCGGCAAAACACTCGTTCTCTTCAGACTGTAAAATTAATGTTACTTAGAAAGAAGAAAAAAGTGAATTTATTTGGAGGCGGCAAAACACTCGTTCTCTTCAGACTGTAAAATTAATGTTACTTGGAAAGAAAAAAAAGTGAATTTATTTGGAGGCGGCAAAACACTCGTTCTCTTCAGACTGTAAAATTAATGTTACTTAGAAAGAAGAAAAAAGTGAATTTATTTGGAGGCGGCAAAACACTCGTTCTCTTCAGGCTGTAAGTTTTATATTATGTACTTGGAACGGAAAAAGGTGAATTTATTTGGAGGCGGCAAAAACTCGTTTTCTTCAGGCTGTAAAATTAATGTTACTTGGAAAGAAGAAAAAAGTGAATTTATTTGGAGGCGGCAAAACATTCGTTCTCTTCACACTGTAAAATTAATGTTACTTAGAAAGAAGAAAAAAGTGAATTTATTTGGAGGCGGCAAAACACTCGTTCTCTTCAGACTGTAAAATTAATGTTACTTGAAAAGAAAAAAAAGTGAATTTATTTGGAGGCGGCAAAACACTCGTTCTCTTCAGACTGTAAAATTAATGTTACTTAGAAAGAAGAAAAAAGTGAATTTATTTGGAGGCGGCAAAACACTCGTTCTCTTCAGACTGTAAAATTAATGTTACTTGGAAAGAAGAAAAAAGTGAATTTATTTGGAGGCGGCAAAACACTCGTTCTCTTCAGACTGTAAAATTAATGTTACTTAGAAAGAAGAAAAAAGTGAATTTATTTGGAGGCGGCAAAACACTCGTTCTCTTCAGACTGTAAAATTAATGTTACTTGGAAAGAAAAAAAAGTGAATTTATTTGGAGGCGGCAAAACACTCGTTCTTTTCAGACTGTAAAATTAATGTTACTTAGAAAGAAGAAAAAAGTGAATTTATTTGGAGGCGGCAAAACACTCGTTCTCTTCAGACTGTAAAATTAATGTTACTTGGAAAGAAGAAAAAAGTGAATTTATTTGGAGGCGGCAAAACACTCGTTCTCTTCAGACTGTAAAATTAATGTTACTTAGAAAGAAGAAAAAAGTGAATTTATTTGGAGGCGGCAAAACACTCGTTCTCTTCAGACTGTAAAATTAATGTTACTTAGAAAGAAAAAAAAAGTGAATTTATTTGGAGGCGGCAAAACACTCGTTCTCTTCAGGCTGTAAGTTTTATATTATGTACTTGGAACGGAAAAAGGTGAATTTATTTGGAGGCGGCAAAAACTCGTTTTCTTCAGGCTGTAAAATTAATGTTACTTGGAAAGAAGAAAAAAGTGAATTT
This sequence comes from Ryuthela nishihirai, assembly GCA_038380435.1. NCBI lineage: Eukaryota > Metazoa > Arthropoda > Arachnida > Araneae > Heptathelidae > Ryuthela > Ryuthela nishihirai. Next base: position 44,372,762 of record JAWZYU010000022.1, read on the forward strand.
ATTTGGAGGCGGCAAAACATTCGTTCTCTTCACACTGTAAAATTAATGTTACTTAGAAAGAAGAAAAAAGTGAATTTATTTGGAGGCGGCAAAACACTCGTTCTCTTCAGACTGTAAAATTAATGTTACTTGAAAAGAAAAAAAAGTGAATTTATTTGGAGGCGGCAAAACACTCGTTCTCTTCAGACTGTAAAATTAATGTTACTTAGAAAGAAGAAAAAAGTGAATTTATTTGGAGGCGGCAAAACACTCGTTCTCTTCAGACTGTAAAATTAATGTTACTTAGAAAGAAGAAAAAAGTGAATTTATTTGGAGGCGGCAAAACACTCGTTCTCTTCAGACTGTAAAATTAATGTTACTTAGAAAGAAGAAAAAAGTGAATTTATTTGGAGGCGGCAAAACACTCGTTCTCTTCAGACTGTAAAATTAATGTTACTTGAAAAGAAAAAAAAGTGAATTTATTTGGAGGCGGCAAAATACTCGTTCTCTTCCGACTGTAAAATTAATGTTACTTAGAAAGAAGAAAAAAGTGAATTTATTTGGAGGCGGCAAAACACTCGTTCTCTTTAGACTGTAAAATTAATGTTACTTAGAAAGAAGAAAAAAGTGAATTTATTTGGAGGCGGCAAAACACTCGTTCTCTTCAGACTGTAAAATTAATGTTACTTGGAAAGAAGAAAAAAGTGAATTTATTTGGAGGCGGCAAAACACTCGTTCTCTTCAGACTGTAAAATTAATGTTACTTAGAAAGAAGAAAAAAGTGAATTTATTTGGAGGCGGCAAAACACTCGTTCTCTTCAGACTGTAAAATTAATGTTACTTAGAAAGAAGAAAAAAGTGAATTTATTTGGAGGCGGCAAAACACTCGTTCTCTTCAGGCTGTAAGTTTTATATTATGTACTTGGAACGGAAAACGGTGAATTTATTTGGAGGCGGCAAAAACTCGTTTTCTTCAGGCTGTAAAATTAATGTTACTTGGAAAGAAGAAAAAAGTGAATTTATTTGGAGGCGGCAAAACATTCGTTCTCTTCACACTGTAAAATTAATGTTACTTAGAAAGAAGAAAAAAGTGAATTTATTTGGAGGCGGCAAAACACTCGTTCTCTTCAGACTGTAAAATTAATGTTACTTGAAAAGAAAAAAAAGTGAATTTATTTGGAGGCGGCAAAACACTCGTTCTCTTCAGACTGTAAAATTAATGTTACTTAGAAAGAAGAAAAAAGTGAATTTATTTGGAGGCGGCAAAACACTCGTTCTCTTCAGACTGTAAAATTAATGTTACTTAGAAAGAAGAAAAAAGTGAATTTATTTGGAGGCGGCAAAACACTCGTTCTCTTCAGACTGTAAAATTAATGTTACTTAGAAAGAAGAAAAAAGTGAATTTATTTGGAGGCGGCAAAACACTCGTTCTCTTCAGACTGTAAAATTAATGTTACTTGAAAAGAAAAAAAAGTGAATTTATTTGGAGGCGGCAAAACACTCGTTCTCTTCAGACTGTAAAATTAATGTTACTTAGAAAGAAGAAAAAAGTGAATTTATTTGGAGGCGGCAAAACACTCGTTCTCTTTAGACTGTAAAATTAATGTTACTTAGAAAGAAGAAAAAAGTGAATTTATTTGGAGGCGGCAAAACACTCGTTCTCTTCAGACTGTAAAATTAATGTTACTTAGAAAGAAGAAAAAAGTGAATTTATTTGGAGGCGGCAAAACACTCGTTCTCTTCAGACTGTAAAATTAATGTTACTTAGAAAGAAGAAAAAAGTGAATTTATTTGGAGGCGGCAAAACACTCGTTCTCTTCAGACTGTAAAATTAATGTTACTTGGAAAGAAGAAAAAAGTGAATTTATTTGGAGGCGGCAAAACACTCGTTCTCTTCAGACTGTAAAATTAATGTTACTTAGAAAGAAGAAAAAAGTGAATTTATTTGGAGGCGGCAAAACACTCGTTCTCTTCAGACTGTAAAATTAATGTTACTTGGAAAGAAAAAAAAGTGAATTTATTTGGAGGCGGCAAAACACTCGTTCTCTTCAGACTTGTAAAATTAATGTTACTTAGAAAGAAGAAAATAGTGAATTTATTTGGAGGCGGCAAAACACTCGTTCTCTTCAGGCTGTAAGTTTTATATTATGTACTTGGAACGGAAAAAGGTGAATTTATTTGGAGGCGGCAAAAACTCGTTTTCTTCAGGCTGTAAAATTAATGTTACTTGGAAAGAAGAAAAAAGTGAATTTATTTGGAGGCGGCAAAACATTCGTTCTCTTCACACTGTAAAATTAATGTTACTTAGAAAGAAGAAAAAAGTGAATTTATTTGGAGGCGGCAAAACACTCGTTCTCTTCAGACTGTAAAATTAATGTTACTTAGAAAGAAGAAAAAAGTGAATTTATTTGGAGGCGGCAAAACACTCGTTCTCTTCAGACTGTAAAATTAATGTTACTTGGAAAGAAGAAAAAAGTGAATTTATTTGGAGGCGGCAAAACACTCGTTCTCTTCAGACTGTAAAATTAATGTTACTTAGAAAGAAGAAAAAAGTGAATTTATTTGGAGGCGGCAAAACACTCGTTCTCTTCAGACTGTAAAATTAATGTTACTTGAAAAGAAAAAAAAGTGAATTTATTTGGAGGCGGCAAAACACTCGTTCTCTTCAGACTGTAAAATTAATGTTACTTAGAAAGAAGAAAAAAGTGAATTTATTTGGAGGCGGCAAAACACTCGTTCTCTTCAGACTGTAAAATTAATGTTACTTAGAAAGAAGAAAAAAGTGAATTTATTTGGAGGCGGCAAAACACTCGTTCTCTTCAGACTGTAAAATTAATGTTACTTAGAAAGAAGAAAAAAGTGAATTTATTTGGAGGCGGCAAAACACTCGTTCTCTTCAGACTGTAAAATTAATGTTACTTGAAAAGAAAAAAAAGTGAATTTATTTGGAGGCGGCAAAACACTCGTTCTCTTCAGACTGTAAAATTAATGTTACTTGGAAAGAAGAAAAAAGTGAATTTATTTGGAGACGGCAAAACACTCGTTCTCTTCAGACTGTAAAATTAATGTTACTTAGAAAGAAGAAAAAAGTGAATTTATTTGGAGGCGGCAAAACACTCGTTCTCTTCAGACTGTAAAATTAATGTTACTTGAAAAGAAAAAAAAGTGAATTTATTTGGAGGCGGCAAAACACTCGTTCTCTTCAGACTGTAAAATTAATGTTACTTAGAAAGAAGAAAAAAGTGAATTTATTTGGAGGCGGCAAAACACTCGTTCTCTTCAGACTGTAAAATTAATGTTACTTAGAAAGAAGAAAAAAGTGAATTTATTTGGAGGCGGCAAAACACTCGTTCTCTTCAGACTGTAAAATTAATGTTACTTGAAAAGAAAAAAAAGTGAATTTATTTGGAGGCGGCAAAACACTCGTTCTCTTCAGACTGTAAAATTAATGTTACTTGGAAAGAAGAAAAAAGTGAATTTATTTGGAGGCGGCAAAACACTCGTTCTCTTCAGACTGTAAAATTAATGTTACTTAGAAAGAAGAAAAAAGTGAATTTATTTGGAGGCGGCAAAACACTCGTTCTCTTCAGACTGTAAAATTAATGTTACTTGAAAAGAAAAAAAAGTGAATTTATTTGGAGGCGGCAAAACACTCGTTCTCTTCAGACTGTAAAATTAATGTTACTTAGAAAGAAGAAAAAAGTGAATTTATTTGGAGGCGGCAAAACACTCGTTCTCTTCAGACTGTAAAATTAATGTTACTTGGAAAGAAGAAAAAAGTGAATTTATTTGGAGGCGGCAAAACACTCGTTCTCTTCAGACTGTAAAATTAATGTTACTTAGAAAGAAGAAAAAAGTGAATTTATTTGGAGGCGGCAAAACACTCGTTCTCTTCAGACTGTAAAATTAATGTTACTTGGAAAGAAAAAAAAGTGAATTTATTTGGAGGCGGCAAAACACTCGTTCTCTTCAGACTGTAAAATTAATGTTACTTAGAAAGAAGAAAAAAGCGAATTTATTTGGAGGCGGCAAAACACTCGTTCTCTTCAGACTGTAAAATTAATGTTACTTGGAAAGAAGAAAAAAGTGAATTTATTTGGAGGCGGCAAAACACTCGTTCTCTTCAGACTGTAAAATTAATGTTACTTAGAAAGAAGAAAAAAGTGAATTTATTTGGAGGCGGCAAAACACTCGTTCTCTTCAGACTGTAAAATTAATGTTACTTAGAAAGAAGAAAAAAGTGAATTTATTTGGAGGCGGCAAAACACTCGTTCTCTTCAGGCTGTAAGTTTTATATTATGTACTTGGAACGGAAAAAGGTGAATTTATTTGGAGGCGGCAAAAACTCGTTTTCTTCAGGCTGTAAAATTAATGTTACTTGGAAAGAAGAAAAAAGTGAATTTATTTGGAGGCGGCAAAACATTCGTTCTCTTCACACTGTAAAATTAATGTTACTTAGAAAGAAGAAAAACGTGAATTTATTTGGAGGCGGCAAAACACTCGTTCTCTTCAGACTGTAAAATTAATGTTACTTGAAAAGAAAAAAAAGTGAATTTATTTGGAGGCGGCAAAACACTCGTTCTCTTCAGACTGTAAAATTAATGTTACTTAGAAAGAAGAAAAAAGTGAATTTATTTGGAGGCGGCAAAACACTCGTTCTCTTCAGACTGTAAAATTAATGTTACTTAGAAAGAAGAAAAAAGTGAATTTATTTGGAGGCGGCAAAACACTCGTTCTCTTCAGACTGTAAAATTAATGTTACTTAGAAAGAAGAAAAAAGTGAATTTATTTGGAGGCGGCAAACACTCGTTCTCTTCAGACTGTAAAATTAATGTTACTTGAAAAGAAAAAAAAGTGAATTTATTTGGAGGCGGCAAAACACTCGTTCTCTTCAGACTGTAAAATTAATGTTACTTAGAAAGAAGAAAAAAGTGAATTTATTTGGAGGCGGCAAAACACTCGTTCTCTTCAGACTGTAAAATTAATGTTACTTGGAAAGAAGAAAAAAGTGAATTTATTTGGAGGCGGCAAAACACTCGTTCTCTTCAGACTGTAAAATTAATGTTACTTAGAAAGAAGAAAAAAGTGAATTTATTTGGAGGCGGCAAAACACTCGTTCTCTTCAGACTGTAAAATTAATGTTACTTGGAAAGAAAAAAAAGTGAATTTATTTGGAGGCGGCAAAACACTCGTTCTCTTCAGACTGTAAAATTAATGTTACTTAGAAAGAAGAAAAAAGTGAATTTATTTGGAGGCGGCAAAACACTCGTTCTCTTCAGACTGTAAAATTAATGTTACTTAGAAAGAAGAAAAAAGTGAATTTATTTGGAGGCGGCAAAACACTCGTTCTCTTCAGACTGTAAAATTAATGTTACTTGGAAAGAAGAAAAAAGTGAATTTATTTGGAGGCGGCAAAACACTCGTTCTCTTCAGACTGTAAAATTAATGTTACTTAGAAAGAAGAAAAAAGTGAATTTATTTGGAGGCGGCAAAACACTCGTTCTCTTCAGACTGTAAAATTAATGTTACTTGGAAAGAAAAAAAAGTGAATTTATTTGGAGGCGGCAAAACACTCGTTCTCTTCAGACTGTAAAATTAATGTTACTTAGAAAGAAGAAAAAAGTGAATTTATTTGGAGGCGGCAAAACACTCGTTCTCTTCAGACTGTAAAATTAATGTTACTTGGAAAGAAGAAAAAAGTGAATTTATTTGGAGGCGGCAAAACACTCGTTCTCTTCAGACTGTAAAATTAATGTTACTTAGAAAGAAGAAAAAAGTGAATTTATTTGGAGGCGGCAAAACACTCGTTCTCTTCAGACTGTAAAATTAATGTTACTTGGAAAGAAAAAAAAGTGAATTTATTTGGAGGCGGCAAAACACTCGTTCTCTTCAGACTGTAAAATTAATGTTACTTAGAAAGAAGAAAAAAGTGAATTTATTTGGAGGCGGCAAAACACTCGTTCTCTTCAGACTGTAAAATTAATGTTACTTAGAAAGAAGAAAAAAGTGAATTTATTTGGAGGCGGCAAAACACTCGTTCTCTTCAGACTGTAAAATTAATGTTACTTGGAAAGAAGAAAAAAGTGAATTTATTTGGAGGCGGCAAAACACTCGTTCTCTTCAGACTGTAAAATTAATGTTACTTAGAAAGAAGAAAAAAGTGAATTTATTTGGAGGCGGCAAAACACTCGTTCTCTTCAGACTGTAAAATTAATGTTACTTGGAAAGAAAAAAAAGTGAATTTATTTGGAGGCGGCAAAACACTCGTTCTCTTCAGACTGTAAAATTAATGTTACTTAGAAAGAAGAAAAAAGTGAATTTATTTGGAGGCGGCAAAACACTCGTTCTCTTCAGACTGTAAAATTAATGTTACTTAGAAAGAAGAAAAAAGTGAATTTATTTGGAGGCGGCAAAACACTCGTTCTCTTCAGGCTGTAAGTTTTATATTATGTACTTGGAACGGAAAAAGGTGAATTTATTTGGAGGCGGCAAAAACTCGTTTTCTTCAGGCTGTAAAATTAATGTTACTTGGAAAGAAGAAAAAAGTGAATTTATTTGGAGGCGGCAAAACATTCGTTCTCTTCACACTGTAAAATTAATGTTACTTAGAAAGAAGAAAAAAGTGAATTTATTTGGAGGCGGCAAAACACTCGTTCTCTTCAGACTGTAAAATTAATGTTACTTGAAAAGAAAAAAAAGTGAATTTATTTGGAGGCGGCAAAACACTCGTTCTCTTCAGACTGTAAAATTAATGTTACTTAGAAAGAAGAAAAAAGTGAATTTATTTGGAGGCGGCAAAACACTCGTTCTCTTCAGACTGTAAAATTAATGTTACTTAGAAAGAAGAAAAAAGTGAATTTATTTGGAGGCGGCAAAACACTCGTTCTCTTCAGACTGTAAAATTAATGTTACTTAGAAAGAAGAAAAAAGTGAATTTATTTGGAGGCGGCAAAACACTCGTTCTCTTCAGACTGTAAAATTAATGTTACTTGAAAAGAAAAAAAAGTGAATTTATTTGGAGGCGGCAAAACACTCGTTCTCTTCAGACTGTAAAATTAATGTTACTTAGAAAGAAGAAAAAAGTGAATTTATTTGGAGGCGGCAAAACACTCGTTCTCTTCAGGCTGTAAAATTAATGTTACTTAGAAAGAAGAAAAAAGTGAATTTATTTGGAGGCGGCAAAACACTCGTTCTCTTCAGACTGTAAAATTAATGTTACTTAGAAAGAAGAAAAAAGTGAATTTATTTGGAGGCGGCAAAACACTCGTTCTCTTCAGACTGTAAAATTAATGTTACTTAGAAAGAAGAAAAAAGTGAATTTATTTGGAGGCGGCAAAACACTCGTTCTCTTCAGACTGTAAAATTAATGTTACTTGGAAAGAAGAAAAAAGTGAATTTATTTGGAGGCGGCAAAACACTCGTTCTCTTCAGACTGTAAAATTAATGTTACTTAGAAAGAAGAAAAAAGTGAATTTATTTGGAGGCGGCAAAACACTCGTTCTCTTCAGACTGTAAAATTAATGTTACTTGGAAAGAAAAAAAAGTGAATTTATTTGGAGGCGGCAAAACACTCGTTCTCTTCAGACTGTAAAATTAATGTTACTTAGAAAGAAGAAAAAAGTGAATTTATTTGGAGGCGGCAAAACACTCGTTCTCTTCAGGCTGTACGTTTTATATTATGTACTTGGAACGGAAAAAGGTGAATTTATTTGGAGGCGGCAAAAACTCGTTTTCTTCAGGCTGTAAAATTAATGTTACTTGGAAAGAAGAAAAAAGTGAATTTATTTGGAGGCGGCAAAACATTCGTTCTCTTCACACTGTAAAATTAATGTTACTTAGAAAGAAGAAAAAAGTGAATTTATTTGGAGGCGGCAAAACACTCGTTCTCTTCAGACTGTAAAATTAATGTTACTTGAAAAGAAAAAAAAGTGAATTTATTTGGAGGCGGCAAAACACTCGTTCTCTTCAGACTGTAAAATTAATGTTACTTATAAAGAAGAAAAAAGTGAATTTATTTGGAGGCGGCAAAACACTCGTTCTCTTCAGACTGTAAAATTAATGTTACTTGGAAAGAAGAAAAAAGTGAATTTATTTGGAGGCGGCAAAACACTCGTTCTCTTCAGACTGTAAAATTAATGTTACTTAGAAAGAAGAAAAAAGTGAATTTATTTGGAGGCGGCAAAACACTCGTTCTCTTCAGACTGTAAAATTAATGTTACTTGGAAAGAAAAAAAAGTGAATTTATTTGGAGGCGGCAAAACACTCGTTCTCTTCAGACTGTAAAATTAATGTTACTTAGAAAGAAGAAAAAAGTGAATTTATTTGGAGGCGGCAAAACACTCGTTCTCTTCAGACTGTAAAATTAATGTTACTTAGAAAGAAGAAAAAAGTGAATTTATTTGGAGGCGGCAAAACACTCGTTCTCTTCAGACTGTAAAATTAATGTTACTTGGAAAGAAGAAAAAAGTGAATTTATTTGGAGGCGGCAAAACACTCGTTCTCTTCAGACTGTAAAATTAATGTTACTTAGAAAGAAGAAAAAAGTGAATTTATTTGGAGGCGGCAAAACACTCGTTCTCTTCAGACTGTAAAATTAATGTTACTTGGAAAGAAAAAAAAGTGAATTTATTTGGAGGCGGCAAAACACTCGTTCTCTTCAGACTGTAAAATTAATGTTACTTAGAAAGAAGAAAAAAGTGAATTTATTTGGAGGCGGCAAAACACTCGTTCTCTTCAGACTGTAAAATTAATGTTACTTGGAAAGAAGAAAAAAGTGAATTTATTTGGAGGCGGCAAAACACTCGTTCTCTTCAGACTGTAAAATTAATGTTACTTAGAAAGAAGAAAAAAGTGAATTTATTTGGAGGCGGCAAAACACTCGTTCTCTTCAGACTGTAAAATTAATGTTACTTGGAAAGAAAAAAAAGTGAATTTATTTGGAGGCGGCAAAACACTCGTTCTCTTCAGACTGTAAAATTAATGTTACTTAGAAAGAAGAAAAAAGTGAATTTATTTGGAGGCGGCAAAACACTCGTTCTCTTCAGACTGTAAAATTAATGTTACTTAGAAAGAAGAAAAAAGTGAATTTATTTGGAGGCGGCAAAACACTCGTTCTCTTCAGACTGTAAAATTAATGTTACTTGGAAAGAAGAAAAAAGTGAATTTATTTGGAGGCGGCAAAACACTCGTTCTCTTCAGACTGTAAAATTAATGTTACTTAGAAAGAAGAAAAAAGTGAATTTATTTGGAGGCGGCAAAACACTCGTTCTCTTCAGACTGTAAAATTAATGTTACTTGGAAAGAAAAAAAAGTGAATTTATTTGGAGGCGGCAAAACACTCGTTCTCTTCAGACTGTAAAATTAATGTTACTTAGAAAGAAGAAAAAAGTGAATTTATTTGGAGGCGGCAAAACACTCGTTCTCTTCAGACTGTAAAATTAATATTACTTAGAAAGAAGAAAAAAGTGAATTTATTTGGAGGCGGCAAAACACTCGTTCTCTTCAGGCTGTAAGTTTTATATTATGTACTTGGAACGGAAAAAGGTGAATTTATTTGGAGGCGGCAAAAACTCGTTTTCTTCAGGCTGTAAAATTAATGTTACTTGGAAAGAAGAAAAAAGTGAATTTATTTGGAGGCGGCAAAACATTCGTTCTCTTCACACTGTAAAATTAATGTTACTTAGAAAGAAGAAAATAGTGAATTTATTTGGAGGCGGCAAAACACTCGTTCTCTTCAGACTGTAAAATTAATGTTACCTGAAAAGAAAAAAAAGTGAATTTATTTGGAGGCGGCAAAACACTCGTTCTCTTCAGACTGTAAAATTAATGTTACTTAGAAAGAAGAAAAAAGTGAATTTATTTGGAGGCGGCAAAACACTCGTTCTCTTCAGACTGTAAAATTAATGTTACTTGGAAAGAAAAAAAAGTGAATTTATTTGGAGGCGGCAAAACACTCGTTCTCTTCAGACTGTAAAATTAATGTTACTTAGAAAGAAGAAAAAAGTGAATTTATTTGGAGGCGGCAAAACACTCGTTCTCTTCAGACTGTAAAATTAATGTTACTTGGAAAGAAGAAAAAAGTGAATTTATTTGGAGGCGGCAAAACACTCGTTCTCTTCAGACTGTAAAATTAATGTTACTTAGAAAGAAGAAAAAAGTGAATTTATTTGGAGGCGGCAAAACACTCGTTCTCTTCAGACTGTAAAATTAATGTTACTTAGAAAGAAGAAAAAAGTGAATTTATTTGGAGGCGGCAAAACACTCGTTCTCTTCAGACTGTAAAATTAATGTTACTTAGAAAGAAGAAAAAAGTGAATTTATTTGGAGGCGGCAAAACACTCGTTCTCTTCAGACTGTAAAATTAATGTTACTTAGAAAGAAGAAAAAAGTGAATTTATTTGGAGGCGGCAAAACACTCGTTCTCTTCAGGCTGTAAGTTTTATATTATGTACTTGGAACGGAAAAAGGTGAATTTATTTGGAGGCGGCAAAAACTCGTTTTCTTCAGGCTGTAAAATTAATGTTACTTGGAAAGAAGAAAAAAGTGAATTTATTTGGAGGCGGCAAAACATTCGTTCTCTTCACACTGTAAAATTAATGTTACTTAGAAAGAAGAAAAAAGTGAATTTATTTGGAGGCGGCAAAACACTCGTTCTCTTCAGACTGTAAAATTAATGTTACTTGAAAAGAAAAAAAAGTGAATTTATTTGGAGGCGGCAAAACACTCGTTCTCTTCAGACTGTAAAATTAATGTTACTTAGAAAGAAGAAAAAAGTGAATTTATTTGGAGGCGGCAAAACACTCGTTCTCTTCAGACTGTAAAATTAATGTTACTTAGAAAGAAGAAAAAAGTGAATTTATTTGGAGGCGGCAAAACACTCGTTCTCTTCAGACTGTAAAATTAATGTTACTTAGAAAGAAGAAAAAAGTGAATTTATTTGGAGGCGGCAAAACACTCGTTCTCTTCAGACTGTAAAATTAATGTTACTTAGAAAGAAGAAAAAAGTGAATTTATTTGGAGGCGGCAAAACACTCGTTCTCTTCAGACTGTAAAATTAATGTTACTTAGAAAGAAGAAAAAAGTGAATTTATTTGGAGGCGGCAAAACACTCGTTCTCTTCAGACTGTAAAATTAATGTTACTTAGAAAGAAGAAAAAAGTGAATTTATTTGGAGGCGGCAAAACACTCGTTCTCTTCAGACTGTAAAATTAATGTTACTTGAAAAGAAAAAAAAGTGAATTTATTTGGAGGCGGCAAAACACTCGTTCTCTTCAGACTGTAAAATTAATGTTACTTAGAAAGAAGAAAAAAGTGAATTTATTTGGAGGCGGCAAAACACTCGTTCTCTTCAGGCTGTAAAATTAATGTTACTTAGAAAGAAGAAAAAAGTGAATTTATTTGGAGGCGGCAAAACACTCGTTCTCTTCAGACTGTAAAATTAATGTTACTTAGAAAGAAGAAAAAAGTGAATTTATTTGGAGGCGGCAAAACACTCGTTCTCTTCAGACTGTAAAATTAATGTTACTTAGAAAGAAGAAAAAAGTGAATTTATTTGGAGGCGGCAAAACACTCGTTCTCTTCAGACTGTAAAATTAATGTTACTTGGAAAGAAGAAAAAAGTGAATTTATTTGGAGGCGGCAAAACACTCGTTCTCTTCAGACTGTAAAATTAATGTTACTTAGAAAGAAGAAAAAAGTGAATTTATTTGGAGGCGGCAAAACACTCGTTCTCTTCAGACTGTAAAATTAATGTTACTTGGAAAGAAAAAAAAGTGAATTTATTTGGAGGCGGCAAAACACTCGTTCTCTTCAGACTGTAAAATTAATGTTACTTAGAAAGAAGAAAAAAGTGAATTTATTTGGAGGCGGCAAAACACTCGTTCTCTTCAGGCTGTACGTTTTATATTATGTACTTGGAACGGAAAAAGGTGAATTTATTTGGAGGCGGCAAAAACTCGTTTTCTTCAGGCTGTAAAATTAATGTTACTTGGAAAGAAGAAAAAAGTGAATTTATTTGGAGGCGGCAAAACATTCGTTCTCTTCACACTGTAAAATTAATGTTACTTAGAAAGAAGAAAAAAGTGAATTTATTTGGAGGCGGCAAAACACTCGTTCTCTTCAGACTGTAAAATTAATGTTACTTGAAAAGAAAAAAAAGTGAATTTATTTGGAGGCGGCAAAACACTCGTTCTCTTCAGACTGTAAAATTAATGTTACTTATAAAGAAGAAAAAAGTGAATTTATTTGGAGGCGGCAAAACACTCGTTCTCTTCAGACTGTAAAATTAATGTTACTTGGAAAGAAGAAAAAAGTGAATTTATTTGGAGGCGGCAAAACACTCGTTCTCTTCAGACTGTAAAATTAATGTTACTTAGAAAGAAGAAAAAAGTGAATTTATTTGGAGGCGGCAAAACACTCGTTCTCTTCAGACTGTAAAATTAATGTTACTTGGAAAGAAAAAAAAGTGAATTTATTTGGAGGCGGCAAAACACTCGTTCTCTTCAGACTGTAAAATTAATGTTACTTAGAAAGAAGAAAAAAGTGAATTTATTTGGAGGCGGCAAAACACTCGTTCTCTTCAGACTGTAAAATTAATGTTACTTAGAAAGAAGAAAAAAGTGAATTTATTTGGAGGCGGCAAAACACTCGTTCTCTTCAGACTGTAAAATTAATGTTACTTAGAAAGAAGAAAAAAGTGAATTTATTTGGAGGCGGCAAAACACTCGTTCTCTTCAGACTGTAAAATTAATGTTACTTGGAAAGAAAAAAAAGTGAATTTATTTGGAGGCGGCAAAACACTCGTTCTCTTCAGACTGTAAAATTAATGTTACTTAGAAAGAAGAAAAAAGTGAATTTATTTGGAGGCGGCAAAACACTCGTTCTCTTCAGACTGTAAAATTAATGTTACTTGGAAAGAAGAAAAAAGTGAATTTATTTGGAGGCGGCAAAACACTCGTTCTCTTCAGACTGTAAAATTAATGTTACTTAGAAAGAAGAAAAAAGTGAATTTATTTGGAGGCGGCAAAACACTCGTTCTCTTCAGACTGTAAAATTAATGTTACTTGGAAAGAAAAAAAAGTGAATTTATTTGGAGGCGGCAAAACACTCGTTCTCTTCAGACTGTAAAATTAATGTTACTTAGAAAGAAGAAAAAAGTGAATTTATTTGGAGGCGGCAAAACACTCGTTCTCTTCAGACTGTAAAATTAATGTTACTTAGAAAGAAGAAAAAAGTGAATTTATTTGGAGGCGGCAAAACACTCGTTCTCTTCAGACTGTAAAATTAATGTTACTTGGAAAGAAGAAAAAAGTGAATTTATTTGGAGGCGGCAAAACACTCGTTCTCTTCAGACTGTAAAATTAATGTTACTTAGAAAGAAGAAAAAAGTGAATTTATTTGGAGGCGGCAAAACACTCGTTCTCTTCAGACTGTAAAATTAATGTTACTTGGAAAGAAAAAAAAGTGAATTTATTTGGAGGCGGCAAAACACTCGTTCTCTTCAGACTGTAAAATTAATGTTACTTAGAAAGAAGAAAAAAGTGAATTTATTTGGAGGCGGCAAAACACTCGTTCTCTTCAGACTGTAAAATTAATATTACTTAGAAAGAAGAAAAAAGTGAATTTATTTGGAGGCGGCAAAACACTCGTTCTCTTCAGGCTGTAAGTTTTATATTATGTACTTGGAACGGAAAAAGGTGAATTTATTTGGAGGCGGCAAAAACTCGTTTTCTTCAGGCTGTAAAATTAATGTTACTTGGAAAGAAGAAAAAAGTGAATTTATTTGGAGGCGGCAAAACATTCATTCTCTTCACACTGTAAAATTAATGTTACTTAGAAAGAAGAAAATAGTGAATTTATTTGGAGGCGGCAAAACACTCGTTCTCTTCAGACTGTAAAATTAATGTTACCTGAAAAGAAAAAAAAGTGAATTTATTTGGAGGCGGCAAAACACTCGTTCTCTTCAGACTGTAAAATTAATGTTACTTAGAAAGAAGAAAAAAGTGAATTTATTTGGAGGCGGCAAAACACTCGTTCTCTTCAGACTGTAAAATTAATGTTACTTGGAAAGAAAAAAAAGTGAATTTATTTGGAGGCGGCAAAACACTCGTTCTCTTCAGACTGTAAAATTAATGTTACTTAGAAAGAAGAAAAAAGTGAATTTATTTGGAGGCGGCAAAACACTCGTTCTCTTCAGACTGTAAAATTAATGTTACTTGGAAAGAAGAAAAAAGTGAATTTATTTGGAGGCGGCAAAACACTCGTTCTCTTCAGACTGTAAAATTAATGTTACTTAGAAAGAAGAAAAAAGTGAATTTATTTGGAGGCGGCAAAACACTCGTTCTCTTCAGACTGTAAAATTAATGTTACTTAGAAAGAAGAAAAAAGTGAATTTATTTGGAGGCGGCAAAACACTCGTTCTCTTCAGACTGTAAAATTAATGTTACTTAGAAAGAAGAAAAAAGTGAATTTATTTGGAGGCGGCAAAACACTCGTTCTCTTCAGACTGTAAAATTAATGTTACTTAGAAAGAAGAAAAAAGTGAATTTATTTGGAGGCGGCAAAACACTCGTTCTCTTCAGGCTGTAAGTTTTATATTATGTACTTGGAACGGAAAAAGGTGAATTTATTTGGAGGCGGCAAAAACTCGTTTTCTTCAGGCTGTAAAATTAATGTTACTTGGAAAGAAGAAAAAAGTGAATTTATTTGGAGGCGGCAAAACATTCGTTCTCTTCACACTGTAAAATTAATGTTACTTAGAAAGAAGAAAAAAGTGAATTTATTTGGAGGCGGCAAAACACTCGTTCTCTTCAGACTGTAAAATTAATGTTACTTGAAAAGAAAAAAAAGTGAATTTATTTGGAGGCGGCAAAACACTCGTTCTCTTCAGACTGTAAAATTAATGTTACTTAGAAAGAAGAAAAAAGTGAATTTATTTGGAGGCGGCAAAACACTCGTTCTCTTCAGACTGTAAAATTAATGTTACTTAGAAAGAAGAAAAAAGTGAATTTATTTGGAGGCGGCAAAACACTCGTTCTCTTCAGACTGTAAAATTAATGTTACTTAGAAAGAAGAAAAAAGTGAATTTATTTGGAGGCGGCAAAACACTCGTTCTCTTCAGACTGTAAAATTAATGTTACTTAGAAAGAAGAAAAAAGTGAATTTATTTGGAGGCGGCAAAACACTCGTTCTCTTCAGACTGTAAAATTAATGTTACTTAGAAAGAAGAAAAAAGTGAATTTATTTGGAGGCGGCAAAACACTCGTTCTCTTCAGGCTGTAAGTTTTATATTATGTACTTGGAACGGAAAAAGGTGAATTTATTTGGAGGCGGCAAAAACTCGTTTTCTTCAGGCTGTAAAATTAATGTTACTTGGAAAGAAGAAAACAGTGAATTTATTTGGAGGCGGCAAAACATTCGTTCTCTTCACACTGTAAAATTAATGTTACTTAGAAAGAAGAAAAAAGTGAATTTATTTGGAGGCGGCAAAACACTCGTTCTCTTCAGACTGTAAAATTAATGTTACTTGAAAAGAAAAAAAAGTGAATTTATTTGGAGGCGGCAAAACACTCGTTCTCTTCAGACTGTAAAATTAATGTTACTTAGAAAGAAGAAAAAAGTGAATTTATTTGGAGGCGGCAAAACACTCGTTCTCTTCAGACTGTAAAATTAATGTTACTTAGAAAGAAGAAAAAAGTGAATTTATTTGGAGGCGGCAAAACACTCGTTCTCTTCAGACTGTAAAATTAATGTTACTTGGAAAGAAAAAAAAAATAATTTTCCTTGAAGGCGGCCAAATGAAATTTCTCTACGGGTCAAAAATAATCTTATTTGGAGCAGAAAAAAAATTTTTCATGGCGGTAAAATGTACATTCTCTTGGGGCGATAAAATATTCAAATTCAAATTTATTATAGCATACAGAAATACACAAGGATAATAAACACACAATGCACAACACTTCGTCAAATACAATATCAATACAACACTTTGCAAAGAACAGAGAAACAATAAAAGCACAAAAGCAAGCAAAACTATCAATAGTAACATATGGACAACCAAGGAGCTTTCGAGCTCTTCCTGGTTATGAAAATAATTAATTCATTTTTTTTCATAACCTGGAAATTTGTTAAAGAAATTAAAGTAAATAAAAAATAAAAAAAATATATAAAACAAATATTAACTACACGAGTGGTGTGGGTATGCAGCTGTACCAAATATCAATTCATATATAAATGCTATCAAAATATTATTTAATTACAGTAAACATACATTCAATGTTGTATAATAACTTAATAACAATAAATATTACTTATAATGAAAAAAGTAAATTTACTTCAGGGCGGCAAAACGTTTCTCTTGGAGTGGCAAAAGTAATATTACTTGGAAGGGTAAAAAGTAAATTTATTTGAGGGTGGCAATAGGCAAGCCATCTTTGGGCGTCAAAATCTTGAACCAGCAGTACTCACTGAAAACTTTAAAATTCCTGAACTCCAAAAATTAATATTTCGAGGATTTTTTTTAATTGTATTCACAATAAAGAATAAAAAGTAAATAAATAAAACGGTAAAAAATTACCTCCATCTCAGCCAAAACTTCTAAATGACCTTTATTTCGAATTATGACGATTTTGGGTTGGGTTGTTTTACCTCTGAGCGGCACTTTTTTGCACACCATGGGCTAAATGGCCAGGTCACAGGGACCCCGAAGGCTCAAGGAAGGTTTGGGGAGGTGACCCATTAGAACAGCTGTTGGGAGACAGATGGTAGCCTCCCGTCAAGGCCATCCAGCGTGTTCTTTAACGTGCACAGGGTATGGCTCTCCCGCACACGGGACCACGGCTTAACGTCCCATCCGATGGACGGCGGCCTTTCCAAGCCCATCGGTGTCCCCTACTGACCGTGGGCAGGGCGGGGAATTTTGCGGAGATAAATCTCAACGCTGACCCTGCTGGGACTCGAACCTGGGAACTACAGATTACGAGCCTGACGCGCTACCGGCTGAACCCCCGCCCCAAATTATGATGAAAGATGTGATTTGTGCATTATTTAGAGGAATGTTTCTACCTCTTATTGTCTTTCTACATTCGCAAAATTCTTTTCAGTTAGATCTCTAATCCTGCAATACATTTGAATATCGATCCATTACAGAACTCTACTTAATGTTTCTGGTTTCCTGCTCTTTAATGAATATACATGTTAGGGGAATCCATTAAACCTGCGTGTTCACTTCATTATTAATTTAACAATTTCTCTTGCTGTCAATAAAACAACGATTTTTGGATGTTGGGATGAGGAAGATGGGGAAGCATTACGTTCTGGTGTCAATTTACTCCTGAAGAAGATGGGAACTGATGGACTCATCTTCATCTAAGCCCTGGAGGAAGCTCTCACTTTACAGTCTCATATAGTCGAAGATATGCCTTACTGACTGGTAAAGTAGTATTAAATTTCAATAACAGAGATGAAGTTTTGGTTCTGCAAAGAATTTCGTTGATGAAGATGTTGCACACGCTTTGTATCGTGGTTCGTGTTAGTCTCCCCTCCTCTCCCCCCCCAATCCCTCGCATTCTATCGACGAAGCTTGTTTGCATTCATGACGTAAAAGAGGTGGAGTGCATTACTTTAGTTAATTGACGAACGGGTCTTGCAATTGTTGTATTAAAATATTCTCCTCTGCTGCTCTGGGCCGAGGAATCATTTCTCTATTCGAGACAGCGATGTTTGCACGTGCATTAAAACCGTATTTGAACAGGAATAAATAATTTTGTGATTATTTTTGCCCCCTCGTGCCTTTCAATTTGTTGTGATAGATTGTAGAGGGATTTGCAGTTTTCACGCAGTTGTAATTGAAGCTTAAATACATTCCGACGAACACATCGATGCTTAGGAAGCTTCGGATAATGGAATTCGCAAACAGAGGTTTAGTTTTAAAAGAGAAGGTTTGGTTCTGTGTTTAACCGATCAGGTGGTTTGCAGATTTGATTTAATGTCGCATTGTTTGTTACGGTGCTGGTGTGTTATTTATTCAAGCGAATTAATGTTTAAATAGACGTATCAAAATGCATTGAAATGTGGAGAAAATCTAGGTTTTGCAATGGTTGAAAGATTTAAACAAATGGTGAAAAGGTTTCATTGTTGGTAAGTATTCTTTCACTATGGAGTTTTGCCTTGTGACGCGATAGAGCTCTAATAATATTAAACTTGTTCTTGAACATTGTATCACGAAATGGTGATAAATTGGGAGTTGGTTTGTTTTAGCTCTAAGCAGCACGTTTTTTGCACACAATGAGCTAAATGGCCAGGTCACAAGGACCCTGAAGGGTTGCGTTGAGTTGTTTTACCTCTGAGCGGCACATTTTTTGCACACCATGGTCTAAATGGCCAGGTTACATGGACCCCGAAGGCTCAGAGAAGGTTGGGGGAGGGGACCCACTGGAACATCTGTTGGAAGACAGATGATAGCCTCCCATCAAGGCCATCCAGCGTGTTCTTTAACGTGCAGAGGTTATGGCTCTCTCGCACATGGGACCACGGCTTTCGTTTTTTTTTTGCATTAACTGTTCGATATTTCGTTATTTTGCATTAACTGTTGGATATTTTTTTTTGCATTAACTGTTGGATATTTTTTTTTTGCATTAACTGTTGGATATTTTGTTGTTTTTTTGCATTAACTGTTGGATATTTCGTTTTTTTTGCACTAACTGTTGGATATTTCGGGTTTTTTTGCATTAACGGTTGGATATTTCTTTTTTTTTGCATTAATCTGTTGGATATTTCGTTTTTTTTTGCATTAACTTGTATATATATATTTTGCATTAAATGTTGTATATTTCGTTTTTTTTGCATTAACTGTTGGATATTTCGTTTTTTTTGCATTAATTGTTGGATTTTTTTTTTGCATTAACTGTTGGATATTTCCTTTTTTGCATTAACTGTTGGATATTTCGGGTTTTTTTTCATTAACTTGGATATATATATATTTTGCATTAAATGCTGGATATTTCGTTTTTTTTGCATTAAATGTTGGATATTTCGTTTTCTTGCATTAACTGTTGGATATTTGTTTGGTTCGGTGTTGTTTTCATCTCGTTTAACGAAAACAAACAAAAAAAAAAGAGATATTGCGTTTACTTTGTTGTCTGTTTGTCCGTCTGTGGACATCGATTTTTTTCTTTTTTTTCTGTTTTAGAGATTTATTGAAAATTCTTTTTAGGTTGGATAATACGATTCGCACTTTCGGAATCTACCAATAGCTATAACTGCGCCCTCTAACGGTGGAAAATCTTCAGAAATGCAAAGTTTCAGATGAATATTACATATATGCATTTATGCTAGAAATTTCAAATTTTGATGGTGGAATTCGAAAATCATGAACTTTTCATTGGCAACAAAGAGTTGTCCCCTTACAACTATGGGGGCGGTAGAAGGGATGCTCATCGGTAGCACACCAGGCTCGTAATTTGCAATTTCAAAGTTCGAGTCCCAGGTAGGCCAGCGGTCAGATTTAGCTGCAAAATTCCACGTCCTGACCTTGGTCAGTAGCGGATACCGATTGGCTTCGAAATGTCGCTGTCCGTCGGACAGGACGTTAAGCCATGGTTCCGTGTGCGGGAGAACCATACCCTGTGCACGTCAGAGAACACGCTGGATTGCCTCGGTGGAAAGCTATCATCTGTCTCCCAACAACTGTTCCAGTGAGTCCCCTCCCTCAAACTTCTCTGAGCCTTGGGGGTCCTTGTCACCTGGCCATTTAGCCCATTGTGTGCAAAAAAGTGCCGCTGAGAATTAAAAAACGCAACGTCAAAGGGCACGCTGGATGGCCTTGACGGAATGCTACCTACCATTTGTCTCCCAACAACTGTCCAGTGGGTATCTTCCCCTAACCTTCTCTGAGCCTTCGGGGACATTGTGACCTGGCCATTTAGCCCATTGTGTGCAAAAAGGTGCCGCTAAGAATTTAAAAATGCAACGTTAACGGACACGCTGAATGGCCTTGACGGGAGGCTACCATCTGTCTCCCAACAATTATCCAGTGGGTTCCCTTTCCCGATGATGTTCCAGATGTTCCTTTCCAGATGATGAGAAAGGAATAAAATTAAGGAGGATAAAATCTGTAGGGATGAAGTGAGATAAATAGATGAGAAAAAGGTAAGAAGAAAGAGACGAAGGAAAAGGGAATAATATGATGATGGTAAAGATTATGATGATGATCACACGCTGACGGTGATGATGTAGACTAAAGAAAAGAATTAAAAATGCAGGATAATAAAATATGTGGAAGAAAGGGTTAAAAGCAATGGAAAAGGAAGTAAAAGTGAAAATAAGAGTACGTGATGATCATAGGATGATAACGATGTCGCAGACAATAATAAAAGAATAAAATACAAGATAAAAGATGTACAAATAACATGTGACAATCCCGCGAAGAAAAGCAGAAGATATGGTGACGATGATTCTGAAGAGAGAAGAGTGCGACGCGGACAATAACATTAAACCAAAACAACATTCGGATGATGGAGAAAATAAGATAAAAAAGGGGGGGGGAGGAAAATAACGTTGAGGAGAGTAACACAGCGATGGGATAGTAACAGTGAAGAAAAACACCAATGAGAACAATAACATTAAAGAGAAATATCGATGGTGACAATAACGTTGAAGAACAAAACAGAGATGGAGACCATGATATCGAAGAGAAAAATAAATCGATGGGAACAATGACATCGAAGAGAAAAATAAATCGATGGGAACAATGACATCGAAGAGCAAAATAAATCGATGGGAACAATGACATCGAAGAGAAAAATAAATCGATGGGAACAATGACATCGAAGAGAAAAATAAATCGATGGGAACAATGACATCGAAGAGAAAAATAAATCGATGGGAACAATGACATCGAAGAGAAAAATAAATCGATGGGAACAATGACATCGAAGAGAAAAAAATCGATGTGGACAAAAGATTAAAGAAACCGATTCTATTAATAAGACAAAGATGTTGATCGTCGAGAGAGCGAAAGATAGCTTGTTATTGATGATGATAAAGTAAGACGAAAATTTTGATGTCTATAATGGTAACATGAATATATAAAAAAGAGATGGACAGAATGTTGATAACAAAAGTCCATGATATCGATGTTGACAATAAAAGAAAAATGTATTGATGGGGAGGATAATAAAAGACGAAGGTGCTGATGATAATGATAAGGCAGAAAGCAAAGATGTTGAAGAGCATGATAGTAACACAAACTGAAAAAAGGAAAAAAAATGTTAGTGACAATAACGAAAAGAGACAATGCTGACCATAAAAGGTGATGTCAACAGTGATGATGCGTGAACAAAGAAATAGAAGCATCGATGGTGACTATGATGACAGAATATAGCGATGACTCTGAAAGGTGATGTCAACAATGATGGTGATGATTAGAAGAGAGACAAAAGTGTTTATGATGAAAGAAGACGGTGATGACTGTGAAAAATGACCTCAACAGTAATGATGATGGCTACAAGAGCTAAAAGCGTCGCTGATGACGACGATGAAAGAAGACAGTGATGACCGTAAAAGTTACATGTTGAAGAAGAGTAAAATAGGAAAAGAGAAGAGAAAGTTTCCAACTTATGATAAAAATGTATCTATGAAAATAAAGGATAACATGATGGGAAAAAGGTTAGAGATGGCACTGAAGTAACGAAAGAGAGAATGAAGATAGAAGGAAGAGATTGAGTAATGGAAGATGGTCAAAGTGGAGGATCAAAAGAAAGTGATGAAAGATGCGAATGGTGAAGGAGGCTGTTTTCATCTCATATATAGGAAAAGCTCCATTTGGTACATCCATCACATATACCTCTCTCTCTGCATGAATATCGAATATATAAATTCATTCACTCAGAATATCTAAAGAAAGAACTAAACTACACCACCGAGAAACAAACCACAGACCGGAGAACTAAGAAAAAAAGTAATAAAAAGAAAAGGAAAACGAAATAAATGAAAAAGGAAAAAACTGGAAGTGCAGTTTGAGTAATAGAGCGAAGGTAGCGCTCGCTCTGGTGTCACAAGACGTTGACAGTCGAGCGCGTATGGTCCCCTCGAGTCTTCCCTTGCCTATCTTTGAGAGTAGTGGGCGGCCAGAGAACCAGCTGATAGATTGGCTACAGCCAGAGAGTCTGTCTGCTCGTGCCTTCCCGTCTAGCAAAGTGCTACTGTACACATCGTGACTGGGAGTTGTTCTCCTTTTCTTGGCTGACATCGGCACCAAAATTCCCCCCCCCCTCCCCAACACCTCCCCGAGGAAGTTGAGAAGACATCGATTCCTTAGGAAGACATAGTCATCTCTTTCCCTTTCCCGTAGGAAGACGGAGAGGCTGGGATCAAGGGATGCTGGCTATTCTTCTGGGTTTCAGTCGCTCTTATATCTATATACTCTGGAGGAGAATGAGCTGGTGGGGATGCAGGGGAGGAACAGGGATGAAAGGTTGTCTCGGGGATGGTTTGCCGTCTTTTACTCGTGTAAAGGGATGAGATGATGGTTTTGGAAGATGAGAAATGGAGCATTAATTTCGAGATGAAAACGATTAAATTAGTTTTCACGTTACAAAAAAATCTAAGGAGGAATAAAAGAATATTTTCAAAATATAAAACGGCAGGTAAAACGGAAATAAATATACTTTCCTTCCAAAATATTACAGAATTTCTCTATTATTTCAATGGGAATCTAAATTCGAAGCTTTGTAATCTCCAACATATGAATTTCAAGCTAAAATGTGACTGAACGTAAATTAAAGATCATAATCAACTCTTTTAAAATCTCGTTTTTCAACAATATTTGATCAGTATTAAAAGAGTTATGGAAGCTGGAATGTTTAATAATAATTACCTGGTTTTACACAAATATTCATGTATTTTAATATTCAAATAAACATTATGCAAACTTCTGAAATATGTAATTATTTTCTTAAATGGTTTGTAACTTAATTAATAAGTTGATTATTTTTTTGAGGTTATTCTTATGATGACTTACTGTTTTGAAATAGTCTAGCTTCCATAAGTATTTAAATATTGAACGAATATTATAGAAAAACGGGATTTAAATAGATTTGATTAAAAACTGAATTCTATCTTCAGTCACCTTTTTTCAGTAAAATACATATTTTAGACATTATAAAGCCGGACACAATAAAGAACATGCTGGATACTTTTAAAGAGGGGCTTCCATCTGTTCCCTACACTGTAAAAAAGTTGTTATGTTGGACCATTTTATGGATAGCAGCTAGCTAACCACCATATTATGGTGTAGTGTTACACCCAAAAAGTGTAACCTAACACCAGAGCGAAGTGTAACACCATATTCTGGTGTTGCACATGTTTATGGTGTTTACACCATAATATGGTGTAACCATACATTCGAAAAGTGAAACACTATCATCATTTGAAACAGTAAAATAATGCCGCATTCTATCCAACACCAGAAACTGAGGTAAGTGAATACCATTTTTATGTGAATGTTCATGCCTCAAAAACCAAACAAATTAACGACAATTACATTATTACTGTTGCTTAACAGTTGGAACAAAGAATTACTTTATGAAATAAATATAAACATTTTGACTGGTAGATGTAGATAATTAAATAAATGAAGAAATAATAAAGTGCTTTTTCTGGTGTTTGGAATATTGAAAAAAAAACGATCATTCTTACAATTTAAATGTTTTTTTAATTATTACATAATAATGAAATAAAATTAAGTGCCAAATTCAAGAACTGGCTATTATTAGTTCATTGTAAAATTTTAGAATGTGATTTTGTTTCAAGGTTGGTGTTAGGTTACTTCAGAATATTGTGTGAAATATGAAAAATGTGTCAAGTCCTGACATTATAACATTTTGTGATTAAGGTCACTCCATAAACTGGTGTAAAAATAAAAATAATAAATACCCCATCAAGCAGCTGCTTGCCACAGAGGTCTGACAGGAGCCTGTAAGTTTATATGCCAGAGTAGAAGGTCTGTGAGGATGGCAGGACCTCAGCAGAAAAACAACACAAACGTCCATGCCTTACCCGGGGCTCGAACCCAAGGTCCCTTAGATCAGTAGCCAAGCGCACTAACCACTGGTGTAACACTACACAATCTTTTTACTTTATAAAATCTATCCAGTGTGTCCCATTCTTCTACCAAGCATTGCATAACAATATTTATGCAAATTTATATTGTTTTTTATGCAAACAAATGTTTTGTGTAAACATGATTTATTATGTAAACAAAAGTATTAATCGTAGGTAAAAACAACGCAACCTAATATATACGTATATTATATATATATGATGAAAATATTTTAATTATGAGATTGCATTTGGTAATGTTCACATACCTAAGAAAAATGTGTATATTGCAAACTGAACGTGCATCTGTTATACGGAAAAATTATTCCAAATCGAACCATATCTTTCAGATTTGTGTCAGAGTGTTCTAACCACTAAACGAACACCAGCTCTGTCATTCATACACTAATGTGACTTATTCGTCATTCTATACTGGAGCCATCTATGATTGGGAAAGACAACTTCTTTTCGAAAGTTGCTCTGAATATAACATGTAAATGAGAAAGTCACTCACACTAAAACAATATTAATGAAATAATCAATGAATAATAAATATATAGAGTTACCAGTGAAGCAGAAATTAATTTTGCCAATGTACGGTACGCTAATCCACGTCTTTCCAGATTCATGCCAGAGATTCTAACCACTAAACTAACACCAGCTCCTTCATTTGTCCACTAATGTTACTTATAAATCTTCCCAAACTTATCGTACATGGCGCCATCTATGTTGGCAAAGGAAATTTCATTTTCCACAATTGCTGTGAATAATATGTAAATAAGAAAGTCACTTACGCTGAAGCGATATTAATGAAATAATTGATCAATAATAATACACAGAACTACCTGTTGGCACAGAATTTCAAAAAATATTCACTCCTATTAACTACTATAATGATAAAGCAATACGTTTGGTTGTATTTTTTTTAAAGAACATTTGTATGTTTCTATTTTACAGTGGGACGTGAACCAGTGAAACTTCCTGTAATGGTTTACATCCACGGAGAATCTTATGACTGGAATGCTGGCAATCCTTACGATGGCAGAGTGCTGGCCAGCTTTGGCAATGTAGTTGTGGTTACCATTAATTACAGGTTAGGAGTTCTAGGTAAGTTGATTCCTTCATTTGTCCACTAATGTTACTTCTAAATCTTCCCGAACTTATCGTACATGGCGCCATCTATGTTGGCAAAGGAAATTTCATTTTCCACAATTGCTGTGAATATCTTTTCTTTTCTGGAGCTTGGGTTGGGTTGTGGGTTGTTTTACCTCTGAGCGGCACTTTTTTGCACACCATGGGCTAAATGGCCAGGTCACATGGACCCCGAAGGCTCAGAGAAGGTTGGGGGAGGGGACCCACTGGAACAGCTGTTGGGACACAGATGGTAGCCTCCCTTCAAGGCCATCCAGCGCGTTCTTTAACGTTGGGTTGTTTTACCTCTGAGCGGCACTTTTTTGCACACCATGGGCTAAATGGCCAGGTCACATGGACCCCGAAGGCTCAGAGAAGGTTGGGGGAGGGGACCCACTGGAACAGCTGTTGGGAGACAGATGGCAGTCTCCCGTCAAGCCCATCCAGTGTGTTCTTTAACGTTGGGTTGTTTTACCTCTGAGCGGCACTTTTTTGCACACCATGGGCTAAATGGCCAGGTCACATGGACCCCGAAGGCTCAGAGAAGGTTGGGGGAGGGGACCCACTGGAACAACTGTTGGGAGACAGATGGTAGCCTCCCGTCAAGGCCATCCAGCGTGTTCTTAAACGTGCACAGGGTATGCCTCTCCCACAAACGGGGCCACGGCTTAACGTCCCATCCGACGGACGGCGGCCTTTCCATGCCCATCGGTGTCCCCTACTGACCGTGGGCAAGGCGGGGAATTTTGCGGAGATAAATCTCAACGCTGACCTAGCTGGGACTCGAACCTGGGAACTACAGATTACGAGCCTGGCGCGCTACCGACTGAGCCACCCCCGCCCCTTTTCTGGAGCTAATCGGAACTTTAACTGCAGGGTTTTATATTACAAAACCTTTGGTTGCTAGTTTTGTTGATTTCGAAAAGGCTTTTGACTCTGATGATCGTCATAACTTGGGGTTGATTGTGAGATTGTATGGCATACCAGACAAGTTAGTTAACATAATGAAAGCTCTCTATAATAACACTGAGTCGTGTGTGAGAGTTGGTAAGGCTTGTAGCAATTGGTTTAGCATTACTTCTGGTGTTCGACAAGGGTGCATTTTGTCTCCTTTTTTCTTTAGCTTGGTTATTGATTATGTTATGCGAAATTCACTTCAAAGGAAAGATTTTGGCCTTAAATGGACTGGAGATACGAAAATTTCTGATTTAGATTATGCTGATGATTTAACCCTTTTGGCAAATGATGTTGATGAGATGAATTCTTTCATTCGAGCTGTTGATGAGACTGGTAGTAGAGTAGGTTTGGTTATACACATAGTGAAAACTAAAGTGATGAAAATTGGTCAGGCAAACTGTGATTCTGTTAATCTGAATGGTTGCAGTCTTGAGCAGGTGTCACAGTTTAATTATCTTGGGAGCTATGTAACAGATAATGGTGATGTGCGGCATGAGATTAACAGACGAATAGGGATTGCTGCCGGGACTTTTAAGAATCTATGGAGAGTGTGGAGAAATAGGCGTATACACTTAAAGACTAAAATTAGACTGTATAATAGTTTGGGTCTTTCTAGGGTTAGTTATGGTAGTGAAACGTAGACACGTTTTATACAAGATAACAGGAAACTGGATGCATAAGTAGTGTATCTTGGGCATTAGGTGGTTCAACTTTGTAACTAATGATGAGGTTAGGCAACGGAGTTGGCAAACTCCTTTAAGCATCATATTTTGCAGAGAGAGACTCCGTTGGTTTGGCCATATTTCCCTTATGAATATTTATAGATTGGCGAATAGGGTTATGAACAGTGTGCCTAGAGGCCTCAGAAAGAGGTGGAGACCTAGGATGCGGTGGTCAGATAATGTGTAAAAAGGACCTTGTTAGAATTGGCGTGCAGTGGCCAGATGCAGCAGATATAGCTCAGAACAAATATGCTTGGAGAATTAAATTGCACGGTCTGGTTGGATCTTCGTAGTCCATGGCTGCTTCAGGATGATGATGATGATGATGATGATGATGATGATGATGATGATGGGGTTAAAGGAAACTCAATTTGAGGGTTTCCTTTAACCTCAACACAACATCAGACAAAGTTTTTCTCTTTCAAAACAGATATTTTTTTAAATAATATATTTATTTATTTAAACAGTTTCAAATAAATCATTTCTATTTAGAAATGTCCCACAAAGTTAACAGCTTATCTGTTGCTTTTCAAATTCGGGAAGAAATCGGATAAAAAAAAATAATGAAATATTTCCCAAATTCAGGTTGAAATCGGGTAAAAAAAATAATAATGAAATGTTGTTTCTCAAATTCTCGTTAAAATCGGGTCAAAAGAATAACAATGAAATATTGTTTCTTAAATTCGGGTTGAAATTGGGTCACATAATATTATAATAAAATGTTTCTCAAATTCTGGTTAAAATCGGGTCAAAAGAGTAATAATGAAATATTGTTTCTTAAATTCGGGTTGAAATCGGGTCACAGTATAATAATGAAATGTTGTTTGTCAATTCCGTATTGATATTGGGTAAAAAGAATAATAATGAAATGCTATTTCTCAAATTCGGGAAGAAATCGGGTCAAAAGAATAATAATGAAATGTTGTTTTTTAAATTCGGGAAGAAATCGGATCATAAGAATAATAATGAAATGTTGTTTCTCAAATTCGGGTTGAAATCGGGTCAAAAGAATAATAATGGAATATTGGTTCTCAAATTCGGGTTGAAATCGGGTCAAAAAATAATAATGAAATGTTGTTTCTCAAATTCGAGTTGAAATCGGGTAAAAAAAATGAAATATTTTTTCCCAAATTCGGTTTGAAATCGAGTCAAAAGAATAACAATCAAATGTTGTTTCCCAATTTCTGGTTAAACTCGGGTCGAAAAAATAATAATGAAATATTTTTTCCGAAATTCGGTTTGAAATCGAGTCAAAATAACAACAATGAAATTTTGTTTCCCAAATTGTGGTTAAAATCGGGTCAATAGAATAAATAATGAAATATTGTTTCTTAAATTCGGGTTGAAATCGGGTCACAAAATAATAATAAAATGTTGTTTTACAAATTCTAGTTAAAATCGGCTCAAAAGAATAATAATGAAATATTTTTTCTTAAATTCGGGTTGAAATCAGGTCACAGAATAATAATAAAATGTTGTTTGTCAAATCCGGTTTGAAATCGGGTCAAAAGAATAATAATGAAATGTTGTTTCTTAAATTCGGATTGAAATGGAACCGAAAGAATAATAATGAAATGTTGTTTCTCAAATTCGGGTTGAAATCGGGTATAACAAATAATAATGAAATATTTTCCCAAATTCGGGTGGAAATTGGGTCTAAAGAATAACAATGAAATGTTGTTTCCCAAATTCTGGTTAAAATCGGGTCAAAAAATAATAATGAAATATTTTTCCCAAATTCGGGATGAAATCGAGTCAAAAGAATAACAATGAAATGTTGTTTCCCAAATTCTGGTTAAAATCGCATCAAAAGAATAATAATAAAATATTTTTTTCCCAAATTCGGGTTGAAATCGGGTCACAGAATAATAATAAAATGTTTTTTTTTCCAAATTTTGGTTAAAATCAGATCAAAGGAATAATAATGAAATATTCTTTCTGAAATTCGGGTTGAAATCGGGTCAAAAGAATAACAATGAAATGTTGTTTCCCAAATTCGGGTTGAAATCGGGTCAAAAGAATAATAATGAAATGTTGTTTCCCAAATTCTGGTTAAAATCGGGTCAAAAGAATAATAATGAAATGTTGTTTCCCAAATTCTGGTTGAAATCGGGTCACAAAATAATAATGAAATGTTGTTTCTGAAATCCGGGTTGAAATCGGGTCGAAAGAACATTAATGAAACGTTGTTTGTCAAATCCGGGTTGAAATCGGGTCAAAAGAATAATAATGAAATGTTGTTTCTTAAATTCTGTTGAAATCGGGTCACAGAATAATAAGGAAATGTTGTTTCTCAAATTCTTGTTGAAATTGGGTCAAAAGAATAATAATGAAATGTTGTTTCCCAAATTCTGGTTAAAATCGGGTCAAAAGAATAATAATGAAATGTTGTTTCCCAAATTCTGGTTGAAATCGGGTCACAGAATAATAATGAAATGTTGTTTCTGAAATTCGGGTTGAAATCGGGTCAAAAGAACATTAATGAAACGTTGTTTGCCAAATCCAGGTTGAAATCGGGTCAAAAGAATAATAATGAAATGTTGTTTCTCAAATTCGGGTTGAAATCGGGTCAAAAAATAATAATGAAATATTTTTATCCAAATTCGGGTTGAAATCGAGTCAAAAGAATAAAAATGAAATGTAGTTTCCCAAATTCCGTTTGAAATCTGATCAGAAGAATAATAACGAAATATTGTTTCTCAAATTTTGGTTGAAATACGATCAAAGGAATAATAACGAATTTTTTTTTTCAATTCCAGGTTGAAATCGTGTTAAAATAAAAACAGTTCAAATGTTTAGATACGAGGAAATAATATTGTTGTGAATTTTTAAATGGATAAGCACTGAGCGTGAGTTCAAAATAATTAGCATATGCGTACCACTTCAAAATATGAATGACATTATTTATCAAAATGGCACAAAATTTACACAAATCAATCAATCTTATCTAAACACAACATTTCTGTTCTACTTAGTACAAAGACAAACCACAGAGAAGGGAAGTACTAATTTGGCTTATCCTTACAATGTTTATGCTGCAATGGGTTGTTTGGGTTGTTTTAGCTCTGAGCTGCACTTTTTTGCACACAATGAGCTAAATGGCCAGATCACAAGGACCCCGAAGGCTCAGAGAAGGTTGGAGGAGGGGACCCACTGGAACAGCTGTTGGGAGACAGATGGTA
This sequence comes from Ryuthela nishihirai, assembly GCA_038380435.1. NCBI lineage: Eukaryota > Metazoa > Arthropoda > Arachnida > Araneae > Heptathelidae > Ryuthela > Ryuthela nishihirai. Next base: position 44,402,829 of record JAWZYU010000022.1, read on the forward strand.
GCCTCCCGTCAAGGCCATCCAGCGTGTTCTTTAACTTTGGGTTGTTTTACCTCTGAGCGGCACTGTTTTTGCGCACAATGAGCTAAATGGCCAGGTCACAAGGACCCCGAAGGCTCAGAGAAGGTTGGGTGAGGGGACACACTGGAACATCTGTTGGGAGACAGATGGTAGCTTCCCGTCAAGACCATTCAGCGTGTTCTTTAAGGTTTGTTTGTTCTGCCTCTGAGAGGCACTTTTTTTGCGCACAATGAGCTAAATGGCCAAGTCACAAGGACCCTGAATGCTCAGAACAGGTTGGGTGAAGGGACCCACTGGAACAGCTTTTGGGAGAAATAGCTTTTGGGAGGTAGCCTCCCGTCAATGCCATCCAGCGAGTTCTTTAACGTTGGGTTGTTTTACCTCTGAGCAGCACTGTTTTTGCACACAATGAGCTAAATGGCCAGGTCACAAGGACTCCGAAGGCTCAGAGAAAGTTGGGTGCCCACTGGAACATCTGCTGGGAGACAGATGGTAGCCTCCCGTCAAGGCCATCCAGCGTGTTCTTTAACGTGCACAGGGTATGGCTCTCCCGCACACGGGGCCACGGCTTTACGTCCCTTCCGACGTACGGCGGCCTTTTCAAGCCCATCGGTTTTCCCTACTGACCGTGGGCAGGGCGGGGAAATTTTGCGGCGATAAATCTCAACGCTGACCCAGCTGCGACTCGAACCTGGGAACTACAGATTACGAGCCTGGCGCGCTACCGACTGAGCCACCCCCGCCCCCTCGAACCCAGGTAACTTTAATCAGATAGCCAAGCACAGTATCCACTCTGCATATAATAATTCTAATATATATTATTAAATATAATATGTATTAGAAAATAAAATATATTATGTATTTGCAGGGACGGTATTACCGCAGGGACGGTGAGATATCTAGTACTAAAAAGCGAAATATTTTCATGTGAAAAAATATTTCAGAAGTAAAGCAAAGAAAAAAATACGTCAAACAATTATCACATTACTATCACTAAGGCGGGATGGCTCAGTCGGAAGCTCAAGAACCTCATAATTTGCAGTTCCCAGCTTCGAATCTCAGTTGGGCCAGCATCGGACATTAAGCCTTGGCCCCGTGGGCATGAGAGCCATACCCTGTGCACGTTTAAGAACATTATGGATGACCTTGACGGGAGGCTACCATCTTTCTCCCAACCATTGTCTACTGGGTCCCGTCCCCCCAAACTTCCCTGAGTTCTTCGGCTCTTTGTGACCCGGCTATTTAGCCCATTACGTGCAAAAAAGTGCAGCTCAGAGGTAAAACAACTGGACTAAGCATGGGATATTATGTTATCAGAAACTGAACCCTCGGTATCTTTGTGACTTGGTCATTTTGCCCATTGTATGCAAGAAGTCCTGCTCAAAAGGTTAAACAACCCAACTATACACCTTTACATAAAGGGTGGAGATAAACTTGAAGCTCCTTTGCGTTGTAAACGTTTCTAATGCAGCATAAAAACACACAGGGGCATGTCCGCTGATTTCGTAGTCTGGTGCGTTAATCACTAGACTAGGTATAGGTCACATAGTTCCACAAACTGAAAGCAAATGGCCAGAACTAGGCTACATGCAAAGCTATATATACCATAATGTGCCGAGATCTGCATTAAACATTAAAGTGATTTTAACATAAAGATGCTATATATATATCTCTCTCTCTCACTATATTAAATAATTTTTCTTAAAATTTAATTGGTAGCTACTTCTTTTTCAAAAATTTCAATTAATTTTACAATATTTATAATATATTGTTTGTACTAATCTATTTAAATTAAATGACTTATTTCTAAACTTTAAATTTTTTTAAATTTTAAATAACCCCTCAAGCAGCTACTTGCAACAGGGGTCTAACAGGAGCCTGTTCGTTTAATACGCCACAGTAGAAGGTCTGTAAGGTTGACGGGACATCAGCAGCAAGACAACAGAAACATCCATGCCTTACTCTGGGGCTCGAACCGAAGTCCCGTTGATCAGTAGCCAAGCGCGCTAACCACTCTGCAAATTAAATCGAAAGGAATAACGATAACTAATCAGTAGCAAATGAAATAAAAAATTAATAACGAAAACTAATCAGTAGCAAATGAAATAAAAATTAAATAACGAAAACTAATCAGCAGCAAATGTAATTACAAAAAGAATAACGGTAAGTGATCAGTAGCAAATGTAATAACGAAAAGAATAACGATAACTGATCGGTAGCAAATGTACAAACAAAAAAGAATAATGATTACTAAGCATATGCAAATGTAATTACAAAAAGAATAACGATAACTGATCAGTTGCAAATGTACAAACAGAAAAGAATAACGATTACTAAGCATATGCAAATGTAATTACAAAAAGAATAACGATAACTGATCAGTTGCAAATGTACAAACAAAAAGAATAACGATAACTGATCAGTAGCAAATGTACAAAAAAAAGAATAACGATTACTAAGCATATGCAAATGTAATTACAAAAAAGAATAACGATAACTGATCAGTAGCAAATGTACAAACAAAAAAGAATAACGATTACTAAACATTAGAAAACGTAATTATAAAAAGAATAACGATAACCGATAAGTAGCAAATGTAAGAACAAAAGAAACAACAGCTAATCAATAACAAATGTACAAACAAAACGAATAACGATAACTAAGCATAAGCAAGTGTAATAACAAAAGAAATAACGATAACTAAGCATTAGCAAATTGTAATTACAAAAAGAATAGCGATAACTAAGCATTAGCAAATTATTATTACAAAAAGAATAGCGATAACTAAGCATTAGCAGAGGTAATTACAAAAAGAATAACGATAACTAAGCATAAGCAAATGTAATTACAAAAAGAATAACGATAACTAAGCATTAGCAAATTGTAATTACAAAAAGAATAGCGATAAGTAAGCATTAGCAAAGGTAATTACAAAAAGAATAGCGATAACTAAGCATTAGCAAAGGTAATTTCAAAAAGAATAACTATAAAAAAGCATTAGCAAATTGTAATTACAAAAAGAATAGCGATAACTAAGCATTAGCAAAGGTAATTACGAAAAGAATAGCGATAACTAAGCATTAGCAAAGGTAATTACAAAAAGAATAGCGATAACTAAACATTAGCAAAGGTAATTACAAAAAGAATAGCGATAACTAAGCATTAGCAAATGTAATTACAAAAAGAATAACGATAACTGATTAGTAGCAAATGTAAGAACAAAAGAAATAATGATAACCAATCAGTAGCAAATGTACAAACAAAAAGAATAACGATAACTAAGCATAAGCAAGTGTAATAATAAAAGGAATAACGATAACTAAACATTAGCAAATGTAATTACAAAAAGAATAACGATAACTAAGCATTAGCAAATGTAATTACAAAAAGAATAACGATAATAAGCATTAGCAAATGTAATTACAAAAAGAATAACGATAACTAAGCATTAGCAAATGTAATTACAAAAAGAATAACGATAATAAGCACTAGCAAATGTAATTACAAAAAGAATAACGATAACTAAGCATTAGCAAATTGTAATTACAAAAAGAATAGCGATAACTAATCAGTAGGAAATGTAATAACAAAAGAAATAACAATGACTAATCAGCAAACGTAATAACAAAAGGAATAATGATAGCTGATCAGTAGCTTTGACAAGCAAATTGAATAATAAAAAGATTAATGATAACTAATAAGTAGCTATCACTTGCAAATATATAACAAAAGGAATAAAGATAACTAATCAGTAGCAAATATAAAAAAAGGAAGAAATTCAATTTAGAAATAGCATTAAATGAGGCAAAAATGCATTATTGTCCAATACACAAGTTGCGAAATAACAACCAGCAGGCATAAAGTTCCAAAAAATAAATATCAGTAACTATTTCCAAGAACTGGAAAACAACTAAGATTTGGAAGAAAAAAATGTAAGAACTAGTTATTAACTAGCATCAAAATCCCAAATAACATTAACGAGATCTCAACTATCACCAAGCAGAGAAATAAAATAAACCAGGTGAAAATTAGTATCAAGCAATCAAATAACTATAGCTAGCAGTCGACTCATACTAAACGACTACATAAAAATGTGTGGCAATCAATAGCAAGCAATGAAATGAAAATAACTAGACCACGACTATACCAAATGACCAAATAAAAATAAATAGCTGGGATTAAAGAATAAAAGAAGAAACAAATATAACCAACATACAGCTACTGCTAAATGACCAAATAAACACAACCATGTCACAAAAATGGATAAAAAAAACTAAATATGAATGAAAGGCTGGTAAATGTTACCAAGAGACGAAAAGGAACTAGATATTAATTTGCGCAACTGATTAAGATAAGTAGTTGTTAAATAGCTAAAAACAAACAGTATGTCGCTGAAAGGTTCATAATTTAAAGAACAATTGATTGTAAGTAGGAAAACGAAGAGGATGCAAAAGCAAGAGACATCAAAAGAAAGAAAGAAAAAAAGAAAGGAAGAGAGAAAAAAAGAAGAGAAAAAAGAAAGAAAGAAAGAAAGAAAGAGAGAGAGAGAGAGAGAGAGAAGCGAGAAAGAAAGAAAGGAAGAGAGAAAGGAGGGAAGGTAGAAAGAAAGAAAGAAAGAAAGAAAGAAAGAAAGAAAGGAGGTAAGGTAGAAAGAAAAGAACGGAAGAGAGAGAGAAAGAAAGAACAAAAAGTTGACAAAAATAATAACAAAATAAATGAAGCCGAACAAGAGCACAAAAAAGAAGACAAAAAGCGCGCGCGCACGCACACGCACACACATAAAAAAATCTAAAAATGAAGAAGAAAAACGCAAAAAAAAATCCAAAAAATTAAGATAAAAGCACAAAAAAGAAGAAAAACAATACTAAAAAGGGGGAAATATTATTCATAAAAAAGAAAAGACAAGTAACACCACTAATAAATGATAAAAGAAAAGAAACAACAAAAAAAGAGACATAGAAAAGACAGAAGAATAACACCAAATTGCTGTCATCGTGTAACAAAGACCAAATTCAAGAAACAAAAATAAGAATCCAGGAAAGCGCAGACAAAAGTGGCAAAACAAATTAACGTATATTTCGAAGAAGGTAATTTACTTTTGTCACCAAAGCAATTATGATTATTCTCTTTGGTTATTCAATTTCCTTTCTCTTCCTTTTCCTCTAACCTCGAACCACAATTTTCCGTTCACAAAAACTCAATTTTCGGAATCTCCGACGACGCGAAAAGCAAAATACAAAAAAAAAAAATCATATTTCCTCGAATTTCTTTTGTTCTTAAGAAATCTTCCTCGAATTTCCATTTCCAGAAGCGCAACAATTGTCACCACGAATTTCCGTCCGTTCGTTTCGGAGTCTGCGTTGGGGGAAGAGGGGAAGTAAAATCTCCACCCCCTCCAACCGCGGATGTCATCTTCTCACCCAAATATAATCTCGTAAACAAAATAAAACAAAACAGATCACATCGATCAATTTTCGTAAAAAAGAGGGAAGGGGGAAAAAGGGGGAACTTTTCCATCTAGCCATCTTTATTGTTCTGAAATGCGACTTGATTCGACATAGAAAAAGAACTGCATCAGCTGTGACTCAGTTGACAATCGAATCCTCCGTTTCCCTCTAGTGACTCTTTTCCCAAACCTATGCATATCAATTGTTCCTAGCATCCTCCTGAGGTAAAGATCACTTGTCCGACCGCGTCCGCTGATTTTTACGAGATAGATAGAAAAAATGAAAAGTTTGATCCCCGTGGACTTTGACGTCACTTATCATATAATATTTATGTTATTCCGTGTTGCGAATGGGTCGAAGCTTCCCATCAATCCTTTTATTCTAGAGCTTTCTTAATATTAAGGACCATTCTTTTCCTCACAGGTTTCTTTATATTTCAGAGATTCCTTTTATTATAGACTTTCCCTTTCAATAAAAAAACTTCGGTTCCATTTCCCAGCTTTACTTTCACCCAATTTTCCTCTTATTCCACAGTTTCTTTTGGCATTCCTCAGTTTTCCTTTTACTATATACTTTTATTTTATTCAATATCCTCTTTTATTTCACAGATTCAATTTATTGAACAGCTTCCCTGATAATTCAATATTGAATTTATCTCAGAGCATTTCTCATTATCAACAACTTCCGTTTTATTCCACAGTTTCTTTTACATTCCACACTTTTCCTGTTATTTTACATGCTCATTTTATTTAAATATTCTGTTTTCCTTTTCAGAGATTCAACTGGAGAACTTTCCTATTGTTTTAGAAATTCCTTTTATCCCCAAACTTTCCTTATATTCCAGAGCTTTCTTTTTTCTTTTTTCTGTTTTCTGTTACTTACCCCCATGGGGCGGGGGTGGCTCAGTCGGTAGCGCGCCAGCCTCGTAATCTGTAGTTCCCAGGTTCGAGTCCCAGCTGGGTCAGCGTTGAGATTTATCTCCGCAAAATTACCCCGCCCTGCCCACGGTCAGTAGGGGACACCGATGGGCTTGAAAAGGCCGCCGTCCGTCGGATGGGACGTTAAGCCGTGGCCCCGTATGCGGGAGAGCCATACCCTGTGCACGTTAAAGAACACGCTGGATGACCTTAACGGGAGGCTACTATCTGTCTCCCAACAGCTTTTCCAGTGGGTCCCCTTCCCCAACCTTCTTGGGGACAGGGTGGGACTGGCCATTTAGCCCATGGTGTGCAAAAAAGTGCCGCTCAGAGGTAAAGCAATCCAATCCAACCCCTCCCCCTGATAGGGGACCACCTTGGCGTGGTGGTGGTGGTGGGGGGGGGGGACTTCGGGCCCAGCAACCCGGTCGAAGGCTGTGCCGACCGTCGTGGCGGCACCGGTTGGACATAGCCAAGACCAACCGAGGCCGAAGACATCGCCGACCGATCGGATGACCAGTTGGACGGTGACGGTGTCTTAGGCCTCAACCTCAGGTGTTCTGTGTGAGCAAGTTCAAGGGCTCTACTGAACGGTTTGAGCCCACCTAGTATGTACGAGCCCTATTAAAAGTCTGGGCCTCACTAAGAGTCTCCACCCCGGGAGTCGAGCGAACTTGAATCTACATATCCTTGTTCATGGCTAACCAGGGAACAGATTAAAGTTAGGTTTCTTCCGGTGGTTAGCTTTCCTTCTATAGGACTGCTGCCATGTGAGGCCGGGGTTGAGGTGCGTCTATATGGCGTATTCCTTGCCCCCGGCTCTAGATAAGCACGGCTTTTCATAACCAGGTAGTGTCGTGAGACGGAACCGGGAATTGTCGTGGTTGCATAAGATCGCAACAAAAGAGAGGTGTGTTACTTTTAAGCTTAATTTTTTAAAATAGTATCTTGTATTTCATAGGATTCATTCTATTGACAAGAACAGTTTCAAAAATTCTTTTTATCTTTCAGCTTCCATTATATTCCACAACTTGCCCTTTATTCTGCATTCCTCAACTTTCCTTTTATATATTCATTTTATTCAAATATTCTCTTTTATTTCATAGTTTCGTTTTATGGATGAGGTGGCCTATTGTTTCAGAAATTCTTTTGTCCGACAACTTTCCTTTTTATTCCACATCATTCTTTCACTATCACAGTTTCCTTCTATTTGAACATTCATTTTACTCAATTTCCGAATTTTAATAATGCCCCAACTTCTCTTTCACCTTTTACAAGGGGCGGGTGTGGCTGACGGTAGCGCGACAGGCTCGTTATCTGTAGTTTCCAGGTTCGAGTCCCTGCTGGGTCAGCGTTGAGATTTATCTCCGCAAAATTGCTCCGCCCTGCCCACGGTCAGTAGGGGACACCGATGGGATTGGAAAGGCCGCCGTCCGTCGGATGGGACGTTAAGCCGTGGCCCCGTGTGCGGGAGAGCCATACCTTGTGCACGTTAAAGAACACGCTGGATGGCCTTGACGGGAGGTCACCATCTGTCTCCCAACAGCTGTTCCAGTGGGTCCCCTCCCCCAACCTTCTCTGAGCCTTCGGGGTCCATGTGATGGGCCATTTAGTCCATGGTGTGCAAAAAAGCGCCGCTCAGAGGTAAAACAACCCAACCCTCAGAGAAATTGCTTCAATTTTTGAGCACACTTTTAAATCCTTTGCCATTCCATTTCTTTGATATCTTCTATTCGGTTGGGTTGTTTTACCTCTGAGCGGCACTTTTTTGCACACAATGGGCTAAATGGCCAGGTCACATGGACACCGAAGGCTCAGAGAAGGTTGGGGGGGGACCCACTGGAACAGCTTCTGGAAGACAGATGGTAGTCTCCCGTCAAGGCCATCCAGCGTGTTCTTTAACGTGCACAGAGTGTGGCTCTCCCGCACACGGGGCCACGGCTTAATGTCCCATCCGACGGACGGCGGCCTTTCCAAGCCCATCGGTGTCCCCTACTGACCGTGGGCAGGGCGGGGAATTTTGCGGAGATAAATCTCAACGCTGACCCAGCTGGGAATCGAACCTGGGAACTACAGATTACGAGCCTGACGCGCTACCGACTGAGCCACCCCCGCCCCCTTCTATTCGGACTGCACACTATAAACTATATCCTACATAGCTAGAGACAACAGAAGTAATCTGTTATATCAAATATTGAACAGGACCTTTTGTTGGACATGAACTTTGACTCTTGTTGTCTCCATTGTTCTTTTTGTGTGGCATTATTAGTGAATGTGACAAAGAAATTATTATCTTCACAACAGTGATGTATACTGTCGCTATGAAGCAACAATATGGCATATAAAATTGACTACAAAGAAATTATTAAATCAAACAACAATGATTTGTATCGAGTATGATTACAGGCTGTTTTGTTTTAACTCTGAGCGTCACGTTTTCCACATAATGGGCTAAATAACTAGGTCACAAGGACCCCAAGGACGAAAAAAGGTAGGGAGAAGGGGACCCACTTGACAGCTGTTAGGAAAGAGATGATCTCCCGTGAAGGCCATCCAGCGTATTATTTAATGTATGCTTTCCTGAACATGGGACCGCGGCTTTTCGACCATATTCGATGGATGACTGCGTTTTGAAGCCCAACGGGGTCGCCTTTCTGACCAAGGACAGGGTGGGGACAGGGTGGGGACAAAACCTTCATGATACACGGAGAATTGTGTATTGTTGGGGACAGGGTGGGGACAAAACCTTCATGATACACGGAGAATTGTGTATTGTTGGGGACAGGGTGGGAACAAAACCTTCATGATACACGGAGAATTGTGTATTGTTGGGGACAGGGTGGGAACAAAACCTTCATGATACACGGAGAATTGTGCATTGTTGGGGACAGGGTGGGGACAAAACCTTCATGATACACGGAGAATTGTATATTGTTGGGGACAGGGTGGGGGCAAAACCTTCATGATACACGGAGAATTGTGTATTGTTGGGGACAGGGTGGGGACAAAACCTTCATGATACACGGAGAATTGTGCATTGTTGGGGACAGGGTAGGGGCAAAACCTTCATGATACACGGAGAATTGTATATTGTTGGGGACAGGGTGGGGGCAAAACCTTCATGATACACGGAGAATTGTGTATTGTTGTTGACAGGTTGTTGTTGACAGGGTGCAAAACCTTCATGATACACGGAGAATTGTGTATTGTTGGGGACAGGGTGGGGACAAAACCTTCATGATACACGGAGAATTGTGTATTGTTGTTGACAGGGTGGGGACAAAACCTTCATGATACACGGAGAATTGTGTATTGTTGTTGACAGGGTGGGGACAAAACCTTCATGATACACGGAGAATTGTGTATTGTTGGGGACAGGGTGGGGACAAAACCTTCATGATACACCGAGAATTGTATATTGTTGGGGACAGGGTGGTAGCAAAACCTTCATGATACACGGAGAATTGTGTATTGTTGGGGACAGGGTGGGGACAAAACCTTCATGATACACGGAGAATTGTATATTGTTGGGGACAGGGTGGGGGCAAAACCTTCATGATACACGGAGAATTGTGTATTGTTGGGGACAGGGTGGGGACAAAACCTTCATGATACACGGAGAATTGTGTATTGTTGGGGACAGGGTGGGGACAAAACCTTCATGATACACCGAGAATTGTATATTGTTGGGGACAGGGTGGTAGCAAAACCTTCATGATACACGGAGAATTGTGTATTGTTGGGGACAGGGTGGGGACAAAACCTTCATGATACACCGAGAATTGTATATTGTTGGGGACAGGGTGGTAGCAAAACCTTCATGATACACGGAGAATTGTGTATTGTTGGGGACAGGGTGGGGACAAAACCTTCATGATACACGGAGAATTGTATATTGTTGGGGACAGGGTGGGGGCAAAACCTTCATGATACACGGAGAATTGTGTATTGTTGGGGACAGGGTGGGGACAAAACCTTCATGATACACGGAGAATTGTGTATTGTTGGGGACAGGGTGGGGACAAAACCTTCATGATACACCGAGAATTGTATATTGTTGGGGACAGGGTGGTAGCAAAACCTTCATGATACACGGAGAATTGTGTATTGTTGGGGACAGGGTGGGGACAAAACCTTCATGATACACGGAGAATTGTGTATTGTTGTTGACAGGGTGGGGACAAAACCTTCATGATACACGGAGAATTGTGTATTGTTGGGGACAGGGTGGGGACAAAACCTTCATGATACACCGAGAATTGTATATTGTTGGGGACAGGGTGGTAGCAAAACCTTCATGATACACGGAGAATTGTGTATTGTTGGGGACAGGGTGGGGACAAAACCTTCATGATACACGGAGAATTGTATATTGTTGGGGACAGGGTGGGGGCAAAACCTTCATGATACACGGAGAATTGTGTATTGTTGGGGACAGGGTGGGGACAAAACCTTCATGATACACGGAGAATTGTGTATTGTTGGGGACAGGGTGGGGACAAAACCTTCATGATACACCGAGAATTGTATATTGTTGGGGACAGGGTGGTAGCAAAACCTTCATGATACACGGAGAATTGTGTATTGTTGGGGACAGGGTGGGGACAAAACCTTCATGATACACGGAGAATTGTGTATTGTTGTTGACAGGGTGGGGGCAAAACCTTCATGATACACGGAGAATTGTGTATTGTTGTTGACAGGGTGGGGGCAAAACCTTCATGATACACGGAGAATTGTGTATTGTTGGGGACAGGGTGGGGACAAAACCTTCATGATACACGGAGAATTGTGTATTGTTGTTGACAGGGTGGGGGCAAAACCTTCATGATACACGGAGAATTGTGTATTGTTGGGGACAGGGTGGGGACAAAACCTTCATGATACACGGAGAATTGTGCATTGTTGGGGACAGGGTAGGGGCAAAACCTTCATGATACACGGAGAATTGTATATTGTTGGGGACAGGGTGGGGGCAAAACCTTCATGATACACGGAGAATTGTGTATTGTTGTTGACAGGGTGGGGACAAAACCTTCATGATACACGGAGAATTGTGTATTGTTGGGGACAGGGTGGGGACAAAACCTTCATGATACACCGAGAATTGTATATTGTTGGGGACAGGGTGGTAGCAAAACCTTCATGATACACGGAGAATTGTGTATTGTTGGGGACAGGGTGGGGACAAAACCTTCATGATACACGGAGAATTGTATATTGTTGGGGACAGGGTGGGGGCAAAACCTTCATGATACACGGAGAATTGTGTATTGTTGTTGACAGGGTGGGGACAAAACCTTCATGATACACGGAGAATTGTGTATTGTTGGGGACAGGGTGGGGACAAAACCTTCATGATACACGGAGAATTGTATATTGTTGGGGACAGGGTGGGGGCAAAACCTTCATGATACACGGAGAATTGTGTATTGTTGGGGACAGGGTGGGGACAAAACCTTCATGATACACGGAGAATTGTGTATTGTTGGGGACAGGGTGGGGACAAAACCTTCATGATACACCGAGAATTGTATATTGTTGGGGACAGGGTGGTAGCAAAACCTTCATGATACACGGAGAATTGTGTATTGTTGGGGACAGGGTGGGGACAAAACCTTCATGATACACGGAGAATTGTGTATTGTTGTTGACAGGGTGGGGGCAAAACCTTCATGATACACGGAGAATTGTGTATTGTTGTTGACAGGGTGGGGGCAAAACCTTCATGATACACGGAGAATTGTGTATTGTTGTTGACAGGGTGGGGGCAAAACCTTCATGATACACGGAGAATTGTGTATTGTTGGGGACAGGGTGGGGACAAAACCTTCATGATACACGGAGAATTGTGTATTGTTGTTGACAGGGTGGGGGCAAAACCTTCATGATACACGGAGAATTGTGTATTGTTGGGGACAGGGTGGGGACAAAACCTTCATGATACACGGAGAATTGTGCATTGTTGGGGACAGGGTAGGGGCAAAACCTGCATGATACACGGAGAATTGTATATTGTTGGGGACAGGGTGGGGGCAAAACCTTCATGATACACGGAGAATTGTGTATTGTTGTTGACAGGGTGGGGACAAAACCTTCATGATACACGGAGAATTGTGTATTGTTGGGGACAGGGTGGGGACAAAACCTTCATGATACACCGAGAATTGTATATTGTTGGGGACAGGGTGGTAGCAAAACCTTCATGATACACGGAGAATTGTGTATTGTTGGGGACAGGGTGGGGACAAAACCTTCATGATACACGGAGAATTGTATATTGTTGGGGACAGGGTGGGGGCAAAACCTTCATGATACACGGAGAATTGTGTATTGTTGGGGACAGGGTGGGGACAAAACCTTCATGATACACGGAGAATTGTGTATTGTTGGGGACAGGGTGGGGCCAAAACCTTCATGATACACCGAGAATTGTATATTGTTGGGGACAGGGTGGTAGCAAAACCTTCATGATACACGGAGAATTGTGTATTGTTGGGGACAGGGTGGGGACAAAACCTTCATGATACACGGAGAATTGTGTATTGTTGTTGACAGGGTGGGGGCAAAACCTTCATGATACACGGAGAATTGTGTATTGTTGTTGACAGGGTGGGGGCAAAACCTTCATGATACACGGAGAATTGTGTATTGTTGGGGACAGGGTGGGGACAAAACCTTCATGATACACGGAGAATTGTGTATTGTTGTTGACAGGGTGGGGGCAAAACCTTCATGATACACGGAGAATTGTGTATTGTTGGGGACAGGGTGGGGACAAAACCTTCATGATACACGGAGAATTGTGCATTGTTGGGGACAGGGTAGGGGCAAAACCTTCATGATACACGGAGAATTGTATATTGTTGGGGACAGGGTGGGGGCAAAACCTTCATGATACACGGAGAATTGTGTATTGTTGTTGACAGGGTGGGGACAAAACCTTCATGATACACGGAGAATTGTGTATTGTTGTTGACAGGGTGGGGGCAAAACCTTCATGATACACGGAGAATTGTGTATTGTTGGGGACAGGGTGGGGGCAAAACCTTCATGATACACGGAGAATTGTGTATTGTTGGGGACAGGGTGGGGACAAAACCTTCATGATACACGGAGAATTGTGTATTGTTGGGGACAGGGTGGGGACAAAACCTTCATGATACACCGAGAATTGTATATTGTTGGGGACAGGGTGGTAGCAAAACCTTCATGATACACGGAGAATTGTGTATTGTTGGGGACAGGGTGGGGACAAAACCTTCATGATACACGGAGAATTGTATATTGTTGGGGACAGGGTGGGGGCAAAACCTTCATGATACACGGAGAATTGTGTATTGTTGTTGACAGGGTGGGGACAAAACCTTCATGATACACGGAGAATTGTGTATTGTTGGGGACAAGGTGGGGACAAAACCTTCATGATACACCGAGAATTGTATATTGTTGGGGACAGGGTGGTAGCAAAACCTTCATGATACACGGAGAATTGTGTATTGTTGGGGACAGGGTGGGGACAAAACCTTCATGATACACGGAGAATTGTATATTGTTGGGGACAGGGTGGGGGCAAAACCTTCATGATACACGGAGAATTGTGTATTGTTGTTGACAGGGTGGGGACAAAACCTTCATCATACACGGAGAATTGTGTATTGTTGGGGACAGGGTGGGGACAAAACCTTCATGATACACGGAGAATTGTATATTGTTGGGGACAGGGTGGGGGCAAAACCTTCATGATACACGGAGAATTGTGTATTGTTGGGGACAGGGTGGGGACAAAACCTTCATGATACACGGAGAATTGTGTATTGTTGGGGACAGGGTGGGGACAAAACCTTCATGATACACCGAGAATTGTATATTGTTGGGGACAGGGTGGTAGCAAAACCTTCATGATACACGGAGAATTGTGTATTGTTGGGGACAGGGTGGGGACAAAACCTTCATGATACACGGAGAATTGTGTATTGTTGTTGACAGGGTGGGGGCAAAACCTTCATGATACACGGAGAATTGTGCATTGTTGTTGACAGGGTGGGGGCAAAACCTTCATGATACACGGAGAATTGTGTATTGTTGGGGACAGGGTGGGGACAAAACCTTCATGATACACGGAGAATTGTGTATTGTTGTTGACAGGGTGGGGGCAAAACCTTCATGATACACGGAGAATTGTGTATTGTTGTTGACAGGGTGGGGGCAAAACCTTCATGATACACGGAGAATTGTGTATTGTTGGGGACAGGGTGGGGACAAAACCTTCATGATACACGGAGAATTGTGCATTGTTGGGGACAGGGTGGGGACAAAACCTTCATGATACACGGAGAATTGTGTATTGTTGGGGACAGGGTGGGGACAAAACCTTCATGATACACGGAGAATTGTATATTGTTTTGACAGGGTGGGGGCAAAACCTTCATGATACACGGAGAATTGTGTATTGTTGGGGACAGGGTGGGGACAAAACCTTCATGATACACGGAGAATTGTGTATTGTTGGGGACAGGGTGGGGACAAAACCTTCATGATACACCGAGAATTGTATATTGTTGGGGACAGGGTGGTAGCAAAACCTTCATGATACACGGAGAATTGTGTATTGTTGGGGACAGGGTGGGGACAAAACCTTCATGATACACGGAGAATTGTGTATTGTTGTTGACAGGGTGGGGGCAAAACCTTCATGATACACGGAGAATTGTGTATTGTTGGGGACAGGGTGGGGGCAAAACCTTCATGATACACGGAGAATTGTGTATTGTTGGGGACAGGGTGGGGGCAAAACCTCCATGATACACGGAGAATTGTGTATTGTTGGGAACAGGGTGAGGACAAAACCTTCATGATACACGGAGAATTGTGTATTGTTGGGGACAGGGTGGGGGCAAAACCTTCATGATACACGGAGAATTGTGTATTGTTGGGAACAGGGTGGGGACAAAACCTTCATGATACACGGAGAATTGTGTATTGTTGGGGACAGGGTGGGGACAAAACCTTCATGATACACGGAGAATTGTGTATTGTTGGAGACAGGGTGGGGACAAAACCTTCATGATACACGGAGAATTGTGTATTGTTGGAGACAGGGTGGGGACAAACCTTCATGATACACGGAGAATTGTGTATTGTTGGAGACAGGGTGGGGACAAAACCTTCATGATACACGGAGAATTGTGTATTGTTGGAGACAGGGTGGGGACAAAACCTTCATGATACACGGAGAATTGTGTATTGTTGGGGACAGGGTGGGGACAAAACCTTCATGATACACGGAGAATTGTGTATTGTTGGGGACAGGGTGGGGGCAAAACCTTCATGATACACGGAGAATTGTGTATTGTTGGGAACAGGGTGGGGACAAAACCTTCATGATACACGGAGAATTGTGTATTGTTGGGAACAGGGTGGGGACAAAACCTTCATGATACACGGAGAATTGTGTATTGTTGGGGACAGGGTGGGGACAAAACCTTCATGATACACGGAGAATTGTGTATTGTTGGGGACAGGGTGGGGACAAAACCTTCATGATACACGGAGAATTGTGTATTGTTGGGGACAGGGTGGGGGCAAAACCTTCATGATACACGGAGAATTGTGTATTGTTGGGAACAGGGTGGGGACAAAACCTTCATGATACACGGAGAATTGTGTATTGTTGGGGACAGGGTGGGGACAAAACCTTCATGATACACGGAGAATTGTGTATTGTTGGAGACAGGGTGGGGACAAAACCTTCATGATACACGGAGAATTGTGTATTGTTGGGAACAGGGTGGGGACAAAACCTTCATGATACACGGAGAATTGTGTATTGTTGGGGACAGGGTGGGGGCAAAACCTTCATGATACACGGAGAATTGTGTATTGTTGGGAACAGGGTGGGGACAAAACCTTCATGATACACGGAGAATTGTGTATTGTTGGGGACAGGGTGGGGGCAAAACCTTCATGATACACGGAGAATTGTGTATTGTTGGAGACAGGGTGGGGACAAAACCTTCATGATACACCGAGAATTGTGTATTGTTGGGGACAGGGTGGGGACAAAACCTTCATGATACACGGAGAATTGTGTATTGTTGGGGACAGGGTGGGGACAAAACCTTCATGATACACGGAGAATTGTGCATTGTTGGGGACAGGGTGGGGACAAAACCTTCATGATACACGGAGAATTGTGTATTGTTGGGGACAGGGTGGGGACAAAACCTTCATGATACACGGAGAATTGTGTATTGTTGGGGACAGGGTGGGGGCAAAACCTTCATGATACACGGAGAATTGTGTATTGTTGGAGACAGGGTGGGGACAAAACCTTCATGATACACGGAGAATTGTGTATTGTTGGAGACAGGGTGGGGACAAACCTTCATGATACACGGAGAATTGTGTATTGTTGGAGACAGGGTGGGGACAAAACCTTCATGATACACGGAGAATTGTGTATTGTTGGAGACAGGGTGGGGACAAAACCTTCATGATACACGGAGAATTGTGTATTGTTGGGGACAGGGTGGGGACAAAACCTTCATGATACACGGAGAATTGTGTATTGTTGGGGACAGGGTGGGGGCAAAACCTTCATGATACACGGAGAATTGTGTATTGTTGGGAACAGGGTGGGGACAAAACCTTCATGATACACGGAGAATTGTGTATTGTTGGGAACAGGGTGGGGACAAAACCTTCATGATACACGGAGAATTGTGTATTGTTGGGGACAGGGTGGGGACAAAACCTTCATGATACACGGAGAATTGTGTATTGTTGGGGACAGGGTGGGGACAAAACCTTCATGATACACGGAGAATTGTGTATTGTTGGGGACAGGGTGGGGGCAAAACCTTCATGATACACGGAGAATTGTGTATTGTTGGGAACAGGGTGGGGACAAAACCTTCATGATACACGGAGAATTGTGTATTGTTGGGGACAGGGTGGGGGCAAAACCTTCATGATACACGGAGAATTGTGTATTGTTGGGAACAGGGTGGGGACAAAACCTTCATGATACACGGAGAATTGTGTATTGTTGGGGACAGGGTGGGGGCAAAACCTTCATGATACACGGAGAATTGTGTATTGTTGGGAACAGGGTGGGGACAAAACCTTCATGATACACGGAGAATTGTGTATTGTTGGGGACAGGGTGGGGACAAAACCTTCATGATACACGGAGAATTGTGTATTGTTGGGGACAGGGTGGGGGCAAAACCTTCATGATACACGGAGAATTGTGTATTGTTGGGGACAGGGTGGGGATAAAACCTTCATGATACACGGAGAATTGTGTATTGTTGGCAGAACGTTCATGGCATCAATTAATGAAGATCTTAATCGGTGAACAGTAGCTCAGTGGTCCACAGCACTTAATATGTTTATCAAGAGTTCGTGGGTTCGTATTCCACCTGGCTCAAGACAATTTTTCCTTTAAAATTGATCGACGCTAAATTTAGATTATAAAGAATGATATCTTCCTTAATACATGAATAAATACGTCGGAAAAAATCTCTTCAATTTAAACAATTGCTTACTCAGAATGTGCTTGCCATCTTCATGACATGCTTGCTATTGTTTTTTGAGACTGAGAGCAGCTGGGACAATACCTTCATGAGACACGGAAAATTGTGTATTGTTGGCAGAAAGTTCATAGCATCAATTAGAGGAAATCTTGATCGGGGAACAGTAGCTCAGTTGTCAGAGACCTAATACGTTATCAGGAGGTCGTGGGTTCGTATCCCACCTGGCTGAAAACAATTTTTCTTCTAAAATTGATCGACATTAAATTCAGAATGATATCTTCCTTCATCCTCCTCCTCCTCCTCAAGCAGCCATGGGCTACAGAGGTCCAACCAGACTGCGCAGTTTAGTTCTCCAAGCATATCTGTCCTGAGCTACATCCGGCCACTGCACACCAATTCTAACAAGGTCCTGTTTGACATTGTCTGCCCACCTCATCCTAGGTCTCCCCCTCCTTCTGAGGCCTCTAGGCACACTGTTCGTAACTCTATTCGCCAATCTATAATTATCCATACGGGCAACATGGCCAAACCAGCGGAGTCTTTTTCTGCACAATATGCTGCTTAAAGGAGGTTGCAGACTCCTTTGCCTAATATATGAATAAATACCTCTCAAGCAGCTGCTTGCCACAGAGGTCTGACAGGAACCTGTCAGTTTATATGCCACAGTAGAAGGTCTGAGAGGATGGCAGGACCTCAGCAGAAAAACGACACACACATCCATGCCTAATCCGGGGCTCGAACCCAGGTCCCTTAGATCACTAGCCAAGCGCGCTAACCACTCGGCCACGGGACGGCTACGTCGTTAAAATCTCTTCTATCTAAATATACATAAGTTGATTCAGTTGTAAAGTGGTAAATGCGCTATTGGACAAAATTAATGTAACACCCACAGAGTGTGAATGCGGTGACATCAAATCATTCCCAAACGTAGTATCGAGGTCGTTTGCAAATGATTCCAGTGACGACAGCACGATGTCACATGGAACCCGAAATAGAGGCGTCTCTGTCGGTTCCGAGGTCAAAATAAAAGCCACCAGAGCAGACAGCAGGTAAGTCAGTGGAACTGAAACAGTGCACGTGGGTTTCAATTATGACAAGTCAACGAATGCGAGCACGTTATCAGAACTAGACTCGTTAGAAGCTAGATCTTATAGTGGGGATGCAAGAGACAGGTTAGTCTGCCTGTTGTTTAGCAAAACGTTTTGGTCGCGCAGTGAGATGTGTAACATGCTGATAACAATGGACGGATAACAATGGATTCACGGGGTAACAATCACGGGATAACAATGGACAGGAACAGTTACTCTTTAACATCGCCATAGCGACGTGGAAAATTCAATCTGCCTTCTAAGAGTTACATTTGTTTACTTCGATAGTTGCATTTGTTGTGACAATTAATTAAGAATTCGTGAAATAATTCAAATATCCGATCAGTAATTTGGTTCAGAAATAGAATAAAATTTGCATAAAAATCTGTCACTAGTGTTTATAATGAATTCAAAAATAACCGCTTCTGTTTTAGTTTAAGATATTAGTTAAGATTTGCTTTCGTTCATTTACTTATCATTCTAGTAGAGGAGCGAAAAAGATTCAAGTATGTATCCATGGCGATACCAAAGAATGTATAAGGAAAAGAAGTTCAGCTTTGACAAAGCGTAAGTGGCGACCTCAAGTGGTGTTTCGATTCGTATCGTGCATTTTTTTAAGCTGGGAAGCAAACAATAAGGGGCAAAAGAATTATGCATCAAAAAATTTATATTTTAAAAAAGGAAAAAAAGTAACTGCACTTTGTATTTAAAAAAATAATATCATGATTTTAATAATGGTTTAGTTTCCCCATTGGAATTATTTTTCGTTGAACCAACAATTATAAATTGAACGGATAGAGAAGATTTAAAATTAGCCTGAAGTTAATTTATAGAATAAATTATTACAATTAAAAGCTTTCTTGATTGCATAGAAACAGGAAACAGAATTGATATTAATATACTCTGCAAGGATATCAATGGGAAATTATTACATAGGAAAAGCGAAGAGAATGGAAGTTGACAGTAACATGTAATTACAAAAGCGTTCGTCCCCTGTAATGTTCGTTTCACCTCTACGCCAAATGCACGATACTCGATTTTACATTAATCTCTATGGAAGCTTAACTTCTTCTCCCTCTACATTCTTTGGCGATACAGACCATTTTCAAAAAATATGGACACGAAAAAATCATAACAATGAACTTTTTAATTTATTTCTCTGGGAAAGGAAATGTTTCTTCATACTCCGATTGAAAAAAAAAACTGCATCGAATTTAGTGGTGGTTTAAGAAGCATACTACCCCTGTTATTGGTAGTAGGTTTTCATCTTTTTAGGGAAGAAAAGTTACATAAAGCTAGAATAAGGGAATCTGTGAATCGAATTTCATGATCTTAATTGCTATTTTTTAAAGAAGCTCTTCCGTTTTTTATAAGAAAAGATTATTTCCGGGTCAAACCCTTTCGTTGCTTTATGGGACCTAGTTGCGATAAAAGAAATCCTTCTACGGAATGTGGTGGTCATAGATCTCAGAGTTTATGAAAAATTATCCCATTTATCTGAGGAAACAAGTAATTTTTAGGTATTGACAAAACATGCAACTTACCTTCTCATTTGTCTTAGGAACCAACATCCAAAATTTGGTTATAATATTTTTAGAACTCTAAAAATATTTAGGAAATCGTATACAAAAGTTTTCTAAAATGTGGGTGAAACAACGATATTCAATAATTTTTTACAGATCAGCCTATTGAAAGCTGTTCTTAATTATTAGGTTTAGTCTGAAAAAGGCGGTAGGGTGGCTCAGTCGGTAGCGCGCCAAGCTCTTAATCTGTAGATCCCAGGTTCGATGGGGCGGTGGTGGCTCTCGGTAGCGCGCCAGGCTGGTAATCTGTAGTTCCCAGGTTCGAGTCCCAACTGGGTCAGCGTTGAGATTTATCTCCGCAAAATTTCCCCGCCCTACCCACTGTCAGTAGGGGGCACGATGGGCTTGTAAAGGCCGCCATCCGTCGGATGGGACGTTATGCCCTGGTCCGTGTGCGGGAGAGCCATACCCTGTGAACGTTAAAGAACACGCTGGTTGGCCTTGACGGGAGGCTACCATCTGTCTCCTAACAGCTGGCCCGTGGGTCTCCAATATCTCTGAGTCCTAGTGGTCGTTGTGACCTGGCTATTTGGCCTATTTTGGGCAAAAAAGTGTTGCTCAGAGGTAAAACAACCAAACAACACTGAACAAGTTAATATATAAAAAAAAAAAATAATAAATACCCCCTCAAGCAGCTGCTTGCCACAGAGGTCTGACAGGAGCCTGTCAGTTTATATGCCATAGTAGGAGGTCTGAGAGGATGGCAGGACCTCAGCAGAAAAACGATACACACATCCATGCCTTACCCGGGGCTCGAACCCAGGTCCCTTAGATCAGTAGCCAAGCGCGCTAACCACTCGACCATGGGACGGCCTGTTAATATATGACTAGAGAAAATACTTAGAGTTGCTCAGGAAAGAAATGTATTTTATGAACAATGACGCATAGAATTTCGTATGCCTGACAAATATTTGGATTTAAGGATCGTTTTTGAAAAAAGCGTTTCTGTCTTAATTCATTCTGTGAAATGAAAATTATTTAAATACCAAGCAAGTCGCATATTTTTCGATAACGGATTGGGTTGTTTTATCTCTGAGCGGTACATTTTTTGCACACCATGGGCTAAATGGACAGGTCACATGGACCCCGTAGGCTCAGAGAAGGTTGGGGGAGGGGACCCACTGGAACAGCTGTTGGGAGACAGATGGTAGCCTCCCGTCAAGGCCATCCAGCGTGTTCTTTAACGTGCACAGGATATGGATCTCCCGCACACGGGGCCACGGCTTAACGTCCGATCCGACGGACGGCGGCCTTTCCAAGCCCATCGGTGTCCCCTACTGACCGTGGGCAAGGCGGGGAATTTTGCGGAGATAAATCTCAACGCTGCCCCAGCTGGGACTCGAACCTGGGAACTACAGATTACGAGCCTGGCGCGCTACCGACCGACCCCCCCCCCTTTTCGATAACGTCAGAGACGAAATCTCACGCAGACACACAACATAAAAACTAATTTTTTAAATATTTATTCCTATTAGATTAAAGTAATGCAAATTAATCAGTTTTTCCTCCTGGCAAAGGTTTTTTCATATTTTAAATATGGTAACGGATTAGGGAAAAAGGCTAAAACTGTAGCAAAATCATTTGGGGCCGACAACAGAGCTCCGTTTCTTTTTTTTATCTATCTCCCTATTGCTTTTGCCTTCGACATTTGGGGACGGGGGTGGCTCAGTCGGTAGCGCGCCAGGCTCGTAATCTGTAGTTCCCAGGTTCGAGTCCCAGCTGGGTCAGCGTTGAGATTTATCTGCGCAAAATTCCCTGCCCACGGTCAGTAGGGGACACCGATGGGCTTGGAAAGGCCGCCGTCCGTCGGATGGGATGTTAAGCCGTGGCCCCGTGTGTGGGAGAGCCATACCCTGTGCACGTTAAAGAACACGCTGGATGGCCTTGACGGGAGGCTACCATCTGTCTCCCAACAGCCGTTCCAGTTGGTGGACTTCCCCCAACCTTCTCTGAGCCTTTGGGGTCCATGTGACCTGGCCAATTAGCCCATGGTGTGCAAAAAAGTGCCATTCAGAAATAAAATATTCCAACGTTAAAGAACACGCTGGATAGTCTTGACGTCAGGCTTCCATCTGTCTCCCAACAGCTGTTCCAATGGGTCCCCTCCCCCAACCTTCTCTGAGCATTCGGGGCCCATGTGACCTGGCCATTTAGCCCATGGTGTGCAAAAAAAGTGCCGCTCAGAGGTAAAACAACCCAACCCTTCGACATTTGTCGGTTTGCAGATTTGTGGATTTGACAAAACGTTATTCCACCACATTTTCGAACACGATGGAAAAACTTAGTGATTTATCTTTCAAATGAAAGCTTGTGAAGCGGGCAGTATACATCCATTCTTTCTTCCCCATCAAAAAGGGGTTGAGTGAGTCGGCTTATTTGAGCACAATGGGCTAAATGGCCAGGTCACAAGGACCCCGGAGGCTCAGAGAAGGTTGGGAGAGGGGGCCCACTAGAGCAGCTGTTGGGAGACAGATGGTAGCCTCACGTAAAGGCCATCCAGAGTGTCCTTGAACGTTGGGTTGTTTTACCTCTGAGCGGCACTTTTTTGCACACCATGGGGTAAATGGCCAGGTCACAAGGACCCCGGAGGCTCAGGGAAAGTTGGGAGAGGGGGCCCACTAGAGCAGCTGTTGGGAGACAGATGGTAGCCTCCTGTCAAGGCCATCCAGAGTGTCTTTAACGTTGGGTTGTTTTACCTTTGAGCGGCACTTTTTTGCACACCATGGGGTAAATGGCCAGGTCACAAGGACCCCGGAGGCTCAGGGAAAGTTGGGAGAGGGGGCCCACTAGAGCAGCTGTTGGGAGACAGATGGTAGCCTCCCGTCAAGGCCATCCAGAGTGTCTTTAACGTTGGGTTGTTTTACCTTTGAGCGGCACTTTTTTGCACACCATGGGGTATATGGCCAGGTCACAAGGACCCCGGAGGCTCAGAGAAGGTTGGGGGAGGGGACCCACTGGAGCAGTTGTTGGGTGACAGATCGGAGTTTCCCGTGAAAGGCCATTCAGCGTGTTCTTTAACGTGCACAGCATGATTCTCCCGGACACAGCGCCACAGCTAAAAAGACCCATCCAAGGGACAGCGGCCTTTCAAAACCCATCGGTGTCCCTTATTGACCGAGGGCAGTCGGGGAGTTTACCGGAGGTAAATCTCAACGCTGACTCAGCAGGGAATCGAACCTGGGAACTACAGATTAAGAGCTTTGCGCGGTACCGACTGAGCCACCCTACCGCCTCTTTCAGACTAAATCTAATAACTAAGAAGAGCTTTCAATAGGCTGATCTGTAAAAAATTGTTGAATATCGTTGTTTCCTCCACATTTTAGAAAACTTTTGTATACGATTTCCTAAATATTTGTAGAGTTCTAAAAATATTATAACCAAATTTTGGATGTTGGTTCCTAACAAAGGAGGAGGTAAGTTGCATGTTTTGTCAATACCTAAAAATTACTTCTTTCCTCAGAAAAATGGGATAATTTTTTATAAATTTTGAGATCGATGACCACCACAATCCGTAGAAGGATTTCTTTTATCGCAACTAGGTCCCATAAAGCAACGAAAGGGTTTGACCCCGAAATAATCTTTTCTTATAAAAAACGAAAGAGCTTCTTTAAACAATATAGCAATTAAGATCATGAAATTCGATTCACAGATTCCCTTATTCTAGCTTTATGTAACTTTTCTTCCCTAAAAAGAGGAAAATCTACTACCAATAACAGGGATAGTATGCTTCTTAAACCACCACTAAATTCGACGCAGTTTCTTTTTAATCGGAACATGAAGAAGCATTTCCTTTCCAGAGAAAAAAAAATTAAAAAGTTCTTTGTAATGATATTTTCGTTTCTATATTTTTTTTAAATGTTTTTCGTATCTGAGATACGTACTTGACTGATGTGATGAATATTCAGGGTTAATAACTAAACGGAAGAAAAAATCTTAATTAATATCGTAAACTAAAATAAGAGCGGTTGTTATTGAATTAATTATAAACAATAGTGACAGATTCTTAAGCAAATTTTATTCTTTTTCTGAACCAAATGAACTGATCGGATATTTGAATTATTTTTCGAAATAATTTCACCATAAACGCAACTATCGGATTCAGCTCTTAGAAGGTAGATTAGAGTTTCTCTTCAATGTCAGAATGTTAAGCCGTGGCCCTACTCGTCACTGTGGCGACGTGAAAGAGTAACTGTCCATTGCTATCAACAGCATGTTTACACATCTCACTGGAGGGGCGGGGGGTGGCTCAGTCGGTAGCGCACCAGGCTCGTAATCTGTAGTTCCCAGGTTCGAGTCCCAGCTGGGTCAGTGTTGAGATTTATCTCCGCAAAATTCCCAGCCCTGCCCACGGTCAGTAGGGGACACCGATGGGCTTGGAAAGGCCGCCGTCCGTCGGATGGGACGTTAAGCCGTGGCCCCGTGTGCGGGAGAGCCATACCCTATGCACGTTAAAGAACACGCTGAATGGCCTTGACGGGAGGCTACCATCTGTCTCCCAACAGCTGTTCCAGTGGGTCCCCTCCCCCAACCTTCTCTGAGCCTTTGGGGTTAATGTGACCTGGCAATTTAGCCCATGGTGTGCAAAAAAAATGCCGCTCATAGGTAAAACAACCCAACGTTAAAGAACACGCTGGATGGCCTTGCCGGGAGGCTACTATCTGTCTCCCAACAGCTGTTCCAGTGGGTCTCCTCCCCCGAACTTTATCTGAGACGTTCATAGGTAAAACATCCCAAACCAACCCACATCTCACTGCGCGACCAAGATGGTTGTCTAAACAACAGGCAGACCAACCTGTCTCTTGCATCCCCACTATAAGATCTAGCTTCTAACGAGTCTAGTGCTGATAACGTGCTCGCATTCGTTGACTTGTCATAATTGAAACCCACGTGCACTGTTTCAGTTCCACTGACTTACCTGCTGTCTGCTCTGGTGGCTTTTATTTTGACCTCGGAACCGACAGAGACGCCTCTATTTCGGGTTCCATGTGACATCGTGCTGTCGTCGCTGGAATCATTTGCATACGACCTCGATACTACGTTTGGGAATGATTTGATGTCACCGCATTCACCTTCTGTAGGTGTTACAATAATTTTGCCCAATAGCACACTTACCACTTAACAACTGAATTAATTTATGTATATTTAGATTGAAGAGATTATTTCTCGACGTATTTATTCATATATAAAGAAGATATCACTCTGAACTTAACGTTGATCAATTTTAGAGAAAAAAATTATCTCCATGACCTTCTTGTCATTGATCCTTGAAGCTGAGAGCAGTTGGGACAATACCTTCATGAGACAAGGAGAATTGTGTATTGTTGGTAGAAAGTTCATAGCATCAATTAGAGGAGATCTTGATCGGCGGGTTGGGTTTGGTTGTTTTACCTCTGAGGGCACTTTTTTGCACACCATGGGCTAAATGGCCAGGTCGCATGGACCCCGTAGGCTCAGAGAAGGTTGGGGGAGGGGACCCACTGGAACAGCTGTTGGGAGACAGATGGTAGCCTCCCGTCAAGGCCATTCAGCGTGTTCTTTAATGTTGGGTTGCTTTACCTCTGAGCGTCACTTTTTTGCACATCATGGGCTAAATGGCCAAGTCACATGGACCCCGAAGGCTCAGAGAAGGTTGGAGGAGGGGACCCACTGGAACGGCTGTTGGGAGACAGATTGTAGCCCCCCGTCAAGGCCATCCAGCGTGTTCTTTAACGTGCACAGGGTATGGCTTTCCGGCACATGGGGCCACGGCTTAACGTCCCATCCGACGGACGGCGGCCTTTCCAAGCCCATCGGTGTCCCCTACTGACCGTGGGCAGGGCGGGGAATTTTGCGCAGATAAATCTCAACGCTGACCCAGCTGGGACTCGAACCTTGGAACTACAGATTACGAGCCTGGCGCGCTACCGACTGAGCCACCCCCGCCCCATCTTAATGGAAGCAAGTATTATATTGGGAAATGGCATTGATTGTAACAATGAATTTTTCGGAAAGTTTGGTACTTCATATCGTTACTTAAAAAACTGTTAACGTCTGAGTAACGATAACAATGAAATAAAGAGTGGACAACAATGATATATAAAACACTAAACAACAAAATCAGCAACGAATACAACAATCGAAATTCTGAACAACGAAAAGATTGCCAAAATAATTTTGCAACAGTGATTGAAATCACTAATGATATTTTACATGATTTAAAAATCTGATTCCAATTAATATAATTGCAACTAATTAAAATGAATAAAAATTTCTCAGGCCTTAAAAAATAGAAAGGCCTTAACTCTCGTAGAGGTTAGGCAACTAGGGACTGTTCGAGTAAGGTAAACTTTGTGTACTGTGTTAACTCTAAACGAGGCTGTGGTCTTCAGCCATTTAGGTCTTAATAGGGTTGGGTTGTTTTACCTCTGAGCGGCACTTTTTTGCACACCATGGGCTAAATGCCCAAGTCACATGGACCCCGATGGCTCAGAGAAGGTTGGGGGAGGGGACCCACTGGAACAGCTGTTGGGAGACAGATGGTAGCCTCCCGTCAAGGCCATCCAGCGTGTTCTTTAACGTGCACAGGGTATGGCTCTCCCGCACACGGAGCCACGGCTTAACGTCCCATCCGACGGACGGCGGCCTTTCCAAGCCCATCGGTGTCCCCTACTGACAGTGGGCAGGGCGGGGAATTTTGCGGAGATAAAACTCAACGCTGACCCAGCTTGGACTCGAACCTGGGAACTACAGATTACGAGTCTGGCGCGCTACCGACTGAGCCACCCCCGCCCCTATCTTAATAGGGCATCTTTGTCTGAGAAGGGCATATTATGAAAACGTCGACAGCTCCAACACCCAAGAGGTGCCACCAACCACTGTCACTGAAATAAAACAGCGATTTCGCGCTATTTGGCGCTCTGTCCCTGAGGAGGATATTACAGAGCTGTACGATAGCTTTCCCTGCCGCTGGGTCAGCGTTGAGATTTATCTCCGCAAAATTTCACGCCCTGCCCACAGTCAGTATGGGACACCAATGAACTTGGAAAGGCAGCCGTCCGTCGGATGGGACGTTAAGCCGTGGCATCGTGTGAGGGAGAGTCACATCCTGCGCATGTTAAAGAACAAGCTGGATGGCCTTGATGGGAGGCTATCATCTGTCTCCCAACAGCTGTTCCAGTGGGTCCCCTCCCAAAACCTTCTCTGAGCCTTCGGGGTCCATGTGACCTGGCCATTTAGCCCATGGTGTGCAAAAAATTACAGCTCAGAGGTAAATCAACCCAACCCAACCTTCCCCCACCGTGTCATGAATGCATGCTGTGCGGGGCGGTTCAACATCATACTAATTATACTACTTTACCGGTAGGTAAAGTGGTATGATTAGTCTACTTCTAGCTTTTAAAGGAGGCTTGAAAGAGCTAGGAGTAGCTTCTAAGATTCTTCTCAGTCCTATATGTCGCAAATAAAAAAGAAAAATTCTGCAAAACCTTTCATTGTCGAAGTCTATCAAAGAAAGATTACTGATAAAATATTTCGAATTCAAATAATATTTGGATTAGAAGAAATAATTGTCGGATATGAAAAATGAATGTGTGATCATTTATTTGTGTGGATTGATTTAAAGATAATTTTGAAATTACTGCTTCTTACTTAATTGCATTTGAATACATACAAAAACCTCATGCAGCCATGGGCTACGAAGGTCTGACAATTCGTAGAATTGCAATTCAGTTATTCACTTGGATTGGATTGTTCTACCTCTGAGCGGCCCTTGTTTGCACACCATGGGCTAAATGGTCAGGTCACATGGACCCCGAAGGCTCAGAGAAGGTTGGGGGAGGGGACCCACTGGAACAGCTGTTGGGAGACAGATGATAGCCTCCCGTCAAGGCCATCCAGCGTGTTCTTTAACGTGCACAGGGTATGGCTCTCCCGCACACGGAGCCACGGCTTAACGTCCCATCCGACGGACGACGGCCTTTCCAAGCCCATCGGTGTCCCCTACTGACCGTGGGCAGGGCGGGGAATTTTGCGGAGATAAATCTCAACACTGACCCAGCTGGGACTCGAACCTGGGAACTACAGATTACGAGCCTGGCGCGCCACCGACTGAGCCACCCCCGCCCCCGTGATTACATAATTCAGGAAAAATATCGGGAGCGTGTACAGCAACTGTACACGCTCCAGTTACCGTTCACAGCAAACTGGAGCGTGTGCAGTTACTGCACACGCTCCAGTTTGCTGTGATCGGTAACTGCAGACGCTCAATATTTCGGTGAGTGAGCCCACACGATCTAGTATCAAAATAATATGACCACCTAGTACTTACAAAATTTACCTTTAGTGCAGTCAAAATAAACATGTAGAGATTAAAAGTGACACTCGGGCAGCGCCGGGTACGTTCAGCTAGTTAAAAAATATGAAGATAAAAATAACAACGATTCCGGCAGTAAAAATAAAGAGTGAATAGGACGATAAAAACATCAGGAACCAGAGCTACGATAACAACGAGGAAAAACAGCAAAAATAGTAATGGAAAAAGTATGACTATAACAACAACGATGACAAGATCAACAAACAACGCTGCGACAGATAACAGTCACAAAGACAACAGTATAAACAATAACCAATAGGAACAGCGACAATTATGATGCCGACGACGATGTCAGCAATACTAACAAGAGGGGCGGGGGTGGCTCAGTCGGTAGCGCGCCAGGCTCGTAATCTGTAGTTCCTAGGTTCGAGTCCCAGCTGGGTCAGCGTTGAGATTTATCTCCGCAAAATTCCCCGCCCTGCCCAAGGTCAGTAGGGGACACCGATGGGCTTGGAAAGGCCGCCGTCCGACGGATGGGACGTTAAGCCTTTTCCCCGTGTGCGGGAGAGCCATACCCTGTGCACGTTAGAGAACACGCTGGATGGCCTTGACGGGAGGCTACCATCTGTCTCCCAACAGCTGTTCCAGTGGGTCCCCTCCCCCAACCTTCTCTGAGCCTTCGGTGTCCATGTGACCTGGCCATTTAGCCCATGGTGTGCAAAAAAGTGCCGCTCAGAGGTAAAACAACCCAACCCAACTAACAAGAAAACGGCGACAACTGCAAAGACAACAGCAACAACATTTATGGAAACAATGACAATGATGACCGCAGAACCAACACCGATGACGATGACTACTACTACGACAAAAGCAATGATGACAACGACAACTTAATGATGGTAACAATAGCAACAAAAAAGCCAACTATAAAAAGAAAGAAGACGAAAGCAAAATTGTCGACTACAATTGTAATGACGACTGTGGCAAGAACAACGACAGCAACTACAACGACGACTATAACAACAACAACAGTGACAGAAATGACGATATCGAAAACGGCGACAATGACAGTAACGACAGCAATGAAAATGACGACAAAGGCAACAACTGTGACAATGATGACAGTTGACGACGATGAAACGAAATACGACAATGACGAAAGAAACAACTATAGCAAAAACGAAGACAAAAACAGCAGTGATAATGACGACAACGGCAACGACAGCGTCAACGACAATAATAACAACGACAACGACAATAACGACACCGTCAACGACAATAATAACAATGACAACAGTAACCACAATAACGACAATGACGAAAGAAACAACTATAGCAACAACGAAGACAAAAACAACAGTGATAATGACGACAACGGCAACGACAAAAATAACAACGAGAACAGTAACCACAATAACGACAATGACGAAAGAAACAACTATAGCAACAACGAAGACAAAAACAACAGTGATAATGACGACAACGGCAACAACGACAATAATAACAACAACAACAGTAATCACAATAACGACAATGACAACAACAACATCGACCAGAACAGCTTAATTTTCCAACAGTTAATTATAAAATAATCTTAATTTCTCTGTAAACAACTTCGTTTGCATTCAGAGTCAATGAAACGAGTAATTATCCTTAATATTTAATTAAATTGAAAAAAAATAGGATGGAGGTAAGTTCAGAAATCGAACGAATAACAGAGAATTCTCTGAGCTGATATTCGAATCAAAAATATGAAATCACCTGAAACTAAATCAACTGAAGAAATATTCAAATCCTCAACTTCTTACCAAATTCAACATTTACAGCGCTTTAAAGGAAAGTTTCAAATTTCAGTTTGTTTACAAAAAAAAAAGAAAACTACCAATGTCCTTTAATGAAAATCTGAATTGCAATCTGTTAATTCTCACAATCTGTTAAAGGTGTTTCCAGAACCAAGTCAATTGTGTAATCAAACAGGACCAATTATATTTAAAATTAATAGGAGAAAAAAAAGAACATTGTAAGTAACTCTGAAATTCAAAAAAAAAATCTTTTTTATGTTCACAAAATAATAATCCTTTCCCAAATACTGAATCGACTACATAATTTAATTTGAATTACAGAATTAAATGAAGCTGTGACTCCAATCATCGAAGTTTTTTATTTAAAAAGAAAATTAATTAAGTTGAAGGACAATTTACCAAGTTACATAAAAGAATCTTTTTTTTTTCAATTTTCTTGTTTTTTTTTTTTCTTCTTGAAACTCTTTTTCTCTGTCATTTTACCTTCAATTGCATGTTTCCAAAGACCCTTTCAATTTCTCTTGTATCATCTTACAATTATCTTTCAATTTAATTTAAACGAAATTAATATTATTTCAAGCTGAGAGATAATTTTTTCTCCCGAAGGTTCATTAGAAGTGCAATATAATAAAGAGTCTCTAATTTGAAGGTCGAACGAAGGCGAAAAAAAAAACATTCGAAGAACACAAGAGAAAAAAAAGCCTGAAAAGAAAAAAAATTAAATAAGCGGTTACTTTGCACCATCATTTCGAATCCTACGAAGTTGCCATGAAAGTGCCACTAAGAGGAAATGGGCACATTAACAATTTTAGATCATATTAAAATGTGGTGAGAAGGTTAGAAGATCCTAAACTTTGGGCGTCGTGATATATAAAAATAAATAAATACCCCCTCAAGCAGCTGCTTGCCACAGAGGTCTGACAGGAGCCTGCCAGTTTATATAAACAGGATAAAAATGATAACGGGAGTAAGAGAAAATTAGTTGCCTAGTTCGGCTACTTGCTACCCCAAGCCCATAGTCGGGAGGTAGGAAAAATCCTCCTAAGCATAACAGTGTAATGAAATTGAAATATTCACTTAAAATTGTGTAAATAGTTCTGAAAATAAAGTCTTTGAAGATTATCTGATCTTCGAACGTTATGAGAGTTCAAAAGTCGCCAAAGAATGACACTGAAAGGCTGAAATAGAGCTGAGAAGGCCGGTGTCTTTCAGGAACGCCAGCAAAATTTTGGAATCCTCCACACAATGTGAGAGTTCCAGAATGGAGTTGATAGTAACATCTCTGATGTTGATCTGCTGGAGACTTTAAAGCATATTGTTTATTTGGAGGTCATAAAGTGGACAGTGAATTAAAGCATGTTCAACATTTTCAGGTTGGTTACAAGTTTGACTGAGGCGGTGAAGTTCTTTCCAGCTTTGTGCTAATCCAATTTGTTAATAATTTGGGATAGCAAGAAGCCCAGGTTGAGAAGCTTGTAATATTCTCACCACATTTGAGGGGGCGGGGGTGGCTCAGTTGGTAGCGTGCAAGGCTCGTAATCTGTAGTTCCCAGGTTCAAGTCCCAGCTGGATCAACGTTAAGATTTATCTCCACAAAATTCCCCGCCCTGCCTGCAGTCAGTAGGGGACACCGAAGGGCTTGGAAAGGCCGCCGTCCGTCGGATGGAGCGTTAAGCCGTGGCTTCGTGTACGAGAGAGCCATACCCTGTGCACTTTAAAGAACACGCTGATTGGTCTTGACGGCAGGTTACCATCTGTCTCCCAACAGCTGTTCCAGTGGGTCCCCTCCCACAATCCGCAAAATTCCCCACCCTGCCCACGGTCAGTAGGGGACACCGATGGGCTTGGAAAGGCAGCCGTCCGTCGGATGGGACGTTAAGCCGTGGCCTCGTGTGCGGGAGAGCCATACCCTGTGCATGTTAAAGAACACGCTGGATGGCCTTGACAGGAGGCTATCATCTGTCTCCCAACAGCTGTTCCAGTGGGTCCCCTCTCCCAACCTTCTCTCAGCCTTCGGGGTCCATGTGACCTGGCCATTTAGCCCATGGTGTGCAAAAAAGTGCCGCTCAGAGGTAAAACAACCCAACCCAACTAACAAGAAAACGGCGACAACTGCAAAGACAACAGCAGCAACATTTATGGAAACAATGACAATGATGACCGCAGAACCAACACCGATGACGATGACTACTACGACGACGAAAGCAATGATGACAACGACGATTTAATGATGGTAACAATAGCAACAAAAAAGACGACTATAAAAAGAATGAAGACGAAAGCAAAAAATTGTCGACCGCAATTGTAACCACGACAGTGGCAAGAACAACGACAGCAACTACAACGACGACTATAACAACAACAACAGTGAGAGAAATGACGATAACGAAAACGGCGACAATGAGAGTAACGACAGCAATTAAAATGACGACAAAGGCAGCAACTATGACAATGATGACAGTAGACGACGATGAAACGAAATACGACAATGACGAAAGAAACAACTATTGCGAAAACGAAGACAAAAGCAACAGTGATAATAACGACAACGGCAATAACGACAGCGTCAACGACAATAATAACAACGACAACAGTAACCACGATAACGATAATGACAACAACAACATCGACAATAACGACAACATCGACCAGAACAGCTTAATTTTCCAATAGTTAATTATAAAAGAATCTTAATTTCTCTGTAAACAACTTCGTTCGCAGTCAGAGTCAATGAAACGAGTATTATCCTTAATATTTAATTAAATTGAAAAAAAAAAAGGATGGGGATAAGTAAAGTAACCGAACGAATAACAGAGAACTTTGCTGATATTCGAATCAAAAATATGAAATCACCTGAAGCTAAATCTAAAGAAATATTCAAATCCTCAAATTCTTACCAAATTCAACACTTACAGTGCTTTAACGGAAAGTTTCAAATTTCAGTTTGTTTACAAAAAAAAAGAAAACTACCAATGTCCTTTAATGAAAATCTGAATTGCAATCTGTTAATTCTCACAATCTGTTAAAGGTGTTTCCAGAACCAAGTCAATTGTGTAATCAAACAGGACCAATTATATTTAAAATTAATAGGAGAAAAAAAAGAACATTGTAAGTAACTCTGAAATTAAAAAAAAAAATCTTTTTTATGTTCACAAAATAATAATCCTTTCCCAAATACTGAATCGACTACATAATTTAATTTGAATTACAGAATTAAATGAAGCTGTGACTCCAATCATCGAAGTTTTTTATTTAAAAAGAAAATTAATTAAGTTGAAGGACAATTTACCAAGTTACATAAAAGAATCTTTTTTTCAATTTTCTTGCTTTTTTTTCTTCTTGAAACTCTTTTTCTCTGTCATTTTACCTTCAATTGCATGTTTCCAAAGACCCTTTCAATTTCTCTTGTATCATCTTACAATTATCTTTCAATTTAATTTAAACGAAATTAATATTATTTCAAGCTGAGAGATAATTTTTTCTCCCGAAGGTTCATTAGAAGTGCAATATAATAAAGAGTCTCTAATTTGAAGGTCAAACGAAGGCAAAAAAAAACATTCGAAGAACACAAGCGAAAAAAAGCCTGAAAAAAAAAATTAAATAAGCGGTTACTTTGCACCATCATTTCGGATCCTGCGAAGTTGCCATGAAAGTGCCACTAAGAGGAAATGGGCACATTAACAATTTTAGATTATATTAAAATGTGGTGAGAAGGTTAGAAGATCCTAAACTTTGGACGTCGTGATATATAAAAATAAATAAATACCCCCTCAAGCAGCTGCTTGCCACAGTGGTCTGACAGGAGCCTGCCAGTTTATATAAACAGGATAAAAATGATAACGGGAGTAAGAGAAAATTAGTTGCCTGGGTCGGCTACTTGCTAACCCAAGCCCATAGTCGGGAGGTAGGAAAAAACCTCCTAAGCATAACAGTGTAATGAAATTGAAATATTCACTTAAAAATGGTGTAAATAGTTCTGAAAATAAAGTCTTTGAAGATTATCTGATCTTCGAACGTTATGAGAGTTCAAAAGTCGCCAAAGAATGACACTGAAAGGTTAAAATAGAGCTGAGAAAGCCGGTGTCTTTCAGGAACGCCAGCAAAATTTTAGTATCCTGCACACAACGTCAGAGTTTTGTCTTCTCTTCAGAATGGATTGGATTGTTTTACCTCTGAGCGGCACTTTTTTGCACACCATGGGCTAAATGGCCAGACCACAAGGACCCGGAAGGCTCAGAGAAGGTTGGGGGAGGGGACTCACTGGAACAGCTGTTAGGAAACAGATGGTAGCCTCCCGTTAAGGCCATTCAGCGTGTTCTTTAACGTGCACAGGGTATGGCTCTCCCGCACACGGGGCCACGGCTTAACGTCCAATCCGACGGACGGCGGCCTTTCCAAGCCCATCGGTGTCCCCTACTGACCGTGGGCAGGGAAATTTTGTGGAGATAAATCTCAAGGCTGACCCAGCTGGGACTCGAACCTGGGAACTACAGATTACGAGCCTGGCGCGCTACCGACTGAGCCACCCCCGCCCCATCTGTGATGTTGATCTGCTGGAGACTTGAAAGCATATTATTTCTTTGGAGGTCATAAAGTGGACAGTGAATTAAAACATGTTCAACATTTTCAGGTTGGTTACAAGTTTGACTGAGGCGGTGAAGTTCTTTCCAGCTTTGTGCTAATCCAATTTGTTAATAAGTTGGGATAGCAAGAAGCCCACATTGAGAAGCTTCTAATATTCTCACTACATTTGACGGGGCGGGGGTGGCTCAGTCGCTAGCATGCAAGGCTCGTAATCTGTAGTTCCCAGGTTCGAGTCCCAGCTGGATCAACGTTGAGATTTATCTCCGCAAAATTCCCCGCCCTGCCTGCAGTCAGTAGGGGACACCGATGGGCTTGGAAAGGCCGCCGTCAGTCGGATGGAGCGTGTACGTGAGAGCCATACCCTGTGCATGTTAAAGAACACGCTGATTGGTCTTGACGGCAGGTTACCATCTGTCTCCCAACAGCTGTTCCAGTGGGTCCCCTCCCCCAACCTTCTCTGAGCCTTCGGGGTCCATGTGACCTGGCCATTTAGCCCATGGTGTGCAAAAAAGTGCCGCTCAGAGGTAAAACTAACCAACCATATTTGATTCCAATTTGTTAATGATTTGGAATAGCAGGAAGCTCAAAGTTGAAGAGATTCTACATTAACATTCTTACGCTTGATTAAAAGCGTGTTGGCTAAAAAATCCCAGTTATTTGTTGTGCGCATTAACCTGAAAGTTGCCTTCTAGACCAGAGTCTTCAATTACAGTCAGAGAGATTTCCAATAACTTACTCCACACCATAATGCTTAAAGCCACCAATACAAGAATTCTTGATGAGAGGCCTATACCTGAGATTATTATTCAACGTTTATTTCATATTCATAGCAGTGACTACCTTATCCGAACTGCTGGTCCCCATATTCAATTCCAGAGAAGTGACATTGTCAGATATGTAAATACTTTAACCTATCTGAGAACACTCTCTACTTTATCAATCCTAAAACAATATTTCGTATTTTCTTACAACAGTGACTACTTTATTTTATGGGGCGGGGGTGGCTCAGTCGGTAGCGCGCCAGGCTCGTAATTTGTACTTCCCAGGTTCGAGTCCCAGCTGGGTCAGCGTTGAGATTTATCTCCCCAAAATTCCCCGCCCTGCCCACGGTCAGTAGGGGACACCGATGGGCTTGGAAAGGCCGCCGTCCGTCGGATGGGACGTTAAGCCGTGGCCCCTCATCTTATCAGTTATTATGACTGCCTCATCTTATCAGTTATTATTATATATTATAATTTTTGATACTCTTATCAGGGGGTCAACAAATGTTATTTAATATAAATGACATAATTATCTCTGATCAGTAGATATTTTATCTTATCTGAGACCAGTTCCTACTCTATTAGATTTATTTCATATTCATAACAGTGATTACTTTACATAGACTGATGATCACCCCTTTTTACTTCATATAAGCGATTTCTTTTCTCATATTAGTTGGTACTTTAACTTATCCAGACCATTTCCTTTTTTTATCTTATTTCATACGTGTTGCTACTTTATCTTATCACATATCAGTTGCTACTTATCTCATAGCAGTTGCTATATTATCTAACATGAGTTGCTATATTATCTAACATTAGTTGCTATATTATCTAACATCAGCTGCTATATTATCTAACATCAGTTGCTATATTATCTAACATCAGTTGCTATATTATCTAACATCAGTTTCTACATTATCTAACATCAGTTGCTATATTATCTAACATCAGTTGCTGCTTTATCACATACCAGTTAGTGCATTTTCTTACCTCATACCAGTGTCTAATTTATCTTATACCATATCAGTTGCTACTTATCTCATACTAATTGCTACATTATCTTATCTCTTATCAGTTGCTACATTAGCTTATCTCATATCAGTTACTGAATTATCTTATCTCATACCAGTTGCTACTTTAATTTATCCTAGACCATTTGCTACTTTAATTTATCCTACACCATTTGCTACTTTATCTTATCTCATACTGCATTATCTTATCTCATACCAGTGGCTACTTTATCTTCCATCATTTCAGTTGCCCATTATCTTATATCACAATAGTTGCTACAGTAACTTATCTCATTCCAATAGCAACATTATGTTATCTCAATACCAGTTGCTACTTTATGTTATCTCATACCAATTGCTACTTTATCTTATTTCATATTAGTTGCTATTTATCTCATATCAGTTGCCATATTTTCTTATCGCATTCCAGTACAACATTACATTATCTCAATACCAGTTGTTACTCTAACTTATCTCATTCCAGTTGCAACATTACATTATCTCAATACCAGTTGCTACTTTATCTTATATCATATCAGTTTGTCCTCTAACTTATTCCTTATCAGTTGGTACTTTATCTTATCTCATACCAGTTGCTACTTTATCTTACCTCATATCAATTGCTACTTATCTCATGGCAGTTGCTATATTACCTTTTCTCATTCCAGTAGCAATATTTTGTTATCTCAATACCAGATGCGATTTTATACTCTCTCAGATCATTTACTAGTTTATCTTATCTCAGATATCACTTGTTACGTTAACTTATCTCATTTCAACTACTATACAATATATATTGTCTTATCTCATAGCAGTTGCAACTTTAACTTATCTCATTCCACTTGCAACATTATATTATCTCAATATCGTTAACTACTCTATCTTATCTCATATCAGTTGCTATATTATTACAAATCATCAAATCAGTTGGTGCTTTAACTTATCTCATACCAGTTACTGCATTATCTTATCTGATACCAATGGCTGCTTTATCTTATATTAGTTAATACTTATCTCATACTAGTTAGTGCATTATCTTATTTCATACTAGTTGCTAATTTAGCTTATCTGAGACCATTTGCTACCTTATCTTGTCTCATACCAGTGGTACCAGAGGCTACTTACCTTATCTAATACCAGCTGCTACTTATCACTTACCAGTTGCTACTTATCACTTACTAGTTGCTTCTTATCTCATACCAGTTGGTACATTATCTTATCACATATCAGCTGCTACTTTAACTTACCTCATTCCAGTTGCAACATTATGTTATCTCAATACCAGTTGTTACATACCAGTTGCTACTCTAACTTATCCTTTACCAGTTGATATTTTATACTATTCCAGATCCATTTGCTAATTTATCTTATCTCATACCAGTTGCTACTTTGTCTTATCACATACCAGTTGCTACTTTATCCTATATCACATCAGTTGCTACTCTTATACCCTAGCAGTTGCTACTTTATACTCTCCCAGATCATTTGCTAATTATCTTATCTCATACCAGTTACTACTTAAACTCACCAGAGATCATTTTCGATTTTGTCATCTCAAAACAATGTTTCTTTCATTTTATCTTATAACAGGATCTCTCATAATTCATCCAGATTGGTGATCACCACTAGATTCTAGATCATTGGTCATCACATGTTATGTCAGATAAGCGACATTCTTATCTCAAATCACACTATCTACACTTTCTTATCTCAGATAACTATCTACTTTTTCTTAACTCAGATCACTGTCTACTTCCTCTTATCTCAGATCACTATTTACTTTTTCTTATCTCAGATCACTATCTACTTTTTCTTAGCTCAGATCACTGTCTACTTTCTCTTATCTCAGATCACTATTTACTTTTTCTTACCTCAGATCACTATCTACTTTTTCTTTTCTCAGATCACTATCTACTTTTTCTTCTCAGATCATGTCTACTTTTTCTTATCTCAGATCACTATCTACTTTTTCTTATCTCAGATCACTATATACTTTTTCTTATCTCAGATCAC
The DNA here is from genome assembly GCA_038380435.1 of Ryuthela nishihirai. Classification (NCBI taxonomy): domain Eukaryota; kingdom Metazoa; phylum Arthropoda; class Arachnida; order Araneae; family Heptathelidae; genus Ryuthela; species Ryuthela nishihirai. The sequence goes on from JAWZYU010000022.1 coordinate 44,441,885, forward strand.
TATCTACTTTTTCTTCTCAGATCACTATCTACTTTTTCTTATCTCAGATCACTATCTACTTTTTCTTAACTCAGATCACTGTCTACTTTCTCTTATCTCAGATCACTATTTACTTTTTCTTATCTCAGATCACTATCTACTTTTTCTTTTCTCAGATCACTATCTACTTTTTCTTCTCAGATCACTGTCTACTTTTTCTTATCTCAGATCACTATCTACTTTTTCTTATCTCAGATCACTATATTCTTTTTCTTATCTCAGATCACTATCTACTTTTTCTTCTCAGATCACTATCTACTTTTTCTTATCTCAGATCACTATCTACTTTTTCTTAACTCAGATCACTGTCTACTTTCTCTTATCTCAGATCACTATTTACTTTTTCTTATCTCAGATCACTATCTACTTTTTCTTATCTCAGATCACTATCTACTTTTTCTTTTCTCAGATCACTATCTACTTTTTCTTCTCAGATCACTGTCTACTTTTTCTTATCTCAGATCACTATCTACTTTTTCTTCTCAGATCACTGTCTACTTTTTCTTATCTCAGATCACTATCTACTTTTTCTTATCTCAGATCACTATCTACTTTTTCTTATCTCAGATCACTATCTACTTTTTGTTGTCTCAGATCACTATCTACATTTTCTTATCTCAGATCACTATCTACTTTTTCTTATCTCAGATCATTATCTACTTTTTGTTGTCTCAGACAAGTTACTATTGTACCGCATCCTAAACAATTGTACATTCCCAAAAAAATTTAATAGTTTTTATGACAGTGAGTACCTTATCTTCACCGCATATTATTTCAGATAAGTGTCACTCTTAGAAGAGTAGATTCCTTATTTTATCTGAGATCAGTTTCTACTTTACGATATCCCAAACAATTTGTTTTTCATATACCTTATCTAAAATAAAATTTTTGGTAATGCATCCTGGAGAGCCAATCATTTCGGGCTAAATCTGTCTTTCACATTTTTTTTCTAGATCATTCCTTGTCCATCACCATCACAATATATTGCTGAAAGTTTCAGCCACACTCCATTTCATCCGCAAACTGAACAAAATCTTACTGAACAAAATCTTCGTCAATTGAGCTGCAGACGACCGCCAACAAAGATGTCGGTCCGCTGGAGTGACGTCAACAGACAAGGTGTCAACCATTGTCGTGTCCCGCGACAATGGCTCGCTGCCTGGAATGACAGGCGCTTGGTGGGGGGGGAGGAAAGGGTGAACGGCTGGCTATGCCATTTGCCAGGCCAGTCGCTAGAGCTAATAAAGGACAGAAATAGCCTGCCGTATGTCTGCAGGTTCGTCATTTGACATGTGAGAAACAATGATGTTTGCTTTTGTGCAGGTGGCAAAGGAGCTTTTTTTTTTCACCTGTCAGGAAGAAAGTGCGTTGGAAGTTTGTTATGCTTTGTGGACATTTTCAGATCTGAGATTAGTTATGGAATGCTGACTTTTCGGCTTATGTTCAGAGATAAATTTGGCAGTTGCATTTTCCTTTTCTTATTTCACCGGTCGGGAAGAAACTGCTTTGGAAGTTTGTTATACTTTTTGGATATCTTGAGATCTGAGATTAGTTATGGAATGCTGATGTTTCTGCTGAAGTTCAGAGATAAAAGTTGTTGTTTCATTTTTTTTTATTTCACCTGTCGGGAAGAAACTGCTTTGGAAGTTTGTTAGGCTTTGTGGACATTTTGAGATCTGAGATTAGTTATTGAATGCTTATCTTTCGGCTGAAGTTCAGAGACAAAATTTACTGTTGCATATTTTTTATTTCACCTGTTGGGAAGAAACTGCTTTGGAAGTTTGTTAGGCTTTGTGGACATGTTGAGATCTGAGATTAGTTATTGAATGTTGACCTTTTGGTTGAAGTACAGAGATAAAATTTGCAGTTGTAGTTTTTTTATTTCACGTGTTTGAAAGAAACTGCTTTGGAACTTTGATATGCTTTTTGAACATCTTAAGATCTGAGATTAGTTTTTGAATGCTGACCTTTCGGCTGAAGTTCAGAGATAAATTTTGCAGTTGCATTTTGTTTTTCTTATTTCTTCTATCAGGAAGTAGGTGCTTTAGAAGTTTTAATGATTTGTGAATATTTTGAGATCGGATTTTTAGTAATTGAATGCTGAACATTTGGTTGAACCACAGAAATAAATATTTCAGTTGCATTTTTTTTTCACCTGGCGCGACGAAACTGCTTTTAAAGTTTGTTATACTTTGAGAATATTTTGAGATCTGATTTTTAGTAATTGAATGCTGATCGCTTGGTTGAAATACGGAGATCAATTTTGCAATTGCATTTTTTTTTTCTTATTTCACCTGTCGGAAGGGTTGGGTTGTTTTACCTCTGAGCGGCACTTTTTTGCACACCATGGGCTAAATGGCCAGGTCACATGGACCCCGAAGGCTCAGAGAAGGTTGGGGGAGGGGACCCACTGGAATAGCTGTTGGGAACCAGATGGTAGCCTCCCGTCAAGGCCATCCAGCGTGTTCTTTAACGTGCACAGGGTATGGCTCTCCCGCACACGGGACCACGGTTTAACGTCCCATCCGACGGACGGCGGCCTTTCCAAGTCCATCGGTGTCCCATACTGACCGTGGGCAAGGCGGGGAATTTTACGGAGATAAATCTCAACGCTGACACAGCTGGGACTCGAACCTGGGTTGGGTTGGGTTGTTTTACCTCTGAGCGGCATTTTTTGCACACCATGGGCTAAATGACCAGGTCACATGGACCCCGAAGGCTCAGAGAAGGTTGGAAGAGGGGACCCACTGGAACAGCTGTTGGGAGACAGATGGTAGCCCCCCGTCAAGGCCATCCAGCGTGTTCTTTAACGTGCACAGGGTATGTCTCTCCCGCACACGGGGCCACGGCTTAACGTCCCATCCGACGGACGGCGGCCTTTCCAAGTCCATCGGTGTCCCCTACTGACCGTGGGCAGGGCGGGGAATTTTACAGAGATAAATCTCAACGCTGACCCAGCTGGGACTCGAACCTGGGAACTGCAGATTACGAGCCTGGCGCGCTACCGACTGAGCCACCCCCGCCCCACTCTGTCGGAAGGAACTGCTTTAGAAGTTTGTTATTCTTTGTGAATATTTTGAGATCTGAGATTAGTTATTGAATTCTGATATTTTGGTTGAAGTACAGTGATAAATTTTTCATTTGCATTTACTTTTTCTTATTTCACCCGTCTAGAAGAAACTGCTTTGGAAGTTTGTTATGCTTTGTGGATATTTTGAGATCTGAGAATATTTATAGGATGATGATCTTTTTGGCTGAAGTAAAGAGATACATATTTGTAGTTAAATTTCTTTTTGGGGCGGGGGGGGGGGTGGCTCAGTCGGTAGCGCGACAGGCTCGTAATCTGTAGTTCCCAGGTTCGAGTCGCAGCTGCGTCAGCGTTGAGATTTATCTCCACAAAATTCCCCGCCCTGCCCAGCAGGGGACACTGATGGGCTTGGAAAGGCCACCGTCCGTCGGATGGGACGTTAAGCCGTGGCCCCGTGTGCGGGAGAGCCATACCCTGTGCACGTTAAAGAACACGCTGGATGGCCTTGACGGGAGGCTACCATCTGTCTCCCAACAGCTATTCCAGTGGATCCCCTACCCCAACCTTCTCTGAGCCTTCGGGGTCCATGTGACCTGGCCATTTAGCCCATGGTGTGCAGAAAAGTGCCGCTCAGAGGTACAACAACCCATTTCTTTTCATTTCACCTGTCGGGAACAAATTGCTCTGGAAATTTGTTATGCTTTGTACACATTTCAAAATTTGAGATTAATTATTGAATGCTGAAATTTTTGGTTGAAGTACAGAGATAAATTTCGCATTTGCATTTCCTTTTTTCCTTACTTCATCTGTCGGGAAGAAACTGTTTTGGAAGTTTGTTATATTTTGTGGATAGTTTGAGATCTGAATTTTAGTAATTGAATGCTGAACATTTGGTCGAAATACACAGATAATTTTGCAGTTGCATTTTTCTTTTTCTCAGTTCGCCTGTCGGGGAAAAAATGCTTTGTGAATAATGTGATCTCAGATTAGTTATTGAATTCTGTTGTTTTGGGGGGCGGGGGTGTCTCAGCCGGTAGCGCGCCAGGCTCGTAATCTGTAGTTCCCAGGTTCGAGTCCCAGCTGGGTCAGCGTTGAGATTTATCTCCGAAAAATTCCCCGCCCTGCCCACGGTCAGTAGGGGACACCGATGGGCTTGGAAAGGCCGCCGTCCGTCGGATGGGACGTTAAGTCGTGGCTCCGTGTGCGGGAGAGCCATACCCTGTGCACGTTAAAGAACACGCTGGATGGCCTTGACGGGAGGCTACCATCTGTCTCCCAACAGCTGTTCCAGTGGGTCACCTCCTCCAAACTTCTCTGACCTTCGGGGTCTTTTCACCTGGCCATTTAGCCCATGGTGTGCAAAAAAGTGTCGCTCAGAGGTAAAATAACTCAACCCTGATATCTTGGCTGAAGCACAGAGAAATATTTTTTACTTGCATTTACTTTTTGTTGTTTTCACCTGTCTTTTCATTTTCCACTGCTTTGGACATTTGTTGTATTTTGTGGATATTTTGATATCTGAGATTATTTACTTAATGCTGATCTTTTGGATGAAGATTAATTGCAATTAATTTAATAATATTCCAAAAAGGAAGTTTCTTATGCTAGAGAAAAAGAGATATAAAAATACAGAGATAAATTTTTCCCTTGCATTTTTTCTTTTTCATATTTCACCTGTCCGGAACAAACTACTTTGAAAGTTTATTATATGTGGATATTTTGAATGCTAATATTAATATTTGATATTAATATTTTGACTAAGGATCAATTGCAATTAATTTAATAATATTCCAAAAATAAGCTTATTTTTGATGAAAGACAAGAGATATAAAAGTACAGAGATAAATTTTCATTGCACTTTCTTTTTCTTATTTCATCTGTCGAGAAGAAACTACTTTGGAAGTTGTTATGCTTTGTTGCTGTTTTGAGGTTTGAGAATAGTTATTGAATGCTGACATTTTGCTGAGGAACTGAGAAAAATGTCGCAGTTCCGTTTGTTTTTTTTTCGTGTTTCACTTGTAGGATTGGGTTGGGTTGTTTTACCTCTGAGCGGCACTTTTTGCACAACATGGGCTAAATGGCCAGGTCACATGGACCCCGAAGACTCAGAGAAGGTTAGGGGAGGGGACCCACTGGAACAGCTGTTGGGAGACAGATGGTAGCCTCCCGTCAAGGCCATCCAGTGTGTTTTTTAACGTTGGGTTGTTTTACCTCTGAGCGGCACTTTTTTGCACACCATGGGCTAAATGGCCAGGTCCCTACGACCCCAAAGGCTCAGAGAAAGTTGGGGGAGGGGACATATTGAATAGCTATTAAGGCACAGATGGTAGCCTCCCGTCAAGACCATTCAGCGTGTTCTTTAACGTGCACAGGGTATGGCTCTCCCGCACACGGGGCCACGGCTTAACGTCCAACCCGACGGACGGCAGCCTTTCCAAGCCCATCGGTGTCCCCAAGACTGTGGTCAGGGCGGGGAATTTTGCAGAGATAAATCTCAAAGCTGACCCAGCTGGGACTCGAACCTGGGAACTACAGAATACGAGCCTGGCGCGCTACCGACTGAGCCACCCCCGCCCCCTTTCCGACGAATCGCTCCCGAATTACGACAGCTAAGAGCTTTGACTTAGATAAGAGAACTGGGTTCTAATAAGGCAACATTGATACAAGAAACCTGGACATTGCAGTAACAGAGGACCTACTTTTGAAAAATGTAGCAGTTTCACTTATATATTTATATTTCTAAAAACTAAACAAGTAGTTATTAATTTTAAAAAATTCGTAATTAATTTTATAATATTTGCAGATATTTTAATAAAATCCTAATAAATAAATTATTTTATTTTAACTGAATTTGAAATAAATGGCTTTAACTTAAATTTTAAACAAATTAAATCAATTAAATATATGGGCTTCGTTAATTTCTCTCCTTTCTTCCCTCCCTTTGTTCAAGGCTGTCCAGGGGGCGGGAGTGGCTCAGTCGGTAGCGCGCCAGGCTCGTAATCTGTAGTTCCCAGGTTCGAGTCCCAGCGGGGTCAGCGTTGAAATTTATCTCCGCAAAATTCCCCGTCCTAACCACGGTCAGTAGGGGACACCGATGGGCTTGGAAAGGCCGCCGTCCATCGGATGGGACGTTAAGCCGTGGCCCCGTGTGCGGGAGAGCCATACCCTGTGCACGTTAAAGAACACGCTGGATGGCCTTGACGGGAGGCTACCATCTGTCTCCCAACAGCTGTCCCAGTGGGTCCCCTCCCCCAACTTTCTCTGAGCCTTCGGGGTCCATGTGACCTGGTCATTTAGCCCATGGTGTGCAAAAAAGTGCCGCTCAGAGGTCAAACAACCCAACCCAACTCAAGGCTGTTCAGGCCTGGTGTATCAAAATGGCCTTGATTCGAGCCTCGGGTAAAGCACGGATGCTTGTGTTGTCCGTGATGCTTGTGTCCTACTTAAATCTCAGAGATATTCTCTGTGGAACAGTAAAATTACGATATTTCCTCAATTTCTTGTGGCATAAAATTGCTTCAGGAGCATATATTTCTCTTTTCTTAGAATAATATTAAAAGCGGAAGTTTTAACTTCCGCTTTTAATATTATTCTAAGAAAAGATTTGAAAGAATATATTTGAATTCGTTAGTCATTAGCTGATAAAATTTTTTTATTTGACAACTACCAGCACAGAACTAAAAAATGGAATACATTGACCTAATATTTGGTAATTTAGTAACAGTTTTACTTATAAGCAAATTTCTAAAAATTCATCTGGTAGATATTTATTTTTAAAAATTTGGTAATTAATTTTATGATATTCTCAAATTTTTTAATAAAATCGTAATATCTCTTGGTACAATACGCATCCTTTATGATGACCAATTGTTATACTTTCACACGTGGTTTCAATATTCTTGAACTAATTTTGTTTGGATTTTTTGTTGACTATCGTAATCATTATAATTGCCTTATTTAAAGTATTTTAAATTGTTACATAACTTTCATATTATATTTAAAATTCTCTAGCATATATGTAGTACTAAACTGCGGTCCTAAGTTGGCAGTCCCTGATAGACAACTGAAAGGCTGTTTTACCTCTGAACGGCACTTTTTTGCACACCATGGGCTAAATGTCCAGGTCACAAGGACCCCGAAGGCTCAGAGAAGGTTGGCGGAGGTGATCATTGGAACAGCTGTTGGAAGACAGATGGTAGCACCCCGGTCAAGGCCATCCAGCGTGTTCTTTAACGTGCACAGGGTATGTCTCTCCCGCACACGGGGCCACGGCTTAACGTCACATTCGACAGACGGCATCCTTTCAAAGCCCATCGGTGTCTCCTACTGACCGTGGGCAGGGCAGGGAATTTTGCGGAGATAAATCTCAACGCTGATCCAGCTGGGACTCGAACCTGGGAACTACAGATTACGAGCCTGGCGCACTACCGACTGAGCCACACCCCAACTGAAAGGCACAGTTTCAATTTAAATCGCTGCTTAATTTAGAGATCAGAGGTCATAGTTGACAAGTCATAGTACTTAATTGATGGCCCTTGTCTTTTTCATCTTACATATCACCTATAGCATTAGCAGAATTTTTTAAAAATAATTCACGATTGAATAAAGTGCTTTCATAATAACAATCACATCAGATAAAATAATAAATTTGTAACAATCGTTCATCTCTTACGCTTTTATAGAAAAGAAATATCATACTGAATAACCCTACAGGAATTACATTTTATAATAATTTATTTTCAAATTCTTCTGGTAGCTATTAATTTTTAAAAATATGGTAACTAATTAAGAAATAGTCAGAAATATTTAAATATAATCGTAATGAATAAATTATTTTGTTTCAGGTGATTTAAAAACAAAACCGAATATTTTTTACTAAATGGTTATAAAAAAATTTTATATTTTCCAAAAGAGCTAAGATCAATAGACAAAAACGGATTTTCCAGCCATGTTCTTCAATGAAAATAGTGTCCTTTGAAAATCGTGCATCGTGATAAGGTGGAGTCCAACTATGTGATTCGGGCGTTGTTCTGTGCAAAGTAGCTGGTACCCGTATTCTGTTGCATGATGGGTTCGGTTGTTTTACCTCTGAGCGGCACTTTTTTTGCACACCATGGGCTAAATGGCCAGGTCACATGGACCCCGAAGGCTCAGAGAAGGTTGCGGGAGGGACCCACTGGAGCAGCTGTTGGGAAACAGATGGTAGCTTCCCGTCAAGGCCATCCAGCGTGTTCTTTAACGTGTCCGCACACGTCTTAACTCTCCCGTACACGGGGCCACGGCTTAACATCCCATCCGACAGACGGCGGTCTTTCCAAGCCCATCGCTGCCATCGGTCAGCAGGGGACACCGATGAGTTTGGAAATGACGCCGTCCGTCGGATGGGACAATAATTCGTGGCTCTGTATGCGGGAGAGCCATACCCTATGCACGTTAAAGAACACGCTGAATGGTCTTGACGGGAGGCTACCATCTGTGCCCTAATAGCTATTCAATGTGTCCCCTCCCCCAACTTTCTCTGAGCCTTCGGGGTCCTAGAGACATGGCCATTTAGCCCATTATGTGCCAAAAAGTACCACTCAGTACTAAAACAACCCAATTCTTGATCATGTTGCGCCCGAAAAATATATACAGGGTGATTCAAAACTTATCGTTCAAATTTTGTGGGGAGGTAGGGAATACGTCAGGAAACCGATTTCATATAGGAAAGTATGTCCGTAAACGTCATCTACATGAACAAAATGGACAAGTAAAGTGAACACAAGGAAACAGTATAGTTAAGTGGTAACGAATGTGACTTTTATTCCAACAAGGTAAAGTACAGGTTCACAGTAGGTGCTCAAAATTGCGACCATTTACACGGACAAAGGATTCACAGCGCCGTTGCATTGACCGCCGAACATTTTCAAAAACGCCTGGCATATCACGGACAATGCCTGCGGCGGCCACTATTCGTGCAACAAGGTCCATTTCACTGTCGTCTGGGGTCTCGTACACATGGTATTTCATGGCCCCCCACAAAAAAAAATCCATGGGCGATAAATCAGGTGACCTAGGTGGCCAAGCGATCGGTCCACCTCTACCGATCCATCGAGCTCCGAATGTTCGGTTCAGGCAATCACGCATACGCCCTCTACATACGCATGCGTACATTTGCGGACATTCTTTCCTATGTGAAATCGGTTTCCTGACGTATTCCCTACCTCCCCACGAAATTTGAGCGATAAGTTTTGAATCACCCTGTATATAGTAAAATAATTTATTCGTTACAATTATATTAAAATATTCATGGATATTTAAAAAATTAATAGTAAATAAATATAATAATAAATAATCTTTTTCGGTTGGATTGGATTGTTTTACCTCTGAGCGTCACTTTTTTGCACACCATGGGCTAAATGGCCAGGCCACAAGGACCCCGAAGGCTCAGAGAAGGTTGGGGGAGGGGACCCACTGGTACAGTTGTTGGGAGAAGTCAAGGCCATCCAGCGTGTTCTTTAACGTGCACAGGGTATGGCTCTCCCGCACACGGAGACACGGCTTAACGTCCCATCCGATGGACGGTGGCCTTTTCAAGCCCATCGGTGTCCCCTACTGACCGTGGGCAGGGCGGGGAAATTTTGCGGAGATAAATCTCAACGCTGACCCAGCTGGGACTCGAACCTGGGAACTGCAGATTAAGAGCCTGGCGCGCTACCGACTGAGCCATCCCCGCCCCACTCTATCGGAAGGAACTGCTTTAGAAGTTTGTTATTCTTTGTGAATATTTTGAGATCTGAGATTAGTTATTGAATTCTGATATTTTGGTTGAAGTACAGCGATAAATTTTTCATTTGCATTTACTTTTTCTTATTTCACCCGTCTAGAAGAAACTGCTTTGGAAGTTTGTTATGCTTTGTGGATATTTTGAGATCTGAGAATATTTATAGGATGATGATCTTTTTGGCTGAAGTAAAGAGATACATATTTGTAGTTAAATTTATTTTTGGGGCGGGGGGGGGGGGGGGGGTGGCTCAGTCGGTAGTGCGACAGGCTCGTAATCTGTAGTTCCCAGGTTCGAGTCGCAGCTGCGTCAGCGTTGAGATTTATCTCCACAAAATTCCCCGCCCTGCCCAGTAGGGGACACTGATGGGCTTGGAAAGGCCACCGTCCGTCGGATGGGACGTTAAGCCGTGGCCCCGTGTGCGGGAGAGCCATACCCTGTGCACGTTAAAGAACACGCTGGATGGCCTTGACGGGAGGCTACCATCTGTCTCCCAACAGCTATTCCAGTGGATCCCCTACCCCAACCTTCTCTGAGCCTTCGGGGTCCATGTGACCTGGCCATTTAGCCCATGGTGTGCAGAAAAGTGCCGCTCAGAGGTACAACAACCCATTTCTTTTCATTTCACCTGTCGGGAACAAATTGCTCTGGAAATTTGTTATGCTTTGTACACATTTCAAAATTTGAGATTAATTATTGAATGCTGAAATTTTTGGTTGAAGTACAGAGATAAATTTCGCATTTGCATTTCCTTTTTTCCTTACTTCATCTGTCGGGAAGAAACTGTTTTGGAAGTTTGTTATATTTTGTGGATAGTTTGAGATCTGAATTTTAGTAATTGAATGCTGAACATTTGGTCGAGATACACAGATAATTTTGCAATTGCGTTTTCTTTTTCTCAGTTCGCCTGTCGGGGAAAAAATGCTTTGTGAATAATGAGATCTCAGATTAGTTATTGAATTCTGTTGTTTTGGGGGGCGGGGGTGTCTCAGCCGGTAGCGCGCCAGGCTCGTAATCTGTAGTTCCCAGGTTCGAGTCCCAGCTGGGTCAGCGTTGAGATTTATCTCCGAAAAATTCCCCGCCCTGCCCACGGTCAGTAGGGGACACCGATGGCCTTGGAAAGGCCGCCGTCCGTCGGATGGGACGTTAAGTCGTGGCTCCGTGTGCGGGAGAGCCATACCCTGTGCACGTTAAAGAACACGCTGGATGGCCTTGACGGGAGGCTACCATCTGTCTCCCAACAGCTGTTCCAGTGGGTCACCTCCTCCAAATTTCTCTGACCTTCGGGGTCTTTTCACCTGGCCATTTAGCCCATGGTGTGCAAAAAAGTGTCGCTCAGAGGTAAAACAACTCAACCCTGATATTTTGGCTGAAGCACAGAGAAATATTTTTCACTTGCATTTACTTTTTGTTGTTTTCACCTGTCTTTTCATTTTCCACTGCTTTGGACATTTGTTGTATTTTGTGGATATTTTGATATCTGAGATTATTTACTTAATGCTGATCTTTTGGATGAAGATTAATTGCAATTAATTTAATAATATTCCAAAAAGGAAGTTTCTTATGCTAGAGAAAAAGAGATATAAAAATACAGAGATAAATTTTTCCCTTGCACTTTTTCTTTTTCATATTTCACCTGTCCGGAACAAACTACTTTGAAAGTTTATTATATGTGGATATTTTGAATGCTAATATTAATGGTTGATATTAATATTTTGACTAAGGATCAATTGCAATTAATTTAATAATATTCCAAAAATAAGCTTATTTTTGATGAAAGACAAGAGATATAAAAGTACAGAGATAAATTTTCATTGCACTTTCTTTTTCTTATTTCATCTGTCGAGAAGAAACTACTTTGGAAGTTTGTTATGATTTGTTGCTGTTTTGAGGTTTGAGAATAGTTATTGAATGCTGACATTTTGCTGAGGAACTGAGAAAAATGTCGCAGTTCCGTTTGTTTTTTTTTTCGTATTTCACCTGTAGGATTGGGTTGGGTTGTTTTACCTCTGAGCGGCACTTTTTGCACAACATGGGCTAAATGGCCAGGTCACATGGACCCCGAAGACTCAGAGAAAGTTGGGGGAGGGGACCCACTGGAGCAGCTGTTGGGAGACAGATGGTAGCCTCCCGTCAAGGCCATCCAGCGTGTTCTTTAACGTTGGGTTGTTTTACCTCTGAGCAGCACTTTTTTGCACACCATGGTCTAAATGGCCAGGTCACAAGGACCCCGAAGGATCAGAGAAGGTTAGGGGAGGGGACCCACTGGAACAGCTGTTGGGAGACAGATGGTAGCCTCCCGTCAAGGCCATCCAGTGTGTTTTTTAACGTTGGGTTGTTTTACCTCTGAGCGGCACTTTTTTGCACACCATGGGCTAAATGGCCAGGTCCCTACGACCCCAAAGGCTCAGAGAAAGTTGGGGGAGGGGACATATTGAATAGCTATTAAGGCACAGATGGTAGCCTCCCGTCAAGACCATTCAGCGTGTTCTTTAACGTGCACAGGGTATGGCTCTCCCGCACACGGGGCCACGGCTTAACGTCCCACCCGACGGACGGCAGTCTTTCCAAGCCCATCGGTGTCCCCAACTGACTGTTGGCAGGGCGGGGAATTTTGCAGAGATAAATCTCAACGCTGACCCAGCTGGGACTCGAACCTGAGAACTACAGAATACGAGCCTGGCGCGCTACCGACTGAGCCCCCTTTCCGACGAATCGCTCCCGAATTACGACAGCTAAGAGTTTTGATTTAGATAAGAGAACTGGGTTCTAGTAAAGCAACATTGATACAAAAAGCCTGGACATTGCAGTAACAGAAGACCTACTTTTCAAAAATGTAGCAGTTTTATTTATATATTTATATTTCTAAAAACCAAACAGGTAGCTATTAATTTTAAAAAATTCGTAATTAATTTTATAATATTTGCAGATATTTTAATAAAATCCTAATGAATAAATTATTTTATTTTAACTGAATTTGAAATAAATGGCTTTAACTTAAATTTTAAACAAATTAAATCAATTAAATATATGGGCTTCGTTAATTTCTCTCCTTTCTTCCCTCCCTTTGTTCAAGGCTGTCCAGGGGGCGGGAGTGTCTCAGTCGGTAGCGCGCCAGGCTCGTAATCTGTAGTTCCCAGGTTCGAGTCCCAGCTGGGTCAGCGTTGAGATTTATCTCCGCAAAATTCCCCGCCCTGCCCACGGTCAGTAGGGGACACCGATGGGCTTGGAAAGGCCGCCGTCCGTCGGATGGGACGTTAAGCCGTGGACCCGTGTGCGGGAGAGCCATACCCTGTGCACGTTAAAGAACACGTTGGATGGCCTTGACGGGAGGCTACCATCTGTCTCCCAACAGCTGTTCCAGTGGGTCCCCTCCCCCAACTTTCTCTGAGCCTTCGGGGTCCATGTGACCTGGTCATTTAGCCCATGGTGTGCAAAAAAGTGCCGCTCAGAGGTCAAACAACCCAACCCAACTCAAGGCTGTTCAGGCCTGGTGTATCAAAGTGGCCTTGATTCGAGCCTCGGGTAAAGCACGGATGCTTGTGTTGTCCGTGATGCTTGTGTCCTACTTAGATCTCAGAGATATTCTCTGTGGAACAGTAAAATTACGATATTTCCTCAATTTCTTGTAGCATAAAATTGCTTGAGGAGCATATATTTCTCTTTTCTTAGAATAATATTAGAAGCGGATGTTTTAAGCTAAATAATGCGTTATATTTGAAAAGAATATATTTCAATTCGTTAGTCATTAGCTGATTAAAAATTTTTTATTTGGCAACTACCAGCACAGAACTAAAAAATGGTACGTTGACCTAATGTTTGGTATTTATTAGCAGTTTTACTTATAAGCAAATTTCTAAAAATTCAGCTGGTAGATATTTATTTTTATAAAATTTGGTAATTAATTTTATAATATTCTCAATTTTTTTAATAAAATCGTAAAGAATAAATTTTTTACTTTAATTAGTTTTAAAATAAATGGCTTTAACTTAAATTTTAAACAAATTAAATCAATTACGTATTTATGCATAATTACTTTCCTTCCTTTCTTCCCTCTGTTTTTTCAAGGCTGTTCGGGTCTGGTATATCAAGGCCCGCATTGACTACATTCTAATACTAAAGCACTACACAAATTATATACAAAAATTCTTCTTTTCAATTATGAAAATTATTATGATGATGTATTCTTCACGACATTCGTAGGACCTCTTGGTACAATACGCATCCTTTATGATGACCAATTGTTATACTTTCACACGTGGTTTCAATATTCTTGAACTAATTTTGTTTGGATTTTTTGTTGACTATCGTAATCATTATAATTGCCTTATTTAAAGTATTTTAAATTGTTACATAACTTTCATATTATATTTAAAATTCTCTAGCATATATGTAGTACTAAACTGCGGTCCTAAGTTGGCAGTCCCTGATAGACAACTGAAAGGCTATTTGGGATGTTTTACCTCTGAACGGCACTTTTTTGCACACCATGGGCTAAATGTCCAGGTCACAAGGACGCCGAAGGCTCAGAGAAGGTTGGCGGAGGTGATCCACTGGAACAGCTGTTGGAAGAGAGATGGTAGCCTCCCGTCAAGGCCATCCAGCGTGTTCTTTAACGTGCACAGGGTATGATTCTCCCGCACACGGGACCACGGCTTAATGTCCCATTCGACAGACGGCATCCTTTCCAAGTCCATCGGTGTCCCCTACTGACCGTGGGCAGGGAATTTTGCGGAGATAAATCTCAACGCTGACCCAGCTGGGACTCGAACCTGGGAACTACAGATTACGTGTCTGGCGCACTACCGACTGAGCACCCCCCCCCCCCCCAACTGAAAGGCATAGTTTCAATTTAAATCGCTGCTTAATTTAGCGATCAGAGGTCATAGTTGAGAAGTCATAGTACCTGGTTGGTGGCCCTTGTCTTTTTCATCTCACATATCACCTATAGCATTAGCAGAATTTTTTAAAAATAAATCAAGATTGAATAAAGTGTTTTCATAATGACAATCAGATCAGATAAAATAATAAATTTGTAACAATCATTCATCTCTTACGTTTTTATAGAAGAAAAATATCATACTGAATAACACTACAGGAATTACATTTTATAATAATTTATTTTCAAATTCTTCTGGTAGCTATTAATTTTTAAAAATATGATAACTAATTAAGAAATAGTCAGAAATATTTAAATATAATCGTAATGAATAAATTATTTTGTTTCAGGTGATTTAAAAACAAAACCGAATATTTTTTACTAAATGGTTATAAACAAATTTTATATTTTCCAAAAGAGCTAAGATCAATAGACAAAAACGGATTTTCCAGCCATGTGCTTCAATGAAAATATTGTCCTTTGAAAATCGTGCATCGTGATAAGGTGGAGTCCAACTATGTGATTCGGGCGTTGTTCTGTGCAAAGTAGCTGGTACCCGTATTCTGTTGCATGATGGGTTCGGTTGTTTTACCTCTGAGCGGCACTTTTTTTGCACACCATGGGCTAAATGGCCAGGTCACATGGACCCCGAAGGCTCAGAGAAAGTTGGGGGAGGAGACCCACTGGAGCAGCTGTTGGGAAACAGATGGTAGCTTCCCGTCAAGGCCATCCAGCGTGTTCTTTAACGTGTCCGCACACGTCTTAACTCTCCCGTACACGGGGCCACGGCTTAACATCCCATCCGACAGACGGCGGTCTTTCCAAGCCCATCGCTGTCTCCTACTGACCGTAGGCAGGGCGGGGAATTTTGCGGAGATAAATCTCAACGCTGACCCAGCTGGGACTCGAACCTGGGAACTACAGATTACGAGCCTGGCGCGCTACCGACTGAGCCACCCCCGCCCCAAGTTGCATGATGAATGCGCTGCGCATGATTACGTTGGGGGCGGGGTGGCTCGCGCCAGACTCGTAATCTGCAACTCCCAGGATCGAGTCCCAGCTGGGCCAATTTTGAGATTTATTTCCGCAAACTTTCAGCCCTGCCATCGGTCAGCATGGGACACCGATGAGTTTGGAAATGACGCCGTCCGTCGGATGGGACAATAATTCGTGGCTCTGTATGCGGGAGAGCCATACCCTATGCACGTTAAAGAACACGCTGAATGGTCTTGACGGGAGGCTACCATCTGTGCCCTAATAGCTATTCAATGTGTCCCCTCCCCCAACTTTCTCTGAGCCTTCGGGGTCCTTGGGACATGGCCGTTTAGCCCATTATGTGCCAAAAAGTACCACTCAGTACTAAAACAACCCAATTCTTGATCATGTTGCGCCCGAAAAATATATACAGGGTGATTCAAAACTTATCGTTCAAATTTTGTGGGGAGGTAGGGAATACGTCAGGAAACCGATTTCACATAGGAAAGTATGTCCGTAAACGTCATCTACATGAACAAAATGGACAAGTAAAGTGAACACAAGGAAACAGTATAGTTAAGTGGTAACGAATGTGACTTTTATTCCAACAAGGTAAAGTACAGGTTCACAGTAGGTGCTCAAAATTGCGACCATTTACACGGACACAGGATTCACAGCGCCGTTGCATTGACCGCCGAACATTTTCAAAAACGCCTGGCATATCACGGACAATGCCTGCAACGGCCACTATTCGTGCAACGAGGTCCATTTCACTGTCGTCTGGGGTCTCGTACACATGGTATTTCATGGCCCCCCACAAAAAAAATCATGGGCGATAAATCAGGTGACCTAGGTGGCCAAGCGATCGGTCCACCTCTACCGATCCATCGAGCTCCGAACGTTCGGTTCAGGTAATCACGCATACACCCTCTACATACGAATGCGTACATTTGCGGACATTCTTTCCTATGTGAAATCGGTTTCCTGACGTATTCCCTACCTCCCCACGAAATTTGAGCGATAAGTTTTGAATCACCCTGTATATAGTAAAATAATTTATTCGTTACAATTATATTAAAATATTCATGGATATTTAAAAAATTAATAGTAAATAAATATAATAATAAATAATCTTTTTCGGTTGGATTGGATTGTTTTACCTCTGAGCGTCACTTTTTTGCACACCATGGGCTAAATGGCCAGGCCACAAGGACCCCGAAGGCTCAGAGAAGGTTGGGGGAGGGGACCCACTGGTACAGTTGTTGGGAGACGTCAAGGCCATCCAGCGTGTTCTTTAACGTGCACAGGGTATGGCTCTCCCGCACACGGAGACACGGCTTAACGTCCCATCCGACGGACGGTGGCCTTTTCAAGCCCATCGGTGTCCCCTACTGACCGTGGGCAGGGCGGGAAAATTTTGCGGAGATAAATCTCAACGCTGACCCAGCTGGGACTCGAACCTGGGAACTACAGATTACGAGCCTGACGCGCTACCGACTGAGCCACTCCCGCCCCATCTTTTTCTGTATGTGACTAGCAACTTTTTCAGTGTCCGACCACATTCAATGTACGGAATAATATTTTACCTATGTATGTATGTATGTATTTCTCCTGTATAAACTGTACATAAAAGCAATCTCTCTCGATCAGAACTAGATACTCTAAAACATAAACCTCATATTTGATCATTGATATTTTTGATGCAGATCCATAAAAGAAACGAAAAAACGACGAAAAAATAAATAAATAAGAAGATAAAAGCGCAACCTTACGATACAGAAAACGTTTTATTTCCTGTCAAACGATGGACGAAATATTTTAAGAACCATTTTCCGAAATTGAGTTTGCAGCTTAGAGAAAGAACGTGGAGAAAGTGGGGGGTGAGATGGGGGTCGTGAAAAAATGGGAGGGAGGGAACAATGCAAGAGAAGGGGGGGGATATCTGGATCATCTTATGCATTAAACTGTTCAAGCGAAGAAAACGAAACGCAGTCATCATTTACGAGCCGTTCATTTAAAAAAGAAAAAAATCCATCGCTCGCCTTCGTTCACTTACTCACAGAAAAAAAAGAACATCATTGATGGAAGGAGAGGGGGATGAAAATAGGAAGAGAGTACGAAGGAAAAACGAGGGAGGGGGAGGGACTTGAACGGCGTCGAAGCGTCAACCTCTTCCAAACAACCTCATAAGCAATGAATACGTAGAGAAGACAAATACAGTTATGCTTTGCTCTCTCTCTCTCTCTGTGAGATCTCTACAGCATCCCACATCCCGGAGGTGCAAGAGCAGTCTTCCCGCGTAGCTCTTGACAAGAGAATGGATCACCTGCCGGGCGCGCGCAACCATGTACATGCTGCACGTAAATCAGTCTGGTCTGTTCTTGTCTCGTGTTGTACTTCTTTCCCCCTCTTGCATACTTCCTCTTCCTCCTCCCTCATCCCTACATCCTTTCTCCTACTCTTCTTTCATCCCTCGATTCCTTGCATCTCAGCGCCCAATCTTGTAAAGTGCAGAACCTATCACCCTCCCTCTCTATTCTGCTATCCCTCCTCATCCTCCTCCAATGCCTCATCACCGTCCTTCCCAAACCTTTATAGGATTTCTTCTTGTGAACGGTCTTCACCATGCGAATATGCCTGCTCCACCTTGATCTAATCCGGACCTTGAATTTTCGATGGATTCACCCGGGGACAAGTAGGAACTACATAAAAAAAAATAGGAAGAGTCTGCGTGGCGGTAACCGCCACGTGACAGCGTTTTATCTCCGCGTGCTCCTTGAGGGGTTTTTTTGCGGTGGCGGCTCGCTTGTCGTGTGAGGTCATTAGAAACGCTCCCCGTGGCGTTTGAAGAGAAGGAAATGAAATAGGGAAGGTAAAAAAACACACAGATGCGTTGTTTGAATAAGAAAAAAGGAACAAATATTGGATTTTTTTGTTCTTAGTTTTTTTATGCTCTCTCTCGAAAGGTTTCTGTTTGCTGTTAACGATCACCGCTGATGTCATCGTTTCTGTCACGTGACTTGGAAGCGGATCTGTCTGTCAGTCGCGGAATTGTAATCGAAATAGATGACGTCATGGAACCGAAGCTGACGTCAATTGTGAGGGGATCGGGTTGTTTCGTAGCACACTTTTTGGACACAATGAGGTAAATGGACAGGTCACAAGAACCCCAGGGGCTCAGAGAACGTTGGGCGAAGGGGACACAATGGACAGCTGCTAGGAGACAGATGAAAGCGTATCGTCGTGAATGTTAGGCCATCCAGTGTGATCTTTAACGTGCGCAGTGTATGTTGCTCATGCCCACGGGATCACGGCTTACGTCACATCTGACGGACGGCGCCATTTCGAAGCCAATCAGTGTCCCCTACTGATAGAGGGAAGGGGATTGATGCGGAGATAAATCTCAACACTGGCCCAAGTGAGAACTGCAGGTCTGGGAAATGGATATGACAAACCTGGCGCGCTGCCCACTGAGCCACCCCCTCGCCCTCGAATGTGAGAAGTGAGGTAATAGCGTAACATGGTGCGGTGTAAGACGTTAGGCCTCCCAGTTCAAAGTTACCCCGCTTCAGGTCACCCACTGTCAGCTTCACTTCTTTCTCTGGCTTTTCTGTGTGTTGTTGGACTGTTTACCTCGTAATCTGCAGTTCCCAGGTTCGAGTCCCAGCTGGGTCGGGGCGGGGGTGGCTCAGTCGGTAGCGCGCCAGGCTCGTAATCTGTAGTTCCCAGGTTCGAGTCCCAGCTGGGTCAGCGTTGAGATTTATCTCCGCAAAATTCCCCGCCCTGCCCACGGTCAGTAGGGGACACCGATGGGCTTGGAAAGGCCGCCGTTCGTCGGATGGGACGTTAAACCGTGGCCCCGTGTGCGGGAGAGCCATACCCTGTGCACGTTAAAGAACACGCTGGATGGCCTTGACGGGAGGCTACCATCTGTCTCCCAACAGCTGTTCCAGTGGGTCCCCTCCCCCAACCTTCTCTGAGCCTTCGGGGTCCATGTGACCTGGCCATTTAGCCCATGGTGTGCAAAAAAGTGCCGCTCAGAGGTAAAACAACACAACCCAACCCAGCTGGGTCAGCGTTGAGATTTATCTCCGCAAAATTCCCCGCCCTGCCCACGGTCAGTAGGGGACACCAACGGGCTTGGAAAGGCCGCCGTCCATCGGATGGGACGTTAAGCCGTGGCCCCGTGTGCGGGAGAGCCATACCCTGTGCACGTTAAAGAACACGCTGGGTGGCCTTTCCGGGAGGCTACCATCTGTCTCCCAACAGCTTTTCTAGTGGGTCCCCTCCCCCAACCTTCTCTGAGCCTTCGGGGTACATGTGACTTGGCCATTTAGCCCATGGTGTGCAAAAAACTGCCGCTCAGAGGTAAAACAACCCAACCCTGTGTGAGAAACGATGGCTTTGCTTTACACACAACGTTGTCAGATAAACAATTTGCTTTGATAATTCTTAAATTCTTAGATTATGTTAGTGTTGTTATAAAATAATAGGTTATTATTCAATTCCACATATTTTCGTATTGCTTGTGAGGTATTGTCAGCAGTGTTTGTAGGATATTGCTAATATTTTTGTAGGATATTGTTAATAATTTTTGTAAGATATTATCGGCATTGTTTTTAAGATATTGTTAGCATTTCTTTAAAGATATTATTTGTATTTTTTGAAGATATTGTCAGCACTGTTTGTAAGATATTGTTAGCAGTTTTTAAAATATTATTAGTATAGTTTTTTGTATGATATTGTTACCAGTTTCAAAGGTATTATTTGTATATTTTGTAAGATATTGTCAGCATTGTTTATAAGACAGTTTTAGCATTTTATAAAGATATTAGTATTTTTGAAAGATATTGTCAGCATTGTTTATAAGATATTGTTAGCATTTTTTTAAAGATATTATTTTTTGCAAGATATTGTTAGCATTTTTTAAAGATATAATTTTTTGCAAGATATTGTCAGCATTGCTTATAAGATATTGCTAGCATTTTTTGTGAGATATTGTCAGCATTGTTTATAAGATGTTGTTAGCATTTTTTAACGATATCATTAATACTTTTTGTAACATACTGTCAGCATTGTTTATAAGATATTGCCAGCAATTTTTTGTAAGATATTGTTAGATATTTTTAGATTTTGTAAGATATTGTTTATAAAATAAAAATACCCCCTCAAGCAGTTGCTTTCCACAGAGGTTTGAGAGGAACCTGTCAGTTTATATGTCATAGTAGAAGGTCTGTGAAGATGGCAGGGCCTCAGCAGAAAAACTATGCATACATCCATGCCATACCCTGGGCTCGAACTCAAGTCCCTAAGATCAGTAGTCAAGCGTGCTAACCACTCGACCACGGGGCGGCTGTTTATAAGATATTGTTGGAATTTTTTAAAAATATTATTAGGATTTTTTGTAAGATATTATGAGCAGGCCAGGTTCTGGGAAAAAATAAGGACGTGACGCAATCGAGCCTTAAAAAAGTGGATTGCCGTTGCAGTATAATATAAAATAAATAAATACCCCCTCAAGCAGCTGCTTGCCACAGAGGTCTGACAGGAGCCTGTCGGTTTATATGTCATAGTAGAATGTCTGTCAGGATGGCAGGACCTCAGCAGAAAAACAACACACACATCCATGCCTTATCTGGGGTTCGAACCCAGGTCCCTTAGATCAGTAGCCAAGCGCGCTAACCACTCGGCCACGGGACGGCTAAAAAAATAAATAATACCCCCTCAAGCAGCTGCTTGCCACAGAGGTCTGACAGGAGCCTGTCAGTTTATATGCCATAGTAGAAGGTCTGTGAGGATGGCAGGACCTCAGCAGAAAAACAACACACACATCCATGCCTTATCTGGGGTTCGAACCCAGGTCCCTTAGATCAGTAATTCCCCGCCCTGTCCACGGTCAGTAGGGGACACCGATGGGCTTGGAAAGGCCGCCGTCCGTCGGATGGGACGTTAAGCCGTGGCCCCGTGTATGGGAGAGCCATACCCTGTGCACGTTAAAGAACACGCTGGATGGCCTTGACGGGAGGCTACCATCTGTCTCCCAACAGCTGTTCCAGTGGGTCCCCTCCCCAACCTTCTCTGAGCCTTCGGGGTCCATGTGACCTGGCCATTTAGCCCATGGTGTGCAAAAAAGTGCCGCTCAGAGGTAAAACAACCCAACCCAACCTTAGATCAGTAGCCAAGCGCGCTAACCACTCGGCCACGGGACGGCTAAAAAACAAATAAATACCCCCTCAAGCAGCTGCTTGCCACAGAGGTCTGACAGGAGCCTGTCAGTTTATATGCCATAGTAGAAGGTCTGTGAGGATGGCAAGACCTCAGCAGAAAAACAACACACACATCCATGCCTTATCTGGGGTTCGAACCCAGGTCCCTTAGATCAGTAGCCAAGCGCGCTAACCCCTCGGCCACGGGACGGCTAAAAAAATAAATAAATACCCCCTCAAGCAGCTGCTTGCCACAGAGGTCTGACAGGAGCCTGTCAGTTTATATGCCATAGTAGAAGGTCTGTGAGGATGGCAGGACCTCAGCAGAAAAATAACACACACATCCATGCCTTATCTGGGGCTCGAACCCAGGTCCGTTAGATCAGTAGCCAAGCGCGCTAACCACTCGGCCACGGGACGGCTAAAAAATAAATAAATACCCCCTCAAGCAGCTGCTTGCCACAGAGGCCTGACAGGAGCCTGTCAGTTTATATGCCATAATAGAAGGTCTGTGAGGATGGCAGGACCTCAGCAGAAAAACAACACACACATCCATGCCTTATCTGGGGCTCGAACCCAGGTCCATTAGATCAGTAGCCAAGCGCGCTAACCACTCGGCCACGGGACGGCTAAAAAAATAAATAAATACCCCCTCAAGCAGCTGCTTGCCACAGAGGTCTGACAGGAGCCTGTCAGTTTATATGCCATAGTAGAAGGTCTGTGAGGATGGCAGGACCTCAGCAGAAAAATAACACACACATCCATGCCTTATCTGGGGCTCGAACCCAGGTCCGTTAGATCAGTAGCCAAGCGCGCTAACCACTCGGCCACGGGACGGCTAAAAAAATAAATAAATACCCCCTCAAGCAGCTGCTTGCCACAGAGGTCTGACAGGAGCCTGTCAGTTTATATGCCATAACAGAAGATCTGAGAGGATGGCAGGCCCTCAGCAGAAAAACGACACGAACAGCCGTGCCTTACCGGGGCTCGAACTCAGGTCCCTTAGATCAGTAGCCAAGCGCGCTAACCATAACATATTCCTTTTCGTTTCAGAGGCCTTTAAAAAATGCTTTTGAAAAATGAGTAAAATAAGCACAAGTTTTATAATTTTTTGCCTCCCTTGCCCTTACTGTGATTGAAAAAATTCATCTCCCCCCTCTCCAGAACCAGCCATGATTCTCAATATTGTGTATAATATATTGTTGCATTAATTTAAGATAATGTCATTATTGGATTTCTAGGATGCAATTTTTAGTTATTGCTATCATTAGTTTCCAGCGAATTGAAGTATTGGTTTTTAATATACAGGCAGAAATGTTTCTAAGCTATTGCCCACGTTGTTTTCTAAAATATTGATGCAGCTGTTTGCGACGACATTTTAAGCATTGGTTTTCGTGATAGCTCATTTTCTGAGATATTGTTAGCATTTACTCTGAGACCCAGCTGGCATTACTTCATATAGATAAGTACTGTCGCTCAAAAAAGTATCCGAACACTACGGTTGATTACAAAATTCAGAAAAAATATCTGGCAAAGATTTTTTTAGAAATTAGTGATCTGGCAACCTTCGTGTCACTTGACATATGCTATGAATTATTAAAGATTATTTGTGACCTTCGTGTCAAGTGACACGAAGGTTGCCATATCACTAATTTCTAAAAAAATCTTTGCCAGATATTTTTTCTGAATTTTGTAATCAACCGTAGTGTTCGGATACTTTTTTGAGCTACTGTACTCTTTTCTAAGACACTGTGTGCATCATTTTCAAGAAACTTTTAGCATTGATTATCGTATTGTTTTTAATTTGGTTTTAATAACATTTTTAAAGATATTCTTAAAAGTGATATCTAAAATGTTGTTTGCTTCGTCTTTTAAAATATGAACAACACATTATGCTGTGACATTGTTAAAATTGTTTCTAAGATGTTGTTAGCACAGATTTTTAAGATCACACTTCTGAAATATCATTAACGTTGACTTTTAAGATATTTTTAGCTTTTTCTTTTAAAGTATTAGCGAAAAAACGTTTTGCTAGGTCATTGTTAAAATTACCTTTTAAGATATTAGAATTAGTTTTTAATCTTTTGTTAACACTGGTCTCTAAAATAGTGCTATTATTCGTTTCTAGATATTGTTAATTTTGTTCCTAGATATCGTACGTACTGTTTCCTAAAGCATTTCTAGCATTGATTTATAAATAATGCTGGCACTATTTTCTAAAGAATTGTTAGCATTATTTTTAAAGAATCGTTAGCATTGTTTCTTAAATAATTCATAGCATTGTTTTTAAAGATTGTTAGGTCTGTTCCCTAAAGTTATTTTAGCAATGATTTCTAAAGAATGTTGGCACTGTTTTTTTCTACAGAATTGTTAGCAGTTTTTTAAGAACTGTTAGCATTGTTCTAAAGCATTTTAGCACTGATTTCTAAAGAATTATTTTTAAATTATTTCCAAAGAAGTGTTTTTAAAGAATTTTAGCATTGTTTTCTAAAGAATTGTTAAAATATTTTTCTAAAGAACTCTTAGTATTGTTTACTAAAGAATTGTTAGCATTGTTTTTGAAGAATTATTAGCATTAATTTCTAAAGGATGGTTAGCATTTTTCCCCCAAAGAATTGTTAATATATTTTCTAAAGATTGGTTAGTAGTATTCTTTTCTAAAGCATTCTTAGAATAGGTTTCTAAGCATTTTTAGCATTGATTTCTAAAAAAAGTTTAACATTGCTTTCTAATGCACTGCAGCATTGTTTTAAAACCATTGTTAGCATTTTTTTTCTTCTAAAGAACTTTTAGCATTGTTTTATAAGAATTTTTAGTATTATTTCCTAAAGAATGCAATGTTTTATAAAACATTGTTATAATTGTTTTTAAAGAAATGTTAGTATGGTTTTCTAAAGCATTGATCGCATTGTTTTCTAAATCGTTATTAACATTGTCTTCTAAAGCATTGTTAACATTGTTTTCTAAAACTATACTTAGCATTGCTTTACAAGGTATTGTAAACATTGACAGTGTCCATATGGTTATCGTCTCTCATAGGTTTTCTGCCAGGAGTGGATGGATCAGCGCGTGGTAACTACGGCCTCATGGACCAGGTGGCAGCCCTGCATTGGATACAAGAGAACATCGCTGAATTCGGAGGAGATTCCAGCAATGTCACCGTGTTTGGACAAGGTCAAGGAGCAGCATGTGTTAATCTTCTCATGCTGTCTCCAATGGCTCGAGGTAAGGTTTACGATATTCTAAGGTTGTTGTTGACAGTGATGAGGTTATCATACTAATTGTAAAGGTTAGGGCTAAGGCTTGATGAGAACATTTTATCCAAAGATACTCAAATATATTAAGTATGTATAATGGAAATACTTAATTTTCATTTCCAAGGCAGAAAAGAAATAGTTTTTTTAAAATACAACACTTAAAGTTATTAGTTATTAGGTTTTAAAATTTTACCGGTAGCTATTAATTTTTAACAATATGGTAACCAGTTTTAAAATAATCGTATATATTTTAATATAAGATTCGTTAATATATTATTTTATTTTACGCCGTTTAAAAATTAAATTGATTTCATTAAATTTTAGCATTGTTTTTCATTCAAAAATTAAAATGCTTAAACCTTCATGCGTATTTAATTTTCCTCGTATCTTCCCCCCTTTTATTCAATGACTATCCACGTTTCGTGTATCAAGGTGATCTTGACCAGACCATGGCCAACTAAATAAAAAAAAAGGAGATAAATTTAATGCGTGTGAAGTGTTTAGGTGAGTGTCTCGTATCTCTTCTTTAAATCAGAAAAAAATTACTTCTAAATAAATCGTTTTCTCATTTTCGCTAAATGCATCACTAGAATTCATTTAAGAGAATTTAAATTAGTCTAAACTAATTCGTGATTTCTCCATAACACTTTATTTTTACTTAATTACTAGCAGAATTGCCAGGCGTTGTTTTCTGAAATTACTCAACCTAGAAAACGTTCATTTTTCTTAAAGCTCAATAAGATGGATTTCGTGAGAGATTTTCCTCTATCTGTTTTCTTAGTCAGAATATAGGGGACTTAATTTGAGATAACCCAAAAATCACAGATTTTGTAGCTAGCTCAGATAGACTTCCGTAACTGTGCATCGCAAAATGAAAGCAATGCTAGAACTCCTGCCAACCAGTAGTAACAATTTTTCAATAAAACAAGTAGAATTTTTTAAAAAAGCAAACAGTTAATTTTAGATTATTTTGTAATACAGTGGACCCCCGATATAACGCGAATGTCGGGCGGGAAACAACACCCGCGTTATAAGGTGAACCGCGTTACACCGAGCGGCGCGGTGGCGACACAATAAATTTCACACTGTAAGCTTTTCTTTTACTCATCATGCATACAATAATTAAACACTATTCAAAATACATGCAGGAACTCAATACATACACAATTACTCAATACGTAGTAACAATAAAATGCGATACTCACTAACGCCGCACGGACCTGTATAAACATATTTGAACTTATCGCGAACATCGCCCGCGCTATAACCGAGTGCGCGGTATAGCGAGCAGCGCTATAACAAAGGTCCACTGTATTTCCATATAATCTTAATAAATGCATTTTTGTGTTTTATAGTTTTGGTATGCAATAAAAAATAATAATCAGATACACATTTCAAAGCACTCACCAGTAGGTTAATTAATTTTGTTCCAAAGGATATACAGTTCCAATTTTAAAATAACCCAGGTAGACATTTTGCAAAACAGGCCAGTAGAAAATTTTAGATTATTTCATAATAATTATTCTTTCTTTTGTAATAGGCAATGAAAAAAATAACAGTCTGAAGCGCATTTGCAAACAACTAGCGGTAGTTTAATCGATTTGATTACAAGGGATATAAAGTGCTAATTTTAAAATTACAGAGGTAGTTTTCTTTAAACATTACTTAATTTTTAATTATTAATAATATTTCTATAAAATCTTAATAAATAAATGTTTTGTTTTTCTTTTTTTGTAACAAGCAATAACAAAGAAGACAATAGTAAGATATGCAGTGCAAAACATGATCTCCACAAACTTTGAAAATTAAGTGCGAAAATGACAATTACAGCCTGCTGCTAAAAGTTGCGCTGCGAGTAGTGGAGTGAACTAATTATTTTGTCCCTTTAATATTCCTCACATAAGTAGTTTCCATTTGAGATATAACTCGTTAGGCCCTATAAACGTTTTACGAAATTCTCTCTTATATTTTGTGTGAGTAAGCTTATGGGTTCCTTTAAACAAGTTAACGGTTCTTTTGAGTACCACTAGAAGCAAGTTTATTAACCGTAAGACATAATAACACTGTCAAGAGCTTGTAAAGTCAGCTCGACCAGGTCACCTTGACACACTAGACCTGACCCGCCATTGAGGAAAAAAGCAGGGAAGAGAGGAGGGTGATATTAAGTATGCATAAATATTTAAGGGATTTAATTTGTATAAAATTTAATAAACTTCTATATATTTTAAGCTGTATAACATGAAATAATTTTGTCGTTGTTATTTTGTTAAAATATTTATGTTATTTTAAAACTGGTAACCATATTTTTGAAAATCAACAACTACCAGTAGAATTATAAAACTATATAAAAGAGTTTTAAATTTAGAATTTTTTTTCTGTCGCTGTATTTTCTAGGTCTAGTATGATTATAGGAGACCTTGAATAAAGAGCAGCCTAGATGCACTCAGAATAACTAGCTAGCGCAGATAGATGCCTCAATAACACTGCGTGCAGTGTCACGTTTAACAGCAGCCAGTAATTCTGATTTTCCAAAAAACTTGCAAAGCAAATGGATACCTCAATAACACTGCTTGCAGTGTCACGTTAACAGCAACCCGTAATTCGTATTTTCCAAAATACTTCCAAAGTAAATGGACATCTTGCTTTTTCAGTTTGTGTCTGACTATTATTTTCTTTCTTATTGTTTTTAATATTTTGTTATCTAATTTTTTCTTATTGTAGATGTGTTTCATATTTTAAATTTGAGAGAATAAATTTGATTTATTAATATTATATAAGATTACAATAGAACAAATTATGATTAACTACTGGATATTTCCAAATAAAGCTACCTGTAAAGTTTTAAAATACTAATTTTACATTAAAGGAATGAAATTTGTTAGGACACTTGTAAAATATTGAGATCTATGATCGGTGTCCCGTAGATTGTTACTAACAAATAACTTCACAAAGATTTGGGCATCGACCATATTACAGTATGCACTCATATCAAATATATCACAAAAAACGTTTTTATAGGCTGTTAAAAATAGTCCTAACGAGATTATTTCTTCTTTCTTATGTGATGATCATGAGGTTCTTAATAAATTAAAGAGACCTAAAATGATGGCTTTTTCACAAGAAAGTTTCTCGTTTTAGGTCTCTCGTACATGATATTTACATTTATTTGATTGTGTTTTATGTTTGCCCTTAGGGGCCCACCCAATGGTGGTTTACTTATTTGTACTCTACTTATGCCAATTGGGCTTACTTTGAGATCGAGATGATAATGGGTATTTTTACCTGGAACATTGAAGATGCATATACATTGGATTGTTTTACCTCTGAGCGGCACTTTTTTGCACACCATGGGCTAAATAGCCAGGCCACAAGGACCCCGAAGGCTCAGAGAAGGTTGGGGGAGGGGACCCACTGGAACAGCTGTTGGGAGACAGATGGTAGCCTCCCGTCAAGGCCATCCAGCGTGTTCTTTAACGTGCACAGAGTGTGGCTCTCCCGCACACGGGGCCACGGCTTAACGTCCCATCTGACGGACGGCGGCCTTTTCAAGCCCAACGGTGTCCCCTACTGACCGTGGGCAGGGCGGGGAAATTTTGCGGAGATAAATCTCAACGCTGACCCAGCTGGGACTCGAAACTGGGAACTACAGATTACGAGCCTGGCGCGCTACCGACTGAGCCACCCCCGCCCCTATGCATATACAATCTACGTTAAGACACTGCGGTAAGCAACAGCACATATATTTTGCTAAAATTAGCTTCTATAGAAGTCGATCTGTACCAGAAAATACCTGGATACACTAGGCTTGAACCAAAGAACGTATAAAATTATCAAGAAGAGTCAGTTCCATAGAACAAATGTAAGATCATGCCCCTGGACGTTTGCTTATGTTGTATTACTTTTGAACCCTTAGGTGAAAATGGCCAATAGAGGTCGCTTTAACACTTTTACCAACTTTAACTAGGAAAGAATTGAATAATATCAAGTAAGTGATATAACCTGTATCAAAAGGTATTGCTATTAATTATATTTTTTGAATATTTAAGAAGAAAATAATATTAAAAGAGGCAATTTTCAGCTAAAATATTCCGACAGATTTTTAGTTGTATTTTTATTTGACAACCGTGTTTGAATTCGCAATAAATAAACAAACAAAAATGAACTGATTTAAACTAAGGCAATACATTTGTATGAATAATACACAAATTTATGTATAGTCATTTGAAACACCAATATGCTTTTTCACTGCACTAAATGATCCTGATATTCTTTAAAAACTAACTGAAAAACCAATATAACATTCGAAAACCGAATAACAAATGAAAGCATACATACAGTTTTACCAATCACTTTATCACTAGTTATGCATGACATGCAAAAGAAATGACGCTCTCAGGGGCGGGAGTGGCTCAGTCCGTAGCACACCAGGCTCGTAATCTGTAGTTCCCAGGTTCGAGTCCCAGCTGGGTCAACGTTGAGATTTATCTCCGCAAAATTCCCAGTTCTGCTCACGGTCAGTAGGGGACACCGATAGGCTTGGAAAGGCCGCCGTTCGTCGGAAGGGACGTTAAGCCGTGGCCCCATGTACGGGATGGCCGTGACGGGAGGCTGCCATCTGTCTCTCAACAGCTGTTCTAGTGGGTCCCCTCACCAAACCTTTTCTGAGCCTTTGGGGTCCATGTGAACTGGCCATTTAGCCCGTGGTGTAAAAAAAGTGCCGCTGAGAGGTAAAACAACCCAACGTTAAAGAACATGCTGGATGGCCTTGACGGGAGGCTACCATCTGTCTCCCAACAGCTGTTCCAGTGGATCCCCTCCTTCAACCTTCTCTGAACATTCGGGGTCCATGTGACCTGGCAATTTAGCCCATGGTGTGCAAAAAAGTGCCGCTCAGAGGTAAAACAACCCAACCGAACGCTCTCTACACAGATTAAAGATGCACTGTTGATCTACTTACAAACAAAACTACGTTTCCCAATAAATGTAGACAATTTTCAGTCGTCTCCACCCACACACCAAAGAAAATTCGTCTTTTTACAGACTATTACAACGCTCTACTACATTCTCATCCTTTGAAATCAGTCGTTTTCCAATCCATTTATGACGCAATTCACACTACATGCTGTATCTCGTGTATCTCCGTAGTAAAGTCACGCTTTTATTGTTGCATCTTCATAGCCCGCTTCAATATTGTTGCGAGAGGAAAACAAGCAACAATAAAACCGGAACAGGTGCCATCTGACGCTCGTGTTCTGCCTCAGCGTGTGAATTACGTCACTAATATGTTGGGACAGAGAGAGTTGGGTTGGGTTGTTTTACTTCTGAGCGGCACTTTTTTGCACACCATGGGCTAAATGACCAGGTCACAAGGACCCCGAAGGCTCAGAGAAGGTTGGGAGAAGGGACCCACTGGAACAGCTGTTGGCAGACAGATGGCAGCCTCCCGTCAAGGTCATCCAGCGTGTTCTTTAACGTGCACAGGGTATGTCTCTCCCGCACACGGGGCAACGGCTTAACGTCCCATCCGACGGACGGCGGCCTTTCCAAGCCCATCGGTGTCCCCTACTGACCGTGGGCAGGGCGGGGAATTTTGCGGAGATAAATCTCATCGCTCACCCAGCTGAGACTCGAACCTGGGAACTACAGATTACGAGCCTGGCCCGCTACCGACTGAGCCACCCCCGCCCCCAAGGTATTTAGTGTGAAATGCAGAATTCGAAAGGTAAACATGGGTAACTTTTCTGGTATACCTGGGTATCCACAAAAATAATAGTGTCACTTATTGAATGCTTTAATAAGATTTTCTTTATGCTTTAAGTAGAATTTTCAAGAATTGTAATACAACTATTTGAAATATAGTTAAGAATTGCAAAAACGTTCTTTTGATGGTTTAACTTCGTACTGATGTACACGAATTAGTGTTTGTTAAAACTGTTATATACAGGGTGTTTCAAAAAGAACGCAACTCTAAATATAAAAGGGTAGAACTTACGCGCATATACATTTTATGCCATAAATATTAGTCAGTTGGCATTACTGTAGTCAAGGTTAACAGCCTTTAGTAGTTGAAATGACATTGTCACGTGCTAGTCTCATTCAAGCATTCATTCCTTTGTGTTGTGTCAGCTATGTCGTTTCCCAAAAGCGAACGTGTATTCATTGTTGAGACTTATTGTGCGTACAAATCTTGCAAAAGTGGGGCGGGGGTGGCTCAGTCGGTAGCGCGCCAGGCTCGTAATCTGTAGTTCCCAGGTTCGAGTCCCAGCTGGGTCAGCGTTGAGGTTTATCTCCGCAAAATTCCCCGCCCTGCCCACGATCAGTAGGGGACACCGATGGGCTTGGAAATGCCGATGTCCGTCGGATGGGACGTTAAGCCGTGGCCCCGTGTGTGTGGGAGAGCCATACCCTGTGCACGTTAAAGAACACGCTGGATGGCCTTGACGGGAGGCTACCATCTGTCTCCTAACAGCTGTTCCAGTGGGCCCCCTTCCCCAACCTTCTCTGAGTCTTCGGGGTCCATGTGACCTGGCCATTTAGCCCATGGTGTGCAAAAAAAGTGCCGCTCAGAGGTAAAACAACCCAAGTCGTGTTCCAATCCATCCAATACTCTTACAAACGTGTGAGAGAGGAGTTTGAGTTGAAGTTTCCTCAGTCTGCATTTCCCGACAAGTCGACAATATCTCGTTTAATTGATAAATTTCGTAACACTGGGTCTGTACAGGATCGAAATAGCACACCGGCCATCACTGTTAACTGCCGAAGTTCTTGATGAAGTGTCTCAGCGTTTAACTCGCTCACCTAGAAAATCTCTTAGAAAGTTATCTTCACAGGTTGGACTGTCACCAGCTACTCTTTTCAGGGCTGCAAAGAAGTTAAAATTTCATGCCTACCGCATTGGTGTCGTTTATGAACTGAAAGAACCAGACCATGAAAAACGTTTACGGTATTGTCATTGGTTTCGTTCTTTTGTTGATGAAAATGAATTGAGGTGTGGGAATGTGTTTATTTCAGTGACGAGGCTTGGTTTCACTTGGATGGCTATGTGAACAGTCAAAGCAAGCGAATATGGAGCAGTGAAAATCCTCACGTTTTCACGAACGACCATTTACATCCACGGAAAATTGGTGTTTTTTTTTTATTTGCGACATATAGGACAGAGAAGAATCCTAGAAGCTACTCCTAGCTTTTACAGGCCTTCTCATACAAGGACATGCCCTACTACGACCGAAGTCACTGCCGACCACTGCCTTAGTTAGAGCCAACACAACACACAAAGTTTGCCTTGCTCGAACAGTCGCTAGATGCCTAACCACTATGCCAGTTAAGGTTATTGTTTGGTGTGCAATTTCCCGTTGTCGTGTGATAGGGATTTTATTTTTTGACTCAACTGTAACTGGTGAAGTTTATCGTGACTTCATCCAACCGTTTATTGCACTATTGGATGTGAATGAACGAGAATGTTGGTTTCAACAAGATGGATGACGCGATCGCCCATGCTGCAAATGATAGAATAATAGGCAGCATTTTGCAGGAATTTTTTGGTGATCGTTTGATTTAAAAAAATTTGTGGCTCCCAAGATCCCATAATCTTACTCCTCTAGTTTTTTTTTTCTTTGGAAATATCTCAAATGTGTAGTATTTAAAACAATTCTCATGCATTTGAAGGCTTGAAGGCTAACTTCGAAAGAGAGATTTTAAACATAAGAAAACGAACATTACGAACGGTGGCTGCAAATGTTATGAAACGGGTACGAACCTTCATCCAGGTTGCAGGAAATCACTTTCACATATGTTGCAAAGGTAATTAATTATATGTCTAATTTGCATCTTTTGAAATTTATGTCTTTTGTCAAGTTTAAATAGAAAAATTGCGTCATTTTTGAATTTGAAATTTTGCATCATCAAAAAAATTACGTCATTTTTGAAACATCCTGTATATGTGATCTAATTACCTTTGAAATTAAAATAACTCGTTTTTAATTTGATTGGTAATCATTTACTTTAACTCACGCTCAGTTTTCTACTAAAATTTGCAACAATATGTTACATTTGTACCTTAGTTCAACTTACTACCTTACTTTGTTACCTTAGTTCAACTTACTACTTAATACCTAAAAATATATTTTTATGTTTGATAATCGTTAGGGTACGACTAAAAAAATCAAAATATAATATGATATTTTGGTGATTTTTTGATTAAATTTCACTTTAATGTTCTCTCTCAGCGCCAGAAAGTCAGCTTTCGTGCATTGCAATTTGAACTCTCGAGTGAAATTTCCCGCAAGAGGGCGCTGTTTACCGTTTCGCTCGTAGTTCATTCTTGTCTCCTACACGTTCTTTGCCTTGACGGCCGTTGAACAAATGGAGCAAAGAAGGAAGAAAATGAAACCTGCACAAATATTCCAATGGTTTAATTTCCTTAAAATTTAATTAAGTCTAATTTACTTTTTAACTAACATATAAGAAAAATTATTTGTTCATTAAGATTATATTAACATATTTATTTATATTTGAAAGCTGATTAAAAGATTTTTAAAAATTAAAAGCTACTACCAGAATTTTAAAGAATATAATTATAAATAAAAGAACTATATACTTCAAGAGAAAATCTCATATTACAGCACTCTCTTGGACTCGGATGATTTAGGAGGTTGGCGCTGTTCAAATATTAGTATAAGGTAGGTAAACCGAGAGCAAAAAGAGACAAAAGGTTTGAAATCAACTTGTATTTAAATTACAGGCTCGATTTTTTTTTTTCGCAACAAAGAGAACCAACAGGGGAATATTTATGTGAAATTTGGTTTGGGTGGAATCTCTGAGCTGGGGCGGGGGTGGCTCAGTCGGTAGCGCGCCAGACTCATAATCTGTAGTTCCCAGGTTCGAGTCCCAGCTGGGTCAGCGTTGAGATTTATCTTCGCAAAATTCCCCGCCTTGCCCACGGTCAGTAGGGGACACCGATGGGCTTGGAAAGGCCGCCTTCCGTCGGAAGGGACGTTAAGCCGTGGCCCCGTGTGCGGGAGAGCCATACCCTGTGCACGTTAAAGAACACGCTGGATGGCCTTGACGGGAGGCTGCCATCTGTCTCCCAACAGCTGTTCCAGTGGGTCCCTTCCCCCAACTTTCTCTGAGAATTCGGGGTCCATGTGACCTGGCCATTTAGCCCATGGCGTGCAAAAAAGTGTCGCTCAGAGGTAAAACAACCCAACCCAATCTCTGAGCTGCATTTTTTTAGCACACATTGGTCTAAATCAGTGGTTCTCAACCTTTTATGCTTCACGTACCCCCTGGAAATGTGTATATAACTGGCTTATATCACCCTTTCAGCGCTGTCCAACTAGCGGCCCGCACAAGGATTTTTGTGACCTGCAAACAATCCATTAAATATTGATATTAGCACCGTAGATCCTAAATATCAAATGGAATTATGTGACTTTCAGGCCGACCCAATTATTGCATCTAAAAGAGAAACTGGAATAAAATTGTTCAAACTGTTGCCTAAAGAAAAATATTCAATAATGACAGATTTTGGACTACAAATAATTTCTATGTTCGGAAGTACATATACCTGCGTGTGCGCATTTTCTGATATGAAATATATAAAATCAAGATACAGAAACTGCTTAAAAGACTTTTCTACACTTGAACATATGCTTCGGCTCTCAACAACAAATATCGATATGGACGTAAAAGAAATTATTGCCGAACAACTACGGCCATAATGCTTCCATTAAATTTTTTAAACATTTGATAAGGTTTAAAAAGTTTATATTGATTTATTATTACTTATTACATTTCTTATAAATAAAATATTTTTGGAGTATTTTGAGGTTTATTATTACTTATTATTTTTCGTATAAATAAAATAATTTTTTCAGGTGACATGAACTGACTTTTCAATTACTTATCCTAAGTTATTCTTTTTTTTGACCCGCGAAATATTGGCAAATTAAAATATGGCCCGCGGTCTTAAGAAGTTGAACAGTACTGCCTTATATAGATAGATAAA
Source organism: Ryuthela nishihirai (assembly GCA_038380435.1). Taxonomy (NCBI): domain Eukaryota; kingdom Metazoa; phylum Arthropoda; class Arachnida; order Araneae; family Heptathelidae; genus Ryuthela; species Ryuthela nishihirai. Next base: position 44,477,038 of record JAWZYU010000022.1, read on the forward strand.
ACTATAGATATAGTATAATAATGCCAACTTAGTGACTTTGTTAACTAGATCTAGCGACTTTTGAGCTCTCACGGCGTACCCCAAAAATTTTACCACGTACCCCACGTTGAGAACCCCTGGTCTAAATGGTCAGGTCACAAGGGCTCCGAGGGCTAAAAAAGGTTGAGAGAGGGGACCCACTAAACAACTGTTGGGAGATAGATAACAGCCTCCTGTCATGGCCATCCACCGTGTTCTTTAACGTGCACAGCATATACATCTCATGTACAGTCGCTCAAAAAAGTATCCGAACACTGTGGTTGATTACAGAATTCAGAAAAAATATCTGGCAACGATTTTTTTCAGAAATTAGTGATATGGCAACCTTCGTGTCACGTGACACGAAGGTTGCCAGATCACTACTTTCTAAAAAAAATAGTTGCCAGATCACTAATTTCTAATAAAAAATCGTTGCCAGCTATTTTTTCTGAATTCTGTAACCAACTATAATGTTCGGATACTTTTTTGAGCGACTGTACATGGGACCATGGTTATACATGGTTATACATACATGGTTATCCATGGGACCATGGTCCATTGGATGGGACCACATGTCCCATCCAATGGACGGTGGCCTTTCGAAGCCACTGACGGAGGAGAGGGCGTAGGTTTTCGGTCAATAGGGATACTGATGGTCTTGGAAAGACAGCCTATGTCGGATGGGACGTAAAGCCGTGGTATCTTGGCCTATGTGAGAATCATAGCCTGTGCCCGTTAAAGAACACGCTGGACGGACTTGCAGGAGATTACCATCTTTCTCCTAACAGCTGTTCAGTGGGTCCCTTTCTTCCAACCTTCTTTTAACCCTCAGGGTCCTTGTGACCTTGCCATTTAGCCCGTTGTGTGCAAAAACGTGCTGCTCAAAAATAAAGCAATTAAATCCATTTAGCGTGTTCATTAAAGTGCACAGGGTATGGCTCTCTTGGCTCTATATTTACATCCCATCCGACGGACGGCAGCCTGTCCAAGCCCATCGGTGTCCGCTACTGACCGCGGGCAGGAATGGGAGTTTTGCGGAGATAAATTTCGACGCTGGTCCAGCTGAGACTCGCTCCTAGGAACTGCAGATTACGAGCCTGGCGCGGACTGAATCAACCCACTCAAATGAAATCTGTGACCATGCATTCATATATTATTACTTAATTACCAAACATTCAAGTGTTCGAATAGTTATGGCGAGCCTAAAAGTATCAAATCAAAAATCAAAACATAAACTGTTCGGAAACAATTAAAATGACATCAATCTTTGAATGCCACTAATCCGCCAGCCTAGTGGAAACGTGACCTAATTGTTAGGTTAACGTTAATTGTTGTAGCCGGTTTTAAACAATGGCTGTTATTAAGAACTCGTTACGCTTGCTTATCGAGGGGCGGGGGTGACTCAGTCGGTAGCGCGCCAGGCTCGTAATCTGTGGTTCCCAGGTTCGAGTCCCAGCTGGGTCAGCGTTGAGATTTATCTCCGCAAAATTTCCCGCCCTGCCCACGGTCAGTAGGGGACACCGATGGGCTTGGAAAGGCCGCCGTCCGTCGGATGGGACGTTAAGCCGTGGTCCCGTATGCGGGAGAGCCATAACCTGTGCACGTTAAAGAACACGCTAGATGGCCTTGACGGGAGGTCACCATCTGTCTCCCAACAGCTGTTCCAGTGGGTCCCCTCACCCAACCTTCTCTGAGCCTTCGAGGTCCATGTGACCTGGCCATTTAGCCCATGGTGTGCAAAAATAGTGCCGCTCAGAGGTAAAACAACACAACCCTTGCTTATCGTTCCATATTAATCCGTTGTTTTCGGGGAAAGGGGGCCTTAATTTAATGGGGATCCAAACCTTTACGTTGTACTAAGTTACGATGAAGCTGTGTGCCAAGTTTTGTAGTATTAACTCTTACTCTTTGGAAAATATTTGAATAAAGGGAAAGAGACAAAGTTTCTAAAATACACTAGGAACCATATATTAACAAACTACCTGAAAAAACCATTAGTTCTTTTGCATATGAATCCGAAGATAGGGATGTTTTTTTTACTTCTTAGTGGCACGTTTCTGAACATAATGCGCTAAATGGCCGGATCATCCCTAAGGTGTGAGAGAGGATGGGGATAGGGATCCCACTGGACAGTTGTTAGAAGACAGATGGCAGCCTTCTGTAAAACCCGTCCAGCGTTTGTTTAAAGTATATAACAGTGGTTCTCAACCTTTTATACTTCACATACCCTCCTGGAAATGTGTATGTAACTGGCGCACCCCTTGTATAGATAGATAATACTATAGTTATAATATAACAATGGGAATAAAATAAAACATATATATATATATCAGTGGTTCTCAACCTTTTATGCTTCACATACCCCCTGGAAATGTGCATGTAACTGGCGTACCCCTTCTATAGATAGATAAAACTATAGTTATAGTATAACAATGGTAATAAAATAAAACATATATATATATCAGTGGTTCTCAACCTTTTATGCTTCACGTACCCCCTGGAAATGTGCATGTAACTGGCGTACCCCTTCTATAGATAGATAAAATTATAGTTATAGTATAACAATGGTAATAAAATAAAACATATATATCAGTGGTTCTCAACCTTTTATGCTTCACGTACCCCCTGGAAATGTGCATGTAACTGGCGTACCGCTTGTATAGATAGATAAAACTATAGTTATAGTATAACAATGGGAATAAAATAAAACACTGACTTTGTTACTAGATCTAGCGACTTCTGAGCTCTCACGGCGTGCTCCAAAAATTTTTACCGCGTACCATACGTTGAGAACTGCTAGTATATAGGATACGGCTACCGCACATGAGATGGGTAGGGTTGACTTAGTCTGTAGGGCGACAGACCAAGGCCATCTCAGATACAGCAGGCTAGGACGGCTTTGAGGGAAGAATGGAGGGAATTTCTTTTCCCTCCATGTAACAGCCTTGACGGAAGGATCTGTCTGGTTCGGCTTGGAGTGACCGCTGACTTGGAGTGACCGCTGTCCTTCGGATAGGGCGTTAAGTCATGACTCCGTAAACAACACGTTGGAGAGCCTTGACGGAAGGCTACCATCTGTCTCGGTTCGGTGGAGGGGACCTACTGAGCAGCTGTCTCTCAACAGCTGCTCAGTAGGTCCCCTCCCCCGAACCTTCTGTAAGCCTTCGGGGTCCTCGTGACTTGGCCATTTAGCCCATTGTAGACAAATAGTACCGCGCAGAGGTAAACAAAGGAATCTAACTCTTTCCGAAACTTCTCTGAGCTTTCGGGGTTATCGTAACCTGCCCATTTAGACATGATGTACAAATAGAGCTGCTCGGAAGTACAACAACGGAATCTAACTCTTTCCCAAACTTCTTTGAGCCTTTGGGGTTCTTGTAACCTGGCCATTTAGCCATGGTGTGCAAATAGAGCTGCTCGGCAGTACAACAACGGAATCTAACTCTTTCCCAAACTTCTCTGAGCCTCTGGGGTTCTCGTGACCTGGACATTTAGCCATGGTGTGCAAATAGAACTGCTCGGAATTACAACAACGGAATCTGACTCTTTCCCAAATTTCTCTGAGCCTTTGGGGTTCTCGTAACCTGGCCATTTAGCCATGGTGTACAAATAGAGCTGCTCGGCAGTACAACAACGGAATCTAACTCTTTCCCAAACTTCTTGAGCCTCTGGGGTTCTCGTGACCTGGACATTTAGCCATGGTGTGCAAAAAGAACTGCTCGGAATTACAACAACGGAATCTAACTCTTTCCCAAACTTCTCTGAGCCTTTGGGGTTCTCGTAACCTGGCCATTTAGAAATGGTGTGCAAATAGAGCTGCTCGGAAGTACAACAACGGAATCTAACTTTTTTCCAAACTTCTCTGAGCCTTCGGGATTCTCATGACCTGGCCATTTAGCCCATGGTGTGCAAATAGAGCTGCTCGGAAGTACAACAACGGAATGTAACTCTTTTCCAAACTTCTCTGAGCCTTTGGGGTTCTCGTGACCTGGACATTTAGCCATGGTGTGCAAATAGAACTGCTCGGAAGTATAACAACGGAATCTAACTCTTTCCCAAACTTCTCTGAGCATTTGGGGTTCTCGTGACCTGGCCATTTAGCCCATGGTGTGCAAAAAGGGCTGCTCGGAAGTATACAAAAACGGAATCTAACTCTTTCCCAAACTTCTCTGAGCCTCTGGGGTTCTCGTGACCTGGCCATTTAGCCCATGGTGTACAAATAGAAATGCTCGGAAGTACAACAACGGGAATCTAACTCTTTCCCGAACTTCTCTGGGACTCTGGGGTTCTCGTGACCTGGACATTTAGCCATGGTGTGCAAATAGAACTGCTCGGAAGTACAACAACGGAATCTAACTCTTTCCCAAACTTCTCTGAGCCTTTGGGGTTTTCGTAACCTGGCCATTTAACCATGGAACTGCTCGGAAGTATAACAACGGAATCTAACTCTTTCCCAAACTTATCTGGGCCTCTGGGGTTCTCGTGACCTGGACATTTAGCCATGGTGTACAAATAGAGCTGCTCGGCAGTACAACAACGGAATCTAACTCTTTCCCAAACTTCTCTGAGCCTTTGGGGTCCTCGTGACCTGGCCATTTAGTCCATTACATACACCAAAGTGTTGCAGAAACTAGCTTTAGTATTAACAAGTCAACTCTTTGAATTAGTGTTAATAGATTTGTTACTCCAAAGCATCAGATATACATTATTGTATATTTCCTATCAATTAATTATTACTTAATTATTTCGTAAGAGAAAGATTTCGTTTTAGAAGTATCCATTATAGTTGATTCTCAACGCCATTCCTTTGCATTGTTTCGTATTCCGCATTATTTCAGCTCCATCGCTTTTCTATTTGACATGCGCTATTCACTCTACGGGTTCCTAAGAAATCGGAGAAATTCCCAGAGGCTACAACGAGAGCGATCAGATTCCACCGTCAATCATACAGAACTCTCAAGGGAATTTCAAGGTCATCTGAAGCTCCTTCCGAGGAAGAAGTGTGCCAACTATTCGGAAATAAGTGCAGAGCCGTTGGGGCTTTGGGTGCGGCTGCTTTTGGGTTGACGTGAGGTTGAGAAAAATGAATTGCAGATGGAGTTTGGTGTAGTGGAAAGTCATGTTAGTACAACTGCCCTGCCCTGATGATAAATGAAAGTTGAAGTGGGACAGCGAGAAGTTCCTAAGGTTCAGAAGTAGTGTATACACACAATCTGCAATACATCGTGTCTACCGGATGTAGAGGGCGCTAGGTAACGTACTTGAAAGCATAGTTAAGTTCAATATGTGAGATTCAAGGGTTCGTAATCGTTGGTTTTGTATCCTGAATTTGAGTTTTTTTTTTTGTTTTCAATCTTTTTAATTGACATAGATATTATCTGTTAGTCTTTGACTTGTGAATAAATATATCATTGAGTCTTCCATTCCCCATTCATCAATAACTCAATATGTGGCTAGCTCACTCGATATGTGGCTAGTTCACTCAATCTTTGGCTAGTTCACTCAATCTGTGACTAGTTCCCTCAATCTGTGGCTAGTTCACTCAATCTGTGGCTAGTTCACTCAATCTGTGGCTAGTTCACTCAATCTGTAGCTGGTTAACTCAATCTGTGGCTAGTTCACTCAGTTTGTTGCTAGTTCACTCAATCTTTGGCTAGTTCACTCAATCTTTGGCTAGTTCACTCAATCTTTGGCTACTTCACTCAATCTGTGACTAGTTCACTCAATCTGTGACTAGTTCATCAATCTGTAGCTGGTTCACTCAATCTGTAGCTGGTTCACTCAATCTGTAGCTGATTCACTCAATCTGTAGCTGGTTCACTCAATCTGTGGCTAGTTCACTCAATCTGTAGCTAGTTCACTCAATCTATGGCTAGTTCACTCAATCTGTGGCTAGTTCACTCAATCTGTAGCTGGTTCACTCAATCTGTGGCTAGTTCACTCAGTGTGTTGCTAGTTCACTCAATCTTTGGCTAGTTCACTCAATCTTTGGCTACTTCACTCAATCTGTAACTAGTTCACTCAATCTGTAGCTGGTTCACTCAATCTGTAGCTGGTTCACTCAATCTGTAGCTGGTTCACTCAATCTGTAGCTGATTCACTCAATCTGTAGCTGATTCACTCAATCTGTAGCTTGTTCACTCAATCTGTGGCTAGTTCACTCAATCTGTAGCTAGTTCACTCAATCTGTGGCTAGTTCACTCAATCTGTGGCTAGTTCACTCAATCTGTAGCTGGTTCACTCAATCTGTGGCTAATTCACTCAGTTTGTTGCTAGTTAACTAATCTTTGGTTAGTTCACTCAATCTTTGGCTACTTCACTCAATCTGTGACTAGTTCACTCAGTTTGTGCTAGCTCACTCAATCTGTGACTAGTTCACTCAATCTGTGGCTAGTTCACTCAATCTGTAGCTGGTTAACTCAATCTGTGGCTAGTTCACTCAGTTTGTTGCTAGTTCACTCAATCTTTGGCTAGTTCACTCAATCTTTGGTTATCTCACTCAATCTATGGCTAGCTCACTCAATCTATGGCTAGCTCACTCAATCTATGGCTAGCTCACTCAATCTGTAGCTGGGTCACTCAATCTGTGGCTAGTTCACTCAATCTGTTGTTAGCTCACTCAATCTATGGCTAGCTCACACAATCTGTAACTAACATCACCAATTTGTGGTTTGCTCACTCAATCTCCAAGTCACTCACACAATCTGTAACTAACATCACCAATTTGTGGTTTGCTCACTCAATCTCCAAGTCACTCACTTAATCTCTGCCACACACTCTCAATCTCTGTCACGCACTCTCAATCTATGCCACACACTCTCAATCTCTGTCACGCACTCTCAATCTCTGTCTGTCAATCTCTGACTCGTTCAGAGATTGACAGACAGAGATTGAGGTGGGTCAGACAGACAGAGATTGACAGACAGAGATTGAGATGATTGATTGACAGACAGAGATTGAGGTGAGACAGACAGACAGAGATTGAGGTGGACAATGGGCGAGGGGTGTCATTGCATATCCTCCTCGTCCATTGTCTGTCAATCTCTGACTCAATCTCAGGCATGCTCACTCTCTCATACACGTTCACTCAATCTCTGGCCCGTTCACATAATCTCTGGTCTGATCACTCAATGTCTGGCACGCTCACTCTCTCAGGCACGTTCACTCAATCTCTTGCTCGCTCACTTAATCTCTGGTCTGATCACTCAATCTCTGGCACGCTCACTCTCTCAGGCACGTTCACTCAATCTCTGGCCCGCTCACTTAATCTCTGGTCTGATCACTCAATCTCTGGCACACTCACTCAATCTCTGACTGTTCACTCAATCTCTGTGTTGTTCACTCAATCTGTCTCGTTCACTCAATCTCTCTCTCGTTCACTCAATCTGTCTCGTTCACTCAATCTCTGTCTCGTTCACTCAATCTCTGTCTCGTTCACTCAATCTTTGTCTCGTTCACTCAATCTCTGTCTCGTTCAATCAATCTCCGACTGACTCACTCAATCTCGCTCCCTCAATATGTTTGGTTCACACAATCTTTGCCTCGCTCACTCAGTCTTTGTCTCGCTCACACAATCTTTCTCTCGCTCACACAATCTTTCTCTCGCTCACTCAGTCTTTGCCTGCATCATTCAGTCTTTGGCTCACTCATTGAAGCTTAATGCATTTCTGCCTCGCTCACCCAATCTTTACTTTCTCACTTACTTGATGGATGGCTTACTCAATATCAGATTAGCTCACTGAATTTCTGGCTTGCTCACTATCTGTATTCGCTGAATTGCTGGTTCTCTCACTCAATATTTACTTGCTCATTGAATTGCTTGTTCTCTCACTCAATACTTACTTGCTCATTGAATTGCTGGTTCTCTCACTCAATATTTACTTGCTCATTGAATTGCTGGCTCGCTCATTCAATCTTTGTCTCGCCCATTCCATCCTCTCTTCACGTATTCCATCCCCTCCTCGTCCATTGCATATCCTCCTCGCCCATTTCATCCTCTCTTCGCGCATTCCATCCCCTTCTCGTCCATTGCATATCCTCCTCGCCCATTCCATACTCTCTTCGCGTATTCCATCCCCTCCTCGTCCATTGCATATCCTCCTCGCCCATTCCATCCTCTCTTCGCGTATTCCATCCCCTCCTCGTCCATTGCATATCCTCCTCGCCCATTCCATCCTCTCTTCGCACATTCCATCCCCTCCTCGCCCATTCCATCCTCTCTTCGCGCATTCCATGCTCTTCTCGCTGATTTCCTCATCTCGTCGTTCTTTCTATCGCTCATTTCATTGTCTCCTAGCTCATTCCATCCTCGTCACTTTCCTCATCATCATTACTGTTTCACTTCCTCAATCCTGCCTTCTAACTTAATCTCTTTTCCTCTGTCAATCAATTTTCTCGCTCATTCAATCCCTGCTTCGATTTCTCAATACCTGTTTTCGTCTCTAGATCGCTATCCTTCTCATCCAATCCTTGCCTCGTTTATTCAATCCTTAACTGTAACCACAACCCTGTCCCTTCAATAACTCATCTCATGCCTCTTTGATGCAATCCTTGCTTCACTTAATCACTCAGTTCTGCCTCTTTCACTCAGTCCTTCCTCCAGTGTTTTACTTCCTGAATCCGTTGCCTCATCAACGGAAATTTTGCTTGCGATACACAATACTTGAAGCATTTACTTGATTATTTTACAAACGCAATCGGGAGCCCACCTAGATAACACTGCATCCGGACAGCTGTCACAAAAAGAGTATAATAATAATTTCGGTAATTTAATTACTCTGAAATTTATCTACAGACTACTTAATTCAGAATTATTTACTAATTGTTAATTTACTAAATTTTATTAAACATTTAAAATTAAATGCAAATTTTTTTTTAAAATCTACCAGAATTATTTTAAAGCACTAAATTTAATAATTTATCATCACCTATTATGAGCTATTCGGGTCCGACCTAAAAAAAGTGGCCTCCTGAATCCCACATCCGAAAAATCTTCCGATGAAATTTCAGAGACACTTTAAACATCTCACTTCAAGTTTTTGGTTCTTACGAACTGATTCACAAAAACAAAAAGAAAGTATCAGATTCATTCTTTTTCTATCTTTCTCTCTTTCTCCAAATATTTTTTGTGGACCTTTGAAACGATACTTTTATGGAAAAATAAAAGAAAGAGGAGAACCTGGTTTAGAGCTTGAGCTAGGGTAAAGTCAAGAGATTTTTCAAGTTTCAGTTTGTGGCATTGGGTTGTTTTACCTCTGAGCGGCACTTTTTTGCACACCATGGGCTAAACGGCCAGGCCACAAGGACCCCGAAGGCTCAGAGAAGGTTGGGGGAGGGAACCCACTGGAACAGCTGTTGGGCGACAGATGGTAGACTCCCGTCAAGGTCATCCAGCGTGTTCTTTAACGTTGGGTTGTTTTACCACTGTGCGGCACTTTTTTGCACACCATGGACTAAACGGCCAGGCCACATGGACCCCGAAGGCTCAGAGAAGGTTGGGGGAGGGGACCCACTGGAACAGCTGTTGGGAGACAGGTGGTAGCCTCCCGTCAATGTCATCCAGCGTGTTCTTTAACGTTGGGTTGTTTTACCTCTGTGCGGCACTTTTTTGCACACCATGGACTAAACGGCCAGGCCACATGGACCCCGAAGGCTCAGAGAAGGTTGGGGGAGGGGACCCACTGGAACAACTGTTGGGAGACAGATGGTAGCCTCCCGTCAAGGCCATCCAGCTTGTTCTTTAACGTGCACAGGGTATGGCTCTCCCACACACGGGACCACGACTTAACGTCCCATTCGACGGGCGGTGGCCTTTCCAAGCCCATCGGTGTCCCCTACTGACCGTGGGCAGGGCGAGGAAATTTTGCGGAGATAAATCTCAACGCTGACCCAGCTGGGACTCGAACCTGGGAACTACAGATTACGAGCCTGGCGCGCTACCGACTGAGCCACCCCCGCCCCTATTCAGTTTGTGGGAGATACATACTGTATGTATATATGCTCTCTGGCCGCGAGTATGCGCGTTCTCTCGTTACAGGAGAGATGACAAGTATTTGAAAACTGCCTCGGGCCATTACACGTGGATGCTATAGGTGGCGAAAAGAGGACGCAAAGTTAGAGGGGATGAAATCAACTCCCCCTGGAAGGGGGGGGTGGCGAGTTGATTCCGATGTCTGAGTGAAAGTTGTTTGAACAGCTGAGTTTTATAGTTCATATAAAGACAGTTTTTGAGAGTAAATATAAGTTTTGTAAAGGATTGATTTTCAGCATCTGTTACGGATGAATAGCTGGATGTTAAACACAGGAATAGTTTCGCGAAAAAAAATTGATATTTTTTCAACCGCTAACTGCATTTTTTTATTCGTGTTAAAAGATTTTGTTTTGCAGTTTTTTGCTCTGTATTAAGTAAATGGTTCTGAAAATAAAAGTTTGTTTGGTGATGATTTTTTTAAATTTTTTTTTCAGTAGTGCGAAAGATAAATAAAAAAAAAATAAATACCCCCTCAAGCAGCTGCTTGTCACAGAGGTCTGACAGGAGCCTATCAGTTTATATGCCATAGTAGAAGGTCTGAGATACTCGTAAAAAAAAATCATTTAGTCGACAACAGGCGATTTCGCAATTCCAGAGGTACAGTCGCTCAAAAAAGTATCCGAACACTATGGTTGATATCAGAATTCAAAAAAAAATATCTGGCAACGACTTTTTTAGAAATTAGTGATCTGGCAACCTTCGTGTTACGTGACAAGAAGGTTGCCAGATCACTAATTTCTAAAAAAATTGTTGCCAGATAATTTTTCTGAATTCTGATAGCAACCATGAAGGCTCAGAGAAGGTTGGGGGAGGGGATCCAATGGAACAGCTGCTGGGCGACAGATGGTAGCCTCCCGTCAAGACCATCCAGTATGTTCTTTAATGTGCACAGGGCATGTCTCTCCCGCACACGGAACCACGACTTAACGTTCATTCCTACGGATGGCGGTCTTTCCAAGCCCATCGGTGTCCCCTACTGACCGTGGGCAGGGCGGGGAGTTTTGCGGAGATAAATCTCAACGCTGACCCAGCTGGGACTCGAACCTGGGAACTGCAGATTACGAGCCTATCGACTCAGCCACCTTCGCCCCCACGTATATAGTAAAGAATATAAACTCTATGTGTAAATTGCAAGAGATATAGTTTTTATGTGTAAATAGTAAGGAACATACTCTATAGAAGAATTGTTTTGACAAATATTTTCATTAACTCAAAAACGAACAAATGACGAAGGAAAACAGTAAAAATATTAAAATGTGAAAGCTCTTATGGAAAACTACCACCGGATTTATAATTCAATTTAATTGAAATAAATACCTTTAGTTCAATTTACGTAATATTCAGGTTTCTAGAATAGTACATTACAGATATATCTTTACGATATATCTAACGTTAAAGTAAAATAGATTTAATTCGAGATGTATCAATGATACTTTCCTACATTCTCTAGTGTAGCCGTTCCCAACCTTTTTCGAGTCGCGACCCCATTTTATTGAGGCAAAGTGACCCGCGACCCCGATACATCAAAAATAGGCTTTTTAATAGGGTAAATGAAAACATATCGAAAATAGATTTTTGAGTATAATATAATTCAAAATAATGTTAACTTACGACATATTTAATGCGATGATTGAAATTTTAACTTATTAACAAGCTTAAATATTCGCATTGAGTTTTCGTTAATGCCAACCTCATGTCATTCTCTACATTTATTCTGTTTATTCTTTATTCCAGCATTCCGTAGAGCCAATCATCGAACTGCACATGAACCTGGACCTCACAACAAGCTAAGCCGACGAAGGAAAGATCGTTACACGTTTACGCAAACAAATCTCTGTGCAGGACGCGATGACCAGCTGGGACAGGATTAAATGAAATCTATTAATCGATGACCAGCTGGGACAGGATTAAATGAAAATTTTAAAAAGGGAAAACAAAAAATCACGTTTTTTGTTTTGTGATTTTTTGTTTTCCCTTTTTAAAAATTTCATAGCTCACCACGGCCCGGCGACCCCACAAAAAATCCTTCGCGACCCATTGGTTGGGAACCACTGCTCTAGTGAATGTTCGATGTCATCATCACTATAACTTCATATAATAGTTAATTTCTTCATTCAAGTTTCACTAATTTACCCTTTACAGTTTCATTTTGGGGGCGGGGGTGGCTCAGTCGGTAGCGTGCCAGGCTCGTAATCTGTAGTTCGCAGGTTCGAGTCCCAGCTGGGTCAGCGTTGAGATTTATCTCCGCAAAATTCCCGCCCTGCCCACGGTCAGTAGGGGACACCGATGGGCTTGGAAAGGCCGCCGTCCGTCGGATGGGACGTTAAGCCGTGGCCTCGTGTGCGGGAGAGCCACACTCTGTGCACGTTAAAGAACACGCTGGATGGCCTTGACGGGAGGCTACCATCTGTCTCCCAGAAGCTGTTCCAGTGGGTCCCCTCCCCCAACCTTCTCTGAGCCTTCGGGGTCCACGTGACCTGGCCATTTAACCCATGGCGTGCAAAAAAGTGCCGCTCAGATGTAAAACAACCCAACAGTTTCATTTTATATGGTAGTACGTCGAATGATCATATTTTTGTTGGAATGGAATTAGAATAGAATTTTTATTTTGTTGAGGAAAACAAGTAAAACGTTTTTTTTTAAATTAAACTTCTGATGGATGGCAAAAATATTTGCACCTCGAAGTAATAATGCAATTTTTTTTTTAATTTTCATATCGAGAATTTTTTTTAATTTTTTTTCCAACGGGGAACTATTTACTGTGTTTATTGAGATTTATGCGCTTAGTGAGGCAGATTGTTGATGTTGAATGAATGAACTGATGTTGCCAGTTTAAATACTAACTGAGGAACTCACAGAACTCCTCAACCTGCCCACGGTCAGTAGGGGACACCGATTGGTTTGGAAATGCCACCGTCCGTCGGATTGAACGTTAAGCCCTGGCGCGTGTTCCACAGAGCCATAACCTGTGGACGTTAAAGAACACGCTGGATGGCCTTGACGGGAGGCTGCCATATGTCTCCCAACAGCTTTTTCCAACGGGTCTCCTCCTTCAACCGTCTCTGAGCCCTTGGGGTCTTTGTGACCTGACCATTTAGCTCATGGTGTGCAAAAAAAAGTGCCGAACACAAGTAAAACAACCCACTTACAATTAAAACAACTAAGGAAGAAATTTCTGCAGAAATATTTCTCCGTAAAATTCCACGCCCTTTCCTCGGTCAGTAAGGGACACCAATGCGCTTGGAAAAGCCACCGTCCATCAGATGGAACTTAAAGATGTGGCCCCGTGTTTGGGAGAACTATACCCTGTGCACGTTAAAGAATACGCTGGATGGCCTTCATGGGAGGCTAACATCTGTCTCCCAATAGAGTCCTGAGCCCCCCACCGAGTGCTCCCTCCCCAACTTTGTCTGAGCCCACGGGATTTTTGTGACCTGATTATTGTGTACAGAAATAGTGCCGCAGAGATGTAAAACTACCCAACTCACTCAGAGTTAAAACTCAGTTTTTAAGAAGAATTCTCTGCAGAAATAAGAATTTTACTCTGTGTTCTCTGTGATTTTATGGTTATCATTTACTCTTTGAAAATTCCTCCTATAAAATCCCAAATTTGCTTTCCGTGAAAAGTGGGGTACCGGATGGACTTGGAAAGACAACAAGAATTATCACATTTTATCACATTCACATAAATAGTCACATTTTATTACATTCACATTAATAGTCACATTTTATCACTTACACGTTTAGTAGTCACATTTTTATCACATTCACGTTAATAGTCATATTTCATGACATTCACGTAAATAGTCACATTTCATGACAATCACGTAAATAGTCACATTTAATGACATTCATGTAAATAGTTACATTTAATGACATTCATGCAAATAGTCACATTTAATGACATTCACGTTAACAGTCCCATTTCATGACATTCACCTTAAGAGTCACATTTTATCATATGCACATTAATAGTCACATTTTATCACATTCAACTTAAAAGTCACATTTTATCACATTCAGCTTAACAGTCATACTTTATCACATTAACGTTAATAGTCACATTTCGCCACATTCACGTTAATATCATATTCACATTAATAGTCATATTTCGCCACATTCGTATTAATAGTCACATTCACTACCTTCACGTTAATAGTAACATTTCACCATATTCACGTTAATAGTAACATTTCACCATATTCACGTTAATAGTAACATTTCACCATATTCACGTTAATAGTAACATTTCACCATATTCACGTTAATAGTAACATTTCACCATATTCACGTTAATAGTTACATTTCATGACTTTCACTTCAATAGTTACATTCACGTTACTAGTCACATTTTATCACATTCACGTTACTAGTCACATTTTATCACATTCACGTTAATAGTCACATTTTATCACATTCACGTTAATAGTCACATTTTAGCGAAATCTCTATTAGTAGTAAGTCCTTTTCGATGATATTACCTCCTTTTTTTCTTGTTTATGTAAATAAAAATATACCAATCATATAAGCACACTATCACTTCGTATGCGTAGGGGCACGTAAGGTGTAAATCCGGCCCTAATTGTTACCTGGCTTTTCAGACCAATATGGAAACAAAAGTGGCGTTCATATTTGAAACAACTGAGGAGGACTCTGTTCTCTCTGATATTCCGGATATCATTTACTGAATTCGTTAGTCCTGCGCTTTTCTAACTAAATAATGTTAAGTTATAAATAATGGTGCTTGTATAATAAAGTTGGTGTGGTTCATGCATCTATACCCTTGTAACCTATTTCTCTTTTCTGAAAATATTTCTGTTTTCTATTGGGTAACTTTGTTACGATAACAATGCTTGGAGAAAATAAATCACCCGGATATTACTAATAAAAATTAGAAAAATAATGTTACAGGTGATTAATACGGCAGCGAAAAATAATGTTCGGAATGATTAATATGTTGCCTACGAATAATAAGGGGAATGATTAATAATATTTTTGCTGTTATTCTCCTTTTCAGCCGCATTATGATTATTTTTCCTGGAACGCAGTTTTAGAATATATCATGCGACATTTTGATTCATTGTTTCGCTTCCTTTGTTTTAAATGAATATTGTTGTTGCAATGGTTAAATATCGTGCCGTAATATTGTTAGGAGTCATCAATAATGATTCTACGTCATTCATTCGTGACGTGTTCAGATTTAGGTTATATTTTCTGAGTTGGCAATTTCTCTAAAGTATATATGGTCAAATTTTACTGAAGGCTAGAATAGTTGCTATACATTATTTGTTTTCAATTTTTTACTCCCGATAGTTTTTGGTTTTCTATCCTTAACTGGTTAGGGTTGGGTTGGGTTGTTTTACCTCTGAGCGGCACTTTTTTGCACACCATGGGCTAAATGGCCAGGTCACATGGACCCCGAAGGCTCAGAGAAGGTTGGGGGAGGGGACCCACTGGAACAGCTGTTGGGAGACAGATGGTAGCCTCCCGTCAAGGCCATCCAGCGTGTTCTTTAACGTGCACAGGGAATGGTTCTCCCGCACAGGGGGCCACGGCTTAACGTCCCATCCGACGGACGGCGGCCTTTCCAAGCCCATCGGTGTCCCCTACTAACCGTGGGCAGGGCGGGGAATTTTGCGGAGATAAATCTCAACGCTGACCCAACTGGGACTCGAACCTGGGAACTACAGATTACGAGCCTGGCGCGCTACCGACTGAGCCACCCCCCGCCCCAACTGGTTAGGGAGTAGGGGTCAACCTTTCCTGTAACTGAAGGCCAGAGGGCGAAATTGGGACGTCACCATAGTTCGTGTTAAAATCGAAACCAAAGGTTTGCACAGGAAACCAAAGGTTGCAACAGCTGTTGGGAGACAGATGGTAGCCTCCCGTCAAGGCCATCCAGCGTGTTCTTTAACGTGCAGATTGAATGGCTCTCCCGCACAGGGGGCCACGGCTTAACGTCCCATCCGACGAACGGCGGCCTTTCCAAGCCCAACGGTGTCCCCTACTAACCGTGGGCAGGGCGGTGAATTTTGCGGAGATAAATCTCAACGCTGACCCAGCTGGGACTCGAACCTGGGAACTACAGATTACGAGCCTGGCGCGCTACCGACTGAGCCACCCCCGCCCCAACTGGTTAGGGAGTAGGGGTCAACCTTTCCTGTAACTGAAGGCCAGAGGGCGAAATTGGGACGTCACCATAATTCGTGTTAAAATCGAAACCAAAGGTTTGCAAGCAGTTCTGTCGTGTTTATGTTCCAGGTGTGTCGCATCCAAAGTTAAAGTGTGTTGCGTTCAAGGTCCAGGTGTGGTGCATCCAAAATCAAAATGTGTTGCAATCATGATCCAGATGTATCGAGCTCGCGAGAGGGCGCGCACATGCGTCGCGTTTAAGGTGCAGATGTGCTTGTGTTAAAGGTCCAGATGCGTTGCGTCCGAGGTCCAAGTGTATCGCTCTCAAGGTTCAGGGTCTAGGTGTGTCCCGAAAATTTAAGAAAAACAATAATGCTGCCTAGCAATTGCCATTTTAGCATATTTTCTATAATTTTTATTACGATTTTATTAGTTTTGCAACATGTTGAACTTAACATGATTTTTTATTTAAATAAATTGAAATTTAAGATTTATAATGAAGCAAAAGAACTATTTTTTACCACAAGTGTATCGCGACAAGTTCAGAAGGGTGTCGCTTCAAATACATTGATATTGCAGAAGTGTGTCATGGAAAATGAACTTTTTCAGAAGTGTATCATGGAAAATGAACTTTTTCAGAAGTGTATCGCGCCAAATGGACTATTTCAGAAGTGTGTCGCTTCAAATACATTGATAATGCAGAAGTGTGTCATGGAAAATGAACTTTTTCAGAAGTGTATCACGGGAAATGGACTATTTCAGAAGTGTATCACGGGAAATGGACTATTTCAGAAGTGTGTCGCTTTAAATACATTGATATTGCATAAGTGTGCCATTGCAAATGAACTTTTTCAGAAGTCTAGCGCGGCAAATGGACTATTTCAGATGTGTGTCGCTTCAAATACACTGCTATTGCAGAAGTGTGTCATGGCAAATGAACTTTTTCAGAAGTGAGTTGCGGTATATGGAGTATTTCAGAAGTGTGTCGAGGGAACTGGATTTCTTCAAACGTGTGTTACGGGAAATGGATTATTTCTGAAATTCCTCACAGGAAATTAAATGTTTCAGAAGTTTCTCACAGGAAATGAAATATTTCAAAAGTGTGTCACGAGAATTGGACTATTTCAAAAATGTGTCACGAGAATTGGACTATTTCAAAAATGTGTCACGAGAATTGGACTATTTCGAAAACATGTCACGAGAATTGGACTATTTCAAAAATGTGTCACGAGAATTGGACTATTTCGAAAACATGTCACGAGAATTGGACTATTTCAAAAATGTGTCACGAGAATTGGACTATTTCGAAAACATGTCACGAGAATTGGACTATTTCAAAAATGTGTCACGAGGATTGGACAATTTCAAAAATGTGTCACGAGAATTGGACAATTTCAAAAATGTGTCACGAGAATTGGACTATTTCGAAAACATGTCACTAGAATTGGACTATTTCAAAAATGTGTCACGAGAATTGGACAATTTCAAAACTGTGTCGCGGTAAGTGTATTATTTCAATAGTATGTCGCCGAGATAAAAAAGTTTGAAAAAATAACTGATATTGACAATTGTTTTTTTATTTCTATTATTATTCTTGAGGTACTTTTATGATAATATTTATTTATAAATATCTTATTCTGACGGAAAATTGTTTGTATATTTTAGAATTATCATAATATATGTGACTGTGATCGGTGCCAGAGTGTTATATGTGTCTGCCGATATTGATAATGGTCTATTAGTTGTTTCTGAATTCAAGGAGAGTTTTTCTTGCATTTTAGAGCTAAACTTTTTTTTAAACACACACGCTCACTAGAAATTAACTACCAGTAATTTTAATAGGAAAATATTCTTAATAATGGTCTATATCTCAAGTGGGCTACTGCACTTTGAGAACTGTGATCGATGCTCTCTGGTTTGTCACTAACAGAGAACTGCATAAAGACCTGGGCATCGACCATATATAGACCAACACATACGGGCGGGGGTGGCTCAGTCGGTAGCGCTCCAGGCTCGTAATCTGTAGTTCCCAGGTTCGAGTCCCAGCTGGGTCAGCGTTGAGATTTATCTCCGCAAAATTCCCTGCCCACGGTCAGTAGGGGACACCGATGGGCTTGGAAAGGCCGCCGTCCGTCGGATGGGACGTTAAGCCGTGGCCCCGTGTGCGGGAGAGCCACACTCTGTGCACGTTAAAGAACACGCTGGATGGCCTTAACGGGAGGCTACCATCTGTCTCCCAACAGCTGTTCCAGTGGGTCCCCTCCCCCAATCTTCTCTGAGCCTTCGGGGTCCATGTGACCTGGCCATTTAGCCCATGGTGTGCAAAAAAGTGCCGCTCAGAGGTAAAACAACCCAACCCAACCAACACATACAAAACGCATTTCAAAAAGATTTTTGAGACTTTGAGCAGTAATCCCAATGAGATTATTTCTTCTCTGATTCTTTACGATCATACTGTTTTGAACAAGTACAAGAGGCCTAAAACGGTAGCGTTCTCTGAGGAGACCTACCCGGTTTAGGTTTCTTATACAATTTTACTGCTATTTTTAACTTTTCTTATGTTTGCCCTTAGGGGCCCATTTAAGGGTGGTTTACTTATATATTTTATTCTTACTCATGCCAAATAGGTATATCTTTATGATGGAGATGGTTAGGGGTAAAAATTATTACCCGGTACATCGAATATGATTATACTAACTACGTGGACTACTACTCTGTCCGATTGCCGATCAGTTATTAAATTTTTATGAGGAGAACCGGGAAGATCTAGCAACAATGAGCTTCTTTGCAACATTTTAAAATTGGCGAATAACATGATACAAACGAGTGGCATTGAGTTAAACGTGCAGTGGATTTCCAGTCACATCGGCGTTGGAGGAAATGAAATTGTTGACAAAACTGCTAAGGAAAAGTTATTACGTGAAAACTGGCTCAATATTCCAAGAGGTTTCAATTATTATAAAAGCAAAAATAAGCAAATTTTAAAACAAAATTTTTGGCATTATTTTAAAACTTCATTCTTCCTCACATCTGAATCATAGGAGTTTGATAGGTCGAACCATTGATCCATTTCAAGATTTCGGACTGACTAAAAAGGACATAGTGGCCATTACCAGGCTCAGAACAGGGACCACAAGACTGAATGATCAAATGCATAAGATGAACAGAGCTGAGTCATCTTCTTGTGATACATGTAGAACAAAAGAAACAGTCTCTTATGTGTTACTTAATTGCAGCAAATTTGATACTCGTAGAGATCAAATGTTTCACTCACTAGAAGAAATTGAAATTAAGGAATTTATACTCAAAGATCTACTGGGACACCAGAATTTGATAAAAAGAAAATATACTTTTAAATTAATTTTACAATTTTTAAAAGATATTAAATTGATTGACAGAATTTGATTTAGTGCCCAAACAGTGCCCCGATGTTTCTGCATTAGGAGATTGAACGCTCTTAAAATTTTGATAATGTTAATCAAGAACTTTAAGTTTCTACTGAACTACCTCCTTCCTTCAGAAAACTCTGGAATGTTTATGGAATGTTTATTTGACCTCCAATCTACGATTACTGGTAATTTTAGGGTTTTGCTCTTGAAATTTCGGTTTTCCAGACCCAATTGGTAGAACTCTCCGAAAATAGTGCACGGACTTTTCTTAAAAGTATTTCCGGACGAGAGGGGTGAAAGGCCCCGAGTGATTTCCGGAATAATAGTTTATGTTGAAGAAGAAGAAGTAGATCGAGTAAGTAGTACAGTTCAGCTGAACATCAATCAATCACTGTTTCGTTTACGTCACACGTCTGAGAATTGGAAGAAAGCCCGTTTTCTGTCGCAGCTGTTATGAGCCTGTGGATGCACAATTTTCCACACGTAATGGGCTAAATTACCAGATCAGAAGGACTCCCAACGGCTCCAATAACATTGTGGGATGGGGATTCACTGAACATCTATTAGGAGCCAGATGGAAATTTACTGCCAAGACTGTCCAGCATGTTCTTTAACATTTACAGCATATGACCCACCGGCGACAGGACTTAACTTCCCATTCGACGGATGTCGGCCATTCCACCAACGTGGCAAAAACACCACCATCATGAAACTTTATGACAGAAAATCACCTGGCACGAATGAGTTCAATTGTTGTACAGTTGCTCAAAAAAAAAAAAGGCAAAGGTTGCCAGATATATATATTTTTTAATTCTGTAATCAGCCATAGTGTTCGGATATTTATTTGAGCGACTGTACCTCTGAATAGCACGGTTTTTTGCATACAATGCGCTAAACTGCCAGATCACAAGCATCCCAAGGGCTCCAATAATGTTGAGGGAAGGGGACCCATTAAACCCTGGCACGAATGAGTTCAATTGTTGTACCTCTCAACGGCACTTTTTTTTGCATACAATGCGCTAAACTGCCAGATCACAAGCATCCCAAGTGATCCAATAAGGTTGAGGGAAGGGGACCCATTAAACCCTGGCACGAATGAGTTCAATTCTTGTACCTCTGAATAGAATTTTTTTTTTTTGCATACAATGCGCTAAAGTACCAGGTCACAAGCATCCCAAGGGCTCCAATAAGGTTGAGGGAAGGGGACCCATTAAACCCTGGCACGAATGAGTTCAATAGTTGTAACTCTGAATAGCACCTTTTTTGCATACAATGCGCTAAACTGCCAGGTCACAAGCATCCCAAGGGCTCCAATAAGGTTGAGGGAAGGGGACCCATTAAACCCTGGCATGAATGAGTTCAATTATTGTACCTCTGAATAGCACTTTTTTATGCATACAATGCGCCAAACTTCCAGGTCACAAGCATCCCAAAGGCTCCAATAAGGTTGAGGGAAGGGGACCCATTAAACCCTGGCACGAATGAGTTCAATAGTTGTACCTCTGAATAGCACGTTTTTTGCATACAATGCGCTAAACTGCCAGGTCACAAGCATCCCAAGGGCTCCAATAAGGTTGAGGGAAGAGGACCCATTAAACCCTGGCACGAATGAGTTCAATAGTTGTATCTCTGAATAGCACCTTTTTTGCATACAATACGCTAAACTGCCAAGTCACAAGCATCCCAAGGGCTCCAATAAGGTTGAGGGAAGGGAACCCATTAAACCCTGGCATGAATGAGTTCAATTTTTGTACCTCTGAATAGCACGTTTTTTTTTTTGCATACATTGACCTAAACTGCCAGATAACAAGCATCCAAAGGGCTCCAAGAATGTTGAGGGAAGGGGACCCATTAAACCCTGGCACGATTGAGTTCAATTGTTGTACCTCTGAATGGCACTTTTTTTGCATACAATGCGCTAAACTGCCAGGTTACAAGCATCCCAAGGGCTCCAATAAGGTTGAGGGAAGGGGACCCATTAAACCCTGGCACGAATGAGTTCAATTGTTGTACCTCTGAATAACACGTTTTTTTGCATACAATGCACTAAACTGCCAGATCACAAGCATCCAAAGGGCTCCAATAATGTTGAGGGAAGGGGACCCATTAAACCCAGGCAGTAATGAGTTCAATTGTTGTTCCTCTGAATAGCACATTTTTTTTTTGCATACAATGCGCTAAACCTCCAGATCACAAGCATCCCAAGGGATCCAATAAAGTTGAGGGAAGGGAACCCATTAAACCCTGGCACGAATGAGTTCAATTGTTGTACCTCTGAATGGCACTTTTTTTGCATACAATGCGCTAAACTGCCAGGTTACAAGCATCCCAAGGGCTCCAATAAGGTTGATTGAAGGGGACCCATTAAACCCTGGCACGAATGAGTTCAATTGTTGTACCTCTGAATAACACGTTTTTTTGCATACAATGCACTAAACTGCCAGATCACAAGCATCCAAAGGGCTCCAATAATGTTGAGGGAAGGGGACCCATTAAACCCAGGCAGTAATGAGTTCAATTGTTGTTCCTCTGAATAGCACATTTTTTTTTTGCATACAATGCGCTAAACCTCCAGATCACAAGCATCCCAAGGGATCCAATAAAGTTGAGGGAAGGGAACCCATTAAACCCTGGCACGAATGAGTTCAATTGTTGTACCTCTGAATGGCACTTTTTTTGCATACAATGCGCTAAACTGCCAGGTTACAAGCATCCCAAGGGCTCCAATAAGGTTGATTGAAGGGGACCCATTAAACCCTGGCACGAATGAGTTCAATTGTTGTACCTCTGAATAACACGTTTTTTTGCATACAATGCACTAAACTGCCAGATCACAAGCATCCAAAGGGCTCCAATAATGTTGAGGGAAGGGGACCCATTAAACCCAGGCAGTAATGAGTTCAATTGTTGTTCCTCTGAATAGCACATTTTTTTTTTGCATACAATGCGCTAAACCTCCAGATCACAAGCATCCCAAGGGATCCAATAAAGTTGAGGGAAGGGAACCCATTAAACCCTGGCACGAATGAGTTCAATTGTTGTACCTCTGAATGGCACTTTTTTTGCATACAATGCGCTAAACTGCCAGGTTACAAGCATCCCAAGGGCTCCAATAAGGTTGATTGAAGGGGACCCATTAAACCCTGGCACGAATGAGTTCAATTGTTGTACCTCTGAATAACACGTTTTTTTGCATACAATGCACTAAACTGCCAGATCACAAGCATCCAAAGGGCTCCAATAATGTTGAGGGAAGGGGACCCATTAAACCCAGGCAGTAATGAGTTCAATTGTTGTTCCTCTGAATAGCACATTTTTTTTTTGCATACAATGCGCTAAACCTCCAGATCACAAGCATCCCAAGGGATCCAATAAGGTTGAGGGAAGGGAACCCATTAAACCCTGGCACGAATGAGTTCAATTGTTGTACCTCTGAATGGCACTTTTTTTGCATACAATGCGCTAAACTGCCAGGTTACAAGCATCCCAAAGGATCCAATAAGGTTGAGGGAAGGGAACCCATTAAACCCTGGCACGAATGAGTTCAATTGTTGTACCTCTCAACGGCACTTTTTTTTGCATACAATGCGCTAAACTGCCAGATCACAAGCATCCCAAGGGATCCAATAAGGTTGAGGGAAGGGAACCTCTTATAACCTGGCACGAATGAGTTCAATTGTTGTACCTCTGAACGGCACTTTTTTTGCATACAATGCGCTAAACTGCCAGATCACAAGCATCCCAAGGGATCCATTAAGTTTGAGGGAAGGGAACCCATTAAACCCTGGCACGAATGAGTTCAATTGTTGTACCTCTGAATAGAATTTTTTTTTTTTGCATACAATGCGCTAAAGTACCAGGTCACAAGCATCCCAAGGGCTCCAATAAGGTTGAGGGAAGGGGACCCATTAAACCCTGGCACGAATGAGTTCAATAGTTGTACCTCTGAATAGCACCTTTTTTGCATACAATACGCTAAACTGCCAAGTCACAAGCATCCCAAGGGCTCCAATAAGGTTGAGGGAAGGGAACCCATTAAACCCTGGCATGAATGAGTTCAATTTTTGTACCTCTGAATAGCACGGGTTTTTTTTTGCATACATTGACCTAAACTGCCAGATAACAAGCATCCAAAGGGCTCCAAGAATGTTGAGGGAAGGGGACCCATTAAACCCTGGCACTAATGAGTTCAATTGTTGTACCTCTGAATAGCACCTTTTTTTTTTGCAGACAATGCACTAAACCTCCAGATCACAACCATCCCAAGGGATCCAATAAGGTTGAGGAAAGGGAACCCATTAAACCCTGGCACGATTGAGTTCAATTGTTGTACCTCTGAATGACACTTTTTTTGCATACAATGCGCTAAACTGCCAGGTTACAAGCATCCCAAGGGCTCCAATAAGGTTGAGGGAAGGGGACCCATTAAACCCTGGCACGAATGAGTTCAATTGTTGTACCTCTGAATAACACGTTTTTTTGCATACAATGCACTAAACTGCCAGATCACAAGCATCCAAAGGGCTCCAATAATGTTGAGGGAAGGGGACCCATTAAACCCAGGCAGTAATGAATTCAATTGTTGTTCCTCTGAATAGCACATTTTTTTTTTTGCATACAATGCGCTAAACTTCCAGATCACAAGCATCCCAAGATATCCAATAAGGTTGAGGGAAGGGAACCCATTAAACCCTGGCACGAATGAGTTCAATTGTTGTACCTCTCAACGGCACTTTTTTTTGCATACAATGCGCTAAACTGCCAGATCACAAGCATCCCAAGGGATCCAATAAGGTTGAGGGAAGGGAACCTATTATAACCTGGCACGAATGAGTTCAATTGTTGTACCTCTGAACGGCACTTTTTTTGCATACAATGCGCTAAACTGCCAGATCACAAGCATCCCAAGGGATCCATTAAGTTTGAGGGAAGGGAACCCATTAAACCCTGGCACGAATGAGTTCAATTGTTGTACCTCTGAATTGCACTTTTTTTTGCATACAATGCGCTAAATTGCCAGGTCACAAGCATCCCAAGGGATCCAATAACTTTGAGGGAAGGGAACCGATTAAACCCTGGCACGAATGAGTTCAATTGTTGTACCTTTGAATTGCACTTTTTTTATGCATACAATGCGCTAAACCTGCAGGTCACAAGCATCCCAAAGGCTCCAATAAGGTTGAGGGAAGGGAACCCATTAAACCCTGGCACGAATGAGTTCAATTGTTGCACCTCTGAATAGCACTTTTTTTGCATACAATGCGCTAAACTTCCAGGTCACAAGCATCCCAAGGGCTCCAATAAGGTTGAGGGAAGGGGACCCATTAAACCCTGGCACGAATGAGTTCAATAGTTGTACCTCTGAATTGCCCTTTTTTTTGCATACAATGCGATAAACTGCCAGATCACAAGCATCCCAAGGGCTCCAATAAGGTTGAATGAAGGGGACCCATTAAACCCTGTTCAGTTTGAACCACTGAGTCGTCTTCACATCTGTTAGGAGACAGGTGAAAATCCTCCTATTAAGGTCATTAAGCCTGTTCTTTAACGTGTACAGGATATAACTTGGGCGGGGGTGGCTCAGTCGGTAGCACTGCAGGCTCGTAATCTGCAGTTCCTAGGTTCGAGTCCTAGCTGGCTCAGAGTTGCCCACGTTCAGTAGGGGACACCATGGGCTTGGAAAGACCGCCGTCCGTCGGATGAGACGTTAATCCGTGGTCCCGTGTGGGGAGAGCCACACCCTGCGCACGTTAAAGGTCACGCTGGATGGCCTTGACGGGAGGCTACCATCTGTCTTCCAACAGCTGTACCAGTGGGTCCCCTCCCCCAACCTTCTCTGAGCCTTCGGGGTCCTTGGACCTGGCCATTTCCCCATGGTGTGCAAAAAAGTGCCGCTCAGAGGTAAAACAACCCAACGTTAAAGAACACGCTGGATGGCCTTGACAGGAGGCTACCATATATCTCCCAATAGCTGTTCCAGTGAGTCCCCTCCCCCAACCTTCTGTGAGCCTTCGGGGTCCTTGTGACCTTGCAATTTCCCCATGGTGTGCAAAAAAGCGCCGCTCAGAGGTAAAACAACCCAACGTTAAAAAACACGCTGGATGGCCTAGACGGGAGGCTACCATCTGTCTCCCAACAGCCGTTCCAGTGAGTCTCCTCCCCCAACCGTCTCTGAGCCTTCGGGGTCCTTGTGACCTGGTCATTTCCCCATGATGTGCAAAAAAGTGCCGCTCAGAGGTAAAACAACCAACAACCAACCAGGATATGACTCATCGGGACCACGACTTAAAGTCCTATCCGATGGACAGCATTCTCTCCAAAGTCGCATGAACACCACCATCACCAACAACGATAAAGACAAAAAAAAGCAACGAAAAACAATAATAATTTAACCAAAATGATTGCAGCAACAAGAACAATAATAACGAAAACAATACAACAACTTGACATCAACAACTGTTGAAATGACATCAACAACTTGTATCCATAACGGATCTTTTCTCTAACATTCTTTCCCCCACACGTACCTAAATCTCTTCATGCATTTCCACCATTTATGACAGAAGGACAGTTCGCGCGCGATGCGTGATAGCTCCAAGATCAGACTCCCGCGCTACTTCCGAAATCGTGTAATTAGTCTCGGGATCCCGTCGTGTGTCGCGAAATTTCCCCGCATCTGTCGAACCGAGCAAATCGAATCAAGTGGCCACTAGGGTCCGTGCGAGCGAGCCCCCGAATCGCTGAGTCCTCATCATCCGT
This sequence comes from Ryuthela nishihirai, assembly GCA_038380435.1. NCBI lineage: Eukaryota > Metazoa > Arthropoda > Arachnida > Araneae > Heptathelidae > Ryuthela > Ryuthela nishihirai. Next base: position 44,503,366 of record JAWZYU010000022.1, read on the forward strand.
TCCCGCGGCACGTGATTTGCACTCGGATAATTGTCCATAATGACGTAGGAGGCAATCCAAACATGGAGAGACTATGTTAATACTTCGACAGCACGTAGTGACCGCCGCCTACCGTAAATGCAGCCAGGTAAATGACGGGAAATCTTCACGGAGTGCCGCGACGCGACCGGCTTCAGACAATGCATTAGGGTCATCATGAATATGAAGGCGCAATCATCATCATCATTTGCGTCATCATCTCGTGACAGAACAAAATGGTCTCTTTACAGACACGGGGCCATTGTTTTGACGTCGGCTCGAATCGGTTTTCGTATATTAAACAACAGGATGTTCTCTAATGACCAAATGTTCTTTTTTTTAGCCGACATCATAAAATGGAACAGCCTGTCGTGTTTTTTCTTTATGGAAGGATTAGTTGTATGTTGATGCAATGATGGATTTTTTTTGTAGTAGTGGCTTAATGCATCACATTAAGGAGGCTCACTTATGAATATTTTATTATAAAATTACCGGTAGTTTTGACTTCTCAAGCACTCTTGTCACGAAGGTCTAGAGAATATTGAATTTTAAATATCCGTGTAGCTTATTATTGATGTATATATTGCTATTATGCCAGCAAATTAACATTATTATAATTTATGCAAATAACTTATTGCTGCGGAGTAATAATACACGTAAATAATTATTATTGCTATGCAAATAACTTTATATTGCAGTGTGTATATATATATAACAGATTATTATTAATATACATGTAAATAATTATGGTTACTATTCATTACAGTTATTATTGTAGTGTTTACAAATAATTATTTCTTCCAAACATATTTTTATTTTTACGGTAACACGACAACAGGATAACTGGAGCAAAGGAAAATTAGCTATCACAAATTATTATTATTACAGTATAGATAACAATTAATATATTTATTTTTATTATTAAACTACTGGTGGTTTATTGTTTCAAGCATGCTCGTTACGGAAGTCTGACAGAATACTAGATTTAAAACTGTCTATATAGTTTAGTATTGCGTGTATATAATTATTACACGTGTAAATAAATATTCAGACAGAAGGAACACGTGAAGGCGAGACTGTGATACTATGACACTAGAGATATAGCTCGGAGTGCGAATTACGTCACTAGCAAGTTCGAATTTTGAGTTAACTTAAAAGTAACGGATATTTCAGTTGTTATTCGGAAGAACCTGTTTGAAGCAGAAGGTGAATTAGCGTTATCTGTGCGCGATACTCTAAGAATGATTTTATTGGAGAGTTGGATTGTTTTACCTCTGAGCGGCACATTTTGCACACAATGGGCTAAATGGCCAGGCCACACGGATTGGGTTGGGTTGTTTTACCTCTGAGCGGCACTTTTTTGCACACAATGGGCTAAATGGCCAGGTCACATGGACCCCGAAGGCTCATCATCAAGGAAAGGGAAATCATCAAGAAGGTTGGGGGAGGGGACCTACTGGAACAGCTGTTGGGAGACAGATGGTAGCCTCCCGTCAAGGCCATCCAGCGTGTTCTTTAACGTGCACAGGGTATGGCTCTCCCACACAAGGGATCACGGCTTAACGTCCCATCCGACGGGCGGCGGTCTTTCCAAGCCCATCGGTGTCCCCTTCTGACCGTGGGCAGGGCGAGGAATTTTGCGAAGATAAATCTCAACGCTGACCCAGCTGGCACTCGAACCTGGGAACTACAGATTACGAGCCTGACGCGCTACCGACTGAGCCCCCCCCCCCGCCCCCAGGTCACACGGACCCCGAAGGTGAAGAGAAGGTTGGGGGAGGGGACCCACTGGAAGAGCTGTTGGGAGACGGATGGTAGCATCCCATCCCGTTAAGGCCATCCATCTTGTTCTTTAACGTGTACAGGGTATGGCTCTCCCACACACAGGTACAGTCGCTCAAAAAATTATCCGAACACTATAGTTGATTAGAGAATTCAGAAAAAATATCTCGCAACTTTTTTTAGAAATTAGTGATCTGGCAACCTTCGTGTCACGTGATTACAGAATTCAGGAAAAATATCTGGAGCGTGTACAGCAACTGTACACGCTCCAGTTACCTGTACTCCTGTCCTGTACACACTCCAGTTCACAGGAAACTGGAGCGTGTGCAGTTACTGCACACGCTCCAGTTTGCTGTAAACGGTAACTGCACACGCTCAATATTTCCGTGAGTGAGCCCACACGATTTAGTATCAAAATAATATGACCACCTACAGTCGCTCAAAAAAGTATCCGAACACTATGGTTGATTACAGAATTGAGAAAAAATATTTCGCCACTTTTTTTTAGAAATTAGTGATCTAGCAACCTTTGTGTACTATACACGTTTGGTTTCAAAGTACCCAGTGCATTCGAAAGTTTTCTGAGAACTACGACACAAAATACCCCCAAGGTACCAAATTTCAGCCCTCTAGCAATGATAGAGCTGCATTTAACCTCTGACCGGAAAAGACCCAGGTCATTCTAAATTTCACAAAATGTTTGAGAACTACGACTCAAAATACCTCCAGGAACCAATCTAATACCATGCCTCTTGACGTTTCTTGTTCCTCAAAGGTGCATTGATCTCGGGTTGGGTTGTTTTACCTCTGAGCGGCACTTTTTTGCACACCATGGGCTAAATGGCCAGGTCACATGAACCCCGAAGGCTCAGAGAAGGTTGGGGGAGGGGACCCACTGGAACAGCTGTTGGGAGACAGATGGTAGCCTCCCGTCAGCGTGTTCTTTAACGTGCACAGGGTATGGCTCTCCCACACACGGGGCCACGGCTTAACGTCCCATCCGACGCACGGCGGCCTATCGGTGTCCCCTACTGACCGTGGGCAGGGGGGGGGGATTTTGCGGAGATAAATCTCAACGCTGACCCAGCTGGGACTCGAACCTGGGAACTACAGATTACAATCCTGGCGCGCAACCGACTGAGCCACCTCCGCATTGACCTCGTAAGTGCCTTACTGACCTGAGTGTTCAACTAAAGTGAAACCGAAACTTTGATAATATATTTAGACTCTTATGTTCCCAGATGTTATGGTAACCACGGCAATCCCCGGTTCTGCCTTACAGCACTACCAAGTTAATGGAAAGCCGTGACTATCTATAGTCGGGGGCAAGAATACACCATATAGATGCATCTCATCCCCGACCTCCTATGGCGAGCAGTCCTATAGAAGGAAATCCCGACCATGGGAAAAACCTAAGATTTACTCTGTTCCCCGGTTAGCCATGAACAAGGTTGGGTTGGGTTGTTTTACCTCTGAGCGGCACTTTTTTGCACACCATGGGCTAAATGGTCAGGTCACAGGGACCCCGAAGGCTCAGAGAAGATTGGGGGAGAGGACCCACTGGAACAGCTGTTGGGAGACAGATGGTAGCCTTCCGTCAATACCATCCAGCGTGTTCTTTAACGTGCACAGGGTATGGCCCTCCCGCACACGGGACCACGGCTTAACGTCCCATCCGATGGCTGGCGGCCTTTCTAAGTCCATCGGTGTCCCCTACTGACCGTAGGCAGGGCGGGGAATTTTGCGGAGATAAATCTCAACGCTGACCCAGCTGGTACTCGAACCTGGGAACTGCAGATTACGAGCCTGGCGCTCTACCGACTGAGGCACCCCGTCCCCATAAACAAGGATATGTAGATTCAAGTTTGTTCGGCACCCGGGGTGGAGACTCTTAGTGGGGCCCAGACTCTGAAAAGGGGCTCGTGCCTACTAGGGGACCAATCCGTTCAGCCGTGCCCCTGAACTGCTCCACTGAGCGCCTGATTTTCAGGTCCTGGCACCGTCCAACCAGGCCACTTAACCGGTAGGCGATGACTTCAACCTCAGTTGGTCTTGGCTCTGTCCAACTGGGGCCCATACCGGTCAGCAGAGTTTTCGACCAGGTGCTGGGCCCGAAGCCACCCCCCCCCCCACCACCACGATAAGGTGGTCTCCTATCTTGGGGGGTTGATAATATATTATTGTTATTGTTCCAAATGTGGGCGGGGCTGACTTAGTTGGTCGCGTACCAGGCTCGTAATCTTTAGGTCCTAGGTTCGAGTACCGCCTTGGCCAGCGTTGAGATTCATCTCCATAAAAATCCCCGCCCTGCCTGCTATCAGTAGGAGAACACCGATGGGCTTGGAAAGGCCGCCGTCCGGCGCATGAGACAAGTTGTTGCCCCATGTTCGAGAGAGAACTATACCCTGTGCAAGTTAAAGAACACACTTGATTGGTGTCAGGCTAGAGGCCTTTTTAGATTTTTTTTGTTCAGGCTTTGTATATTTATTTTGGATTTCACCAACAAGGCTTATGCTACGTGGGAGGCCCTCTGTCCCGGCATCTGGAAAGTTAATTGAAGTAACAGTGCACAGAGGGGACGGAGGTCACCCCACTGCTCGCGGACGCCCCAGATGGTCAGGCAGAGAGAGAAAGAGAAAGGGTTGGCAACAATGAGAAGGGCAGAGCCGGTCGAGTTTCGAAAGCGTGCAGACGAGAAATTGTAAAGCTGGGAAATGCCGACTGGTAATAACGGCATTGGGCTCTGTGAATACAGCTGAACAGGCATAGTAAGCTGGTGTTGTTGTAATCTATGTAATTGAGCATATGTCCTCGTCCATCAAGCATGTTTGGAAGGTTAAATAAATATTTGTTATTTTAAAGTAAAGGCTGAAGTTTGAACCAATTTATTGGGGAGGAGCCTCAGTATTGAGTCCCTGCAGTTGTGATAAAACCCGTCGCGTATAGCGATCGAACCGAGGGGACGTCCTAAGTGGTCCCAATAGACCGACAAACGAAGAAGTAACATCACAATTGGCTTAACGGGAGGCCATCATCTGTCTCCTAAGAGCTGTCCAGGACTACCTACTATAGGAAGTCCCCTTCCCCAAACCTTCTCTGAGCCCTCAGGGTTTCTGTAACCTGGCTATTTAGCCCATTGCGTGCAAAAAAGTGCAGCTCAGAGGTAAAACAACACAACCTAACCGGCCCTCTTGTGGCTTTTTTACGGCTCGATTGTCACTACACTTTTTTTCCATATCGTGGCCTGTCGTAGAGTGTTTCATCAATTGATATTAGTAAATAAATATTTATGCAAACATTGTTAAATACATGTACAAGACCGAAAATTAAAAATTAAAAATCTCTTGTTAAAGCAGATCGTTGACTAATGGGATTAATAGAGAAGTTGAGTTTGTGGAGAATATTTGGAAATTGAGAGTCGAACTACAGTGGATCTTCGTTATAGCGCTGCTCGCTATACCGCGAACTCGGTTATAGCGCGGGCGATGTTCTCGATAAGTTCAAACATGTTTATACAGGTCCGTGCGGCGTTAGTGAGTATCGCATTTTATTTTACTGCGTATTGAGTAATTGTGTATGTATTGAGTTCCTGCATGTATTTTGAATAGTGTTTAATTATTGTATGCATGATGAGTAAAAGAAAAGCTTACAGTGTGAAATTTATTGTGTCGCCACCGCGCCGCTCGGTATAACGCGGGTGTTGTTTCCCGCCCGACATGCGCGTTATATCGGGGGTCCACTGTACTTGACTTAACAATGCTTTGATTGGCCAAAAATTGCGGCTGCGTGGCTTATGAGAGCATTTCATGACCGATTGTTATTGTACCGATATCGTTAATTGAAACCTTCATCGGTAATAAAATGCATAGTGTCCTATCAGAGTTAAATCTAATATATCGGTAGTAAAAAATATCATTAACCAAGGGGCCACTATATTAGATAATAATATTTTCAACCGCTACTATTACGGCGGGGGTGGCTCAGTCGGTAGCGCGCCAGGCTCGTAATCTGTAGTTCCCAGGTTCGAGTCTCAGCTGGGTCAGCGTTGAGATTTATCTCCGCAAAAATTTCCCTCCCTGTCCATGGTCAGTAGGGGACACCGATGGGGTTGGAAAGGCCGTCGGCCGTCGGATGGGACGTTAAGCCGTGGTTCCGTGTGCGGGAAAGCCATACCCTGTGCACGTTAAAGAACACTCTGGATGGCCTTGACGGGAGGCTACCTTCTGTCTCCCAACAGCTGTTCCAGTGGGTCCCCTCCCCAACCTTCTCTGAGGCTTCGGGGTCCATGTGACCTGGCCATTTAGCCCATGGTGTGCAAAAAAGTGCTGCTCAGAGGTAAAACAACCCAACGTTAAAGAACACGCTGGATGGCCTTGACGGGAGGCTGCCATCTTCTCCCAACAGCTGTTCCAGTGGGTCCCCTCCCCCAACCTTCTCTGAGTCTTCGGGGTCAATGTGACCTGGCCATTTAGCCCATGGTGTGCAAAAAAGTGCTGCTCAGAGGTAAAATAACCCAACCGCTACTATTATAATTTTCATCTTATCTAAATACAAAGCTTTTATAGAAGTAAATGTATTTCAAGCCAACTTCCCTTTGGGTATGACACATTTTACATTCGTACCTGAATGAAAGGACATTTTGTGTTAGTATTGGCAACTGCCTTTCCACTGTGAGAAACGTAGATGCAGGTATTCCACAAGGCTCCTTGTTGGGCTCTGCTATATTCATCTTCTATATTCACGATCTCTTCGATCTCCATCCTCTCATGACGGCACTTTACGCTCATGAGAATGCTCTACTCTCTTCATCCCAGAGCCCCAGCTTGTCCATCGAAAGGTTGCAGCTTGGGATGGACAAAATAGAGCGCTGGTACTCCAAATGCAATCAATATTAACCCAGATAAAAGCCCATATAAAAAAATCTCTTCTCTAGGAAAAGATTGCTAATCCTGATTCTCATAAAACTTTTGGAGTTGAAACATCCTGAACACCAACGGTGAATACTTTGGTGTCATTCTACATAAAAAAAACTTTGTTGGAATGCACATATTGATCACGTGCTCTCAAAGGCTCAAATCATCAGATGTAAACTTGCACCCCTGATAGGATGGAGCTCGAAACTGCCTCCAGAAAAGAAATTATTTCTTTATAAGACTCTTCTGCGGCCAGTCCTGACATATGCCTCACCAGTGTGGGGTAATACTACCAACACGAATGTCAGGAGGCTTCAGAGCTTCCAAAATCAAATCCTCAGATCTGTGGTCAGTGCTTCCTGATTTGTGAAAAACAAGACCATTCACACTGATTTCAGCACTGACCACCTATACACCCATATTCGGAAGCTCGCGCAGACCTTTTTTTGAAGCAGTGGGAGATAATCCTTATGCTATAATTAAATCTTTCATTGATTATGATCCATTGGTTTTAAACCAATTCCATAGTCCTACGATTGTGATGTATGACACCCTCATGTTTCACTTTTAGTTGTGCTTGTTTATAGCAAGTTTGTTTTGCCCGTGTTGCTCCTTTAGGGTTTATGTGTTTTACTTTTGTTATTGACAATCAGGCACTATTTTAGGTTGGGTTGGGTTGTTTTATCTCTGAGCGGCACTTTTTTGCACACAATGGGCTTAATGGCCAGGTCACATGGACCCCGAAGGCTCAGAGAAGGTTGGGGGAGGGGACCAACTGGAACAGCTGTTGGGAGACAGATGGTAGCCTCCCGTCAAGGCCATCCAGCGTGTTCTTTAACGTTGGGTTGTTTTACCTCTGAGCGGCACTTTTTTGCACACCATGGGCTAAATGGCCAGGTCACATGGACCCCGAAGGCTCGGAGAAGGTTGGGGGATGGGACCCACTGGAACAGCTGTTGGGAGACAGATGGTAGCCTCCCGTCAAGGCCATCCAGCGTACTCTTTAACGTGCACAGGGTATGGCTCTCCCGCACACGGGGCCACTGCTTAACATCCCATCCGACGGACGGCGGCCTTTCCAAGCCCATCGGTGTCCCCTACTGACTGTGGGCAGGGCGGGAATTTTGAGGAGATAAATCTCAACGCTGACCCAGCTGGGACTCGAACCTGGAGACTACAGATTACAAGCCAGGCGCGATACCGACTAAGCCACCCCCACCCCGGCACTATTTTAGACTTCGAGATATAAGTCATAGACTTGGAGCTCTTAATATTATCAGATATCAGAATTAAAAAAAGAGCTAAATATAACTGAACAAGAATCTGCGAACTATATCAACCTCGCTGTAATTTACCTTAATGTCTTCGCTTAGGTCACTCGTATATTACTCATTCGTTTCTTCTTCGGGCGGACGACGAACCTAAGTGTGAGTTTTGTGACACCATTTTAACTATTAAACACATTTTAGTCGAATGCGAAGCTTTTAATAATGAACGAAAATTGTATTTTACCTTTCATGATTTTGCGTCCGAGCCTCTTACACTCGGACATCTTTTAACCGATCATAAGTTTTTACCCTCAGTTTTTTCCTTTTTAAAATATTGTGGTTATTTAAATAGATTTTGATTTTACTTAATATTTTGTATAGCCCAGGTCTTTTACACCTGGGATTGATTTAACTTATATTTTTGACGTGGATATTTTACTGGATTTTGATTTTACCACCTTATACATTGTATATATATTCCAGGTCACTTACACCTGGTATTCTATTGTTTTACTTTGTATTTTTACACTTGTTCTTTGTTTTTTTACCTTTTTACAATTAGCTCATTTGTTTTAAATTTGGTTGCGGGTTGCACGTCTTTTATCTTTTATATTGTCTTTTGTTTGGCGCATTATGGCCTAGTTGCCAATGCACCATAAAACCCAAAACAACCAACCAACCTTAATGTCTTCATAAGGTGAGCAAATAGAGATCAGTGTCTATCAAATTAGGCGAATTATCTGTGTTTAGTAAATGCATTTGAGGTTTTTCTCTGAGTGAAGTTAATTATAACTTTAATATTCTCCAGCTCTACAGTCAGCTCGAAAATTTGATTAATATCTATTCTTCATGGTAACGCCAGTAAGTAGAAACGGTTGTTAGCTCAACACTTATAATTACATTAACAATGATGTTTGTATTGAGCCAAAGAGAACAGACAGATAGAAATTGTCTCTGTTGTCGAAATAATGTATGTGTGTTAGATAATAGCAATGTTTGGGAAAAACTTTTGTTGCATAATGAGCTTTAAGTTATTATTATCCATTTATTTCAGTGTCTCGCAAACTGTGTGCCGCGGCACAGTAAGTGTGCCGCGAGAGATTCCAAGTGTGCCTCGAGAGATTTTCAAACTGACACTAGATATTCCAAAGATTTCATTTTGACTTGACTTGTGTTATCGACGTGCTTTAATAAAAAACTTTCAGATTTCATCAACTGGGATCTTGTAAGCATTTATCAAGCTTTTGAGCCAAGAATAATGCAAATTTGTTCGCAGAAGCAATCTCACACATCCCATTGAAATATGTTCATATCTAAATTTTAAATAAAATGCATTTAACGAAACTTCAATTTTCCTCTTTTTACGTAATCATCAAAAATTCTTTCTTAGGTGTGCCGCGGAAAAAAAATTAGATTCAGTGTGCCGCAGAGTAAAAACGTTTGCAAGACACTGATTAATTTTACACTTGTGATGGAAATGACCTTCAATTATTTTTTTATCGTTTACTGATTCTATGATTACTAAATTAATGCTATACAATCTAATATCTAAATTCATAATTCTCCTTTTTTAGTTAGGGCACTTTTTAGTTAAAGCGCAATTTATAATAATAGAAGAATGTGTGTACAGTCGCTCAAAAAAGTATCCGAACACTATGGTTGATTACAAAATTCAGAAAAAAATATCTGGCAACGATTTTTTCTGAATTTTGTAATCAACCACAGTGTTCGGATACTTTTTTGAGCGACTGTACAGTCGCTCAAAAAATATCCGAACACTATGGTTGATTACAGAATTCAGAAAAAATATGTGGCAACTTTTTTTTAGAAATTAGTGATCTGGCAACCTTCGTGTAAGTACACGAAGTTGAATCATTTTTAGAGAACGCCTCCACTATTTCGGATTTCCATTATTAGAGGGTGCGACCATTATTTCTGGCTTCAATTGTTAGAGGTTGCCCCTCTATTTCTATTTTTCATTGTTAGAGGTGCCTTCATTATTTCGGATTTCGTTTATTATAGGGCGTGTCCATTATTTCTGGTTTCCATTGTTATAGACTGCATTCATCAATTCCGATTTACATTGTTAGAAGGCGCATAATTCGGTGACTTAAAACCATTTTTTTTGGAAAATAAGCATCTCACATTTGCTAAGAGGTGTTTGCTTCTACAGTCGCTCAAAAAAGTATCCGAACACTACGGTTGATTACAGAATTCAGAAAAAATATCTGGCAATGATTTTTTTAGAAATTAGTGATCTGCCAACCTTCGTGTCATAAGACAGGCTCATTCCTTAATTTATGGAAACCAATGTATAGTCGCTCAAAAAAGTATCCGAACACTACCGTTGATTACAGAATTCAGAAAAAATATCTGGCAACGATTTTTTTTAGAAATTAGTGATCTGGCAACCTTCGTGTCACGTGACAGATAGATAGATACAGTCGCTCAAAATTATCGGTTTGGATGAAGTGAAACATTCCTGTGACGTACGGTCGCTCAAAAAAATATCCGAACACTATGGTTGAATACAGAATTCAGAAAAAATATCTGGCAACAATTTTTTTAGAAATTAGTGATCTGATTTTAGAAATTAGAAATTAGTGATCAACCTTCGTGTCACGTGATTGCAGAAAAAAATATCTGGAGCGCGTACAGCAACTGTACAGGCTCCAGTTACCGTTCACAGCAAACTGGAGCGTGTGCAGTTACTGCACACGCTCCAGTTTGCTGTGAACGGTAACTGCACACGCTCAATATTTCCGTGAGTGAGCCCACACGATCTAGTATCAAAATAATATGACCATCTACAGTCGCTCAAAAAAATATCCGAACACTATGGTTGAATACAGAATTCAGAAAAAATATCTGGCAACGATTTTTTTAGAAATTAGTGATCTGGCAACCTTTGTGTCACGTGATTACAGAATTCCGGAAAAATATCTGGAGCGTGTAGAGCAACTGTACACGCTCCAGTTACCGTTCACAGCAAACTGGAGCGTGTGCAGTTACTGCACACGCTCCAGTTTGCTGTGAACGGTAACTGCACACGCTCAATATTTCCGTGAGTGAGCCCACACGATCTAGTATCAAAATAATATGACCACCTACAGTCGCTCAAAAAAATATCCGAACACTATGGTTCATTACAGAATTCAGAAAAAAATATCCAGCAACGTTTTTTTTAGTAATTAGTGATCTGGCAACCTTCGTGTCACGTGACACGAAGGTTGCCAGATCACTAATTACTAAAAAAAACGTTGCCAGATATTGTTTTTTAATTCTGTAATGAACCATAGTGTTCGGATACTTTTTTGAGCGACTGTACATTGGTTTCCATAAATTAAGGAATGAGCCTATCTTAAGCCAATGGGAAGCTAAGGTCGAAGCTATATAACTTCTAAAATAAGTTTTTTTGTTTTTTAAAAATGTGACAACAGATAAAGATGTCAATCAAATATATTCATATCTTGATTTTCAACAATATTCGTTCAGTATTTAATAAGTTACGGGAGTTTCAATATTTAATAACAGCAATGCCAATCATAAAAAATATCTTCGTAACTTAATTAAAGCGTATAAATAAGTATTGTATCAAAGTATTTAATAAAATAATTGTGTATTTTAGTAGTTTGTGTGAAGAGTTCTTTTATTCTTAATCAGTTTTGTGTAAGATTCTTAACACTGGTATTTTCATTGTTAAATATTCAGACTTCCATAACTCATTAAATACCGAATGAATATTGTTGAAAATTGAGATAATGAAAACAATGTAGTTCAAAGGATGTTGGGTGCTTATTTTCATTCTCAAAGCCAAAGACCCATCATAGCTCTATAAATAGAAGATGCATTACAATCTTATATATTTAGTCATCTTGCTTAATTATTATTATTACTGATCGACTTTAATTTCAGAGTGATGTTTTCCTTAATGTTATAATTATATTATTGATTCTGTTAATCTTACCTTGATGTTTGTATTCTAATTTTTAATGAAAAATTTAAATCTGATTATCTCATTGGCAATGCTTGAAACCTCACTGTTTTACAATAATATATCTAAAATAAACAATCTAAAATACACAACATTGTTGTTGTTGTTGTTGTTGTTGTTGTTGTTGTTGTTGATGATGATGATGATGATGATGATGGTGGTGGTGGTGGTGGTGGTGGTGGTGGTGGTGGTGGTGATGATGATGATGATGATTGCAATGTTGATGTCTTCAACTTACTGTTGTTGCTGATGATTTCCATTTCTGCTGTTTGCAGCCTCACTGTTGTTGATGGTGACGATGATCACAATGTTCATCCTTGCAGGCTCGCTGTCGATGCTGATGATGATCGCATTCTTGCAACGTCCTGTTAATGCTGATGATCATATTCTTGATGCTTGCAATCTCACTGTTGATGTTGATGATCGCATTGTTGATATCCTCGTCACTATTGGCCTATGGATTATCGTCACTGTTGATGGACAATGATCGCATTGTTGATGCTTGTAGTCTCACTATTGATGCTGATGATCGCATTTTGATGCTTGCAGTCTCACTGTTGATGTTGATGATCGCATTCTTGATGCTTGCAAATTTACTCTTGATGTCGATTATTTTTTTAACTATTTTATTGATTCGAATTGGCTTGATCTTGATGCTCATAATCTCGTTTTTGATTACATTAATCTTGATTCCGATCATTTCATTCTTGATGCTAATAATCACAATATAAATGCTGATTATTTCCTTTGTTAAAATTTACAATCCCATTTTCGAGTTCATAAATTGATTTTGATGATAGTAATTTCATTTTTGATGACAAAAATTTTATTCTAATGATCGGGTCTCATTTTTGATGATAATAATTTTATTCTTATGTTCGTAATCTAATTTCTGAGGATAATAATTATATTCTAATGATCGAAATTTCATTTTTGACGATAATAATTTTTTTCCGATGATCGTAATTCGATTTTTTGAAGATAATAATTTTATTCTGATGATCAATCTAATTATTGATGACAATAATTTTATTCTGATGTTCGTAATCTAATTTCTGAGGATAATAATTATATTCTAATAATCGAAATTTCATTTTTTGACGATAATAATTTTATTCCGATGATCGTAATTTGATTTTTTGAAGATAATAATTTTATTCTGGTGATCAAATCTCATTCTTGTCGATAATAATTTTATTCTGATGATCGTAATTTCATTTTTTGACGATAATAATTTTATTCTGATGGTTCAATTTCATTCTTTATGATAATAATTTTATTCTGATGTTTGTAATCTAATTTCTGATGATAATAATTTTATTCTGATGATCGAATCTCATTCTTGACGATAATAATTTTATTCTGATGATCGTAATTTCATTTTTTGATGATAATAATTTTATTCTGATCTTCGTAATCTAATTTCTGATGATAATAATTTTATTCTGATGACCGGATCTCATTTTTGATGATGATAATTTTATTCTGATTATCATAATCTCATTTTTGATGATAATAACTTTATTCTGATGATCGTATTATTAAAGCTTATGATCGTCTCATGATTGATGCTTCTGATCATTTCTTTCACGCTGATCATCTTTGTCTTGCAGGTCTGTTCCACCGTGCCATCATGCAGAGCGGATCTGCGCTAAGTCCATGGGCCATCGCCCACGATGCCATTGCCTACACCCTCCAAATGGCCAAAGTGTTGAATTGTCCAGCGAATGATAACACCGCCTTGGTGGAGTGCTTGCGAAAAAGGACCGTAGCCGACATCATGGGAATTGAACTCACAGTGCCTGACCACCTGACCGCCTTCGGACCCACGATCGACGGCATCGTTTTGCCTCACGACCCGGCAGTTCTTATGGAGAAATTCTCCGACCTCTATGCTCAGTATGACCTCATGTTTGGGACCACCAGAATAGAGTCTTACTTCCAGTTCTCCGCCATGGAGGAGCGCTTTGGGATCGAGAGCGCGAGACGCGATCGCGTGTTAAGGACTTTGGTCCGAAATCTTTTCACATATCATCTGCAGGAGATTTTCCTCACTATCGTCAACGAGTACATGGACTGGTCGCGACCGCAGTTGCATCCCACGGATATTTTCGACGGCACCGTGGATGCCCTCGGGGATGCCCTGGTCGTGGCCCCCGTTATTAGGGCGGGGAACCTGCATGCCCATGCAAAACACTTGAAGACTTTCTTCTATGTGTTCGGCCACCAAACAGAGGATGCGGATTACACTTCCCGACTGGGATGCATTACGGGGGAGGATCTCCCTTACGTATTCGGCGCCCCCCTTGTGGTGGGGCTTTCACACTTCGGCACGAACTATAGCAGGACGGAAATGGTGCTTTCGGAAGTAGTTATGACGCACTGGACTAACTTCGCAAAAGTGGGGTAAGTTTTCATTTTCTGTCTAAATGTAAACAAATCCTTTTAGTTTTACTATTTTTAATGAACGGAAGAAGTGATCAATTTCGAAAGTAGGTATATATCTTGATGATATCTTTCTCCTTTTTTTTTTTTAATGATTTTGAAATATGATAAATAAAATTACACTCTTTGGGTAAATGGAGTCTCAGTTGGTAGCGTGCCAGGCTCGTAATCTGCAGTTCCCAGATGCCAGTCTCACCTTGGTTAACGTTGAGATTTTTCTCCGCAAAACTCCCCGCCGTACCCTCGGTTAGTAGGGGACATCTGCGAGCTTGAAAAGGCCGCCGTCCGTCCGATGTGACGTTAAGCCGTGGACGAAAGAGCCGTACCCAGTGCATCTTAAAGGACACGCTGAATGGTCTTGACATTTGTCTTCTAACAGCTGTCAAATGGGTTCCCTCCCCCAACATTTTGTAAGCCTCCAGGGTCCTTGTGACCCGGTAATTTAGCCCATTGTGTGAAAAAAAGTGCCTCTCAGAGATAGCCCAATCCAGCGTGGTCGAATTATTACAAAGAATAGTACCAATAAAGATGCAAATGCATGCAAAGTTTCTTATGAACGTAAGTACTCTACTCCACTTCAGAGTCCCATAAAAGCAATAAGGCATGGTCGGAAGAAATGTCAAGTGCGACATTGGTTTGGTTTGTTTAACCTCTGAGCGGAACTTTTTTGCACACAATGGGCTAAATGGCCAGGTCACAAGGACCCCGAAGGCTCAGAGAAGGTTGGGGGAGGGGACCCACTGGAACAGCTGTTGCGAGACAGATGGTAGCCTCTCGTCAAGGCCATCCAGCGTGTTCTTTAACGTTGGGTTGTTTTACTTCTGAGAGGCACTATTTTGCACACCATGGGTAACATGGCCAGGTCACATGGACCCCGAAGGCTCAGAGAAGGTTGGGGGAGGGGACTCACTGGAATAGCTGTTGGGAGACAGATGGTACAGTCGCTCAAAAAAAATTATCCGAACGCTGTTTGTTTGCAGAATTCAGAAAAAATATCTGGCAACGATTTTTTTAAAGAAATTAGTGATCTGGCAACCTTCGTGTCACGTGACACGAAGGTTGCCAGATCACTAATTTCTAAAAAAATCGTTGCCAGATATTTTTTCTGAATTCTGTAATCAAACATAGCATTCGGATACCTATCTGAGCGACTGTAGCCTCCCATCAAGCCGTCCAGCGTGTTCTTGCACAGGGTATGGCTCTCTCCCGCACACTGGGCCACGGCTTAACGTCCCATCTGACGGACGGCGGTATATCAAAGCCTATCGGTGTCTCCTTTCTGACTGAGGTCAAGGCGAGGGTTTAGCGGAAATAAATCTTAACGCTGGCCCAACTGGGATTAGAACCATGGATCTACAGTTTACGTAAAATGTTTATTTAAAAAAAAATTCTTCGTGAAAAATTTTTTTTCCGATGTTTTATGATCAGACTCCGTTCCTATAATAAATTTATATTTATTATTCTCAACTGAATTACTCTTTGTAAGTTATCATTTGAATAGTTATCTTTTATGGTAACAATATTTAATCTGTAATACTATTATATATACAGGGTGATTGTAAAGTCTTTCAACAAAAAAAGAGGGGTGATAGTATACATCAAGACGACCAATTTTCGCAATGGAACCTAGGGTCGCATTACACTCCTTCCACCAGAAAAGAGTATTGTCGAAAAACGCCACGCATGTACAAGTGTTTACAACCGGTGCATGAAAATCACAATACGACGATTCGGAAATCTCTCACCGTACAATCTTTGTGCTTCACGTCCATTACCACCTGCTTGGGGGGCGGGGGTGGCTCAGTCGGTAGCGCGCCAGGCTCGTAATCTGTAGTTCCCAGGTTCGAGTTCCAGCTGGGTCAGCGTCGAGATTTATCTCCGCAAAATTCCCCGCCCTGCCCACGGTCAGTAGGGGACACCGATGGACTTTGAAAGGCCGCCGTCCGTCGGATGGGACCTTAAGCCGTGGTCCCGTGTGCGGGCGAGCCATACCCTGTGCACGTTAAAGAACACGCTGGATGGCCTTGATGGGAGGCTACCATCTGTCTCCCAACAGCTGTTCCAGTGGGTCCCCTCCCCCAACATTCTCTGAGCCTTATGGGTCCATGTGACCTGGCCATTTAGCCCATGGTGTGCAAAAAAGTGCCGCTCAGAAGTATAACAACCCAACATTAAAGAACACACTGGATGGCCTTGACGGGTGGCTGCCATCTGTCTCCTAACAGCTGTTCTAGTGAGTCCCCTCCCCCAACCTTCTCTGAGGCTTCGGGGTCCTTGTGACCTGGCCATTTAGCCCATGGTGTGCAAATAAGTGCCGTTCAGAGGTAAAACAACCCAACGTTAAAGAACACGCTGGATGGCCCTGACGGGAGGCGACCATCTGTCTCCCAACAGCTTTTCCAGTGGGTCCCCTCCCCCAACCTTCTCTGAGCCTTCGGGGTCAATGTGATCTGGCCATTTAGCCCATGGTGTGCAAAAAAGTGCCGCTCAGAGGTAAAACAACCCAACCCCACATGAGCCAAAGCTCATTTGTGGAGATATTAGATTAAGAAAACATAAAATATTGTAAACCAACACTACCAACTTATTTAACGCTGACATATAATAAACTCGTTAACATTATGACTCAAAATGTGTATTTGAACACTATAATCATGCAAGGCATAATTAATATAACAAATTTTCTACCTTTTGCGCGAATATCCATTTCAAAATTAATTTTTTAAAATGATAAAGATTTCTTTCATTCTTTATGTTGTAAGGTAAACTATTGAATATCTTAAGTTATACAACGGATTGTAATATACTGAAAAAAAGAGGGGGGGGGGGGCGAAGTTTGCTCAGTCGTTAGCGCGCCATGCTCGTAATCTGTAGTTCCCAGGTTCGAGTCCCAGCTGGGTCAGCGTTGAGATTTATCTCCGCAAAATTCTCCGCCCTGCCACGGTCCTAAAGTACTGCCTGTGTTGTTTATTGTTTCCTCATGTGCTGTCGAGGGAAAACAATGCACACAGTTAGTGAAAAAAAAAGCAATACACGCAATTCGTGAGGAAATAATGGACAATACACGTAGTTCGTGAAGAAACAATAAACGGTATAAGCAGTTCGTGTTGAAACAATAACCAATACACGCAGTTGGCAGTTCCGGAGAAAACAATAAGCAATGCACACAGTTCGGGGGAAAACAATGTACACATTTCGTGAGGAAACAATAGACAATACACGCAGTTCTTGAGGGAACAATATACGCAATTCGTGGGGAATCAAACAATACACGTAGTTCGTGAGGAAACAGTAAAAAATTCACATAGTTCGTGAGGAAACATTACACACAGTTCGTGTCGAAACAATAAACATTACGCGCAGTTCGTGAGGAAATAATAGACAATACATGTAGTTCGTGAGGAAACAATAAACGATATAAGAAGTTTGTGTTGAAACAATAACTAATACAGGCAGTTCGCAATTCCTCAGAAAACAATAAGCAATGTACACAGTCTGGTGGAAAACAATGTACACATTTCATGAGGGAACAATAGACAATATAAAAGTTCTTGAGGAAACAATATACGCAATTCGTGGGGATTCAAACATACAAAATTCACACAGTTCGTGAGGAAATTTTATACACAGTTCTTGTGGAAAGAATAAACATTACGCGCATTTCGTGAAGAAATAATAGACAATACACTAGTTCGTGAGGAAACAATAAACGATATAAGCAGTTCGTGTTGAAACAATAACCAATACACGCAGTTCGCAGTTCCGTAGAAAACAATAAGCAATGCACATAGTCGGGGAAAACAATGTACACATTTCGTGAGGAAACAATAGACAATATTAACAGT
The DNA here is from genome assembly GCA_038380435.1 of Ryuthela nishihirai. Lineage (NCBI taxonomy): Eukaryota > Metazoa > Arthropoda > Arachnida > Araneae > Heptathelidae > Ryuthela > Ryuthela nishihirai. The sequence goes on from JAWZYU010000022.1 coordinate 44,521,631, forward strand.
TCTTGAGGAAACAATATACGCAGTTCGTGGGGATTCAAACATAAAAAATTCACACAGTTCGTGAGGAAACAATAAACGATATAAGCCGTTCGTGTTGAAACAATAATCAATACACGCAGTTCGTGTTGAAACAATAACCAATACACCCAGTTCGCAGTTCCGCAGAAAACAATAAGCAATGAACACAGTTCGGGGGAAACCAATGTGCACATTTCGTGAGGAAACAATAGACAATAAACGCACCGTGAGGAAACAATAGACAATATACGCAGTTCTTGAGGAAACAATATACGCAATTCGTGGGGAATCAAACAATACACGTAGTTCGTGGGGAAACAGTAAAAAATTCACACAGTTCGTGAGGAAACATTACACACAGTTCGTGTGGAAACAATAAGCAATAGACGCAATTCCTAATAAACGATAAACAATACACGCAGTCATTTGTAAACAATAAACAATGCACAAAACCTTTACAAGGGTATTTTGCATTTAAGGTTAATCTGCATATTTAAAGCTTCTATATCGCAGAAATAATCGATTTTCCGATTTTGAATTGCATATGATTTCCAAACTATTAAGGAGAATAAATGCAAGTTAACTTTTGCACTTGATTGCACTTTCGTTCCCAATTTCCTTGCATCCCAGAGTGGTTTGTTCTGAAGCAGTTTAAGTTTTCAACTTCTCAAGAGGGACACTATCTTGCTTCCCTTATGCAGCAAACCATTGTACTTTTACCTCGTTATCAGCCACAGGATTGTCGCCAATAATCCTCTTTCCAAGAATGCTTTAGACAAAGATCCTCAATGAGCAGTCTTGCGTCAACAATGGGCAGACACTTGCTAAGAAAGGTTAGCTATTGAACGATCCACTTTGCCAAGGCGGAAATAAATGTTTCCACATGCTCTAGGTAAGATGAGTGATTGGTAGGTCGTTTGTATTCGCCGGCAATCTCAGCGGCTTTGTCTTTATCTTGTTCAAGTGTTGTAACAGTCGTTAATCATATTACATCTCCTGGCCAATGTTTTATGCTAACAGTTGATTTAGTGTCGGTACTTCTCATGAGAGGATAAATCGCTTTAAATAATGCAGTTTTCTTTTCTACTTTTACTTTTTTGTGGGGGGAGGGGGAAGACGGGGAAGGAAGTTAAGGAAAAAACCAAGACGGGCTTTAATATCGCGTAATTGTTGGCGAAATCTGAAATTGAAAATTATTCTGAGTGGAATGTTAATAGGTTACAGTCGCTCAACAAAGTATCCGAACGCTACGGTAGATAACAGAATTCAGAAAAAATATCTTTTTTTTCTGAATTCTGTTATCAACCATGTCGTTCGGATATTTTTTTTGAGCGACCACGAAGGTTGACAAATCACTAATTTCTAAAAAAATAGTTGCCAGATTTTTTCTGAATTCTGTTATCAATTATAGCGTTCGGATACTTTTTTGAGCTACTGTATTCGTGTGACGTGACAGATAGATATCTGTCACGTGACACGAAAGTTACCAGATCACTAATTTCTAAAAGAACTCGATGGTGAATCAAACACGAACTGCGTGTATTGATTATTGTTTCTTAGTAAGTATTAACTGCTGTAAAGTGTAATAATAGCCGGTGACAGCTGGAAAACTGAACTTTTGAGAAGTGTGATATTAATAGGTTAAATCTGGTATAGAAAACTCTTTATTATACCAGATTATTAGTAGGTGAAATCTGTAATCGAAAATCTGTATCAGTGCGATACTAGTAGCTGAAATCTGGAATTGAAAATTGATCTATGAAATATTAGCAGCCAAAATCTATAATATACACATATGTGTGAACAGAATGTTAGCAGGTGAAATCTTAAATAGGAAACTTACGAATTGGAATATTATCCGGTGAAATTTCGGATAGAAACTGTGTGAACAGAATGTTAGCAGGTGAAATCTTAAATAGGAAACTTACGAATTGGAATATTATCCGGTGAAATTTCGGATAGAAACTGTGTGAAGTAGAATATTAGAAGAAATAATGTAGAATTGGAAATTGTGACTAATTATTAGCAGACAGAATCTGATTTATAAAACTTTTGTGATGTGGAATATATTAGATAAAATTTAGAATAGAAAACTGACGTGAAGTGGAATAGTATCAGTTGAAATCTGATATATAAAACTATGTGGATTAGAGTATTAGCAGGTGAAACATAAAAACTGTGTAGAATAGAATTTTAGCAGGTGAAAACTAGTTTAGAAAACTGTGTAAGGTAGAGTGTTAGCAAGTGAAATCTAGAAGAGAAACTGTGTGGATTGGCATATCAGCAGGTGAAAACTGGTTTTGAAAACTGTGTGAGGTAGAATGTTAGCAAGTGAAATCTAGAAGAGAAACTGTGTGGATTGGCAGATTAGCAGGTGAAAACTGGTTTTGAAAACTGTGTAGAGTGTTAGTAAGTGAAATCTAGAAGAGAAACTGTGTGGATTGGCATATCAGCAGGTGAAAACTGGTTTTGAAAACTGTGTGAGGTAGAATGTTAGCAAGTGAAATCTAGAAGAGAAACTGTGTGGATTGGCAGATTAGCAGGTGAAAACTGGTTTTGAAAACTGTGTAGAGTGTTAGCAAGTGAAATCTAGAAGAGAAACTGTGTGGATTGGCATATAACAGGTGAAAACTGGTTTTGAAAACTGTGTGAGGTAGAATGTTAGCAAGTGAAATCTAGAAGAGAAACTGTGTGGATCGGCAGATTAGCAGGTGAAAACTGGTTTTGAAAACTGTGTAGAGTGTTAGCAAGTGAAATCTAGATGAGAAACTGTGTGGATTGGCATATTAGCAGGTGAAAACTGGTTTTGAAAAATGTGTAGAGTGTTAGCAAGTGAAATCTAGAAGAGAAACTGTGTGGATTGGCATATTAGCAGGTGAAAACTGGTTTTGAAAACTGTGTGAGGTAGAATGTTAGCAAGTGAAATCTAGAAGAGAAACTGTGTGAATTGGCAGATTAGCAGGTGAAAACTGGTTTTGAAAACTGTGTAGAGTGTTAGCAAGTGAAATCTAGAAGAGAAACTGTGTGGATTGTCATATTAGCAGGTGAAAACTGGTTTTGAAAACTGTGTGAGGTAGAATGTTAGCAAGTGAAATCTACAAGAGAAACTGTGTGAATTGGCAGATTAGCAGGTAAAAACTGGTTTTGAAAACTGTGTAGAGTGTTAGCAAGTGAAATCTAGAAGAGAAACTGTGTGGATTGGCGTATTAGCAGGTGAAAACTGGTTTTGAAAACTCTGTGAGGTAGAATGTTAGCAAGTGAAATCTAGAAGAGAAACTGTGTGGATTGGCAGATTAGCAGGTGAAAACTGGTTTTGAAAACTGTGTAGAGTGTTAGTAAGTGAAATCTAGAAGAGAAACTGTGTGGATTGGCATATCAGCAGGTGAAAACTGGTTTTGAAAACTGTGTGAGGTAGAATGTTAGCAAGTGAAATCTAGAAGAGAAACTGTGTGGATTGGCAGATTAGCAGGTGAAAACTGGTTTTGAAAACTGTGTAGAGTGTTAGCAAGTGAAATCTAGAAGAGAAACTGTGTGGATTGGCATATAACAGGTGAAAACTGGTTTTGAAAACTGTGTGAGGTAGAATGTTAGCAAGTGAAATCTAGAAGAGAAACTGTGTGGATCGGCAGATTAGCAGGTGAAAACTGGTTTTGAAAACTGTGTAGAGTGTTAGCAAGTGAAATCTAGATGAGAAACTGTGTGGATTGGCATATTAGCAGGTGAAAACTGGTTTTGAAAAATGTGTAGAGTGTTAGCAAGTGAAATCTAGAAGAGAAACTGTGTGGATTGGCATATTAGCAGGTGAAAACTGGTTTTGAAAACTGTGTGAGGTAGAATGTTAGCAAGTGAAATCTAGAAGAGAAACTGTGTGAATTGGCAGATTAGCAGGTGAAAACTGGTTTTGAAAACTGTGTAGAGTGTTAGCAAGTGAAATCTAGAAGAGAAACTGTGTGGATTGTCATATTAGCAGGTGAAAACTGGTTTTGAAAACTGTGTGAGGTAGAATGTTAGCAAGTGAAATCTACAAGAGAAACTGTGTGAATTGGCAGATTAGCAGGTAAAAACTGGTTTTGAAAACTGTGTAGAGTGTTAGCAAGTGAAATCTAGAAGAGAAACTGTGTGGATTGGCGTATTAGCAGGTGAAAACTGGTTTTGAAAACTCTGTGAGGTAGAATGTTAGCAAGTGAAATCTAGAAGAGAAACTGTGTGGATTTGCGTATTAGCAGGTGAAAACTGGTTTATAAAACTGTGTAAGGTAGAGTGTTAGCAAGTGAAATCTGGAAGAGAAACTGTGTGGATTGGCAGATTAGCAGGAGAAAGTTGGTACAAAAAATTCTTTGAAGCAAAGTATTATCAGGTGAATCTGGAATGGAAAAGAATGTTTGAGGTAGAGTGTTATCAGGGGAATCTGGAATGGAAATGAATGTTTGAGGTAGAGTGTTGTCAGGGGAATCTGGAATGGAAAAGAATGTTTGAGGTAGAGTGTTATCAGGTGAATCTGGAATGGAAAAAAAATGTTTGAGGTAAAGTATTATGAGGTGAATCTGGAATAGAAAACTCTGTGGATTGACATATTAGCAGCTGAACCTAGACTAGAAAACTATGTAGAATCACATATTAGAAGTGGGAAACTAGAACAGAGAACAGGAAATTTAAGTCAAGTGTTATGATCTGTATAAATTGAAGAATTTTCTCGACGATTCTGTTCAACTGTCAAGGGAAGTATCAGTCTTCGACGCCGATATCAATTTTAGAGGAAAGGTTTTCTTGAGCAGGGTTGGATAGAAATCTACGACCTCCGTAAGGTATTCATAACATAACATCAAGGTTCATAACATCAATTAGAGGAGCGCTTTATCTGCGGCCTGTAGCTCATGGGGCGGAGGTGGCTCAGTCGGTAGCGCGCCAGGCTTGTAATCTGTAGTTCCCAGGTTCGAGTCACAGCTGGGTCAGCGTTGAGATTTATCTCCGCAAAATTCCCCGCCCTGCCCACGGTCAGTAGGGGACACCGATGGGCTTGGAAAGGCCGCCGTCCGTCGGATGGGACGTTAAGCCGTGACCCCGTGTGCGGGAGAGACATACCCTGTGCACGTTAAAGAACACGCTGGATGGCCTTGATGGGAGGCTACCATCTTTCTCCCAACAGCTGTTCCAGTGGGTCCCCTCCCCAACCTTCTCTGAGCCTTCAGGGTCCAATGTGACCTGGCCATTTAGCCCATGGTGTGCAAAAAAGTGCCGCTCAGAGGTGAAACAACCCAACCCAACCTGTAGCTAAGTGGTTAGAGCATCTAACACGTGATGAGGAGTTCGTGGGTTTTTATCCCATCTAACTGAAGAGAAATTTTTCGTCTAAAATTGATATCGGCGTTGAAGAGTGATACTTTTCTTGACAGTTACGATCTGTATTTAGTAATTGAACGATAATTGTTTTAAATATTTGGTTGTTTTACCTCTGAGTGTCACTTTTGCGCACAAAATGGGCTAAATGTCCAGGTCACAATTACCCCAAAGTCCCAGAGACGATTGTCCTACTGGACTTTTCCTACGGGAAAGAGAAAACTTCTCGTCAAGGCCATCCAGAGTAGTCCTGAGCACAAAAAGAATAGAAGATTAAAATGTGAGTTACATTTAAGTGATTTACTCTGTTTAAAATTCAAATCCAAACTCTATGCATTTAAAATATTGTTATAAATTTAAACGGATGGAAATTGAGCGTGAGTTAAAAAATAATAATTAACAAAAATAATTCTAAAATAATGTAACTTATTACAAATGTATGAATGAAAACATTTATATTAACGAAATTCAACCAATACAAATCTTCATCAGTATAAAAATAAACCTTCTATAGCACCTTACTACTAGTCCTACAAAGAGTTGTTTCCTCTATAATTTTTATCTATACTCGAAGCTTAAAATGAGGCTTGTTACAACATTCAATAAGTTGCATAATCATATTTGTGAACAAACCTGTAATCTACCAAGAATGGTTGGTTGGTTGTTTTACCTCTGAGCGGCCCTTTTTTGCACACAATGGGCTAAATGGCCAGATCACAAGGACCCTGAAGGCTCAGAGAAGGTTGGGAGAGGGGACCCACTGGAACAGCTGTTAGGAGAAATATGGCAGCCTCCCGTCAAGAGTATCCAGCGTGTTCTTTAACGTTGGTTTGTTTTACCTCTGAGCGGCACTTTTTTGCACACCATGGGCTAAATGGCCAGGTCACATGGACCCATAAGGCTCAGAGAAGGTTGGGGGAGGGGACCCACTGGAAAATCTGTTGGGAGACAGATGGCAGCCTCCCGTCAAGACTATCCAGCGTGTTCTTTAACGTTGGGTTGTTTTACCTCTGAACGGTACGTTTTTGCACACCATGGGCTAAATGGCCAGGTCACAAGGACCCCAAAGGCTCAGAGAAGATTGGGGGAGGGGACCCACTGGAACATCTGTTGGGAGACAGATGGTAGCCTCCCGTCAAGGCTATCCAGCGTGTTCTTTAACATGCACAGGGTATCGCTCTCCGGCACACTGCTCCACGGCTTAACGTCCCATCCGACGGACGGCGGTCTTTCCAAGCCCATCGGTGTCCCCTACTGACCGTGGGCAGGGCGGGGAGTTTTGCGGAGATAAATCTCAACTCTGATTCAGCTGGGACTCGAATCTGGGCACTACATATTACGAGCCTGGTGCGCTACCGACTGAGCCACCCCCGCCCCGATCTACCAAGAATAACCTTACCAATTCTTTTGATAAAATAAAGATAACTATACATCAAACGATGAACTCTTCCTACAGAAAAGTTGAGATCAGCTCTTCCTATTCCACTAATATATTGTTGCAAATTAAAATGGATGAGCCTGGGCCTAAATAAGTATATTTTACAATACAAATTACAAAACAATGCAATTTATTACAAAAACATGAATGAAATTACTTGCAAACAAACTAAATACTATCTACATAAAATAATAATCTTTTCCCACAGCACAGTTAAAACTAGCTCTGTCTACTCAATTGATCAACGTTTACCTCTTATATTTTTATAATCAATATCCTCACTTCAGGCGCAAACCTTTCTAATTTTCTGTGTTAACTCATTAGGTTTTACAATAATAAATCTAATCAACCTCACGCGTACTCACCGTATATAATATTTCTTCTTTTGGGTTGGGTTGTTTTACCTCTGAGCGGCAATTTTTTGCACACCATGGGCTAAATGGCCAGGTCACATGGACCCCGAAGGCTCAGAGAAGGTTGGGGGAGGGGACCCACTGTAACAGCTGTTAGGAGACAGATAGTAGCCTCCCGTCAAGGCCATCCAGCGTGTTCTTTAACGTGCACAGGGTATGGCTCTCCCGCACACGGGGCCACGGCTTAACGTCCCATCCAACGGACGGCGGTCTTTCCGAAGCCCATCGGTGTCCCCTACTGACTGTGGGCAGGGCGAGGAGTTTTGCGGAGATAAATCTCAACGCTGACTCAACTGGGACTCGAACCTGGGAACTACAGATTATGAGCCTGGCGCGCTACCGACTGAGCCACCCCCGCCTATTTCTTCGTTTCAAACGCTTATCGCGTATACAGGGTGATTCAAAACTCTTTTGCCAAACTTTAAGGGGTGATAGAACACACCTAAACAAGCACTTTTCGTCATACAATGCATGGTCGGAACTCAAGCGGTGAAGCGCTAGAGGGCGCTTTCCAGTGAACACTTATAATCGCTGGTTTTCGCACTCGTCGTCATTTCTACCGTGGATTGCAGAACGGATGGAAACGGATGCAACACGTAACGTCCTCACACTCCTTAGACGCCCAGTATCTTGCAAGCTGCTGACAGAGGAGCCCGTTTCGCACAGATACCGGTGCAATCACTGAAAGGTTTTATGATCAGGCACGCGTCTGGTCGGAAAGCGCTCCCGGTACAGTATTTGGGCTACCCTCACATCCCCCTCCACAGCTCCGTAGGTGAAATGCATGTCCGCCTCCTCCTGATTCGTGAAAAAATCCATTCGTTCTGCAATCCACGGTACAAATGACGACGAGTGCGAAAACCAGCGCTTATAAGTGTTCACTGGAAAGCGCCCTCTAGCGCTTCACCGCTTGAGTTCCGACCATGCATTGTATGACGAAAAGTGCTTGTTTAGGTGTGTTCTATCACCCCTTAAAGTTTGGCCCAAGAGTTTTGAATCACATTGTATAGTGAGACTAACTGCGTCCACTTTCATATATCCACAACTCCAATATTACAATCAAAGAATGTAGAGGGAGAAGAAGTTAAGCTTCCATAGAGATTAATGTAAAATCGAGTATCGGGCATTTGGCGTAGAGGTGAAACGAACATTACAGGGGACGAACGCTTTTGTAATTACATGTTACTGTCAACTTCCATTCTCTTCGCTTTTCCTATGTAATAATTTCCCATTGATATCCTTGCAGAGTATATTAATATCAATTCTGTTCCTATTTCTATGCAACCAAGAAAGCTTCTAATTGTAATAATTTATTCTATAAATTAACATCAGGCTAATTTCAAATCTTCTCTATCAGTTCAATTTATAATTGTTGGTTCAACGACAAATAATTCCAATGGAGAAAATAAACCTTTATTAAAATCATGATACTATTTTTTTCAAATACAAAGTGCAGTTACTTTTTTTCCTTTTTTAAAATATAAATTTTTTGAGGCATAATTCCTTTGCCCCTTATTGTTTGCTTCCCAGTTAAAACAATGCACGATACGAATCGAAACACCACTTGAGGTCGCCAATTACGCTTTGTCAAAGCTGAACTTCTTTTCCTTACACGTTCTTTGATTACAATTCTAACTTTCTATTTTTCAGATCGGTTCTGCATTCCAATCCGTTGGTTACATAAATCTCACGCAGAAGCGTAGGCGAGCAGTCATGTCACGTTTATCATAAACTCACTGCAGTACGCTCATATGTCGTAACAATATAATCTCCTCAGCACACAACAAATAAAGATATTTCTTCTTTATACTATAGTGCACAAAGACAAATTAAGTTTTCCTCCACATTCTAATTCCTTTTAATAATAACTCTCTCTCTTTTTTTTAAGCTTTCCCGCCCTGCCCACGGTCAGTAGGGGAAGCCGATTGGCTTCGAAAGGCCGCTGTCCGTCGAATGGGACGTTAATCCGTGGCTCCGAGTGCGGGAGAGCCATATCCTGTGCATGTTAAAGAACACGCTGGATGGCCTTGATGGGAGGATACCATCTGTCTCCCAACAGCTGTTCCAGTGAGTCCCCTCCCCCAACCTTCTCTGAGCCTTCGAGGTCCATGTGACCTGGCCATTTTGCCCATGGTGTGCAGAAAAGTGCTGCTCAGAAGTAAAACAACCCAACGTTAAAGAATACGCTGGATGGCCTTGACGGGTGGCTACCATCTGTCTCCCAACAGCTGTTCCAGTGAGTCCCCTCCCCCAACCTTCTCTGAGCCTTCGGTGTCCATGTGACCTGGCTATTTTGCCCATGGTGTGCAAAAAGTGCCGCTCAGAAGTAAAACAAACCAACGTTAAAGAACACGCTGGATGGCCTTGACGGGTGGCTACCATCTGTCTCCCAACAGCTGTTCCAGTGGGTCCCCTCCCCCAACATTCTCTGAGCCTTATCGGTCCATGTGACCTGGCTATTTAGCCCCTGGTGTGCAAAAAAGTGCCGCTCAGAAGTAAAACAACCCAACGTTAAAGAACACACTGGATGGCCTTGTCGGGAGACTACCATCTGTCTCTCAACAGCTGTTCCATTGGGTCCCCTCCTCCAACATTCTCTGAACCTTATGGGTCCATGTGACCTGGCCTTTTCGCCCATGGTGTGCAAAAAGTGCCGCTCAGAAATAAAACAACCAACGTTAAAGAACACACTGGATGGCCTTGACGGGAGGCTGCCATCTGTCTCCCAACAGCTGTTCGAGTGGGTACCCTCCCCCAACATTCTCTGAACCTTATGGGTCCATGTGACCTGGCCATTTAGCCCATGGTGTGCAAAAAAGTGCCGTTCAGAAGTGAAACAATCCAACGTTAAAGAACACGCTGGATGGCCTTGACGGGTGGCTACTATCTGTCTCCCAACAGCTGTTCCAGTGGGTCCCCTCCCTCAACCTTCTCTGAGCCTTCAGGGTCCATGTGACCTGGCCATTTTGCCCATGGAGTGCAAAAAAGTGCCGCTCAGAGGTAAAACAACCCAACCTTGTTTTTAAGTAAAATTCAATCGAAGTGATAGGCTACGTAATTCTCACGCTGTAGTTCACACGAACATCAAGACGATAAAGGATATCCCGGTTTCATTGTTGCTCGTTTATCTGTCGTAACAACATTATAAAATAAAATATTATATTTATTATAATTGGAATTAAAATTAAATTCAATGTTAAAAGAAACCACCAGTATAGTTTTAAGTGACATAAATTTAATTAGTTTCATGTTAAAATTTCAAATAAATTATTTTGTTAGTGCTCTGTCCAGGCTCAATCTGGTATAGGAGACTGAGGTCAGTCAATTAGTCCGTCTCGCCATTCTTCAATAGACATTCAACGTTTTTACTAATGAAAGTTAGGATCTCTTTTTTCCGAATCTCTTAATAAGATTTTCACCGTTGGGTTGTTGGATGTTTTTCTTCTGAGCAGTGCTGCACAGTTGGGTTGGGTTGTTATACCTCTGAGCGGCACTTTTTGCACACAATGGGCTAAATGGCCAGGTCACAAGGACCCCGAAGGCTCAGAGAAGGTTGGGGGAGGGGACCCACTGGAGCAGCTGTTGGGAGACAGATGGTAGCCTCCCGTCAAGGCCATCCAGCGTGTTCTTTATCGTTGGGTTGTTTTACCTCTGAGCGGCAATTTTTTGCACACCATGGGCTAAATGCCAGGTCACATGGATCCGAAGGCTCAGAGAAGGTTGGGGGAGGGGACCCACTGGAAAAACTGTTGGGAGACAGATGGTAGCCTCCCGTCAAGGCCATCCAGCGTGTTCTTTAACGTGCACAGGGTATGGCTCTCCCGCACACGGGGTCACGGCTTAACGTCGCATCCGACGGACGGCGGCCTTTCCAAGCCCATTCGTGTCCCCTACTGACCGTGGCAGGGCGGGGATTTTTGCGGAGATAAATCTCAACGCTGACCCAGCTGGGATTCGAACCTGGGAACTGCAGATTTCGAGCCTGGCGCGCTACCGACTGAGCCATCCCCCCCCCCCTGCACAGTAATATAAAATGCACAGTAGCACAAAATAGTAAAATAGTGCAAGTCACGGGGACCCCGAATGATATGAAAAGGTTTTGGAAGAGGATCCATGTACAGGAGTTAGAAAAGAGATCAAAACCTCCCGTAAGAGTCATCCGCGTTATTCTTTAATGATCACAGGGTATAGCTGGGTATAGCGCACCAGGATTCGTAATCTGTAGTTGCCAGGTTCGAGTCCCAGTTATCTCCGCAAAACTTCCCGCCCTGCCCACGGTTAGTAGGGGACACCGATTAATTCCGAGTTAAATGCTCAACCATATAGACAAATCTTATATTTTTTTATTTTAATATTATTACCGGTGAATTCTGCATTAATCTTTATACTAATGTTATCTATAAATATATTATATTTATGAGAAAATTTATTTGTATTAATTAGTATTATTATATTTGATAATAATACCAATAACCTTCTTCCTAAAAAATTTATAGATAAACGTTGGTTAAAAAAATTAGCACAAGAGTACACCAGTAATAATATTAGAATCAAAAATATAAAAATTCTCTATACAAAAGGACTACTTAGTGGCGTCAAAAATTTGGTACAATGGCCTGTTATAGGAGGTGTTGGCTCTCCCACTGCTCACTCCTGTCGTCATGCTCTCAGAGTTATATCAATAATTCAATAGCTGAGTATCAGAGAAGCCACACGAATTCCCTCCCCTTCTCTGTCTCTTACCCTGTGTGTAACTTCTGTTGGAAGAGGCCGAGTTCGTTCATTTATGAGCCCATGACGTACTTTTTATATGGGTTGGGTTGTTTTACCTATGAGCGGCACTTTTTTGCACACAGTGGGCTAAATGGCCAGGTCACAAGAGCCTCGAAGGCTCAGAGAATGTTGGAGGAGCGGACCCACTGGAACAGCTGTTGGGAGACAGATGGTAGCCTCTCGTCAAGGCCATCCAGCGTGTTCTTTAACGTTGGGTTGTTTTACTTTTGAGCGGCACTTTTTTTGCACATAGTGGGCTAAATGGCCAGGTCACAAGGGCCTCGAAGGCTCAGAGAATGTTGGAGGAGGGGACCCACTGGAAAAGCTGGTAGGAGACAGATAGTAGCCTCCCGTCAAGGACATCCCGAGTGTTCTTTAGCGTAAACAGGGAGAAGCTCTCCCACACACAGAGGCCCGGCTTAACGTCCCATCCGACGGACGGCCTTTCTATACCCATCAATGTCCCCTACTGACGTAGGCAGGGTGGAGAATTTTGCGGAGAAAAATCTCAACCCTGACCCAGCTGGGACTCTAACCTGGAAACTGCAGATTACGAGTCAGGCTCGCTACCGACTGAGCCACCCTCTCCCCACTCGTTTCAGCATGTAAGATATAACACTTAACACACATCTCGAGTCTCAAACAGCGTTGAGATTTTTCTCTGCAAAATTCCCCGCCCGATCTTCGGTCAGTACGGGATTTGGGTTGTTGGCTTGTTTTACCTCTGAGCGTCACTTTTTTTGCACACCATGGGCTAAATGACCAGGTCACATGGACCCCGAAGGCTCAGAGAAGGTTGGGGGAGGGGACCCACTGGAACAGCTGTTGGGGACAGATGGTAGCCTCCCGTCAAGGCCATCCAGCGTGTTCTTTAACGTGCACAGGGCATGACTCTCCCGCAAACGGGCCACGGCTTAACGTCCCATCCGACGGACGGCGGCCTTTTCAAGCCCATCAGTGTCTCCTACTGACCGTGGGCAGGGCGGGGAATTTTTGCGGAGATAAATCTCAACGCTGACCCAGCTGGGACTCGAACCTGGGAACTACAGATTACGAGCCTGGCGCGCTACCGACTGAGCCACTCCCTTCCCGGTCAGTACGGGATACCAATGGGCTTGGAAAGGCTGTCGTCCGTCAGATGGGACATTAAGTCATGGCCGTTTGTTCAGGAGAGCCTGTCCACGTTATAGAAAATGCTGAATAACCTTGTCAGGAGGCTGCCATCTGTTTCTTGACAGCTGTCCAGTGTATTCCCTCCCTCAACCTTCTCTGAGCCCTTGGGGTCCTTATGACTTGCCCATTTAGTCCATTGCGAAAAAGAGTGCCACCCCGTTTGCAGAGCGGCCATATCCTGTGCATTTTGAAGAACACACTGGATGGCTTTGACGGAAGGCTACCATCTGTCTCCTAACAGCTGTTCCAGTGGGTCCCCTCCCTCAACCTTCTCTGAGCCTTCGGGTCCTTATGACCTAGCCATCTAGCCCATGGTGTGCAGAAAAGTGCCGCTGAGAAGTAAAACAACCCAACGTTAAAGAACACACTGGATGGCCTTGACGGAAGGCTACCATCTGTCTCCTAACAGCTGTTCCAATGGGTCCCCTCCCTCAACCTTCTCTGAGCCTTCGGGTCCTTGTGACCTGAACATCTAGCCCATGGTGTGCAGAAAAGTGTCGCTGAGAAGTAAAACAACCCAACGTTAAAGAACACGCTGGATGGCCTTGACGGAATGCTACCATCTGTCTCCTAACAGCTGTTCCAGTGGGTCCCCTCCCTCAACTATCTCTGAGCCTTCGGGTCCTTGTGACCTGGCCATCTAGCCCATGGTGTGCAGAAAAGTGCCGCTGAGAAGTAAAACAACCCAACGTTAAAGAACACATTGGATGGCCTTGACGGAAGGCTACCATCTGTCTCCTAACAGCTGTTCCAGTGGGTCCCCTCCCTCAACCTTCTCTGAGCCTTCGGGTCCTTGTGACCTCGCCATCTAGCCCATGGTGTGCAGAAAAGTGCCGCTGAGAAGTAAAACAACCCAACGTTAAAGAACACACTGGATGGCCTTGACGGAAGGCTACCATCTGTCTCCTAACTGCTGTTCCAATGGGTCCCCTCCCTCAACCTTCTCTGAGCATTCGGGTCCTTGTGACCTGGCCATCTAGCCCATGGTGTGCAGAAAAGTGTCGCTGAGAAGTAAAACAACCCAACGTTAAAGAATACATTGGATGGCCTTGACGGAAGGCTACCATCTGTCTCCTAACAGCTGCTCCAGTGGGTCCCCTCTCTCAACCATCTCTGAGTCTTCGGGTCCTTGTGACCTGGCCATCTAGCCCATGGTGTGCAGAAAAGTGCCGCTGAGAAGTAAAACAACCCAACGTTAAAGAACACGCTGGATGGCCTTGACGGAATGCTACCATCTGTCTCCTAACAGCTGTTCCAGTGGGTCCCCTCCCTCAACCTTCTCTGAGCCTTCGGGTCCTTGTGACCTGGCCATCTAGCCCATGGTGTGCAGAAAAGTGCCGCTGAGAAGTAAAACAACCCAACGTTAAAGAACACGCTGGATGGCCTTGACGGAAGGCTACCATCTGTCTCCTAACAGCTGTTTCAGTGGGTCCCCTCCCTCAACCTTTTCTGAGCCTTCGGGTTCTTGTGACCTGGCCATCTAGCCCATGGTGTGCAGAAAAGTGCCGCTGAGAAGTAAAGCAACCCAACGTTAAAGAACACGCTGGATGGCCTTGACGGAAGGCTACCATCTGTCTCCTAACAGCTGTTCCAGTGGGTCCCCTCCCTCAACCTTCTCTGAGCCTTCGGGTGCTTGTGACCTCGCCATCTAGCCCATGGTGTGCAGAAAAGTGCCGCTGAGAAGTAAAACAACCCAACGTTAAAGAACACACTGGATGGCCTTGACGGAAGGCTACCATCTGTCTCCTAACAGCTGTTCCAATGGGTCCCCTCCCTCAACCTTCGCTGAGCATTCGGGTACTTGTGACCTGGCCATCTAGCCCATGGTGTGCAGAAAAGTGTCGCTGAGAAGTAAAACAACCCAACGTTAAAGAAAACGCTGGATGGCCTTGACGGAATGCTACCATTTGTCTCCTAACAGCTGTTAAAGTGGGTCCCCTCCCTCAACCATCTCTGAGCCTTCAGGTTCTTGTGACCTGGCCATCTAGCCTATGGTGTGCAGAAAAGTGCCGCTGAGAAGTAAAACAACCCAACGTTAAAGAACACACTGGATGACCTTGTCGGGAGACTATCATCTGTCTCTCAACAGCTGTTCCATTGGGTCCCCTCCTCCAACATTCTCTGAATCTTATGGGTCCATGTGACCTGGCCTTTTCGCCCATAGTGTGCAAAAAAGTGCCGCTCAGAAATAAAACAATCAACGTTAAAGAACACACTGGATGGCCTTGACGGGAGGCTGCCATCTGTCTCCCAACAGCTGTTCCAGTGGGTCCCCTCCCCCAACATTCTCTGAACCTTATGGGTCCATGTGACCTGGCCATTTAGCCCATGGTGTGCAGAAAAGTGTCGCTGAGAAGTAAAACAACCCAACGTTAAAGAAAACGCTGGATGGCCTTGACGGAATGCTACCATTTGTCTCCTAACAGCTGTTAAAGTGGGTCCCCTCCCTCAACCATCTCTGAGCCTTCAGGTTCTTGTGACCTGGCCATCTAGCCTATGGTGTGCAGAAAAGTGCCGCTGAGAAGTAAAACAACCCAACGTTAAAGAACACGCTGGATGGCCTTGACGAGTGGCTACCATCTGTCTCCCAACAGCTGTTCCAGTGGGTCCCCTCCCTCAACATTCTCTGAACCTTATGGGTCCATGTGAATTGGCGATTTTGCCCATGGTGTGCAAAAAAGTGCCGCTCAGAAGTAAAACAACCCAACGTTAAAGAACACGCTGGATGGCCTTGACGAGTGGCTACCATCTGTCTCCCAACAGCTGTTCCAGTGGGTCCCCTCCCTCAACATTCTCTGAACCTTATGGGTCCATGTGACCTGGCCTTTTCGCCCATAGTGTGCAAAAAAGTGCCGCTCAGAAATAAAACAATCAACATTAAAGAACACACTGGATGGCCTTGACGGGAGGCTGCCATCTGTCTCCCAACAGCTGTTCCAGTGGGTCCCCTCCCCCAACATTCTCTGAACCTTATGGGTCCATGTGACCTGGCCATTTAGCCCATGGTGTGCAAAAAAGTGCCGCTCAGAAGTAAAACAACCCAACGTTAAAGAACACGCTGGATGGTCTTGACGAGTGGCTACCATCTGTCTCCCAACAGCTGTTCCAGTGGGTCCCCTCCCTCAACATTCTCTGAACCTTATGGGTCCATGTGACCTGGCGATTTTGCCCATGGTGTGCAAAAAAGTGCCGCTCAGAAGTAAAACAACCCAACGTTAAAGAACACGCTGGATGGCCTTGACGGGAGGCTACCATCTGTCTCCCAACAGCTGTTCCAGTGGGTTCTCTCCCCCAACCTTCTCTGAACCTCTGAGTGCCGCTCAGAGGTAAAACAACCCAATCCATATGATACTAGTACCAACATGTGATATTAACTCCACATCAGCATAAGAAGCAAATATGAAAATTTCTTTATGTTTTGAACAGGTAGCTTTGGTCTTTAATTATGTAATAAAACGTAACACTTCGAAATATGAGTAGTCTATTATAATGATCCTATATAAAGAATTTCGCTAATGAATATTAGAATTCTCTTAATAAATTGTCTTATTAGTTTTAATATGATTGGAGAATTCATAACTCTAATATTCATAATTCTTAATTTTTAAATTGTATTAAACTGTTGAATAGTTCTTGAAATAGTTTGAACCTTGGAGAAATAAAAAATGTCGTTGTTATGATTGTTCGTGTTTTACGTTTTTGACTATTTTTTGCTTTTTAGATGAGTTAATTTATGCATATTATTTGTTTTAATTTAGATAATAATATAAATCTACAGAATAATCCATATCTAGTATTTTTTTCCCAAAAAGCATTGATGTTTTACTTTTGTCATAAAATTATAATAGTTAATAATATAAGAATAAATGATTAGAGACATGTATTTCTGCATATATATTTTATGATGCGTCAAGAGAAATTCATTTCGGCAATCGTTCTCGGGGCGCAACTATTGTCCAAATGGTTCAGGCTCGGGCTCACAACAATTGCCTAAATGATTCACGCTAGGTTTCAACAATTGTCCAACTGATTCGGGCTCACAACAATTGTCCAACTGATTCGGGCACACAACAATTGTCCAAATAGTTCGGGCTGCAACAATTGTCCAAAATGGTTAG
This sequence comes from Ryuthela nishihirai, assembly GCA_038380435.1. NCBI lineage: Eukaryota > Metazoa > Arthropoda > Arachnida > Araneae > Heptathelidae > Ryuthela > Ryuthela nishihirai. Next base: position 44,538,901 of record JAWZYU010000022.1, read on the forward strand.
GATTCACAACAATTGTCCAAAACGGTGCGATTCGGATTCACATCAAAGGCCCAAGTGGTTTGGACTCTCAACAATTACTCAAACAGTTCGGGCTCACAACAATTGTCTAAAAATAATTCGGTTTGGCTTCAACAATTGTCTAAATGACTCGGGCTCACTACAATTGCCCAAATGATTCAGGTGTGTGTGTGGGGGGGGGGGGGGGGGCTGAGAGAGAGAGATCCAACAATTGTCCAAATGATTCGAACTCACAACAATTGTCCAAGCAACAATGATTTGGATACGGGCTCAAAAGAATTGTCAAAATGATTCGGGCTCACAATAATTGCCCAAAAGATTCAGACTCACAACAATTGTCCAAATGGTTTTGGCTCGGGGTTCAACAATTTTCTAAATGGATCGCACTCACAACAATTGTCTAAATTGATCGCACTCACAACAATTGTCTAAATGGTTAGCACTCACAACAATTGTCTAAATGGTTAGCACTCACAACAATTGTCTAAATGGTTAGCACTCACAACAATTGTCTAAATGATTGGAGCTCATAACAATTGTCCAAATGAATCGGACTCACAACAATTGTCCAAATGTTTGGAGATCAGGCTCAACAGTGGCCCAAATGTTTCAGACTGGCAACAATCGTCTAAATTATTCGAGTTCATAACAATTGTCCAGATGATTCGGGCTCACAATAATTGGTTCGGACTCACACCAATTGTCGAAATGGTTCGGAATCGGGCTAAAAAAATTCAGCCCGAAATCATCTCTGATAGATACCTTAGAAATTCACAATGAAGTGAATAGAAATTCATATTCCTACAGTTAAAAGAAATAAGAAATCGCAGAGCTGAATATCTAACAATCCGTTTATTTAAAATGGATTATTTGATAAGGTATTTTAAAGACAAAAATTTAACAGTTATTTTAAAAAGTAATCCTATATTTTAGGGTGTTGTCCTATATATTAATTAAAAAAACCCGATAAACCTTTTTGTCATTTATATATTTTTTAGAAAAAAAAACAAACTTTTTTGTCATATATTTTTTGTTCTGATCTTTAAAAGTTTTGTAATTTTGATAAGAAATAAAAATAGTTCTGTCTCTTCACTATGATAAATTTGCCTTATTAGTTTTGATATGAATGGAGAATTAATAACTCTAATATTTTAAATTCAGAATTTTTAAATTGTACTAAATTATTAAATAATTCTTAAAATATTGTCAAATTTTTGAAATGTTTTTGTCACTTTTAATTAAATTAATATATGCATGTTATTTGTTTTATTTTAGAGCTTTTTAGGATATTTACCACTTTTCGAAGATGACTTTGCTACACTAACATGGAATTAAAAGTATCATGACAAAAATTGATGAAGAAATAGTTTTAATGACGGAAATTGACAGAAAATGTGCTTTTCAATAAAAGTCCTATATTTTCCCCTGAAAATAAATGGTCACCGTAATAATGTATCAGCTAATATCAATTTTGTTTCTGTTTTAGAGATCCAAACTTTGTTACACAAGAAGTGGACTCTCAGGGTGATAATGTCCGAAGTAGATATGAAAGGGTGATTTGGCCAGCCTATGAACCAGTTCATCAAAAATACCTCAGCATATGTAAGTCTCAATATTTTCCTCTTTGCAACAACTATGAGGTAAATTAGAAGTAAAAAATAACTAGTAGGAAAATGCAGACTTTTTATTATTGCGGTGGTAGTTTTTAAATATACCATTTTTTTGTTGTTGTTTGAATAGAGCTAATGTATTATTAAAGCAGGAAGTATAATTCCCTAAAAGAAATGATTTTTAAAATATATGTCAAATTAAAATATTTTTTTTATTAAAACTATAAAGGTAGTTATTAATTTAAAAAAAAATTAGAAATTAGATTTGATTTATTTAGGAAGTTTAACAAGAGTAACATATAAAAACACTCTATGATCGGATTATTACTCAGTTAACGATTTTATAAGAGTTTAGTTTGATTATTTATTATATTAAATAAATTTTCAGACTTTTGGTAAAATTTCATATAATATTGATTTGATTATTTCAAATCCACCACACAGTACTATCAAATAATTATTATTCAAATTCCGCTAAACTATGTATTAACTTTAAAACTAATCATAGTATTCTTTTAAGATGATTATTGTTTAAAATAATGTTTCAGAAAGATAATCAATAGTATCACTTTCTGATGTGAACTTTATAACGTACGTGAAGAAAAGGAGTTGGTGGCTCAGTCGGTAACATGTCAGGTTCGAGTCCCAGCTGGGATAGAATCAAGATTTATCTTCACAAAACGTCCCGTCCTGAACTCGACCCGTAGGAGACACAGGTGGGCATGGAAAAGCCGTCGTCCATCAGATAGGACGCTAAGCCGATTCTCCGTGTGTGGGAGAAACATACCCTGTGCACTTGGGCTTGGAGAAGGTCGGGGGAAGAGGATCAACTAGACAGATGTTAAGAGACACTAAATCGTCTATTAAAGAGCAGGCTGGATGACCTTAATGGAAGGCTACATTTGTTTCTTAACAGCTGTCTAGTTGCTCCCCTTCCCCCCGACCTTCTTTAAATTCCGAAGGGCCCTTGTGACCTGATCATTTAGTGTCTCTTAACAGCTGTCTAGTTGGACCCCTTCTCCCGACATTCTCTGAACCCTAAATGCACTTGTGATGACCATTTAATATATTTTAACAGCTGTCTAATTGCTCCCCTTCCCCGGACATTTTTTCAGCTCTCATGGCCCTTGTGACCTGATCATTTAGTATCTCTAAACAACTGTCTAGTTGTTCCTCTTCTCCCGATATTTTCTGATTCCTCAGGGCCCTTGTGACTTGACCATTTAGTATCTCTTAACAGCTGTCTACTTGGTCCCCTTCCCCCGACCATCTCTAAGCCAACAGAGCCCTTGTTACCTGACCATTTAGTGTCTCTTAACAGCTGTGTAGTTGGACCCCTACTCCCGACTTTCTCTGAACCCTAGGTGCCCTTGTGACGACCATTTAGTGTCTCTTAACAGCTGTCTAGTTGCTCCCCTTCCCCCGACCTTCTTTAAACTCGGAAGGGCCCTTGTGACCTGACCATTTAGTGTCTCTTAACAGCTGTCTAGTTGGACCCCTTCTCCCGACATTCTCTGAACCCTAGATGCCCTGTGAAGACCATTTAGTGTCTTTTAACAGCTGTCTAGTTGCTCCCCTTCCCCCGACCTTCTTTAAACTCTGAAGGGCCCTTGTGACCTGATCATTTAGTGTCTCTTAACAGCTGTCTAGTTGGACCCCTTCTCCCGACATTCTCTGAACCCTCGGTGCCCTTGTGACGATCATTTAGTGTCTTTTAACAGCTGTCTAGTTGCTCCCCTTCCCCCGACCTTCTTTAAACTCTGAAGGGCCCTTGTGACCTGACCATTTAGTGTCTCTTAACAGCTGTCTAGTTGCTCCCCTTCCCCCGACATTCTTTAAACTCGGAAGGGCCCTTGTGACCTGACCATTTAGTGTCTCTTAACAGCTGTCTAGTTGGACCAATTCTCCCGACATTCTCTGAACCCTAGGTGCCCTTGTGAAGACCATTTAGTGTCTTTTAACAGCTGTCTAGTTGCTCCACTTCCCCCGACCTTCTTTAAACTCTGAAGGGCCCTTGTGACCTGACCATTTAGTGTCTCTTAACAGCTGTCTAGTTGGAACCCTTCTCCCGACATTCTCTGAACCCTAGGTGCCCTTGTGAAGACGATTTAGTGTCTTTTAACAGCTGTCTAGTTGCTCCCCTTCCCCCGACCTTCTTTAAACTCTGAAGGGCCCTTGTGACCTGATCATTTAGTGTCTCTTAACAGCTGTCTAGTTGGACCCCTTCTCCCGACATTCTCTGAACCCTAAATGCCCTTGTGATGACCATTTAATATATTTTAACAGCTGTCTAATTGCTCCCCTTCCCCGGACATTTTTTCAGCTCTCGTGGCCCTAGTGACCTGATCATTTAGTATCTCTAAACAACTGTCTAGTTGTTCCTCTTCTCCCGATATTTTCTGATTCCTCAGGGCCCTTGTGACTTGACCATTTAGTATCTCTTAACACCTGTCTACTTGGTCCCCTTCCCCCGACCATCTCTAAGCCCACAGAGCCCTTGTTACCTGACCATTTAGTGTCTCTTAACAGCTGTGTAGTTGAACCCCTACTCCCGACTTTCTCTGAACCCTAGGTGCCCTTGTGACGACCATTTAGTGTCTCTTAACAGCTGTCTAGTTGCTCCCCTTCCCCCGACCTTCTTTAAACTCGGAAGGGCCCTTGTGACCTAACCATTTAGTGTCTCTTAACAGCTGTCTAGTTGGACCCCTTCTCCCGACATTCTCTGAACCCTAGGTGCCCTGTGAAGACCATTTAGTGTCTTTTAACAGCTGTCTAGTTGCTCCCCTTCCCCCGACCTTCTTTAAACTCTGAAGGGCCCTTGTGACCTGATCATTTAGTGTCTCTTAACAGCTGTCTAGTTGGACCCCTTCTCCCGACATTCTCTGAACCCTAGGTGCCCTTGTGACGATCATTTAGTGTCTTTTAACAGCTGTCTAGTTGCTCCCCTTCCCCCGACATTCTTTAAACTCGGAAGGGCCCTTGTGACCTGACCATTTAGTGTCTCTTAAAAGCTGTCTAGTTGGACCAATTCTCCCGACATTCTCTGAACCCTAGGTGCCCTTGTGAAGACCATTTAGTGTCTTTTAACAGCTGTCTAGTTGCTCCACTTCCCCCGACCTTCTTTAAACTCTGAAGGGCCCTTGTGACCTGATAATTTAGTGTCTCTTAACAGCTGTCTAGTTGGACCCCTTCTCCCGACATTCTCTGAACCCTAGGTGCCCTTGTGACGATCATTTAGTGTCTTTTAACAGCTGTCTAGTTGCTCCCCTTCCCCCGACCTTCTTTAAACTCTGAAGGGCCCTTGTGACCTGACCATTTAGTGTCTCTTAACAGCTGTCTAGTTGCTCCCCTTCCCCCGATCTTCTTTGAACTCTGAAGGGCCCTTGTGACCTGATCATTTAGTGTCTCTTAACAGCTGTCTAGTTGGACCCCTTCTCCCGACATTCTCTGAACCCTAGGTGCCCTTGTGACGATCATTTAGTGTCTTTTAACAGCTGTCTAGTTGCTCCCCTTCCCCCGACCTTCTTTAAACTCCGAAGGGCCCTTGTGACCTGACCATTTAGTGTCTCTTAACAGCTGTCTAGTTGGAACCGTTCTCCCGACATTATCTGAACCCTAGGTGCCCTTGTGAAGACCGTTTAGTGTCTTTTAACAGCTGTCTAGTTGCTCCCCTTCCCCCGACCTTCTTTAAACTCTGAAGGGCCCTTGTGACCTGATCATCTAGTGTCTGTTAACAGCTGTCTAGTTGGACCCCTTCTCCCGACATTCTCTGAACCCTAGGTGCCCTTGTGACGATCATTTAGTGTCTTTTAACAGCTGTCTAGTTGCTCCCCTTCCCCCGACCTTCTTTAAACTCTGAAGGGCCCTTGTGACCTGACCATTTAGTGTCTCTTAACAGCTGTCTAGTTGGAACCCTTCTCCCGACATTATCTGAACCCTAGGTGCCCTTGTGAAGACCATTTAGTGTCTTTTAACAGCTGTCTAGTTGCTCCCCTTCCCCCGATCTTCTTTAAACTCTGAAGGGCCCTTGTGACCTGATCATCTAGTGTCTATTAACAGCTGTCTAGTTGGACCCCTTCTCCCGACATTCTCTGAACCCTAGGTGCCTTTGTGACGATCATTTAGTGTCTTTTAACAGCTGTCTAGTTGCTCCCCTTCCCCCGACCTTCTTTAAACTCTGAAGGGCCCTTGTGCCCTGACCATTTAGTGTCTCTTAACAGCTGTCTAGTTGGAACCCTTCTCCCGACATTCTCTGAACCCTAGGTGTCCTTGTGAAGACCATTTAGTGTCTTTTAACAGCTGTCTAGTTGCTCCCCTTCCCCCGACCTTCTTTAAACTCCGAAGGGCCCTTGTGACCTGACCATTTAGTGTCTCTTAACAGCTGTCTAGTTGGACCCCTTCTTCCGACATTCTCTGAACCCTAGGTGCCCTTGTGACGATCATGTAGTGTCTTTTAACAGCTGTCTAGTTGCTCCCCTTCCCCCGACCTTCTTTAAACTCTGAAGGGCCCTTGTCACCTGACCATTTAGTGTCTCTTAACAGCTGTCTAGTTGCTCCCCTTCCCCCGACATTCTTTAAACTCGGATGGGCCCTTGTGACCTGACCATTTAGTGTCTCTTAACAGCTGTCTGGTTGGACCAATTCTCCCGACATTCTCTGAACCCTAGGTGCCCTTGTGAAGACCATTTAGTGTCTTTTAATAGCTGTCTAGTTGCTCCACTTCCCCCGACCTTCTTTAAACTCGGAAGGGCCCTTGTGACCTGATCATTTAGTGTCTCTTAACAACTGTCTAGTTGGACCCCTTCTCCCGACATTCTCTGAACCCTAGGTGCCCTTGTGACGATCATTTAGTGTCTTTTAACAGCTGTCTAGTTGCTCCCCTTCCCCCGACCTTCTTTAAACTCTGAAGGGCCCTTGTGACCTGACCATTTAGTGTCTCTTAACAGCTGTCTAGTTGGAACCCTTCTCCCGACATTCTCTGAACCCTAGGTGCCCTTGTGAAGACCATTTAGTGTCTTTTAACAGCTGTCTAGTTGCTCCCCTTCCCCCGACCTTCTTTAAACTCTGAAGGGCCCTTGTGACCTGATCATCTAGTGTCTCTTAACAGCTGTCTATTTGGACCCCTTCTCCCGACATTCTCTGAACCCTAGGTGCCCTTGTGACGATCATTTAGTGTCTTTTAACAGCTGTCTAGTTGCTCCCCTTCCCCCGACCTTCTTTAAACTCTGAAGGGCCCTTGTGACCTGACCATTTAGTGTCTCTTAACAGCTGTCTAGTTGCTCCCCTTCCCCCTACCTTCTTTGAACTCTGAAGGGACCTTGTGACCTGATCATTTAGTGTCTCTTAACAGCTGTCTAGTTGGACCCCTTCTCCCGACATTCTCTGAACCCTAGGTGCCCTTGTGAAGACCATTTAGTGTCTTTTAACAGCTGTCTAGTTGCTCCCCTTCCCCCGACCTTCTTTAAACTCTGAAGGGCCCTTGTGACCTGACCATTTAGTGTCTCTTAACAGCTGTCTAGTTGCTCCCCTTCCCCCTACCTTCTTTGAACTCTGAAGGGACCTTGTGACCTGATCATTTAGTGTCTCTTAACAGCTGTCTAGTTGGACCCCTTCTCCCGACATTCTCTGAACCCTAGGTGCCCTTGTGAAGACCATTTAGTGTCTTTTAACAGCTGTCTAGTTGCTCCCCTTCCCCCGACCTTCTTTAAACTCCGAAGGGCCCTTGTGACCTGACCATTTAGTGTCTCTTAACAGCTGTCTAGTTGGACCCCTTCTCCCGACATTCTCTGAACTCTAGGTGCCCTTGTGAAGACCATTTAGTGCCTTTTAACAGCTGTCTAGTTGCTCCCCTTCCCCCGACCTTCTTTAAACTCCGAAGGGCCCTTGTGACCTGATCATTTAGTGTCTCTTAACAGCTGTCTAGTTGGACCCCTTCTCCCGACATTCTCTGAACCCTAGGTGCCCTTGTGACGATCATTTAGTGTCTTTTAACAGCTGTCTAGTTGCTCCCCTTCCCCCGACCTTCTTTAAACTCTGAAGGGCCCTTGTGACCTGACCATTTAGTGTCTCTTAACAGCTGTCTAGTTGGAACCCTTCTCCCGACATTATCTGAACCCTAGGTGCCCTTGTGAAGACCATTTAGTGTCTTTTAACAGCTGTCTAGTTGCTCCCCTTCCCCCGATCTTCTTTAAACTCTGAAGGGCCCTTGTGACCTGATCATCTAGTGTCTATTAACAGCTGTCTAGTTGGACCCCTTCTCCCGACATTCTCTGAACCCTAGGTGCCTTTGTGACGATCATTTAGTGTCTTTTAACAGCTGTCTAGTTGCTCCCCTTCCCCCGACCTTCTTTAAACTCTGAAGGGCCCTTGTGCCCTGACCATTTAGTGTCTCTTAACAGCTGTCTAGTTGGAACCCTTCTCCCGACATTCTCTGAACCCTAGGTGTCCTTGTGAAGACCATTTAGTGTCTTTTAACAGCTGTCTAGTTGCTCCCCTTCCCCCGACCTTCTTTAAACTCCGAAGGGCCCTTGTGACCTGACCATTTAGTGTCTCTTAACAGCTGTCTAGTTGGACCCCTTCTTCCGACATTCTCTGAACCCTAGGTGCCCTTGTGACGATCATGTAGTGTCTTTTAACAGCTGTCTAGTTGCTCCCCTTCCCCCGACCTTCTTTAAACTCTGAAGGGCCCTTGTCACCTGACCATTTAGTGTCTCTTAACAGCTGTCTAGTTGCTCCCCTTCCCCCGACATTCTTTAAACTCGGATGGGCCCTTGTGACCTGACCATTTAGTGTCTCTTAACAGCTGTCTGGTTGGACCAATTCTCCCGACATTCTCTGAACCCTAGGTGCCCTTGTGAAGACCATTTAGTGTCTTTTAATAGCTGTCTAGTTGCTCCACTTCCCCCGACCTTCTTTAAACTCGGAAGGGCCCTTGTGACCTGATCATTTAGTGTCTCTTAACAACTGTCTAGTTGGACCCCTTCTCCCGACATTCTCTGAACCCTAGGTGCCCTTGTGACGATCATTTAGTGTCTTTTAACAGCTGTCTAGTTGCTCCCCTTCCCCCGACCTTCTTTAAACTCTGAAGGGCCCTTGTGACCTGACCATTTAGTGTCTCTTAACAGCTGTCTAGTTGGAACCCTTCTCCCGACATTCTCTGAACCCTAGGTGCCCTTGTGAAGACCATTTAGTGTCTTTTAACAGCTGTCTAGTTGCTCCCCTTCCCCCGACCTTCTTTAAACTCTGAAGGGCCCTTGTGACCTGATCATTTAGTGTCTCTTAACAGCTGTCTATTTGGACCCCTTCTCCCGACATTCTCTGAACCCTAGGTGCCCTTGTGACGATCATTTAGTGTCTTTTAACAGCTGTCTAGTTGCTCCCCTTCCCCCGACCTTCTTTAAACTCTGAAGGGCCCTTGTGACCTGACCATTTAGTGTCTCTTAACAGCTGTCTAGTTGCTCCCCTTCCCCCTACCTTCTTTGAACTCTGAAGGGACCTTGTGACCTGATCATTTAGTGTCTCTTAACAGCTGTCTAGTTGGACCCCTTCTCCCGACATTCTCTGAACCCTAGGTGCCCTTGTGAAGACCATTTAGTGTCTTTTAACAGCTGTCTAGTTGCTCCCCTTCCCCCGACCTTCTTTAAACTCTGAAGGGCCCTTGTGACCTGACCATTTAGTGTCTCTTAACAGCTGTCTAGTTGCTCCCCTTCCCCCTACCTTCTTTGAACTCTGAAGGGACCTTGTGACCTGATCATTTAGTGTCTCTTAACAGCTGTCTAGTTGGACCCCTTCTCCCGACATTCTCTGAACCCTAGGTGCCCTTGTGAAGACCATTTAGTGTCTTTTAACAGCTGTCTAGTTGCTCCCCTTCCCCCGACCTTCTTTAAACTCCGAAGGGCCCTTGTGACCTGACCATTTAGTGTCTCTTAACAGCTGTCTAGTTGGACCCCTTCTCCCGACATTCTCTGAACTCTAGGTGCCCTTGTGAAGACCATTTAGTGCCTTTTAACAGCTGTCTAGTTGCTCCCCTTCCCCCGACCTTCTTTAAACTCCGAAGGGCCCTTGTGACCTGATCATTTAGTGTCTCTTAACAGCTGTCTAGTTGGACCCCTTCTCCCGACATTCTCTGAACCCTAGGTACCCTTGTGACGATCATTTAGTGTCTTTTAACAGCTGTCTAGTTACTCCCCTTCCCCCGACCTTCTTTAAACTCCGAAGGGCCCTTTTTACCTGACCATTTAGTGTCTCTTAACAGCTGTCTAGTTGGAACCCTTCTCCCGACATTCTCTGAACCCTAGGTGCCCTTGTGAAGACCATTTAGTGTCTTTTAACAGCTGTCTAGTTGCTCCCCTTCCCCCGACCTTCTTTAAACTATGAAGGGCCCTTGTGACCTGATCATCTAGTGTCTCTTAACAGCTGTCTAGTTGGACCCCTTCTCCCGACATTCTCTGAACCCTAGGTGCCCTTGTGACGACCATTTAGTGTCTCTTAACAGCTGTCAAATTGCTCCCCTTCCCGCGACCTTCTTTAAACTCCGAAGGGCCCTTGTGACCTGACCATTTAGTATCTCTTAGCAGCTGTCTAGTTGGACCCCTTCTCCCGACATTCTCTGAACCCTAGCTGCCCTTGTGACGACCATTTAGTTTCTTTTAACAGCTGTCTAGTTGCTCCCCTTCCCCCGACTTTCTTTAAACTCCGAAGGGCCCTTGAGACCTGATCATTTAGTGTCTCTAAACAGCTGTTTAGTGGGGTCCGCTTCCCCTGGCCTGTTCCGAGCTCTCGGGGCCCTTTTTGACTGACTGTTTAGTGTGCAAATAAGTGCCGTTCAGAGGTAAAACAACCCAAAGTACTTGAAGATTTTTCAATGTCATATTTGTTTCCAGTTAAACGATAGGAAATAAGCAATCAAGTCTTTAAGGCAGCCATCTTTTGGACATTTTCACTTGAGGATTCAAACAATAATACGGACTAACAGTTTCCGGAGAATGATCCTAGATGAATGCTGCAGAGCTGTTCACTTTATTATTTATGCATTCTATGACTTGATCACTCAGCGATATTTGCTATCATGGCAAAACTCATCTAGTAATAAATTTCGTTATTTTATCTGTACCGCGATGGATACTTTCCGGAAGAATACAACTGTAAGCTCTTAGTTTGATCAATTAAACATTTTACACTACTATGTAATTTTAATAATTAAAATAATAGTGGTAGTAAAATAATTAACGTGTTATTTATAAGTTAGCGACTCTTTCTAAGTGATTTAAAATGAAATATACAGTAATCCCTCATTAATCGGAAGAATTAGGGTATAGAGGAGTACGGATTACTGAATAAACTGATTAGTGAGGGAAAAGACGTCTCTAAAAGACTAAAAGCTTTGAACAAAAATAAAAAGAAAATTCATAAAACTGATTTTATACTCTAAACAAATATGTATTAAATATGTATGTAAATATAGAGCCAATTTCTCTGAGTGGGTTTCTATCACAAACACTGAAATATGAGTCTATGTGAAAAAAAAAAATCAAAAAAAAATCAGACATTACCCCTTTCAATCTTTATTTAAAATATATATATATATAAAGGACAGCACATTATACGCTGATGAGATTGCTATATTCTCTTCATCCCTGAGCCCCAACCTGGCCATCAAATCTTGGCAGTTTGGGATGGACAAAGTCGAGCGCTGGTACTCCAAATGGAAAATCAAGATTAATCCAGATAAAAGTCGTCAGCTCTGTTCTCTAGAAAGAAGATTGTTAATCCTTACTCACCTTGGGCTTGGAAATGCCGCCGTCCGTCGGATGGGACGTTAAGCCGTGGCCCCTTGTGCGGGAGAGCCATACCCTGTGCACGTTAAAGAACACGCTGGATGGCCTTGACGGGAGGCTACCATCTGTCTCCCAACAGCTGTTCCAGTGGGTCCTCTCCCCCAACCTTCTCTGAGCCTTCGGGGTCCATGTGACCTGGCCATTTAGCCCATGGTGTGCAAAAAAGTGCCGCTCAGAGGTAAAACAACCGAACCCTTACTCACCTAAACATTTTGGAGTTGAAACATCCTGGACACCAACGGTGAAATACTTTGGTGTCATTCTACATAAAAAAAAATCTTTGTTGGAATGCACATATTGATCACGTGCTCTCAAAGGCTCAAATCATCAGATATAAACTTGCACCCCTGATAAGGTGGAGCTCGAAACTGCCTCCAGAAAAGAAATTATTTCTTTATAAGACTCTTCTGCGGTCAGTCCTGACATAAGCCTCACCAGTATGAGGTAATACTACCAACACGAATGTAAGGGGGTGGCTCAGTCGGTAGCGCGCCAGGCTCGTAATCTGTAGTTCCCAGGTTCGAGTCCCAGCTGGGTCAGCGTTGAGATTTATCTCCGCAAAAATTCCCCGCCCTGCCCACGGTCAGTAAGGGACACCGATGGGCTTGGAAAGGCCGCCGTCCGTCGGATAGGACGTTAAGCCGTGGCTCCGTGTGCGGGAGAGCCATACCCTGTGCACGTTAAAGAACACGCTGGATGGCCTTGACGGGAGGCTACCATCTGTCTCCCAACAGCTGTTCCAGTGGGTCCCCTCCCCCAACCTTCTCTGAGCCTTCGGGGTCCATGTGACCTGGCCATTTAGCCCATGGTGTGCAAAAAAGTGTCGCTCAGAAGTAAAATAACCCAACGAATGTCAGAAGGCTTCCAAAATAAAATACTCAGATCTGTGGTCAGTGTTTCCTGATTTGTGAAAAACAAGACCATTCACACTGATTTGAACACTGATCACATATATACCGATATTCGGAAGCTCGCGCAGATCTTTTTCGAGGCAGTGGGAGATAATCATGTGATATAATTAGATATTTGATTGATATGATTCATTGATTTTAAACCAATTCAAGAGTCCTACGATTGTGGTGTATGACACCCGCATCTTTAACTTTTAGTTGTGCTTCTTCAGCAAGTTTGCTTTGCCCGTGTGGCCCCTTTGGGGTTTATGTGTTTTGTTATTTGCAATCAGGCACTATTTTAGACTTCGAAATATAAGCCATAGGCTTGGAGCTCTTAGTATTTATTAATGATATCATATATCAGGGCAGCAGGTTTATTCATTAATAGATGACTCAAAAATATTCGAAGCCTTTTCAGGCATAAGGACATTTAAATCTTAATCTATAGCAAATTACTACTACCGTGGGTGGCTAAATCGTTAGCGCGGCAAGCTCTTCATCTGTTGTTCCCAGGTCCGTGTCCCCGCTGGATACCGTTCAGATTTATCTCCCAAAATTCCCCTCACTGCCCTGGATCAATAGGGGACATCTATGGGTTTGGGAATTTCGTCGGATACTTTCTCAGGGGTAAAAGAACCAAAACTTTTTCTGCAAATTTTTCTCTCAGAAATGCCTTTCTCAAGTTGTTCTATCACTTTCAACTTGTTAACGATATAGTGACGTGTTTTCTTTTTATACCACTTTTCAACTACTTAGACTCTAAATTAAATAAATATTTTAATTTAATTATATAGAAAAACACAATGAATCTGTGACGGACGGGCGTTACGAGCAATAAAGCCCGTCCGTCACAGAGCCAACGACATCCCACTCCAAAAGAAACATATTTCTTGAGCAATAACATCCATCAATCCGGATTGGCCGTACCGGACTAGCGAGGATTTACTGTAATTTATGTTTATGGATACTCAGCAAATAAATTATAATATATTCTCAATGCTTTTCTTCCCCTCCCGTGGCCGAGTGGTTAGCGCTCTTGGATACTGATCTAAGGGACCTAGGTTCGAGCCCGTTTGTGTTGTTTTTCTGCTGAGGTCTCGCCATCCTCTCAGACCTTCTACTCTGGCATATAAACTAAGAGGCTCCTCTCAGACCTCTATGGCAAGCAGCTGCTTGAGGGGACATTTATTTATTTTTAATTTCAAAACAGAGCTAATATTTCCGCTTTGTCGTCGTTCTACATACTTAGCATAAATAGCTATCACAGACTAATGGTTTCCATAAAAGCGCCTTTTAGCATAAAAAGAATGGTAGCGCTCCGGGTTGGGTTGGGTTGTTTTACCTCTGAGCAGCACTTTTTTGCACACCATTGGCTAAATGGCCAGGTCACCTGGACCCCGGAGGCTCAGAGAAGGTTGGGGGGAGGGGACCCACTGGAACAGCTGTTGGGAAACAGATGGTAGCCTCCCGTCAAGGCCATCCAGCGTGTTCTTTAACGTGCACAGGGTATGGCTGCCCCGCACACGGGGCCACGGCTTAACGTCCCATCCGACGGACGTAGCGCTCCGGACCGAAAGCAGTTCTTCTTTTAAAACAATGGTGGGATTTGTAAGCAGTTCAATTTGGTGACTGCGAGTAATTTTAGACTGCGCTATAATATTCTTATATAACCTTAAAACAATTTTTTAATTCAATATATTTTGAAAAAAAAAGCAATAAAATAATATTAATGTACAGAATTATAAATAAGTTCCTACTCAGAATGACATTTGACTTCAAGAAAAAACGTAACCTAAAAATGCAGTTGCTTTTATGATGATGAGGATGATAATTCCTACGTTTCTTACTGTTTTATTGCGATAGACGCCGTAATATGTTCTTCTTCCAATACGAAGATATACTACACTGCTGGCGATTAAAAATGCAACACCAGGAAGAACTCATCAGATTGTTCCAAAATATGCCAGATGGGTAGCCCTTGGGAGAACATGTAAACAATTCAAAGAGCAGCACATATACACATCATGTGTGGAAGTGGTATAAGAGGAGATTACAAAGAGCCGGTGTAAAGCATTGGAATTGTGTTTGCTCGCAGTTCTTGCACAGTAAAGGGTCAAGTATGCCCCGTCGAAGAATACGGCATCCATACGACCAGTTTCCGACTTTGATCGAGGGAGAATTGTTGGATCACAGGAAGGCGGATTATCGTATCGAGACATCGGTGCTCGTGTTGGATGGAATGCTTCCACAGTGATGAGAATATGGCGTCAGTGGGTAGAGGAGGAACGAACTCACCGACGTAAGGGATCTGAATGGCCCTGTCACACGAAAGAACGGGAAGAGAGACATTTGGTGCACATGGCTTAGAATGATCGTACAGCCACATCAAACACCTTAGCTCAATGATTAGGGTGTGTTGCACATCAAGCAGTGTCCGTATTATGGTTTGACGTCATCTGCTGCATTGAGACATCACTATTAGGTGGGGGGCGGGGGTGGCTCAGTCGGTAGGGCGCCAGGCTCGTAATCTGTAATTCCCAGGTTCGAGTCCCAGCTGGGTCAGCGTTTAGATTTATCTCCGCAAAATTCCCCGCCCTGCCCACGGTCAGTAGGGGACACCGATGGGCTTGGAAAGGCTGCCGTCCGTCGGATGGGACGTTAAGCCGTGGCCCCGTGTGCGGGAGAGCCATACCCTGTGCACGTTAAAGAACACGCTGGATGGCCTTGACGGGAGGCTACCATCTGTCTCCCAACAGCTGTTCCAGTGGGTCCCCTCCCCCAACCTTCTCCGAGCCTTCGGGGTCCATGTGACCTGGACATTTAGCCCATGGTGTGCAAAAAAGTGCCGCTCAGAGGTAAAACAACCCAACCCAACCCACTACTAGGTGGCCATTGCTTCAGCTAAACTGACTCTAGAACACTGGCGTACGCGACTGCAATGGTGTCAAGACGTCGTGCATGGATGTACGAATGGCATCGCATCGTCTTTTCAGACGAATCCCACTTCGGTATGCAGCACCATGATGGACGAATCTGTATCTGGTAGTACCCCGGGATAGCCTCAGTGAGACATGCATGATGCTGCTCCATACAGGTCTGCCCATGGTGTTATGGTATGGGTTGCCATTGGACTCCACTCACGCATGCGCCTTGTATACATTACCGGTACTTTGAATAGCCACCGTTACATCACTGAGATATTGGAGTCTGTGGTCGTACCTTATCTCCAGGGTCTCACTGGTGCCATTTACCAACAGGCCAATGCCCGCCACATGTGGTATGCATCGTCCAACAATTCCTGGATAGCCACCACGTGACACTTCTGCCTAGGCCTGCGCGTTCACCGGATCTATCCCCAATTGAACATGTCTGGTTCACGAGATCATATTGACTAGCACACCGGACATCAGCAGCTGCTAGAACAGATGAACTTTCGCTACGGATTGAAACTACATGGACTGATATTTCGTAAACACACATCCGACGTCTCATCCTCTCAATGTCGGAC
This sequence comes from Ryuthela nishihirai, assembly GCA_038380435.1. Taxonomy (NCBI): domain Eukaryota; kingdom Metazoa; phylum Arthropoda; class Arachnida; order Araneae; family Heptathelidae; genus Ryuthela; species Ryuthela nishihirai. The sequence goes on from JAWZYU010000022.1 coordinate 44,554,766, forward strand.
CGTGCAGCAGCGGTTATTGCCGCTCATGGTGGCTGCACAAGGTATTGGGTTGGGTTGTTGTGTTGTTTTACCTCTGAGCGGCACTTTTTTGCACACCGTGGGCTAAATGGCCAGGTCACAAGGACCCCGAAGGCTCAGAGAAGGTTGGGGGAGGGGACCCACTGGGACAGCTGTTGGGAGACAGATGGTATTCTCCCGTCAAGGCCATCCAGCGTGTTCTTTTACGTGCACAGGGTATGGCTCTCCCGCACACGGGGCCACGGCTTAACGTCCCATCCGACGGACGGCGGTCTTTTCAAGCTCATCGGTGTCCCTTACAGACCGTGGGCAGGGCGGAGAATTTTTCGGAGATAAATCTCAACGCTGACACAATGTATTGATTTCTCTGCATTCCACAAGTATAAACGAGTTCTATTTAAAATCATTGATCCTTGTAACATAAGATATGTATTCACGAAATATGATTTTGCTATCTCTTGGCTTTCTTGGTGTTGATGATGGGAAAGGAATATTTAAAAGCGAGGAATTTTATAATTTTCAGTAATGGATGGTGTTTTCGTATTGGAGTTAAATACATTATATTTCGCCGTGCTCTCAAAAAGTGGTTTTTGCAATAGCTACTATTGTGTCAAATAAAAATAAGGTTGGGTTGTTTTACCTCTGAGTTGAATCATTTTCTAGAACCGATAATTCCATTCGGAAACTTTAAAGAAACCATTTACCAGTTTCCCACCTAAACGTGAAGAAACTGGTTAAAAATACCAAAAAAAGTGACAGCTCTAAGGTAAGAAAGCCTTAGAGCTGGCACTTTTTTTGCACACAATGAACTAAATGGCCAGGTCACAAGGACCCCGAAGGCTCAGAGATGGTTGGGGGAAGGTGCCACTGGAACAGCTATTGGGAGAAAGATGGTAGCCTCCCGTCAAGGCCACCCAGCATGTTCTTTAACAGGCTAAAGGTACGGCTCTCTCGCACACGGACCGGAAGCTTAACGTCCCATCCGACTGAAGGTGACCTTTGTGAACGGTCCATCGTTGTTTCATAATGACCGTGGGCAGGGAGATTTGCGGAGATAAATCTCAACGCTGAGCAAACTGGAATTCGAACCTGGGAACTGCAGATTAAGGCTTGGTACGCTTCCGACTGACCCCCCCCCCCCCGCTCTAATAAAAGTAGGATTATTATATTATGAGAGAGGATAACAACACATTTTAAAGATTAATGGGGAAAATGATAATTGCTGCAGGATGATGCTAAAACTGGTGCTGCAAGTCATGATGTTGAGTCTATGCCACCTATATCGTATTTGGGCTTGGACAATGTACTAACAGAAATAAATTTTTAAAATTATACGTGTTTTAATTATAGTATTCATTTTTATAACCCACTGGTAGCTATTATTTAAAAGAAATTAGCTATCAATTTCAAAATATTCAAAATTCTTTCAATAAAGGGATAATAACATATAATTTCATTTCATTTAAAAACAAATAACTTGTAGTTAAACTTTACTTAACTTAAATCACTCAAAACTTTATAAATATTTAATTTCTTTCCTTGTTCTCACACCTTTTGTTCGATGGCTGCTCTTATAGGTATTGATAAAACATTGGATTAACATTTTTCGAAATTTCCCAATATCTTTAGTGGTTTCTTCTAAGGCTGAAAAAGACCACAATTGTAACGAACAGTGTAACCTATCTAAGTGTACTAGTAATTGTAGTTGGAACGAGGTTTACATTATCAGCAATGAGTTGCCCTCTTGTCAGCAAGAGTTGGATGGGTAAACGCAACTTTTTTGCCTTTAAGTGACAAATGAAAACTTATTTTCGTGTTTTATAGTGCTAATAAGAATTACTATTTTCAATTCTGTTATCATCCATGCTCAGGATTTTTGTACTCAGTGTGCAGATTAAAGAGCACGATGGATAGACTTGATGGGAAATTTTCAACTGTCTCCTACTAATAGCTTAGTAGTAGTCCTACTTACCTTAGAACTGGCCAGACTCGTTATCTGCAGGTTCGACTCCCGACTGGGCCAGCGTCGAGATTCATATCAATGCTGGAAATCAAATAAATTGCTATTTTACGAAAAGTCTTAATTAGTGGACAAAAATTTGATTATTCGAAGTACTATCATATAAGATGAAACTTTAGAGGATAAATTAGTGAAACTTGAATGAAGAAATGAACTATTATATGAAGCCAGAGCAATGATATCATCGTACATTCACTAGGGAATGTAGGAAAGTATCATTGATACATTTGAAATAAAATCTATTTTTCTTTAACTTTAGATATATCGTAAAGATATATCTGTAATGTACTACCGTTAAAGTAAAAAATAAAATTGTTTAATTGAATGAAAGGTACTTATTTCAATTAAATCATATTATAAATCTGGTGGTTGATTTCCATAATAGCTTTCACATTTTAATTTTCTTACTCTTTTCCTTCGTCATTTCTTCATTTCTCAATTTATCAAAATGTTTGTCAAAACATTCCTTCTATACAGTATGTCCATTACTATATACACATGGAGCCTAAATCTCTTGCAATTTATACATAGAGTTTATATTCTTTGCTATATACGTGGGGGTGGCTCAGTCGGTAGTGCGACAGGCTCGTAATCTGCAGTTCCCAGGTTCGAATCCCAGCTGGGTCAGCGTTGGACCCTGGGCAGGACTCCCCACACTGCCCACGTCCAGTAGGACACACTGATGGGATTGGAAAGGCAGCCTTCCTTCGGATGCGACGCTAAACCGTGGCTCCGCGTGCGGAAGAGCCATAACCTGGGTACGTTAAAGAATACGCTAGATGGCCTTGATGGGAGTCTACCATCTGTGTCCTAACAGTTGTCCAGTGGATTCTCTCCCTCCCGAAATATATCTGATCCCTCGGGGTCCTTGTGACCTGGCTATTTAGCCCATTGTATGTGGGGCGGTGGGAGCTCAGTCTGTAGAGAACCAGGCTCGTAATCTGCAGTTCCCGGTTCAAGTCCCACCTACTCCAGCGTTGAAATGTATCTCCGCAAAACTCTTCGTCCTGCACTCGTCAATAACGGACACCGATGGGTTTAGAAAGACAGCTGTCCATTGAAGTGGTACAGTCGCTCAAAAAAGTATCCGAACGCTATAATCGATTACAGCATTCAGAAAAAATATCTGGCACCGATTTTTTTTAGAAATTACTGATCTGGCAACTTTGTGTCACGTGACACGAAGGTTGTCAGATCACTAATTTCTAAAGAAATCGGTGCCAGATATTTTTTCTGAATGTTGTAATCGACCATAGCGTTCGGATACTTTTTTGAGCGACTGTACATTAAGTTCGTGTGCGGGAGAGCCATACAATGTGCACTTTAAAGAACACTCTGGATGGTCTTGATGGAGGCTACCATCTGTCTGGTAACTGTTGTTCAGTGGGTCCTTTCCTCCCAAACTTTTTCTGATTTCCCTGGGTTCTTGTGACCTGGTCATTTAACCCAGTGTGTACAAAAAAGTTACGATCAGAGTAAAAAAGTGGCGATAAAAGTAAAGCAACCCAACTAAATCCTTACTCTCTCCAACTCTGAACCTTTTGAGGTTTTTGTGACCTGGGCTGTTTTACTCATTATGTATAAAGAAAAAAGTGCAGTTCGGAGGTAAATCAACAACCAAATCTCACACTCTTTTTAAAGAGGCCATATAGCAATAGAAATTCGAAACATAGACATAGTCTTGTCAAGACTACCTAGATAAAACCGGACCTGTACAGCTGTCAAGCAAAAGGAGGAAAATTAAATATATGAAGAGTTTTAACATAATTTAATTTGCCTAAAAATGAACAGAAAACATTTTTTTTGCAGATATACAGCAAAATAATTTTTATCGCAACTTTATTAAAATGTTATTGAATATTTTAAAATTAAAAAATAACTGATTTTAAAACAATTAATCAGTAATTTAATTTTAAAATAAATGATTATTATCAAAACTCCTAGAGAAATTTCTTTTTCGCGTTGCTGGGCTCCCCGGAATCGCTGGCGTTTAAATGGCTCTGGCAGAGGAAGGCAAGTGCAAATAATTTGATAACGTTAAGTAAGGAGGAATTGTTTTTTAATATTGGACATCAAGAGAAAGAACTTTATGTAACGTCCTCACGTTCTACATACCTGTAGGAAAAAATGATTAGTAGGATTTAAAAAAAAAAAAAAATTAGATTTAGTGAGAGAGGTATGACCAACATTATCAAACAGCCCGTGATCGTAGTAGGCATGGGGGAAAAGACCTGTTCCCCAACTTCTAAAGTCTGAAGCCACCCATATTGGTAGGAACTTCTGGCACCATCTTTTCAAGTGGACCTTTTCAAGAACCATAGACGTGACTGAGACACGTTACTTCAGTTTAGGCTTGACGATGCCCAACTAGCTTAGTGAGAGTTCAGGTACCTGCGATGGCCTCTGATTAGGATTATCTAACAGCTGATAAAAAGTGTCCTGTGCCTCTGTAGAGCAATCTAATGAGCGTTAAATGTGTTGTCATTTCTTTTATATATATTTTTAAATAAAGACTCATATTTCAGTGTTTGAGACAGAAACACACTCAGAGATATTGACTACACATTTACATACGTATTTAGCAGGTATTTATTTACAGTGTAAGTTCAGTATTAAAATTTTATTTTTGCTCAAAACCTTTTGGCTTTTATAGCCATTTTTTGCTTCTATAATACGGATTAGTGAATAAACTAATCGGTTTATTCACTAATTCGTACCCCACCTCACTCCAATTGATCCGGATAAATGACGGATTACTGTATATTTCATTTTAATTCACTTAAAGTCGGTAACTTATAAAAAACACGTTAATTCTTTTACTACCACTATTATTTTAATTAATTGAATTACATAAAAGTTTAAAATATTGATTTGAAGGTTTGGTTGAATTAAATCTGCCTGTCAAACCACAAGTAAACAGAAAACTCAGCGGCAGATTCTCGCTCAAACAGAAGACCACCAGTGCTGCAAGCGAGGGATCAATAAATCAAGCTCAAAAGCGTAAACCAATCCATGGGTAAAAATGGTCAGGACCAGGACACTAAGACCACACCTCAGCAGTGCAGAAAAAAAGAAAATTGGGCATAGATTATCAAATTGCTGCACTGATCTGGTTGTCCTCGCCTTCCGTTCCTTTCCAAAAGAGTATATCTCTTTTGAAAGGTACTAACGGCATGTACCACGAGAAGGCGGGGTCCGACATTAAGTGGTAGACCCTTTTATGATAATTTTTATTTACAAAAAAAAAAGATTTTTCGGAAAAAATATTATTCATATATATTAGCATTATCACAAGGCTTATTCTTATAAATAATATATATTTAAAAATGTAAATTAGTATAAATATAATTTTAAAACTAACCAGTATAAATAACAGATGTATAGGACATTTTTAGATATTTTTTTTTACGGTCGAGCTGTATTGACCTCATTATTTGCTGGAATGGCTTTTTGTTCTAAGTGGTGTTTGTGAGAGCAACACCTCCTGTAACAGAAATCCAGTGGATAAAAATTATCAAGTTAGCATAGTTAGCCTTGCAATCTAGAAATTTCTTATATTTGAGTTTCCATTATTATTACTGGAAACTCTTGTGCCAATCTTTATGTTAATGTTTATCTATAAAAATTTTTTATTTAGAAGAAAAATATTTCGTATTAATTAACAATGTGCTATTTGCTAATAAATACCAATAATTTTCTTACTAAATAAAATATATTTATAATAAACATTAGTATAAAGGTTAACAGAAGTGTCCACCAGTAATAATAACAGAAATTAAAATATAAAAATTGTCTAGGTGTTAGGTTTACCTATGTTCATATCATAACTTGGTTCACTGGCGTTCTGTTTATAGCAAGTGTTGGCCAGGACCGCCTGGAATGTGCATTATCAGAAGACTTAATCATAAATATACAATGTCGTAACTAGAGTTATAGCTCTTAAAATCAACTGGTAACATATAATTTTAGAATTAATTTGTAAACTTTCAGAAATATATTATTTAGAAATATATAGATTACAGTTAAAATTTAGTCAGATTATAACACTTAAATATTCACATATTTAATTTCCCTCGTTTGTTTAATCTGATATCTGATATCTTTAATTAATATTATTAGCTCCAATCCTAGAGTTTATATCTCGAAGACTGATACAGTGTCTGATTGACAATAACAAAAGTTAAAACAAATAAACCCCGAAAGTTTCACAAGGGCAAAACAAATTTGCTAAAAAAAGCACAACTAAAAGGTAAACATTCGGGTGTCAAACACCATAAATTTGGACTCTTGAATTGGTTGAAAACCAAGGGATCATAATCAATCAAGGAAGGATATGCACTTCACAACTCCCCACAGTTCCTATTCCCACATTGCTATCTACAGCAAGTGTTGAGTCGCACGCCATTAGTAGAAAATATTTACTATTTCAGAACTATACAAGACTTGCTACAAAACATGCTACACGTGACCTTATTGGCAAAATCGAAAAATGTTCCAAAAGAGCTAAAGTCATAGCTGAAATCAAAAAACCACCCATTACATCCAGAAGTCTCATCGCTTTATAACAATAAAAATGCAACAGATTATCTGCCAGCCACATGGATGTGGGAATTTCTTACCATTAATCTAAGAGAAGAGGTAACGATAAAAATGAGAAGCCCTGAGGCAGAAATTAAGAAATGCTTTATGAACGAAATTATCCGAAAGAGCAAAAGCATTGACCTTTGCATTTTCACAGATGTCTCTAAGAAACTGGATTACAACACCACTTCTGGTGCTTACTTCTGTCCCACTCTCAACGTGAATGCGGGCTCCAAACTAATAAATAACCTTAATATAATGGATGCAGAAATTACAGCCGTCATTGAAGCTCTGAAGTTCTGCAAAAATCTTAAAGATAAAAAATATATCCTTATTTACTGACAGCAAATCAGCACTGACTGCAGTAACAAAACATATCTACGAAAGATATGAAGAAAATTTAGTTATGACACTTTTAGATGAAATCAGTACCCATATGAAAATTAACCACAATAAACTCACTCTTAATTTATACATCAAGTATCGGTGGCATAGCAGAAAATGAAGTGGTTGATGGTTTAGCTAAACAGGCCCTTGATAGCAACATAATGAACACTGAGTACCGTAATGACAACACTGAGCTAAAAAGAAAAAACATAGAAGTGTAAATGAGAGAATCTGAAGCATAATTCTTTGTAGAAATATTCGATAGAGAAAACCATAGAGCCAGAGTAGGCAGAAATCCCATAAAAAGGAGATTTAGAATTGCAGAAAATTAAAAAGGAACAACAAACAAAAGTAACAAGAATGGTATCAGACCACACCCTTCTAAAAAGAACTATGTTTTCATTACGAAAAAGCAGACTCTCCCAACTGCGCGAAATGTGAAGAAATAGAGAACACATAATCATGAAAGGTTAAAACTATATAGCAGAAAAGAATATTTTCCAGGAACATTTTAGAAAATTAATTAGCAGAGAATTCAGCCTACAAAATGTTAATGGACTACCCCTCCAACTCACTGAAAATGTCTATCGGATCTTTGCTTTTTGCATTTCTTAAGAAAATTGGAAAGTATTAGAATATCGAAAAACGAAATGTGTAATACTTTTATATTGTTTTGTTCCCTGTGGCCAATAGCGTCAAATCACGTTTTGAAAACATAAATGAAATTTTACCCACACGGCCCAGAACGTCTTCTTACCCCCAACCTAGAAGATCAAGCTCCCCTTCAAGAGACTCTATTTCAATCTTTCCCTTTTATCAATGTGACACGGGAATAGGGGGTTGCAATAGACCCAACTGTCCTGGAGCAAGTTAGGTTACCGACCTTCTCTGAGCTCTCGAGGCCCTAATGACATGACCATTTACTGTTTCTTAACAGTTGTCCATTTGGTCCCCTTCCCCCGACCTCCTATAAGGCATCGAGGTGCTTGTGACTTGATCATTTAGTATCTCTTAACAGCTGTCTAATGGGCCACCTCCTGACATTCTCAGAGCCCTGGGGGCCCTTGTGACCTGACCATTTACGGCCGCTTAACAGCTGTCTAGTGGGCAACGTTCTCCCGAGATTCTCTGAACCCTCGTGACCCTTGTGACCTGACCATTTAGTGTCTCTGAACAGTTGTTTAGTGAGTCCCCTTCTCCTGACATTCTCTGAGTCCTCTGTGACCTTTTGACTTGACCATTTAGTTCTCTGAACAGCTGTCTAGTTGGTCTCTTACCCCCGACCGTCCCTTAGCTCTCGTGGCCCTTGAGACCTGACCATTTAATGTATCTTAACAGCTGTCTAGTGGGTCCTCTTCTCGCGACATTCTCTGAGCCGTCAGGACCATTGTGACCTAACCATTTAGTGTCTCTTAACAGCTATCTTGTCGGTCCCCTTATACCGACCTTCTGTGAGCCCTTGGTATCTTGTGACCTGACCATTTCGTGTGCAAAATTAGTACCTTTCCGAGGTAAAACAGTAAACGTACTCGAATATTTTTCAATCCTCATATTTTTTCTAGTTAAACGACAGGGAAGAAGGAGTCAATTCTTTAAGATTGCGATCTTTTGAACATTTTCACTAGGGGATTCAAACAATAATACGGACTAACAGTTTTTGGAGAATGATCCTAGATGAATACTTCGCAGCTGTTCCTCTTTATTATTTATAAATTCTATGACTATCACTGAGCGATATTTGCTAATATCGCAAAACTCATTTAGTAATAAATGTTCGTTATTTTATCTGTACCGCGATGGATACTTTCCGGAAGCATAAGATTTTTAAAGACGCACATAATTTCAAAGATTTCACACTTTTATGTAATTCTAGTAATTAAAATAATAGTGGTAGTAAAATAATTAACGTGTTCTTCATAAGTTACCGACTGTAATTGAATTAAAATGAAATATACAGTAATCCCTCATTTATCCGGATCAATTGGAGTGAGGAGGGGTATGGATTAGTGAATTTATTCACTAATCCGTATTAGAGATGGCTCTAAAAGGCAAAATGCTTTGAACCAAAAGAGGAAAATTTATAAAACTGGACTTACACTGTAAATAAATACGTGTTAAATATATATGTAAATGTGGAGTCGATCTCTCTGAGTGAGTTTCTATCTCAAACACTGAAATATGAGTCTTTATTTAAAAATATATATATATATAAGAAAGGACAACACGTTTAACGCTCATGAAAATGCTCTACTCTCTTCATCCCAGAGCCCCAGCTTGTCCATCAAAAGGTTGCAGCTTGGGATGGACAAAGTAGAGCGGTGGTACTCGAAATAAAAAATCGAGATTAATCCAGAAAAGTACCAGTCAATTCTCTTCTCCAGAAAAAGGGTTCTTAATCCTAACTCTCCTAAGCCTATTTTGAGTTGAAAAATCCTGGACACCAACGAAGAAATACCTTGGTGTCATTCTACATTAAAAACTGTTGGAATGCGCATATTGATCATGTGCTCTCATAGGCTCAAATCATCAGATGTAAACTTGTACCCTTGAGAGAAAATTTTTGTCTCCAGAAAAGAAACTATTTCTTCATAACACCCTTCTGAGGCCAGTCCTGACATATGTCCCACCAATATGGGGTAATACTATTGACACCAATGATAGTGGGCTTCATAGCTACCAAAATGAAATCCTCAGATCTGTGGTCAGTTCTCCCTGGTTTGTGAAAAACAAGACCAATCATACTGATTTGAGCACTGACCACATACAACACCCACATTCGGAAGCTCGCGCACACTTTTCTCGAGGCAGTGAGAGATAATCCTTATGGTATAATTAGATCTTTGATTGATTAGATCCATTGCTTTTAAACCAATTCAAGAGTCCTAAGATTGTAGTGTTTAACACCCGCATGTTTAACTTCCAGTTGTGCTTCTTTAGCAAGTTTGGTTTGCGCTGGTGGCTCCTAAGTTGTTTATGTGTTTTTCTTTTCTTATTGCCAATCAGGCACTATTTTAGACTTCGAGATATAAGCCATAGGCTTTGGTGTTCTAATATTAATTAAAGATATCAGATATCAGGGCATAAATATCACTCATATATATTCGAAGGCTGTTCGGGAATAATGATAGTTAAATCAGAATCTATAGCAAATTACTACTACCGGAAAAGGCTTAGTCGGTAGCGCGCCAGGCTCATAATCGAAGTCTGATATAATGTCTCATTGGCAATAACAAAAGTTAAAACTCCGAAATGATAAACTCCGAAAGATTCACAAGGGCAAAACAAATTTGCTAAAAAAGCACAACTAAAAGGTAAACATGCGGGTGTCAAACACCATAATCTTTGGACGCTTGAATTGGTTGAAAACCAAGGGATCGTAACCAATCAAGGAAGGATATGCACTTTACAACTCCCCACAGTTCCTATTCCCACATTGCTATCTACAGCAAGTGTTGATTCGCACACCGTTAGTAAAAAATATTTACTATTTCAGAACTGTACAGTCGCTCAAAAAAGTATCCGAACACTATGGTTGATTACAAAATTCAGAAAAAATATATGGCAACGATTTTTTTAGAAATTAGTGATCTGGCAACCTTCGTGTCACGTGACACGAAGTTGCCAGATCACTAATTTCTAAAAAAATCGTTGGCAGATATTTTTCTGAATTCTGTAATCAACCATAGTGTTCGGATACTTTTTTAAGCGACCGTACCAGACTTGCTACAAAACATGCTACATGACCTTATTGGCAAAATCAAAAAAGTTCCAAAAGAGCTAAAGTCATAGCTGAAATCAAAAACCATCCATTATATTCAGAATTCTCAACACTTTATAACAATAAAAATGCAACAGATTTTCTGCCAGCCACATGGATGTGGGAATTTCCTACCATTAATCTAAGAGAAGAGGTAATGATAAAAAAGAGAAGCCCTGGGGCAGAAATTAAGAAATACTTTATGAACGAAATTATCCGAAAGAGCAAAAGCATTGACGTTTGCATTTTCACAGATGTCTCTAAGAAACTGGATTACAACACCACTTCTGGTGCTTACTTCTGTCCCCCTCTCAACCTGAAAGCGGGCTCCAAACTAATAAATAACCTTAATATAATGGATGCAGAAATTGCAGCCGTCATTGAAGCTCTGAAATTCTGCAAAAATCTTAAGAATAAAAAAATATCTCCTTAGTTACTGACAGCAAATCAGCACTGACTGCACTAACAAAATATGCCTACGAAACATATGAAGAAAATCTAGTTATAAAAATTTTAGACGAAATCATTACCCATATGAAAATTAACCACAATAATATCGCTCTAAATTGGACATCAAGTATCGTTGGTATAGCAGAAAATGAAGTGGTTGATCATTTAGCTAAACAGGCCCTTGATAACAACATAATCAACATTGAATACCGTAATGACAACACTGAGCTAAAAAGAAAAAACATAGAAATGTAAATGAAAGAATCTGTAGCATAATTCTTTGTAGAAACACTCCATAGAGCCAGAGTATGCAGAAATCCCATAAAAAGGAGATTTAGAATTGCAGAAAATTAAAAAGGAACAACAAACAAAACTAACAAGAATGGTATCAGACCACACCCTTCTAAAAAGAACTATGTTTTCATTAAAAAATGCAGACTCTCCCAACTTCGCGAAATGTGAAGAAATAGAGAAAACATATTCATTAAACTTTAAAACTATGTAGCAGAAAAGAATATTTTCCAGGAAAATTTTAGAAAATTAATTAGCAGAGAATTCAGCCTACGAAATGTTAATGGACTACCCCTCCAACTCACCGAGAATGTCTATCGGGTTCTGTTTTTTGCATTTCTTAAGAAAATTGGAAAGTATTAGATTATCAAAAAACAAAATGCTTAATACTTTTAATTTGTTTTGTTCCATGTGGCCAATAGCGTCAAATCACGTTTCGAAAAATTTAATCAAAGTTTTCCCACACGGCCTAAAACGTCTTCTAACCCCCAACCTAGAAGATCAAGCTCCCCTTCAAGAGACTCTATTTCAATCTTTCCCTTTTATCAATGTGACACGGGAATAGGGGGTTGCAATAGACCCAACTTTCCTGGAGAAAGTTAGGTTACCGACCTTCTCTGAACTCTCGAGGTCCTTGTGACTTGACCATTTACTGTTTCTTAACAGCTGTCCAGTTGGTCCCCATCCCCGACCTTCTCTAACCCATCGAGGCGCTTGTGACTTGATCATTTACTTCTCTTAACAGCTGTCTAATGGGTCACCTTCTCCTGACATTCTCGTAGTCCTAGAGGCCCTTGTGACCTGATCATTTACGGCCGCTTAACAGCTGTCTAGTGGGTCCCACTAGCACACTTAACAGCTGTCTAGTGAAAACTTTTCCCGAGATTCTCTGAGCCCTCGGGGCCCTTGTGACCTGACCATTTAGTGTCTCTGAACAGTTGTTTAGTGGGTCCCCTTCTTCCTGACATTCTCTGAGCCCTCGGTGACCTTTTGACTTGACCATTTAGTTCTCTGAACAGCTGTCAGCTGTCTTGTTGGTCCCTTTCCCCCGACCGTCTCTTTGCACTCGGGGCCCTTGTGACCTGATCAATTAATGTCTCTTAACAGCTATCTAGTGGCTCCTCTTCTCGTGACATTCTCTGAGCCCTCAGGACCATTGTGATATAACCATTTAGTTTCTCTTAACAGCTGTCTTGTGCGTCCCCTTCTGCCGACCTTCTCTGAGCCCTCTGGTACCTTGTGACCTGACCATTTAGTGTGCAAAATAAGTACCGTTCAGAGGCAAAACAGCAAACGTACTCGAAGATTTTTCAATCCTCATATTATTTGCTGTTAAACGACAAGGAAGAAGGAGTCAAATCTTTAAGGTTGCGATCTTTTGGACATTTTCACTTGGGTATTCAAACAATAATACGGACAAACACAGTTTGCAGAGTATGGTTCTAGATGAATGCTGCGGAGCTGTTCCTCTTTATTATTTATGCCAAAGAATGTAGAGGGAGAAGAAGTTAAGCTTCCATAGAGATTAATGTAAAATCGAGTATCGTGCATTTGGCGTAGAGGTGAAACGAACATTATAGGGGACGAACGCCTTTGTAATTACATGTTACTGTCAACTTCTATTATCTTCGCTTTTCCTATGTAATAATTTCCCATTGATATCCTTGCAGAGTATGTTAATATTAATTCTGCTTCCTGTTTCTATGCAACCAAGAAAGCTTCTAATTGTAATAATTTATTCTATAAATTAACTTCAGGCTAATTTCAAATCTGCTCTATCAGTTCAATTTATAATTGTTGGTTCAACGACAAATAATTCCAATGGAGAAAATAAATCTTTATTAAAATCATGATATTATTTTTTTCAAATACAAAGTGCAGTTACTTTTTTTCCTTTTTTAAAATATAAAACAACAAGGGGCATAATTCCTTTGCCCTTATTGTTTGCTTCCCAGCTTAAACATATGCACGATACGAATCGAAACACCACTTGAGGTCGCTACTTACGCTTTGTCAAAGCTGAACTTCTTTTCCTTATACGTTCTTTGATTTATACATTCTATGACTTTATCACCCAACGATATTTGGTACTATCGCAAGACTCATAGAGAAATTAATGTTTGTTCTTTTTTCTGTACACGAATGGATATTTTCCGGAAAAAGGTAGAATGGTTACAATAAATAATTAAACTGAATATTTTATGTTTATATGAAATTTAATCAATTAAAATAATAGTGGTAGTAAAATAATTAACGTGTTATTTATAAGTTACCGACTGTAAATGAATTAAAATGAAATATACAGTAATCCCTCATTTATCTGAATCGATTGGAGTGTGGAGGGGTACGGATTAATGAATAAACTGATTAGTTTATTCACTAATCCGTATTAGTGACGGCTCTAAAAGGCAAAAACCTTTGAACAAAAATAGGATAATTTATAAAACTGAACTTACACTGTAAACAAATACGTGTTAAATATGTTTGTAAATGTGGAGTCAATCTCTCTGAGTGAGTTTCTATCTCAAACACTGAAATAGGAGTGTTTATTTAAAAATATATATATATAAAAGAAAGGACAATACGTTTAACACTCACGAGAATGGTCTGCTCTCTTCATCCCAGAGCCCCAGCTTGTCCTTCAAAAGGTTGCATTTTGGGATGGACAAAGTAGAGCGCTGGTAATCCAAATGGATAATCAAGATTAATCCAGGTAAATGCCAGTCAGTTCTCTTCTCTAGAAAAAAGATTGCTAATCATGATTCTCCTAAACATTTTTGAGTTGAAAAATCCAGGACACCAATGATGAAATACCTTGGTGTCATTCTACATTAAAGACTTTGTTGGAATGCACATATTGATCATGTGCTCTCAAAGGCTCAAATCATGAGATGTAAACTTGTACCCCTGATAAGGTGGAGCTCGAAACTGTCTCCAGAAAGGCAATTATTTCTTCATAAGATTCTTCTGCGGCCATTCCTGACATATGCCCCACCAATATGGGGTAATACTACTAACACTAATGCCAGGGGGCTTCATAGCTACCAAAATAAAATCCTCAAATCTGTGGTCGGTGCTGTCTGGTTTGTGAAAAACAAGACCAATCACACTGATTTGAGCACTGACCACCTATAACACCCACATTCGGAAGCTCGCGCACACTTATCTCCAGGCAGTGAGAGATAATCCTTATGGTATAATTAGATCTTTGATTGATTAGGTCCATTGCTTTTAAACCAATTCAAGAGTCCTAAGATTGTAGTGTTTAACACCCGCATGTTTAACTTTCAGTTGTGCTTCTTTAGCAAGTTTGGTTTGCGCTGTTGGCTCCTGAGTTGTTTATGTGTTTTTATTTTCTTATTGCCAATTAGGCACCATTTTAGACTTCGAGATATAAGCCATAGGCTTTGGTATTCTAATATTAATTAAAGATATCAGATATCAGGGCAGCACATTTATTCATTAATATATGACTCATAAATATTCGAAGGCTGTTCACGAATAATGCCAAATTCTTCAAAATCTATACCAAATTACTACTATCAGACATGGCTTAGTCGGTAGCGCGCCAGGCTCATAATCGAAGTCTGATATAATGTCTCATTGGCAATAACAAAAGTTAAAACTCCGAAATGATAAACTCCGAAAGATTCACAAGGGCAAAACAAATTTGCTAAAAGAGCACAACTAAAAGGTAAACATGCGGGTGTCAAACACCATAATCTTTGGACGCTTGAATTGGTTGAAAACCAAGGGATCGTAATCAAAAAAGGAAGGATATGCACTTCACAACTCCCCACAGTTCCTATTCCCACATTGCTATCTACAGCAAGTGTTGAGTCGCACGCCATTAGTAAAAAATATTTACTGTTTCAGAACTATATAAGACTTGCTACAAAACATGCTAAAATTGACCTTATTGGCAAAATCGAAAAAAGTTCCAAAAGAGCTAAAGTCATAGCTGAAATCAAAAAACCACCCATTACATCCAGAAGTCTCATCGCTTTATAACAATAAAAATGAAACAGATGATCTGCCAGCCACATAGATGTGGGAATTTCTTACCATTAATCTAAGAGAAGAGGTAACGATAAAAATGAGAAGCCCTGGGGCAGAAATTAACAAACACATTATGAACGAAATTATCCCAAAGAGCAAAAGCATTGAACTTTACATTTTCACAGATGTCTCTAAGAAACTGGATTACAACACTGCTAGTGCTTTCTTCTGTCCCACTCTCAACCAGAAAGCGGGCTCCAAACTAATAAATAACCTTAATATAATGGATACAGAAATTACAGCCATCATTGAAGCTCTGAAGTTCTGGAAAAATCTTAAGGATAAAAAAATCTCCTTATTTACTAACAGCAAATCAGCACTGACTGCACTAACAAAACATATCTACGAAACATATGAAGAAAATTTAGTTATGAATTTTTTAGACGAAATCATTACCCATATGAAAATTAACCACAATAAAATCACTCTAAATTGGACATCAAGTATCGTTGGTATAGTAGAAAATGAAGTGGTTGATCATTTAGCTAAACAGGCCATTGATAGTAACATAATCAACACTGAGTACCGTAATGACAACACTGAGCTAAAAAGAAAAAACATAGAAGTGTAAATGAAAGAATCTGAAGCATAATTCTTTGTAGAAATATTCGATAGAGAAAACCATAGAGCCAGAGTATGCAGAAATCCCATAAAAAGGAGATTTAGAATTGCAGAAAATAAAAAAGAAACAACAAACAAAAATAACGAGAATGGTAGCAAACCACACCCTTCTAAAAAGAACTACGTTTTCATTAAAAAAAAAAACAGACTTTCCCAACTGCGCGAAATGTGAAGAAACAGAGAACACATATTCATTAAACTTTAAAACTATGTAGCAGAAAAGAATATTTTCCAGGAAAATTTTAGAAAATTAATTAGCAGAGAATTCAGCCCACAAAATATTAATAGACTACCCCTCCAACTCACCGAGAGTGTCTATGGGGTCTTTGCTTTTTGCATTTCTTAAGAAAATTGGAAAGTATTAGAGTATCAAAAAACAAGATGCTTAATACTTTTATTTTGTTCCATGTGGCCAATAACGTCAAATCACGTTTTGAAAAAATAAATCAAATTTTTCCCACACGGCCTAGAACGTCTTCTAACCCCCAACCTAGAAGATCAAGCTCCCCTTCAAGAGACTCTATTTCAATCTTTCCCTTTTATCAATGTGACACGGGAATAGGGGGTTGCAATAGACCCAACTTTCCTGGAGCAAGTTAGGTTACCGACTTTCTCCGAGCTCCCGAGGCCCTTGTGACATGACCATTTACTGTTTCTTAATAGCTGTCCAGTTCGTCCCCATCCCCGACCTTCTCTAAGCCATCGAGGCACTTGTGACTTCATAATTTAGTGTCTCTTAACAGCTGTCTAATGGGTTACCTTCTCCTGACATTCTCTTAGCCCTGGAGGCCCTTGTGACCTGACCATTTACGGCTGCTTAACAGCTGTCTAGTGGGTCCCCTTCTCCCCAGTTCGTCCCCATCCCTGACCTTCTCTAAGCCATCGAGGCACTTGTGACTTCATAATTTAGTGTCTCTTAACAGCTGTCTAATGGGTCACCTTCTCCTGACATTCTCTGAACCCTGGAGGCCCTTGTGACCTAATCATTTACGGCCTTTTAACAACTGTCTAGTGGGTTCCCTTCTCCCGAGATTCTCTAAGCCCTCGGGACCCATGTGACCTGACCATTTAGTTTCTCGGAACAGTTGTTTAGTGAGTCCCCTTCTCCTGACATTCTTTGAGCCATAGGTGACCTTTTGACTTGACCATTTAGTTTTCTGAACAGCTGTCTAATTGGTCCCTTTCCCCCGACCGTCTCTTTGCCCTCGGGGCCCTTGTGACCTGATCATTTAATGTCTCTTAACAGCTGTCTAGCGGGTCCTCTTCTCGTGACATTCTCTGAGCCCTCAGGACCATTGTGACCTAACCCTTTTGTGTCTCTTAACAGCTATCTTGTCGGTCCCCTTCTGCCGACCTTCTCTGAGCCCTCTGGTACCTTGTGACCTGACCATTTAGTGTGCAAAATAAATACCGTTCAGAGGTATAACAGTAAACGTACTCGAAAATTTTTCAATCCTCATATTTTTTCTAGTTAAGCGACAGGGAAGAACGAGTCAAATCTTTAAGGTTAGGATCTTTTGGACATTTTCGCTAGGGGATTCAAACAATAATACGGACTAACAGTTTTTGGAGAATTATCCTAGATGAATACTTCGAAGCTGTTCCTCTTTATTATTTATACATTCTAAGACTTTATCACTGAGCGATATTTGCTAATATCGCAAAACTCATTTAGTAATAAATGTTCGTTATTTTATCTGTACCGCGATGGATACTTTCCGGAAGCATAAGATTTTTAAAGACGCACATTGTTTCAAAGATTTCACACTTTTATGTAATTCTAGTAATTATAATAATAGTGGTAGTAAAATAATTAACGTGTTCTTCATAAGTTACCGACTGTAATTGAATTAAAATGAAATATACAGTAATCCCTCATTTATCCGGATCAATTGGAGTGAAAAGGGGTACGGGTTGTTTTACCTCTGAGCGGCACTTTTTTGCACACCATGGGCTAAATGGCCAAGGTACGGATTAATGAGTAAACTGATTAGTTTATTCACTATACCGTATTAGAGACGGCTCTAAAACGGTATAAACGCTTTGAACAAAATAGTAAAATTTATAAAACTGATCTTACACAGTAAATAAATACGTATTAAATATGTATGTAAATGTGGAGGCAATCTCTTTGAGTGAGTTTCTATCTCAAACACTGAAATATTAGTCTTTATTTAAAAAAATATATATTTAAGAAAGGACAACACGTTTAACGCTCACGAGAATGCTCTACACTCTTCATCCCAGAGTCCCAGCTTGTCCATCAAAAGGTTGCAGTTTGGGTTGGACAAAGTAGAGCGCTGGTAATCCAAATGGAAAATCAAGATTAATCCAGGTAAATGCCAGTCAGTTCTCTTCTCTAGAAAAAAGATTGTTAATCATGATTCTCCTAAACATTTTTGAGTTGAAAAATCCAGGACACCAATGATGAAATACCTTGGTGTCATTCTACATTAAAGACTTTGTTGGAATGCACATATTGATCATGTGCTCCCAAAGGCTCAAATCATCAGATGTAAACTTGCACCCCTGATAAGGTGGAGCTCGAAACTGTCTCCAGAAAGGTTATTATTTCTTCATAAGACTCTTCTGCGACCAGTCCTGACATATGCCCCACCAATATGGGGTAATACTACTAACAACAATGCCAGGAGGCTTCATAGCTTCCAAAATAAAATCCTCAGATCTGTGGATTCTATTTTGGAAGATCAAACTATTTTGATCTAGACTCAGATTTGTGGTCGGTTCCTCCTTGGTTTGTGAAAAACAAGATCATTCACACTGATTTGAGCACTGACCATCTATAACACCCACATTCGGAAGCTCGCGCACACTTTTCTCGAGGCAGTGAGAGATAATCCTTATGGTATAATTAGATCTTTGATTGATTAGGTCCGTTGGTTTTAAACCAATTCAAGAGTCCTAAGATTGTAGTGTTTAACACCCGCATATTTAACTTTCAGTTGTGCTTCTTTAGCAAGTTTGGTTTGCGCTGGTGGCTCCTAAGTTGTTTATGTGTTTTTCTTATTGCCAATCAGGCACTATTTTAGACTTCGAGATATAAGCCATAGGCTTTGGTGTTCTAATATTAATTAAAGATATCAGATATCAGGGCATAAATATCACTCATAAATATTCGAAGGCTGTTCGCGAATAATGATAGTTAAATCAGAATCTATACTAAATTACTACTACCGGGGATGGCTTAGTCGGTAGCGGGCCAGGCTCATAATCTGCTGTTCCGGGGTTCGAGTCCCCGCCGGATTATCGTTGAGATTTATCTCCGCAAAATTCCCCGCAGTGCCCTGGGTCAATAGTGGATATCGATGATTTAGGGAATTCTGTCGTATAGGACGTTAAACCGTGCACTTAAAGAACGCACTGGATGGCCTTGAAGGGATGCTACCATCTGTCTCCCAGCAGCTGTCCGGTGGTTCCCCCTAACCTTCTCGATGTCCTTGAAACCTGCTCAAGGGTAAAAGAGCCACAAATTATTCATCAAGTTTTTCTCTCAGAAATGCCTTTCTCAAGTTGTTCTACCACTTTCAACTTGTTAACGATAAAGTGACGTGTTTTCTTTTTATACCACTTTTCAACTACTTAGACCCAAAATTAAATAAAATATTTTAATATAATTAAATAGCAAAACAAAAGATTATGCGTTACGAGCAATAACGCCCATCCGTCGCAGAGTCAGACATCCCACTCCAAAAGAAACATATTTCTTGAGCAATAACATCCATCAATCCGGATTAGCCGTACCGGACTAGCGAGGATTTACTGTAATTTATGTTTATGGATACTCAGCAAATAAATTATAATATATTCTCAATGCTTTTCTTCTCGTCGCGTGGCCGAGGGGTTAGCGCTCTTGGCTACTGATCTAAGGGACCTGCATTCGAGCCCCGGGTAAGTCATGTACATTTTTGACGTTTTATGCTGAGGTCCTGCCATCTTCTCAGACCTTCTACTCTGGCGTATAAACCGACAGGTTCCTCTCAGACCTCTGTGGCAAGGAGCTGCTTGAAGGAGTATTTATATATTTTTAATTTCAAAATAGAGCTATTTCCGCTTTGTTGTCTATCTACATCCTTAGCATAAATAGCTAGCACAGACAGATGGTTTCCATAAAAGCGCCTTGTAGCATAAAAGGAATGGTTGAGCTCCGGAGGAGAGAAACAGTTCGTCTTTTAAGACGATGGTGGAATTTGAAAGCAGTTAAATTTTGTGACTGCGATTAATTTTCGTTGCGTAGAATATTCCTTACATAACCTTAAATAAATGGTTTTATTCAATATATAGTGAAAAAAAAACAATAAAAATAATATTAATGTATAGAATTACAAATAAGTTCCTACTCAGAATTACATTTGACTTCATGATAAAACGTAACCTATAAAAATGCAGTTGCTTTTATGATGATGAGGATGATCATTCCTACGTTTCAAACTATTTTGTTGCGATAGACGCCGTGATATATTCCTCGGCCAAGAGGAAGATATACTCCACTGCTGACCTTTAAAAGTGCTCATCAGATTGTTCCGATGTATGCAAGATTGGGTAGCCCATGGAAGAACAGGTAAATGATTCAAAGCGCAGCACACATGTACAACATGTGTGACAGTAACGCCCCCTAAAAGTGGTATAAGAGAAGATTACAAAGAGCCGGTTGTTGTTGTTGTTGTTTATCTCTGAGCGGCACTTTTTTTGCACACCATGGGCTAAATGGCCAGGTCACATGGACCCCGAAGGCTCAGAGAAGGTTGGGGGAGGGAACACACTGGAACAGCTGTTGGGAGGCTGATGGTAGCCTCCCGTCAAGGCCATCCAGCATGTTCTTTAACGTGCACAGGGTATGTCTCTCCCGCACACGGGGCCACGGCAACGTCCCATCCAACGGACGGCGGCCTTTCCAAGCCCATCGGTGTCCCCTACTGACCGTGGGCAGGGCGGGGAATTTTGCGGAGATAAATCTCAACGCTGACCCAGCTGGGACTCGAACCTGGGAACTACAGATTACGAGCCTGGCGCGCTACCGATTGAGCCACCCCCGCCCTACAAATAGCCGGTGTAAAGCACTGGAATTGTGTTTGCTCGCAGTTCTCACGCACTAAAAGGTCAAGTATGCCCCGTCGAAGAACACGACATCCATATGAGCAGGTTTCTGAATTTGATCGAGGGAGAATTGTGGGATTACGGGAAGGCGGATTATCGTACCGAGACATCGGTGCTCGTTTTGGACGGAATGCTCCCACAGTGATAAGAATATGGCGTCAGTGGGTAGAGGAGGAACGAACTCACCGACGTGAGGGATCTCAATGGCTTTGTCACGCAAACGAACGAAAGGACAGACATCTTGTGCACATGGCTTTGAATGATCGTACATCCACATCAAACACCTTAGCTCAACAGTTAGGGTGTGTTGCTCATCAACCAATGTCCGCACGTACGGTTCGACGTCATCTGTAACATTGGAGCATCTTTGCTATGCGGCCATTGCTTCGGCTACCATTGACTCTACAGCACAGGCGTATGCGACTGCAATTGCTGCCAAGAACGTTGTGCATGGATATGCGAATGGTATCGCATCGTCTTTTCAGACGAATCCCGCTTCAGTATGCAGCACCATGATGGACGAATAGCATGCAGCACATGATGGACGACTGGCGGTACTCCGGTGACAGACTCAGTGAAACATTCATGACGCAGCTCAATACAGGACTGGCCCCTGGTGATATGGTATGGGGTGCCATTAGACTCCACTCACGCATGCGCCTTGTACACATTACCGGTACTTTGAATAGCCAGCGTTACATCACTGAGATATTGGAACCTGTGGTCGTACCTGATCTCCAGGGGCTCTTTGGTGCCCTTTACCAACAAGCCAATGACCGACCACATGTGGCATACATCGTCCAACAATTCCTGCCTAGCCACCACGTGACACTTCTGCCTGGCCTGTGCGTTCACCGGATCTGTTCCCAATTTAACATGTCTGGTTCACGATGGGGCGGGGGTGACTCAGTCGGTAGCGCGCCAGGCTCGTAATCTGTAGTTCCCAGGTTCGAGTCCCAGCTGGGTCAGCGTTGAGATTTATCTCCGCAAAACTCCCCGCCCTGCCCACGGTCAATAGAGGACACTGATGGGCTTGGAAAGGCCACCGTCCGTCGGATGGGACGTTAAGCCGTGGTCCCGTGTGCGGGAGAGTCATACCCTGTGCACGTTAAAGAACACACTGGATGGCCTTGACGGGAGGCTACCATCTGTCTCCCAACAGCTGTTCCAGTGGGTCCTCTCCCCCAACCTTCTCTGAGCCTTCGGGGTCCATGTGACCTGGCCATTTAGCCCATGGTGTGCAAAAAAGTGCCGCTCAGAGGTAAAACAACACAACCTGGTTCACGATCTCACAATGACTAGCACACCGGACATCAGCAGTTGCTAGAACAGATGAACTTTCGCTACGTATCGAAACTGCATTGACTGATATTCCTTAAACAGACATCCGACGTCTCATCCTCTCAGTGCCGGACCGTGTAGCAGCGTTTATTTCCGCTCATGGTGGCTACACAAAATATTGATTTCCTTGTACTCCATAGGTCTAAACGAGTTGTATTTGCAATCATTTGATCCTTGTAACATAAGCTATGTATTCACTAAATATGGCTTTGATATCTCTTGACTTTCCTGGTGTTCCATTTTTAATGGCCAGAAGTGTATTAGGAAAAAGGCTCTTTCCCCATTAGTATGTAATGATCGTAGTAATCATCTGTAATTTAACACCTTGAGAAATATGAATAACATTAGAGAATGCTAAGGAGAGGTCTGATGAACAGTGTATGGTTAAGAATAATCATGTATTTTGATTAGAGTATTATATATAGTAAGGAACCAAAATTTCATATGAAACAAATGATTGATGGAAAAGGGATATTAAAAAGTGAGAAATTTCATAATTTTTAGTATTGGATGGTGTTTTCGTATTGGAGTTAAATATATTATTTTCCGCCGTGCTGTCAAGAAGTTATTTTTTCAATAGCTACTATTGTCACAAATTAAAATAGGATTGGGTTGTTTTACATCTGAGCGGCACTTTTTTGCACACAATGAACTAAATGGCGAATTCACAAGAACCCCGAAGGCTCAGAGATGGTTGAGGGAGGGTCCCATTGGAACAGCTGTTGTGAGACATGGTAGCCTCCCGTCAAGGTCATCGAGCGTGTTAATTAACAGACATAAGACAGGGCTATGCCGCAAATGGGGCCGAAGCTGAACGTCCCATCCGACAGACGGTGACCTTTGTGAACGGTCCATAGGTGATCCCTAATAACCGTGGGCAGACAGAAGTGCGGAGATAAATCTCAACGCTGACCGAGCTGGAATTCGAACCTGGGAACTGCAGATTACAGGTTTGGCACGATTCCGACTGAGCCACCCCCGTCCTAATAAAAGTAGGATTATTATTTTATGAGAGAGGATAGCAAAACATTTTAGAGATTAATGTGGAAAATGATAATTGTTGCAGGATGCTAAAACTGATGCTGCAAGTAATACTATTGAGTCTTTGACACCAATATCATGTTGGACGTTCACAATGTGCTAACACAAAAACAATTTTTAAACTTATACGTGTTTTAATTATAGTTCTCACTTTTAGAACCCACTGGTAGCTACTTAGTTAAAAAAATTAGCTATCAATTTCAAAATATAAAAAACTCTTTCAATAAAGAGATAATAACATATATTATTTTTCATTTTGTTAAAAAATAAATACTTTGTAGTTAAACTTTATGTAACTTAAATCACTGAAAACGTTATAAATATTTAATTTATTTCCTTATTCTCACATCTTTTGTTCTATAGCTGCTTTTACAGGTATTGATAAAACATTGGATTAACATTTTCCGAAATTTCCCAATAGCTTTAGTGGTTTCTTCTAAGGCTGAAAAAGACCACAATTCTAACGAACAGTGTAACCTATCTAAGTGTACTAGTAATTGTAGTTGGAACGAGGTTTACATTATTAGCAATGAGTTGCCCCCATACCAGCATGGATGGGTAAACGCAACTATTTTTGGCTTTAAGTGACAAATGAAAATTTATTTTCGTGTTTTGTAATGCTAATAAGGATTACTATTTTCAATTGTGTTATCATCCATGCTCAGGATTTTTGTACTCAGTGTGCACATTAACGAGCACGATAGATATCCTTGATGGAAAACTTTCAACTGTCTCCTACTAATAGCTTAGTAGTAGTCCTACTTACCTTAGAACTGGCCAGACTCGTTATCAGCAGGTTCGACTCCCGACTGGGCCAGGGTCGAGATTCATCTCAACGCTGGAAATCAAACAAATTGCTATTTTACGGAAAGTCTTAATTAGCGGACAAAAATATGATCATTCGACGTACTACCATATAAGATGAAACTTTAAAGGGTACATTAGTGAAACTTGAATAAAGAAATGAACTATTATATGAAGCCAGAGTGATGATACCATCGTACATTCACTAGGGAATGTAGGAAAGTATAACTGATACATTTCAAATAAATTTTAATTTTAGATATATCATAAAGATATATCTGTTATGTACTACTCATCACGATATATATACAAGGATCAACCTGTTAGACGTTTGGAATTCTTATCAATTAAATTAAATTATAAATCAGGTGGTAGTTTTCCATAATAGCTTTCAAATTTTAATTTTTTACTGTTTTCTTTCTTCATTTGTTCGTTTTTGAGTATATCAAAATGCTTGTCAAAACGGTTCTTCTATAGAGTATGCCCCTTACTATTTAGACACAGAGCTTAAATGTCTTGCAATTTATACATAGAGTTTATATTTTTCACTATATACGTGGGGGCGGGGGTGCTCAGTCTGTAGCGCACCAGGCTCGTAATCTGCAGTTCCAAGGTTCGAATCCCAGCTGAGTCAGCTTTGAGAGTTATCTCCGCAAAACTCCCCAACTTTCCCACAATGAGTAGGGGACACCGATGGGCTTTGACAGACCGCCGTCTGTCGGATGGAACGTTAAGCCGTGGTCCCATGTATGCGAGAGTCATACCCTCTGCGCGTTAAAGAATACACTGGATGGCCTTGACGGGAGGCTTCCAGCTGTCTCCTAACAGCTGTCCAGTGGATTCTCTACCCCTGAAACATCTCTGATCCCTTGGGGTCCTTGTGACCTGGATATGAGTGTAATGTTTCCGAATATAGGTGGGGGCGGGGGTGGCTCAGTCGGTAGTGCGCCAGGCTCGTAATCTATAGTTCCCAGGTACGAGTCCCAGCTGGGTCAGCGTTGAGATTTTTCTCCGCAAAATTCCCCGCCCTGCCCACGGTCAGTAGGGGACACCGATGGGCATGGAAAGGCCGTCGTCCGTCGGATGGGACGTTAAGCCGTGGCCCCGTGTGTGGGAGAGACATACCCTGTGCACGTTAGAGAACACGCTGGATGGCCTTGACGGGAGGCTACCATCTGTCGCCCAACAACTCTTCCAGTGGGTCCCCTCCCCCAACCTTCTCTGAGCCTTCGGGGTCCATGTGACCTGGCCATTTAGCCCATGGTGTGCAAAAAAGTGCCGCTCAGAGGTAAAACAACCCAACCCAACCCGAATATAAGTTAAAAGGTGATCAGTGCTCAAATCAGTGTGAATGATCTTGTTTTTTATAAACCATGGAGCACTAACCACAGATTTCAGATAGTTTATTTCAACTGTTGTCCGCGTAAAGTGTATTCAGTGGCTCTGATCAAAACCTTCCGCCGCCCTGCCCACGGTCAGTAGGGGACACCGATGGGCTTGGAAAGGCCGCCGTCTGTCGGATGGGATGTTAAGCCGTGGCCCCGTGTGCGGGAGAGCCATACCTTGTGCACGTTAAAGAACACGCTGGATGGCCTTGACGGGAGGCAATTTCCTCAAGGCCATTTAGCCCATTTTCCTGGCCATTTAGCCCATTGTGTGCAAAATGATGCATTCAGAGGTAAAACAACTCAAAGATAAAGAACACGCTGGATGGCCTTGACGGGAGGCTACCATCTGTCTCCCAACAGCTGTTCCAGTGGGTCCCCTCCCCCAACGTTCTCTGAGCCTTCGGGGTCCATGTGACCTGGCCATTTAGCCCATGGTGTGCAAAAAAGTGCCGCTCGGAGGTAAAACAACCCAAATCCCCTTAATTTTAGGTTCAATACATAATATTACGATAGATCAAAATCTTTTAAAAGAAAATGCATTTTATTAATGTTAATTTTATTACCATTTAAATATGGGGTTATTATTGGTGGTTATATATATATGGTTATTATATATGGGTTATATAAATATGGTTCACTTGTGATTAAAATGTTCTAATATTTCGATCCCTAATTAGGGCATTCTTTGGTGATGACTCGAATTTGCTGTGACTTTTTGTAAAACGTGACATGAACGCTATCATGTGCTTCTGCGGGAGATTTATGAAACAAACGAATTTGAACATAGAACCGATCAAAAATATAAGAAAGATGGAATTGTAATGTTAGAGTTCTGGATTTGTGAAAAAGAGGTTTAGCACTAGTGGGTCTCAAATAGCACAAACAAAGGAGGGAGTCAAAGCCAACAAGACAGCTGCGAAGGAGATTAAAAGGTTTTGTTGTTTTATCTCTGAGCGGCACCATGGGCTAAATGGCCAGGTCACATGGACCCCGAAGGCTCAGAGAAGGTTTGGGGAGGGGACCCACTGGAACAGCTGTTGGGAGACAGATGGTAGCCTCCCGTCAAGGCCATCCAGCGTGTTCTTTAACGTTGGGTTGTTTTACCTCTGAGCGGCACTTTTTTGCACACAATGGGCTAAATGGCCATGTCACATGGACCCCGAAGGCTCAGAGAAGGTTGGGGGAGGGGCCCCACTGGAACAGCTGTTGGGAGACAGATGGTAGCCTCCCGTCAAGGCCATCCAGCGTGTTCTTTAACGTGCACAGTGTATGGCTCTCCCGCACACGGGGCCACGGCTTAACGTCCCATCCGACGGACGGCGGCCTTTCCAAGCCCATCGGTGTCCCCTACTGATCGTGGGCAGGGCGGGAATTTGCGGAGATAAATCTCAACGCTGACCCAGCTGGGACTCGAACCTGGGAACTACAGATTACGAGCCTGGCGCGCTACCGACTGAGCCACCCCCGCCCAGACTAAAAGGAAGACACAACTGTTGAAGGTATACAAAGGATCGTTTACTCATTTTATCTCTAAAGT
Organism: Ryuthela nishihirai; assembly: GCA_038380435.1. NCBI lineage: Eukaryota > Metazoa > Arthropoda > Arachnida > Araneae > Heptathelidae > Ryuthela > Ryuthela nishihirai. The sequence continues at coordinate 44,582,176 of JAWZYU010000022.1, forward strand.
TATGAAGGACATCGTCGAAAAAAATTAAGAGGTAAACGTTCATCAATTGAGTAGATAGAGCTAGTTTTAACTGTTCTGTAAGAAAAGATTATCACTTTATGTAAGATAATATTTAATTTGTTTATAGTAATTTGATCAATGCTTTTGTAATAAATTGCATTGTGTTGTAAATTGTATTGTAAAAACACTTACTTATACCCACGCTCAGTATTCATCGATTATAAATTTATAATAATAACACGTTAGTCTTTGTCTCCCATTTCGTGTTTAAAGTTAGATGTGTTTAGATGTTTAATAGAAGAAATAATAAAAAAAAAAATTTTTGTTTTTTGAGTTTTATGTGCATAATATAAATTTATTAAATAAATTAGTGACATATTATTTCCTTTATGAAGGATAATTTACTTTATATATGTACATATAATTATCTTTATAAGTTTATAAAATAAATGAATAAAAATCAAATAAAAAATTAATTAAAGATTTTGATATAATTTTTTTGAAAACAATTTATTATTTGTACTGCGTTTTCACGTCTGGAACCAATCTTCTGTTTTTTCATATGCACTGTATTTTTTTACACAGCTTTTTTGCCTTCTGTTTTTTTCAATGCACTGTATTTTTTTACACGGTTATTTCGGGAACCTATCTACTGCGTAAAAGCAAAATTGGGAGTATATATATTTTATTTTTTTTTTACAATTGATTTATTAGAATAATTATTTTAAATGCTACTGGTAGTTAGAAACTAAAAAAATTGTAACTAATTTTTAAATATTAATCAATGTTTTAATATAGTTGATATTAATAAATCACTTTGTTTCATTTATTCTAAAAATAAATATATATTGTTAAAATTCTAAACAAATAAAATCGCCTAAAAATATTTTATGAATATTTAATTTCTCTCCTTTTGCTCAACGGCTATCCATTTCTGGTTCATCAAGGTGAAGAATTTTCAGATATGGTCTAGTCCACAGAAGGATAACAACTTAACGGAACCCTCCTTCCAACCTCTCTAACATTAGACTTGAATGATACAACCTAGTCTTCAGCATTAAAAATGTTCCTTAGCGCGACGTAACTTTAATCGCCGGTTGAAATCGCTAAATCTATTTTTTTTCTCAGACTTCGTTGGCAATGGCGATGCAATGGAGAAAATCGCGAGACGTCCCATTGAATTTCCCGCTTGACCACCTGGTCTTTTCGCTCGAGAGTTTACCATGAAAAGCTCCAGACTTTCTCACAGTAGCTTTTGACGTAGGGAGTTCTGATCGGAAATATTTCTCTGCAGGCAGAATTCAAAACATTTTACAAAGCAGGATTTTTTAAAAGATGAGACAGTTTCTGTTCTCAGTTCGATTGGATAAGATCAATGTTTGAAATGGGTGGACATTTAGAAGAGAAAAATATATCACTGGCTATCTATATGCAAAAAAGATAAACGCCTATACTACAACTAAAGAGTTCATAGGATGCACAAAATGGTTTTTCTATTGATAGATGGGGCGGGAATGGCTCAGTTGGTAGCGCGCCAGGCTCGTAATCTGTAGTTCCCAGGTTCGAGTCCCAGCTGGGTCAACGTTGAGATTAATCTCCGCAAAATTCCCCGCCCTGCCCACGGTCAGTAGGGGACACCGATGGGCTTGGAAAGGCCGCCGTCCGTCGGATGGGACGTTAAGCCGTGCCCTGTGTGCGGGAGAGACATACCCTTTGCACGTTAAAGAACACGCTGGATGGCCTTGACGGGAGGCTACCATCTGTCTCCCAACAGCTGTTCCAGTGGGTCCCCTCCCCCAACCTTCTTTGAGCCATCGGGGTCCATGTGACCTGGCCATTTAGCCCATGGTGTGCAAAAAAGTGCCGCTCAGAGGTAAAACAACCCAAAACAACCCAACTATTGATAGATGCATTACAGGATTGATTAAAAATGGTGTTCCTCAAACTAACGATTTTAAAGGAATCCCTAAAATTCATATTTCTATCGGAAATGGTAAAGGAATGCAATCATGTGTTTTTTAGTTTTGTTGGAGAAATTTCGGTAACTAAGGAATATTACTCTTGCTTGCTAAAGAATATTTAGAAATGGATGTGAATGGTTTTCAGGCTGTCAGAAAATTTTGAGGAGATTCAGTAGTGATTTATTGCTGATGAAATTTTTTAAGAGTGGTGTTTTTACTCCTAAAGAATTTTAAACAATGAAAATAGACATTTCTTTCGAAATTGTTTTTGAGGATAATAAAAATTGGGATTCTTTAGCTGAATAATTTTAAGTATCGTTTCGTACTGTTAGTCTTGCTGTTAAAGAATATTACGAAATCAGTTGGAGTATTATCCCTGTTGTTAAAGAACTTCAAGGAATTTCAGTGGTGATGTTATTACTGCTGAGGAATTTTAAAGATACTTAAAATAGGCATTTTTTTCGGAAATATTTGCGAGAAATGCTGGAAATGTTGATTCTTTAGCTGAATAGTTTTAAGCAACGTTTCGGAGTGTTATTCTTGCTGCTAAAGAATATTACGGAATGAGTTGGAATGTTATTACTGATGCTAAAGAATTTTAAGGAGTTTCAGTAGTGCTGTTGTTGCTGGTAAATAACTATAAAGAGTTTCAGTAGTGCCATTATTCCTGCTGAAGAATTCTAAGGAGTTTCAGCAATGATGTTATTCCTGCTGAAGTTTCAGTGGTGATGTCATTTCTTCTAAAGAATTTTATGGAGTTTCAGTAGTGATGTTATTCCTGCTGAAGAATTGTAATGAGTTTCAGTAGAAATAATAATAATAATTTATTCCATGCAGGGGATTACAGTAAAGCCAAGGTACAGGCAATTTTGGATATTAATTTAAATGTTCAAGTGGCTTGAAAGTATCTTCTAAAGAATTTAAGAAGTTTCAGTAGTGATATTATTCCTGCTGAAGAATTGTAAGAAGTTTCAGGAGTGACTTTAAAACTGCTGAAGAATTTTAAGGAAGATCAAAATAGATATTTCTTTTGAAAATATTACTGCAAAAGAATATTACGAAATCAGTTGGAATGTTATACTTACTGCTAAAGATTCTATTGGAGGAATGAGAAAGCCGGAAATCGGACCTCTCAGTAAGCTGTTAAGTGATACGATACGATACTTACTGCTAAAGGAAGAAAGGAGTTACAGTAGGGATGTTATTGTTGCAAAAAACTGTAAGGAGTTTCAATAGTGATGTTATTTCTTCTATATGATTTTAATGAGTTCAAGTAGTGATACTATTGACGCTGAATAATTTTAAGAACACTTAAAATAAATATTTCTTTCGAAAATATTTCTGAGAAATGCTAGAAATGGTGATCCGTTGGTTGAATATTTTTCAGTAACTTTTCATAGTGTTATTCGTACTGCTTAAAAATATTAGGAAATGAGCTAGAGTCTACTAAAAGAATTTAAGGGACTTTTGGGTAGTGCTGTTATTACTACTAGAGAAATTAAAAACTTACAGTGGGCATATTATTGCTGCTGGTGAATTTTAAGGAGTTTCAGTTGTGATGTTATTTCTCATAAAGAATTTTAAGGAGAAAAGTAGTCAGGTTATTACCACTAAAAATTGTAAGAAGTAAGAATTTTAAGGAGATCAGCAGTCATGTTATTGCCACTAAAGAATTGCAGAAGTTTCAGTAGTGATGTTATTGCTGCTAAAGAATTCTAATGAGTTTCAATAGTGATGTTATTGGCGTTGAAGAATTTTATGAATATTTAAAATTCATATTTATTTCCAAAATATTTGTGAAAAATTATAAAAATGTTGATCCTTTAGCTGCTTTTAAATTCAAATGTTAATTTGAAGTAACATTTCCGAGTGTTATTCTTGCTGCTAAAAATATCATGAAATCAGTTGGTATGTTATTCCAGCTGCTAAAAATATTTTAAGGATTGCCATTAGCGATGTTATTGCTGCTAATGCATTTTTAAAAAGCTTCAGTAGCGAGTTATTACTGCTAAAGTGTAAAGAGGTTTCGGTGGTGATATTATATCTTTTAAAGAAAAAAGGAATTTCAACAGTGATGTTATTGCTGTTAAAGAAATTTAAAGAACGTTTTGTAAGATAAACTTGTTGGTAAAAATTTTAAAAGAATAGTCAAGAATGGTGATGCTTCATTTAAACAACTTTAAGTAATGGTCAGAGTAGTTAGTGTTTCTGATTCCATAAAGTGTAAAGAACTGTTAAAAGTTGCGTTTTTTGTTGATAAGAATTCAAAAGAAATTTAGTATAGGTACTTTTGTGAATGATTTTGGGAGTATTTGCGTGCGGTATTTCTGCTTCTAAATAATTGATGGTAGTAGTTAGGGGCTGTGTATCTGCTGATGAGAAACCTTATAGCAAATAATGAAGTTTTTGCTGCTAAAGAATTTTAAAGAATGATAGAAGTAGTGTTTTGTGGATAAGAATTTTAAAATAATATTTAAGTGTGCAGTTGTTTGCTGCTGAATGATTTTAATGAGTAGGATGAGTGTTGTTCCAATTATTAAAATATTTGGAGGCATCCTAGAATTACTATTGCTGTTAAATAATTTTAAGTAGTGCTAGGAGTGATGTTCTTACTTCTAAAACATTTTGAGAAGTCAGATGTGGTGGTTCAGTTGCTAAGGAATTTTGAGAAGTTAGGAGGGATTGGATTGGATTGTTTTACCTCTGAGCGGCACTTTTTTGCACACCATGGGCTAAATGGCCAGGCAACAAGGACCCCGAAGGCTCAGAGAAGGTTGGGAGAGGGAACCCATTGGAACAGCTGTTGGGAGACAGATGGTAGCCTCCCGGCAAGGCCATCCAGCGTGTTCTTTAACGTGCACAGGGTATGGCTCTCCCGCACACGGGTCCACGGTTTAACGTCCCACCCGACGGACGACGGCCTTTCCAAGCCCATCGTTGTCCCCTACTGACCGTGGGCAGGGCGGGGAATTTTTGCGGAGATAAATCTCAACGCTGACCCAGCTGGGACTCGAACCTGGGAACTACAGATTACGAGCCTGGCGCGCTACCGACTGAGTCACCGCCGCCCAAGTTGGGAGGGTATTTGCTGTTGAAAAATTCTGTAAGATGTTAAGAATGGCTGCTAAAAAATTTTAAGAAATGGTAAAAGAAGTGTCATTGCTAAGAAAGATATTTAACCAATATTATGAATTATTTTCCTTTTGATAAGTGTATTAAAGGAATGCTTAAGTGTAGTGTTTGTATTGAAAAAAAAAAAGAAGTAATCAGAGTTAGTTTATAAAGAATTTCAGTTTGGTGGGGTTATTTTACCTCTGAGCGGCACTGTTTTTTGCACACAAGGGGCTAAACGGTCAGGTCACAGGGACCCCGAAGGCTCAGAGAAGGTTGGGGGAAGGTATTCATTGGAACAGCTGTTGGGAGACAGATAATAGCCTCCTGTCAAACCATCCAGTGTGTTCTTTAACGTGAATAGGGTATAGCTCTTCCGTATGTGGGACAACGGCTTAACGTCCCATCCGACGGATGGCGACCTTTTCAAGTCCATCGGTGTCCCCTACTGGCCGAGGCAGGGAGTTTTTGTGGACATAAATATCAATGCTGACCCAGTTAGGACTCGAACCTTGGAACTTCAGATTACGAACCTGGCGCGCGACCAACTGAGCCACCACCGCACCAAGAATTTCAGAATTTAGATTGGTTTATGTTACTTCTTAGCGGCACTTTTTTGCAACACGATATGCTAAATGCTAGGCCACAATGACCCCGAGGATTCAGAGAAGGTTGATGAAAATGGAACTCACTGGACAGCTCGGGGCGGGGGTGGCTCAGTCGGTAGCGCGCCAGGCTCGAAATCTGTAGTTCCCAGGTTCGAGTCCCAGCTGGGTCAGCGTTGAGATTTATCTCCGCAAAATTCCCCGCCCTGCCCACGGTCAGTAGGGGACACCGATGGGCTTACAAATGCCGCCGTCCGTCGGATGGGACGTTAAGCCGTGGCCCCGTGTGCGGGAGAGTCATATCCTGTGCACGTTAAAGAACACGCTGGATGGCCTTGACGGGAGGCTACCATCTGTCTCCCAACAGCTCTTCCAGTGGGTCCCCTTCCCCAACCTTCTCTGAGCCTTCGGGGTCCATGTGACCTGGCCATTTAGCCCATGGTGTGCAAAAAAGTGCCGCTCAGAGGTAAAACAACCCAACCCAACTGGACAGCTCTTAGGAAACAGATGGTAGCCTCCCATTAAGGCCATCCATTGTATTCTTCGACGTGCAGAAAGTATGGATCTCCCACACACGAACCATGGCTTAACGTCCCATCCGACGGAAGGCGGGCTTTTCAAGCTCATCGGTGTCTCCATTCTGATTGGGGGCGGGGGTGGCTCAGTCGGTAGCGCGAAAGGCTCGTAATCTGTAGTTACCAGGTTCCAGTCCCAGCTGGGTCACCGTTGAGATTTATCTCCGCAAAATTCACCGCCATGCCCACGGTCAGTAGGGGACACCGATGGGCTTGGAAAGGTCGCCGTCCGTCGGATGGGACGTTAAGCCGTGGCCCCGTGTATGGGTGAGCCATACCCTGTGCACGTTAAAGAACACGCTGGATGGCCTTGACGGGAGGCTACCATCTGTCTCCCAACAGCTGTTCCAGTGGGTCCCCTCCCCCAACCTTCTCTGAGCCTTCGGGGTCCATGTGACCTGGCCATTTAGCCCATGGTGTGCAAAAAAGTGCCGCTCAGAGGTAATACAACCCAAACCAAACCTTTCTGATTGAGTGCAGGGTGAGAGTTAGCAGAGAGAAAAAAAAAAGTAGGAAATGTTAGGAGTGGTGTTCTCATTGTTAAAGAATTTTATGAAGCGTTTGGAATAACGTTTGTCGTTGTTAACATTAAAAATAAAACACCTACCAAAGACTATAGTGATGTTCCTTTTTAAAAGGTATTTTGATGGAATTCTCAGGAATTGTTGATTCATAACTAACTTTATTTGAAAACTTGTTTCTCTATGTATAATTTTTCGTTTTATCTTTCTACCGGAAGAAGTAGAAAATGACAATGATTAGCTAAAAAGATTCAAGTAGAATGTTTATGCCTGCTGTGTGTTTTGAAAATTATTTCAAATGATTGCATAAAAATCGCTATTCTATAAATAATGAAATTTTACGAATGTATAGGAGCAGTGTATCTGTTTGTAAACAATTTCAAATACCTCATCTGAACGTGGTCTCTACGGGTAAAGCATTTAAGAAAACAAATCGCGATAGATTTGTCTTGATAAATTTTTAATGCCTCTCATTAGAATGCAAAAATATGCCATTGGAATGTATGTGATCCATTAGAAATGCTAATTGAATGCAAATGATAATGAAACTTGTAAATTTAAGCAAATGATTATAAGACATTCTAATAATCCGAAGAATTTAAGTTCTATAGGGAATTATTTCGAGAATAAAACTTAAGAAACTTTGCATTTATATTTTCTCTGATGTATACTATTGAATTATGTACGAATTATATATTCCATCGCTAAAATATTCGAAAATCATCAGCATAATTTATTATTGCAAATGCCGTATCATTGTCTTGAGACATAACTACAAGAATCCTTAATGCTCTATATGGAAGCCTTCAGCTTCTTTACTATCATTATTACTGATATTAGCGAAAGGAAGAAAAAAAATCTATTTCTTATTCAAAAATTATTATTTCTAATATTTCGCAAACTTGTTAAACTTTCTCGAGACTGTGATTTTTATTCTAATTTTAAGAACAATAATAATAGTAGTAGATAGTCTCCAATCTAGCAAATAATTGGGGATATAACAATGCAGTAAAACATTTTATTCTTTTTTTTTGCAGGTGTTTACAAGAATAAAAAAAATTCGTCAAAAATGCATAAAATATAAATGCGTTTAATAATTTTTGCCGCTAATACCCTTACTAGCATTCTGAAAATTGTGAGAGGGGAGGGGTAAATGGTCCCTTTCACCCCTATATCCGGTCCTGATAATAGCTAAAGCAACACCTATAACAGAATGACAATGTACAGTCGCTCAAAAAAGTATCCTAACACTATGGTTGACTAGAGAATTCAGAAAAAATATCTGGCAACGATTTTTTTTAGGAATTAGTGATCTGGCAATCTTCGTGTACGTGACACGAAGATTGCCAGATCACTAATTCCTAAAAAAAATCGTTGCCAGATATTTTTTCTGAATTCTCTAGTCATAGTGTTAGGATACTTTTTTGAGCGACTGTATCAAATTTTTGACATCACTTATGTAATCCTACCACATAATAACTCTTATATTTTTCATTCTAATATTATTGCTGGTGACTCTTGTGCTAATATTTATACTACTGTTTATTTATAAATATATTTCATTTAGAAAGAAAATTATTCTTATTCATTATCAAATATAATAACGTTAATTAAAACAAATAAATTTTCTTCTAAATAAAATATATTTATAGACAAATATTAGTATAAAGATTAGAACAGAATCCACCAGTAATAATATTAGAATCAAAATTTAAGACGTTGCTATACGGTAGGACTACCTAAGCTGACGTCACAAATTTGGTCCTCTTGCTTTCTGTTATAGGAGGTGGCAAAAATGACAGCAGTCGCATCAACAATATATCAATGAAAATAAATGCAGCATAAATCAGTCATGGAAACTATTAAAGTAATACATTAATAGAGATAAGAACATGAACAGAAGTAACGGTAGTAGCAACAAAGTTGATACCTAAACTGTAAATAACAAAAGTAGCTCAAATTTAGAGACAAGTACAAGGACAATAACCGCCAATTCTGATGATGACAGCAACAGTAACAATAGGATTGGGTTGTTTTACCTCTGAGTGGCACTTTTTTGCACACCATGGGCTAAATGGCCAGGCCACAAGGACCCCGAAGGCTCAGAGAAGGTTGGAGGAGGGGGCCCACTGGAACAGCTGTTGGGAGACAGACGGCAGCCTCCCGTCAAGGCCATCCAGCGTGTTCTTTAATGTGCACAGGGTATGGCTCTCCCGCACACGATGCCACGGCTTAACGTCCCATTCGACAGACGGCATCCTTTCCAAGCCCATCAGTGTCCCCTACTGACCGTGGGAAGGGCGGGGAATTCTGCGGAGATAAATCTCAACGCTGACCCAGCTGGGACTCGAACCTGGGAACTACAGATTACGAGCCTGGCGCGCTACCGACTGAGCCACCCCCGCCCCGTAACAATAGGAAAAAACAGCAATAATCGAAATAAAATCAGCGGTAGCAAGTGTAACAAACAACAGACAAAAAAATGACACCATAAAAGATGGCAACTTTAACCAAAATATTCCAAACCGGGGTCAGATCTAGAGGAAGGATGGCTAGGGAAAATCTTCCCTTCCTTTGAGAATTCTAGTAAGGATAATGGAGGCCAGAAATATTAAACTTGTGCACATTTCATGGATTTTTCACAAATTTAAAAAAACCTCTGTAACGAAGGGAAATAGTTACATGGAAATGGAAATCAAGTGTTTTGCTTCCCCTCCCCCCCCCACTCTCCTCCAGCTTAACTCTTTCTGGCTCGATTGCATGGCTAGCTCCCTCCGCCCATTCCGTATTTGTTTATTTCTAGATTCGGGCCTAGTCCCAATAATAATTTTAAACAAAATCGACCGCAGCTATAAACAATAGTAATAATAACAACTGCAACAGGAACTGCAGCCAACAGTAATAATATCAATGACACTAAACAAGAACAGTTGGGTTATTTCGGTTGTTTTACCTCTGAGCGGCACTTTTTTGCACACCATGAGGTAAAGAGCCAGGTCACATGGACCCCAAAGGCTCAGAGAATGTTGGGTAAGGGAACCCAGTGGAACAGCTGTTAGGAGACAGATGATAGCCTCCCGTCAAGGCCATCCAGCGTGTTGTTTAACGTACACAGGGTATGACTCTCCCGCAAAAGGGCAAACGGCTTAACGTCCCATCCGACGGAAGGCGGCCTTTCCAAGCCCATCGGTGTCCCCTACTGACCGTGGGAGGGAATTCTGCGGAGATAAATCTCAACGCTAGCCGACCTGGGACTCGAACCTGCGAACTACAGATTACGAGCCTGGCGCGCTACTGACTTAGCCACCCCTCCCTAACAAAACAGTAGCATTTGTAAAAACAATTTGTGAGCAAAAACGGCATCAACCGTAACCGACTATAATGAAAACAATAATGGTAGAAAAAACGCAGCATTTGTAGCAATAACAATAAAAGGAAACATGATCATCCGTAACTAACAGTAAATAGCAAAAGTAATAGTTAAAAAAAGAACTTAACCAACAATAATAGCAACATTAATGGTAGAAATCAAATCGTAAACAACAAGAGCAATAACGTAAAAATCAACGGTAGCCAACAATAATTACACAATAATGGTAAAAAAACTTAACCAGCAATAATAACAACAATAAAGGTAAAAAAAAGTAACCAAAAATGATAGCAACAATAACGATAAATGTTAGCCAAAAATAATAGCAACAATAATGGCAAAAAAAACATTAATAACAACAATAAAGTTAAAAAAATAATAATAGCAACAATAACGGTAAAAAAATGTAGCCAATAATAGCAATAATAATGACAAAAAAGCAACAGTAACCAACAATAATACAAACAATAATGATAAAAAGGAACTGTAATCAACAAAAATAACAACAATAATGATGAAAACCAACACCAACCAACATAAATAGCAACAATAATAGTAAAAAGCAACCATAACCAACAATAATAACTACAATAATGGCAAAAATTAGCTGTAACCAACAAAAATAACAATAATAATGGTGAAAACCAACACCAAGAGAAATAATGACAATAATGGCCAAAAACAATCGTAACCAACAATAATGGTGAAAAGAGCAATAGTAACGAACAATAATAACAACAACAACGGTAAAACAACAATAACAACAATAACGGTAAAACAACAGTAACCAACAATAATAATTACAACAATGGTGACAAAAACGTAACTAACAACTCTAATAGCACTAACGATAAGGAAAACGTAACCAAAAATAAGGATTATGACCAAATATAATAACAATAAGACATTATGCAAAAAGTCCACTGCAGCTATAATAACAAAAATATAGTAAGTGCAACCATCAACATTATGCAGAAAAGATGTTGGTTGCAGACATTATGCAAAAAAGTCCACTGCAACTATAATAACAACACTAAGAGTAAACAAAAGTATAGTAACTGCAACAAACCACAACAGTGATAATTAGCATTATTAACAAGGCACTACTGGAAAAGCAGCAATAGCAATAATAATAAACAGCAGTAATTACAAACTACTACAATCACCGTCATATATTCAAATAACTAAAATTATTATTTCATGTCTGATTTTCGGATATTTAAATTTCATCCCTCGCTAGTACAATGTTTCTCATTCTTTCCCAATGAATAATATCAGGCACGAAAATCTGGGCTGACGAATCACGGAATGGAAATGCATTCCAAGGAGTACATCGGATGCCGTCTCTGTGTTGATGAGTGAGGTTTTGTGTTACCGTGTATTCAGACGGCGCAACCTTTTAAAATTTATGATCGAAATGCATTTGTGACGCGAATCCTCCACATCTTCCTCCCCGCCCCCCTGCCCAGCATTAATAGATTGGGACAAGCCATAATACAATTTGCTATTCAGATAGGCAAGTTTGATAAGATTTTCGTTTCCTAATGAAGAATCGATAGCCGTGAACCAATTTGGGAAGCGAAGTGGTGAGCCAGCATGTAGCCACCCAATCTGGATCCCCCACCCTCCTCCATCCTCCCATACTTGCCTTATTTAATCATCAGTTTTCACCTAAACTCTTCGTATGCGCAACAAATTAGTTTTGTGTTTAGCAAACTCCGACGACTTAAATGGATTATCTTCGAAGTTGGACACATCCATTAGTTCGTAAATTACAGTTTGATTCTGTGTCTGTATCAAACATTTAACTTCGAATCATGCGCTTTTACCCCCAAAGAAGAAGATTGCTGCAAAAGTTCTCGTTGTTGTTTGGTGGATGAGGAGGATGCTGGCTTGGTGGTGGATGGATTTACCTAGAGGGATTAAAGCTCCGGGATACTGTTGTGTTTGATGCTGAGAGGTTGGAGGAAAAGTTATAAAGAGCCAATCTTCACCCGAACTTTCGATTTAATTACGTGAGTTTGGGGATTAGAACTCCTGATAGAAGTCAAACATAACATGTGGAAGATTACAAATTTACTTCTGAGAGGCACTTTTTCCACATAATGGAATAAATCGCCAGTTCGCAGGGCTTAGGGAAGGTTCGAGAAGGGTTCTACTGGACAGGTGTTTAGTAGGCAGGTGGTGGCCTGCTATCCATTCAGTGTGTTTTTTAACATGTATAGTGTGTAGGTTGGGTTGTTTTACCTCTGACCTGCACGTTTTGCAGACAATGGGCGAAATTGAAAGCTTGAGAGGAAACAAGGACCTCGAGGGCTCAGAAAAAGTAGGGTGACCGGACCCACGAGAAAGCTTAGGAGACAGATGGTAGGCTCTCTTTAAGCCCATCCAGCGTGTTCTTTAACATGCACAGTATATGGGTTGGGTTGCTTTACCACTCAGCGGGGGGCGGGGGGGGGCTCAGTCGGTAGCGCGCCAGGCTCGTAACCTGTAGTTCCCAGGTTCGAGTCCCAGCTGGATAAGCGTTGAGATTTATCTCCGCAAAATTCCTCGCCCTGCCCACGGTCAGTAGGGGACACCGATGGGCTTGGAAAGACCGCCGTCAGTCGGATGGGACGTTAAGCCGTGGCCCCGTGTGTGGGAGAGCCATACCCTATGCACGTTAAAGAACACACTGGATGGCCTTGACGGGAGGCTACCATCTGTCTCCCAACAGCTGTTCCAGTGGGTCCCCTTCCCCAACCTTCTCTGAGCCTTCGGGGTCCATGTGACCTGGTCATTTAGCCCATGGTGTGCAAAAAAGTGCCGCTCAGAGGTAAAACAACCCAACCCAACCCACTCAGCCTCTTTTTTTTTGCACACAATGGAGCAAATAGCCAAGTCATAAATACCATAAGGGTTGAGAGAAGATTGGGCAAGGGCCCCACTGGACAGTTGTTAGGTGGCAGCTGGTAACTTTCCATCAAGGCCATCCAGCGTGTTCTTTAACAGGCACAGGGTATGACTCTAGCGTTGTTTTACTACTCAGAGGCACATTTTTTTAATATAATGCGGCAAATGGCGAGGTCACATGGACCTCAAGTGTTCAGAGAAGGCTAGAGAAGGAACCCACTGGATAGCTATTAGGAAAATGATGGAATCTTCTCTTCAAGGCCGTCCAGCGTGTTCTTTTATGTGCACAGGGTATCACTCTACTGTACAGGGAGCATAGCTTAACGTCCAATCGGACGAGCCGCGGTCTTTCCAATACCATCGGTGTACAGTCGCTCAAAAAAATATCGAACACTATGGTTAATTACAGAATTCAGAAAAAAAATATCTGGCAACGACTTTTTTTAGAAATTAGTGATCTGGCAACCTTTGTGTTAGATTCGTTACCAGATCACTAATTTCTAAAAAAAAACTCGTTGCCAGATGTTTTTTCTGAATTCTGTAATCAACCATAGTGTTCGGATATTTTTTTGAGCGACTGTACCTCTCTGAACGATAAATCTCGACAATAGTACAGATATATATGGAGATATTGGAGACTACATATTACAAGCGTGACGCACTTCCGACTGAGCCATCCCCCGCCCCAATGCTCTGTATCCATGATCATTTCGTAACCATGGTAACATAAGCAATATGCACGGTTATTTATATAACCTTATGAAAAGGGAGCATAAGAAAAGCTATTAGCTTATACAATTCACCATTTACACAAAGTCTGCATTTTATTTTATGTTAAAATGAATTTTGCCTTTTTTGTTGGTGAAATGAACAAATATTAATAATAATTCTCCATAAAAAATCGTTTCTTAACCATGGTAACATAATACAGCTATATTTCGAAGATCATTTTCGTAACCATGGTAACATAATATAGCTATATATTTCGAAGATCATTTTCGTAACCATTGTAACATAATACAGCTATATATCGAAGATCATTTTCGTAACCATGGTAACATAATACAGCTATATATATCGAAGATCGTTTTCGTAACCATGGTAACATAATACAGCTATATATCGAAGATCATTTCCGTAACAATGGCAACAAAATAATGATCTATATCGAGGATCATTTCGTAGCCATGGTAACAAAAAAATGCTCTCTACGGGATAATTTTGTAACCATGGTAACATAATATGATATATATCAAAGATCATTTCGAGATCATTTTTTTCATCATCATTTCAAAGATCATTCATTCTCTATACGAGGATATTTTCGTAACTATAGTAACACAGATAATGGTGATGTGCGGCATGAGATTAACAGACGAATAGGGATTGCTGCCGGGACTTTTAAGAATCTAGGGAGATTGTGGAGAAATAGGCGTATACACCTAAAGACTAAAATTAGACTGTATAATAGTTTGGTTCTTTCTAGGGTTAGTTATGGTAGTGAAACTTGGACGCTGTGTAAGCAAGATAACAGGAAACTAGATGCTTTTGATTCTAGATGCTTACGCAGTATCTTGGGTATTAGGTGGTTTAACTTTGTAACTAATGATGAGGTTAGGCAAAGGAGTTTGCAACCTCCTTTAAGCAGCATATTGTGCAGAGAGAGACTCCGTTGGTTTGGCCATGTTGCCGTATGAATAATTATAGATTGGTGAATAGGGTTATTAACAGTGTGCTTAAAGGCTTCAGAAAGAGGGGAGACCTAGGATGTGGGGGGCAGACAATGTCAAACAGGACCTTGTTAGAATTGGTGTGCAGTGGCCTGATGCAGTAGATGTAGCTCAGGATAGACTTTCTTGGAGAACTAAATTGCACGGTCTGGTTGGACCTCCGTAGCCCATGGCTGCTTGAGGATGATGATGATGATAGTAACATAACATGCTCTATATTGAGGATCATTTCGTTGCCACGGTAACACACTAATGCTCTCTGTAGAAGATACGGAAGATCGTTTAGTAAGCATGGGAACATAATACCACTCTATATCGAAAATCATAATTATAGTAACAGAATAGTAATCTGTATTAAAGATAATTTCGTAACTAAGGTAACAGGTTCCCCCTTCTTCTTCGCAGCCATGAAGCCTCGCATCAGGGACCACTACCACGCCCATCGCCTCTCCTATTGGCTGAACCTGATACCCCGATTACATAGGTCAGGAGACGCCAACGTATCCGCCCAACACCACTTGTTGCACGACCACGACAACCCTTTTACCTACGACGGGGTAGTCAAGCAAGACGACGGGGACTTCAGCACCGTGCCCACCGACTACCCTACATCTGGTTCCGGCGTCACCCTCTTCACTTTACATGACCTCCTGAGGAACTCAACGGACGAATTCGACTCTCATCAGACAACAGTCGGTTCTAAAGATTGGATTCCAGACACGGACTTGGCGACGGACGGAAGCAATCTTAGTGAGCCCCTACTCATCACCACTCATCACGGGGTCTACTCTACAGCGCTTAGCGTCACCATTGCAGTGGGATGCTCTTTGCTCATCCTCAACGTCCTCATCTTCGCAGGGATTTATTATCAGAGGGATAAAGATAACCTGGAGAAGAAACTGCAGAAAGCTTTCTACCAGGTCAGTGAAAGGTTACTAAGTTTTTGTCTCTCACTACCGAAATATGTACACAACTTCCCCATAAGTAAATGACTTGTAATAGGTTTACTTCTCGTGGGTTTCTTCAAGGTTAAAAAGAGCATTTATTTTTTTTCACCTGAAATTTGAAAACGCATAAAAATAGATGTACAGTCGCTCAAAAAAGTATCTAAAAAGTACTATGGTTGATTACAGAATTCAGAAAAAAATATCTGGCAACGATTATTTAAGAAGTGATATTAATATTGAGTAGCCGTCCCATGGCCGAGTGGTTAGCACGCTTGGCTACTGATCTAAGGGACCTGGGTTCGAGCCCCGGGTAAGGCATGGCTGTTTGTGTCGTTTTTCTGCTGAGGGCCTGCCATCCTCTCAGACCTTCTACTATGGCATATAAACTGACAGGCTCCTGTCAGACCTCCGTGGCAAGCAGCTGCTTGAGGGGGTATTTATATATATATATATATTTTATTAATATTGAAGTGTAATTACTGATCTGTAATTACACAAAGGTTGCCAGATCACTAATTTCTAAAAAAAATCGTAGCCAGATATTTTTTCTGAATTCTGTAATAAACTATAGTATTCGGATATTTTTTTCAGGGACTGTACACAACCTGGTACTAATCAAAATGGCTCTTTTAATTGCAAAATTTATCGCACGTTTTTTTAAGGCTAAAAAGAGATCCTTTTAGCCAGCAATTTGAAGACGCATACAAATAGATGTACAAAATCTGGTCATAAGCCTCCGCAAAACTCCCCGCCCTCCCCATGGTCAGTAGGGGACACCGATGGGTTTGGAAAATCCGCCGTCCGTCGGATGGGACGTTCAGCCGTGGCCCCGTGTGCGGGAGAGCCATACACTGTGCACGTTAAAGAACACGCTGGATGGCCTTGACGGGGGGCTACCATCTGTCTCCCAACAGCTGTTCCAGTGGGTCCCCTCCCCAACCTTCTCTGAGCCTTCGGGATCCATGTGACCTGGCCATTTAGCCCATGGTGTGCAAAAAAAGTGCCGCTCAGAGGAAAAATAACCCAACGTTAAAGAACACGCTGGATGGCCTTGACGGGAGGCTACATCTGTCTTCCAACAGCTGTTCCAGTGGGTCCCCTCCCCAACCTTCTCTGAGCCTTCGGGGTCCTTGTGACCTGGCCATTTATCCCATGGTGTGCAAAAAAGTGCCGCTCAGAGGTAAAACAACCCAACCCAACCCTCTGGTCATAAGTAAAATGACTCTTGTAATCGGCCTATACTTTTTTAGGGGGGAAGAAAGCATGGGGGTCATTTTTTATACCCTATGACACTCCCCATGTGACAAGCTTTCATTTGACACACAGCGTACTAATATATACTGCTACGAAGCAAGTAACAAGCAAAACAGCGGATCGCTAGCGCCATGTGGACGAAAATGTAACTAGCGCAGCTATCGCTCGAAGTCTTGAAATCGGCATAGGGAACCGCATTCACAGTTAAATAAATAATAATAAATACCCCCTCAAGCAGCTGCTTGCCACAGAGGTCTGACAGGAGCCTGTCAGTTTATATGCCACAGTAGAAGGTCTGAGAGGATGGCAGGACCTCAGCAGAAAAACAACACACACACACATCCATGCCTTATCTGGGGCTCGAACCCAGGTCCCTTAGATCAGTAGCCAAGCGCGCTAACCACTCGGCCACGGATGGCTAAAAAAATAAAAAAAACCCTCAAGCAGCTGCTTGCCACAGAGGTCTGACAGGAGCCTGTCAGTTTATATGCCACAGTAGAAGGTCTGAGAGGATGGCAGGACCTCAGCAGAAAAAATACATACATCCATGCCTTACCCGGGGCTCGAACCCAGGTCCCTTAGATCAGTAGCCAAGCGCGCTAACCACTAGGCCATGTTAGGGAACAATAAATGGCAACAGTTAATTTGACAGCGATTCTCATTCCCCGTAGGAATAGCATGGTAAATATTTTTGCTTCTAGCAAGCCTCTTGGGCGGGGATGGCTCAGTTGGTAGCGTGCCAGGCTCGTAATCTGTAGTTCCCAGGTTCGAATCCCAGCTGGGTCAGCGTTGAGATTTATCTCCGCAAAATTAACCACGGTCAGTAGGGGACACGAATGAGCTTCGAAAGGCCGCCGTCCGTCGGATGGGACGTTAAGCCGTGGGGCCGTGTGCGGGAAAGCCACACCCTGTGCACGTTAAAGAACACGCTGGATGGCCTTGACGGGAGGCTACCATCTGTCTCCCAACAGCTGTTCCAGTGGGTCTCCACCCCCAACCTTCTCTGAGCCTTCGGGGTCCATGTGACCTGGCCATTTAGGCCATGGTGTGCAAAAATGTGCCGCTCAGAGGAAAAACAACCCAACGTTAAAGAACACGCTGGATGGCCTTAACGGGAGACTACCATCTGTCTCCCAACAGCTGTTCCAGTGGGTCCCCTCCTCCAACCTTCTCTGAGCCTTCGGGGTCCTTGTGACCTGGCCATTTATCCCATGGTGTGCAAAAATGTGCCGCTCAGAGGAAAAACAATCCAACGTTAAAGAACACTCTGGATGGCCTTGACGGCAGACTACCATCTGTCTACCAACAGCTGTTCCAGTGGGTCCCCTCCCTCAACCTTCTCTGAGCCTTCGGGGTCCTTGTGACCTGGCCATTTATCCCATGGTGTGCAAAAAAGTGCCGCTCAGAGGTAAAACAACCCAACCCAACCCTCCGGTCATAAAAGTAAAATGACTCTTGTAATCGGCCTATACTTTTTTAGGGGGGAAGAAAGCATGGGGGTCATTTTTTATACCCTATGACACTCCCCATGTGACAAGCTTTCATTTGACACACAGCGTACTAATATATACTGCTACGAAGTAAGTAACAAGCAAAACACGGATCGCTAGCGCCATGTGGACGAAAATGTAACTAGCGCTGCTATCGCTTCACGTCTTGAAATCGGCATAGGGAACCGCATTCACAGTTAGAGAACAATAAATGGCAACAGTAAATTTGACAGCGATTCTCATTTTCCGTAGGAATAGTATGGTAAATACTTTTGCTTCTAGCAAGCCTCTTGGGAGGGGGTGGCTCAGTCGGTAGCGCGCCAGGCTCGTAATCTGTAGTTCCCAGGTTCGAGTCCCAGCTGGGTCAGCGTTGAGATTTATCTCCGCAAAATTCCCCGCCTTGCCCACGGTCAGTAGGGGACACCGATGGGCTTGGAAAGGCTGCTGTCCGTCGGATGAGACGTTAAGCCGTGGCTCCGTGTGCGGGAGAGCCATACCCTGTGCACGTTAGAACACGCTGGATGGCCTTGACGGGAGGCTACCATCTGTCTCCCAACAGCTGTTCCAGTGGGTCCCCTCCCCCAAGCTTCTCTGAGCCTTCGGGGCTCTTGTGACCTGGCCATTTAGGCCATTGTGTGAAAAAAGAGTGCCGCTGAGAATTAGAAAATGCAACGTTAAAGAACACGCTGGATGGCATGCAGATGGTGCTACCATCTGTTTCCCAACAGCTGTTCCAGTGGGTCCCCTGTCCCAACCTTCTTTGAGCCTTCGGGGTCCATGTGACCTGGCCATTTAGCCCATGGTGTGCAAAAAAGTGCCGCTCAGAAGTAAAACAACCCAACCCTAGCAAGCCCCCCTTTTGGACTTTCGACCTGAAATTTGGCACTGCAATCCGGACCACAACCAGAAACATTCTCTGAAAATTTGGAGCATGTACGTTGATTTCCCGATGAGTTGTGGCTGCCAAAGACAGACAGACAGATATCTTGTTTTGTTATATAGATAGGCTCTGGAGCAAATTTGTTGAAGAAGATATGGGCTAACCTTAACCAGGGAATACATTAAATCCATTTATGATCTGTGATCTATTGATGATGTCATCAAAATATCTGTCGTGGCATTTCATCAATAATATAGTTTTTTCCGCGGTCTTGGGGTGTTTGTGACCTGGCCGTTTATCTCATTATGTACTAAACAGTGGTGTTCAGATGTAAACAACCCAGAAAAAAGTTTTGGATTGTTTTACCTCTGAACGGCACTTTTTTGCAGAAAATGGGCTAAATGGCCAGGTCACAAGAACCCCGAAGGATGGGGGAGGGGCCTCACTGGAACAGTTGTTGGGAGACAGATGGTAGCCTCCCGTCAAGGCCATCCAGCGTGTTCTTTTACGTGCAGAGGGTATGGCTCTCCCATACACGGGACACGGCTTAACGTCCCACCCGACGGACGGCGGCCTTTCCAAGCCCATCGGTGTCCCCTACTGACCGTTGGCAGGGCGGGGAAATTTGTGGAGATAAATCTCAACGCTGACCCAGCTGGGACTCCAACCTGGAAAGTGCAGATCAGCAGCCTGGCGCTCTACCGACTGAGCCATCCTCGCCCCCCCCCCCCCCCCCCCTCAGAAAAAAGTTCAACGCTTTCAAATTTAACTGAGTTGAGCACTAGGGATGTGTTATTTTTTTTTCTGCATATTAGAGATACAAAAACAAGGTAGTATTTCTTTTCTTTTTGGAGGGGCGGGGACGGCTCAGTCGGTAGCGCGCCAGGATCGTAATCTGTAGTTCCCAGGTTCGAGTCCCAGCTGGGTCAGCGTTGAGATTTATCTCCGCAAAATTTCCCGCCCTGCCGACGGTCAGTAGGGGACACCGATGGGCTTGGAAAGGCCGCCTTCCGTCGGATGGGACGTTAAGCCGTGGCCCCGTGTGCGGGAGAGCCATACCCTGTGCACGTTAAAGAACACGCTGGATGACCTTGACGGGAGGCTACCATCTGTCTCCCAACAGCTGTTCCAGTGGGTCCCCTCCCGAACCTTCTCTGAGCCTTCGGGGTCCATGTGACCTGGCTATTTAGCCCATGGTGTGTAAAAAAAGTGCCGCTCAGAGGTAAAACAACGCAACCGAACCTTTTCTTTTTGTGGCTGGGGTGACTCAGTCGTTTTCTCGCCAGGCTCGTAATCTGTAGTTCCCAGGATCCAGTCCAAGCTGGGCCAGCATTAAGATTTAATTCTGCAAAACTCCCAGTATTGCCCTCGATCAATAGGCGAGGCCAATGAGCTTGAAATAGCCGCTGTCCGTAGAATGGGAATAAAGACATGGTCTCGTATATGAGAGATCCTATGCACGTTAAAGAATACGCTGGATGGCCTTGACCAGAGAATACCATCTGTGTCCTATCAGCTATCCAGTGGATCTCCTAACCTAACCGGGGCGGGGTGGCTCAGTCGGTAGCGCGCCAGGCTCGTAATCTGTAGTTCCCAGGTTCGAGTCCCAGTTGGGTCAGCGTTGAGATTTATCTCCGCTGAATTCCCCGCCCTGCCCACGGTCAGTAGGGGACACGATGGGCCTGGAAAGACCGCCGTCCGTCGGATGGGACGTTAAGCCGTGGCTCCGTGTGCGGGAGAGCCATACCCTGTGCACGTTAAAGAACACGCTGGATGGCCTTGACGGGAGGCTACCATCTGTCTTCCAACAGCTATTCCAGTCGGTCTCCTCCCCCAACCTTCTCTGAGCCTTCGGGGTCCATGTGACCTGGCCATTTAGTCCATTGTGTGCAAAAAAGTGCCGCTCAGAGGTAAAACAACCCAACCCTAACCTAACCCTCTCTGAGCATTCGGGGTCTTTGTGACCTGGCTATTTAGCAAATTGTGTACACTGCCCACGACCGGTAGATTACTCCGATAGGCTTGGAAAAGCCGCCGTCCGTAGGATGGGACGTAAACCGTGGCAACGTGTGCGGGAGAACCGTGCACGTTAAAGAACACGCTGGATGGCCTTGACGAGATGTTAACATCTGTCTCCCGACAGCTATTCAGTGGGTCCTCTCCCCCAATCATGTCTGAGCCTGCGGGGTCCTTGTTACCTACCATTTAACCCACTGTGTGTAAAACTGTCTCAGAAGTAGAACAAGCCAACCACTTATGTTTTTATCCCTTGTGAAAGATGAATGGCAGCAATGGAATCATTTCATTGTTTAACGGGATTCCTTCTAGTTTTAATGACGTCAACAATTCGATAAAGCAGAAAAGATAAATTGATTTTTGAAATCAGAAAGGAAACCCGCGAATCGATCTTACATGATGTTGGCAATAGATTCTCAACGATAATAACAACAATGTCCCTTGGAATGGTATTATTGCCATAACAACCAATATACTGGTTGTTATGGCAACTGATGACAGCGAGACGCCAACGTATGAAGACGTTGGACAGAAATGATTGTTGAAGTAATAACGTGTACATGCCAGAAGTACCTCTATTGAATTGGACTGAACAGCTTACGAACAGGGGAATGTAAAATTCATTTAAATATGTTTTCTTTTCAAAACCTTTACAAATACAGAATCACCTTAAATTTTTCGACAATTGGGTTACCTTTGATCGTTTTTTTTTCACACAATGGGCTCAATGGCCAGGTCACAAGGACCGCGAAGGCTCAGAGACCCTTGTGGGAAGTTGACCACTGGACAGCCATTAGGAGACGGATGGTAGCCTCCCGTCAAGGCCATTAAGCGTGTTCTGTAACTCGCACATAGTATGGCTCTCCCACACATGGTGGCACGGCTTAAAGTCCCATCCGACGGGGGGCGGGGTGGCTCAGTCGGTAGCGCGTCAGGCTCGTAATCTGTAGTTCCCAGGTTCGAGTCCCAACTGAGTCAGCGTTGAAATTTATCTCCGCAAAATTCCTCGCCCTGCCCACGGTCAGTAGGGGACACAGATGGGCTTGGAAAGACCGCCTCCGTCAGATGGGACGTTAAGCCGTGGACCCGTGTTTGGGAGAGCCATACATTGTGCACGTTAAAGAACACGCTGGATGGCCTTGATGGGAGGCTACCATCTGTCTCCCAACAGCTGTTCCAGTGGGTCCCCTCCCCAAACCTTCTCTGAGCCTTCGGGGCCCATGTGACCTGGCCATTTAGCCCATTGTGTGCAAAAAAGTGCCGCTCAGAGGTAAAACAACCCAAACATCCCATCCGACGGACGGCGTCATTTGCAAGCCCATCGGTATCATCAGTGATGACACGAATGATGAGATTTATCTCCATAAAACTCCCCGGCCTGCCCACTGCCAGTAGTGGTATTGACCCTGGGCAGGGCGGGAATTTTACGGAGATAAATCTCATCACTAGCCCAGTTGAGACTCGAACCAAGGAACTGCAGATTACGATCTTGGCGCGCTATCGATTGACCCCCCCCCCCTCCTTTTTTGACAATGAATTTAAATCTAAACTTTCTCGTGGTAAAAACAGAACTCTACAATCTAATGATTATTTCGAACTTCCAAAAATATTAAACTATTATGGTAACTATTCAAGGGCGTATACAGCACCTTGCGTGTTTAATCAATTACCAAAAGAAATTAATTTTATTAAACAAATTTGAATAAATCAAAACTAAGACTAGAATTTTTATTTTTTCAAGGCGCAAAAATCAACGTTAAGAACTGAATAATCGCAATGGAGTTTCCACTGAAATATCACATCGATAATATTAAGTGTTTGATGATATTATTTTAGGTTAGGTTGTTTTACCTCTGAGCGGCATCTTTTTGCACACCATGTTCAAATGGCCAGGTCACAAGGACTCCGAAGGCTCAGAGAAGGTTGGGGGCCCACTGGAACAGCTGTTGGAAGACAGATGGTGTCCTCATGTCAAGGCCATCCAGCGTGTTCTTAACATGCACATGATATAGCACATGATATGGCTGGGTTGGGTTGGGTTGTTGTACCTCTGAGCGGCACTTTTTTGCACACCATGGGCTAAATGGCCAGGTCACATGGACCCCGAAGGCTCAGAGAAGGTTGGGGGAGGGGACCCACTGGAACAGCTGTTGGGAGACAGATGGTAGCCTCAGTCAAGGCCATCCAGCGTGTTCTTTAACGTTGGGTTGTTTTACCTCTGAGCGTCACTTTTTTTCACACCATGGGGCTAATTGGCCAGGTCACAAGGACCCCGAAGGCTCAGAGAAGGTTGGGGGAGGGGACCCACTGGAACAGTTGTTGGGAGACAGATGGTAGTCTCCTGTCAAGGCCATCCAGCGTGTTCTTTAAAGTGCACAGGGTATGGCTCTCCCGCACACGGGGCCACGGCTTAACGTCCCATCCGACGGACGGCGGTCTTTCCAAGCCCATCGGTGTCCCCTACTGACCATGGGCAAGGCGGGGAATTTTGCGGAGATAAATCTCAACGCTGACCCAGCTGGGACTCGAACCTGGGAACTACAGATTACGAGCCTGGCGCGCTACCGACTGAGCCACCCCCGTCCCTCCCACACACGGGGCCATGGCTTAATGTCCCATCCGACGGGCAATGGCCTTTCAAGTCCATCGGTGTCCGATACTGATTGTGAGCAGGATGGGGAATTTTGCGGAGATAAATCTCAATGCTGACCGAGCTGGGACTCAAACCTGGAAACTGCAGATTACGAGCCTGGCGCGCTACCGACTGACAACCCGACATTACTTTAAACCAGGGGTTGTCAAAGGGTGTGCCACGAGATTCATCAGGTGTGCCACGAAATGTCGGATGAGATTGCAGATAAAAGGAAATTTATAAACCTCTTTTCTTGTTGCTTTGTGCCACTGATTGTTTATTCGACTTTTTCGTGTAATTCACAAAAAAAAATCCATATATGATCTTAATGTTAAAACCAAAGGTAACACAAATATGCCCATATCATGTACGGCATATGCACTAACCACAAGGCATGTGAGAACGTGCCAGCAAGTTTTAGTGTGCCGCGAGTATCGACGGCGAAATTTTGTGTCGTGAGTTGGGTTGGGTTGTTTTACCTCTGAGCGGCACTTTTTTTGCCTACCATATGCTAAATGTCCAGGTCACATGGACCCCGAAGGCTCAGAGAAGGTTGGGGGAGGGGACCCATTGTAACAGCTGTTGGAAGACAGATGGTAGCCTCCCGTCAAGGCCATCCAGCGTGTTCTTTAACGTTGGGTTGTTTTTCTTCTGAGCGGCACTTTTTTGTACACCATGGGCTAAATGGCCAGGTCACAAGGACCCTGAAGGCTCAGAGAAGGTTGGGGGAGGGGATCCACTGGAACAGCTGTTGGGAGACAGATGGTAGCCTCCCGTCAACGCCATCCAGCGTGTTCTTTAACGTTGGGTTGTTTAACCTCTGAGCGTCACTTTTTTGCACACCATGGACTAAATGGCCAGGTCACATGGACACCGAGGGCTCAGAGAAGGTTGGGGGAGGGGACCCACTGGAACAGCTGTTGGGAGACAGATGGTAGCCTCCCGTCAACGCCATCCAGCGTGTTCTTTAACGTTGGGTTGTTTTACCTCTGAGCGTCACTTTTTTGCACACCATGGACTAAATGGCCAGGTCACATGGACCCCGAGGGCTCAGAGAAGGTTGGGGGAGAGGACCCACTGGAACAGCTGTTGGGAGACAGATGGTAGCCTCCCGTCAACGCCATCCAGCGTGTTCTTTAACGTTGGGTTGTTATACCCCTGAGCGTCACTTTTTTGCACACCATGGACTAAATGGCCAGGTCACATGGACCCCGAGGGCTCAGAGAAGGTTGGGGGAGGGGACCCACTGGAACAGCTGTTGGGAGACAGATGGTAGCCTCCCGTCAAGGCCATCCAGCGTGTTCTTTAACGTTGGGTTGTTTTACCTCTGAGCGGCACTTTTTTGCACACCATGGACTAAATGGCCAGGTCACATGGACCCCGAGGGCTCAGAGAATGTTGGGGGAGAGGACCCACTGGAACAGCTGTTGGGAGACAGATGGTAGCCTCCCGTCAAGGCCATCCAGCATGTTCTTTAACGTTGGGTTGTTTTACCTCTGAGCGGCAGTTTTTTGCACACCATGGACTAAATGGCCAGGTCACATGGACCCCGAAAGCTCAGAGAAGGTTGGGGGAGGGGACCCACTGGAACAGCTGTTGGGAGACAGATAGTAGCTTCACGTCAAGGCCATCCAGCGTGTTCTTTAACGTGCACAGGGTATGGCTCTCTCGCACACGGGGCCACGGCTTAGCGTCTCATTCGACGGATGGATTAAAATGTGCAAAAAAATCCTTATTTAATTTGTTTAATATTGAACTACAAACCATTTAATTCTAAAAAAATACAAAATAAATTAATTCATTTATTTGAATATTTTTATGATTTTTCCTACGCATTCTTACCTATTGTAATTATTATTATTATTATTACATTTCCTGTGGAAGATATACATGGAATATGGATGCTTTTGGCTACTGATCAATAGCGCCTGGGTTCGAACCCCTGATAAGTAATGCATACTTTAGTTGTCTCTCACCTGAGGTCTCCCTTTCCTCGCAGAGATTCCACTGTAAGGTATTAAACCAACACCTTCTATAACATAAGGCCAGTGGACAAAATTTATGACGTCAGCTTAAGTAATCCTACCATATACACAATTCTTATATTTTAGTTCTAATATTACTACTGGTGGACTCTTGCTAATCTTTACACTAATGTTTATCTATATACATATATATTTCATTCAGAAAGAAATTATTCGTATTTATTATCAAACATCATAATGCTAATTAATACAAATGTTTTTCTCGTAAATAAAATATACAGTCGTATCAGAATCATATAAAAAGATCAATGCAAGACGCATTGTCCTTTTTATATCCCTAGATTCTACATTGCGTGATAATTTTTTTATATATTTCCGCAGAACTCCGCTCCCTGACCTCGGTCAACAGAGGACACCGATGGGATTGGAAAGGCCGCTGCCCATCGCATGAGACGTAAATCCCTGACGTCGTGTGCGGGAGAGCCATACTCTGTGCAGATTAAAGTATACGCTGGATGGCTTTAACGGGATGATATCGTTTGTCTCCCAACCTTTGTCCAGTGTGTCCCCTCACACAACCTTCTCTGAGCCATTGGGGTTCTTGTGACCTTGACATTTAGCGAATTGTGTGCGAAAAAGTGCCGCTCAGAGATAGACCAACCGAAACCGATTTTCTTTCTTTGTTTTGTTTCTTTTATATATATATATATCTTTTTTGCAAATTTGTGTGATAATTATCAAAACAACTATTATTTTATATTATTATTAAATATTTGAAAAGTAATTACTGAAATTTTCAAAATAAATATCAGACTGTTTAATTTCAAAATAAATATTTTTAATTAAAACACATCTACGCTGCAATCTAGGAACTGTTGCGTTTCCTCATTTACAAGCTGAATCATCATCGCATTATGTAGCCGTGGACGTCTCCAAAGCCATATTTTTAATTCTAGCGAAAAATTTTGTCATAAAATATTTATCTTTCCACTCTAACACTCGAATGATTATTATCTTAATCACTTTTTTTTGGTTCATAAATTCTTTATAACGGAACGCTTTGTCGTGTAGTCGAGGAAAATTACATCCACCAATTATTAATGCCGAAGATATTGCACAAAATTTCCCATAGGCCTAAATCATTAATCAACACAAAATACAGTTTCGCTGTTAGAATTTTCAGTAAACCTCTAAACATGGGAATTTATAACGGTTGAGTGCATCATGTTTATGTTCTCTAATGTAACAGATTAACCAGCAGGTAAACTTCTCCTGTATGACGTCAGCAATAGATTCTCAACGAAGATAGCAACGATGTCCCTTGGAATTCTATTATTGATTTAACAACTAGTCTACTGTCAGACTGGTTGTTATGGCAACTGACAGCCAAAGTAATAATGTAGTGCCAAACTAGAGAAGAGCCATTTATATAATATAGGTCACTTGATAGTGATCTAACGAAATTATTTCTTAAATAAACAGTTTTTTTAACAATATATTGGTAGCAATTTTATTTAAATTTTTTTAAAATGTCTATAAATATTTAAATAAAATTGTATAAAATAAGTTACTTAACAGAAATCCCCTGGCTGAGTGGTTAGCGTGCTTGACTACAGCTCAAAGGGGGTTCAAGCACATAACAGAATTTTTTAGGGAGGAAGGGGGCCCCGAGAATTCAGTTTTGGGGAGGTTCCGAGAATTGTTTTCTGGGGGTCCTAGAATTAAGTTATTGGGAGGCACCGAGAATTTATCATTGGAGGGGGGAGGAGGCCTGAGAATAAGGCTTGAATAGGGTTTCCCAATTACTAAAATATTCCACAAAATATGAAAAATTAAAATGATATTCTATAAGAAATCATTTTACATATGTTTTCCACATTTTGTTTAAAAACTTTAATTCTATTTTTATATAATTTTACAGATATTTTAACTTTCATTCTACTTTTATATAATTTTTGCCACGATTTTTTGAGTTTCATTTTAATTTTTTTGTTTTCTTGAGTTTTTTTTATTTTTTGTTTTAATTCTACATAATTTCCAGTGTTTCTGAATTTTCATGAGAAATAAAAAAAAATTTTCGCGGTTTTAAATTTTTGTTCTAATTTTATACAACTTTTAATCGTTTTCCGGGTTTTTTTAATTTTCATTCTATTTTTATACAATTTTTACTCTTTTATAATTTTTATTCTAATTTTATATATTTTATCGCGTTTAATTTTTATTCTAATATGATATAATTTCACTGTATTTTCTAAATTTTCATTCTATTTTTTTTTTCACGTTGCTTTTAATTTTCTTTTTAATAATATATAATTGCCGCGTTTTTTAATTTTCATTCTAATTTTATATCATTGCCGCGTTTTTAGTTTTCTTTATAATTTTATAAAATTTTTGCCTTTTTATTTTTTATTTCAAATTTATATATTTTTTCGTGTTTTACAATTTTTATTCTACTTTGACATTATTTTCACGCGTCTTTTAAATTTTCATCCTAATATTTTATATTTTTAATTTACATAATTTCACTGTTTTTTTAATTTTAATTTTACCCTACTTTCCGATATCTTCTAAATAACTTTCACTTTATTTAATTTTCAACCCCCTTTTTTTGTCAAAAGAAGCGGCAAGAAAATTGCACAAAATGAAATAAAAAGAAAACGCAGGAAAAAAATTTAAAATCAATCGGTAAAGCCATGTTTATCCTGAGGGGAAGTACGTTACAGATATATCTTTGCGATATATTTAAAGTTAAAGAAACGTAGATTTCATTCGAAATATCAATCATACTTTCCTACGTACAGTCGCTCAAAAAATATCCGAACACTCTGGTTAATTAAAGAATTCAGAAAAAATTATCTGCAAACGATTTTTTTTTAGAAATTAGTGATCTGGCAACCTTCGTGTACAGCACACGAAGGTTGCCAGATCTTGTTTTTCATAAACCAGGGATTTATTTTGGAAGCTCTGAAGCCTCCTGACTTGGTGTTGGTAGTATTACCCCACACCGGTGAAGCATATTTCAGGACTGGCCGCAGAAGAGTCTTATAACGAAATAATTTCTTTTCTGGAGGCAGTTTCGAGCTCCACCCTATCAGGGGTGCAAGTTGACATCTGACGATTTAAGCCTTTGAGAGCACGTGATCAATATGTGCATTCCAACAAAGTCTTTAAAGTAGAATGACATCAAGGTATTTCCCCGTTAGTGTCCAGAATACTTCAGTTCCAAAGCGTTTAGGATTGGATTGTTTTACCTCTGAGCGGCACTTTTTTGCACACCATGGGCTAAATGGCCAGGCCACAAGGACCCCGAAGGCTCAAAGAAGGTTGGGGGAGGGGACCCATTGAAACAGCTGTTGGGAGACAGATGGTAGTCTCCCGTCAAGGCCATCCAGCGTGTTCTTTAACGTTGGGTTGTTTTACCTCTGAGCAGCATTTTTTTGCAAACCATGGGCTAAATGGCCAGGTCACATGGACCCCAAAGGCTCAGAAAAGGTTAGGGGAGGGGACCCACACGAACAGCTGTTGGGAGACAGATGGTAGCCTCCCATCAAGGCCATCCAGTGTGTTCTTTAACGGGGGTTGTTTTACCTCTGAGCGGCACTTTTTTGCACACCATGGGCTAAATGGCCAGGCCACAAGGACCCCGAAGGCTCAAAGAAGGTTGGGGGAGGGGACCCACTGAAACAGCTGTTGGGAGACAGATGGTAGCCTCCCGTCAAGGCCATCCAGCATGTTCTTTAACGTGCACAGGGTATGGCTCTCCTGCACACGGGGCCACGGCTTAACGTCCCATCCGACGGACGGCGGCCTTTCCAAGCCCTTCGGTGTCCCCTACTGACCGTGGGCAGGGCGGGGAAATTTTGCGGAGATAAATCTCAACGCAGACTCAGCTGGGACTCGAACCTGGGAACTACAGATTACGAGCCTGGCGAGCTACCGACTGAGCCACCCCCGCCCCTAAGGCGTTTAGGAGAATTAGGATTAACGATCTACTTTCTAGAGAAAAGAATTTACTGGCATTTTTCTGGAAACCCCTTTGGACTACCAGCGCTCTACTTTTGTCCATCCTAAGCTGCAACCTTTTGATAGACAGGCTGGAGCTCAGAGAGTAGAGCAATGTCATCAGCGTTAAATGCGATGTCCCTTTTTTATATATTTTTTAAATAAAGACTCAAAAGAGTAATGTCTGATTTTTTTTCTATTTTGTTTTTTACATAAAGATTCATATTTCAATGTTGAGACAGAAATTCACTCAGAGAAATTGACTCTATATTTACATACATATTTAATACATAATATTTTTAGAGTATAGATCAGTTTTATAAATTTTCTCTTTATTTTTGTTCAAAGCTTTTAGTCTTTTAGAGCCGTCTTTTGCCTCACTAATCAGTTTATTCACTAATCCGTACTCCTCTTTACCCTAATTTATCCGGATTAATGAGGGATTACTGGATATTTCATTTTAAATCACTTAGAGTCGCTAACTTATAAATAACACGTTAATTATTTTACTACCACTATTATTTTAATTACTAAAATTACATAGTAGTGTAAAATGTTTAAGTGTAAGACCCATCAGTATATATATGTATTCTTCTGGAAAGTATCCATCGCGGTACAGATAAAATGAACATTTATTACTCTATGAGTTTTGCCATAATAGCAAATATCGCTGTGTGATAAAGTCATAGAACGTATAAATAATAAAGTGAACAGCTCTGAGGGCTCATAGAAGGTCGGGAGAAGGGGACCAACTAGACAGCTGTTAAGAGACACTAAATGGTCCGGTCACAAGGGCCCCGAGGGCTCAGAGAATGTCGGGAAAAGGGACTCACTAGAAGACTAAGAGACACCAAAATGGTCAGGTCACAAGGATACCGAGGACACAGAGAAGGTCGGGGGAAGGGGACCCACTAGACAGCTGTTATGAGAGAATGTCCGGAGAAGGGTACCAATTAGACAGCTGTTAAGAGACCTTATATAGTCAGGTGACAAGGACATGGGCTCAGAGAAGATCGTGGGTAGGGGACCAACTAATCACATCTTAAGAGACACTAAATGGTCAAGTTACAAGGGCCCCGAGGACTCCGAGAATGTCGGGAGAATGGGACCCACTAGACAGCTTTTAAGAGACAAATGCAGCCTTCCATTAAAGTCATCCAGCCTGCTCTTTAATGTGCGCAGGGTATGTTTCTCCCACACATGGGGAAACGGCTTATCGTCCTATCTGATGGCCGACTTCCTTTCCACACCCACCGGTGTCCCCTACTGATCGAGTGCAGGGTCGAGTGCCCCTTTATATACCTCACATTACTACTGATCGAGTGCCCCTTTATATACCTCACATTACGGGTGACGTCGTCCCTCTGATATACTTAAGGCGCATTGCCTGCACTCCAGTCGCCGTCAGTGTTTCCATTATTTTGATAAACCCCTGTATATTCTTTAGGTATGGATAGTAAGGGATACATATAATCAGTAAGCATTCAAGGTCTATGTCTAAATATTAAGGGATATAGTCTCTATAAAATAAATAATAAAATATATAGGGTCGCGTATAAGTAGTAAGAGATATAAGCTCTATGTATATGATGTAGTCTCTCTTATTATAGATAAGGAAAGAGCCTCCACATTTAAATAATAAGGGATATAGACTTTAAAGGATATAGTAAAGGATATTGTATCTACGTATGAATAGAGGTATAGGCTATATATATACAAATGGTAAAAGATATAGATTTGTAAAAATAGTAAGGGATATAGGCTCTACATGTAAACAGTAAGCATTCAACGTCTATGTCTAAATATTAAGGGATATAGTCTCTATAAAATAAATAATAAAATATATAGGCTCGCGTATAATTAGTAAGAGATATAAGCTCTATGTATATGATGTAGTCTCTCTTATTATAGATAAGGAAAGAGCCTCCACATTTAAATAATAAGGGATATAGACTTTAAAGGATATAGTAAAGGATATTGTCTCTACGTATGAATAGAGGTATAGGCTATATATATAAATGGTAAATGATATAGGTTTGTAAAAATAGTAAGGGATATAGGCTCTTTCTATTCAAGGTTCAAGATTCAAGGTATTGTAAAATCAGGTTGAAATTAGCCTCCAATGAGGGGTTCCCTACACCAGAATCTTCCTCTAAATAGTAAGGATGCAGGCTTCATGTAAGAATAGTAATGGAAAAAGATGCATTCTTAACTGATTTACTGTTTCAAAAGTGCTTTTGTGATCCCTTCGTTTCTTCGATTCTTGCACTAGTCCTTTCTGGTTTACTCTTTTTATTATCATCATCGCCTTTTGGAAGAAATTCGCTGAAGTACGAATGAGCTAACCTTAGACAGGAACTGCATTAAACCATTTTATGATATTTGATCTATAAGGACAGATATGCTTGGAGAATTAAACTGCACGGTCTGGTTGGACCTCCGTAGCCCATGGCTGCTTGAGGATGATAATGATGAATATATATATTTAAAAAACAAAAACATTTTTCTGTTAATACACTGTTTAGGCCTTATATGATATAGGCGGCTTTGTCCAGGGCCGATACGTAATAGGCAGAGAAAGACGACCCAATACCAGTGCTTGCAGCGCCGCCTTTAAAAGCCGGCCTTAATTCTCATTTTCCCACTAACTTTCAAAATGAGTGGACCTGTTCCTTTGCAGTTTTGCTTCTGACAGTTATTTGTTGTTGTTTTTTTATTGCCGTTTATGAAAAAACATTTATTAAGATTATTTAAGAATATTATAGAATAATCTACAATTGACTGCCGGCTTTTAAAAAAATACCTATCTGTATAGTTTTAAAACTGTTATTTAAATTAATATTTGCAGCAAATTTATTAAACGAATGCTCGTCTGGAGTACTAGCAGCATTTTTGTGCTATAACACGCATATATTCGAAGTTGTCTATCGAACCTGGAGGGGCGGGGGTGGCTCAGTCGGTAGCGCGCCAGGCTCGTAATCTACAGTTCCCAGGTTCGAGTCCCAGTTGGGTCAGTGTTGAGATTTATCTCCGCAAAATTCCCCGCCCTGCCCACGGTCAGTAGGGGACACCGATAGGCTTGGAAAGGCCGCCGCCAGTCGGATGGGACGTTAAGCCGTGTCCCCGTGTGCGGAGAGCCATACCCTGTGCAAGTTAAAGAACACGCTGGATGGCCTTGACGGGAGGCTACTATCTGTCTCCCAACAGCTGTTCCAGTGGGTCCCCTCCCCCAACCTTCTCTGAGCCTTCGGGGTCCATGTGACCTGGCCATTTAGCCCATGGTGTGCAAAAAAGTGCCGCTCAGAGGTAAACAACCCAACCTTTTAGTCTCCTTCACAGCTATCCGAGTCCCAGCTGGGTCAGCGTTGAGATTTATCTCCGCAAAATTTCCCGCCCTGCCCACGGTCAGTAGGGGACACCGATGGGCTTGGAAAGGCCGCCGTCCTTCGGATGGGACGTTAAGCCGTGGCCCCGTGTGCGAGAGAGACATACCCTGTGCACGTTAAAGAACACGCTGGATGGCCTTGACGGGCTATCATCTGTCTCCCAACAGCTGTTCCAGTGGGTCCCAACCTTCTCTGAGCCTTCGGGGTCCATGTGACCTGGTCATTTAGCCCATGGTGTGCAAAAAAGTGCCGCTCAGAGGTAAAACAACCCAACCCTCCCATAACAGAAGGCCCTACAAATAAGTTATGACGTCACCATAGGTAGTCCTAAACCTCTACATTCCTTGAATATTTATTTTTATTATTAATCTTTATATTAATGTTTATTTAAAAATATACCTTTTTTGGAGGGGGAATAAATTTTTTTGCATTTATTAGCTTTAGCATAAGGCTGATAAATACAAATAATGATTTTTTTAAAATAAATAATGCATTTTTAAAAATAAACATTGGTATAAAAATATACTAGAAATATCTAGATATTTAGGACTACATATTGGGATAACAGGCAACGTATGAGGCTGCCAAGGTTCCCGTATTCCGTTGTCCTGCTGGGACTACCTATCCTGACGTCATAGCGTAGCTGTACGGCCTCCTGTATAAAAAATGTTGATACACATGGCTCTGCCCTGGGCCAGTGAGGTTCCATTAAATTCTTTATTATAACAATACAGGACATTGACTCAATCACAAAAATTTGAACCCTGAGACAGTCAGAACCTAAACTTAAATGTCCCAACTTTCCATGTCCATAGCTAGAGGAGGGGCGGGAGTGGCTCAGTCGGTAGAGCGCCAGGCTCGTAATCTGTAGTTCCCAGGTTCGTTGTTGGGTTGGGTTGTTTTACCTCTGAACGGCACTTTTTTGCACACCATGGGCTAAATGGCCTGGTCACAGGGACCCCGAAGGCTCAGAGAAGGTTGGGGGAGGGGACCCACTGGAACAGCTGTTGGGAGACAGACAAGACAGCCTCCCGTCAAGGTCATCCAGCGTGTTCTTTAACGTGCACAGGGTATGTCTCTACCGCACACGGGGCCACGGCTTAACGTCCCATCCGACGGACGGCGGCCTTTTCAAGCCCATCGGTGTCCCCTACTGACCGTGGGCAGGGCGGGGAATTTTGCGGAGATAAATCTCAACGCTGACCCAGCTGGGACTCGAACCTGGGAACTGCAGATTACGAGCCTGGCGCCTACCGACTGAGCTACCCCCGCCCCTCCCAGGTTCGAGTCCCAGCTGGGTCAGCATTGAGATTTAGCTCCTCAAAATTCCCCGTCTTGCCCACGGTCAGTAGGGGACACCGATGGGCTTGGAAAGGCCGCCGTCCGTCGGATGGGACATTAAACCGTGGCCCCGTGTGCGGGAGAGACATACCCTGTGCACGTTAAAGAACACGTTGGATGGCCTTGACGGGAGGCTACCATCTGTCTCCCAACAGCTGTTCCACTGGGTCCCCTCTCCCAACCTTCTCTGAGCCTTCAGTGACCTGGCCATTTAGCCCATTGTGTGCAAAAAAGTGCTTCTCAGAGGTAAAACAACCCAACTCATTGCTAGAGACTAAACCTTCTGAAACCATAAAGCGACCGGAAATTATATAGTACGTGAAACATTTATCAGAAAAGCACAGATTACGTCAAATAATTTATGGAGTTTCTGTCTAAAATCTTTCTGCCCATTTCCCTTTGTACTTCTGTAAGAAGTTTGCGACGACATCAATAAAATATTCCAATGGGAATAATTTATCAGAGAGAACGGCTGAGTAGTATTAGCATCAGTGAGTCGATAACTCAGTTGAAGAATTTTAATTTTACAAAGCCATTGATTGCTGTGGTGGTTCTGTGAAATGAGAAAGGCAGGAATTCCCTGGAGAAATCTTTAACAGACATGGCTGGAGCTGAAACCCAAAATTAGAGAGACATAATCTGTTTCGTCTGAAATTTCTTTATATGTATATCTCATTATTGTTCTTTTCTATGTCGCAATATAAGCCTTATTATTTTTTTCGTGTTTGATGACTTGGGAACTTTAACGTTCCTTTTAGTTTGGGTAGAAAATTACTCATTATGTTATTGCCTTCATGAAATCAAGGATTTTATTGTTGAACTAGGGCAAAGAAAATTATTCTCTTATTATTAAAAAAAGAATTAATTCTCGTTTCGTTCTTCTTAGACAGGCAAATAATGTGCCTTATTGATAAAAATAAACTTATTGCATTGTTAGTTGCAGTAATTCGGGAATTCCTTTCTTATTCTTAACCGTCGTAAAATGGAGGCAATTACCTTTGTAAACGAAATTTGTTCTCGTTTTTTGTTAAGAAGGTAATCTTCAGGAATAATGATTCATAGATGGCTTCCTTTTTTATGTCTGGCAGACAATGATTTATTGATCTTAAGAAGTCAAATACCTTGTGGTTATAAAGGAATGCATAAGAGTTGGTTGGTTGGTTGTTTTACCTCCTAGCGGCACTTTTTTGCACACAATGGGCTAAATGGCCAGGTTACAAGGACCCCGAAAGCTCAGAGAAGGTTGTGGGCGGGGACATACTGGAACGGCTGTTGGTAGACAGATGATAGCCTCCTGTCAAGGCCATCCAGTGTGTTCTTTAACGTGCACAGGGTATGGCTCTCCCGCACACGGTGCAAAGGTTTAACGTCCCATCCGACGGACGGCCGCCTTTCCAAGCCCATTGGTGTCCCCTACTGACCGTGGGCAGGGCGGGGAGTTTTGCGGAGATAAATCTCAACGCTGACCCAGCTGGGACTCGAACCTGGGAACTGCAGATTACGAGCCTGGCGCACTACCGATTGAACCACCCCCGCCTCACATAAGAGAGAGAACGCCAAGTTTCGATAAGTACCATGCAACTTAGGACACTGCAGTGATATCCAAACGTCCCAAATTCCTGCATTGCAGTGAAGCTATCGCGTAATAATGAAGTTGAGTTGTTTAATCTCTGAGCAGCAGTTTTTTTGCAAACAATGGGCTAAAAAACTAGGTCAGAAGGACCGCGAAGGTTCAGAGAAGTTTGGAGGAAGAGGATCCACTGGAACAGCTGTTAGGAGATAGAGGGTAGCCTACGTCAAGGTCATCCAGTGTGTTCTTTAAGGTGATCAGGGTTTGGCGTTACGGCACACGGCACCGCGGTTTAACGTCCCATCGGTCGGATGGCGGCCTTTCCAAGTCATTGATGTCCCCTACTGAACAAGGGCAGGGCGGGGCGTTTTCAGGAGATAAATCTCAAAGCTCACCCAAATCGAACTGGAACCAGGAAACTGCTGATTACGAACTTGTCGCGCTACCGACTGATCTACCCGGCGCCCTCCTAATAAAGATGTGAATGCGTTTTTTTATTCTTATTTGGTAATTTAATTTTAAATGTAATAAATATTTAACAAAATATGGTAATAATGAAAAGAAACGGAAAAGTTAAGAAAACACGGAATTTCGCAGAAAAAGGGTTGGGTTGTTTTACCTCTGAGCGGCACTTTTTTGCACACCATGGGCTAAATGGCCAGGTCACATTGACCCCGAAGGCTGAGAGAAGGTTGGGGGAGGGGACCCACTGGAACAGCTGTTGGGAGAGAGATGGTAGCCTCCCGTCAAGGCCATCCAGCGTGTTCTTTAACGTACACAGGGTATGTCTCTCCCGCACACGGGGCCACGACTTAACGTCCCATCCGACGGACGGCGGCCTTTTCAAGCCCATCGGTGTCCCCTACTGACCGTGGGCAGGGCGGGGAATTTTGCGGAGATAAATCTCAACGCTGACCCAGCTGGGACTCGAACCTGGGAACTACAGATTACGAGCCTGGCGCGCTACCGACTGAGCCACCCCCGCCCCCAGAAAAAGGACGAAGGGCATCGTCCCTTCGATTTACAAGAATGGAATAGAAGGTCATTGTTGATAATAATAGATAATAATAATATATAATAATAATACATAATAGTAATAGAAGGTCATAATTAAGAGCATTATCTCTTGCACTTAGAAAAAAGATTTGGAAAGACATCGGCGCTTGAATTTAGAAGAAAGATTTGGAAGAACATTGTCGCATGAATTTATAAGAAAAGGAAGAATATGATCGTTTTCAATTTTGAAAAAAAAAAAAAAGAAGAGGAAGGATACGGTCGTTTTGAATTTTGAAGAAAGAAGAGTAAAGACATGGTCATTTTCAATTTTGAAAAAAGAAATAGGAAGGATATGATCGCTTTGATTTTTGAAAAAAATGAGAGTAAGCACGTGGTCGCTTTGAATTTTGAAGAAAGAAGAGTAAACACATGGTTGATTTTAATTTTGAAGAAAGAAGAGAAGGGATATGGTCACTTTGAATTTTGAAGAAAGAATGGGAAGGAAAGCCTAATTTGCATTTAGAAGAAATAGTTGGGACGACATCGTCACTTAAATTTAGAAAAAAAAATGGAAGGACTCGTCTCTTGAATTTGGATGAAAGATTTGGAAGTTTATAGTCGCTAGAGTTTAGAACAAAGGGGAAAAATGGCATCGTCGCTTGAATTTCGAAGAAGAAAGGACATCGTCACTTGAATTTGGAATAACGAGGAGATAGAACATCGTCAATTCTATTTAGAAAAAAAAATTCGAAGGACATCGTCATTTGAATTTTGAAGAAAGAGTTAGAGGGATATCGTGAATTGAATTTTGAAGAAAGAATTGGAAGACATCATTGCCTGAATTTAAAAGAAAGATCTGGAAGGACATCGGCACTTGAATTTAGAAGAAAGAATTGGAAGGACATCATTGTTTGAATTTTCAAGAAAGAGCTCGAAGGACATCATTGCTTGAATTTAGAAGAAAGAATTGAAAGGACATCATTGTTTGAATTTTCAAGAAAGAGCTCGAAGGACATCATTGCTTGAATTTAGAAGAAATAGCTCGAAGGACATCATTGCTTGAATTTAGAAGAAAGAGTTCGAAGGACATCGTCATTCAAATTTAGAAGAAAGAGTTGGAAGGCCATCATTGCTTGAATTTATAAGAAAGAACTCGAAGGACATCATTACTGGAATTTAGAAGAACGAATTGCAAGAACTCGTCACTTGAATTTAGTAAAAAGAGCTGGAAGGATTCGTCTCTTGAATTTAGAAGAAAGATTTGGTAGGACATCGTAGCATGAATTTAGAAGAAATGGTTACAAGGACAGCCTCACTTGAATTTAGAAGTAAGGGGGAGAAATGATATCGTCATTTGAATTTAGAAGAAAGAGTTGGAAAGATATCGTCACTTGAATTTTGAAGAAAGAATAGGAAGGGAATCCTCATTTGCATTTAGGAGAAAGAGTTGAGAGGACTCGTCTCTTGAATTTAGATGAAAGATTTGGAAGTATATCGCCGCTAGAGTTTAGAAGAAGGAAGGACATCGTCACTTGAATTTAGGAAAACGAGGAGGAAGGGCATCCTCACTTCGATTTAGAAAAAAAAGTTTTGGAACTTGAATTTTGAAGAAAGAGTTGGAGGACATCGTCACTTGAATATTTGAGAAATG
Organism: Ryuthela nishihirai; assembly: GCA_038380435.1. NCBI lineage: Eukaryota > Metazoa > Arthropoda > Arachnida > Araneae > Heptathelidae > Ryuthela > Ryuthela nishihirai. The sequence goes on from JAWZYU010000022.1 coordinate 44,621,091, forward strand.
GTTGGAAGGACATCATTGCTATAATTTAGAAGAAAGAACTGGAACGACATCGTCACTTGAATTTAGAAGAAAGAGTTCGAATAATATCGTCGGTAGAGTTTAGAAGAAAGAGGAGAAAGAAGAAGTTGAATTTTGAAGAAGAAAGACATCGTCAATTGAATTTAGCAAAAAGAGGAGGAAAGACATCCTCACTTCCATGTTTGAAAAAAAAAGATTTGGGAGGACATCGTCACTTGAATTTTGAAGAAAGAGTTGTAGGGACATCGTCACTTGAATTTTGAAGAAAGAGTTGTAGGGACATCGTCACTTGAATTTAGAAGAAAGAGTTGGAAGGACTCGTCACTTGCATTTAGGAAAAAAAAGTTGGAAGTATTCGTCTCTCGAATTTAGAAGAAAGATTTGAAAGGGTATCGTCGCATGAATTTAGAATGAAATAATTGGAAGGATGGCCTCACTTGCATTTAGAATAAAGTTTGTAAGAACATCGTCACTTGAATTTTGAAGAAAGAAGAGGATGGACATCCTCACTTCCATTTAGAAGAAAAAGGAGGAAGAACGCATTCAATTAAATTTAGAAGAAAGAGTTAGGACATCCTAACTTGCATGTAAACGAAATAGGAAGAAAGACATCCACACTTTCACTTTGAAAAAGATTAGGAAGGACGTCGTCTTTTCAATTCAGAAGAAAGAAGAGGAAGGTCATCGTCACTTGAATTTAGAAGAAAGAAGAGCAAAGACATTGTCGCTTGAATTTAGAGGAAATATTTGGAAGCACACCCATCGCTTTAATTAAAAGGAAGAACAACAAGGATATCCCCTTTTTGAAAAAGAGATAAGGTTTTATCTTTTACGATAAAATGAAATGTTAATGAAAATTCATCATCATGTGCTTTCTGAAGAAATGGATAAGAAGTCAATATCTACAATTCAAGAAATGAATTCTTAGCTATTTATAGGAAATATAAAAGGATATTGCCGTCTGTTCATTTAAGACCCAGATGGAAGGAGGTCGTTTTCTAGTTAAACGAGATAGAGTATAATGAACGTGATGGTCTACTTTCAGGAGCGAAAGAAGACACAAAGACATTTTTCTTTTCCCTGAAAAAGATGAAAGGATGTCATCGTTTCCTTTATGAAAAAAAAAGTCGAAGAATTTCCCCTTTCCAGTTTTTATAAGAAAGGCAGAGATTGTTCATTAAACTTTGGCTCCCTATATTCTTCTTTGTATTTCCGGGATGATTGTGGTTCTTCTGATCTGGACATTTAGCCCATTGTGTGCAAAAAAGTGACGCTCAGAGGTAAAACAACTCAATGCTCTCTCAGAAAGGAACACCAATGGACTTGGGAAGACTGCATTCCGTCGAATGGGACGTTAAGCCCTGCTTCCGCGTGAATAGGAGAGCCATACCCTATGCCCCTTAAAACAAGCTGGATTACTTTGAAGGGACGCTACGATACCCCTAATAGCTGTCCAATGGGTCCCACCCACAATCTTCTCTGAGATCTCAGTGTCCTTGTGACCAGGCCATTTCGATCACTGTGATCAAAACAGTGCCCTCAGAGATATAGCAATCTACACAATCGAAAATTACTTTCAGAAAGAAAAGGACACAAATGTACTTTTAAAGACTACTGTCCTTCGGATGGGATGTCAGGCCGTTTTGCCATTTATACGTTAAGCCATTTTCCATTCAATATTTCAATAAAAAATAGCGTAAACTTAAACTACATTTTGGATGGTCTTGACGGGAGGCTTCTGTCTATCTACTAACAGCTGTTCGGTGGGTCCTGTTACTCCAACTCCTCCAAGTTCTTCATATCTTCTTCATCTAATTTTTTCCGAGTCCTTAGGGTCATCTTCTAATCACTTTCGTCAAGTTCATGGGGTCATCTTTCTCTAACTTACTGTGACTTCTTGGGGTCATCTTCCTTCAACTTTCATCAAGTTCATGGGGTCATCTTCCCTCTTGGAGTTCTCTTTCCCCAAATTTCTCCTAGTCCTTGAGTCTTTTTATTCCATCTTTCTCCTAGTCCTTGGGGTCTTCTTATCCCAAATAACTTCTAACCATTGTGGTCTTCTTCTCCAAACTTTCTCCTAGTCCTCGGGGTCTTCTTATCCCAAATAACTTCTAACCATTGTGGTCTTCTTCTCCAAACTTTCTCCTAGTCCTTGGGGTCTTCTCCCAACTTTCTTCTAACCCTTGGAGTCCTCATATCCCAGGGGCGGGGATGGCTCAGTCGGTAGCGCGCCAGGCTCGTAATCTGTAGTTCCCAGGTTCGAGTCCCAGCTGGGTCAGCGTTGAGATTTATCTCCGCAAAATTTCCCCACCCTGCCCACGGTCAGTAGGGGACACCGATGGGCTTGGAAAGGCCGCCGTCCGTCGGATGGGACGTTAAGCCTTGTCCCCGTGTGCGGGAGAGCCATACCCTGTGCACGTTAAAGAACACGCTGGATGGCCTTGACGGGAGGCTACCATCTGTCTCCCAACAGCTGTTCCAGTGGGTCCCCTCCCCCAACCTTCTCTGAGCCTTCGGGGTCCTTGTGGCCTGGCCATTTAGCCCATGGTGTGCAAAAAAGTGCCGCTCAGAGGTAAAACAATCCAATCTTCATATCCCAATTTTCTCGTATTCCATGTAATCTTCTTTTCCCAACTTTCTCCGAGTCCTTGGGGTCTTCTTCTCAAAACTTTCTCCGAATCTTTGGGGTCTTCATCTCCCAACTTTCTCGTATTCCTTGTAATCTTCTTTTCCCAACTTTCTCCGAATCCATGGGGTCTTCATCTCCCAACTTTCTCCGAATCCATGGGGTCTTCATCTCCCAACTTTCTCCGAATCCATGGGGTCTTCATCTCCCAACTTTCTCGTATTCCTTGTTATCTTCTTTTCCCAACTTTCTCCGAATCCTTGGGGTCTTCTTCTCCCAAATTTCTCTGAGTCTTTGGGGTCTTCTTTTTCCCCTAACCTTCGCAGGATCGTTGTGATTTTTTATTTAGTTCATTGTGTGCAGAAAAAGTGCACCTCAACAGTAACACAAGAAACAATTATCTCATTATCTCACTAAGTATTATATTTTAAACCCTGACTCCAACTCTCTTCTCTAACAACCAAACAAGAATCCGCAATGCTACAAAATCGAAAGCAATATATTCCCAACACCTGCCAAAGAGATTTCTTCCTTCAACCAAAACCCAAACTTAGTCCGTTACCGACATCCAGGTGAATTTCCGCCAGTCGAACCATATATTCCCGCCAAATGTCACTTGATGACGTCGCACACGCCAGGGGCCGTACTTAACCCTCGGCCAGATTAATGCGACCATAGCGGAACGATCCATCAACTTGTCTCGGGAGCGGTTAAGTGACCCTCCCGTGATAAATGGACCGTGCAACGGCGACCAATAAATAGTTGCATCGGCCAGACAATAAGCGTCCGGCAAGCCTATAACGATGGCTTCCAGTCTCCCGCGTCACAGAGACTTCGATACTTATTTCCTTCGTGAAGTTACTCTTGAAGTTTTCATTTTTTTTTAAAGGAATTTTCTGATAACCTATGACCTTATCAGTATTTTATGTCGTCCACGAGTTTTTTATGTAGTGGTAGATCTGAAGGGAAAAATTAGGGTTTTTGTATAAAAGTATTAGAAAGAAAATTGGCCTGTTGTTTGCGTGGAGATAGTGGTCGCTGATTTACTAAGATGATGGGTTGTTTTACTTCTGAGCGTCACTTTTTTGCACACAATAGGCTAAATGATAAGGTCACAAAAACCCCAAAGGCTCAGAGAATGGGGGCGGGGGTGGCTCAGTCGGTAGAGAGCCGGACTCGTAATCTGCAGTTCCCAGGTACGAGTCCCAACTGGGTGAGCGTTGAGATTTATCTCCGCAAAACTTCACGCCCTGCCCACAGTCAGTAGGGGACACCGATGGGCTTCGAAAGTGCACCGTCCGTCGGATGGGACGTTAAGCCGTGGCCCCGTGTACGGGAGAGAGCCATACTCTGTGCACGTTAAAGAACACGCTGGATAGCCTTGAAGGGAGGCTACCATCTGTCTACCAACAGCTGTTCCAGTGGGTTCCCTCCCCCAACATTCTCTGAGCCTTCGGGGTCCTTGTGACCTGGCCATTTAGCCCATTGCGTGAAAAAAAGTGTCGCTCAAAGGTAAAACATCTAACCAACCAACCAAGCTCAGAGAATGTTGGGAGAAGGATATCCACTTGACAGCTATTAATAGTAAGATGGTAGCTTCCCGTCAAAGCAATCCAGCGTGTTCTTTAACATGCACAGGGTATAAGCTCTCCCGCATATGGGTGGCTCGTATCGTGCCAGACTTGTAACCTGCAGTTCCCAGGTTCGAGTCCACCTGGACCACAGTTGAGATTTATCTCTGAAAAACTCCTCGCCCTGACCTCGGTGGCAGGGGATACCGATGATCTTGGAATACCGATGACATTGTTCATTCAGATGGGACGTTAAGATATAGCCCCGTGTGAGGGAGAGCCATACCCCGTGCCCGTTAAAACACACTCTAGACAGCCTTCATGGGAATCTCCATCTGTCTCCTAAGATCTGTCCAATGGGTACCCTTCCCCATACATCTCCTGACCTTCGAGGTCCTTGTGACTTGGTCATTTAGCCCATTGTGTGCAGAAAAAGTGCCGCTCAGAGGAAAAAGAACCAATCTCTCCAGCACATTGGGCTAAACGATGGATTTGCGTCCCATCCGACGCTTCCTGGCGCGCTACCGACTGAGCCACCCTGTTCTAATATTGGGGGGCGGGGGTGGCTCAGTCGGTAGTGCGCCAGGCTCGTAATCTGTAGTTCCCAGGTTCGAGTCCCAGCTAGGTTAGCGTTGAGATTTATCTCCGAAAAATTTCCCGCCCTGCCCACGGTCAGTAGGGGACACCGATGGGCTTGGAAAGGCTGCCGCCCGTCGTATGGGACGTTAAACCGTCGTCCCGTGTGCGGGAGAGCCATACCATGTGCACTTTAAAGAACACGCTGGATGACCTTGACGGGAGGTTACCATTTGTCTCCCAACAGCTGTTCCAGTGGGTCCCCTCTCTCAACCTTCTCTGAGCTTTCGGGGTCCATGTGACCTGGACATTTAGACCATGGTGTGCAAAAAAGTGCCGCTCAGAGGTAAAACAACCCAATGTAGGCAGACAGGACGATTCCGTAGTTCTTCGACTACTTTAGCCTAGATTTCTGCGCATGAGCAGTGCTTTGGACGAGAGCAGCCTATACAAACTGGTTTCACCTTTGTTATGTAAATATACCCATGATAAGGGATCAGAACTGTGATGAGGAAAACTTAACGTACTATGTAACATTGGGGCAATCCAGATGGCAGAGTGATTCTTGATCAAAGGGACCTGGGTTCAAGCCGCAGGCAAGGCAAGGATGTTTACGTTGTCTTACGGATGAGGTCTCGACTTCCTTACAGGTCTTCGCTATGGAGTATTAAATTCGCAAGCTCCTGTGAGACCGCCGGGGCAAGCAGAAGCTTGAGGGTGTTTTTTTTATAATATTGGGAGGAAAAGTCCTCTATCATAATGAGAGGAAAAACCCTCTATAATTTTGGTAGCTTAAGCCTTCTGTAACATTGGGCAGAAAAGTTCTTTGAAATATTGAGTTTGAAAAACTTCTTTATAATATTGGGTAGAAAAGTTTTCTAAAATATTAGAAAAAAAAAGGCCCTCTCTAATATTGGGAGGAAAAGGCCTCTGTATCATTGCGAAGAAAAATTCTCTTTAATATTGGGAAGAAAAAGTTCTCTATATTATTGGGTGGGAAAAGTCCTTTAAAATATTGGCTAAAAAGTCCTTTAAAATATTGGCTAAAAAGTCCTTTAAAATATTGGCTAAAAAGTCCTCTATAATATTAGAAGAAAAAGCCCTCTCTAATATTGGGAGGAAAAGGTCTCTGTATCATTGCGAAGAAAAGTTCTCTTTAATATTGCGAAGAAAAATTTCTCTATATTATTGGGTGGGAAAAGTCCTTTAAAATATTGGGTAAAAAAGTTCTCTATAATATTAGGAGAAAAATCTCTCTCTAATAGTGGGAGGAAAAGGCCTCTGTAACATTGAGTGGAAAATGTTGCCTCTGAGCAGCACTTTTTTGGACACAATGGACTAAATGGCCAGGTCATAAGTAACCCGAAGACTCAAAGAAACTTGGGGAAGGTACTCACTGGACAGCTGTTGGGAGACAAATGGTACCCTCCCGTCAAGGCCATGTAGCAACGTCTTTAAACGTGCACAGAATATGGCTCTCTCGCACACGGGGCCATGGATTAACATCTTATCCGTCGGATGGAGGCTCATTAACGTCCCCTACTGACCGTGGAGTTTTGCGGAAATAAATCTCATCGTCGGCTCAGCTGGAACGCGAACCTGGAAACTGCAGATTATAAGCCTGGCGCGCTACCGACAGAGCCACCCCGTCCTAATATTGGGTGGAAAAGTCCTCAGTAATATCGAGAGGAAAGTGCTTTATAATATTAGGAGGAAATTCCTCTATAATTGGGAGAAAAAGTCCTCAATAATATTGAAAGGAAAGTTTCCTATAAAAAAATTAAAAAAAATGTTGTCTATAATATTGGGATGAAAATCCTTCAAAACTTTGAGAAGAATGTCCTCTAAAATGTTTGGGATAAAAAGTCCCCTACTCTATATAATCGGGAGGAATCTTTTCTGTAGACGTATATATATATATCGAGAATTTTGTTTTTGAACAAAGAGAAAAGTCGTGTTTCGAACCTGGATCCCTCTTTGGCTCCATTACTCCCAGTACTGTACCATGGATGAGAGTAGCCAGATTTATAAACTCAATCACCGAATGTATGCGCCATTAAGTACTTAATGGTCTTTAACTCTATCATTTTAAACTTGATCTGTTGCCAAAATAAGCTCCATTTCACTTTTTAAAAAGAAAAAAAGTGTAACATCTGTAAAACATTGTAAATAGAAGAGTGAACACAAATTGCCAAATGAAAAGTGAAAAGTCTACGATAATTGTTGGCTTCAAAATCTGGATCCGATAAATTTGGTTTGATATTACTTATTGGAGACTGGTAAAAATTACATTTTTATGAGCAGTAAAAAAACCTTTGTCTCTCAAATGGGAAGAGAATTAAAAAAAAAAAAACTGAATGCAGAAAATGTCACAAAAATGTCAAGGATTTCAGTGTGCAATGGAAACATTTCTATTAATTAAAATGAAAATTAACAGCTCAGTTAATAATGGATTTTGGAGGAATGGGCGATACCAAAGTTTACCTGCTATTAGTTTAGTTGCTAGCGATCATAGACCAACGCACCTTGCCAATGGAGTGTGGACCAATGGATCGATAATTTAGTAACACTGAACTATTGGCCCATTGGTCCACGATCCATTGGCCCACCATCCTATGTTATGTGTATTTAGCCAAATGGATCGTGGACAAATGGGCCAATAGTTCAGTGTAAGTACTATAGGATGGTGGGCCAATGGATCGGGGACAAATGGGCCAATAGTTCACTGTAAGTACTATAGGATGGTGGGCCAATGGATCGTGGACAAATGGGCCAATAGTTCAGTGTAAGTACTATAGGATGGTGGGCCAATGGATCGTGGACAAATGGGCCAATAGTTCAGTGTAAGTACTATAGGATGGTGGGCCAATGTATCGTGGACAAATGGACCAATATTTCAGTGTAAGTACTATAGGATGGTGGACCAATGGATCGTGGACAAATGGGCCAATAGTTCACTGTAAGTACTATAGGATGGTGGGCCAATGGATCGTGGACAAATGGGCCAATAGTTCAGTGTAAGTACTATAGGATGGTGGGCCAATGGATCGTGGACAAATGGGCCAATAGTTCAGTGTAAGTACTATAGGATGGTGGGCCAATGTATCGTGGACAAATGGGCCAATATTTCAGTGTAAGTACTATAGGATGGTGGGCCAATGGATCGTGGACAAATGGGCCAATAGTTCAGTGTAAGTACTATAGGATGGTGGGCCAATGTATCGTGGACAAATGGGCCAATAGTTCAGTGTAAGTACTATAGGATGGTGGGCCAATGGATCGTGGACCAATGGGCCAATAGTTCAGTGTAAGTACTACAGGATGGTGGGCCAATGGATCGTGTACCAAAGGACATCACCAAATGGATCGTATACCAAGGGACCTAGACAATGATAGTAAACTGATGAACTAATTGCTATGTTTAACTACTAGTGAATCGTGAACCAAGTGCTCAATTTAATTACTAACTTTCTGAGTCAATGAACCAATAGCTCATTTTAACTACTACTTGATCTTGGCCAAGTACTCTGTCTGGCCAGGGGACCGTGCGTGGACTGATGGGCCAATAAGCTTCGCTTAACTACTATTGGATGATGGACCAATTGTTCAGTTTAACTACTAGCAAATAGTGGACCATTGAATCAATAGCTCATTTTAACAACTACTTGATCTTGGCCAAGTACTCTGTCTGGCCAGGGGACCGTGCGTGGACTGATGGGCCAATAAGCTTTGCTTAACTATTATTGGATGATGGACCAATTGTTCAGTTTAACTACTAGCAAATAGTGGACCATTGAATCAATAGCTCATTTTAACTACTACCGAACTGTGACCAAGGGACCTGGCCAAAGGATCATGTACTGATGAACCAATAGCTCCATTTAATTATAGAGTTTCGTGGATCAATAATGCAGTTTAACTACTAGCGAACAGTGGACAAATAGCTCAGTTTACATTATTGAATCGTGGAGCAGTAGACCTCATCAATGGATGCTAGACCTATGGAGCAATAGCTAGTGTAACTACGAGTAGATCATGGCCCAATATTTCTCTTTAACTAGTAGTGGATCGTGTTGGGTTGGGTTGTTTTACCTCTGAGCGGCACTTTTTTGCACACCATGGGCTAAATGGCCAGGTCACAAGGACCCCGAAGGCTCAGAGAAGGTTGGGGGAGGGGACTCACTGGAACAGCTTTTGAGAGATAGATGGGCCTTGATCGTGCACAGGGTAGGGATCTCCCGCACACTTGGCCACGGTTTAACGTCCCATCCGACGGACGGTGACTTTTCCAAGCCCATCGGTGTCCCCTACTGACCGTGGGCAGGGCGGGGAGTTTTGCGGAGTTAAGTCTCAACGCTGACCCAGCTGGGACTCGAACCTGGGAAATGCAGATTACGAGTCAGGCGCGCTACCGACTGAGTCACCCAGCCCCAATGAAATAATAGCTTCATTTAGCTACTAGTGGTTCGTGGACCAAGAATGCAGTTTAACTGCTAGCAGTGGTGTGCAATGCATGGTTGTTTTACCTCTGAGTGGGTTGGGTTGTTTGGGTTGTTTTACTTCTGAGCGGCACGTTTTTGCACACCATGGGCTAAATGGCCAGGTCACATGGACTCCGAAGGCTCAGGGAAGGTCGGGGGAGGGGACCCACTGGAACAGCTGTTGGGAGACAGATGGTAGCCTCCCGTCAAGGCCATCCAGCGTGTTCTTTAACGTGCACAGGGTATGGCCTCCCGCACACAGACCACTGCTTAACATCTCATCCGACGGACGGCGGCCTTTCCAAGCCCATCGGTGTCCCCTACTGACCGTGGGCAGGGCGGGGAATTTTGCGGAGATAAATCTCAACGCTGACACAGCTGGGACTCGAACCTGGGAACTACAGATTACGAGCCTGGCGCGCTACCGACTGAGCCACCCCCGCCCCACCTTTGAGTGGCACATCTTTTGCACACAATTGACTAAATTGTCATGAACCAATGGATTATGGGGACTTTCTTTTGTCTTCTAACAGATGTCCACTGGATCTCCATCCCTTATGAAGCTTTGAACAATTATGGTTCAAAAATTCTCAAATTCTCAAATATTAAAAATGCAATCTAACATTTCGAACTCTGAGACATCGCGGCAACGTCTCTTTGATATACCGGGCCTGAACAGCTTCAGTAAAAGGTGAGAAGAAAGGAGGGATATTAATTATGCATAAAAATTAAAATGATGAGATTTGTTTAAAATTTTAGTTAAAGCTATTTATTTTAAAAACAATTAAAATAAAATTATTTATCCATAAGGATTTTATTAAAATAATGGAGAATATTTTAAAATTATTTACCATATGTTTTTAAAATAAATATCTACCAGTTCAATTTTTAGTAATTTAATTATAATTAACTTTTATATTTTTCAAAAATAAGCATTCTGTTACTGCATTGTCTTGGCTTATTTTGTTGAGATACCCTCAATCGGGGTTCTTGTGACCTGGGACATTTATCACGTCGTATGCTAAAAAGGTACAGTCGCTCAAAAAAATATCCGAACACTATGGTTGATTACCGAATTCAAAAAAAAAAAAATCTAGCAACGATTTTTTTAGAAATTAGTGATCTGTCAATCTTCGTGTTACACAAAGCTTTGCCAAAAAACAGTGCAAGGAGGTAAAGCAATCAAGTACAATCTACGAAATTACGATCCATTGATACTTCTTGACCATTTTGAATGCTGTGTGCAGAAACGGAAAAAATGCTGCTGACAGGTGAAAAAAAACATTTCAATCTCCTCAATTTTGAATCATTCGGAGTCCTTGTGACCTGGAAATTTAGTACAGGCATGAAAGTACTGTGCATCCTAAAACAATACAATTTTTTTTTTGTGAAAATAAAGTTTAATGAATTAGAAACTACCAACAGTAAAACTACCGCTACGGTTTTTTGTTTGAACAAAAAATAAGAAACGACCCCATTAAGTTCGCTACTGCAACAGAAACAGCCATTCTAAGAAATGTGGTGAGTGTCGACTTGGTTTTGGTCCGCATGCGTGTGCAGAAAGTAGTCCGTCTGGTGCCCTTTTGCTTAACTCAGACAAATGACTTGCCATCATCACTCAGAAGTGCGATCCATATGGTTGACATTGCTGTAAGAGAGGAGGCCAGCCGCCCAGGACGGAGGAAAGATCACTTTAGACTCTCTTCCTCTAAGGGTGCAGTAATTGGGGGAACATCTCGCAGACGGAGACGTTGAGCGAAGAGATGGATGATAATCAGAGACGGGGTCACATGGCTGCATGTTTCGAAACACTGGCTCCGTTGCTATGCCCATCCGGGATGCGTTGCTGGGATAGGATGAATGCGGAGGTTGTTCATCATGAATGTATATCAGTGTGTGTTTAGGAGTACAAAGAAATAGACGTTCATTATAATGGGCAAGTATTTCAATCTCCTACATATTTTAGTGTGTGTTTAAACAAAAACTTCTTCCCTCAGAAAAAACTCTTCCGCTCTTTCTCTCAGCGGAACTCTTTTTTTGTACACAATGGCACACACTGGTCCAGAAGTCTCAGAGAAGGTTGGGGGAGGGGACTCACTGAAACAGCTGTTGAGAGACAAATGGTAGTCTCCCGTCAAAGACATCCAGTGTGTTCTTTAAAGTGCATAGGGTATGGCTCTTCCTCACACAAAACCATGGCCTAACATCCTATTCGACAGACGGCGGCCTTTGCAAGCCATCGGTGTCCCCATTACTGACCTCGGTCATGGCGGGGAATTTTGCGGAGATAAAACTCAACGCTGACCCATCTGGGACCCGAACCTGAGAACTGCAGATTACGAGCCTGGCGCGCTACCGACTGAGTCTTCGGTAAGCCCCACAGATATTCACTGTGGTGCTTACTTGCCCAATGAAAATATTTCTAGAACTGCCTTTGACACACGGGGTGGGTGGGACGTGGCTCAGTCGATATCGTGCCAGGTTTGTAATCTGCAGTTCCCAGATTCGTGTTCCAGATGAGTCAGCGTTAAGATTTATCTCCGCAAAACTCCCTGCACTGCCCGCGATCAATAGGTGACACCGATGGGTTTGGATAAACCGTCGTTCGTCGGTGGGACGTTAAGCCTTTGCCCCGTGTGCAGGAGAGTCATACACTGTGCATAGCTTCATCATGATAATTGATCTATACATCGATATAAACACTGATGATCTAATCAAATCACTCTCACCTGCATCAATGTAGATGTCTTCCTCGATATAATGATGATTTCAGCTATTATAGTTACTGTCAACATTATTATCACCACATCATCAGATATATCGTCATCACTATCATGATCATCAATATCATCCTCGTCGTCATCATCTAGTACCAATTGTTCCAGCGTTGAGATTTATCTCTTCTAAACCCCTGCTCTGCCCTCAATTAAAAAGAGATAATTGCTGAAGAGAAGAGGCTGCCATCCGTCAGAAAGGAAGTTAAGCCATGGTCCGTGTGCAGGAGAGCCCTATCTTGTGCATTTTAAAGAACAAGCTGAATAGCCTTCACAGGAGGCTACCATCATTCTCCTATCAGTTGTCCATTGTGTTCCCGTTCCCCAACTTTTTCTAACCCTTTGGAGTCTTTGTGACCTGTCCATTTGTATAAAAAAAGTGCCGCTCAGAGGTAAAACAATCTAACCAATCCAACATGATAATGGTCAATATGTCGTCATCATTGTTGTTATCACTACAACCATGATAAACAGAAATCATCTTCATCGTTATCCTTATGTAGTAGCCTCCATTTTTGTATCGCTACAGCCATAATCAATAGAGGTCATTTTCATAATGATCCATATATCGTAGTCATCATTGTTGCTATCACTGTAGCCATGATCAATAGATGTCGTCTTCATCATGATCCTATGTTGATAGCAATAATTGTTGACATCACTGCAACCATCTTCAATAGAAGTCATCTGCATCGTGATCCCTATGTAGTAGCCTTCGTTGCTGTTATCGCTACAACCATGATCAATAGAGGTCATCTTCATAATGATCCCTATATAGTCATCATTGTTGTTATCGCTACAACCACGATCAATAGAGGTCATCTTCATAATAATCCCAATGTAGTCATTATTATTGTCATCACTACAACCATGATCAACAGTCACTTCACCTAATTCATATGTCATAGTCATCATTGCTGTTATAATTGCAACAATGATCAATATAAGTCATCTTCATAAAGATCCCGATGAAGTCATCATTGTTGCTATCGCTACAACCATAATCAACAGAATGCGTCTTCATCTCGATCCCTTTGTCGCAGTAGTCCTAATTGATGTTATCACTGCAACATTTATCAATATAAGTCATCTTCATAATGACCATATGTCGTAGTCATCATTGCTATTATCGTTGCAACCATGATCAATAGAAGTCATCTTCATTATGATCCCCGTGTAATAGCCATCATTGTTTTTATCGCTACAACCATGATCAATAGAAGTCATCATCATCATAATCCCTGTGTAGTACTCATCATCATCATCATTTCAATAGCGATAAGTTACGTCTGGGCTGGCCAACAGCTTAGAAGTAACACAAGAGTAGATATGTTACCGGCAATGTATGAAAAGAATCATCTAGTCTATAGAATGCCTAGGCATTCTATAGAATACCCGGCGTTTTTAGGCAATGTTTGAAATATCAGAATTATTACATACTTTCCCTAGGCATTGTATAGAATATCTAGGCATTATATAGAATGACAAATACTATTTCGGCAAAGTATGAAAGAGGCTTTTATTGAAAAGATGCATGAGAAAATGTAAGAAGTACAAAATATAAAATACGGGATTTTTCTACAAAAAGAGAAAAATACCATTGCTGAACTACCGCCAGAAATATTAACATCGTAACCTGTAATGAATCTGTCGTCCGCATTATAAAAAACGCCCCAAATGAGGTAAAGCCAAGTGAGAACGAATCAGTAAAGTGTTGAATATTCGAAGTTTGCAATTCGAGTTAGGATACTCGTATTTCACTTTACTACTTGTCAAATCTATTTCAGTGGAGTTCCGAGATGCTTGTGATATGTCGTTTTTTGATGACTTTTTTTAATCTGTTTTTTTACCTTAATTCTCTTTCTATGGAACCTAGGGTTCTCAAACTTTGGGATCCCTATTGAGGCAACCCTCTTTTACACTCTTACAACGCTAGGGGGCGCTTTTCCGAATGGAAGGTGTCTTTTTGGTGTCCAAAGTGACCAACTACGGCGCTCTTTTTTACCGAAACTAGGGACTGGCGGATCTGGCAATCAGGGTGAGCCTATAGGGGACCCAGGGGAACATTTACTGGTCAATTCAAATTGGACTGAGTGTTCTGGCTCTCTGTTTGAGGCGAGCGTCGAGGGTCACGTGACTCGCATTGCGACATTAAACATCACTGCCGGGCGTATTTTATACTTTGCCGATTTGCCTTTTGGCATTCTATAGAATGCCTAGGAAATGTGTGAAATATGAATCGTTTCATACATTGCCGGCTAGTTTTAGGCATTATATATAATGCCTAGGCATTCTATAGAATGCCGGATTTCAAACTTTGCCGGTAACAGATACACTAGAACAAATAAAATTATAATCATAAAGAACCACGTAACAAATTCTCTGTTTAAAAACGAAAACATACATTTCTATTGAGCAACGAATTTGATCAAATAAAAACTACACTTTTAAGGAAATTAAAATTACCGTTATTAAAATAAATGCACTAATTAATAAGTTATATTAATTATCGAATTGTTTTATTTTGCTCTTACAAGACTTGGTCAAACAAAATATTTAAATCAGCTAGATTCAAATAGGGTGATGTCTATACTCTCTTGTTATGTGCCGCGGATTGGCCAGATCTCGTTTACGTCATGGCTTCCTCATCATTTTGTCGTTATCATCAGCATCATCACTACATCCCTCGTCAACACTAAGATAGCAAAAACAGCAAGTGCAATTTAATTCAGAATAGGCAACGACAGAACAAAGCCCAATAAAAAGTAAAGTTTTATAAAAGAAAAACCGGAGCTGTTTCCATTTCCTTTTTTGACTTTAAAACCATTTTTTTCTCTCTCTTCTTTTCTCGCGCTCTCTTATTATTGCTCTCATTTTTCTCACGTAGACTGAAGAACAAAACCTTCTCCTAAGACTCGTAGATTTCTGCCATCCTCACTTAACAGATGTGCTTTCAGCGAAACGCAGAAACATTCATTTTCTTTCCTCCAAAAAACTTTTTTAAAGAAAAGAGTTTTAGAGACGAACAGGAAGTAATAACAAAAGATAAATATCAAGGAAGTTTTCGTTACACGTTCTGAAATAGAAAACATAGATATTGTTACAAATTTTTGGTTGCATTTATTTATTTGGCAACCGAACCCGAAATTGAAATAAATAAACAGACTATAAATGAACTGGTTTAATAAATAAGGTAAAAAATTACATAAATCATAAACAAATTTCTCTACCAATCACACTAAATACCAATACGCTACCTATCAGTATTAAATGATCCTGATGATCGTAAATAGTAGCTTATCTCTTAATCCAAGTGCGTTTGAAAACTGATTCACAAATCAATGTACAAGCAGAAATCTTACTAATCACATTTCAATGTTCATGAGCTTGGTTTTTTTTTCCATTGAATGGCACTTTTTTGAACACAGTTGGTTAAATGGCCAGGTCACCAGATCCCCGACTGCTCGGAGAAGGTTGGTGAAAAGAACCCACTGCACAGTTGTTGTGAAACTGATGGTAGTCTCCCCCATCAAGGCATAAAACATGTTCTTTAACATGCACAGAGTATGGCTCTCCCGCACACGGAGCCACGTCTTAACGACTGACGGCAGCCTTTCCAAGCTCAGCACTGTCCCCTACTGACCGAGGGCAGGGGGGGGGGGGGAGTTTTTGCGGAGATCAATCTAGACGCTGATGAAGGTGGAACTCGAACCTGGGAACCGCAGAATATGTTGGATTGTTTTACCTCTGAGCGGCACTTTTTTTGCACACCATGGACTAAATGACCAGGTCACATGGACCCGAAGGTTCAGAGAAGGTTGGGGAAGTGGTTTTGGGTTGTTTTACCTCTGAGTGGCACTTTTTTGCACACCATGGGCTAAATGGCCAGGTCACATGGACCCCGAAGGCTCAGAGAAGGTTGGGGACCCACTGAAACAGCTGCTGGGAGACAGATGGTAGCGTCCCGTCAAGGCCATCCAGCATGTTCTTTAACGTGCACAGGGTATAACTCTCCCGCACACGGGGCCACGGCTTAACGTCCCACCCGACGGACGGCTGCCTTTCCAAGCCCATCGGTGTCCCCTACTGACCGTGGGCGGGGAATTTTGCGGAGGTAAATCTCAACGCTGACCCATTTTGGGACTCGAACCTGGGAACTACAGATTACGAGCCTGGAGCGCTACCGACTAAGCCACCCCCGCCCCTTCTATAGCAGGAGGCCGGTGGAAAATATTTATGACGTCAGTCTAAGTAGTCTTAACAGATATAATTTTTTAAATATTTTTATTATTCTAATATTAAATGGCAAACCGAACGGCAAACAATTATTATTCATAGACTATAATGGCAAACCTTCATATAATAATTTTTATACTAATGTTTATTTATAAATATATCTTATTTAGAAAGAAAATTATTCGTATTTATTATAAAATATCATTAAGCTAATTAAAACAAATATTTTTTTCCTAAATATAATATATATATAAACATTAGTATAAAGATTAACACAGTCCACCAGTAATAGTATTAAAATCAAAAGTATAAGAATTGTCTATGGTAGGACTACTTAAGCTGACGTCATAAATTGGTCCATTGGTCTTCTGTTATAGGAGGTGTTGATAGAGCCACCTTAATAGACCGGGCCTGGACAGACAGCGGACAAAGAAGGGGAAAACAGAGGAGAAATCAAATAAGCTTAAAGTCTAAGTGTTTCAATTTACCTAAAGTATAACTACAGGCTGTTTAATTAAGAATAGTATAAAATAAGATAATTTAGATGTTGCAAATCTATTAAAATATTATTGTGCCTTTAAAAATTAATTACTAAATTAAAAAATAAACTTACATATTTTTTAAAAAGGAAAGTCATGAACACATTTTTTTTACATATTCTTTATTAAAACACCATTCACATATCATTATAATAGCAATGTAAACCACAATTTACATAATTTTATTGAAAAACAAATGGAAAAAGCCGTTTCCCATTGCTCGCGGCCGTTCGATTCATGTACAGAGCCATAAAACTCCCCGCCCTGCCCACGGTCAGTAAGGGACACCGATGGGATTGGAAATGCCGCCATCCGTCGGATGGGGCGTTAAGCCGTGGCCCCGTGTGCGGGAGAGCCATACCCTGTGCACGTTAAAGAACACGCTGGATGGTCTTGACAGGAGGCTACCATCTGTCTCCCAACAGCTGTTCCAGTGGGTCCCCTCCTCCAAGGGGCGGGGGTGGCTCAGTCGGTAGCGCGCCAGGCTCCTAATCTGTAGTTCCCAGGTTCGAATCCCAGCTGGGTCAGCGTTGAGATTTATCTCCGCAAAATTTCCCCGCCCTGCCCACGGTCAGTAGGGGACACCAATAGGATTGGAAAGGCCGCCGTCCGTCGGATGGGGTGTTAAGCCGTGACCCCGTGTGCGGGAGAGCCATACCCTGTGCACGTTAAAGAACACGCTGGATGGTCTTGACAGGAGGCTACCATCTGTCTCCCAACAGCTGTTCCAGTGGGTCCCCTCCTCCAACCTTCTCTGAGCCTTCGGGGTCCTTGTAACCTGGCTATTTAGCCCATGGTGTGCAAAAACGTGCGGCTCAGAGGTAAAAATAACTCAATCCAACTCATGTACAGAGATATTTTCCCCCCGTCCCAATTAATCAGGGTAAAAAGTTGATACCCATTGTATTCTCTTTCTGGAAGAAAAGCAATCGCCTAAATTATCTTTAACGACATATTCGAGATGCGGTTAATGCCAAAGAACCTATAAATCATGAAGAAAAGACGGCTACCTAGAATAATGTAAGAGCTTACCTTTCGAATGTTGCTTCTACATTATTGCATGAACCCTAAAGCGAAAATAAATTTAAACACTTTGTCGGCCTCTTTACTGTCTTTTGCTGGAAAAGAATTCATATTTTAGCAGTTTAAGTACTCCATGAAGCTTACTTGTCTGTTTAAAGAGCAGTATTTTAAATATTTTATATTTAAAAAAGTATGCACTGAAAGCAAAATTTGTTATATACACTACACCCATCCAGAAACTTGCCCTAATCCGACACAATAAACTCCTTGTGGGCTATAAATAGATCAAATACATACTTAATGTATAATGTATTTGGGTTGGGTTGTTTTACCTCTGAGCGGCACTTTTTTGCACACCATGGGCTAAATGGCCAGGTCACATGGACCCCGAAGGCTCAGAGAAGGTTGGGGGAGGGGACCCACTGGAACAGCTGTTGGGAGACAGATGGTAGCCTCCCGTCAAGGCCATCCAGCGTGTTCTTTAACGTGCACAGGATATGGTTCTCCCGTACACGGGGCCACGGCTTAACGTCCCATCCGACGGACGGCGGCCTTTCCAAGCCCATCGGTGTCCCCTACTGACCGTGGGCAGGGCGGGGAATTTTGCGGAGATAAAGCTCAACGCTGACCCAGCTGGGACTCGAACCTGGCGCGCTACCGACTGAGCCACCCCCGCCCCATGTATAATGTATCTGTAACTGTTATGATGGGTAAACATGACGACATGAACGGGCAGATTGTCAATGAACGGGCGATCAAATATGGGCAGATTGTCAATGCGAGGAATATGAGGTGTCCAAATCCTTGCTGAAGATTTTTGGGTTTCGTTGTTTTACCTTTGAGCGGCACTTTTTTGCACACAATGGGCTAAATCGACCTATCACAAAGACCCCGAAGGCTCTGAGGAGGTAGGGGAATAGTGCCCACTGGAAGAGCAGTTGGGTTGTTGGGTAATTTTACCTCTGAGCGACACTTTTCTTTTGCACACAATGGGCTAAATGGCCATGTCACAAAGACCCCAAAGGCTCAGACTTTCGACCTGAAATTTGGCACTGCAATCCGGACTACAACCAGCAACATTATCTGAAAATTTCGAGCTTGTACGTTGATTTGCCAATGAATTATGGCTGCCACAGGCACACACACACACACAGACACCTTCTTTTATTATACAGATTTCTAGAATTCGCCCTGTTTCACCGATGTAAGGTTTTTTTTTTTACATTCACATGCCGTCAGTTCAATATTTGACAAAGAAAACAACAACAATAAAATCGTAATAAAAATTGGTCAAAAAATACTAAAGTACAAATTGATACAGAGTATTAATTTCCTCAATCTTCGCGACACACTTGGACATTTTTCCTCACACATCAGTTGGGAGACACTGTATTTAGAGCTGTAGGGTAAATTTCCCTGAATCCCGTTATAGAATAACGGGATTCAGGGAAAATTAACAGCCTGAATTAGCTACTTGCTAAACATAAACTCTCTTCTTATATATTTTTTCCTTTGTTATTACTGGTGAATTTTATTATTAACCTTTATATTAATGTTTATTTAGAAACAAACCTTATTTAAAAAATATTATTCGTATTTATTTGCATTATCTTAACGCTAATACATTATAATAATAATTACTTTCCCTAACGTAAATATTATTTATTTATAGCTTTTTGATAAATTTAATAAAAAAATTGTTAATTGTAAAATACTAATTATTATTAAATTTTGTTAAACGTAATATTAATTTTTCTACAAAATAATGCATATTAATAAATAAAAATTGGTATAAAGATTAGTAATAACACCCACCAGTAATAATAATAGAAATGAATAGATAAGAAATATCTAGATCTTGGGGTAACGTATGCTGACGACATAACTTATTATACTGCCTTTTGTTATAGAAGGTGACATAACTTATCATACTGCCTTTTGTTATAGAAGGTGACATAACTTCTTATACTGCCTTTTGTTATAGAAGGTGACATAACTTATTATACTGCCTTTTGTTATAGAAGGTGACATAACTTATTATACTGCCTTTTGTTATAGAAGATTACATAACTTCTTATACTGCCTTTTGTTATAGAAGGTGACATAACTTATTATACTGCCTTTTGTTATAGAAGGTTACATAACTTCTTATACTGCCTTTTGTTATAGAAGGTTACATAACTTCTTATACTGCCTTTTGTTATAGAAGGTTACATAACTTCTTATACTGCCTTTTGTTATAGAAGGTGACATAACTTATTATACTGCCTTTTGTTATAGAAGGTGACATAACTTATTATACTGCCTTTTGTTATAGAAGGTGACATAACTTATTATACTGCCTTTTGTTATAGAAGGTGACATAACTTATTATACTGCCTTTTGTTATAGAAGGTGACATAACTTATTATACTGCCTTTTGTTATAGAAGGTGACATAACTTATTATACTGCCTTTTGTTATAGAAGGTGACATAACTTATTATACTGCCTTTTGTTATAGAAGGTGGCATAACTTATTATACTCCCTTTTGTTATAGAAGGTGACATAACTTATTATACTGCCTTTCGTTATAGAAGGTGACATAACTTATTATACTGCCTTTCGTTATAGAAGGTGACATAACTTATTATGCTGCCTTTTGTTATAGAAGGTGTTTTTAGTGTTTAATTTCCTTGTAGTCCAAAAGCCACAGTATATATATGCTTTGTTCACTTTGCAAGGTCAGACGAACGGAAGACGAGGAAGCTCATCAGACAGGGGAGAAGCCTTTCCTAGTGAAGGATGCTTCGTCTATGATGACTCAATTTGGTCCACATCAAGAATATATGAGTCATACCCAGCCTCTAGACTTGGTCCAAGGGAAAGTTCCGCACCAGGGGAATCTTCAGACACCAGAGAAGAAAGGAAGTCTTCCTGAATCTCAGCCTCTTCTGCCGACAGCAGAATGCGGACTTCCGGGATGGCCACCAGCCCAGGAAATGACAGTGTAAGTATGAGGTGACGTCATAAGGATCATCAGTTGAATGGAAAGTGAATGTACCTGATTCCATTGTTGGAACCATCCAAGGAGTTACCTGATTCCATTGTTGGAACTTTAAGGGTTGGTTCCTTTTACCTGGGCGGGGGTGGCTCAGTCGGTAGTGAGCCAGGCTCGTAATCTCTAGTTCCCAGGTTCGAGTCCCAGCTGGGTCAGCGTTGAGATTTATCTCCTCAAAAATTCCCCGTCCTGCCACGGTCAGTAGGGGACACCGATGGGTTTGGAAAGGCCGCCGTCCGTCGGATGGGACGTTAAGCCGTGGCTCCGTGTGCAGGAGAGTCATACTCTGTGCACGTTAAAGAACACGCTGGATGGCCTTGACGGGGGGCTACCATCTGTCTCCCAACAGCTGTACCAGTGGGTCCCTTCCCCCAACCTTCTCTGAGCCTTCGGGGTCCATGTGACCTGGCCATTTAGCCCATGGTGTGCAAAAACGTGCCGCTCAGAGGTAAAACAAACCAAACCAACCCTTTTTACCTCTGAGCGGCACTTTTTTTGCACACAATGAGCTAAATGGCCAGGTCACAAGAACCCTGAGAGTACAGAGAAGGTTGGGGAAAAGGTCAACTGGACAGCTGTTTGGAGACAGATCATAATCTCCTGTCAAGGCCATCCAGAGAGTTCTTTAACGTGCATAGGGTATGTCCCTATCCCGAACATGGGGACATTGGTTAACGTCCCATCCAATGGACGGTGACCTTTCCAAGCCTATAGGCGTCCCTTACTGACAGGGCAGGGTGTTTTGCGTAGATAAATCTCAACACTTGCCCAGTTGGGACTCGAACCTGGAAACTGCAGATTATGAGCCTGATGCGCCATCGACTGAGCTACCCCTGCCCCATTGTGCAGGAGTAGCATAGTCGGTAGCGCATCAGACCCATCTTTCGCCACACAAAAATGTGCTAAACCACAGTTTTGTGCGCCGAAAGAGTTCAATAAAATGTAATATAATTATATGTTATTATTAAAATTTTGAATCTAAAAATTCTACCGGATGTTGTTTAGTTTTTAATAAGTTAGCAAATAAATTTCAATATCCGTAAAAATTTTAAATATTTCAATAAATAATAATAAATATATTATATATATTTTACACATTCTTAAATTTTGAGTTTAGTTTTAGATAAATTAAATATCTTAAAATTTAGCCCAATTTAATTTCTCATCATGCCGCTACTGTCGCTGATATCGGTTAGTGGTTGTCAAAACCATTTAAATAACCGAACTTTACTTCAATCTGTGAGGTTGGATGGCCTGCTCTAGACTAACGTTTCGATAATTCTGACTGATCTAAGGGACCTGGGTTCGAGCCCCGGTATTAGGCATGGATGTGTGTGTCGTTTTTCTGCTGAGGTCCTGCCATCCTCTCAGATCTCCTACTGTGGCATATAAACTGACAGGCTCCTGTCAGACCTGTGTGGCAAGCAGCTGCTTGAGGGGGTATTTATTTTTATTTATTTTGATTTTAAGTGTTGTAACGATTGCATTGTGACGTCTACTGTTGCAGTATTTCGATTGTTGTGATTCTAATACTGCAATGTTTCGATTGATGTGATGTCTAGTGCTGCAATATTCCGATTATTGTAACGTCTAATATTGCGATGTTTCGATTGTTGTGACGTCTAATATGGGATGCTACGATTGTTTTGACGTCTAATATTGCGATGTTTGGATTGTTGTGACGTCTAATATTGCAATGTTTGGATTGTTGTAACGTCTAATATTGCAATGTTCGATTATTCTGACGTCTAACATTGCGATGTTCGATTGTTCTCATATTTAACATTGCGATGTTCGATTGTTCTGTCGTCTAATATTACGATGTTTGGACTGTTGTGACGTCTAATATTACGATGTTTGGACTGTTGTGACGTCTAATATTGCAATGTTTGGATTGTTGTAACGTCTAATATTGCAATGTTCGATTATTCTGACGTCTAACATTGCGAT
This sequence comes from Ryuthela nishihirai, assembly GCA_038380435.1. Classification (NCBI taxonomy): domain Eukaryota; kingdom Metazoa; phylum Arthropoda; class Arachnida; order Araneae; family Heptathelidae; genus Ryuthela; species Ryuthela nishihirai. The sequence goes on from JAWZYU010000022.1 coordinate 44,643,925, forward strand.
GTTCGATTGTTCTGATATTTAACATTGCGATGTTCGATTGTTCTGTCGTCTAATATTACGATGTTTGGACTGTTGTGACGTCTAACATTGCGATGTTTGGATTGCTGCGACATCTAATATTGGGATGCTTCGATTGTTTTGACGTCGAATAGTGCGATATTTCGATTGTTTTGACGTCTAATATTGCGATGTTTGTATTGCTGTGACGTCTAATATTACGATGTTTGGATTGTTGTAACCTCTAATATTACGATGTTTGGATTGTTGTAACCTCTAATATTGCGATGTTCAATTATTCTGACGTCTAACATTACGATGTTGGATTTTTCTGACGTCTAACATTGCGATGTTCGATTGTTCTGACGTGTAACATTGCGATATTCGATTGTTCTGACGTCTAATATTGCAATGTTTGAATTGTTGTGACTTCTAATATTACGATGTTTCGATTGTTTTGACGTCTAATATTACGATGTTTCGATTGTTGTGACGTCTGACATTGACATTTGATTGTTATGATGTCTAGTGTTGAAATTTTTCGATTGTTCTCACGTCTAATATTGCCGTGTTTCGATTGTTCTGACGTGCTGTGTTGGAATATTTCGATTGGGATGTTTAACATTGCGATATTTCAATTGTTGCGACGTCTTACAATATTCCGATTGTTGGTCCTTCAAATACTACAATGTTCCTATTGTTGTGACGTCGAATAGTGCGATATCCCTATTGTTGTGACGTCTAATATTGCAATGTTTCTATTGTTGCGACGTCCAATAGTGCGATGTCCCAATTGTTGTGATGTCCAATAGTGCAATGTTTCTATTGTTGTGACGTCCAATAGTGCGATGTACCGATTGTTGTGACGTCTAATATTGCTATATTTCCATTGTTGAGACGTTTGATATCGCGACGTTTCGAATGCTGCGACATCTAATATTGCGAAGTTTCGATTGTTGTGACGTCTGAGTTTGCAATGTTTGATTGTTGTGACGTCTATTGTTGGAAAGTTTCGATTAGTGTGACGTCAAGTGTTGAAATTTCTCGATTGTTGGGACGTCTAATATTGAGATGTTTGTTTGCTGTGACGTCTAGTGTGGTAAAGTTCCGATATTCACTATGTATAAATGTCACATTTAAATTGGACTCGGAATGATTAATTCTCTTCCTTTTCTTTCCAGATTCGGCCTCGACTGCCACAGCTAGAAACGTGTTGGCCTTTAACTTCCAAAGCATCCACAGTTGGCGCAGAAGTCCCCCTTCGACTGCGCATGCTCACTGTGTGTGAATGCCACGGGCCGAGGAAGAAATGCGAAGAAGAATTGATAACAAAAAGGAAAAAGTGTGTGAGGTTATTTTTGGAGTTGAAGACATCCGCTATTGCACCACTACACGGTCCCGCCAAAATAAAGAAAAAAAAATGTTAAAAAAAAACGAGGGCGGTTCTTTCACATCCCCAGTCCTCAAGGTCTGCTCCTTCATCCTTAGAAAGGACAAAACAAAATATCTCCGGTGTGTTGAAGAAAATAAAGACGTCTTTTTTGTTTCCGGCCGATGTGGATCGATATCTACAGAGAGAAAATGCTGTTGAAAATGACAACAAATCACAGGCCAAAACTTTTTTCATCAAACACAAACTGTACACTTTGAAAATAATAAGTTGAACAATATTGTTTTACTTTACAATATTCCGTGGATCAATTTCCTTAGCCTCTCACTGCAGATGTATTCCTTACTTTCTTTAATTTCTGGTTACTGGTTTTTTTTCTGTTTTATACTGACATTTTTAAAGCAGAAATGTAAATGATCCGAAACCGGATTCCAAAGAATTTGTAAATAATTAAAATTATTATAATAAAAAAATTAGTGTTTTTTCTATTTGAATTGACTCGTGTGGTCTGTTGATGTGTGATTTTATTTACGCAGTAAAATAATTCTAAGATACGCTGTGTGTTCAGAATTGACTGCAGAGCTTCATAAATCAACAATTTTAAAACCGGTAGCAAATATTTTGTTAGGATCAAAGTAATCAAGTTATAGTCCACAAAACTCCCTGCCACGGTCAGTAAGGAACACTTATGGATTTGAACAGGCTGTCGTCCGTCGGATAGGACGTTAAAACGTGGTCCCGTGTGCGAGAGAGCTATTACCATCTGCACGTTGAAGACGGTGGGTGGCCTTGACAGGAGGCTACAATCTGTCTCTCAACAGTTGTTTCAGTGGGTCCCTTCTACCAACTTTCTCTGTCTTCGTCGTCGTTGTGACCTGGCTATTAGCCCATGGTGGGTTGGGTTGTTTTACCTCTGAGCGGCACTTTTTTGCACACCATGGGCTAAATGGCCAGGTCACATGGACCCCTAAGGCTCAGAGAAGGTTGGGGGTGGAGACCCACTGGAACAGCTGTTGGGAGACAGATGGTAGCCTCCCGTCAAGGCCATCCAGCGTGTTCTAACGTGCACAGGGTATGGCTCTCCCGCACACGGGGCCACGGCTTAACGTCCCATCCGACGGACGGCAGCCTTTCCAAGCCCATCGGTGTCCCCTACTGACCGTGGGCAGGGCGGGGAATTTTGCGGAGATAAATCTCAACGCTGACTCAGCTGGGACTCGAATCTGGGAACTGCAGATTACGAGCCTGGCGCGCTACCGACTGAATCAACCCCGCCCCAGCCCATGGTGTGAAAAAAGTGCCGTTCAGAGGTAAAACAACCCAACCCTGTAAAATAGGAAACTCAGAAAAAAAAATTTTTTTAAATATTTTTTAAAAAATTAAAAAAAAAATATTTTTAACTTCAAAGTATTGTTTAGATAGCAAAATGGGAAACCCAGACTCAGTATCAAAATATCTTTTAGCATCAACCTTTCAGCAAAAAGAGTAAAATAGAACACCTATAGTCAAAAGTTAGTCATAGTCAAAAGTTTTACTTAGAATCAAAGCTTAGCTTAAACGGGGTAAAATAAGAAATCCGGACTTACAGTCAAAAAAATTATTCATCTTAAAGGAAGTAAAATAAGAAACCCACGCAGTCAAAATCTTCTCAACATCTACGTTTAACTTAGAGAGAGAAAATACGAAACTAACACTCATATCCAAAATCTTGTCAACATTAACGTTTAGCTTAAAGAGAGTAAAATAAGAAACCAGATTTACAGTCACAAATATTTTTAACATCCAAATTTTAGCTTCAAGGGAATAAAATAAGTATAATCGGGACTTGTAGTCAAAAATGTTTAGCATTAACCTTTAGCTTAAGTAGAGTAAAATACGAAGCCCGCAATGTCATAATCTTTTCAGCATCAACGTTTAGCCTTATAGGAAGTAAAATACTAAACCCGAACTTACAAAAAATTGCTGTTTAGCATTAATGCTTAGCTTAAAGAGAATAAAATACTAAACCCAGACTTATAGTCGAAAATAATGTTTAGTATCAACGTTTAGCTTAAAGACAGCAAAACAGGAAGACAGATTCAGTCAAAAATATTGTTTTGCACCAAATATCAAATTCAAAAAAAAATCGCACTGAAATTCTTTTCAATCATTTAATATACAATTTATTTTGTTTAATTCTCAACACCGAATCTCGCTCTATTTTTCATTCACTGTATTTCCTTTCTAGCTGTCAGCTGGCCAGAGCCTGTTATGATTGCGGATCTCAGCTGTGAGACTGTACAGTCGCTCCAAAAAATATCCAGACACTATGGTTGATTACAGAATTCAGACAAAATATCTAGGAACATTTTTTTTTAGAAATTAGTGATCTGGCAACCTTCGTGTTCGGTACAGTCTCACACTTATTTACTTATTTACTTATTTTATTCCCTTGAAGCTAAAATTTGGATGTTAAAAATATTTGTGACTGTAAATCTGGTTTCGTATTTTACTGTTTCTGTAATTCTGGTTTTGTGACTGTAAATCTGGTTTCGTACTTCCGACGGACGGCGGCCTTTCCAAGCCCATCGGTGTCCCCTACTGACCATGGGCAGGGCGGGGGTTTTTACGGAGATAAATCTCAACAGGCGGAGACAATCTCATCTTTGCCAGATCATTAATTTCTAAAGAAATCGTTGCCAGATATTTTTCTGAATTCTATAATCAACCATAGTGGTTACACAAAGGTTGCCAGATCACTAATTTCAAAAAAGAAATAAATAAATAAAATGTTACCAGATATTTCTTCCTGAATTTTATAATTAACCATAGTGGTACACGAAGGTTGCCAGATCACTAATTTCTAAAGAAATCGTGGGCAGATAATTTTCTGAATTTTGTAATCAACCATAGTGTCCGGATATTTTTTTGAGCGACTGTACCACACATTTCTACATAGCTCATCTCCAAAACACCGAATGACTGACATTTCTACCATAAGTGCATGAATCTCCTTATAGGAGTCTATTTTCTTCCATGTATCCAGAACCTTTTGACTGCGGATCTTGAATTTGAGACACCCCAGCTACACCCACATTCCTACACAGCTTATCTACAAAGCACTGAATGATTGGCAGGGGTCAGTTTTGTTAAACCTAACCAGAAGTTGTTCTCTTCAGGAACTTGAGGCAAACTCTCCCACGTCACACCCGCCCTGCCTACAATCAGAAGGGGACACCGATGTGCTTGGAAAGTCCGCCGTCCGTCGGATGGGAATTTAAACCGTGGCCCCATGTGCGGAAGACCCATACCCTGTGAACGTTAAAGAACACGCTGGATGGCCTTGACGGGAGGTTACCATCTGTCTCCCAACATCTGTCCCAGTGTATCTCCTCCCCCAACCTTCTCTGAGCGTTCGGGGTCCATGTGACCTGGACATTTAGCCCATGGTGGGCAAAAAAGTGCCGCTCAGAGGTAAAACAACCTAACCCAACCCAACACCCATATCAAGCGCACCTCGAAAAAGTTCTTCGAGGGTGTGGCTGAAAATCCAAACGAGCTTATTTCTCGTCTTGTACATTACGATCATTCTGTTTTGAATAAGTACAAGAAGCCTAAAATGATGGCCTTCTCTGAGGAGAGCTTTCCATTTTAGGTCTCTTGTGCGTTCTGATCTTGCTTTTTGCTCTTTTAGTTACTTGCCCTTCGGAGCCCACCCAAGGGTGGTTTACCTTTTGTTTTACCTATTCCAATTGGGCACAACTTTAGATGGAGATGATCAAGGGCACTGTACTGACCGTCACATCGAATATCCTATGATGATCTACGATCTACTCACAGTCCAAAAACATTAATTCCCCAATTCGCAAACAATGAACCTGCAAATTAACAGGAATGAAATTCTCAACGAAACGGTTCAAAAAGCGCCAATGAACTCCTCTGAAAACTTAAATAGGTCTTTAAATCACTTCAAAGATCGCGACAAACACTTCTACAAAATATCAACACAACCCTTTGGTCCGAAATGTGAATAAATAAACCCTCATCGCATTGTCTCCCATTGCAAGAACGCGTCTGTTCCCTTGTGGGAGGAGCGGGGGTGGCTCAGTCGGTAGTGCGCCAGGCTCGTAATCTATAGTTCCCAGGTTCAAGTCCCAGCTGGGTCAGCGTTGAGATTTTTCTCCGCAAAATTCCCCGCCCTGCCCACGGTCAGTAGGGGACACCGATGGGCTTGAAAAGGCCTCCGTCCGTCGGATGAGTGGTTAAACCGTGGCCCCATGTGTGGAAGAGCCTCCCCTGTGAACGTTAATGAACACGCTGGATGGCCTTAACGGGAGGCTACCATCTGTCTCCCAACATCTGCCCCAGTGTATCCCCTCCCCCAACCTTCTCTGAGCGTTCGGGGTCCATGTGACCTGGACATTTTGCCCATGGTGGGCAAAAAAGAGAAAACAACCCAACCCAACTCCCACGTCACACAAGCGACGTTCACATTACTGATATTTTTAACGCTACCGTGTAGTGACTGTTAGTCAATGGGCTTCTCAATACAATTTAAGGAAAAAATAACCAGTTGTTGCTTCCTCAATTCCTACTAATAAATTCTCCTGAGCATATACCGGGGCGGAGGTGGCTCAGTCGATAGCGCGCCAGGCTCGTAATCTGTAGTACCCAGGTTGGAGTCCCAGTTGTGTCAGCGTTGAGATTTATCTCCGCAAAAATTCCCCGCCCTGCCCACAGTCAGTAGGGGACACCGATGGACTTGTAAAGGCCGCCGTCCGTCGGATGGGACGTTTAGCCGTGGCCCCGTGTGCGGGAGAACCATACCCTGTGGACGTTAAAGAACAAGATGGATGGCCTTGACGGGAGGCTACCATCTGTCTCCCAACAGCTGTTCCAGTGGGTCCCCTCCCCCAACCTTCTCTGAACCTTCGGGGTCCATGCGACCTGGCCATTTAGCCCATGATGTGCAAAAAAGTGCCGCTCAGAGGTAAAACAACCGAACGAGCATACACCTCCAGACCATACACAAATGAAAAAATAAAAATGGAACCATACACAATTATAATTAAACTTAAACCAACCAAAAAGAACAATAAACCACCAGGGCAAAGGAAAACTAATGTTACTCAAAAAATATGCAAATATACTCAACCAAACGTTTGAAATCGTTTAAGAATTATGATTACAAATGGAAACATACAAAAACTACTACATTAAGAATCACGGAAAAAATTATACAAATATCAAAAAAGCTCAAAATGACCAAACAAAATTAAACGTCAGGAGTCGTAAACCAGTGATTTTAAACTTTTACTTAAGCTTTGTTTTATTTTTTACCGTGATAGAGGAACTCGATAGGCATGAAATTACAGCGTCGGAGACTTAACAGCAACAACAACAAAAAAAACAAAAACAAGAAAAAGAACGACGAATAGTCACAATGTTGTTTAGCATAAACGTTTAGCTTAAAGGGGGTAAAATACGAAACTAATACTCATATTCAAAATCTTGTCGACATCAACGTTTAGCTTAAAGACAGTAAAACACGAAACTAGAGACAGTCAAACCAAATACCGAAACCCGGACGTATAGTCAAAATGCTGTTCAGCATTAACGTTTAGCTCAAGGGTATTAAAATACGAAACCTAAGCAGTCAAAATCTTGTCAATATAAAGGTTTAGCATAAAGACAGTAAAATACGAAACCCAGAATTATAGTTAAAAAATATTGTTTAGCATCAATTAAGTTTCTAATTATTTCATCTTAAAGAGAGTAAAATAGTAAACCCTGACTTATACTGAAAAATATTATTTAGCATGAACCTTTAGCTTAAAGAGAGTAAAATACGAAACGCTGACTCCAAATCAAACATATGTTAATACCATCATTTAAAATAAAGACAGAAAAATATGATACCCAGACTCATAATCTTGTTAGTACCAACGTTAAGTTGGAAGTTAATAAAATATTATTAACCGCACTGATAGCCACTACCTTGTTCGTGTTGATGTTTAAATACTGTAAAATATTCAACACAGATTCATAGTTAAAATCTTGTTACTATCAACTTTAAAGACAGTAAAATTCATAATTAAGCAAAAATTTTATTATCATCGAAGTTTAGCTTAAATAAATAAAATTAATACCCCCTCAAGCAGCTGCTTGCCACAGAGGTCTGTCAGGAGCCTGTCAGTTTATATGCCAAAGTTGAAGATTTGTGAGGATGGCAGGACCTCAGCCAAAAAACAGCAAACATCCAAGCCTTACCCAAGGTTCGAATCCAGGTCCTTTAAATTAGTAGCGAAGCGCGCTGACTGCTAAGTGTGTAAAATGTGTTTTCAGATTTATAGTCAAAATCTTGCTAGCATCAATTTTATATAAAAGACTGTAAAACAGATAATCCAGATTAAGAGTCAAAAAATCTTCCTCGCTTGAACGTTTAGTTTAAGGGTAGTAAAATGAGTAACTGGGGATTATGGTCAAAATCTTGTTAGCATCAACGTTTAACTTAGGACAGTAAAATGCGTAACCGGAACTCATGGTCAAAATCTTTTAGCATCAACATTTAGTTTATGGACATTAAAATGCATAAACAGTTCTCATGGTCAAAATCTTTTAGCATCAACATTTAGTTTATGGACATTAAAATGCATAAACAGTTCTCATGGTCAAAATCTTTTAGCATCAACATTTAGTTTATGGACATTAAAATGCATAAACAGTTCTCATGGTCAAAATCTTTTAGCATCAACATTTAGTTTATGGACATTAAAATGCATAAACAGTTCTCATGGTCAAAATCTTTTAGCATCAACATTTAGTTTATGGACATTAAAATGCATAAACAGTTCTCATGGTCAAAATCTTTTAGCATCAACATTTAGTTTATGGACATTAAAATGCATAAACAGTTCTCATGGTCAAAATCTTTTAGCATCAACATTTAGTTTATGGACATTAAAATGCATAAACAGTTCTCATGGTCAAAATCTTTTAGCATCAACATTTAGTTTATGGACATTAAAATGCATAAACAGTTCTCATGGTCAAAATCTTTTAGCATCAACATTTAGTTTATGGACATTAAAATGCATAAACAGTTCTCATGGTCAAAATCTTTTAGCATCAACATTTAGTTTATGGACATTAAAATGCATAAACAGTTCTCATGGTCAAAATCTTTTAGCATCAACATTTAGTTTATGGACATTAAAATGCATAAACAGTTCTCATGGTCAAAATCTTTTAGCATCAACATTTAGTTTATGGACATTAAAATGCATAAACAGTTCTCATGGTCAAAATCTTTTAGCATCAACATTTAGTTTATGGACATTAAAATGCATAAACAGTTCTCATGGTCAAAATCTTTTAGCATCAACATTTAGTTTATGGACATTAAAATGCATAAACAGTTCTCATGGTCAAAATCTTTTAGCATCAACATTTAGTTTAAGGACAGTAAAATGCGCATACAGTTCTCATTGCCAAAATCTTTCAGCATCAACATTTAATTTAAGGACAGTAAAATGCGTAAACAGTTCTCATGGTCAAAATCTTTTAGCATCAACATTTAGGTTAAGGACAGTAAAAATGCATAAACAGTTCTCATGGTAAAATTCTTTCAGCATCAACATTTAGTTTAAAGACAGTAAAAATGCATAAACAGTTCTCGTTATCAAATTCGTTCAGCATCAACATTTAGTTTAAGGACAGTAAAATGCATTAACAATTCTCATGGCCAAAATCTTTTAGCATCAACATTTAGGTTAAGGACAGTAAAAACGCATAAACAGTTCTCATGGTCAAATTCGTTCAGCATCAACATTTAATTTAAGGACAGTAAAATGCATAAACAGTTCTCATGGCCAAAATCTTTTAGCATCAACATTTAGTTTAAGAACAGTAAAATGCATAAACAGTTCTCATGGTGAAAATCTTTTAGCATCAACATTTAGTTTAAGGATAGTAAAATGTATAAACAATCCTCATGGTCAAAATCTTTTAGCATCAACATTGAGTTTAAGGATAATAAAATGCATAAAGAGTTCTCATGGTCAAAATCTTTTTGTACCAACATTTAGTTTAAGGACAGTAAAATGCATAAACAGTACTGATGGTCAAAATCTTTCAACATCAACCATTAGTTTAAGCGCACTAAAATGTCTAGCAGGGACTCACGCCAAAAAGAAATCTCGTAAAGCATCAGCGTTTACTTTGAAGGCAACAATATATGCCATCCATATTAACAGATCAAACCTTGTTGGTATCAATATTTAAATACCGTAAAATGCCTAACCCAGACTCAAAGTCAAAATCTTCTTAGCTTCAACCTTTACAGTAAAGATAGTAAAACATGACACCCAGACTCATATTAAAAAATTGTTAGCATAAACTTTTAAATTAATGATAGTAAAATACGTTACCCAGAATCATAGTAAAAATTCTTCTTAAAATAAAAATTTAGCTTAAAGACGATCATCTTAAGGTGATCAAGTTTTAATATTGATGTCGCTATCAATGCTAAAAATAGATCTACATAGTGTTATTTTCCCTGTCACTAAGCATTGCCAGGGGCGGGGGTGGCTCAGTCGGTAGCGCGCCAGGCTCGTAATCTCTAGTTCCCAGGTTCGAGTCCCAGCTGGGTCAGCGTTGAGAATTATCTCCGAAAAATTCCCGCCCTGCCCACGGTCAGTAGGGGACACCGATGGTCTTGGAAAGGCCGCCGTCCGTCGGATGGGACGTTAAGCCGTGGCCCCGTGTGCTGGAAAGCCATATCCTGTGCACGTTAAAGAACACGCTGGATGGCCTTGACGGGCGGCTACCAACTGTCTCCCAACAGCTGTTCCAGTGGGTCCCCTCCCCCAACCTTCTCTGAGCCTTCGGGGTCCATGTGACCTGGCCATTTAGCCCATGGTGTGCAAAAAAGTGCCGCTCAGAGGTAAAACAACCCAACGTTAAAGAATACGCTGGATGGCCTTGACGGGAGGCTACCATCTGTCTCCCAACAGCTGTTCCACAAGGAACTTCTAACACTCCCCCAACCTTCTCTCAGCCTTCGGGGTCCATGTGACCTGCCCATTTAGCCCAATGTGTGCAAAAAAGTGCCGCTCAGAGGTAAAACATCCCAACTAAGCATTGCCAAAGAGATATCCTCTGTTATTGGCTCTGTCCCTAGCCATTGCCAAACAGATTATTCTTTTTATGATTTCATTAAATAAACAAATAAATTACTAAATTCATATATTAAATAAAGAGTTAAATCATTAGATTCCTCCGTGAGAAAAACAGTAAAATCATTACATTCCTCTATCAGGAAAAGTGCGCTGAATCTTTCCTTTGCATTATCACTTCGCATTTATAAAAAGAAGAACTATATCGCCTCTTGCACATATTGTAATCTCAGTTTGAAAGAAATTGAAGTGTTTCGTTTACCCATTTTTTTCCCTCCTTAAAAATTTTAATTCTGGCTAACGGATGATGCAAAAAATGCAAACAAGTAATCTTTTTAAATTTCAAAATTTCCACCATAAAGAGATCGCTTGCAACATTCTTTAAAAGTTTAGCCTTTTCTATATTTAATGATCTCTAACGATAGAAAATAAAACTCAATCCCGTACAATTCGTCCAATGGACTATTCGTCGAATGGCACGCTTTATCCAATACCTCTTCATCCAATGATACGATTTATCCAATACCTCTTCGTCCAATAGTACGATTATTAAATACAGATTACAACAGTGGTACGATTTATCCAATACGTCTTCATCCAATGGTAGGATTTATCCAATACCTATTAGTACGATTCATACCTATTCGTCCAATTACTTATTTGTCAAATGATACCATTCTTACAATACCGATTCATCCAATGGACAATTTATCCAATACGTATTTGTCCAACACTTTATTTGTGCAATGGTACCATTCTTCCAATACCGATTCGTACAATGGACGATTTTCCCCATACCTATTCGTGCAATGCTACATTTGTGTAATGGTACGATTCTTCAATACCGATTCGTCTAAAGGTACGATTTATCGTCTAAGGGTACGATTATTCAATACACATTCGTCCAACGGTATAATTCGTTCAATACACATTCTCCAATGCTACGATTCGTTAAATACACATTCATCCAACGTTTTGATTCGTTCAATACACATTCGTCCAACGGTATGATTCGTTCAATACACATTCGTCCAAGGTACAATTCGTTCAATATACATTCGTCCAACGGTATGATTCGCTCAATACAAATTCGTCCAACGGTATGATTCGTTCAATTCACATTCGTTCAAAGGTATGATTCGTTCAATACACATTCGTCCAATGGAACGATTCGTTCAATACACCTTCGTCGAACGGTATGATTCATTCAATACACATTCATCCAACGTTATGATTCGTTCAATACTCATCCGTTCAATGGTATGATTCGTTCAATACACATTCGTCCAACGGTACAATTCATTCACTACACATTCGTCCAACGGTATGATTTCTCCAATAATAATAAAAAAAAAATAATAAATACCCCCTCAAGCAGCTGCTTGCCACAGAGGTCTGACAGGAGCCTGTCAGTTTATATGCCACAGTAGAAGATCTGAGAGGATGGCAGGACCTCAGCAGAAAACAACAGCGAACATCCATGCCTTACCCGGGGCTCGAACCCAGGTCCCGTAAATCAGTAGCCAAGCACGCTACAATACTTATTCATATAATGACACGACGCGTCAAATGGGATGATTCGTTTATAACCAATTTTCTAAAGCAGTTGTTCGTCTAAAAAGAAAATTAGTCCAATGGTTAATAGCTGTAAATCATTCATTGTACTATTATGTTTTCTATCATACACATAAGAAAGTACGAAATTAGGAATTTTATCTAGGGAAGGGTTTTTTGGAGCAATATGTTTATTTTATAGTTGCAATAGGCTTCTTTATAATTGCAATAGTCTTTTTTATATAGTTGCAATAATCTTTTCTTATAGTTGCAATAGGCTTTTTTATAGTTGCAATGGGCTTCTCTTATACTTGCAATAGGCTTTTTTATAGTTGCAATGAGCTTCTCTTATGGTTGCAATAGGCTTTTTTATAGTTGCAATGGGCATCTCTTATGGTTGCAATAGGCTTTTTTATAGTTGCGATGGGGTTCTCTTATAGTTGCAATAGGCTTTTTTATAGTTGCAATGGGCTTCTCTTATGGTTGCAATAGGCTTTTTTATAGTTGCAATGGGCTTCTTTATGGTTGCAATAGGCTTTTTTATAGTTGCAATGGGCTTTTGTTATAGTTGCAATAGGCTTTTTTATAGTTACAATAGGCTTCTCTTATAGTTGAAATAGGCTTTTTTATAGTTGCAATGGGCTTCTCTTATAGTTGCAATAGGCTTTTTTATATTTGCAATGGGCTTCTCTTATAGTCGTAATAGGCTTTTTTATAGTTGGAATGGGCTTATCTTATAGTTGCAATAGGCTTTTTTATAGTTGCAATGGGCTTCTCTTATAGTTGCAATAGGCTTTTTTATAGTTGCAATGGGCTTCTCTTATAGTTGCAATAGGCTTTTTGATAGTTGCAATGGGCTTCGCTTATAGTTGCAATAGGCTTTTCGTAGTTGCAAAGGGCTTCTCTTATAGTTGCAATAGGATTTTTTCAAGTTGCAATGGGCTTCTCTTATGGTTGTAATAGGCTTTTTATAGTTGCAATAGGCTTCTCTTATGGTTGAAACAGGCTTTTTTATAGTTGCAATGGGCTTTCCTTATAGTTGCAATAAGTTTTTTATATTTGCAACGGGCTTCTCTTATAGTTGAAATAGGATTTTTTATAGTTGCAATGGGCTTCTCTTATAGTTGCAATAGGCTTGTTTATAGTTGCAATGGGCTTCTCTTATAATTGCAATAGGCTTTTTTATAGTTGCAATAGGCTTCTCTTATGGTTGTAATAGCTTTTTTATAGTTGCAATGGGCTTTTCTTATAGTTGCAATAGGCTTTTTTACAGTTGCAATAGACTTCTCTTATAGTTGCAATAGGCTTCTCTTATAGTTGCAATAGGATTTTTTCCAGTTGCAATGGGCTTCTCTTATGGTTGCAATAGGCATTTTATAGTTGCAATAGGCTTCTCTTATGGTTGAAACAGGCTTTTTTATAGTTGCAATGGGCTTTCCTTATAGTTGCAATAGGCTTTTTTATAGTTGCAATGGGCTTCTCTTATAGTCGTAATAGGCTTTTTTATAGTTGCAATGGGCTTCTCTTATAGTTGCAATAGGCTTTTCATAGTTACAATGGGCTTCTCTTATAGTTGCAATAGGCTTTTTCCCACTTGTAATGGGCTTCTCTTATGGTTGCAATAGGTTTTTTATAGCTGCGATAGGCTTCTCTTATGGTTGAAATAGGCTTTTTTATAGTTTCAATGGGCTTTCCTTATAGTTGCAATAAGCTTTTTTATATTTGCAACGGGCTTCTCTTATAGTTGAAACAGGCTTTTTTATAGTTGCAATAGGCTTCTCTTATAGTTGCAATAGGCTTTTTTATAGTTGCAATGGGCTTCTCTTACAGTTGCGATAGGCTTTTTTATAGTTGCAATGGGCTTCTCTTATGGTTGTAATAGCTTTTTTATAGTTGCAATGGGCTTTTCGTATAGTCGCAATAGGCTTTTTTATAGTTGCAATAGGCTTTTTTATAGTTGCAATAGGCTTCTCTTATAGTTGCAATAGGCTTTTTTATAGTTGCAATGGGCTTCTCTTATAGTTGCAATAGGCTTTTCATAGTTACAATGGGCTTCTCTTATAGTTGTAATAGGATTTTTCCCAGTTGTAATGGGCTTCTCTTATGGTTGCAATAGGTTTTTTATAGCTGCGATAGGCTTCTCTTATGGTTGAAATAGGCTTTTTTATAGTTTCAATGGGCTTTCCTTATTGTTGTAATAAGCTTTTTTATATTTGCAACGGGCTTCTCTTATAGTTGAAATAGGCTTTTTTATAGTTGCAATAGGCTTTTTTATAGTTGCAATAGGCTTCTCTTATAGTTGCAATAGGCTTTTTTATAGTTGCAATGGGCTTCTCTTACAGTTGCGATAGGCTTTTTTGTAGTTGCAATGGGCTTCTCTTATGGTTGTAATAGCTTTTTTATAGTTGCAATGGGCTTTTCTTATAGTTGCAATAGGCTTTTTCATAGTTGCAATAGGCTTTTTTATAGTTGCAATAGGCTTCTCTTATGGTTGCAATAGGCTTTTTTATAGTTGCAATGGGCTTCTCTTATAGTTGCAATAGGCTTTTTTATAGTTACAATGGGCTTCTCTTATAGTTAAAATAGTCTTTTTATAGTTGCAATAGGCTTCTCTTATGGTTGCAATAGGATTTTTATAGTTGCAATGGGCTTCTCTTTTATTTGCAATAGTTGCATTTATTGATGAAATATTTCCATTTATTTAGGAAGCAAAATCTGCAAATCATTGCTTTTCTCTGTTAAAATAAACAGTCAAATCATTACGTTACTCTATTAAATAAGCTGTTAAAATTTTAGCTATCTGCATTAAATGATCTGCTCAACGCTTCTATCCCTATTTCACATAATATTCGCATATCGCTACGAAATAAATTGTAAAATCTCGCCATTAATCTATTAAATAAACGATTAAATCAGAGTATAACTGAATTAATCTGCTAAGTCTTTGGGTGCCTGCATCGAATAAACTGTTAAATCTTTTAATGTATCAATTAAGGGAAAATAATCGTTGCATTTCTGTATTAAATAAATTCCAAAATCATTCCATGCCTATATCAAACGAACAGATCACTCATTATTATTATTTAAGAGACTCATTCTTACCAAAAAGACTTGTATTGTATCTGCTATGATACGAATCTGTTACCTCTGAATAAGAGGGGGCGGGGGTAGCTCAGTCGGTAGCGCGCCAGGCTCGTAATCTGCAGTTCCCAGGTTCGAGTCCCAGCTGGGTCAGCATTGAGATTTATCTCCGCAAAATTCCTCGCCCTGCCCACGGTCAGTAGGGGACACCGATGGGCTTGGAAAGGCCGCCGTCCGTCGGATGGGATGTTAAGCCGTGGCCCCGTGTGCGGGAGAGCCATGCCCTATGCACGTTAAAGAACACGCTGGATGGCCTTGACAGGAGGCTACCATCTGTCTCCCAACAGCTGTTCCAGTGGGTCCCCTCCCCCAACCTTCTCTGAGTCTTCGGGGTCCATGTAACCTGGCCATTTAGTCCATGGTGTGCAAAAAAGTGCCGCTCAGAGGTAAAACAACCCAACTCTGAATAAGAGAGTGGAGATTGGGCCATTCGGTAGCTCTGCAGGCTCGTAATCTGCAGTTCCCAGGTTCGAGTCCCGATGAACCAGCGATGATATTTATTTGCTCTAAACCTCCACTCTGCCTTCTGCCAGTAGGGGATACCAATGTGCTGGAAAAGGCAGCCGTCCGTCGTATGGGATGTTAAGCCGTCGCTCGTGTATTGGAGAGAGCCATACAAAGCTACCTTAATACACAAGGCCTGGATAGCCTTAAGTAAAAGGATGTAAGAAAAAAGTTATATTAATTATGAATCAAATTTCAAGTGATATAAGTTTTTTAAAATTTAAATAAATGCTACTTATTTTAAAATCACTTGCAATGTAATTATTCATTCTTAAATATTTTATTAAAATAACTAAGAATGTTTTAAAAATAAGTAACTACCAATTTAATTTTTAAAAATTTAAATATAATAAATACTTCGATATTGTTTTTAAAATTTTGCCTTCGGTTACTGCAGTGTCCAGGTGTTTCCCATCGAGGTGGCCTTGGCCATACTCTGCTCACGTTTAAGAACACATTGGATGAGCTTGAAGGGAAGCTACTATCTGCCTCCTATAATTATCTACTAAATCCCCTCTGGTCCATGTGACCTGGCCATTTAGCTCATTTTATGCTACGAAGTACCACTCATAAGCAAAACACTTAAACTGTATAATGTAATTTTTTTATAGTGATATCTGAGTGATAAGGCACTTGAGCTTATTTCTGAAAGAAAGAACTACAAGAATGTCCTTAATCCATACCCTACTAGTCCTAATAGAAAGCATTACAGAGAACTTAATAAACATGTAAAAGATCGGTTAGCTGCTGATAAGAATCTTTGGCTTGGATGGTTTGGCTGACAAAGCCGAGGAAGCAGTTAAACAGCCCAACAGCAGAGAGCTGTACCAGATAGTTAATGTTTTGTGTAGTAGAAAACGAACAGGTATACAGGGATTGAAGGATAAACAAGGTAAGGTTATAGAAGGTGAGGATTCTGTCATGGGTAGGCGGGCTGAGCATTTCAGTGATGTTCTAAACAATGTGGTTAGTTCTATTCCCATTGTTTGCAATGATGATAGATGCATTGGTGGCTTTAATGTTGGACCTATAACACAATCTGAAGTTATTTTGGCTATTTCTAAACTTAAACTTCATAAATCCCCAGGGGTAGATGAAATTACTACAGAAATGCTCAGAGCTGGGAATGTTTCGGTTACCACTTGGATGACTGAAATTTTGAATATCTTTTATGATAAAGGTATGGTTCCTAAGGATTTTACCAGAGCTATTGTTATCCCTATTTTCAAAAAAGGTGATCGCAGTTCTTGTGATAATTATAGGGGTATCAGCCTACTCTCTGTTCCAGGTAAAGTTCTTTCCATGATTGTGCTTAATAGAATTAAGAATCTGGTTGACAGTCAATTGCGTGATGAGAAATGTGGATTCAGAAGTGGTAGGGGATGTGTGGATCAGATATTTTCACTTAGGCAGATTCTTGAGAAATGTTTAGAGTTTCAGAAACCTTTGGTTGCTAGCTTTATTGATTTCAAAAAGGCTTTCGACTCTGTTGATCCTCATAATTTGTGGTTGATTGTGAAATCATATGTTATACCAGACAAGTTAGTTAACATAATGAAAGCTCTCTATAATAACACTGAGTCGTGTGTGAGAGTTGGTAAGGCTTGTAGCAATTGGTTTAGCATTACTTCTGGTGTTCGACAAAGGTGCATTTTGTCTCCTTTTCTCTTTAGTTTGGTTATTGATTAAAGTTATGCGAAATTCACTTCAAGGGAAATATTTTGGCCTTAAATGGGCTGGAGATGCGAAAATTTCTGATTTAGATTATGCTGATGATTTAGCCCTTTTGGCAAATGATGTTGATGAGATGAACTCTTTCATTCGAGCTGTTGATGAGACTAGTAGTAGAGAAGGTTTGGTTATAAACAGAGAGAAAACTAAAGTGATGAAAATTGGTCAGGCAGACTGTGATTCAGTTAATCTGAATGGTTGCAGTCTTGAGCAGGTGTTACAGTTTAATTATCTTGGGAGCTATGTAACAGATAATGGTGATGTGCAGCATGAGATTAACAGACGAATAGGGATTGCTGCCGGGACTTTTAAGAATCTATGGAGATTGTGGAGAACTAGGCGTATACACTTAAAGACTAAAATTAGACTGTATAATAGTTTGGTTCTTTCTAGGGTTAGTTATGGTAGTGAAACATGGACACTTTGTAAAGAAAATAAGAACAGGAACAGATGCTTTTGATTCTAGATGCTTACACAGTATCTTGGGCATTAGATGGTTTAAATTTGTAACTAATGATGAGGTTAGGCAAAGGAGTTTGCAATCTCCTTTAAGCAGCATATTGTGCAGAGAGAGACTCCGTTGGTTTGGCCATGTTGCCCGTACGAATAATTATAGATTGGCGAATAGGGTTATGAACAGTGTGCCTAAAGGCCTCAGAAAGAAGGGGAGACCTAGGATGCGGTGGGCAGACAATGTCAAACAGGACCTTGTTAGAATTGGTGTGCAGTGGCCAGATGCAGTAGATGTAGCTCACGACAGACTTGCTTGGAGAACTAAATTGCACGGTCTGGTTGGATCTCCGTAGCCCATGGCTGCTTGAGGATGATGATGATGATGATGAGCATTTATTTTAAAAATTTAGCAATTAATTTTAAAATATTTTATAATATTTTAATAACCCGTAAAAGAAAATTGTTTTCTCTTATGCTGTTCAAAACTAAATAGAGCGCGTTTAAATCTGACATGAATTAAATTAATTAAATCTATCAGCATATTTAATTTCTCTCCATTGTTCGATTACTGTCCAGGCGCGCTGAATAGAGATGGGCTCTGTCACGTGGTGCAAAATAAGTGCCGCTTAAAGAAGAGTATTAAGCAATTCAAGTATCTCATCAGCAAATAAAACCATTTTATGCACCTGGTAATGAAATTGAAAAAAATAATTTTTGTTCTTCTTATTCAGAATAGGTGATCGATAAGATCGCATCCATACTGTCGAAAAACGGTCAGAAAAAGGTCAGATATTAAATAAATATAAATATATTAAGTAATTTCGTCCATGAAAAATGGTCAGAAAAAGGTCAGATATTAAATAAATATAAATATATTAAGCAATTTCGTCCATGAAAAATGGTCAGAAAAAGGTCAGATATTAAATAAATATAAATATATTAAGTAATTTCGTCCATAAAAAATGGTTATAAATTCTTTTAGTCTCTAATAATATACAATGGAAAATTAAGTTGCAACCCGGTGCTATGTCAATGGAAAGCTAATGTCGAAGTTTTATATATTTAAATGTTTTTTTGTAAAATGTGATAGCAGATAAAGATCTGAATGAAATATATCAATATCATGATTTTCAACAATTCGTTCAGTATTTAATGAGTTATTGAAATTTGAAGATTAACAATAGCAATGCCAGGCATAAGAACTTATAAAAGACTTAAGACTCAATAAGTATTATTATTTCAAAAATATTAAATTATTTAAAATAAATGCATATTTTAAGAGTTTGTGCAAATTCATATTTCAGCATTTGTCAATTTTGTAAAATTGCTTGGAACTGGCATTATTACTGTTAAATATTGAAACTTACATAATTCGTTAAATACTGAACGAATATCGTTGAAATCGAGATATTGTTATAAAATAAATAAAAAATACCCCCTCAAGCAGCTGCTTGCCACAGAGGTCTGACAGAAGCCTGACAGGTTATATGCCAGTGTAGGAGACCTGAGAGGATGGCAGGACCTCAGCAGAAAAACGACACACACATCCATGCCTAATCCGGGGCTCGAACCCAGGTCCCTTAGATCAGTAGCCAAGCGTGCTAACCACTCGGCACTGTGTGGATAACTATTAGGAGGCAGATGGTAGCTTCCCAACAAGGTCATCCAGCCTGTTCTTAAACGTGAGCAGAGTATGGCCAAGGCTACCTCGATACAAAAGGCCTGGACACTGCAGTAACAGAAGGCAAAATTTTGAAAATAATATAGTAGCAATACACCAATCGCTTGATTTGCACGGTAGATAGGTTTCTAGATAACCATCGTGTAAATCGAAGGCAACAAGAATGTAAAAAAAATCTCTTGATTAATAAAGGGTACTTTGGAAGTTTTATTTATACATATTGTTACGACAGATATTGGACCAACCTTGTTTCTGATATTCATAAATGATCTATGTGAATTAAAAATAAATAGCTATATTAACACTTTTGCAGATGATACATCATTAACTTTATGTGCTGATTCTCTGGAAAATCTCCTTTATAACGTCAACACAGTGTGATGAAATGTGTGATGAACACAAAATGTGTGATGAAATGGTTGGATTTAAATGGATTACATTTAAATACGAAAAAGACTAAGTGTATTCTATTTAACCTAAAAAAGAAATCATACAATCCAAATTTGATTAAATTAAAATTGCATACATTTTCATGCAATAATTACTCAGCTTGTTGCTGTGAAGAAATTGATCAGGTTCAAAGTCTACTATACCTAGGAGTTTATATTGATAGCTCCCTAAGTTGGAAAATGCATATTGGAAAACTAACAAACACACTTAGACAGATGTTATATAAATTTATTATTTAAAAAAAAATCCTCAGTAATAAAATGTTAATAATGTTATACAAATCTTGGGTCCAGTCTGCTATACAGTATGGTATTACAAGTTGGGGAGGAACATACATTTCATCATTAAGGAGTCTAATCTCAATGCAAAATAAATTTATATTCCAAATTTTACCAAATAAATATAAAATTGTTACCATCTTTTGTAAGTATACCATTTCAGGTGTATTTCCACTGAGACATTTATTTGTTTATAGAACATTAAATTACTTCTTTAATAACAATAATGAGTGCTGCATTATACAAATTATTCTATGCGAGATAATGGGAAAAGGTTTCTGTTACCACTTGCAAATAAAGAAATTATGCCCAAACACTTTGATTATTTGGCCCCTAAAATTTTTAATTCTTTACCGATTATAATTCGAAATGAAATTAATTTATGCATTTCAGATCTCTCACTGCTTATTATCTAATGAGCATTACTAATGCTGACAGCCTGTGTTCAGTGTTAAAGTAAAAAAAAATTATTCGTTTTCATAAATTCTCTGTTGTTCTGTATATATATATATTTTCTTTATGTAAAGTTGAGTGTCATTGTTGCCAAAATTATGTATTTAAATAATTTGCAAATTAACCTAAATGAGCTTAGATGCTCTTGAGTTAATAAGAGTATTACAAATATATGTTGTTTGTAACCTTGTTTGTAAGATGAACGTGCTGTAGTGAGATTATGAGTTGGGGTGGGTTGTTTTACCTCTGAGCGGCACTTTTTTGCACACCATGGGCTAAATGGCCAGGTCACATGGACCCCGAAGGCTCAGAGAAGGTTGGGGGAGGGGACCCACTGGAACAGCTGTTGGGAGACAGACGGTATCCTCCCGTCAAGGCCATCCAGCGTGTTCTTTAACGTGCACAGGGTATGGCTCTCCCGCACACGGGGCCACGGCTTAACGTCCCATCCGACGGACGGCGGCCTTTCCAAGCCCATCGGTGTCCCCTACTGACCGTGGGCAGGGCGGGGAATTTTGCCGAGATAAATCTCAACGCTGACCCAGCTGGCACTCGAACCTGGGA
This sequence comes from Ryuthela nishihirai, assembly GCA_038380435.1. Lineage (NCBI taxonomy): Eukaryota > Metazoa > Arthropoda > Arachnida > Araneae > Heptathelidae > Ryuthela > Ryuthela nishihirai. Next base: position 44,665,276 of record JAWZYU010000022.1, read on the forward strand.
ACTACAGATTACGAGCCTGGCGCGCTACCGACTGAGCCACCCCCCGCCCCAGTGAGATTATGATAAACGTGACATGAACGCTCGTGTATGCTTCTGCGGGAGATTTATTTTAACCAACGAATTGGAATACAGAACTGATCTAAAAAGAATAGAAGGGATAGAGTTGTTGTTGGAATTGTGGAGATCTAAAAGAAGGGATAAATAGCCTTAGTCTGTTCACGATAGTCTAAAGAATAAATGTTTTTATTTGATGTTTGCGCGGAGGTCGATTAGTTTATTGGTGTGGATCGTGTTGTTAAGCTGGTAAAGATAAAGAAGAATTTGTCGTCTTGTGTGTGGTGTTCAACACCTGAAAATAATTGGTTCTGAGAAACCAGTATACTTAGACACAGTTTTGGAGTACTTGAGGACTCTTGGGGCGGGGGTGTCTCAGTCGGTAGCGCGCCAGGCTCGTAATCTGTAGTTCCCAGGTTCGAGTCCCAGCTGAGTCAGCGTTGAGATTTATCTCCGCAAAAATTCCCCGCCCTGCCCACGGTCAGTAGGGGACACCGATGGGCTTGGAAAGGCCGCCGTCCGTCGGATGGGATGTTAAGCCGTGGCCCGGTGTGCGGGAGAGACATACCCTATGCACGTTAAAGAACACGCTGGATGGCCTTGACGGGAGGCTACCATCTGTCTCCCAACAGCTGTTCCAGTGGGTCTCCTTCCCCAACCTTCTCTGAGCCTTCGGGGTCCATGTGACTTGGCCATTTAGCCCATGGTGTGCAAAAAAGTGCCGCTCAGAGATAAAACAACCCACAACCCACAGCTTGAGGACTCAAACCGAAGAAAGAAATCATTTTTGTGTATAGCTATTTAGGAATTGGTAAGGTTATTCTCGAGATATTGCAAGTATTCACATATATGATTCTAGTTAGATTGAATATTTATTTATTAACATGATTTTATTGTTCATTGAATGATTTTAGTCTTGTTACGTGAATTGGATGTGAATAGAATTGAGGTAATCGATTCTTCTGAAAGTTGATCTTTGTATTATTATAGAGTTTCGTGTCGGTTGACTTCGTTTGTTTATAAATAATTTCATCCATGCTTTTGTAATAAATTGCATTGTTTTGGAATTTTCATTGACCAATAATTACTTGAACTCACGCTCAGTGCTCATCCATTTTAAATTGCAACAATAAGCATCTGAAATTTAAGTTCAGCAGTAATAATAAGAATTAATGAAATATTTTTTACTTTATTTGCATAAATTCTGTTAAGCTTAGTTAATTTCTCACACATTTAATTTTGCTCACGAAAAATACTCCTCTTCAATGTATACGTACACTATCGAATTTGAAGACGAAATTTGAAAGAAGGTATATAGGAACCGAATATAAATTTAGAAATTAAGCATTTGTACCATTGTTACCAAATTAAGCAAATGTACCAAAACTTAGTGCTTTATTTTGTAAAATTAGTGTCTACTTTACTCTCGATGTTTCCTAATTTCCAGTAATGTTTAATCACAAACTGTCATTCATCCTTATTTTAGGGGCGGGAGTGTCTCAGTCGGTAGCGCGCCAGGCTCGTAATCTGTAGTTCCTAGGTTCGAGTCCCAGCTAGGTCAGCGTTGAGATTTATCTCCGCAAAATTCCCCGCCCTGCCCACGGTCAGTAGGGGACACCGATGGGCTTGGAAAGGTCGCCGTCCGTCGGATGGGACGTTAAGCCGTGGCCCCGTGTGTGGGAGAGCCATACCCTGTGCACGTTAAAGAACACACTGGATGGCCTTGACGGGAGGCTACCATCTGTCTCCCAACAGCTGTTCCAGTGGGTCCCCTCCCCCAACCTTCTCTGAGCCTTCGGGGTCCTTGTGGTCTGGCCATTTAGCCCATGGTGTGCAAAAAAGTGCCGCTCAGAGATAAAACAACCCAACCCAAAAATCCTTATTTTATATTCTTGGCATAATTCAGGGTATAATGCAAATCTCTAATTCAATATCAAAATAAATAAATAAATAAAAGTGTTCGAGTCCCTTTTGACTAGTAGCAAAATCAATTAATATACATAGATAGATAAATCATCCCAATCTTTTCAATGGATGTTCAGCATCAGTCACTGTCAAGTGACTTTTGACTCACCCTGTATATTAAAATTTATTCTTCAGTTACCTGCACTGTCCAAGCCTGATGTAATATAGGAGGCTTTGATCAGAGAAACTTATATACACTGGACCCAAACAGCCGTTGAATAAAATGAGAAAAATGAAATATGCTTAAAATTTAATTGATCAAATTTGTTTAATTTTAAATATAAGCTATATAGTTTTGAATAGAATAAAAAGAATACATTTCTTACTAAGACTTTATTAAAATATTTTGAAATGTTTTGAAATTAATTCTAAACTTTAAGACAAACCACCAGTTTTATTTTAAGAAGAATAACTTTTAGTAAAACAACAGTATGTTTTAAAAATATCAGGATGTTTTGTCTCTGATCACACACACCACGCAGTAATGTTTTTAATGGATATGAATATTGTTCTGGATGTTTCGCAGCGTATTATCATAATTTGGTCACTTAAATCCGGTAGTTCGTTAAATTCCAATGCAAGACAAACCACTAAGTAATTCAAACCAGACTCTCTCTAGTCGATACAATTTATGATCACGAAATGGTGATAGTACTAATCCATTCTCAAAGGGAATCAACATGGCTTTCAGAATTCTACAGAAGCATCTCCATGAAGGATGCGATGTATATAGGTGTGTTCCTATAGGGACAATTTGAACGAAGGTGTATTATTAATAAGGCCAATTCCTTCGTATTACTAGTAGCTTTAGCATCGTGACTCGTGCCTTCAAATACATGTAAATATTCACACGGGAGTGCTACACATTCATCATTGAAATCAAATGGTAAACCTATTTCAAATCCATAATTATACTCGTGGACTGACTGGTTGTAGGCCTAACTCCCTCTGTACGTTAATTTTCCTGGCTCTTTCAGTTACCTTGTAACAGATGTTGTATCTGATAGAAATTCACCCTGATGTGGCTGGAAATTGCCGAAACAGCTGTTGAGTCTCTATCGGAGCAGAGAAATGGGTATCGGTTTTATTATGAGTAGTAAGAGTAGTAAGTGCACCGAACTGTTTGTGAATTTCAATGTCATGACGATGGAAAATCACATTTACAGATTGTTAAATTCTAAAACGAGTTTTTTTTTAAGCAGAAATGAGTCTGTAGATGAATTTATTACCTTCGCCAAATATGTAGAAATCCCTATTTTCTGCAATGTTTGATGACTGTAGAGTTATGAAGTTGAAATAGTTATCAGGTGATAAATACGATGCTTTTGAAAAACCAGTCAGAGACGTAAGGATTGGATTGGATTGTTTTACCTCTGAGCCGCACTTTTTTGCACACCATGGGCTAAATGGCCAGGCCACAAGGACCCCTTGGGGACCACAAGGGGACAATATACATAGATAGATTATCTACCTATGTATATTGTCTTCTGTTGTTTGTATGCCGAAGGGGTCCCCAAGGGGCCACAAGGACCCCTTGGGGACCCCTTCGGGGCCACAAGGACCCCGAAGGCTCAGAGAAGGTTGGGGGAGGGGATCCACTGGAACAGCTGTCGGGAGACAGATGGTAGCCTCCCGTCAAGGCCATCCAGCGTGTTCTTTAACGTGCACAGGGTACGGCTCTCCCGTACACGGGGCCACGGCTTAACGTCCCATCCGACGGACGGCGGCCTTTTCAAGCCCATCGGTGTCCCCTACTGACCGTGGGCAGGGCGGGGAAATTTTGCGGAGATAAATCTCAACGCTGACCCAGCTGGGACTCAAACCTGGGAACTACAGATTACGAGCCTGGCGCGCTACCGACTGAGCCACCCCCGCCCCAGAGACGTAAGTGAATTGAATAGAGTACCAGGTACATTGTACCCATACCTCTTTAAATTGTAAAAGGACAATTTGGCAGATGATATGCTAGGGCAATAGTAAGTTGGTTTGCTTCTGAGCGGTATTTTTTTGCGCACAATGGGCTAAATGTCCAGGTCACAAGGACCCCAAAGGCTCAGAGAAGGCTAGGGGAAGGGACTCAATTGACAGCTGTTGAGAGACAGATTGTAGCCTCCCGTCAATGCCATCCAGCATGTTCTTTAATGTGCACAGGGTATGGCTCTCCGCCACACGGAACCACGGCTTAATATCCCATCTGATGAACGGCATCCTTTCCAAGCATATCGGTGTCCCTATTGACCGTTGACAGGGCGAGGAGTTTTGTGGGGATAAATCTCAATGCTGACCCAGCTGGGACACGAAACTGGGAACTGTAGATTACGACCCTGGCGCGCTACGAAATGAGCCACCTCTACGCTATAGTAAGCAAATGTATTAAAAAAAAACTAATATGTCACAAGCAAATAAATCGAAAAATACTACACCAATATTGTTTTGCCAAAAATAGTTTAAGAAGATGAGGGAGCAGCGTCCAACAACAGGAGTGTCAAGGATTTACATTCTTCATCACAATGCCAGTGCTAAAAAAAACTCGGGAAATTACGGCCTATCTGGAGCAGGAAAATATCAAACAGCTACTCCTCCTGCATATTCAACTGAACTTGCACCATGAGATTTTTGTTTGTTTCCGAAAATTAAAAAAGGGTTTGCTGGGGAACCTATTTCAAGGGTGTTCATTCAGTTACGGTGTATTCCCAAACAGGAGTACCACCAAGGGTTCCAGAATTGGCGTAGACGTCTGGAACTTTGCATAGATGCTGGAGGGAGTACTTTGAAGGATAATAAAAGTTTTGTCCAGGTAAGTGCAATTGTTTTTGTTCTGCAGATACATTTCAAGAACTTTTTGAACCTTCTCCCCTCGTATATATGAAGCATTTGATTAAAATTAGGTTTTTCAAAATGCATGCAGTTGAGTCTAATTTTGTTCATGTTTTCTGCCACAAGCATAACGAAGTTTAGAACTTTATCCGCTAATGAGTAACAGATATATATATATACCAATATAGATCATGTTACATATTATATAAAAGATAAATTTAATTCTGAATAATAAAATAGCAATTATTTTAATTCAGATTAAAATTAAAGCTACAGCCTAATTTAAAAAAAAATAGTAAGCCCTCTTTCGAAGCTTTAGAGTTTAAAAACTTCTCTATGAATGCAAAATATTTGCTTTATACGTGCAAAACTCTTTAAAAAACGTTTTAGATTAGTCCATAATTGTAATACACGAATGCACATAAAATCTATAGCGATAGATATCAATTTTTTTTCCTACCGTTCGTTTTATATACTTAGTAATTATAAATTAATTAACAGCATTCTCAACTTATGTTTCTTTTCGCTACATTTGGTATGTAAATACATCATGTTCATGTTTTGCGGAAACTTGCCTGATCCATTATAAAAGAAAATCTATCTTTTGCATTCCGGGAAACTTTCGTGTGCTGTTACTCGAGTGCGATAGCATACACAGAAGCAATTACGATCACATTAGAGCAATAAATATGGAGTGGAGGAAACTTTTAGGGTAAAATGTTTCAGGTTGGGGGAAGGCTTCTGGCCTTTTTTTTTAACTTAGTGGAGGGGTGAAAAATAATCACAAGTAATTGATCATTTTTTTTATTTATTTTTAAAATTTTATTATTTTTTTTCTGTTTCGTTAAATCACCCAGGTGCTGGTTTTTGACAACAGGGAACAGCACGCTACGTTGAAATTTGATTTTTTTACTTTTTTTTGTTTTATCTTTTCTCCATCATTCATATTACCTTCTCTCTTTTTCTCTTCCAGATTAAAAATATTTTATACCTTGCAGCGGTGTTTTAAATTTTTAAGGCTGAGATTAATTTTCCGCGAAATAAATTTGCTAATTTGCATTAAAAAACGTGCAGGGAAAAAAATTAAACCTTCATCAGGAGCATCATAGGTTATTTTCTCATAATGCCTCATCTTGCCACTCTTGCATTATTTGGAGATTGCTTGAAAGTGATTACTTAAAAGTTTAGAGAGAAGAAGAGTTAAAAAAAAGAGAACAAAAAATATATGAAAGGTTCTTAAAAATTTACCGGAAGACATACTGTGAGAAAATAAACTGCTGACGTAAATCTTTTTTTTTTCTCTTTCTTAAGTAGATAAATGGTGACGTAATTAAAAGGAAATTAAGTCTCTTAGAAAGAAAAAGCACTTTTTAGCGTAATATTCATTTTGTAAACGGTAATTTGTATTTGGTATCGGTATTTGTAAACGGTATCGGTATTTGGTCATGAGCACTTCCACAAAATGTGATATTTATTTTTAGTCAGCACTGTGAATCAGTCGTTTTAGAATAATTCGTAGCACGATTATTCCATTTGTAGTGTGCTATGTTTAATTTTTTTGAGGATGGTAATCGAGTGCCGATATAGTAATCGTTGAAAACTTGAACATGTAAAATGCTAATAAAAATTGATAGCCCATAAGTCATTATTAGGATGAAATAAACAAAACGAAACAAACAAACAAAAAACTGCCTAGAGATGATTTTAATATTTTATCGTTCACAGCAGTTGCTTATTGATTCAAGTTCAAGCCTTTTGTTAATTACCTCTCAGAAAATCCAGTAATAAAAATGAATTTTACAATATTTATTTGACGATGATCAGGGGAACGGTGCGTTGCAGATAGAGTAATATGGAATGAATAACAGTATATGATCATGATATGTTATCTTACTATTAATATGAGAACATCATCTTCTTTTTCATCAGTATCATCATCACCACCATCCTCCCATCTCCTCCTCACCACCATAGTTTCATGGCATGTTGTTTTCCGTTAGACTGTTTTATCTCTGACCGGAATTTTACCTCTGACATGCATTTTATTCTTCACACAATGCGCTAAAGGGTCAGGTCACAAGGACCCCGAGGGCTCAGAGAAGGTTGAGAGAAGGGGACCCAGTCGATAGCAGTTTAGGAGATAAGTGAATGCTGTTTTGGAGATATACGGAAGCCTCTCGTCCAGACCGTCAAGTGTATTATTAAACGTTCATTGGGGTTAGATAATTTTACCTCTCAGCGGAGCTTTTTTTTCACACAATGGGTTAAATGGATAAGTCACAAGGACCCCGAGGGCTCAGAGAAGGTTGAGAAAAGAAACTCACTCGACAGCTGTTAGAATATTGATGGAAGCCTCCCGTTTATGTTCTCCAGCACATTATTGCATGTGTAGCGGGTTGGGCTGTCTTACCTCTAAGAAGCACTTTTTTTTTCACACAATGGGTTAAATGGATAAGTCACAAGGACCCCGAGGGCTCAGAGAAGGTTGAGAAAAGAAACTCACTCGACAGCTGTTAGAATATTGATGGAAGCCTCCCGTTTATGTTCTCCAGCACATTATTGCATGTGTAGCGGGTTGGGCTGTCTTACCTCTAAGAAGCACTTTTTTTTTCACACAATGGGTTAAATGGATAAGTCACAAGGACCCCGAGGGCTCAGAGAAGGTTGAGAAAAGAAACTCACTCGACAGCTGTTAGAATATTGATGGAAGCCTCCCGTTTATGTTCTCCAGCACATTATTGCATGTGTAGCGGGTTGGGCTGTCTTACCTCTAAGAAGCACTTTTTTTTTCACACAATGGGTTAAATGGATAAGTCACAAGGACCCCGAGGGCTCAGAGAAGGTTGAGAAAAGAAACTCACTCGACAGCTGTTAGAATATTGATGGAAGCCTCCCGTTTATGTTCTCCAGCACATTATTGCATGTGTAGCGGGTTGGGTTGTCTTACCTCTAAGAAGCACTTTTTTTTTCACACAATGGGTTAAATGGATAAGTCACAAGGACCCCGAGGGCTCAGAGAAGGTTGAGAAAAGAAACTCACTCGACAGCTGTTAGAATATTGATGGAAGCCTCCCGTTTATGTTCTCCAGCACATTATTGCATGTGTAGCGGGTTGGGTTGTCTTACCTCTAAGAAGCACTTTTTTTTTCACACAATGGGTTAAATGGATAAGTCACAAGGACCCCGAGGGCTCAGAGAAGGTTGAGAAAAGAAACTCACTCGACAGCTGTTAGAATATTGATGGAAGCCTCCCGTTTATGTTCTCCAGCACATTATTGCATGTGTAGCGGGTTGGGCTGTCTTACCTCTAAGAAGCACTTTTTTTTTCACACAATGGGTTAAATGGATAAGTCACAAGGACCCCGAGGGCTCAGAGAAGGTTGAGAAAAGAAACTCACTCGACAGCTGTTAGAATATTGATGGAAGCCTCCCGTTTATGTTCTCCAGCACATTATTGCATGTGTAGCGGGTTGGGTTGTCTTACCTCTAAGAAGCACTTTTTTTTTCACACAATGGGTTAAATGGATAAGTCACAAGGACCCCGAGGGCTCAGAGAAGGTTGAGAAAAGAAACTCACTCGACAGCTGTTAGAATATTGATGGAAGCCTCCCGTTTATGTTCTCCAGCACATTATTGCATGTGTAGCGGGTTGGGCTGTCTTACCTCTAAGAAGCACTTTTTTTTTCACACAATGGGTTAAATGGATAAGTCACAAGGACCCCGAGGGCTCAGAGAAGGTTGAGAAAAGAAACTCACTCGACAGCTGTTAGAATATTGATGGAAGCCTCCCGTTTATGTTCTCCAGCACATTATTGCATGTGTAGCGGGTTGGGTTGTCTTACCTCTAAGAAGCACTTTTTTTTTCACACAATGGGTTAAATGGATAAGTCACAAGGACCCCGAGGGCTCAGAGAAGGTTGAGAAAAGAAACTCACTCGACAGCTGTTAGAATATTGATGGAAGCCTCCCGTTTATGTTCTCCAGCACATTATTGCATGTGTAGCGGGTTGGGTTGTCTTACCTCTAAGAAGCACTTTTTTTCACACAATGGGTTAAATGGATAAGTCACAAGGACCCCGAGGGCTCAGAGAAGGTTGAGAAAAGAAACTCACTCGACAGCTGTTAGAATATTGATGGAAGCCTCCCGTTTATGTTCTCCAGCACATTATTGCATGTGTAGCGGGTTGGGTTGTCTTACCTCTAAGAAGCACTTTTTTTCACACAATAGGTTATAGTACTCGTCACAAGGACCCTAAGTATTCAGAGAAGTTGCAGAAGGGGACCCAGTAGATAGGTGTTAGGAAACAGAGAATAGCATCCCATTAAGGGCATCCAGCGTGTTCCTTAACGTGCCTAGAATGTGGCCCTCCAGCACACGGTGCCACGGCTTAACGTCTCATCCGACTTTTCTGGTTGAATTAGCATTTTCCGAATATTCTAATAGCTATAATAGTGCCCACTTAATGGTGGAAAAACGCGATCTATATCATAACTTCAAACATTTTTCTTTTTGTAATATATTTAAATTTCAAAATAAAACAGATGGAACTTGCTCACACAAAGGACGCATATAACGTAGAAACTCTATTGGGCTCACAGATTAAATAGCCAGAACAGATAGATGACTTCATTAGAAGCAGACTGTAGCACAAAATCCTACTGACATTCCTCATAACTAAATTTATTCCAAATATTAATATATATATATTTTTTTTAAAAAATTACACAAATAATTATTAGTTACTAAAAATCTAGAAGTTAATTTTAGATTATTCTACAGTATTTTTACATAATCTTAAATAAATGTTTCGGTTTCCTCTTTTTTATAAATGAAGATAAAGAGACGAATAATAATCAGATACAAAGTGATTGTACATTACCTGTTGCCAGTAATTACAACAGGGACGATGGCAGTGATCAGCACCAAAGCTGGACAACAGGTAGGTGATAGATTACACTTTGAATTTCTTTCTGCATTTGCATTATATGAACGATCATAATACTTTCTGCAATATAGTGTAGAGTACAAAATTTATAATCATGTTCCGTATTGAATATAATATATATTTTTAAAAAAATATTCACATACTTTAAAATTTTTGACACCGCAATGTGTTTGGTAAATCTTATGCAAATAAGTTGCTTATAATTGGATTTTAATAGCAGTAAAAATATTTTTCCGAAATCGTTGCAGTTTAAGTTGCGTATAATAAAATCCAATGTAGAAAACCATATAAGAAACACTAACAGGAACTACAAATATTTTTTATCTTCCCAAAAGGAACGTTTCTTTCGATATTTCTGAATCATAAAATCTTTAAGTTTATTATTAACTACCGCTGATGAAATAAATTTATTTTCTTTAACATAAAAGATAAACAACAGGAGAAGTGTTTTTTGTCACATTTTCCCAAAGGATTAATTAACCGAGTTAATTGAGAGTTCTGGCACCATAAAAAAAATAATCCATCGTAAAACGATACATGACTTGGCGAAGCTGGTAAGTCGACGAGGGAGGGTATGAAACAGTTTGAAAAGAGGAAAGAAAAACCAAGGTGACGTACCCGTTTTACGTCTTTCTCGGAACTCTGTGATTGCAACAGCACGTCTTCCAAATTCTTCTTTTCGTGCAGGAGGGACTTCCGTACGCTCCGACGCACTTAAGCGTAAACGTTCCAAAAGACTCCCTTGAGATCAATAATGCAATAATAGTGAAAAAAACAACGTATTATCTGTAAAAAGAATCTTGGTTGTTGTTTTTGTTTTTTTCGTAAAACACGATATAATAAGAAGTGGCTTTGTTTACAAGCTGTTTATTTTATTTTTTTATTTTGTTTGGGTATTTTTGTTTCAATTGAATTTGTTTTGTGTTTTCTATAAAAAAGCTAATCTCTTTTCTTTTTTTTCTGAAAACCTTTCTCTCGTTTTCGTAAAGAATAGAGAGTGTATTTAGTAGCGCCTTCCCAAGGCAAGGGCACCTTAATACACCAGATCTGGAGCAATACTTCCTATAACAAAAAGCCAGAGGAACAAATTTATAACCTCGGCTTAAGTAGTCCTTCTTCTTCTTCAACATAAACTATTATTCCAGAAATCACTCGGGGCCTTTCGCTCCTCTCGTTCGGAAATTCTTTTAAGGTCCGCGCGCTATGTCGGAGAGTTCTCTCAATTGAGTCTGAAAAACCGAAATTTCAAAAACAAAACCATAAAATTGCCAGTAATCGCATATTGGCGGCCAAATAAACGTTCTATAAACATTCCAGAGTTTTCTGAAGGAAGGAGGTAGTTCAGTTTTCATCATTATCATCATCACCACCATCCTCCCATCTCCTACTCACCATCGTAGTTTCATGGCGTGTTGTTTTCCGTTAGACTGTTTTATCTCTGATCGGAATTTTACCTCTGACATGCATTTTATTTTTCACACAATGCGCTAAATGGTCAGGTCACAAGGACCCCGAGGACTCAGAGAAGGGGACCCAGTCGATAGCAGTTTAGGAGATAAATGAATGCTGTTTTGGAGATATACGGAAGCCTCTCGTCAAGACCGTCAAGTGTATTATTAAACGTTCATTGGATAACATAATTAAAATTTTAAGAGCGTCCAATCTCCTAATGCAGAAACATCGTGGCACTATTTGGGCACTAAATCAAATTCTGTCAATCAATTTAGTATCCTTTAAAAATTGTAAAATTAATTTAAAAGTATATTTTCTTTTTATCAAATTCTGGTGTCGCAGTAGATCTTTGAGTGTAAATTCCTTAATTATAATTTCTTCCATTGAGTGAAACATTTGATCTCTACGAGTATCAAATTTATTGAAATTAAGCAACATATGAGAGACTGTTTCTTTTGTTCTACATGAATCACAGGAAGATGACTTAGCTCTGTTCATCTTATGCATCTGATCATTCAGTCTTGTGGTCCCTGTTCTGAGCCTGTAATGGTCATTATGTCCTTTTTAGTCAGTCTGAAATCTTGAAATGGATCAGTGATTTGAGTAATCAAACTACTATGATTCAGATGCGAAGAAGAATGAAGTTTAAAATAATGCAAAAAACTTTTGTTTTAAATTTTGCTTATTTTTGATTTTATAATAATTGAAACCACTTGGAATATTGAGCCAGTTTTCATGTAATAACGTTTCCTTAGTTGTTTTGTCAACAATTCGATTTTCTCCAACGCCGACGTGGCTAAGAATCCACTGCACGATTAATTCAATGCCCCTTTCCATCATTTTATTCGCCAACTGCAAAATGTTGCAAAAAAGCTCATTGTTGCTAGATCTTCCCGGGTTGTTGTGTTGGGTTGTTTTACCTCTGAGCGGCACTTCTTTGCACACCATGGGCTAAATGGCCAGGTCACATGGACCCCGAAGGCTCAGAGAAGGTTGGGGGAGGGGACCCACTGGAACAGCTGTTGGGAGACAGATGGTAGCCTCCCGTCAAGGCCATCCAGCGTGTTCTTTAACGTACACAGGGTATGGCTCTTCCGCAACGGGGCCACGGCTTAACGTCCCATGCGACGGACGGCGGCCTTTCCAAGCCCATCGGTGTCCCCTACTGACCGTGGGCAGGGCGGGGAATTTTGCGGAGATAAATCTCAACGCTGACCCAGCTGAGACTCGAACCTGGGAACTACAGATTACGAGAATGGCGCGCTACCGACTGAGCCACCCCCGCCCCTTCCCGTACGGCCTTCTGTTAAAGAAGTTTTGTTGTAGCTGACCCTGGCCAAACTAGCACTACCTTAAACGAACGAACCTGAACAGTTCAGTAACAGAAGAAATAATGTTTCACAGATACATATTCGTATACATATTTAATTGCATTTCATCTGTTGAAATCCAAATTGGTTGCTTTCTTTAAAAAGTTATTAATTAATTTTAAAATGATCAGTATTATTAAATAAATAATAATTTTATTTAAGATTTCTCTAAATTAAATAGTTTGCATCTGAATTTTAAATAAATTAAATCGCTTGAAATTTTCAGCATATTCAGTTTCTCTTTTTTTATTCTACGTGTGTCCTGGCCCGGTATATCGTGGTCGCTCTAACTAAACCCAATTACGATAAAAGGAAGAAGTATACCAAATTTGGTGGATCTACCTCATATCGTTTACGAGAAGGGAATTCAGCACAATCCCCACCGTTCTTTAAACGTTAATATCAAATACATGTGCATTTTCAAGGAATTAAACACAAACCACGCCGACTTTGGTGGATCCCAGCGGGCTCGCACGCAGCCTATTATCTTCCCCGAATTCTCTTCGGGGAAGATAATAGGAAGATAGTAGATGCCTGTATACGTCATCAGATCTTTACGCGAATCGTTATGTCATAAAGTGATGATATTTTCTTTATAGAAATTTAATTACAGGATTTATGGATTTCTTAATTTCGAAGATCATTTTCTTTAATTTATTTGAAATTTATTGACTTATTTTAGCAAAACTAATACTAAATCGACTTCTTTAAATTAAGGACTAACTCTGTGATAAAAAAAAAACACCATTGACATAAAAATACAATTAAAGAGAGAACATAAAATTATAAAAAAAAAAAACACCATTGACATAAAAATAAAGTTAAAGAGAGAATTTAAAATATAAAAGCACCATTGATATAAAAATAAAATTAATGAGATAACATAAAATAAAAAAACACCATTGACATAGAAATAAAATTAAAGAGGGAACATATAATTAAAAACGCTATTGACATAAAAATAAAATACAAGAGAGAATATAAATGTTAAAAAGACCCTATTGACACAAAAGTAAAATTAAAAAGACAGCATAAAATTAAAAAACACTCCATTGGCATAAAAATAAAATTAGAGCACATAAAATTAAAAAAAATTGACATAAAAATAAAATTAAAGAGGGAATTTAAAATTAAAAAATAACAACATTGACATAAAAATAAAATTAAAGAGACAACACAAAATAAAACAGATAACATTGACATAAAAATAAAATTAACGAAACAACACAAAATAAAAAAACACCATTGATATAAAAATAAAATTAAAGAGTGAACATAAAATTAAAAAAAACATTGACATAAAAAGAAATTGAAAAGAGAACATAAAATTAATACTCACCATTGGCATAAAAATTAAATTAAAGAGTGAACATAAAATTAAGAAAAACATCATTGAATATAAAAAGAAAATTAAAGAGAGAACATAAAAATTAAAAAATATATATATATTACATACTACACTATTACATTATGTTACCATTTGTGTTCTAACTGCTACTCAATGGGTCCCTTCACACAACTTTCTTTGAGCCCTCGAGATCCATGTGACCTGGCTATTTAACTCATTATGTGCAAAAAGAAAGTGCCGCTCAGAGGTAAAACAGCCCAATTAATATTTCGACCCCTGACTGGTATCGCTATCCGATATGTTTGAGGCTCTGTTGGAAACAATCCCATATTAAAAATATCAACGTATTTTAAGGATTTGATAAAATCCCAAATTTCACGAAAACGAAGTTATTTTGGTTATTTCTTGCCTAGAAATTCAAATTATATATAATAATTTACTTTATTTCAAGAGCGGTAATTTCTTTATTGATTTAAAACGTTCCTTTTGTATTAAAGCTTTGGTGTTTTAAAAAATTATAGTACTCATCTTATCTCACTTTCACAACTAACTATATGTTTCCGACAAATATTTTGAAACATTCGTCATTACCATGAACTACTTTGCTTATAAAATACTGCTCCATCAACATTATTGAACTGAAAACTTTATCCCTCAACAACAGTGGGTTCAAGAAGGATCCAGCACACGCCAACAAAGATCAGAAAGACGACGTATGACCACGGAGCGACAGAACCGCCATTTGCGACGCATAGCATTGCGTGACAGATTCGCGACTACAACGCAACTTCAAAGGAACTGGCAACAGGTAACACATCTAATGCCTAACAGGCGGATGGTAAACAACAGACTTTTACAGTTTTCATTGCGAGCCTATCTTCTGGAACTGCATTTGACCCTCATATCTGCCCACTTGTAAGCATGTCTACATTCGTTCTATTTTGTTGCGATCTCATGAAACCACGGAAATTCCCGATTCCGCCTGAAAGCACTACCAGTTATAAAGAGCCGTGTTATCTAGAGCCGGGGGCAAGGAATACGCCCTATAGGCGCACCTCAACCCCGGCCTCACATGGCAGCAGTCCTATAAAAGGAAAGCTGACCACCGGAATAAACCTTACTTTAATCTATTCCCCATGAACAAGGATATATAGATCCAAGTTCGCTCGGCTCCCGGAGTGGAGACTCTTAGTAAGGCCCAGACTTTGGTGAGGGCTCGACCTACTGTGGGACAAATCTTTTCAGAATAGCCCTCGAACTGCTCACCCAGAGCACCTGAGAGGTGAGGTCTAAGACGCCGTCACCGCCCAACCGGAACGTCCAACGGGTTGGCGGCGGCGTCGACCTCGGTTAGTCTTGGCTATGTCCAACTGGGGACCCAATCCGGCCGGCACAGCTTTCGACCGGGTTGCTGGACCCTAGGCCCCACCACCACGACAAGGTGGTCCCCTATTGGGAGGGGGTAAGCATGTCTAGAGTGGTATCGCCTCAGACAGAACTGGAACAAACAAGAGTGGAGTACCGTGGTGTTTAGTGACGAATCTCGTTTTTGTCTTGGTCAGCACGACAGTAGACAACATGTTCGCCATCATCCAGGAGAAAGGAAAGTCACCCAGTGCATGCGACATCGTCACACAGCTCCAGCACCTGGTGTCTTGGTATGGGGTGCGATTACTTGGACATCTTGATCAGAACTGGTTATCATAAGGGGATCTCTAACTGACTAACGATATGTTGCCAACATTTTGCAGCAGGTGGCTTTCCCATTTGTTCAGCAGCAGAAACATTTTACCAGTAAGATAACGCGGGTCTCCAAACAGCTCGCATTAGTCTGCAGTATCTACACGAGCAAAACTTTCAGGTACTACCATGGCCAGCACGCTCGCCGGACCTTTCACCTATTTAACATGTCTGGGACATGATGGGCCGATAATTCCAACAACACCCAAGAGGTGCGCCAAACACTGTCGCTGAAATGAAACAGCGCCTTCGTACTATTTGGCGTTCTATCCATCAGGAGGAGATTATAGAGCAGTATAGCATCCTTCCCCGTCATGTTTATGAATGTATTGTTGCACTGGGCGGTTAGCACTTTAAATAAAAAATAAAATACCCCCTCAAGCAGCTGCTTGCCACAGAGGTCTGACAGGAGCATGCCAGTTTACCTGGGGCTCGGACCTTACCTGGGGCTCGAACCTTACCTGCTGCTCGAACCCAGGTCCCATAGATCAGTAGCCAAGTGTGCTAACCATTCGGCCACGGGTACCGGGTAGATAAAATGCTAATTTCCATGTTTTGTTTTGATAATGTAATCAATCGCACATCTCAGTGTATGCTAACAGCTGCCTGCGTTTCAATAAAAATACCAATTAATCCTTCCAGGTTTTGCAATTTTTTTTTCAGTAGTATACGTATTTAAAAATAAAATTTTTTGTTACTTTTCTGCAGCGACCTGGTATAGTGTAATATAGGACTCTTTGACTAGGACTGGACAGACGTTGAACAAAGTAAAAAAATAAGGAGAAAAATTTGTGTAAATATTTAAGTGATTTAATCTATCTAAATTTTAATTGAAAACAATTAATTTTTAGGTAGCCTAAAATAATTCATTTGTTATAATTTTCTTAGAATTTGTACTCATTAAATCACTTTCTTCAACTTTTTATTTTTTTCACTCAATAATCACTTTCTTACTCACCTACTCACTCACTAAATCACTTTCTTACTCACCAACTCACTCACTAAATCACTTTATTACTTACTTACTCATTCATTAAATCACTTTCTTACTTACTTACTTACTCATTCACTAAATCACTTTCTTTCTTACTTACTAACTAACTAAATCACCTTTTTTCTTACTTACTAACTAACTAAATCACTTTCTTTCTTACTTACTAACTAACTAAATCACTTTCTCTCTTACTTACTAACTAAGTAAATCACTTTCTTTCTTACTTACTAACTAACTAAATCACTTTCTTTCTTACTTATTAACTAACTAAATCACTTTCTTTCTTACCTGTTAACTAACTAAATCACTTTCTTTCTTACTTACTAACTAACTAAATCACTTTCTTTCTTACTTACTAACTAACTAAATCACTTTCTTTCTTACTTACTAACTAACTAAATCACTTTCTTTCTTACCTGTTAACTAACTAAATCACTTCTTTTTTACTTACTAACTAACCAAATCACTTCTTTCTTACTTACTAACTAACTAAATCACTTCTTTCTTACTTATTAACTAACTAAATCACTTTCTTTCTTACTTACTAACTAAATCACTTTCTTTCTTACTTATTAACTAACTAAATCACTTTGTTTCTTACTTACTAACTAACTAAATCACTTTCTTTCTTACTTACTAACTAACTAAATCACTTTTTACAACATTTAAGAATTAATTGCTATATTTTTATAATCTATAATTATCAGGTTTTTTTTTTAAGAAATAGAAATTTAATTGAAGCGAGACCAGAAATTGTCTATCATAGCAGAGCAAAAACTATAATGTACAGTTAAAGTAATATATTTTGTTTTGGTTATGCCGTTTACTTAACGAGAAAGCTTTTCTGAACACATCTAGAAGTATTTTCAAGCTGAAACTAGAAGGGATGCTAGCACAGGCAAACGTTGCTAGGCAGCACTTCCTTATTCAAAAGAACATGAATTCTCCAAATCAGTGTTTTCCCCACGTTTTGCGAAATGACAATATACTCCAGATGTAATGCATGGAACATATCTTATGCACCGGTTTCAGCAATAAACAAACATTCTGCCACGGTCAGAAGACATTCTGAACTGAATCATAAGTTACCCAGTGGTAAAGGTGTTTTGGGTGTTTGCTGATTTCTACTAAATTGAAAACTAAAAAATCGAAAAATATGCCATGAGGCTCTGGACAATTTCATGTTAATAATTCCAATGCATTTTCCATCAACTGATATGAGATAATATCTTTCGATATTTGGACCCAGGTTCCAACTCTTAAGTGAGATTATTTGTCGATTATACACTGCCTGGATAAAAATAAAAATGATGTATTGCTTAAAAAACGATCCATGAAAAAAACAATTCATCGCCGACGCGAATCGAACCCGCATCTCTTCAGATTCATGCCAGAGCGCGCTACCATTGCACCACTCCTCGGACAATGAAATTTTGCAGAATATGACCTTACAATTCTTTGCTGAGATGTGGCTAACACAGCGCCATCTATACTCAAGGAGATGTGACTTTTTCCAATTGTTGCTATTGAATTTCAGATGAGAACGCAACGATTGGAAAAAGTTACATCTCCTTGAGTATAGATGGCGCTGTGTCAGCCACATCTCAGCGAAGAATTGTAAGGTCGTATTCTGAAAAATTTCATTGTCCGAGGCGTGGTGCAATGGTAGCGCGCTCTGGCGTGAATCTGGAGAGATGCGGGTTCGATTCTCGTGGTGTTGGCGATGAATTTTTTTCAGAATAATTAACTAGTGATGTAATGCGTTATTTTACCTATGAGCGGCACCTTTTTGCATACAATGGGCTAAATGGCCACGTCACAAGGACTCTAAAGTGTAGAGGTAGGGGATCCATTGGATAGCTGTTAGGTGACAGGTGGGCAATTCCCGTTACAGCTATCCATTCTGTTGTTTAGTATGCAGAGTATCTTGCTATTATTATTAACCAAAATTTCACATGGGATGAACACATTTATTCTGTTGTACATAAAGCCCGTGTAATATAGTTTAAATTATATTCACTTATCTCCAGAAATTCTAATATATCAATCCATAACAAGTTGATTATCACATGATTCTAACACTTATAATCTCTCTGCTGCTCCAGTTTGGGGTCATTGCTCACAAACCAATACCTTAAGCTTCAGACCTCAATTTCAGGTTTTAGAATCATATGATAGATAATCAAATTGTCATGGATTGATAGATGCAATTTTCTGGAGATAAGTGAATATAATTTAAACTTCATTACACGAGCCTTATGTGAAACAAAGGAAATGTGTTCATCCCATGTGAGTTTTCCGTTGATCGTGATAACAAGATATTTTGCCGAGTCCTTCCACACTCTGTTTAGAAAAAATCATATGGTTAGATACATGATACAATATTTTGTGGGTGCAGAACACTGCTGATCACATGTTGGTGTTGATCTTGATGCGCCATTTAATGCACCAATCCTCAAATGCGTCTAATGTATTTTGCATTCTGTTGCATGCGATTTACAGTGATAAGGAGAAACAAAAGAATGATGTTATCAGCATATGGCGTCTGAAATGAAATTTAATTCCTTTAAATAAAACCGGTAAATGTTGGTTTAAAAAATAAGTTATTAATCGTAAAGTATTCATAAATATTTTAGTAAATTAATAATAAATAAACTATTTTAGTTCGCATCGTTAAAATAAATAGCTTTTAATTGAACTCTAGATTGATCAAATCATTTAAATCTTTAGGCTTATTTAATTTTCCTCGTTTTTTTTCTACTTTCTTCAACTGTTGTCTGGGCCTGGTGTATCTGGGGAGGTATTGCTATGGCAATCCTTCACACGGATGTGCAGGTCAATGTTCAATTGGAAACACGATGGACTCTTTATACCCATTGGTGTTCCCTTTCTCCCCGAGGAACAGAAGGAGGTTGGGGAAAATAAATCTCAACCATGCACTTGGTACTCGAACCTGAGAACTGCAGACTATGAATATGGCTCGCTGCCAACTGAGCCAAATCTTATCTTAAAGAAAGAATTTACATGTTATGACAATAAGAAGATAATAATGAAGCTCTCTAAGTACTAAAGCAAGCTTTTTTTTTTACGGTATACAGTTAATAAAAATAAATTAAAAATCTGCATCAAGTCAATTTAAATCATTAATTCGAAAAATATTTTCTCAATATTCGTAGAGATGAGGAAGCTGGAATATTTAAAAATGGTACGTATAAGAAATATGATAACAAATAAATATTAAATTATTGTTTATACAAGCTTCGGAAATATACATCAGAGTAAATACAGGTTATAAAATTTATAAGAATAAATAAATAAAACTGAATAAAAATAAAGTAAATACGACTGGAAAAGTATAAAATAAACACGACTGAATGAGAATGAAATAAATAAGACCAAATAAGTATAAAATAAATATGGCTGAATAAAAATAAAATAAATACGGATGAATAAGAGTAAAATAAATATGACTGCTGAAGAATAAAATACACATGACTGCATAAGAATAAAATAAATTTGACTGCATAAGAATAAAACGAATATGACTGAATTAGAATAAAATAAATATGACTAAAAAAGAATAAAATAAATATGACTGAATAAGAATAAAAGTAACAAAATTAAATAAGAATAAAATAAATAAGACCGAAAAAGTGTTAAAAAATAAGTTAAAAAATAAAATGAATACGACTAAATAAGAGTGAAATAAATACGACTGGATAAGAATGAATAAATATGACTCCACAAAAATAAAATAAATATGACTGCTTAAGAAATAAATAAATAAGACTGAAAAATAATAACATAAATATGACTGCACAAGAATAAAGTAAATACAACTGAATAAGAATAAAATAAATACGACTGAATAAGAATAAAATCCACACGACCGAATAAAAATAAAATAAATACGACTGAATAAGTATAAATTAAATACCGGTGAATAAAAATAAAAGGAATAAGGCTGAATAAGAGTAAAACAAATGCGACTGGATAAGAATCAAATAAATAAGACTGAATAAGAATGAAATCAATAAGACTGAATAAGAATGAAATAAATATGAATGCATAAGAATAAAATAAATATCAATGCATAAGAATAAAATATATATGAATGCTTAAGCAGAAAATAATAAGTAAGACTGCATAAGAGTAACATAAATGTAATGCATAAGAATGAAATAAAATGACTGCATAAGAATGAAATGAATATTACTGAATAAGAATAAAATAAATATGACTGTATAAGAATAAAATAAATATGACTGAATAAGAATAAAATAAATAACACTAAACAAAAATAAAATAAATAAGATTGAATAAGAATAAAATAAATAAGACCGAATAAGTGTAAAATAAATAAGTTAAAAAAATAAAATAAATGTGACTAAATAAGAGTAAAATAAATACGACTGGATAATGAATGAAATAAATACGACTGGATAATGAATGAAATAAATATGACTCCACAAAAATAAAATAAATATGACTGCTTAAGAATAAAATAAATAATACTGAAGAATAATAACATAAATATGACTGCACAAGAATAAATTAAATATGACTGAACAAGAATAAAATAAATACGACTGAATAAGTATAAAATCCACACGACCGAATAAGAATAAAATAAATAAGACCGAATAAGTATTAATTAAATACTGGTGAATAAAAATAAAAGGAATAAGGCTGAATAAGAGTAAAATAAATGCGACTGGATAAGAATCAAATAAATAAGACTGAATAAGAATGAAATCAATAAGACTGAATAAGAATGAAATCAATAAGACTAAATAAGAATGAAATAAATATGAATGCATAAGAATAAAATAAATATCAGTGCATAAGAATAAAATATATATGAATGCTTAAGCAGAAAATAATAAGTAAGACTGCATAAAAGTAACATAAATGTAATGCATAAGAATAAAATAAAATGACTGCATAAGAATAAAATAAATATGACTGCATAAGAATGAAATGAATATTACTGAATAAGAATAAAATAAATATGACTGTATAAGAATAAAATGACTGCATAAGAATAAAATAAATATGACTGCATAAGAATGAAATGAATATTACTGAATAAGAATAAAATAAATATGACTGTATAAGAATAAAATAAATATGACTGAATAAGAATAAAATAAATAACACTGAATAAGAATAAAATAAATAAGATTGAATAAGAATAAAATAAATAAGACCGAATAAGTGTAAATCATCCAACGTGCTCTTTAAGTGCATATGATATGGCTCTCCATCACAAGGGTTGGATTGGATTGTTTTACCTCTGAGCGGCACTTTTTTGCACACCATGGGCTAAATGGCCAGGCCACAAGAACCCCGAAGGCTCAGAGCACACGGGGCCACGGCTTAACGTCCCATCCGACGGACGGCGGCCTTTTCAAGCCCATCGGTGTCCCCTACTGACCGTGGGCAGGGCGGGGAAATTTTGCGGAGATAAATCCCAACGCTGACCCAGCTGGGCCTCGAACCTGGGAACTACAGATTACGAGCCTGGCGCGCTACCGACTGAGCCACCCCCGCCCGCCCTCACAAGGGGCTAGGGCTTAACCTCCCTTCCGATGGACGGCGGTCTTTCCAAACCCATCGGTGTTTTCTACAGACCGTGGGTACTAAACTGGACCTGGTCCCTAACTTCCTGCAATGAGACGTTTTAAAATGATAATTCCTTTGGGAATTTGGGTGATATTGCAACGGAGGCAGATTTCCGAGTAGAAGGAAGAAAACAACTCCAGTCAAGTCAAGGCATATTAAAAAACGTGAGATCTCCAATGTTAATGGCTAACTGAAACACAAAGAGAAAAGGAAGATGGACCGATTTTTATGATTAATATATCAAACGAAATTTTTTAACGGTAGGTGATTTCAGTAACATAGAAAAATAATAAATTAATAAAGAAAAGAAATGCGCCCAAAAAAGTAGAAAAATAATCGATGATGCAATCATTAACTAACTCGTATTCACTTCAAAAGAAAAGGAACGGGTGTAGCTCTGTTGGTAGAGCGTCAGGCTCATAATCTGTAGTTCCCAGATTCAAGTCCCAGCTAGGACAATGTTAAAATTTATCTCTGTAAAACTCCCCGCTCTGCCCTCGGTCAGTAGGAGATACCGATGGGTTTGGAAAGGCCGCCTTTCGTCGGATGGGACGTTAAGCCTGGGTCCGTGTGTGCAGGAGAGCCATATCCTGTACACGTTAAAGAACACATTGGATGACCTTGACGGAGGTTACCATCTGTCTCCTAACATCTGCCCAGTGGGTCCCCTTCCCAAACCTTCTCTAAGCCTTCGGGGTCCCAGTGACCTGGTCATTTAGCCCATTGTGTGCAAAAAAATGTTCCGCTCAGATGTAAAACATCCTAATTCTACAGAAGACAGAGAGCCGATTTACTTAATGAAAAAGACTGTCGGCGTCTTATCTTCCTTTGAAGGTTGGGTTGGGTTGTTTTACCTCTGAGTGGCATTTTTTTGCACACCGTGGGCTAAATGGCCAGGTCACATGGACCCCGAAGGTTCAGAGAAGGTTGGGGGAGGGGACCCACCGGAACAGCTGTTGGGAGACAGATGGTAGCCTCCCGTCAAGGCCATCCAGCGTGTTCTTTAACGTGCACAGGGTATGTCTCTCCCGCACACAGGGCCACGGCTTAACGTCCCATCTGACGGACGGAGGACTGTTCAAGCCCATCGGTGTCCCCTACTGACCGTGGGCAGGGCGGGGAATTGTGCGTAGATAAATCTCAAAGCTGACGTAGCTGGGACTCGAACCTGAGAACTACAGATTACGAGCCTGGCGCGCTAATGACTGAGCCACCCCCGCTCCTTCCTTTGAAGGAATACGAATTCAGTGATGTTGCACTATTTATAGGTTTTAAATTTATTTTCTACTTTTTAGAGCTCATGTAGAAAGATAGACATTTTTATTTTTTTTTTAATTTATTCTTTTATTGTTGGCCGTTCCATGGCCAAATGGTTAGCGCGCTTGGCTACTGATCAAAGGACCTGGGCTTGAGCCCCAGATAAAGCATGAATGTTTGTGCCGTTTTTCTGCTGAGGTCCCACCATCCTCACAGAACTTCTACTATGGTGTATAAATCGACAAACTCCTGTCAGACCTCTGTGGCAAGCAGCTGCTTGAGGTGGTATTTATTTCTATTTTATTTTAATTATTATAAAATTGTGTTATGAGACGCATGTCTGATTAAGGTATCTGATTTAAAGATACTGAGACATATTTGTAAATTATTGAGATTCATTTATGCGTTTCATCCTACGTATACTAATTAATTTATCTGAATGAATGCAAAGTTTAGAATCAGTTCAGGACGAAGGACTCTGTTCAATCGTGAACAGATTGTGAGTGTTTAAGATATCAGATTTGGTTATTCCTATGAGATGTAAACGTATTGTATGTGTTACATAATTTGCCCTGAGCGAGTTTAGAATCACACCTGTTGTTGAAAATATATCTGCCATGCAGTAACGGGAGTACAGAAGCGCAATCCAACAGCACGCATTGCGTAGATGAAATCACGTGACATTTCTCACCTCGGGGATAGACGCAACGTAGCATGTCATATTTCACAGATTCATAGTTGCCACGCTATGGATAAGCAACACTTGATGACAAATGGGAATAGTTCAGGAAACCATTACCTGGAAACAATAACTTCAGTCGTAGGATGAGAATTGCCTGACCTAAGAACTAGGGCTGAAAAGCTGATTGCTTAGAACAGTAGTTCTCAAACTTTTATGCTTCACGTACCCCCTGGAAATGTGTAGGTGACTGGCGTACCCCTTGTGTAGATAGATAAAACTATAGTTATAGTATAACAATGGGAATAAAATAAAACATATATATCAGTGGTTCTCAACCTTTTATGCTTCACGTACCCCCTGGAAATGTGTAGGTGACTGGCGTACCCCTTGTGTAGATAGATAAAACTATAGTTATAGTATAACAATGGGAATAAAATAAAACATATATATCAGTGGTTCTCAACCTTTTATGCTTCACGTACCCTCTGGAAATGTGTATGTAACTGGCGTACCCCTTGTATAGATAGATAAAACTATAGTTATAGTATAACAATGGGAATAAAATAAAACATATATATCAGTGGTTCTCAACCTTTTATGCTTCACGTACCCTCTGGAAATGTGTATGTAACTGGCGTACCCCTTGTATAGATAGATAAAACTATAGTTATAGTATAACAATGGGAATAAAATAAAACATATATATCACTGGTTCTCAACATTTTATGCTTCACGTACCCTCTGGAAATGTGTATGTAACTGGCGTACCCCTTGTATAGATAGATAAAACTATAGTTATAGTATAACAATGGGAATAAAATAAAACATATATATCAGTGGTTCTCAACCTTTTATGCTTCACGTACCCTCTGGAAATGTGTATGTAACTGGCGTACCCCTTGTATAGATAGATAAAACTATAGTTATTGTATAACAATGGGAATAAAATAAAACATATATATCAGTGGTTCTCAACCTTTTATGCTTCACGTACCCTCTGGAAATGTGTCTGTAACTGGCGTACCCCTTGTATAGATAGATAAAACTATAGTTATAGTATAACAATGGGAATAAAATAAAACATATATATCAGTGGTTCTCAACCTTTTATGCTTCACGTACCCTCTGGAAATGTGTATGTAACTGGCGTACCCCTTGTATAGATAGATAAAACTATAGTTATAGTATAACAATGGGAATAAAATAAAACATATATATCAGTGGTTCTCAACCTTTTATGCTTCACGTACCCTCTGGAAATGTGTATGTAACTGGCGTACCCCTTGTATAGATAGATAAAACTATAGTTATAGTATAACAATGGGAATAAAATAAAACATATATATCAGTGGTTCTCAACCTTTTATGCTTCACGTACCCCCTGGAAATGTGTATGAAACTGGCGTACCCCTTGTATAGACAGATAAAACGATAGTTATAGTAAATCAATGGGAATAAAATAAAACATATATATCAGTGGTTCTCAACCTTTTATGCTTCACGTACCCTCTGGAAATGTGTATGTAACTGGCGTACCCCTTGTATAGATAGATAAAACTATAGTTATAGTATAACAATGGGAATAAAATAAAACATATATATCAGTGGTTCTCAACCTTTTATGCTTCACGTACCCCCTGGAAATGTGTAGGTGACTGGCGTACCCCTTGTGTAGATAGATAAAACTATAGTTATAGTAAAACAATGGGAATAAAATAAAACATATATATCAGTGGTTCTCAACCTTTTATGCTTCACGTACCCCCTGGAAATGTGTAGGTGACTGGCGTACCCCTTGTGTAGATAGATAAAACTATAGTTATAGTAAAACAATGGGAATAAAATAAAACATATATATCAGTGGTTCTCAACCTTTTATGCTTCACGTACTCCCTGGAAATGTGTATGTAAGTGGCGTACCCCTTGTATAGATAGATAAAACTATAGTTATAGTATAACTATGGGAATAAAATAAAACATATATATATCAGTGGTTCTCAACCTTTTATGCTTCACGTACCCCCTGGAAATGTATAGGTGACTGGCGTACCCCTTGTGTAGATAGATAAAACTATAGTTATAATATAACAATGGGAATAAAATAAACATAAGTTATATATATATATCTACATTAAATTTTGTATTCATAAATTACATATATCGATAAACATAAAAAATTGCATAAACAATTTAACAAATCTTATAAAATTAAAAACATTTTACTGTGTAATCAGTAAAATGGATTTGTTACTAGATCTAGAGACTTTTGAGCTCTCACGGCGTATATATAGGTGTCCAAAAAATTTTACCGCCTACCCCAAAAAGGATACGCGTACCCCACGTTGAGAACTCCTAGCTTAGAAGGTAAAGTTCTGTGACAGAGTACAGTCGCTCAAAAAAATATCTGAACACTATGGTTGATTACAGAATTCAGAAAAAAATCTGGCAACGATTTTTAAGGTTGCCAGATCACTAATTTCTAAAAAAAATTGTTGCCAGATATTTTTTCTGAATTCTGTAATCAACCATAGTGTTCGGATATTTTTTTTGAGCGACTGTACGTTTGCATAAGTTTCGATTATTTTAAAATCATTTATGGTACGTTATGATAACTTTGTGGGAAGTCTTTTAAGAAGGGAAAATTATAGCAGTGTAGGTGTTACTTAAAGTTAAAACTTTAGGATTAATTTTTTAATATAATAAGCGGTTGTTTAAGTTTGAAAAATGAAAATGCAATGACAAATTTAATTAGTTCCACGAAAACTATCTTTATGCGAATACGAAAAATATATTGCTAAAGGACAAATCCATTCTAAGATCATCGCAAGTCTAATTAAAATCGCAATACTAATTCTTGAGAATAGTATTATAATAACACGGTAAATGATTAAAATTAATAGATATAGAATAAAATAATCTAATAGATTAAACATAAAAGTATCACACTAAAGACATCACTCAATTCGATAAGTTTATTTTTGCCTTTTTTTTTTTGGTAGTATGTTAAAATGCTGTTTGAGGCCAGAGATTAATGAAACCAGATGGCACACTCCTGTTGTTACAACCTCTACCTATATAGGGCTTCTATTATATATTCAGAGAAGTTCTATATAAGTAGAGGTTAGCAATCTGACCTACTCGTAGTTGAGCCATCTGATCTACTCCTTTATAGTTGAGCCATCTGAACTATTCCTATACGTTTGAGCCATCTTAGTGACTCCTATATAGTTGAGCCATCTGAATTATTCCTATATATTTGAGCTATCTTAGTGACTCCTATATAGTTGAGCCATCTGAACCACTGTGTAGTTGAGCCATCTGAACTACTCTTATATAGATGAGTCATCTGAACTACTCTTATATAGACGAGTCATCTGAACTACTCTTATATAGACGAGTCATCTGAACTACTATATATATTTGAGTCACTTGAACTACTCCTATATAGTTGAGCCATCTGAACTACACCTATACAGTTGAGTCATCTGAACTACTCCTACATGGTTGACTACACTATATAGTTCAGCCATCTGAAATACACCTATGTAGTTGAGCCATCTGAACTACTCCTATATAGTTGAACCATCTGAACTACTCCTATAGAGTTGATCCATCTGAATTACTCCTAAATAGCTGAGCCATCTGAACTATTCCTATATAGTTGAGCCATCTGAACTAGTCCTACATGGTTGAACCATCTGAACTATTCTTATGTAGTTGAGCCATCTGAACTACTCCTGTGTAATTCAGCCATCTGAACTACTCCTGTGTAATTCAGCCATCTGAACTCCTCTTATATATTTGATCCATCTGAGCAACTCTAATATTTTGATGTATCTGAACTAGTCCTATACATTTGAGCCATCAGAACTACTCCTATAGAGTTGAGATATTTTAACTATTCCTATATAGATGAGCCATTTGAACTATTCCTATGGCGTTGAGATATTGTAACTATTCCTATGTAGGTGAGCCATATGAACTACTCCTACAGAGTTGAGATATTTTAACTATTCCTATGTAGGTGAGCTATATGAACTATTCCTAAATAGGTGAACCATATGAACTACTACTGTAGAGTTGAGATATTTTAACTATTCCTATACAGGTGAGTCATATGAACTACTCCTACAGAGTTGAGATATTTTAACTATTCCTATATAGATGAGCCATATGAACTATTCCTATAGAGTTGAGATATTTAACTATTCCTATAGAGTTGAGATATTTAACTATTCCTATGTAGGTGAGTCATATTAACTACTCCTATGGAGTTGAGATATTTTAACTATCCCTATGTAGGTGAGCCATATGAACTATTCCTATATAGGTGAAACATATGAACTACTACTATAGAGTTGAGATATTTTAACTATTCCTATATAGATGAGCCATATGAACTACTCCTGTAGAGTTGAGATATTTTAAGTATTCCTATACAGGTGAGTCATATGAACTAGTCCTACAGAGTTGAGATATTTTAACTCTTCCTATATAGATGAGCCATATGAATATATACCCATCTCCATAATGCGAAATTGGAAAGTATGTCAGTCTAGTCGCCGAATGAATACAATAGGACCTGATTAAACTTAAGGCTGTGTTATTAGGCAGCACGATTTTAGTTTCAGATGTAAAAGGCATCTTATGGACAGAGACCCACATAAATTTTGAATGGTCGCGCTACGAAGACAATAGCGGACATTGACACTGAGAAAAAAATGCCAAATAACTAAACAAAAATAGCGACTTAATAGTTGACCAGCTGCAAAGAACCTTGGACAGGTAAAGTCTCCTAATATCTGGACAGTGTAGTAAAAGAAGAGTTAATTTACAAATATATATATAGTTCAGTAGTAAAGAATCACAGGATAAGTCCTGTAGATATGGAACTCATGAAATGATGAGCTGAAAAAAATTTGGTTTTGCCATGAGTGGGATTCGAACCCACGTCTCCAGGAAACATGCCTGTTATGCTAGAACTACACCACCAACGGATAACCTTTTCTCAGCTTATATGACCATATGAGGTATATATAACCTTAAATATACCATATAAGGTATATATAACCTTATAAGGTCACATAAGCTGAGAAAAGGTTAGCCATTGGTGGTGTAGTGGTAGCATAACAGGCATGTTTCCTGGAGACGTGGGTTCGAATCCCACTCATGCCAAAACCAAATTTTTTCAACTCATCATATATATAGTTGTTTTAATAAAATTTTAAAATCTTCAAATGAAATTGGCAGATATTAACTTTTTTTAAAAACTGGTAACCAATTTCAAAATATTAATCAATACTTTAATATAGTCAATCGAATTAATTATTCAGTAACAAATTATCACAGGAAAAGTTTTGTAGACAAGGAACACTTGAATTTACTACCCCTAAAATTTCAAGTGTTCCGTGTCTACGGGACCTTTTCTATGAAAATTTATTACTGAATAGTTTATATAACGATGTGAGTATGAGTGACAAATATTACTAAGCAGAACAATGTGGCGGCTTGGCTGCTCAACTCCTGATAACAGATGGCGCCACTGGTGAAATCAACAGGAAGACATATATGTCAGTTGAAGAGTTGGTGAGCTAATCGGTAGTTTAGCGGCTAAGATGCCTGGCATGCCTCTGGGAGATCTGGGTTCGATCCTAGTCAGGATAACCAAATAAATCATTCTCTTTTAGGCTGTTTAAAAATATACAGCATAAATTTCAATGAAAGTCCACTGTGTCTGTTACTGACAAAACATTGGGTTGTTTAAACTCTGAGCGGCACTTTTTTTGCACACAATAGAATAAACGGTCAGGTCACAAGGAACCCTAAGGGTTGGGTTGGGTTGTTTTACCTCTGAGCGGCACTTTTTTGCACACCATGGGCTAAATGGCCAGGTCACATGGACCCCGAAGGCTCAGAGAATGTTGGGGGAGGGGACCCACTGGAACAGCTGTTGGGAGACAGATGGTAGTCTCCCGTCAAGGCCATCCAGCGTGTTCTTTAACGTGCACAGGGTATATCTCTCCCGCACACGGGGCCACGGCTTAACGTCCCATCCGACGGACGTCGGTCTTTCCAAGTCCTTCGGTGTCCCCTACCTACCGTGGGTAGGGAGTTTTGAGGAGATAAATGTTAACATTGGCCCAGCTGGAACTAGAACTTCAGAACTGCAGATCACGAGCCTGGCGCTCTACTGACTGAGCTACCCCGCTCAGTCAGTAGGTGGTGGGTATGAAGCTAAAACAAAAAGCTGTCACCTGGTGTTCATTGCAATAAGTACATTAGTACCTAAGAGGAATTACTTACGGTACACTCTACGAATGTTTTGAAAGGCGAGTATCCCATTACTTCCAGTTTCAAATTGAGTGGAGTGTAGAAAATGAATGAATCAAAATTCCACTTTTAATTCTTCACCGGTTCTCGCATGTTCACATCAAAAAGA
Source organism: Ryuthela nishihirai (assembly GCA_038380435.1). NCBI lineage: Eukaryota > Metazoa > Arthropoda > Arachnida > Araneae > Heptathelidae > Ryuthela > Ryuthela nishihirai. The sequence continues at coordinate 44,695,965 of JAWZYU010000022.1, forward strand.
CACTTTAGTGTTAATGAAACAAAAAGTTTTTTTTTTTAGTGAAACAAAAAAAAAATTATTCGCAATTTATCTTTACTAAATTTTAGCCAAAATCAAACTTCTCTGTGATAAAGAGCTGTCATAAATTAATAGATGAACTACAAGAATGGCTTTTTTTAATTTGAGATCTCAAAGCTGATACTTCCAATTTTATAAATTATCATTTATTTGGTTGATTAAACAGGTCAATACCGTGACTCTGTGTAGCTGGCTACTACTCAACCACTCCACAGCAAGGTACAAACAAATAAAAATAGCCATAGAAGTCTAGATTAATGGGACAACACACTGATCTGGTGTCAAAGTTACTAATAAGGTACAGTCGCTCAAAAAAGTATCCAAACATTGTGGTTGATTACAGAATTCAGGAAAAATATCTGGCAAAGATTTTTTTAGAAATTAGTGATTTGGCAACCTTCGTGTCACGTGACACAAAGGTTGCAGATCACTAATTTCTAAAAAATTCGTTGCCAGATATTTTTTCTGAATTCTGTAATCAACCACAATGTTCGGATACTTTTTTGAGCGACTGTACAGTCGCTCAAAAACCGATTTTTATTTAGAAATTAGTGATCTGGCAACCTTCGTGTCACGTGACACGAAGGTTGCCAGATCACTAATTTAAAAACAATCGTTGCCAGATATTTTTTCTGAATTCTGTAATCAACCATAGTGTTCGGATACTTTTTTGAGCGACTGTACACTACGAGATGACGGAGTAGGTAGGACTTTAGATGCTAGACCTGGCTGGTTTTGTACATCATCACAGGATATTGATAAACAGAGAAACTTCCAGTGCATTCGAGTCTGAATCATTTCCACAATTGTTGAACCCGAGTTGAATCATTTCGACAATTGTTGAACCGGAACTTGAATCATTTCGACAATTGTTGAAACAGAACCTGAATCATTTCGACAATTGTTGAAACAGAACCTGAATCATATCGATAATTGTTGAAACAGAACCTGAATCATTTCAACAATTGGTGAAACAGAACCTGAATCATTTCAACAATTGGTGAAACAGAACCTGAATCATTTCGTCAATTGTTGAACCAGAACCTGAATCATTTCGTCAATTGGTGAAACAGAACCTGAATCGTTTCAACAATTGGTGAAACAGAACCTGAATCATTTCGGCAATTGTTGAAACAGAACCTGAATCATTTCGTCAATTGTTGAACCAGAACCTGAATCATTTCGTCAATTGTTGAACCAGAACCTGAATCATTTCGTCAATTGTTGAACCAGAACCTGAATCATTTCGTCAATTGTTGAAACAGAACCTGAATCATTTCGGCAATTGTTGAAACAGAACCTGAATCATTTCGGCAATTGTTGAAACAGCACCTGAATCATTTCGGCAATTGTTGAAACAGAACCTGAATCATTTCAACAATTGGTGAAACAGAACCTGAATCATTTCAACAATTGGTGAAACAGAACCTGAATAATTTCGTCAATTGTTGAACCAGAACCTGAATCATTTCGTCAATTGGTGAAATAGAACCTGAATCGTTTCAACAATTGGTGAAACGGAACCTGAATCATTTCGGCAATTGTTGAAGCAGAACCTGAATCATTTCAACAATTGTTGAAACGGAACCTGAATCATTTCGTCAATTGTTGAACCAGAACCTGAATCATTTCGATAATTGTTGAAACAGAATCTGAATAATTTCAACAATTGTTGAAACAATACCTTAATCATTTCGTCAATTGTTGAAACAGAACCTGATTCATTTCGACAATTTTTTGAATCCGACCATCAAGCATTCTTACAAAAATTGAACCCGAGCAAGAGCCGTTTCTACAATTGCTGACCGCGAGCACGAATCATTTCGATAATTATTGAACTCGAACAGGATTTAAGGAAAACATTTTTATGCTACATTGTAAGACATATACAAAGAAATGCACGTCACTAATCATTTAATTTATTCACACATTATTAATTATAATTGTTTCATTAAAATTAAAATATTAAAGCTATGTGGAACAAAAATATTAGAAATGCTAGAAAAAACTGAAGATTCTTGTGCAATATCGAAATTTAAAGCAAATTGCCATTGATTTGTTAAAGATAGAAAATTTGTAAAAATAAATCAAAAGCCAGTGGTGCTTATTTTTAATTACTAAACTACAAACTGTTACAAAGTAATATTAGAAATGCATTGAAGGCTTCCTCCTCAAATTCGGAAAAGACTGATTAAAAATAAAATTATGTTCAAAAATATTTTATATTTCTACTTTTTATTTTACATTTACAAGAAATATTCGAAATTTAAATTTTTCTGAATCTGAGCCCGCCAGAATCCGAAGTCATCTGATATTTTCAGTCTCAGCCCTAAATCATTCCTAAAGCGGATTATTTATTTGGACGACATAATTTTAATGACGTAGGTTTCTTGAGAAGTAATTCAAATTGTCTGATAACCGTTAAGTGCAGAAATTTGAGGAGGAAGCCTTCAATGCATTACTAATCGAAAATTGTGATTCATGGGAAGCTCTGAAGCCAAATAAGGATTTGCCGTCTTAAGAAATTTCCTTCAAGTTTGAGGAAACTAAAGTTATTAACATATAGTTTCCTAAAATCATTCTGCATTTCGTAATCAATTCACTTAGTGAAACATTACTCCGCTCTCATCATTAATATTTGCGAGGCTTGATGGAAAGAAATATAGATACCAATGCAGAAAATATATTTTCTGTCAGAGGTTCCACTAAATATTTTCGGGCACTTCTTATAAAATTTTAATCCGAAGTTGATATTGTGAGATTTCTGATGCTTAAACATCATTCTATGAAATGTCTTTTAGATATTCAGGAAAGTATTTCTAGACAATTTAGAATGGTTTTAAATCTTCATTGTTTCTACTTGTTTGTGAATCGGTGAAAATACCTTTTCACTCTCTGCCTTAACGATATGACGAATTTCGAATTCATGCTAAGGAAACCATTTTCAATTTTGGTTATAAAGTGATGAATGATCACGAACATTGTTATACTTTGTTGGTAGCTCCGTTTTTTTATTGAGAAATGAGGTATTGTTATATTCTGTCAAATTTTGTGAATGCATTTTTTAATTAAACACGGGTTATTTTTTTATTTTGTAACAGTTTGTAGCAGTTCCCTTTTTTTATTAAAAAACGAGCAATTCTTTTACGTTGCTATATTTTGGCTGTATATCCGTTTGTTTGTTTTTTATTTAAAAAAACTATTGCTTTTTGTTGCACTTTGTCTGTAGCTACATTATTTGAATTAAGAACGAGCTATTCTTTGACTTTTTCATGGGGGCAGGGACGGGGATGGCTCAGTCGGTAGCGCGCCAGGCTCGTAATCTGTAGTTCCCAGGTTCGAGTCCCAGCTGGGTCAGCGTTGAAATTTATCTCCGCAAAATTCTCCGCCCTGCCCACGGTCAGTAGGTGACAACGATGGACTTGGAAAGGCCGCCGTCCGTCGGATGGGACGTTAAGCCGTGGCCCCCTGTGCGGGAGAGCCATTCCCTGTGCACGTTAAAGAACACGTTGGATGGCCTTGACGAGATGCTACCATCTGTCTCCCAACAGCTGTTCCAGTGGGTCCCCTCCCCCAACCTTCTCTGAGCCTTCGGGATCCATGTGACCTGGCCATTTAGCCCATGGTGTGCAAAAAAGTCCCGCTCAGAGGTAAAACAACCCAACGTTAAAGAACACACTGGATGGCCTTGACGGGAGGCTACCATCTGTCTCCCAACAGTTGTTCCAGTGGGTCCCCTCCCCCAACCTTCTCTGAGTCTTCAGGGTCCATGTGACCTGGCCATTTAGCCCATGGTGTGCAAAAACGTGCCGCTCACAGGTAAAACAACCCAACGTTAAAGAACACACTGGATGGCCTTGACGGGAGGCTACCATCTGTCTCCCAACAGCTGTTCCAGTGGGTCCCCTCCCCCAACCTTCTCTGAGCCTTCGGGGTGCATGTGACCTGGCCATTTAGCCCATGGTGTGCAAAAAAGTGCCGCTCAGAGGTAAAATAACCCAACCCAACTTTTTCATGCCGTATCTGTAGTTCCAACGTTATTAAAACACTACCTATTCTTTTACTTTATGATAGTTTGCAGCTTTTTTCTATTATAAACGAACTATTTTTTTAAATTGTTATATTTTGTCTATAGCTCCGTTTATTTTTTTCATTAAAAACGAGCTTTTTTTATTTTGTTATATTTTGGCTGTAGCTGGTTTTTTAAATGAAAAAAAAAGGTTAATGCATTCTGCTACACTTTGCAGCTATTTTAATTAAAAACGAGAAATTCTTTAACCATTTTATATTTTATCTGTAGCTCCGATCTTATTAAAAACGAGCTATTGTTTTACATAGTGATATTTCTAGCTTTTTTAAGATTAAAAACTAACTAAAATTTTAATTTCTTATACTTTGTCTATAGCTGTATTTCATTAAAATTCGAGGGGCGGGGGGGGGGGGGGGGGCTCAGTCGGTAGCGCGCCAGGCTCGTAATCTGTAGTTTCCAGGTTTGAGTCCCAGATGGCTCAGCATTGAGATTTATCTCTGCAAAATTCCCCGCACTGCCCACGGTCAGTAGGGGACACCGATGGCCTTAGAAAGGCCGCCGTCCGTCGGATGACACGTTAAGCCGTGGCGCTTTGTGCGGGAGAGCCATACCCTGTGCACGTTAAAGAACATGCTGGATGTCCTTGACGGGAGGCTGTTCCAGTGGATCACCTCTCCCAAACTTCTCTGAGACTTCGGGGTCCTTGTAACCTGACCATTTAGCCCATGATGTGAAATAAATCACCGCTCAGAAGTAAAACAACCAATATTAAAATACGAGCTATTCCTTCACTTTGCTGTATTCTGTAGCTTTTTTTCTATTGGAAACGAACTACTCTTTATATTTCTTATAATTTATCAATAGTTCTATTTTTATTAAAAGGCGAGCTTTTCTTTTACTTTGCTACATTTTGGCTGTAGCTTCGTATTTTATTTGAAAAGAGCTATTGCTTTTTGTTTCAATTTGTAGTTATATTTTTTAATTAAAAACAAGCTACACATTCGTTTTTTTAAAAAAAAAACGATATAATTTTACTTTGTCGTCTGTCTGTTCGTTCGTTTGTAAACATAAATGTTTTTGTTTATAGAAATGAATTAACAACTTTTTTGAGTTGGATAGGTATCGACGAAATATTACGATGTGCACTCTTCAAAAGGCCTAAAGTTATGATTGCCTCCTCTAACTTGAAAAAAAAATAGAAAATTTCAAAATTTTAAACCACTATTGCAAATGATATATTTATAATAGAAATCTGAAATTTTAATGGTGGCATGTGAAAGTTGTAAAGTTTTCATTGGCAACAATGAGATGACCCCTTAGTCCAAGGGGAGAAGCGCATTTTTTATGGTTTAAGACAGTGGTTCTCAACATTTTATGCCTCACTACCCCCTGGAAATGTGTATGTAACTGGCGTACCGATGGCGTATAGATAGATAAAACTATAGTTATAGTAAAACAATGGGAATAAAATAAAACATATATATCAGTGGTTCTCAACCTTTTTATGCTTCACGTACCTTCTGGAAATGTGTATGTAACTGGCGTACCCCTTGTATAGTAAGATGAAACTATAGTTAGAGTATAACAATGGAAATAAAGTAAAACATATATATCAGTGGTTCTCAACCTTTTATGCTTCACGTACCCCCTGGAAATGTGTATGTAACTGGCGTACCCCTTGTATAGATAGGTAAAATATAGTTATAGTGTAACAATGGAAATAAAATAAAACATATATATCAGTGGTTCTCAAACTTTTATGCTTCACGTACCCCCTGGAAATGTGTATGTAACTGGCGTGCCCCTTGTATAGATAGATAAAACTATAGTTATAGTATAACAATGGGAATAAAATAAAACATATATTACTCAACCTTTTATGCTTCACGTACCTTCTGGAAATGTGTATATAACTGGCGTACCCCTTGTATAGTAAGATGAAACTATAGTTAGAGTATAACAATGGGAATAAAGTAAAACATATATATCAGTGGTTCTCAACATTTTATGCTTCACGTACCCCCTGGAAATGTGTATGTAACTGTCGTACCACTTGTATAGATAGATAAAACTATAGTTATAGTGTAACAATGGAAATAAAATAAAACATATATATCAGTGGTTCTCAAACTTTTATGCTTCACGTACCCCCTGGAAATGTGTATGTAACTGGCGTGCCCCTTGTATAGATAGATAAAACTATAGTTATAGTATAACAATGGGAATAAAATAAAACATATATATTAGTGGTTCTCAACCTTTTATGCTTCACGTACCTTCTGGAAATGTGTATATAACTGGCGTACCCCTTGTATAGTAAGATGAAACTATAGTTAGAGTATAACAATGGGAATAAAGTAAAACATATATATCAGTGGTTCTCAACATTTTATGCTTCACGTACCCCCTGGAAATGTGTATGTAACTGTCGTACCACTTGTATAGATAGATAAAACTATAGTTATAGTGTAACAATGGGAATAAAATAAAACATATATATCAGTGGTTCTCAAAATTTAATGCTTCACGTACCCCCTGGAAATGTGTATGTAACTGTCGTACCCCTTGTATAGATAGATAAAATATAGTTATAGTGTAACAATGGTTATTTTTACTTTGTTACTAGATCTTGTCGTGACTTTTGAGCTCTCACGGCATACCCCAAAACATTTTACCGCACCCCGCGTTGAGAATTCCTACTTTAAGAGATAATGTTCTTATTGGATTGGATAGTTATTGACGAAATATTAGGATTTGTATTTTCAGAATGCGCCAAAAGGAATAATTTCAATTTTTAACCGACGAAACTTTTAATATTTTAACTAATATTACAAATGATGTATTTATTCTGGAAATTTTAAATTTTCGTGGTAGAATGTGAAGATTATGAAACTTTTATCTGGCAACAACGAGTTGACCCTTAACCCCCAGGGTGGGTGGAAAAAACGCAAGGTTTGTGCTTTAAACGATATTGTTTGCTTTTAATGAGAAATTAAAAAATCTACTTTTTTTGGAAAAGAACAAATGGAATGTTACGATTGACACTTTCTGTATCTCAATAAAGCTATAATTACGCCCTCTAACGGTTTAGAAAATTGAAAATTGCAAAATTTAAACAAATATTACAAACGATGAATTTAGGTTAGGTTTTCGATATTTTTGTGATGGAATGTGAAGGTTTTGAGGTTTCCATGACAACAACGAGTTGGTCCCTTACCCCGAGAGTAGGTGGGAAACGCAATTGCTTGTTCAAAGACATAATTAAAAAATTTATTTTTAGTTGGAGTAGTTTTAATTTTTATAGTTAGAGGTCAATAGGTATGGTAAAAGTGAAGCTTTTAACGAATGTTGCAATAATCTGTTTATGGCAGAAATTTGAAATTTTGCTGGTAGACTGTAAAGGGATATTCCATGGGTAGCAGTAATCTGTCCCCTTTCCTCAGAGAGGTGTGGGAAAAGGTGGAGGTCTTTAAATTTAGAAATAAAAAACTTTTTGTTTTATAAGCACTAATCAAATACTATTATTTTAATTTTCCCCATCATCCATTAGTTCAAATTGAATCTTTTAAGGAATGAAAAAGTAGGCAAACTAAAAACTTCATTTTCTTTGAAAACCAGATTCCCATATACACCAGAAGCTATTTGCGTTCTTCTAGTTTTTAATTGAAAACTCAGCTAATCTTTTTCTTTGTCATACTTTATTTGTAGGCTAGTTTTTTTATTAAAAAAGGGCTGTACTTTCATTTTGTTGTTCTTTTTCTGTAGCTCCTTTTTAATTAAAAAAACTTTTTTTTTTTACTTTTTGATTCTTTCTCCATAGCTAATTTTTTTTTATTAAAAAAAACTATATTTTTACTTTGTGATTCTTTTCCGCTGCTCATTTTAACTGAAAAACGAGCTATATTTTTACTTTGCGATTCTTTCTCTGTAGGTCTTTTTTTTTTAATTTAAAATGAGCTATATTTTTCTTTGTGATTCTCTCTCTGTTGCTTGTTTAAAGAAAAAACGAACTGTACTTTTCTTTGTGATTCTTTCTCTGTAGCCCATTTTTAATTAAGAAACACTTACTTTTACTTTTTTTTTCTGTAGCTAATTTTTAATTAAAAACGAGTTATACCTTTCTTTGCGATTCTTTCTCTGTAGCTCATTTTTTTAAATTAAAAACGAGCTCTACTTTTCTTTGTTATTCTTTCTCTCTAGTTATTTTTTAATTTCAAAATGAGCTGCACTTTTACTTTGTGATTTTTCTCAGTAGCTCATTTTTTAAATTAAAAACGAGCTATACTCTTAGTTTGTCATTCTTTCTCGGTAGTTCATTTTTTTATTAAGGAAAACTACGCTTTACTTTGTGTTTCTGTGTAGCTCATTTTTTGATAAAAAAAGAGCTATACTTTTACTTTGTGATTCTTTCTCTGTAGTTCATTTTTAATTCGTTTAAAGCAAAAAACGAGCTATACATATACTTTGCAAGAACTACTCTTTTTATCAAAAAATATGCCTTCGAGCAGGAAAAAGACAAAAAAATTGGAGGCCAAGAAATTTTGTTTCTATTGAATGTAATATTTCTACGTAGTTCTAGAGATTTTTAAAATGTTTCAAGAAGCATGCGCGAAATATGCACGAATGCAATAATTTTGGTCCTCATTTCCTTTACCAGTATTTTCATGGGGAAGGAGGATGTCTCCTTAGCCCTCCCAAGGCCACCATGATACACCATGCCTGGATAACCTTCAACAAAAGGTGGGAAGAAAGGAGGGGAATTAATTACGCATAAATATCTAATTAATTTAACTGGTTTAAAATTTAAGTTAAAGTCATTTATTTTAAAATCAGTTAAAATAAAATAATACATTCATTAGTATTTTATTAAAATATTTGAGAATATTATGAAATTAATTACCCAATTTTTGAAAAAAATATAGCTTCCAGTTTAATGTTTAGGAAAAAATAGTTAAAAATGCTGTGTGAATAAAAATTAAGTCTTTTGCTGCATTGAGGTGGTCTTGCCGCCCCATCTCCCCCATCTGGATTCTGCCCTGCTTAAAATTTTGACAGCTGTTGATTGCATTGCTTCCTATTCATTGTGGCTTTTTGTATTTCATAACTGGAGATGATACTTGAATGACTAGATTTTTCAATGATACTTTTTATAGAGTGTTCTATTATTTTTATCATTGACTGTATTGAAAGAAATAACATTTTCGTATATCATTTCGAGAATAATTTCAGGCATTCGGCGTATATTGAGGATTCTACTTCTTCCTCCCGAGGGCAGAGCTGGAGGTTAACGGAACAATTCTAAACCTACGAAGAGTCAGGACGTAGAATTGGGGTAGATCAGGTTATAATCCTGGCCAAGACACCTAGACAAAATGTTTCAAGGAAGCCGTTAAAAAATGGCGTAAGAAAGTAAGGAAATTATATATGCATAAAAGTTTTAGTGATTTGTTTCATCTATAGTTGGTAAAAATAATTTATTCATTTGAAAATATTAAAATATCCATGAATAATTTAAAATCTAATTAACACAATTTTAAATATTACTCTAACCGGCATAATTTTAAAAATAATATCTAAATAAATTATTGTATTTTTAAGACGTAAATATTTAGCTGTAAATATTTAGCTATTGGCTTGTCCTCTCATGCCACATTGTGAGCAAAACTCTGACCCTGTACAGTCGCTCAAAAAAAGTATCCGAACACTATGGTTGATTACAGAATTCAGAAAAAATATCTGGCAACGATTTTTTTAGAAATTTCTAAAATTCACTAATTTTTAAAAAATTTCTCCAATCAACCATAGTGTTCGGATACTTTTTTGAGCGACTGTACCAGCCATGTTCAATAAATAAATAAACGAGGCACAATAAATAGATCAAGAGAGGGTATCCAATGGGTATAGGAGAACAATTTGCGAAGTGCAGCGCATTATCTTGCTAAGAATTACAACCTGGAAGGTTCTTGACGAAATTGGATCAAGAATCGTATTTGATACACAGAACGAAATTTAAATTGCCAGGGTAACGCATTAATGATGTGCATTTGTCATATATATTACCAGGAAAATGCACTAATAAGGCACTAATGATGTGCATCTGTCATATATAATACCAACAGATCGCACTAATAGTGTGCATCTGCTAAACATAATGCAATGGAACGCACTAATGTTATGCATCTTGCATAAGTAATACCAGAAGAACGCAAAAAAGGTGTGCATCTGTCATACGTAATCAACGAGAATGTAAACATCGAGTGTATCTATCATACATAATACACTTGTTGTTGTTGTTGTTTTACCTCTGAGCGGCACTTTTTTGCACACCATGGGCTAAATGGCCAGGTCACATGGACCCCGAAGGCTCAGAGAAGGTTGGCGGAGGGGACCCACTGGAACAGCTGTTGGGAGACAGGTGGTAGCCTCCCGTCAAGGCCATCCAGCGTGTTCTTTAACGTGCACAGGGTATGGCTCTCCCGCACACGGGGCCACGGCTTAACGTCCCATCCGACGGACGGCGGCCTTTCCAAGCCCATCGGTGTCCCCTACTGACCGTGGGCAGGGCGGGGAATTTTGCGGAGATAAATCTCAACGCTGACCCAGCTGGGACTCGAACCTGGGAACCACAGATTACGAGTCTGGCGCGCTACCGACTGAGCCACCCCCGCCCCACATATTACACTGATAGTGTGCATTTATCATACGTGATACCAAGAGGACGTACTAGTTGTGTGCAATTCTCATATATAATGCAAGATTAACGCAAAAAATGGTGCGCATCTGTCATTTATAATGCAAGTGGAGCGTATTAATCGTGTGCATCTGTCATACATAATACCAGGAGAACTCATTAATCGTGTGGATATATATATATATAACATCAGGAGAACGTAATAATTGTGGACATCTGTCATTATATAATGTATGGAGAACGCACTTTTTGATGTGCATCAAACATATATAATGCAAAGAGCACACATTAATAATGTGGATATGTCATACATAAGATAAAGAGAACTCTCAATCTTTTGCATCTGTCATGCATAATACTCGGGAAGACAGGTTATCATTCTGTCCCGCTATGTTCTGAGTAAATTCCTGACTATATTTCGGTTCAGAAGATATTGCGCATTGCATTTCGTCAATCCTCTATTAAAGTGTTAAATGGGTGATAAAATAAAACTCTGAAGCATTTTCAGAGACATCTATAGAAACCTGTAGTCAGGTGAATTTCATCCATTCATTTTCAAGGATAGTAAATGAAACCCCATAGTTATCATCCCCTTCTGGATACATATATTTTTGAAGATGTATATCATTCGATAAATGCTGCATAAATATTACGGTGACGTCTTCGAATATTTTAAAGTACCTATAGAAATGTAATGGGGAAAAATATGCAACAAAATTAGTACATTTTTGCTTTTACTCTAAATATATGAAGAAAGTATTATTGTATAAAATTACCCATTTATTATTAGATAAAATTATTACTTATATTTATTGTTTCTTCAACTATTAATTTTTAATGGCATTTAAAGCATTCAAGTAAACGGGATTTTAAAGCAATCCTAAACGAATGAAAACGAGGAATATTAATTTTTTAACGTCGTTATTATAATTATTTATTCTTATTTTACTAATTAGTTTGGTAGAGGTTACTATTGCCAACTGTACCGGATATGTGTCACATTTAATAGATAAATAAACGATCCAGAATAAGCACACAAAAAAGTACATCCACTAGATGTAGTATGGAGTACTTGTGAGTGTGGCTGTTATCTTTACTGAAGAATTTACTACTTAGAGGATTACTAAAGAAAACTAGATCAAGAGCCATATTGATACACCAGATGAAATTCATATTACCAGAAAAATGTACAGATGATATGCATCTCTGATACATATTGCCAGGAGAATGAACTAATGGTCTGGATACTGTCATACATCACACCAGGAGAACGTACAAATGCTGTGCATCTGTCATACACAATGCAAGATGAACGAATTAATAGTGTGCATCCGCCATACAAAATGTCAGGAGAGCGCTTTAATGATGTTCATCTTTCATATATAATGTAAGGAGAATGCATTAAAGATGCACATCTGCCATACCGAATGCCAAGGAGAAAGCATTATTAATGTGATTCTGTCCTACACAATGCAAGAGGAAAGCATTAATGAATTGTATCTGTCATAAAAAAATATTAAGAGAACACAAAAACGATGTGCATACCTCATGCATATTGCAAGGGGAACGCATTAATGATGTGCATTTACCATACTGATTGCCAAGAGAAAGCATTAATAATGTACATCTGTCATGCAGAATGCAAAAAAATTGCATAAATGATGTGCATCTGCCGTATAGAATGAAAGGAGATTGCATTAGTAATGTGCAACTGTTGCAAGTAGAACGGACTAACGATGTGCATCTGTCATACTTCATACCCAGAAGGACACACAATAGAGGTACATCTACCATACGTAATGCCAAGAGAACAAACCTATTGTTGTATCTGTCGTAATTTGTGCATCATCTTAATAAACTGAAATCCCTGTTTATGTTTGGAATGAAATGACTCTTAAAATAATCACAAATTTTAGTCGCATGTGTTATTATCGTAGTGCGATTACCTGACTACAGTATTATTTTTTTATTTAAGAAACATTTTTAACATGTTTTATTTTCATCATTGAGATGCAGAAATAATAATATTTTTCCTGTATCATTTTGGGAATACAATCAGGCATTCTGCGCATATTAAGCATTCTATTTTTCTTCCCAAGGTCCCCTGGGATTAGTCGGAGAAATTCTAAACCTCTCGTAAAGTGTTAAATGAACGATAGTATAAAAATTTTAATGTTTCAGAGACATCTGTAGAAACTTATTGTCAGATAAATTTTATTTCTTCACTTTCAAGGACTATGAATGAAATCCCACAGTTATCATCCGCTTCTCATCATATATAAATATCAGAGATAGTTTAAATTTAATAAACCATTCGATAAAAGCAGAATAAAGGCTGTGGTTATTTCTTAAAAAATTTTGAACTATCTCTGCACAGTTGTAATCTGAATAATATTTAACAAAGTTGTAGATTTTCCTCTTTTTTATATTTTTGAAAACAATGAAGGTAGTATAGTTCTAAACTACCCTTTTATTTTTGGAAATTAATTTATGACAACTGTTTCTCAATTAACTGATTTTTTTTACAAGTGAAATAACAACTTTCAAGGTTATTGGAATTTTATGAAATCCACAGGGGAACAAAAGAGTTAATTTCTAAAGTTCCTTTACTCCACGGTCGTTAATGAGTAAACGAGACAGAAAAAGCTGACCAAAAACAGAAAGCAATCATTAGACGTAGGAGAAACCTTCATTCTTGCGTCCAGTGTTTCTTTGTTCTTTAATTATAGTTACGTGGACGTTTGCAGGAATTTTTTAATTGAGGAGGGATGTTACCAATGTTGAATGGACTGCAGATTACGATTAGTAATATTTATGTTATTTTCCGTAATTGGTTATTAGTTCCAAAAAGAAACAATCAAAATTATATTTAGTTAAAGAAAGAACAATATTAATTTGTGTTACACATGTTGTCACTGGGGCGGCGTTGGCTCAGTCGACAGCGCTCCGGTTCGTAATCTGCAGTTCCCAGGTTCGAATCGCGCACCTGTGGCAGCATTGAGATTTATCTCCGCAAAACTCTCCGCCCTCCTTTCAGTCCGTAGGGAACAGTGATGGGCTTGGAAAGGTCACTGTCCGTCAAATGAGACGTTAAATCATGGCGCCCTGTTCACGTTAAAGAACACGGTTTTGACGGAAGGCTACCATCTGTCTACTAACAGCTGTCCTGTGGGTCCTTCTGTGAGTCATCGGGATCCTTGTAACCTGGCCATTTAGCCCATTGTGTGCACAAAAAATACTGCTAGGAGGTAAAACAACCCAACCCTGATATCATTCAACATAAATTTATTTTCGATCAGTTTCCAGAGGGGTGTTTTCGACTGTTTTTTTTTATCCCTCTTTGTCCCTTGCTGACAGCCATTGGTGGGTATGTATTATATTAATATGCATGAATGGAGAGCAGTAATATTCTTATTCCGTCATAACTTTTTAAAGAATGAAGCTCCAGCAGTAAAACTCTGTAGATCATCCTTGTGATGCTTACAGTATTGAAAAAATAGGTTCACTCCGTCCGCTAAATGTTGCGCCTCTTTCGAGCATTGACCATTCTATGTTAGCCATTACTAAGCCTACAGAAATTTAGTGTTACTAAATCATAGACACAAGAATGGCTGCATCATTATGACCAAGATCACCGATTGTAGCTCCGAAGATCGAATCCAGTATGAAGGGAGGGGAAGCAAGAGGATCATGCTCCCCCCATATTCTCCATCCTCTTTTGAAAACACTAAAAAAGGTAACGAAGATGAAAAAATTATTAAGACCATTCTATGTTAGCCATTACTAAGCCTACAGAATTTTAGTGTTACTAAATCATAGACACAAGAATTGCTGCATCATTATGACCAAGCTCACCGATTGTAGCTCCTAAGACCGAATCCAGTACGAAGAGAGGGGGAGCAAGAGGATCATGCTCCCCTCATATTCTCTATCCTCTTTTGAAAATACTAAAAAAGGTAACGAAGATAAAAAAAATTATTAAACTCCTGCATGTTACAGGTAATTTTCAAAACCTTCTAAAACGGAGGGGAAAATGCTGAGCTATAAGGGAAAATAAAAGTGACCCCCCCCCTTTTTTTTTGGGGTGTGTGTGGTTTGGCCAACACCTCCTATAACAGAAAACCAGAGAACCAAATTTATGACGTCAACTTAAGTAGTTTACCATGTAGACATTTCTTATATTTCTGATTCTAATATTATTATTGATGGACTCTGCTAATTTTTATACTAACATTTATATATAAATATATTTTATTTAGGAGAAATATTGTATTAATCAGCATTATATTTCATAATAAAAGCGAATAATATTTTTCGTAAATAAAATATATTTATAGATAAACATTAGTATAAAAATTAGCACAAGAGTTCACCGGTAGTAATATTAGAATTAAAAATATAAGAATTTCCTATATGGTAAGACTACTTAATATGACGTCATAAATTGTCCATTGGCCTTCTGCTAGAGGAGGTGTTATTTTGACTCATTCGGTGCGCTCCAAGCTCCTGATCTGTACTTTCCTGATTCTAGTCCCACTTGAGCCAGCGTCGAGATTTATCTCTACTAAACCTCCCATCACTAAACTCCCCTCGGTCCGTTGATCAAGTCAGCAAATATTTTTCAAGCCCCTAAGGGACACCAATGGGCTTGAAAAGGCCGCCGTCCTTCGGATTGGACGTAAAGCTGTATCTCCGTGTGGGGGAGGGCTATAGCCTGTGCACGTGAAAAATACGTCAACTGTGTCCTAATAGAGGCCAGTGGGTTCCTTTCCCCAACCCTCTCTGATCCCTTGTGGTCTTTGTGTACCTTGGCGTTTTAACCCATTGTGTGCAAAAAGTGCCGCTCCGTGGTAAAACAACAAGAACAACCTCCCCCCTCTCTTTTCTGTACCTTTTTTTTCGGCTGGACTGAGTCGCTTGCCGCCATCTCCCCTTATTGTTTTTAAACCCCGGCCTGGTAGTTCGCAATTCAAGTAACTCTATGGTTTTTGTTATCGATATGTAAAGAGTTATTCTGGATTTTCGTAAGGCATTTGATACGTTGGATCACGATATTTTACTTCAAAAATTGTATATTTATGGTGTCCGAGGTATTACTCTTAAATGGTTTGAAAATTATTTAAAAAACAGAATGCATGTTACCAAAATTAATGGCGTTTTTAGTGAGAAGAGAACAGTGTACACTGGTGTTCCACAAGGTTCAATTTTAGGTCCGCTTTTATTCATTATTTATATTAATGATCTAGCTAACCTTAAACTGAAGGGCTCTCTTTATATATATGCTGATGGCACCGCCTTGGTTAACGTGAATCACAGTATAGGAGACGCAGTCCGAGATACACAAGATGATTTTAACAAAATTGTTAACTGGTCTAACATTAATCGTATTTACATAAATTCAGAAAAAATCAAATGGATGAGCTTTCATTCACCAGGATACTATGATCTCTCATCTTATGCAATTAAAAACCACGAACCCTTGTGTCCCCACAACATGATAAATCATGACCCTGACTACTGCGACTGTGATGTTATTGAGCGTGTTGAGAGCCATAAATATCTTGGACTTTACATGGACACAACCTTCCGATGGAATACATATTCAAAAGTTAGCAGGGAAATTGCGTCTATGTGCATCTAAACTTTATAAACTACAATTTGTTGCGAGCACACATACATGTATTTTGGTTTACAAAGCTATCTGTGAATCTATATTGACTTATGGTTTGACAATATACGGCTCAACTAACCTCACAAATATAAAGAAAGTGGAAACTATTCAATCATCCATTGCTAAAAATATAATCCCATACAACTTAAGAAATTCATTTTATCATAGCGAAGAAAGACTAAATTATCTAGGCATACTCTCTTTTCACAACCTTTACAAATACAGCATCACTTTAAAATATTTTTTTGATAATCAATTTAATTCTAAAATCTCTCATGGTAAAAACACAAGGTTACAATCCAAAAAATATTTCCAACTACCAAAAATATTAAACAGTTACGGGAAATGTACAAGGGCATATACAATACCTTACGCGTTCAATCAATTGCCAAGGGAAATTATTTTATTAAACAATTTTAAAGAAATCAAAAATAAGACTAAAAATTTTCTTCTAGGCACTAAATTTTAAAGAAAAATTTAAACCACCACAATGGAGCTTCCACTGAAATTTACATAATTCGATGACATTGATTTAAACTATATCTTATGTATTTTCATGTAACATTATTATTCATCTCTCCTGCAGATAAGCAGATGCTTTGCGGGTCATTTGTTTAAACTTTTGTATAACTAGCATGAATATGAATAAATATTATTATTATTATTATCTTCTGTTGGTCATCTTCTACCCTGTAACTCAATCCAACACCCCAGAACATGTACAATATCAAATATGTCAATAATTAATGTTTGGAGTTTTATGTGCTAAAATAAATATATCAAACCCATATAGTAGGCAACTGCTTGCATTTATAACTGTGAACGCAAACTTCCCATAAATTATTTGTCACATTGATACATGCAATTGTTTTCTGTATGCTATTTTCCATAACCGCAGTTTAAGAAGTTACACAGATAGAAAACTTCCATAGAAGCCCATTGTAACACAATATCGATGCTATCTCCATCTGAGAATATGCCCAGTTGGCATAAGTAAAAATATATAATAAGTAAACCACCCGTGGGTCGGTCCCTAGAGGCTAACATAAAACACAATCTAAAATAGCTTATATCATGCACAAGAGACCTAAAACGAATAGCTTTCCTCAGAGAAAGTCATCATTTTAGGCCTATTGTACTTATTAAGAACATTATAATCATAATTCAGCAAAGAAAAAATTATCTCAGGTTTTTTTAAGAGCCTCAAAAAATCTTTTTGAGATGCATTAATATGACTATATATGTGATCGATGCCCAAGTCTTTATGAAGTGTCTGTTAGTAACTAACCAAGGGGCATCGACCGCAGATCTCAATATTTTGTTTTGCAAGACCTGAATCTTAGTATAGGGGAAGCATAAGTTATTATCGGACGAATGACCATATTGTAGAATAATAATTTATGGTCAATCATCACGCTACAACCTAAACAAACTTTTTGTTAAACATTAATGTAAGCAAATGATATTAAAATTATACAGGTAAGTATTATTTTCCATGAAAACGGTTGTTAATTTTAGATTATTCTAAAATATTCTTTCATAATCTTAATAAATAAATTTTTCAATTTCTATTTCTTATCAAAAACTGAAAAAGGACAAATAATAATCAGGTATAAACTAAAAAGCAAGATGTCTACACAAATCAAAAATAGTTGGAAAATGACAATTACGGTACTGTTAAAGGTGGCGCTGCAAGCAATGATCACGAGTTGTCTATCTGTGGTGACTAGTTATTATGTGACGCATTACATGCGTATAGAACACAGAGTGTATACTATGCATCATGTGCAAATATAGTGGCTATGAGTGTAAACAATATGAAACTCTTCTAGTTAAACATAAATGTAGCATAAAGTTGCATATGATATAATCTTGAATGATGAGATATGCAACTGAATATAGTTCTAAAAAGATTATGAAAGAATCAATAAAAATTATTTCCAATGAAGAAAATAACTATCTTAAAATCACCATGGAGAAAAATCATGTTATCATATTTCAAACACAAAGTGCAATTTAAATTATCTTAAAAATAAATTATTCATTAAAAATTTATTTTTCCCTTTCTGTTTGTTTTCCTGATATATCAGATGCACGACTCGAGTAAAAACACCGTTTGAGGGCGCCAATTACGCTGGTCGAACTGATCTTCTCATTTCTTACATATTCGTTCACCCACGATAAATTGAAAAACACATATATTACTAGATTCATTTTAAGTTTAAAAGGAATTAGTTACCGTTGCCTTTTTAACATAAAAACATGTATCACATTTGAAATATTTTTGAACGACATATTAAAATTTCTCTTGCTGATTGTAGTTCATTAGGATTTACGGTAGGGGATCGATGTGAAATTTAAAAATTTTAAATATACTACTGACGTAGAGCGTACAACAATTTGTTCAACAGGGTTTCCCAGAAATTCTTGTGTTCTGCGGATAAACTCAAAAAAAGTTTCGTTATTTTTACATCAATCGAAAAGCTTGTAAAACGGAAAAGAATTTTTTTCTACACGTTGAGCAAAAAACAACTAGAACGGAAAAAAGAATATACGATATACTAGCCATATCTAAGGTTACCAACTGTCCTTATGAAATTATGTCCTTTTTGCTTTCTATCGTTAAAAATTAGGGCGAAAGAAAATTTTGAAAGTTCTAAGGCACATTATGCACAGATCGAAGGCTGTTCTCTATATAGTACATGAAACAAAAAGATGAAAAAGAGTACATATAGGTGACTCCCTTGGTTATAATGAAACGACTGCAGTGCCTGTTTCGAGAAGATCCAGAACTTCCAAAGATACCACTCTCACCGAAGCTTAAAAGATATAGTTTAAGTTTTTCTTAGAACGTAACATTTCGGTGTAAATTTATTATAACACATTAATTTATATTTTTGAGAAAAAAAATTGGTAAGCGGTAATACATCAAATATTTTCATGTATGGTTATTAATTATCATATTCCATATAATCGTTAGCAATAATTGGAAAATAAATTGCCTCTCCTGAAATATAGATGGCGCAACCGCCACATTCAGCAAAGAAAGATGTATAGATCACATCGTGGAAATAAATTATCGTGTGATGTGTGATTTAACAGTAGAACGCTTTGGCATGTATCAGGAGAGTCGTGGGTTCGATTCCCGCTGCGTCAGCAATAATGTTTTTCACATAAATATTAAACTTCCGCCAAAAGTTTGGCGTCAAGCTATGCCCGTTGATAACACTTCCCATCGATAAATTCATTCAGAATTCTTTCCACCATTAACGTACTAACTCCAATTACAACTGTCGTCGATAAAGTACTAATCTATTCACAAGTGTGTGTGTGTTATACTGAATATTATACCTGTATATTCCCCCCACTCAACAGTTTAAAGGGCAGCCACCACCTAGATGGTGCACAGTCACATTTTTAAAGAGATGTTAGGAAAGTTCTTAATTAGCAAACATTTCCTGAGATATGGATTGCGTTAAATGCAGGGGTGGTTCAATTCAATGAGAAACCCTGATTTGGGATTATATTTGCATTTGAAATCTAGAATATCAGAATCAACTGAGCAAGTAACAAGAGATATGCTGCAGCGTATATGGAAAGAAGTGAAATATCGACTAGACATATGCAGAGTCACAAAGAGGTAGACATGTGGAAATTCACTATTTACGTTCAAAACTGTGTAAGGCAAAGAGTGTCTACATGAAAAGAGTGTAAGCTTCCATAGACTCAATGCAAACTGTGTCATTGGAGATACTTCTAAAAGTCCGCAAAATTCCCCACCCTGCCCGCGGTCAGTAGGGGACACCGATGGGCTTGGAAAGGCCGCCGTCCGTCGGATGGGAAGTTAAGCCGTGGCCCCGTGTGTGGGAGAGACATACCCTGTGCACGTTAAAGAACACGCTGGATAGCCTTGACGGGAGGCTACCATCTGTCTCCCAACAGCTGTTCCAGTGGGTCCCCTGCCCCAACCTTCTCTGAGCCTTCGGGGTCCATGTGACCTGGCCATTTGGCCCATGGTGTGCAAAAAAGTGCCGCTCAGAGGTAAAACAACCCAACCCAACCCAAAGCCTTCTAAAAGAGGTAAATTCGTCGACTGAAATGAAGCCATCGTCTCATACTAAAGGGTCGATTTGTATGTCTTAATCTTTATTTGCTGAATTTGGCTTTTACCAGGGGTAGCTCTACCTTCGAGTGCAACCAGTGCAATCGGCGACAACTTTGCAAACAAACTAACGACCAATCTTCAGTAAAGTTGACTCGAGTAAGTGTGAACTATTTTTAAACAGATGATTTTCGTTTGCTTTTAAAAATGATATTAAACTTAGTTAAATTAATCATCAATATCTAAAATCATACTTGAAGAAAGGGTCGGTAATGTTAGAGTTCTCTCTAAGCGGCAAAATAGTTAGCGCCGGGACATGTTTTATGTCTATAGGTTAAAAAATGCCAAGTTTAAAAAAGAAAATTCCATTTTCGAAGGGAAAAAGCCATTTTCTTTTTAAATTTAACATTCAAGATACATTATTGTAGAAAAATTAATGGTAGTATTATAAAGGAAGAAAAAAATAGTTATGAAAACATTACGGTGACTACTAATATAATTACAAACGATTTTTATATTTTAATAGGTGATACCAATTTATATGCTAATATATTAAAAAACACTTTAATATTATTATATAACTCTGAAAGAAACAAAGAGTTTTTTTTTTCTTTTTTTAAATGTTCGAATTTGCCGCGATCGGGTTTGCCAAAAATCCGTCAGGCGGCTCCACTTACACCTAGTTGAATCTTTACTTCTTCTCTTAATACATCTTTGGGTAAAGTACGTACACTTAGTTGAAGCCTTAGTTTTTTTATATATTATTGTGTAAGATACACATTCAGTTAAAATATTGCATTCTTTAACGAAGTCTTATATATTGGTTCTCGAAATCCCACCATTATTTTTCTAGCTATTGGTTCTCCAAACCCCACCATTATTTATATATTATACTCTGCATTTGCATTATAAATTTGATGTTTCCTATTAATCAAGTGAATTTACTAAAAATCCACTTTTCTTGAGCACGTTTGAAGAATGGGAAGCCTAGAAAAATGTATTTCTTCTTTCCAATTATATATATTTAGTTTATTTAATCAACGGTAGAAGAATTTATACCAAATTAAAATGAAATAAAATAAACACTATTCTTCAAAAAAGTTAATCTGCAACATTTAAGTGGCACAAGAGTTGCTACTGGGCGAGAGAAATATATCCCTGTACTCTGCAAAGAGGTTTTTTTTAATATTGGTAAAATATATATAAATATAAATATGTTTAAGACTTATGAAGTATGTGTTATGAGTTATAAACTGTGAGTTATGAAGTATGTGTTATGAGTTATAAACTGTGAGTTATGAGATATTTCTACATAATTAAAAAAAATAAAAGTAATCCAGACCTAACTACCTAATCTGACCTAAGCTTACCTGCGTGAATTTGCCTCTAATATTTTAATTTTCCAAAAATTAAAAAAATTATGCAAAATTATATATTGGAGGCAAATTCACGAGTAAATTCAAGCGCAAATCATTGAAGCAAATTCAACAGCAAATCATTTTCAAAAATGAGTTAAAAGTATTTCTAAACTTCTTATTAAACTTCTTATTAAATTACTTCTTCTTAAAGAAGAGATCTTGCATAAGAGCTCTACTTTAACAATTTATCATTTGTGCGGTTATTTAGTTGGCATTAATTTTTTGTTGCGCATTAATTTTTTTGAAGGATTGTGCTTATTTTATTTCATTTTAATTAGGTATAAATTCTTCCTAATGTTGTGCTTTATTTGTGCAGCTTGTGCGGTTATTTAGTTCAATAAGCATTCGCAAGTTATTTTGACTTTTACTAAACAATTAAGACTAGTTGTTTTTTATTACATCGTTTCCAATATTTGTGTCAACGTTACGGATACAACGTGCAAAGATCAACTGGTTAGCCGTGGAAAGGCTTCGAAAGTAGTAGACTGCCATAATAAATATCGATAGGACAGCATGTAACGAAAATGGACGAGCATTTACATGGTAAAAACTTTGCGTTAATGGCCTAACCAGGAATGATCCTTTATAAATTTAATATGAGATGTATACGTATATGAAATAAAGAAAAAAAATTTCACCTTACAAAATAAATGTTCCATAATTGTGTTAGCAGGATGAACAAGACAGATACAGCATAATAATGTGACTTAAGACAAATATGGGTTTAACTTCTTTTTTTACGTTTTAGAGGTAGCACTGTAGAGGGCTTTATCACTGAAAATACCTGTTTTACACAAATTTACTCTGCACATAATAAGAATTTATTTGATATATGACTCATAAAATTGCACTAGCTGAACTTTGTTTCTCACATTTTTGGTTGTTTTACTTCTAAGAGGCACTTCTTACACACAATGGGCTAAATGGCCAGTCACAAGGACCCCAAATGTCCACTGAATGTTGGTGGAAAGGACCCACTGGAGAACAAATGGCAGCCTCCCGTCAAGGTCATCCAGCATGGATCTCCGCACATGGAAACACGGCTTAACGTCCCATCCGACCAATGGCGGCATTCCTAAGCTCATCGGCGTCCGCAGCTGACTGAGAGCACGAAGGTTGGGTTGTTTTACCTCTGAGCGGCACTTTTTTGCACACCATGGGCTAAATGGCCAGGTCACATGGACCCCGAAGGCTCAGAGAAGGTTGGGGGAGGGGACCCACTGGAACAGCTGTTGGGAGACAGATGGTAGCCTTCCGTCAAGGCCATCCAGCGTGTTCTTTAACGTGCACAGTGCATGGCTCTCCCACACACGTGGCCACGGCTTAACGTCCCATCCGACGGACGGCGGCCTTTCCAAGCCCATCGGTGTCCCCTACTGACCGTGGGCAGGGCGGGGAATTTTGCTGAGATAAATCTCAACGCTCACCCAGCTGGGACTCGAACCTGGGAAGTACAGATTACGAGCCTGGCGCGCTACCGACTGAGCCACCCCCGCCCCTTTTTCCTTTCAGTCAGTGGAGAACATTCATCGTGAAAAAGATATTCCTATTCAGACCACCCTGTTCACCTATTCATTATCCTGCGAGCACGAAGGGAAAGATTATTATAGAAATTCTGACTTTAAAAAAAAACTACTGCTGTAATTATAAAATAATAGTTTAATATTAGAGCCTTGAACATAACACTAGACAATAATTATATGCCTTTGTGGCCACTTTGGGTTTGAGTTTTAACTTTGTAATTGCCAATAAGGTACTATTTTAGACTTCGAGATATAAGCCCTAGGCTTGAAGCTCTAAAAGTTAATTCAAGATATCAGATCACTAGACAATAATTAGAAATAATATTGAAACGTAAAATAAATAAAAATAAGGATCTTTTATACTTACAAAAAGTTGATTTTTGGGTTATACACCCATCCTGGTAGTAAGGGGTCAACTCATTGCTGTCAATGGAAACTTAATGGCTTTCATATTCCACCACTAAAATTTCAAAATTCTTAACTAAATACATCATTTGCGATATTCGTTAAAAATTTTGGAATATTAAACTTTTCCACCGTTAGAGGGCTCATTTAAAGCTTTTCGGAAATTCGGAAAGTACAAAACGTAACATTTCATCAATACCTATGGAAAACAAAAGGTAGTTTTTGATTTATCTCTATAAATAATAAATAAATACCCCCTCAAGCAGCTGCTTGCCACAGAGGTCTGACAGGAGCCTGTCAGTTTATATGCCAAAGTAGAAGATCTGAGAGGATGGCAAGACCTCAGCAGAAAAACAACACATGCAACCATGCCTTATCCAGGGCTCGAACCCAGGTCCCTTAGATCAGTAGCCAAGCGCGCTAACCACTCGGCCATGGGACGGCATCTCTATAAACAAAAAAGTTTTCTGTCTACAGACGAACAGATAGACAGACGAGAAACTGAAACTTTTATCTCATTTCTTTTTTGTGAAAACGATATGAAAATGGATGACCCATGACCGAGGCATCTAGCCAACAGTCGACAAAGGTCTTTTTTTCACTACGGGCAGACGCAATTCTTCTGACCAACGGATGTGGCTTATTTTAACGACGGCGTAATTACTACACAAACTATCTCAAATTAATTTATCTCTTTTTTTTTTAAACAGATTTAGTCATTTCGGTCCTTGTTGCCTTAGGAAAATATATTTTTGTAGGTGCCTAACAGACTCTAAGAATGGAAAATGTTTAGTGGTTGATAATTTGTTCAGTTTCAAGCGAAGTTTGTGGCAATAAAAACTAAAGAAAGTAATCTTCTCTTGTAATAATTACACAAGGTAATTTACTGAAGTAAATATCCCTTTCTAGAAATTGAAATGGATAATGATCACTTTAATAATACAATCGAAAAAAAAAAAAAAAAAAAAAAAAAAAATTATAATATAAGTATTTTACTATAATTAGAAAGCGGTAGTAAATATATTTCACATGAAAAGTTTGTAGATTACTATTGTACAGTTAAAATAAAATATTAAATTTATACTGTTAAATATACATATCGTTTTAAATTTTTTTTCCATTTTTTGATCATTCGTCAAATTGAAATGAACGACACAAATCATTGAGAGAAGTTGTAGACTAAAATATTCAGAGTAAAATTTTGCTATCCGATACTTAAACAAATCGTAGTACAGTCGCTCAAAAAAGTATCCGAACACTACGGTTGATTACAAAATTCAGAAAAAATATCTAGCAACGATTTTTTTTAGAAATTAGCGATCTGGCGACCTTCGTGTCACGTGACACGAAGGTCGCCAGATCAATTAATTTCTAAAAAAATCGTTGCTAGATATTTTTTATGAATTTTGTAATCAACCGTAGTGTTCGGATACTTTTTTGAGCGACTGTACATCATAACAGGTCTGGATGGGGCGGTAACAGAAGTATAATAACGAAAGGCAGAATAATGAAATAACACTTTATCCCATAGATGAAAAGACCTGTACAAAGAAATAAAAAATAAAAATCCTTAAACAATATATACATTGCATATCCTAGCATTTGACAACGTTGCTGAAATATAAACGCTGTGAAATATCTAATTGCCGTCCCATGACCGAGTGGTTAGCACGCTTGGCTACTGTTCTAAGGGACCTGGGTTCGAGCCCCGGATTTAGGCTATGGATGCGTGTGTCGTTTTTCTGTTGAGGTCCTGCCATCCTCTCAGATCTCCTACTGTGGCATATAAACTGACAGGCTCCTGTCAGACCTCTGTGGCAAGCAGCTGCTTGAGGGGGTATTTATTTTTTATTTATTTTTATAAATATCTAATTAATCGCAGAGTTATGAATCACGTGTTATTTTATATTGCCAGGCACTCATTTTGCAGCTCCCACTGCATGACATATAGGCTTTCTGCACGTCCAGGCATAATGCTTTAAATCAGTGTTGCCACATTTTCCTAGTATAAAAAGGGAACTTCAAACTTAGAGACCATCTCAAGTCTCCAAACCTTTCAAAACAAAACACTTAGAACTGTTGCATCAGCACCTTGGTTCATAGAGAACACCAACTTACGTAAAGATTAAAACGTCGATTCTGTTAAAATATTATCAGAACTACTTCTACAAACCTCTTCATGAAGATGAAATTGCATCGTAATTTGGTCATCACTGAATTGAAGATTATGATCATGAATGTAAACAGAAATACAAGAGCCCAAGATCCTTACTTTCAGAGCCTTGACCATTTTCCTCTAGCTTGAACTTTGTCTTGATTTTCCACTCCTACAACAAAGGAAATATGTTTGTTTGTTTGTTTGTTTGTTCGCCATTTGCTTGTGACATGCTATTTTTTATTTGTTTAATTATTGATGTATGCATCTTATTTGCCAAATTGGCCATTTTTAGATGAAGGGGTATAAGGGCAATGCACCTGGTCTTATGCTATAGTCAACTATGATCTCTGATCTCTGTAGATCTGTACGATTGCCCTCATACCCCCATTTGCATACATTCCATTGCATTGCAGGGGCGGGGGTGGCTCAGTCGGTAGCGCGCCAGGTTTGTAATCTGTAGTTCCCAGGTTCGAGTCCCAGCTGGGTCAGCGTTGAGATTTATCTCCGCAAAAATTCCCCGCCCTGCCCACGGTCAGTAGGGGACACCGATGGGCTTGGAAAGGCCGCCGTCCGTCGGAGTGGACGTTAAGCCGTGGCCCCGTGTGCGGGAGTGCCATAACCTGTACACGTTAAAGAACACGCTGGATGGCCTTGACAGGAGGCTACCATCTGTCCTCCAACAGCTGTTCCAGTGGGTCCCCTCCCCCAACATTCTCTGAGCCTTCGGGGTCCTTGTGACCTGGCCATTTATCCCATGGTGTGCAAAAAAGTGCCACTCAGAGGTGAAACAACCCA
This sequence comes from Ryuthela nishihirai, assembly GCA_038380435.1. Classification (NCBI taxonomy): domain Eukaryota; kingdom Metazoa; phylum Arthropoda; class Arachnida; order Araneae; family Heptathelidae; genus Ryuthela; species Ryuthela nishihirai. The sequence continues at coordinate 44,722,815 of JAWZYU010000022.1, forward strand.
ACCCATTGCATTGTAAGTAACGGTACATCAGAGAAAAGTCATTTTAAAGCAATTCCAATCCACACATTTTATTATTATCATTCTTTAAATTTAAGTTCTTGTTATGTCTCTCCGTTATTATTCGTTATTAGCTAATACGGGCGAAGTCTCGCAGTTTCGTAATGACACCGAAAGATATTCTGGACAATGTTTTGGAGAGTTGCGACATCATTCAAGAATTCACTGAGAGATGCTTGTTGGAACAAAGAGTGAAAAACATACCAATCTTTTAAGAAATAAACTCTAATACTCGGTAAATTGATTTCACAGTGATAATTGGGCGGGGGTGGCTCAGTCGGTAGCGCGCCAGGCTCGTAATCTGTAGTTCCCAGATTCGAGTCCCAGCTGGGTCAGCGTTGAGATTTATCTCCGCAAAATTCCACGCCCTGCCCACGGTCAGTAGGGGACACCGATGGGCTTGGAAAGGCCGCCGTCCATCGGATGGGACGTTAAGCCGTGGCCCCGTGTGTGGGAGAGCCATACCCTGTGCACGTTAAAGAACACGCTGGATGGCCTTGACGGGAGGCTACCATCTGTCTCCCAACAGCTGCTCCAGTGGGTCCCCTCCCCCAACCTTCTCTGAGCCTTCGGGGTCCATGTGACCTGGCCATTTAGCCCATGGTGTGCAAAAAAAGTGCCGCTTAGAGGTAAAACAACCCAACCCACAATAATAATTTTTCAGTATGTAGTTATCCTAGCTTTTTTTTTATTGCATTTCAGTATAACACATATATGTTGGTTATCCTCTCGATTTCGTTCAACACCTCATATAACAGAAAGAGAGTGAACCAAATTATAACGTCAGCACAGGGAGTCCTATAATGCGGGGTCCTATAATGTCTAGTCCTATAATGGGTAGGAGGTGCTTGATCATCAATTTTCCAGTTGTATGTTATGTGTTAAATAAATAAATAATCCGAGCATTTAAATTTAAATTTATTTCTATAATTATACTGGTGTATTTTCATAGCAATGTTGATTTAATAATATATTTCATTTAGAAAGAAATTTTTTTGCATTTATTAACATTATAATAGTTGTTAATAAATTCTAAATTCGAATAGTTTCTCTCTTTAAATAAGATTTATTTATCAATAATTATTAGTATAAAGGTTATTATAAAGGTGCATTACTAATAATAGAAATAAATGAATAAGAAATATCTGGATAATAGGATTATCTATGCTGACGTCATAATTTCATCCACCTGCCTTCTGTTATAGGAGGGGTTGTTTCGTTACACTTATTATTCATTGTATATGAAAATATTATTTTATTTCAACTAGTTTCAAAATAAATGGCTCTAACTTAAAATTTAAGCTAATTAAATCAATTATATGATTATGCGTATTAATTTACTTCTTTTCTTCCCTCCCTTTGATGAAGGCTGTCTAGTCCTGGTGTATTAATGCTCTGCTCCTGCCAGTTAATTTTAAAGTGGATCATTGTTTTCCATACTTCTCAAAGCCGTAAAGGTACTATTTGTTCTCTACAGGGTGTGCGGGGTGGGGGGCGGGTGGCTCAGTCGGTAGCGCGCCAGGCTCGTAATCTGTAGTTCCCAGGTTCGAGTCCCAGCTGGGTTAGCGTTGAGATTTATCTCTGCAAAAATTCCCCGCCCTGCCCACGGTCAGTAGGGGACACCGATGGGCTTGAAAAGGCCGCCGTCCGTCGGATGGGACGTTAAGCTGTGTCCCCATGTGTGGGAGAGCCATACCCTGTGCACGTTAAAGAACACGCTGGATGGCCTTGACAGGAGGGTACCATCTGTCTCCCAACAGCTGTTCCAGTGGGCCCCCTCCCCCAACCTTCTCTGAGCCTTCGGGGTCCATGTGACCTGGCCATTTAGCCCATGGTGTGCAAAAAAGTGCCGCTCAGAGGTAAAACAACCCAACAACCCTACAGGGTGTCTCAAAAATATAGGTGCAAACTTTTAGGGGAGGTAGATAACATCTAAAGGAATGAGAATTGCATAGGAACCCATAACCGGAAACGTCATGGGAAAGTGGTAGCAGAGGTACAAGATCTGAAAGGACACAAGACAGTGATTAATGGGAAAATATTTATTGAACATAATTATTACAAATGGCGTAGTAGATGATACATTTCATAATGTTACAGCATCTTAATGACCCATAATCGCATAAATTTTGATGCGCACGCGCAAACAAACGGTGACCCGGTACACGTCTGTTTGGGAAGCGTTCTTGATACATTCGTTGAGCGGCTCGTCCGTTGCCCTCAGCTATTCCATACACTAAGTGCATTCTGCCAGGTCCCTGTTCGAATACCTTTGCATGCTCTTCGTAAGCCGACTACCGCTCGAATGAGGAAATCCGAAATTTTCCCTCTAGCGCATTGATGAACAGCGCCGCCTATTGACTTACGGTGACGTTTCCGGTTATGGGTTCCTATGCAATTCTCATTCCTTTAGATGTTATCTACCTCCCCTAAAAGTTTGTACCTATATTTTTGAGACACCCTGTATATTTTGTTCTTACTCATGCCAAATGGGCATATCTTTCTAATGGAGATGGTTAGGGGTATAGTTATTACCCAGTACATCGAATATGATTATACGATCTACGATCTATGGGTAATATTATGCTAATGTCATAATTTGGTCAATTGGTTTTCTGTTATTGGAGGTTTCGCACTGATCAACACCACTTAGAACAGAAAGCCATTCCATCATCATCATCATCATCATCATCATCATCATCATCACCAAGCAGCAATGGGCTACGGGTGTCCAACCAGACCTTGCAATTTAGTTCTCCAAGCAAGTCGATCCTGAGCTACATCTACTGCATCAGGCCACTGCACACCAATTCTAACAAGGTCCTGTTTGACATTATCTGCCCACCGCATCTTAGGTCTACCCTTCTTTCTGAGGCCTTTAGGCACACTGTTCATAACCCTATTCGCCAATCTATAATTATTCATACGGGCAACATGGCCAAACCAACGGAGTCTCTCTCTGCACAATATGCTGCTTAAAGGAGGTTGCAAACTCCTTTGCCTAACCTCATCATTAGTTACAAAGTTGAACCACCTAATGCCCAAGATACTGCGTAAGCATCTGGAATCAAAATCATCTAGTTTCCTGTTATCTTGTTTACAAAGTGTCCAAGTTTCACTACCATAACTAACCCTAGAAATAATCAAACTGTTATACAGTCTAATTTTAGTCTTTAGGTGTATACCCCTATTTCTCCACACTCTCCATAGATTCTTAAAAGTCCCCTGTACTCGAACCGAGGAACTGCAGATTACGAGGCTGGCGCGCTACAGACTGAGCACATCCGCCCCCAGGTATATAGTGAAGAATATAAACTCTAAGTATAAATTGTAAAAGGTATAGGCTCAGTGTCTAAATAATAAGGGACATACTCTATAGAAGAACCGTTTTGACAAGTATTTTGATAAACTCAAAAACGAACAAATGAAAAAAGAAAAACTGTAAGAAAATTAAAATGTGAAATCTATTATGGAAACTTACCACCTGATTTATAATTTAATTTAATTGATATTAATTCCAAACTGCAACAGGTTAATTGACTTGCTAAACTTTATGACTACTACATAACAGATATATCTTTATGATACATCTAAAATTAAATTTTTTTCGTAATGTATCAATGATACTTTCTTATATTCCCTAGTGAATGAACTATGGTATCATCACTCTGGCTTCATATAATAAATAGCTTTCATTTCTTCATTCAATTTCCACTAATTTATCCTTTAAAGTTTCCTCTTATATGGTAGGTAGTACGTCGAATGATCATATTTTTGTCCACTAATTAAGACTTTCCGTAAAATAGTAATTTGTTTGATTTCCAGCGTTGAGATGAATCGCGAATACGAACCTGCAGATATCGAGTCTGGCCAGCTCTTACAGTAAGAGAACCCGTTGGAAATCTATTACTAGGTGACAGTTGCAAACTTCTGAAGGCAACATATCGTGCTCGTTGGGTTGGGTTGTTTTACCTCTGAGCGGCACTTTTTTGCACACCATGGGCTAAAAGGCCAGGTCACATGGACCCCGAAGGCTCAGAGAAAGTTGGGGGAGGGGACCCACTGGAACAGCTGTTGGGAGACAGATGGTAGCCTCCCGTCAAGGCCATCCAGCGTGTTCTTTAACGTGCACAGGGTATGTCTCTCCCGCACACGGGGCCACGGCTTGACGTCCCATCCGACGGACGGTGACCTTTCCAAGCCCATCGGTGTCCACTACTGACCGTGGGCAGGGCGGGGAATTTTGCGGAGATAAATCTCAACGCTGACCAAGCTGGGACTCGAACCTGGGAACTACAGATTACGAGCCTGGCGCGCTACCGACTGAGCCACCCCCGCCCCATCGTGCTCGTTAATGTGCACAATGAGAACGAAAATCCTGCACATGGATGATAACAGAAATGAAAATAGTAATCCTTATTAATGTTATAAAACAGGAAAATAAGTTTCCATTTGTCAGTTAAAGCCAAAAACTTTGCGTTTACCCATCCAACTCTTGCTGACAAGAGGACAACTCATTGATGATAATGTGAACCTCGTTGCTACTAAAGTTTCTAGTACACTAAGATCGTTTGCAGTGTTCGTCAGAATTGTGGTCTTTTTCAGCCTTAGAAGAAACCATTAAATATTGGGAAATTCCGAAAAATGTTAATCCAATATTTTATCAATACCTGTAAGAGCAGCCATCGAACAAGAGATGTGAGAATAAGGAAAGAAATTAAATATTTATAAAGTTTTGAGTGATTTAAGTTATATAGAGTTTAACTACAAGTAATTTATTTTTAAATAAAATGAAATTATATGTTAATATCCATTAATTGAAACAGTTTTGAATATTTTGAAATTGATAGATAATTTCTTTTAAATAATAGCTACCAGTGGGTTATAAAAGTGAGTACTATAATTAAAACACGTATAAGTTTAAAAATTTATTTCTGTTAGTACAGTGTTCACGCCCAATATGATATAGGTGGCATAGAATCAATAGTATTACTTGCAGCACCAGTTTTAGCATCCTTCAGCAATTATCATTTTTTCCATTAATTTTTAAAATCTGCTGTTATCCTTTTCTCATAAAATAATAATCCTACTTTTATTAGGGCGGGGGTGGCTCAGTCGGTAGAGCGCTAAGCTCGTAATCTGCAGTTCCCAGGTTCGAATTCCAGCTCAATCAGCGTTCAGATTTTATCTCCGCATATCTCCCTGCCGACGGTCATTACGGAATACCGATGTGCCCTTCACAAAGCTCGCCGTCCATCGGATGGGACGTTAAGCTGTGACCCGTGTACGGGAGAACCATACCTTTTGCCTTTTAAAGAACATGATGGATGGCCTTGACGGGAGGCTACCATCTGTCTCCCAATAGCTGTTCCAGTGGGTCCCCTCCCCCAAACTTCTCTTAGCCTTCGGGGTCCATGTGACCTGGCCATTTAGCCCATTGTGTGCAAAAAGTGCCGCTCAGAGGTAAAACAACCCAACCCTATTTTTTTGTGACAATAGTAGTTATTGCAAAAATTACTTCTTGACACCAAGATCCATCTGATATCAAGATACCATTCTTGACATCAAGATACCATCTGACTCCCAACAGCTGTTCCAGTGGGTCCCCTCCCACAACCTTCTCTGAGCCTTCGGGGTACATGTGACCTGGCCATTTAGCCCATGGTGTGCAAAAAAGTGTCGCTCAGAGGTAAAACGCTACCGTAATATCACGTATTTAACGCCATACGTAAACACCATCCAATACTAAAAATTATAAAATTCGTCACTTCTTAATATCCTTTTCCCATCAAACATTTCTTACATACGAAATTTTGGTACCTTACTAGATATAATAATTCATGTAATCCAAATGCTTACAGGATTATTTTTAACCATATACTGTTCATCAGACATCTCTTTACCATTTTCTAATGTTGTTCATATATTTCAAGATGTTAAATTACAGATAATTACTGCGATCATTACACACTAATGGGGAAAGAGCCTTTTTCCTAATACTAAATCGAAACTGCATGGACTGACATTCCCCAAACACACATCCGTCGTCTCATCCTCTCAAAGCCGGACCTTGTATGACACTGCTGGCCATTAAAAGTGCAACACCAGGAAAGACAAGAGATAGCAAAGTCATATTTAGTGAATACATAGCTTATGTTACAAGGATCAAATGATTATAAATACAACTCGTTTATACTTGTGTTGTTGTTGGGTTGTTTTACCTCTGAGCGGCACTTTTTTGCACACCATGGGCTAAATGGCCAGGTCACATGGACCCCGAAGGCTCAGAGAAGGTTGGGGGAGGGGACCCACTGGAACAGCTGTTGGGAGACAGATGGTAGCCTCCCGTCAAGGCCATCCAGCGTGTTCTTTAACGTGCACAGGGTATGACTCTCCCGCACACGGGGCCACGGCTTTAACGTCCCATCCGACAGACGGCGGCCTTTCCAAGCCCATCGGTGTCCCCTACTGACCGTGGGCAGGGCGGGGAATTTTTGCGGAGATAAATCTCAACGCTGACCCAGCTGGGACTCGAACCTGGGAACTACAGATTACGAGCATGGCGCGCTACCGACTGAGCCACCCCCGCCCCTTATACTTGTGGAATGCAGAGAAATCAGTACCTTGTGTAGCCACCATGAGCTGCAATAATCGCTCCTACACGGTCCGGCATTGAGAGGACGAGACGACGCATGTGTGTTTGGGGAATGTCAGTCCATGCAGTTTCGATACGTAGCCAAAGTTCATCTGTTGTAATTGCTGCTGGTATATGTTGTGCTAGTCATTGTGAGATCAATTGGGGACAGATCTTGTGAACGGGCAGGCCAAAAGAGAAGTGTCACAGTGTGGCTATCCAGGAATTGTTGGACGATGCATGGTCGCATGTGGTCGGGCATTGTGCTGTTGGTAAATGACACCAGCAAGCCCCTGAAGAAAGGTACGACCACAGGCTCCAACTCTCAGTGATGTAACGCTGATTGTTCAAAGTACAGTCGCTCAAAAAAGTATCCGACGCTATGGTTGGTTACAGAATTCAGAAAAAATATCTGGCAACGATTTGTTTAGAAATCAGTGATCTGGCAACCTTCGTGTCACGTCACACGAAGGTTGCCAGATCACTGATTTCTAAACAAATCGTTGCCAGATATTTTTTCTGAATTCTGTAACCAACCATAGCGTTCGGATACTTTTTTGAACGACTGTACCGGTAATGCGAACAAAGCGATTTCGTGAATGGTGTCCAATGGCACCCCATACCATAACACAAGGGACCGGACCTGTATGGCGCTGCATCATGCATGTGTCACTGAGCCTATCCCAGGGTACTACCAGATACAGATTCGTCCATCATGGTGCTGAACACCGAAGTGGGATTGGTCTGAAAAGACGATGAGATGCATTCGCATATCCATGCACGACGTTCTTAGCACCACTGCAATCGCATACGCCTGTGTTGTAGAGTCAATGGTAGTCGAAGCAATGGCCTCCTAGAAAAGTTGCTCCGATGCTACAGACGATATCGAACCGTACATGCAGACACTGGTTAATGTACAACACACCCTAACCGTTGAGCTCAGGTGTTTGATGTGGCTGTACGATCATTCATAGTCATGCGCACGAGATGTCTGTCATCTCGTTCGTTTGCGTGACAAAGCCATTGAGATCCCTCACGTCGGTGAGATCGTTCCTTCTCTACCCACTGACGCCATGTTCTTATCACTGTGGCAGCATTCCGTCCAAAACGAGCACCGATGTCTCGGTACGATAATCCGCCTTCCCGTAATCCCACAATTCTCCCTCGATCAAATTCAGAAACCTGCTCATATGGATGCCGTGTTCTTCGACAGGGCATACTTGACCCTTTAGTGCATAAGAACTGCGAGCAAACACAATTCCAGTGCTTTACACCAGCTCTTTGTAGGGAGGGGGTGGCTCAGTCGGTAGCGCACCAGGCTCGTAATCTGTAGTTCCCAGGTTCGAGTCCCAGCTGGGTCAGCGTGAGATTTATCTCCGCAAAATTCCCCGCCCTGCCCACGGTCAGTAGGGGACACCGATGAGCTTGGAAAGGCCGCCGTCCGTCGTATGGGACGTTGCCGTGGCCCCGTGTGCGGGAGATACATACCCTGTGCACGTTAAAGAACATGCTGGATGGCCTTGACGGGAGGCTACCATCAGCCTCCCAACAGCTGTTCCAGTGGGTTCCCTCCCCCAACCTTCTCTGAGCCTTCGGGGTCCATGTGACCTGGCCATTTAGCCCATGGTGTGCAAAAAAGTGCCGTTCAGAGGTAAAACAACAACAACAACCGACTCTTTGTAATCTTCTTTTATAACCCTTCCAGGGGGCGTTACTGTCACAATGATGAACATGTGTGCTGCGCTTTGAATCATTTACCTGTTCTTCTATGGGCTACTTATTTTGCATACATCGGAACAATCTGATGAGCACTTTTAAAGGTCAGCAGTGGAGTATATCTTCCTCTTGGCCGAGGAATATATCACGGCGTCTATCGCAACAAAATAGTTTGAAACGTAGGAATGATCATCCTCATCATCATAAAAGCAACTGCATTTTTATAGGTTAGATTTTATCTTGAAGTCAAATGTCATTCTGAGTAGGAACTTATTTGTAATTCTATACATTAATATTATTTTTATTGTTTTTTTTTTCACTATATATTGAATAAAACCATTTATTTAAGGTTATATAAGGAATATTATACGCAACGAAAATTAATCACAGTCACAAAATTTAACTGCTTTCAAATTCCACCATCGTCTTAAAAGACGAACTGTTTCTCTCCTCCGGAGCTCAACCATTCCTTTTATGCTACAAGGCGCTTTTATGGAAACCATCTGTCTGTGCTAGCTATTTATGCTAAGGATGTAGATAGACGACAAAGCGGAAATATTAGCTCTGTTTTGAAATTAAAAATATATAAATACCCCCTCAAGCAGCTGCTTGCCACAGAGGTCTGAGAGGAACCTGTCGGTTTATATGCCATAGTAGAAGGTCTGAGAGGATGGCAGGACCTCAGCATAAAACATCAAAAACGTACATGACTTTCCCGGGGCTCGAATGCAGGTCCCTTAGATCAGTAGCCAAGAGCGCTAACCACTCGGCCACGGGACGAGAAGAAAAGCATGGAGAATATATTATAATTTATATGCTGAGTATCCATACACATAAATTACAGTAAATCCTCGCTAGTCCGCTACGGCTAATCCGGATTGATGGATGTTATTGCTCAAGAAATATGTTTCTTTTGGAGTGGGATGTCGTTGGCTCTGTGACGGACGGGCGTTATTGTTCGTAACGCATAATCTGTGTTTTGCTATTTAATTATATTAAAATATTTGATTTGATTTTGGGTCTAAGTAGTTGAAAAGTGGTATAAAAAGAAAACACGTCACTTTATCGTTAACAAGTTGGAAGTGGTAGAACAACTTGAGTAAGGCATTTCTGAGAGAAAAACTTGCTGAATAATTTGTGGTTGTTTTACCCTTGAGCAGGTTTCAAGGACCTCGAGAAGGTTAGGGGGACCGGACAGCTGCTGGGAGACAGATGGTAGCATCCCTTCAAGGCCATCCAGTGCGTTCTTTAAGTGCACGGTTTAACGTCCTATCAGACAGAATTCCCTAAGTCATCGATGTCCACTATTGACCCAGGGCAGTGCGGGGAATTATGCGGAGATAAATCTCAACGATAATCCGGCGGGGACTCGAACCCCGGAACAGCAGATTATGAGCCTGGCCCGCTACCGACTAAGCCATCCCCGGTAGTAGTAATTTGGTATAGATTCTGATTTAACTATCATTATTCCCCAACAGCCTTCGAATATTTATGAGTGATATTTATGCCCTGATATCTGATATCTTTAATTAATATTAGAACACCAAAGCCTATGGCTTATATCTCGAAGTCTAAAATAGTGCCTGATTGGCAATAAGAAAAGAAAAACACATAAACAACTTAGGAGCCACCAGCGCAAACCAAACTTGCTAAAGAAGCACAACTGAAAGTTAAACATGCGGGTGTTAAACACTACAATCTTAGGACTCTTGAATTGGTTTAAAAGCAATGGACCTAATCAATCAAAGATCTAATTATACCATAAGGATTATCTCTCACTGCCTCGAGAAAAGTGTGCGCGAGCTTCCGAATGTGGGTGTTATAGGTGGTCAGTGCTCAAATCAGTGTGATTGGTCTTGTTTTTCACAAACCAGACAGCACCGACCTGAGGATTTTATTTTGGTAGCTATGAAGCCTCCTGGCATTGTTGTTAGTAGTATTACCCCATATTAGTGGGGCATATGTCAGGAATGGCCGCAGAAGAGTCTTATGAAGAAATAATTACCTTTCTGAGACAGTTTCGCGCTCCACCTTATCAGGGGTACAAGTTTACATCTGATGATTTGAGCCTTTGAGAGCACATGATCAATATGTGCATTCCAACAAAGTCTTTAATGTAGAATGACACCAAGGTATTTCATCGTTGGTGTCCTGGATTTTTCAACTCAAAAATATTTAGGAGAATCATGATTAACAATCTTTTTTCTAGAGAAGAGAATTGACTGGCATTTACCTGGATTAATCTTGATTTTCCATTTGGATTACCAGCGCTCTACTTTGTCCAACCCAAACTGCAACCTTTTGATGGACAAGCTGGGACTCTGGGATGAAGAGTGTAGAGCATTCTCGTGAGCTTTAAACGTGTTGTCCTTTCTTTAATATATATTTTTTAAATAAAGACTAATATTTCAGTGTTTGAGATAGAAACTCATTCAAAGAGATTGCCTCCACATTTACATACATATTTAACACGTATTTATTTACTGTGTAAGATCAGCTTTATAAATTTTCCTATTTTTGTTCAAAGCTTTTTGCCTTTTAGAGCCGTCTCTAATACGGTATAGTGAATAAACTAATCAGTTTATTCATTAATCCGTACCCCTCCTCACTCCAATTGATCCGGATAAATAAGGGATTACTGTATATTTCATTTTGATTCAATTACAGTCGGTGATTTATGAAGAACACGTTAATTAATTTACTACCACTATTATTTTAATTACTAGAATTACATAAAAGTGTGAAATCTTTGAATTTATATAAATTTTTCAAATCATGATTAGTGTCATTCTTCCGGAAAGTATCGATCGCGGTACAGAAAAAATACGAAATTTATTACTAGATGAGTTTTGCTATAATAGCAAATATCGCTGAGTGATCAAGTCATAGAATGCATAAATAATAAAGTGGAACAGCTCCGCAGCATTCATCTAGGATCTTCTCCGGAAACTGTTAGGCCGTATTATTGTTTGAATTCTCAAGTGAAAATGTCCAAAAGATGGCAGCCTTAAAGACTCGACTGCTTATTTCCTATCGTTTAACTGGAAACAAATATGACATTGAAAACTCTTCAAGTACCTTGGGTTGTTTTACCTCTGAACGGCACTTTTTTAGCACACTAAATGGTCAAGTCACAAGGGCACCGACGACTCAGAGAAGGTCGGGGAAGACCAACTAGATAGCTGTTAGGAGACACTAAATGGTCAAGTCACAAGGGCACCGACGACTCAGAGAAGGTCGGGGAAGACCAACTAGATAGCTGTTAGGAGACACTAAATGGTTAGGTCACAATGGCCCTGAGGGCTAAGAGAATGTCAGGAGAAGAGGACCCACTAGACAATTGTTAAGAGACATTAAATGGTCAGGTCACAAGGGCCCCGAGGGCTAAGAGACGGTCGGGGGAAAGTGACCAACTAGACAGCTGTTCAGAGAACTAAATGGTCAAGTCAAAAGGTCACCGAGGGCTCAGAGAATGTCGGGAGAAGGGGACCCACTAGACAGTTGTTAAGAGAGAGTAAATGGTCAGGTCCACAAGGGCCTCAAGAGCTCAGAGAATGTGAGGTGAAGGTGACCCATTAGACAGCTGTTAAGAGACACTAAATTATCAAGTCACAAGTGCCTCGATGGCTTAGAGAAGGTCGGGGATGGGGACGAACTGGACAGCTGTTAAGAAACAGTAAATGGTCATGTCACAAGGGTCTCGGGAGCTCGGAGAAGGTCGGTAACCTAACTTGCTCCAGGAAAGTGGGTCTATTGCAACCCCCTATTCCCGTGTCACATTGATAAAAGGGAAAGATTGAAATAGAGTCTCTTGAAGGGGAGCTTGATCTTCTAGGTTGGGGGTTAGAAGACGTTCTAGGCCGTGTGGGAAAAATTTGATTTATTTTTTCAAAACGTAATTTACGCTATTGGCCACAGGGAACAAAACTATATAAAAGTATTAAGCATTTTGTTTTTTGATATTCTAATACTTTCCAATTTTCTTAAGAAATGCAAAAAGCAAAGACCCGATAGACACTCTCAGTGAGTTGGAGGGGTAGTCCATTAACATTTTGTAGGCTGAATTCTCTGATAATTTATTTTCCAAAATTTTCCTGGAAAATATTCTTTTCTGCTATATAGTTTTAACCTTTCATGATTATGTGTTCTCTATTTCTTCACATTTCGCGCAATTGGGAGAGTCTGCTTTTTTTAATGAAAATATAGTTCTTTTTAGAAGGGTGTGGTCTGCTACCATTCTCGTTCTTTTTGTTTGTTGTTCCTTTTTAATCTTCTACAATTCTAAGTCTCTTTTTATGGGATTTCTGCATACTCCGGCTCTATGGTTTTCTCTATGGAGTGTTTCTACAAAAAAGTATGCTTCAGATTCTTTCATTTACAGTTCTATGTTTTTTTCTTTTTAGCTCAGTGTTGTCATTACGGTACTCAGTGTTGATTATGTTACAATCAAGGACCTGTTTAGCTAATTGATCGACAACTTCATTTTCTGCTATACCACCGATACTTGAAGTATAAATTAAGAGTGAGTTTATTGTGGTTAATTTTCATATGGGTAATGATTTCGTCTAAAATTTTTATAACTAAATTTTCTTCATATGTTTCGTAGGCATATTTTGTTAGTGCAGTCAGTGCTGATTTGCTGTCAGTAACTAAGGAGATATTTTTTTATTCTTAAGATTTTTGCAGAATTTCAGAGCTTCAATGACGGCTGCAATTTCTGCATCCATTATATTAAGGTTATTTATTAGTTTGGAGCCCGCTTTCAGGTTGAGAGGGGGACAGAAGTAAGCACCAGAAGTGGTGTTGTAATCCAGTTTCTTAGAGACATCTGTGAAAATGCAAAGGTCAATGCTTTTGCTCTTTCGGATAATTTCGTTCATAAAATATTTGTTAATTTCTGCCCCAGGGCTTCTCTTTTTTATCGTTACCTCTTCTCTTAGATTAATGGTAAGAAATTCCCACATCCATGTGGCTGGCAGATAATCTCTTTCATTTTTATTGTTATAAAGTGTTGAGACTTCTGGATGTAATGGGTGGTTTTTGATTTCATCTATGACTTTAGCTGTTTTGGAAATTTTTTCGATTTTGCCAATAAGGTCATGTGTAGCATGTTTTGTAGCAAGTCTTGTATAGTTCTGAAATAGTAAATATTTTCTACTAATGGCGTGCGACTCAACACTTGCTGTAGATAGCAATGTGGGAATAGGAACTGTGGGGAGTTGTGAAGTGCATATCCTTTCTTGATTGATTATGATCCCTTGGTTTTCAACCAATTCAAGAGTCCAAATTTATGGTATTTGACACCCGCATGTTTACCTTTTAGTTGTGCTTTTTTAGCAAATTTGTTTTGCCCTTGTGAATCTTTCGGGGTTTATTTGTTTTAACTTTTGTTATTTTCAATCAGACACTATATCAGTCTTCGAGATATAAGCCCTAGGCTTGGAGCTAATAATATTAATTAAAGATATCAGACATCAGATGAAACAAACAAGGAATATTAAATATGTGTATATTTAAGTGATTTAATCTGACTAAATTTTAACTCTATTCTATATAGTTCTAAATAATATATTTCTTAAAGTTTAGAAATTAATTCTAAAATTATAAGTTACCAGTTGATTTCTAAGAGATATAACTCTAATCAAGACATTGTATATTTATGAATTAAGTCTTCTGATAATGCATATTCCAGGCGGCCCTGACCAACACTTCCTATAAACATATCGCCAGTGAACCAAGTTATGACATGAGCATAGGTAATCCTAACACTTAGACGATTTTTATATTTTAATTTCTGCTATTATTACTGGTGGACACTTCTGTTAACCTTTATACTAATGTTTATTATAAATATATTTTATTTAGTAAGAAAATTATTGGTATTTATAAGCAAATAGCACATTGTTAATTAATACGAAATATTTTTTCTTCTAAATAAAATATATTTATAGATAAATATTAATATAAAGATTGGCACAGGAGTTCCAGTTATAATAACGGAAATTCAAATATAAGAAATGTCTAGATGGCAGGGCTAACTATGCTAACTTGATAATTTGGCCCACTGGATTTCTGTTATAGGAGGTGTTACTCTCACCAGCACTACTTAGAACAGAAAGCCATTCCATCAAATAATGAGGTCAATACAGCTCGACCGTAAAAAATATCTAGAAATGTCCTACACATCTGTTATTTCTACTGGTTAGTTTTAAAATTATATTTATACGAATTTACATTTTTAAATATTGTTACGACAGAAGGAATCTGGCATCCAAAAGCAAAAAGTATCAGCCAACGAACAAGAACTTTGGAAGAATTTGAAGAAGAACCGTGGAGCGTGTAACGGTCGTGTGTGTAACGGTCGAGAGTTCGAAAATGGACGGTTAGCTGTTCTGAGACAGTGCGCGTTAAGTAAAAAGAATTATCTTTATGTGATGTGCACGCGGGAAGTATAAAAGTGGTATCGTTTATGTGATGTGTACGCGGACGGTCTTATGGTTCTGCTAGTGTGAGTTAGCGAACTAGCACAGGACGATTTTGTTTGTGTATGAAGATGTTCAAGCGACATGGTAATCAAGTAAAAAGGTAATATTTAGTGGAATAGACAGAGCTAATGTTGTGTGCTCTGCGCAGGAAGGTTGATGACTTGTGTATGGATAATAGTTGATTTGTTTATAAGATTCTTCATCCATATTTTCTTTGTAACAATTTATCTTGTATTGGATTTGGTTTTAAAATATAGTTTTTAATACTCACGCTCAGTGGCTATCCATTTTTGTAATCCGCAACAATATATATTATTTGTATGAATAAGCCTTGTGATAATGCTAATGTATATGAATAATATTTTTTCCGAAAAATCTATATTTTTTAAATAAAAATTATCATAAAAATGAATTTTAAAACTTATTGGCCAAGTCTACCATCTAATGTCGGACCCCGCCTTCTCGTGGTACGTGCCGTTAGTGCCTTTCAAAAGAGATATACTCTTTCGGAAGGGAGTGGAAGGCGAGGACCACCAGATCAGTGCATTGATTGATAATCTATGCCCATTTTTCTTCTTTTTTTCTGCCCTGCTGAGGTGTGGTCAACTTCACAGGGTCTTGGTGCTGACCATTTATACCCATGGATGGTTTACGCCTTTGAGCTTGATTTGTGATCCCGCGCTTGCAACACTGGTGGCAAAGAATGTAGAGGGAGAAGTAGTTAAGCTTCCATTGAGATTAATGTAAAATCGAGTATCGTGCATTTGGCGTAGAGGTGAAACGAACATTTACAGGGGACGAACGCATTTGTAATTACATGTTACTGTCAACTTCCATTCTCTTCGCTTTTCCTATGTAATAATTTCCCATTGATATCCTGCAGAGTATATATATATCAGTTCTGGTTCCTCTTTCTGTGCAACCAAGACAGCTCTTAATTGTAATAATTTATTTTATAAATTAACTTCAGGCTAATTTCAAATCTTCTCTTTCCGTTCAATTTATAATTCTTGGTTCAACGAAAAATAATTCCAATGGAGAAAATAAACCTTTCTTAAAATCATGATATTATTTTTTTCAAATACAAAGTGCAGTTATTTTTTTTCCTTTTTTAAAATATAAATATTTGATGCATAATTCCTTTGCCCCTTATTGTTTGCTTCCCTGCTTAAAAAAATGCACGATACGAATCTAAACACCACTTGAGGTCGCCACTTACGCTTTGTCAAAGCTGAATATCTTTTCCTTATACCTTCTTTGGCTGGTGGGCTTCTGTTGAGTGAAAAATTTGCCTCTGTGTTTTCTGTTTGCTTGAGGTTGGACAAGCAGATTTAATTGCACAAATAATACAGTGAATATATTTTACATTCTTATGTAATTTAATTAATTAAAATAATAGTGGTAGTAAAATAATTAACGTGTTATTTATAAGTTACCGACTGTAAGTGAATTAAAATGAAATATACAGTAATCCCTCATTTATCCGAATCAATTGGAGTGAGGAGAGTCTGCTGTGCACGTACAAAGTTTTATTTTCCTTGAAACAAGGTTCTGATGGCCGAAGTCTCTTAAAAATAAGAGCTAAATATTTTTTAATAGTTTGTGCAATAATTCCGCTCTCGTCAACAATGAGCAACAGGCGCAGGAGATGGTGAGCAGTCTTGAGTTCCATTTGCACGCCATGAAGAAATACCATTGTCGACTGCTGCCTAGATGCTTCGGTCTCGATTCACCAAATATTTATATTAGATATTCAATGTATAATAATCTATTTCATCAGCCAACTAGGATCAGATCACTCAGAACAAGGTTTGAGTTGTGTTGTTTGGGTTGTTTTACCTCTGAGCGGCACTTTTTTGCACACCATGGGCTAAATGGCCAGGTCACATGGACCCGGAAGGCTCAGAGAAGGTTGGGGGAGGGAATCCACTGGAACAGCTGTTGGGAGACAGATGGTAGCCCCCCGTCAAGGCCATCCAGCGTGTTCTTTAACGTGCACAGAGTATGACTCTCCCGCACACGGGGCCACGGCTTAACGTCCCATCCGACGGACGGCGGTCTTTCCAATCCCATCGGTGTCCCCTACTGACCGTGGGCAGGGCGGGGAATTTTGCGGAGATAAATCTCAACGTTGACCCAGCTGGGACTCGAACCTGGGAACTACAGATTACGAGCCTGGCGCACTACCGACTGAGACACCCCCGCCCCAAGGTTTGAGAATTTGATGCGAAGAAAGATGGCAGAAGGTGTTTGGAGTCCCCCTTACAAGAAATTTAGCATGATTTGAAGTAGTAGAAATTAAGACACCTAAGAAAGGTAAATTTAAAGTGCTATCTATGGACTTCAAATTGAGATTTCATTGCAGTAATCTGGTATATATATATATATCCAATCTGTTCAATAAGGTAGCAATGCTCAAGGAACCAAAGCTAAGAAAAGTGATATGACTTAGAACAAAGAAGTTTAATGGAATTCGAGGACATTTCATAAATATGATATTTTGACGAAAGATTAGTCTCATATGTCAAACTTTAACGATTTGGTAAGAAATTTCATCATCATCATCATCATCATCATCATCTTCAAGCAGCCATGGGCTACGGAGGTCCAACCAGACCGTGCAATTTAGTTCTCCAAGCAAGTCTATCCTGAGCTACATCTACTGTATCTGGCCACTGCACACCAATTCTAACAAGGTCCTGTTTGACATTGTCTGCCCACCGCATCCTAGGTCTCCCCTTCTTTCTGAGGCCTTTAGGCACACTGTTCATAACCCTATTCGCCAATCTATAATTATTCATACGGACAACATGGCCAAACCAACAGAGTCTCTCTCTGCACAATATGCTGCTTAAAGGAGGTTGCAAACTCCTTTGCCTAACCTCATCATTAGTTACAAAGTTGAACCACCTAATGCCCAAGATACTGCGTAAGCATCTGGAATCAAAAGCTGTTATCTTGTTTACAAAGCGTCCAAGTTTCACTACCATAACTAACTCTAGAAAGAAACAAACTATTATACACCCTAATTTTAGTCTTTAGGTGTATACGCCTATTTCTCCACACTCTCCATAGATTCTTAAAAGTCCCGGCAGCAATTCCTATTCGTCTGTTAATCTCATGCCGCACATCACCATTATCTGTTATATAGCTCCCAAGATAATTAAACTGTGACACCTGCTCAAGACTGCAACCATTCAGATTAACTGAATCACAGCCTGCCTGACCAATTTTCATCACTTAGTTTTCTCTCTGTTTATAACCACACCTACTCTACAACCAGTCTCATCAACAGCTCGAATGAAAGAGTTCATCTCATCAACATCATTTGCCAAAAGGGCTAAATCATCAGCATAATCTAAATCAGAAATTTTCGTATCTCCAGCCCATTTAAGGCCAAAATCTTTCCCTTGAAGTGAATTTCGCATAACATAATCAATAACCAAACTAAAGAGAAAAGGAGACAAAATGCACCCTTGTCGAACACCAGAAGTAATGCTAAACCAATTGCTATAAAGCCTTACCAACTCTCACACACGACTCAGTGTTATTATAGAGAGCTTTCATTATGTTAACTAACTTGTCTGGTATACCATATGATTTCACAATCAACCACGAATTATGACGATCAACAGAGTCGAAAGCCTTTTTGAAATCAACAAAGCTGGCAACCAAAGGTTTCTGAAACTCTAAACATTTCTCAAGAATCTGCCTAAGTGAAAATATCTGATCCACACATCCCCTACCACTTCTGAATCCACATTGCTCATCACACAATTGACTGTCAACCAGATTCTTAATTCTATTAAGCACAATCATGGAAAGAACTTTACCTGGAACAGAGAGTAGGCTAATACCCCTATAGTTATCACAAGAACTGCGATCACCTTTTTTGAAAATAGGGATAACAATAGCTCTGGTAAAATCCTTAGGAACCATACCTTTATCATAAAAAATATTCAGAATTTCAGTCATCCAAGTGGTAAGCGAAACATTCCCAGCTCTAAGCATTTCTGTAGTAATTTCATCTACCCCTGGGGATTTATGAACTTTAAGTTTAGAAACAGCCAAAATAACTTCGATTGTGTTATAGGGCCAACATTAAAGCCACCAATGCATCTATCATCATTGCAAACAATGGGAATAGAACTAACCGCATTGTTAGAATATCACTGAAATGCTCAGCCCATCTAGCCATGACAGAATCCTCACCTTCTATAACCTTACCTTGTTTATCCTTCAATCCCTGTATACCTGTCCGTTTTCTACCACAAAAAACATTAACTCTCTGGTACAGCTCTCTGCTGTTGTGCTGTCTAACTGCTTCCTCGGCTTTGTCAGCCAAACCATTAAGCCAAAGATTCTTATCAGCAGCTAACTGATCTTTTACACGTTTATTAAGTTCTCTGTAATGCTTTCTATCAGTACTAGTAGGGTACTGATTAAGGACATTCCTGCAGTTCTTTCTTTCCGAAATAAGCTCAAGTGCCTTATCACTCAGATAATTCTGTCTCTTCTGCTCCTTTTTTCCTAAAAGAGTACTGTTAGTGTCCAAAAAAGCCTGTTTAAAATGATCCCATTCCTCTTCAACTTCAGTAGTAAGCATAGCATGACTGTCATAATGACAAAATAACCTGTCATGGTAAGCTTTCGCTATAACTGGGTCTTTCAGAGCTTCAGTATTAAAAACAAATTTTTTAACCCTAGCACAACACTTTTTAAGTTTAAGTTGCAAGACACTTTTAACAAGGTAATGGTCAGATCCAATTTCAGCTCCCTTATATGCCCTGGTATTTCTAACAGAACTAGCCCATTTGCTGTTAATTAATATATAATCAATCATATTCCTATGCAGCCCATCAGGTGAAACCCATGTGTATTTATGTATGTTGCGGTGTTTGTAATATGTGTTAGTTATTCTGAAACCATTGAGTTTACTTACCTGTAGGAGACGTTGCCCATTGCTATTGCAGCTACCAATACCAAAAGGGCCAATCACCCCTCCCCAAAGGTCAGAGTCAGTACCAACTTTAGCATTGAAGTCACCAAGAACAAGGGTAATATCTCCTTTCTTGACAGAATTCAAATATCCTGAAGTTGTTCATAAAACCTATCCTTCTCATCCTCATCAGCATCCTCAGTGGGGGCATATCAGCAGATAACATTCAGGTCTTTAACGCTTGTCTGAAATTTTGCTGTAAGAAACCTTTCATTAATGCACTCGTATCCTAGAAGAGCATCACTAGCGTGTCTGCTGAGAAGCAGACCCACGCCTTGGTGATGCTTATTGTCGTCCCTCCCTGAAAAGAGAAATTTAAGATTATTTTTAAGAATCTGACCTTTATCTGTCCATCTGGTCTCTTGCAAGCTGAGAATATCTAAATTATAATGATTGAAAAGTAAAACAGTCGTGTTGTCAAATTTCAAGAGCAGCAGCTTTTTTTTATTCAATCATTTCTTTTGGTTGAAAACAAAGTTTTTTTTATTACAGTTCTCATAGTACAGCGGTAGCAAAAATCGTGAATTCATATGAAGTTTTGAACGTTTCTCCTGTTCATACAGGTTTCTAGCCAAGGAATTGTAAACCATGTGCAATTTGTATCATTCACACTAAGTGTTTGTTTATTCATTTATTCATAAATTTCATTTGGGAAAAACAGTAGGATAGCTCATGTAATCTGCATCTATCTCTTCATCTTAGAAACATTCAAAAGAAATGATATCGACAATAGCATCAAAAAAGTGATGGGCAAACAAAAAAAAAGAGTTTTTCTGAATCGAAAAGTGAACATTATGAATAAAAACATAAATTGTCCCTCAAGCTACTACTTGCCATAGAGGTCAGAGAGTAATCTATCAGTTTAATGTGTCAAAGTTGTTGGGTTGTTTTACTTTTGAGCGTCACTTTTTTGCACTCCATGTGCTAAATGGCCAGGTCACGTGGACCCCGAAGGCTCAGAGAAGGTTGGGGGAGGGGACCCACTGGAACAGCTGTTGGGAGACAGATGGTAGTCTCCCGTCAAGGCCATCCAGCGTGTTCTTTAACGTTGCGTTGTTTTACCTCTGAGCGGCACTTTTTTGCACTCCATGGGCTAAATGGCCAGGTCACATGGACCCCGAAGGCTCAGAGAAGGTTGGGGGAGGGGACCCACTGGAACAGCTGTTGGGAGACAGATGGTAGTCTCCCGTCAAGGCCATTCAGAGTGTTCTTTAACGTTGCGTTGTTTTACCTCTGAGCGGCACTTTTTTGCACTCCATGGGCTAAATGGCCAGGTCACATGGACCCCGAAGGCTCAGAGAAGGTTGGGGGAGGGGACCCACTGGAACAGCTGTTGGGAGACAGATGGTAGTCTCCCATCAAGGCCATCCAGCGTGTTCTTTAACGTTGCGTTGTTTTACCTCTGAGCGTCACTTTTTTGCACTCCATGGGCTAAATGGCCAGGTCACGTGGACCCCGAAGGCTCAAAGAAGGTTGGGGGAGGGGACCCACTGGAACAGCTGTTGGGAGACAGATGGTAGTCTCCCGTCAAGGCCATCCAGCGTGTTCTTTAACGTTGCGTTGTTTTACCTCTGAGCGGCACTTTTTTGCACACCATGGGCTAAATGGCCAGGTCACATGGACCCCGAAGGCTCAGAGAAGGTTGGGGAAGGGGACCCACTGGAACAGCTGTTGGGAGACAGATGATAGTCTCCCGTCAAGGCCATCCAGCGTGTTCTTTAACGTTGCGTTGTTTTACCTCTGAGCTTCACTTTTTTGCACTCCATGGGCTAAATGGCCAGGTCACGTGGACCACGAAGGCTCAGAGAAGGTTGGGGGAGGGGACCCACTGGAACAGCTGTTGGGAGACAGATGGTAGTCTCCCGTCAAGGCCATCCAGCGTGTTCTTTAACGTTGCGTTGTTTTACCTCTGAGCGGCACTTTTTTGCACACCATAGGCTAAATGGCCAGGTCACATGGACCCCGAAGGCTCAGAGAAGGTTGGGGGAGGGGACCCACTGGAACGGCTGTTGGGAGACAGATGGTAGTCTCCCGTCAAGGCCATCCAGCGTGTTCTTTAACGTTGCGTTGTCCCATCGGTGTCCCCTATTGACCGTGGGCAGGGCGGGGAATTTTGCGGAGATAAATGTGCCAAAGAAAAGTTTGTGAGCAAAAGAAAATCTCAGCATAAAGGCAACACAGAGAAAGGAAACATTTCTACCTTATTTGGGACTCCCATGAAGATCACTTTGATAAATCAAGCCTGGACAGTCTAGCAGTTCAAATCACTGTGTCGAACTGCATATGAAGCAGGAGCCACCAGAGATGCAAGCTGCGATAACTTCTCTGAATTTATAAAAGATAAATCACAATGACGGACTGATTGGTAATCTGTGAGAGCTTCCAATACGTTGAAGATTTCGAATAACTTCGGGAAACCTTGCAGTTGCTTGACTTATATGTCGAATTTTGATCGAACAAAGAAAATTAGGTGTCTACTAGAACTCTCCGGTTATCTATGTGAAGGCCACCTTGATACACAAGGGGTGGAAAGCCATTCACCAAAAGAAAGGAAGACAGGTAGAAAATTATATAATAATAAATAATTAACCAAAATGTTTGTTTTAATATTATAAATTCAAATAATTTTTTTATTATGATTGCATTAAAATACGTTTTAATAAAATTCCTTAATAGATTTTCAAAAATTGACATTTGCCAGGACCATTTTAAAAACTCTTTAAATAAATGAAGTTATATACAACGAAATACAGTGGACCTTCGTTATAGCGCTGCTCGCTATACCGCGCACTCGGTTATAGCGCGGACGATGTTCGCGATAAGTTATAGATAGTGTTTGTTTTTACATATTTTCAAGCGTACCTTATATACGTAAATAAAATAATAAATGTATGTACTTATTAAGATGTATAACTATGTTATGTGAATTTTAATAAAACACTTAACAAATAAATTGTTTTTTTTTATTAAAATACATAATATATATATAGTTGATGGGATGTTTCAGTATATAGCTCAAATCGTTCTGAGTAAATTTATTGTGTCGCCACCGCGCCGCTCGGTATAACGCGGGTCACCTTATAACGTGGGTGTTTTTTCCCGCCCGACATGCGCGTTATATCGGGGGTCCACTGTACTAGAATTAGTTCGTAACAGAAGCTGGAAATGGAAATATTCCACTGGTTTAAATTTTGTTCAATGCCAAACGTAGTATGTAGCAATAAAATGCAACGATATTAAAATATTCTCTTATTTATTTATATAGGATAATTACAAGGGTAAGTATCCTTTTCTAGAAATTCCTCAAATGCAAAATAAACCAAAATTTAAATTTCGAAATATTATTTGAAATATTTTGTTTCTTTTAACTAGCGGTAATTATCCAATTTACAAAGAAAGTCTATAGCTCATTATAATAACAGTTAAAATCAAATAATATATTTCCGATTGAAAATGCACTTTTGTGAAAAACGTTTGCATAGTTCAGTCATTGATTAAACTGAAATGAATAAAAAAATTTGAAAGAGGTTGCACAATATACAGAGAGTAAGATCTTTACTATCCTTTAGTAGGGTAAACCGATAGGCTTTGAAAGGCCACAGTCCATCGGATGGGACGTTAATCCGTGGCCCCGTGTGCGGGAGAGACACACCCTGTGCACGTCAAAGAGCACACTGGATGGCCTTGATGGGAGGCTACCATCTATCTCCCAACAGCTGTTCCAGTGGGTCCCCTCCCCCAACCTTCTCTGAGTCTTCGGATTCCATGTAACCTGGCCATTTAGCCCATTGTGTGCAAAAAAATGCCGCTCAGAGGTAAAACAAACCAACCCAACTTTACTATCAATTAATTAAATTTTATTTAACATTTACACAATTAACATTTATGTCATATCTGACCTGGACAGTGTACCAACAGAAGAATTAATTTTTAAATGCAATTAAATATCAGTGAAACAAAGGCCACAATAACAAAATATTTAGTGTAACGATTTTTTTTTTTGTGAATCCAGCTGTAGAAATGATTTATTTTAACTAATACCAGTTTAATGTAAACATTAGATTATAAAAACAAAAATTTATCTAGGTAGAAAAAATATGGCTAGCACAACGAAATTAAAAAAAAAATTCTTAAATAATACGTACAATATAGATTTTAGCATTTAGCAAGCCTTCAATAATATTAACATTGTGAAATATCTAACCATTAACAGTGCTATGAATTGCGTGCTATTGTACATCGCCCGGCACACATTTTCCCCGATCTCAATACGTGGCACGAATGATTTCTATACGAGCCGGCATAATGCTTTAAAGAATCATTGTTCCATTTTCCTAGCATAAAAGTGGAGTTTTAAACTTGGAGATCTGCATAATACTGATTCCACAAGGTGTTTCAAAAAGACGCAACCCTCTATTATATGTTTCTATTTAAACTTGACAAAAGACAAAAATTTCAAAAGATGCAACTTTTGCAACAGATGCTGCAAGTGATTAACATTTTTGATCACTTTAACAGTGATTATCAGTTAACAGTGATAGCCGGCCTGGGCTCTTTCGATCCTGTACAGACCCATTGTCACGAAATTTATCAATCAAAAGAGATATTGTCGACTTGTTGGGAACTGCAGACTGAATAAACTTCAATACGAATTCCTCTCTCACACGTTTGTCCGATTTGTACCCACAATATGTCTCAACAATAAATACACGTTCGTTTTTGGAAAACGACATAGCTGACACAACACAAAGGAATGAATGCTTGAGTAAGACTTGCGCGTGGCAAGGTCATTTCAACTGCTAAAGGCTGTTAACCTTGAGTACAGTCGCTCAAAAAAGTATCCGAACGCTATGGTTGCATACAAAATTCAGAAAAAAAACTGGCAACGATTTTTTTTAGGAATTAATGATCTGGCAACCTTCGTGTACGGTACACGAAGGTTGCCAGATCATTAATTTCTAAAAATATCGTTGCCAGTTGTTTTTTCTGAACTTTGTATACAACCATAGCGTTCGGATACTTTTTTGACCGACTGTACAGTAATGCCAACTGACTAATATTATGGCATAAAATATATATGCACGTAAGTTCTACTCTCTTTTATTTAGGGTTGCGTCCTTTTTGAAACACCCTGTATTTGCATTGCAAGTAAAGACAGCGTCAGCGAAAACTTCTTTTAAAGCAGTTCCAACCCTTGAGTTTTATTATTACTATTCGCTAAATTTAAATTATTGATATATGTGTTCTCAATTATTATTATTATTAAGTTCGTTAATTATTTAAGTTACGTTATTAGCAGCCAATATGGCGTGAAGTCTTCGCCGTTTCGCAATGGTACTACAGAAAGATATTTCGGACAATGTGTTGTAGAGTTCAATCACTTCAGAAATCATACAAGAATTCACTCAGAAATGCTTCATGAAACAGAAAGTTTAAAAAATTACCAACCTTTTTTAAGAAGACAACTCTAATACTGGGAAATATAAAAAATAATAAATAATGGTAAATTTGTTTCACAATGATTGTTCGATTTCATTTTTTGCAAATAAGGTATTGTGATGCACCGTATCAAATCGATCTGATATGCTTCATCTGAAAAATAAAGTTTTCCAGATCAAGGAACACAGATACTACTGCTAATTGAATCTTATCTATAGAGTGAACAAATTCATTAGTAAAACTCAGTAGGGCTTTCTCAATATCAAGACCTGCCCTACAACTAAATCGTTTTTTAGAAAAAAGTTCGTGTGATTTAAATAATTTAGTGATCTAGATTTAATAGCTTTTACAAATATTTTTTTCTAAAAAGTGGTAGAAGAGAAATCGGCCTGCAATTCTCAAAATTATTCCTATGTCCTTTCTTATAATTTGAAATTGTAACAGGGTGTTTGAAATCTTGTAAAAGTTACCACTTTGGAAAGATGAATTAATAATATAAATTTACCGTTCAAATAAGTAATGCTGATACTAATTGTATTAATACCAATCCCATCAAAACCAGGAGAAAAATTAAACTTCAAGCCGGAAATAGTACTTTTAATTTCTGTACTGCATGTTGGATGTTAAAGCATAGTATTATTATTATTACTATTCTAAGTAATATCAAGATTTTTCAGAACATCTTCATCATTTCTCTCACTTATATTTTCTGCCACATTGGCCAAAAAACAGTTTAATATTATTCGCTATATTTTAAACTATTTCATTGCTAAAATTATTAGGTGGATCAAGGCTAATAGGTTCAACATTCGTTTTCTTTGAATTGTCAATGAATCTATTAACAAATTTCCATTGTTTTCTGCTATTATGTATCAGAATATTTAAGAAATTCAGATTTAAAATAATTATTTTTCACTTGACGAATGTCGGAATTCATGCGATTCCTTGTGTTTTATAAGTTATTTTCATTTAACTGATTCTATGGATATTTTTTTTATATTTCTTGTACAATTCATATCTTAATTTTAACATATTAACCAACTCCCTAGTAATTCAAGGTTTTTTTAAGGTATATTTTAGAATTTGCTTAATAATTTTTATTGTTGATTCCAGGATTATTTGATCAAATACTTTCTTAAATTCGCTATATGCAATATTGACATCCTTTTGGGTCATAACATTTTTCCAGGAGCATTTATCTAACTTTTCGTTCAATAATTTATAATTAACCCTAGAATAAAAAACATCGCTACTGCATATTTTTAAAGCCGTTGGATAATGATTAGATATTGCTAATTTAGCAATCGTAATATCAATCTTATATTCGAGTTGCAATTTAACAAAAATATGATCTAGGCAAGAAATCGCATTATTAATTTCTCCAGTTTAATTATTAATAAATGAATCAAAATCATCCATTGTCAAAACATTTAAATATTCATTTGCATAATTATAATCTTGTAAAATATCAATATTTAGATATCCAATTAAAATTACATCATGGGTTTTTAATGAAAAAAGAATATTTTCAAACTCAGTTTAAAATGTTAATGGTGAATAGCAATGTAATCTATATGTAGACAGTCAATATATATCGAGTTTCCTTTTAAGTGAATGATTAGTTACTCTGTAACGATCAAAACATTTTTAATTATCTGTTTAGTTCTTAAATTACTCCCGATATCTATTGTACTCACCATATTTGTAAAATAAATTATAACCCGCTACTTTATAACAATTGATTTCCTCTGCTTTTCAGGGCGGGGGTGGCTCAGTCGGTAGCGCGCCAGGCTCGTAATCTGTAGTTCCCAGGTTCGAGTCCAAGCTGGGTAAGCGTTGAGATTTATCTCCGCAAAATGCCCTGCCCATGGTCAGTAGGGGACACCGATGGGCTTGGAACGGCCGCCGTCCGTCGGATGGGATGTTAAGCCGTTAAGCCGTGTGCGGGAGAGACATACACTGTGCAGGTTAAAGAACAGGCTGGATGGCCTTGACGGGGGCTACCATCTGTCTCCCAACAGCTGTTCCAGTGGGTCCCCTCCCCCAACCTTCTGTGAACCTTCGGGGTCCATGTGACCTGGCCATTTAGCCCATGGTGTGCAAAAAAGTGCCGCTCAGAGGTAAAACAACCCAATCCTCTGCTTTTACCCATTTCTAAATTAATATTCAAAAATACATTTAGTTATTTAAGCCCTCAAGCAAAACCTCAAACTGACCTAATTTTTCTCCTATACTTCTAATATTGATATGTAATATATTTGTTTGTATATTATTACCTGGATTATAAAAATTTCTCAGTTCAATTGAATCATTACAAATCATACTCTCTCGTAACCATTCTATAAAATAAACTCTAGACAATATTCACCATCTGTAGCCATCGGGATGTAAAAGGATAAATATATTTTGAAATTACTAGGGAGTTAATTGATTTTTGTATTGTGCTCCAATAATATTTAATTCATTACTACATCTGATTCTTATGACCTTATCTTTTTCATTCTTCCTCATATATATATTTTTCCATCCTTTATCCAAATATATTTGAGCCGTGGCCCTGTGTGCGGGAGAGTCATACCTTGTGCACGTTAAAGAACACAGTGGATGGCCTTGACGAGAGGCTACCATCTGTCTCCCAACAGCTGTTTAAATGGGTCCCCTCCACCAAACTTCTCTGAGACTTTGTGGTCTTTGTGACCTGGCCACTTAGTGGGGCGGGGGTGGCTCAGTCGGTAGCGCATCTGGCTCGTAATCTGTAGTTCACAGGTTCGAGTCCCAGCCGGGTCACCGTTGAGATTTATCTCCGCAAAATTCCCCGCCCTGCCCACGGTCAGTAGGGGACACCGATGGGCTTGGAAAGGCCGCCGTCCGTCGAATGGGACGTTAAGCCGTGGCCCTGTGTGCGGGAGAGCCATACCCTGTGCATGTTAAAGAACACGCTAGATGGCCTTGACCGGAGGCTACCATCTGTCTCCCAACAGCTGTTCCAGTGGGTCCCCTCCCCCAACCTTCTCTGAGCCTTCGGGGTCCATGTGACCTGGCCATTTAGCCCATTGTGTGCAAAAAAGTGCCGCTCAGAGGTAAAACAACCAACCAACCAACCTGGCCATTTAGCCCATTGTTTGCAAAAAAAACTTCATCTCAGAGGTAAAACAACCCATTTTTGCTCTTTGCTTTGAATGCCATAGGAACAGCAGAAAGGTCAGTCATATTTTAATGTTGGAATGGTTCAAATATTAGGCTTAGCGCAAACACCTCGATGAGTTACTGGAAAATAGTTATCAATATTAGAAAGTGGAATGATTTCAAAAATTGTTCATCAGAATATGAAACTTTCACTTACACGGAAACCAAATCATGTGTATTAACTTAATAAAGGAATAAATCTAAAATTGTAACTACCGTATAATTCCGCAGATAAGACGATAGTTGAATCATAAAAAAGGCCCCCAAAATCCGGGTCGTCTTATAGGACAGATACAAAAAAAAATTAGATTGAAATTTATATAAAATGAAACCATTATTACTACAACTATTCTAAAAATCTATCATATTATTTAAATACGCTATATGACAATACATTACATTGTAATAGTAAATAATACATTACATCGTAATAGTAAATAATACATTACATTGTAATAGTAAAACAATACTAAAACAAAATAAATATTTAAAGCTATGTTTATTGAGCTACCGAGGAAAAAACGGACAAACCGTAATTATTTACTAGTACAGGGTAGGATATGTCCACAAAATAGAATAGCCCATACGACGCTTTTGTTAATAGTCAAGGTTATTACCCGAATGCCCGAATCAGTGCGAATGTTTGCGAATAGGACATAATTTCGTATACGTTATACAGTATTATTATCCAGATGATGATCGCCGATCTAAACTAAATTCATAGGCTGTTGTAGTTTGGGGTCGTCTTATAGGACAGATATATGCTAAAACTATAAAACTTTGACGAAAATTTATACCTCGTCTTATCTGAAGGTCGTTTTATCTGCGGAAATATATGGTATTTTCTTTAAATTCAAAATGGCAAAATCATCAAAGAATATTGTAGCCACCAATTACTTACTCATAGTGTTTACATATTGAAAACACTTTCTCTGCTGATAGAACAACTTAAAATCATAGCGAATTCTTGTAGGGAAATTCTAAGCTCTTTCTGCAACCATGCTTTCCACCCAACTCACAAACCATGTTACGAGTGATTGATCCTTGTTGGTTGGTGAAATAAATTAGTATACATAGTTAATCTAATCTAAATAATTGGTGATTCATGGCCGAGACATCTAGGCAACAGTTGACAATGGTCGTTCTTCACGGCGTGCAGATGCAACTCATGACTACTCTCCAACCCATGCGGCTTATTGTTGACGAGATCGTAATTACTATACAAACTATTACAAAAGATTTATTTCTTTATTTTAAGCTGATTTGGCCATTTGAACGTTGTCGCATAAGAAAATATAACTTCGTACGTGCATAGCAGATGCTGAGAATGGAACATTTCACTGAATATATTTTTTTTAATTTCAGGCGAAATTTTTTGGCAATAAAAACAAACAAAATTAAATTGTATCCTTATGATTAATACAAAAGGTAATTTAAAAGGTTTTATTACCCTCTCTAGAACTTCAAGTAAAAATGGTTCAAGTTCGTAATTTGAATAATTTGAAATAAAATAAGCGGTAGGAAATATAATTTCCACAGAAAGTCAAGAGACTTTTATGAAAACAGTTAAAATAATGTATTAATTTATGCGAATAAAAATGCAGACCTTCTTAGAAATTTGTGTATTGTTTTCAGTCATTATTTAAATTGAAATGAATGACCAAATTCTTTGAGAGAACTTGCTTTGAGAATTTACAGTAAACTTTGCTATCTGTTGCTTAGAAAAGTCTTCTTATTTCACATCTAATTTGGACAATGCAAAAACAAGAAGCTTTTTAATATGCAGTTTCTAATATTAATTATATTATTTTAAAATTAAACTAGTAGCTACTGAATTTTAAAAATTTGGTAACCAGTTTTAAAATATTGATAAATAGTTTAATAAGTATCATTTTAATAGAGATAATAAATAAATTTATTTATGTTGATTAGTTTCAAATAAATAGATTCTAGTTAACTTTTTTGTTCATACTTAATAACACTTCTTTCCCCTCCCTGGAGGCCTGGACATTACAGTGACAGAAAAATTAATCTTGAAATATATAGCAATTTAAATTATTCTTATTTCTAAAAATTCAAATAGCAATTTTAAAAAAATCTGGTAATTTATTTTAAAACATTCTAAAATATTTCAATACAATCAATGATTAAATTGTTTTATTTTACCAAGTTTTTAAACAAATAGCGTTAACTTAAAATTTTATGCATAATTAATTTCCCTCGTTTCTTTACTGCTATTGCTCCAGACTTCAGGCTGGTGTATCAAGATAGCCTTGGCTGTATATCCCATGCTGTGTTAAAGTGATATTGATGTAGATAACAGGAGACTTCTACTAACAGGAATACTTTTAATACTCCATCAGAATTCGACATTCAAATAACTGTGATGCTTCTTGAAATTATTCGAAATCTTCAAGATATTCCTTGAAAGTTTTCGCAAATTATTAATCATTCCATCATTGTGATTTATCTTCTAAAAATTCTGAGACGTTTTTGAAGCTTGCTGGTTCCTGCTTTACAGGGGGCGGGGGTGGCTCAGTAGGTAGCGCGCCAGACTCGTAATCTGTAGTTTCAGGTTCGAGTTCCAGCTGGGTCAGCGTTAAGATTTATCTCCGCAAAATTCCCCGCCCTGCCCACGGTCAGTAGGGGACACCGATGGACTTGGAAAGGCCGCCGTCCGTCGGATGGGACATTAAACCGTGGCCCCGTATGTGGGACAGCCATATCCTATGCACGTTAAAGAACACGCTGGATGGCCTTGACGGGAGGCTACCATCTGCCTCCCAACAGCTGTTCCAGTGGGTCCCCTCCCGCAACCTTCTCTGAGCCTTCGGGGGTCCATGTTACCTGGGCATTTAGCCCATGGTATGCAAAAAAAGTACCGCTCAGAGGTAAAACAACCCAACCCAACTTTAGCTATCCGCAGTCTTCAAGACATTTCTTGGAACTTTTCGCTGTTTACGGATCAGACCGTCATTGTAATTTAATTTCTAAGAACTCTAGGAGGTTATCGCGCCTTGCAGCGAGATGGCTCTTTCTTCATAAACAGTTCGAAACTGTGACCTTGGTTGGAATCCCAAGTAAGGTATGAATGTTTCTTTTCTGTGTTTTCCTTCTGCATATGGGCGGAGGTGGCTCAGTCGGTAGCGCGCCAGGCTCGTAATCTGTAGTTCCCAGGTTCGAGTCCCAGCTGGGTCAGCGTTGAGATTTATCTCCGCAAAAATTCCTCACCCTGCCCACGGTCAGTAGGGGACACCGATGGGCTAGGAAAGGCCGCCGTCCTTCGGATGGGACGTTAAGCCGTGGCCCCGTGTGCGGGAGAGACATACCCTGTGTACGTTAAAGAACACGCTGGATGGCCTTGACGGGAGGCTACCATCTGTCTCCCAACAGTTGTTCCAGTGGGTCCCCTCCCCAACCTTCTCTGAGCCTTCGGGGTCCATGTGACCTGGCCATTTAGCCCATGGTGTGCAAAAAAGTGCCGCTCAGAGGTAAAACAACCCAACCTTATGCTTATAACGCGATTTCCTCACAGATCTTTCCTGTGACACATTAAACTGACACTTTTGTCAGATCTCTACGGCAAGCAGCTGTTTGAGGGACAATTTATATTTATGTATTGTTTAAATTTTTATACTTGTATAATTTCTTCCTTTCTTTCCTCGTTTTCGTCAACGGCTGTCCACGCCTGGTGCATCAAGGGGACCATCAAGAAGACCCACTGGAACAGCTGTTGGGAGACAGATGGTAGCCTCCCGTCAAGGCCATCCAGAGTGTTCTTTAACGTGCACAGGGTATGGCTCTACCGCACAGGGGGTCACGGTTAAACGTCCCTTTTATGACTCTGAAGTTAGAAATTTAAATAGCATGACCTTATAGGTCATATATGAATTTGATCATCAATATGAACTTCAGGATTCTCTAGAAACTCATGAGTCCCAAAATGATGGTTTTAAAAGAGTTGCTAATAAAAGTTTTTAGAAGTTAAATTATAATGACGGTCTGACCTGTAAACAGCGAAAAGTTCCAAGAAATGTCTTTTTATTCATAATGTTCACTTTTCGATTCAGAAAAACTCTTTTTTTCTTTTCTTCATCAGTTTTTGATTTGTTGATGTAATTTCTTTTGAGTGTGTTAACATGAAGAGATAATGTAGAGAATGATTCCACAAGCTATCCTATTGTTTTTCCCAAAGGAAATGTATCCAGACGCCAATGAAGAGAATAAATGAATAAACAAACTCTTCGAGTGAATGATACAAATTACGCATATTTTACTATGATTTGAACCGAAATCAGCATGAACAGAAGAAACGTTCAAAACTGCATATGAAATTAAGATTTTTGCTACCGCTGTAGAATGAGAAAGGCGTTATATAAAGAATACCCATTTTAATGTAAAGTAACCTTTGGGATCTGTGCCTGGCAGTTAATTTCAAGTTCGGTCATTGTTTTCACGTTTATCAATGCCGTATAGGGATTATTTGTTCTCTATACGTTCCATTGAAGGAGATTAAGCGCATCAACATGTTGCCCTGTGCTCCTTATTAAATTTTCTGATATCTGATCTGAAATAATTGAGTTAAAGAAGCGCTACTTATCTTAAATATTTATGTCATTTTGATCATTGTTTTCAAATTTTATAGATTTTTACCAAATCGATGAAAGTGTGGGTTGTTGGGTTGTTTTACCTCTGAGCGGCACTTTTCTGCACACTATGGGCTAAATGGCCAGGTCACATGGACCCCGAAGGCTCAGAGAAGGTTGGGGGAGGGGACCCACTGGAACAGCTGTTGGGAGACAGATGGTAGCCTCCCGTCAAGGCCATCCAACGTGTTCTTTAACGTGCACAGGTTATGACTCTCCCGCACACGGGACCACGGCTTAAAGTCCCATCCGACGGACAGCGGCCTTTCCAAGCCCATCGGTGTCCCCTACTGACCGTGGGCAGGGCGGGAATTTTGCGGAGATAAATCTCAACGCTGACCCAGCTGGGACTCGAACCTGGGAACTTCATATTACGAGCCTGGCGCGCTACCGACTGAGCCAAAAAAGCCGACAGCCCCATAAAACATTTCACGACATTTTAGCCAACCGCCCCATAAAAGTTTGGCATTATTATATTACTCTTTCCTGAAAATGTCAGCATATGGAATGTCGACCGAATTACCTTAACCTACCTTGTTCTAAGTCTTACCACCTTTGTTTCGATTTCTGATCAATAAGGTAACAAGGAGCAAGGAAACAAAGCTTTCTCGGCTTTGTTTCCGTGCTCCTTGTTACCTTAATGATCAAGCTGAATAAATACCACATTGGTGCAATAACATATCTTAATTTGAAACCCATAGATTTCACTTAAAACTCTGCCTGTCTTAGATGCCTTAATTAATTTTAATTAATTTAATTTAATTTCTAAAGGGTGTATAAAAATGGATTATTATACGTAGATAATCTAACATAAATAAATGGTGAACCATGTCCGAGGCATCTAAGCTCCAGTCGATAATGGCTTTCTTCACGGTATGCAGATGCAACTGTTAATTTCTTTTCAATATCTGCTGCTGTGGTTTATTGTTGGCGACGATTATTTACTATACACTATGTCGAAAAAGCGTCCGGACACTTCCATGTTATGTGAATGGAAAGCCACTTTCAAAGCTCCCTAACATTGAAATAAACCTTTTACGGAAAAACTGTTATTGGCGGGGCGGGGCGGGGGTGGCTCAGTCGGTATCGCGCCAGGCTCGTAAACTGTAGTTCCCAGGTTCGAGTCCCAGCTGGGTCAGCGTTGAGATTTATCTCCGCAAAATTCCCCGCCCTGCCCACGGTCAGTAGGGGACACCGATGGGCTTGCAAAGGCCGCCGTCCGTCGGATGGGACGTTAAGCCGTGGCCCCGTGTGAGGGAGAGCCATACCCTGTGCACGTAAAAGAACACGCTGGATGGCCTTGACGGGAGGCTACCATCTGTCTCCCAACAGCTGTTCCAGTGGGTCCCCTCCCCAAACCTTCTCTGAGCCTTCGGGGTCCATGTGACCTGGCCATTTAGCCCATGGTGTGCAAAAAAGTGCCGCTCAGAGGTAAAACAGCCCAACGTTAAAGAACACACTGGATGGCCTTGACGGGAGGCTACCATCTGTTTCCCAACAGCTGTTCCAGTGGGTCCCCTCCCCCAACCTTCTCTGAGCCTTCGGGGTCCTTGTGACCTGGCCATTTAGCCCATGGTGTGCAAAAAAGTGCCGCTCAGAGGTAAAACAACAACAACAACAACTGTTATTGGCGATAAATTGCAGATGTCACTCAAATCTCTCTAAATATATTTCCAGTAATATTAGTTTAATATTTAAAGAATGAATGGAAGCTGAAGCATTTATCTTCAACTTTTGATACTGTGAAAAAATACTTCAATATATAAAACACAATTCTTGTAACAATTTGTTCACTAACATAAATTAAATATTTGAAGTTTGTATGACGATTTTTTAAGATTTCATCAATTTGAAGGCAATGTGGCAGTGTCGACTGCCGCTAAATGGTCCCGCTTCAATGATTCTTTAAATATTGATCGAAGATTGTTGAAAACTTTAATTTCTTGTGGGTTGGGATGTTTTACCTCTGAGCGGCACTTTTTTGCACACCATGGGCTAAATGGTCAGGTCACATGGACCCCGAAAGCTCAGAGAAGGTTGGGGGAGGGGACCCACTGGAACAGCTGTTGGGAGACAGATGGTAGCCTCCCGTCAAGGCCATCCAGCGTGTTCTTTAACGTGCACGGGGTATGGTTCTCCCACACACGGGGCCACGGCTTAACGTCCCATCCGACGGACGGCGGCCTTTCCAAGCCCATCGGTGTCTCCTACTGACCGTGGGCAGGGCGGGGAATTTTGCGAAATAAATCTCAACGCTGACCCAGCTGGGACTCGAACCTGGGAACTACAGATTACGAGCCTGGCGCGCTACCGACTGAGCCACCCCCACCCCTAAATTTCTGGTGGACAGTTACTGTAAACCAATCTAGCTAGGCGCTCAAAATCATTAGCAAGATTTTGCAAAATTTCACCATCTTCTGCACACGATGTTTAAATTGAGTCACATAGTATTGCTTTAAATAATTATCACCATATCTGACACCAAACTTTGATAATCCAGTCGTTTTTCTTCTGGAACAGTCTGTAAAACTTTTGCAGCAGAATTTCTTAAGGAAGATGCAAGGAAACTGGCTTTCTGAAATTCATTCTACTCTTTAGCTCTAGCGATGACTTCAAATTGTGTTTTAAATACAGTCCAAGATGATTGACCATCATATGTAGAAGGTTTAGTTGTATTTCTAGTGATATGTGTAAAATCATATTGTCACTAAAATTATTATCACAAGAAATGATAACATTTCATTTCTTAAAATCTGAAACTGGCGTCTAAAATAAATTTTAGCAGTATGAAGTTTGGCATTAAAATCACAAGTAATTTTATTTACATTACACTTGATACTGTCAAGGTCTTTTTTTTCACCGTCAAGATCATTTTTACAATATCAGTTTCAACCTTTAGACCACCATCGCATTGTCTTTTGAGTTCGGTTTTAATGTCTTAACATTGATTTTTTATTCATATCTCCATTCTGACTGGCTATTTCAGCTCTCAAGTTATCGTTTTGAGGGGCTATTCAGCTCTCAAGTTATCATTTTGAGAGGCTATTCAGCTCTCAAATTATCATTTTGAGAGGCTAATCAGCTCTCAAGTTATCATTTTGAAAGGCTATTCAGCTCTCAAGTTATCATTTTGAGAGGCTATTCAGATTTCGTCATTATTTTGTGTACTCGGATTTCAATTTTGCTGTTTTTGGGAAACTCTGTCACCTTTAATGTCAGTTATTAATTTTATTAACGCATCCATACTTTTAGTCAAAGGCATTTAATAAATTATCCCGCTCCTGACTCTAAAGTTATGAATTAAATGGATAGAAACTGAGCGTGAGTTCAGAAATATAGTAAATAACAATTATAATTCTAAAATAATGTATTTTATTACAAACACATAGAGGAAATCCTTTGTATAAACTAAAGTCAACCACCAGCATTACTATATTAGTGTGAAAAATAAATCTTCGAAAGAACTTAATATCTTATTACTACTATTTACACTCAAATCATATGGGGGGGGGGGGGCTCAGTCGGTAGCGCGCCAGTCTCGTAACCTGTAGTTCCCAGGTTCGAGTCGCAGCTGGGTCAGCGTTGAGATTTATCTCCGCAAAATTCCCCGCCCTGCCCATGGTCAGTAGGGGACACCGATGGGTTGGAAAGACTGTCGTCCGTCGGATGGAACGTTAAGCCGTGGCCCGTGTGCTGGAGAGCCATACACTGTGCACGTTAAAGAATAAGCTGGATGGCCTTGCCTGGAGGCTACCATCTGTCTCCCAACAGCTGTTCCAGTGAGTCCCCTCCCCCAACCTTCTCTGAGCCTTCGGGGTCCATGTGACCTGGCTATTTAGCCCATGGGGTGCAAAAAAGTGCCGCTCTGAGGTAAAACAACCCAACTCTTTTTAACAGATTTCGTCCTTTGTTGCCTAGGTAATATATATTTGTAGGTGCATAACAGACTATGAGAATGGATATTTTTCACTGGTCGAAAATTTGTTCAACTTGAAACGAAATTTGTAGCCATAAAAACTAATGAACTGATCTGTATTATTGTAATAATTATCATAAGGTAATTAATTTATTGTGATCCTTTCTAGAAAATATATTATTTTCAAAGAAAGATTAAAATTAATTTGCAAATTAAATTTATAATTCTTTCATTTCATAAAGTAGCGGTAGTAAATTTAGTTCACATGGAAATGCTACATATTTTTATGATAACAGTTAAAATCATGTATTCCATTAATGCGATTAAAAATGCATAAGTTTTTAAAAATTTATATGTTTTCAACCACTGATTAAACTGAAATCAGTGAGAAAGATGTGAGTAAAATAAATACCGTAAACGTTTTGCTATCGCCATGTACTATAAGCTTTCGATATCATCGAGACCTGGACAGTGCAGTAACAGAAGAATTAATTTCTACATTAAACTGAAATATCAGTATAACGAACGATAGAACGACGAAATAGTCGTTCTAACGAAATATTTTCCTGTCCCCGGCCAATTTACTATGTATTTTTATGTAAAAATGTTTCATTTTAACGAATACCAATATAATGGAAATATCGGTTTAATGAAAGAAAAATTAAATTTATCGCAATATAAAAAATGACCAATATAAGATATATTGAAAAAAAAATTCTTAAACCATGCCTACAATGCAAATGATTTTAACACTTGGCAGTGTTGTGATATATCTAACCAAGCACAGACCTATAAATGACGTTCTGATGTATCGCCCGGCAGACATCTGCGTAGGATAAATGCTTTCTGCAAAGCATGTTGCCACATTATCCTAACATAAAGGTACGAGATGCGAATTGTATTGAATTACAAGTAACGGTAAACTCAACGAAAATATCTTTCAAAGCAGTTCCAATGAATGTATTTTGTTATTATCATTCGTTAAATTTAAGTTATTGTTATAGTCTCTCATCATTTAAATTGCAAATACCACTTATATCAAAGAAAGCTATTACCCGTAATATAAACAATATTGGGCCTAAATTATACAACAGTGTTCCAGAATACAATGAAGTAAATTACTTCTAAATATTTATTTAATAAATCTCTTTCTGAATGGATACTAAACAATGAATGATAACTGTATGTAAAACCAATTTTTTTACTTCTACATCATTGATTGTTTCAATTATCAATTGTTGCCTTGTTAATTTTTTGTATTTATATTTTTGTCATAAATATACACCAGCGCTCAAGTATTCAGTTACTTTAGCTGGGTATATTTCATAAATTTTTGTATTGATACATATCTATGTTGAATAAAAATTGAATTGAATTGAAATTGAATTGAATATTTGTTCGTTATCATTGTTAACTTAATCAAGTTCCTTAATTAGTTAAGCTTGATTATCAACAGCCAATATGGCGCGAGGTCTTCGATGTTTCGTAATGAACGGAAAAATATTCCGAACAATGCATTGCATAATTGTGACGTCATTTAAGAATTCAGCGAGATATTCTTGCTGAAACAGACAATCAAGAAAAAAATCAGACTCTTTTAAGAAGCAAATTCTAATATAGAATGAATTTCTTTCATAACGCTTATTTTGTAGTATGTAACTATCATATCATTTTAGTTTATTGCATTTCAGTAAAACGAATATATTTCAGTTAACTTTACGATTTCGTTACACTAAAATTTCACTATATATATATACGCTATGTTCCATAAATTAAGGAAAAATGAGAAAAATCGCGATAATTCATAACAAAATTGTACGATCCTCACCACACTTGTTCATGTAACCAGTAAAGTAATCCCGAGTGAGCATATCGTATGCAAATTAGTCTAGGTTGCGTTAATTTGCTTGGGGCGGGGGTGGCTCAGTCGGTAACGCGCCAGGCTCGTAATCTGTAGTTCCCAGGTTCGAGTCCCAGCTGGGTCTGCGTTGAGATTTATCTCGCAAAATTCTCCGCCCTGCCCACGGTCAGTAAGGGACACCGATGGGCTTGGAAAGGCCACCGTCCGTCGGATGGGACGTTAAGCCGTGGCTCAGTGTGCGGGAGAGAAATACTCTGTGCACGTTAAAGAACACGCTGGATGGCCTTGACGGGAGGCTACCATCTGTCTCCCAACAGCTGTTCCAGTGGGTCCCCTCCCCCAACCTTCTCTGAGCCTTCGGGGTCCATGTGACCTGGCCATTTAGCCCATATATCCCATATGACAACCTTCGTGTCACGTGACACAAAGGTTGCCAGATCACTAATTTCTAAAAAAAATCGGTGCCATATATTTTTTCTGAATGCTGTAATCGACCATAGCGTTCGGATACTTTTTTGAGCGACTGTACAGAAAGATATTTCGGACAATGTGTTGTAGAGTTCAATCACTTCAGAAATCATACAAGAATTCACTCAGAAATGCTTCATGAAACAGAAAGTTTAAAAAATTACCAACCTTTTTTAAGAAGACAACTCTAATACTGGGAAATATAAAAAATAATAAACAATAGTAAATTTGTTTCACAATGATTGTTTGATTTCATTTTTTGCAAATAAGGTATTGTGATGCACCGTATCAAATCGATCTGAGATGCTTCATCTGAAAAATAAAGTTTTCCAGATCAAGGAACACAGATACTGCTAATTGAATCTTATCTATAGAGTGAACAAATTCATTAGTAAAACTCAGTAGGGCTTTCTCAATATCAAGACCTGCCCTACAACTAAATCGTTTTTTAGAAAAAAGTTCGTGTGATTTAAATAATTTAGTGATCTAAATTTAATAGCTTTTACAAATATTTTTTTCTAAAAAGTGGTAGAAGAGAAATCGGCCTGCAATTCGCAAAATTATTCCTATGTCCTTTCTTATAATTTGAAATTGTAACAGGGTGTTTGAAATCTTGTGAAAGTTACCACTTTGGAAAGATGAATTAATAATATAAATTTACCGTTCAAACAAGTAGTGCTGATACTAATTGTATTAATACCAATCCTATCAAAACCAGGAGAAAAATTAAACTTCAAACCGGAAATAGTACTTTTAATTTCTGTACTACATGTTGGATGTAAAAGCATAGTATAATTATTACTATTCTAAGTAATATCAAGATTTTTCAGAACATCTTTATCATTTCTCTCACTTAAATTTTCTGCCAAATTGGCCAAAAAATAGTTTACTATTATTCGCTACATTTTAAACTATTTCATTGCTAAAATTATTAGGTGGATCAAGGCTAACAGGTTCAACATTCGTTTTCTTTGAATTGTCAATGAATCTATTAGCGAATTTCCATTGTTTTCTGCTATTATGTATCAGAATATTTAAGAAATTCAGATTTAAAATAATTATTTTTCACTTGACGAATGTCGGAATTCATGCGATTTCTTATGTTTTATAAGTTATTTTTATTTAATTGATTGTATGGATATTTTTTTTATATTTCTTGTATAATTCATATCTTAATTTTAACATATTAACCAACTCCCTAATAATTCAAGGTTTTTTAAGGTATATTTTAGCATTTTGCTTAATAATTTTTATTGTTGATTCCAGGATTATTTGATCAAATACTTTCATAAATTCGCTATATGCAATATTGACATCCTTTTGGATCGTAATATTTTTCCAGGAACATTTATCTAACTTTTCGTTTAATAATTTACAATTAACCCCAAAATAAAAAAACATCGCTACTGCATATTTTTAAAGCCGTTGGATAATGATTAGATATTGCTAATTTAGCAATCGTAATATCAATCATATATTCGAGTTGCAATTTAACAAAAATATGATCTAGGCAAGAAATTGCATCAATTTCTCCAGTTTAATTATTAATAAATGAATCAAAACCATCCATTGTCAAAACATTTAAATATTCATTTTCATAATTATAATCTTGTAAAATATCAATATTTAGATATCCAATTAAAATTACATCACGGGTTTTTAATGAAAAAAATATTCTCAAACTCAGTTAAAAATGTTAATGGTGTTGGGATGTTTTATCTCTGAGCGGCACTTTTTTGCACACCATGGGCTAAATGGCCAGGTCACATGGACCCCGAAGGCTCAGAGAAGGTTGGGGCAGGGGACCCACTGGAACAGCTGTTGGGAGACAGATGGTAGCCTCCCGTCAAGGCCATCCAGCGTGTTCTTTAACGTGCACAGGGTATGGCTCTCCCGCACACGGGGCCACGGCTTGACGTCCCATACGACGGACGGCGGCCTTTCCAAGCCCAGCGGTGTCCCCCACTGACGGTGGGCAGGGCGGGGAATTTTGCGGAGATAAATCTCAACGCTGACCCAGCTGGGACTCGAACCTGGGAACTACAGATTACGAGCCTGGCGCGCTACCGACTGAGCCACCCCGCCCCGTGTGCGGGAGAGTCATACCTTGTGCACGTTAAAGAACACAGTGGATGGCCTCGACGGGAGGCTCCATCTGTCTCACAACAGCTGTTTAAGTGGGTCCCCTCCCCCAAACTTCTCTGAGCCTTCGTGGTCTTTGTGACCTGGCTATTTAGCCCATAGTTTGCAAAAAAAAAAACTGCCGCACAACCCATTTTTGCTCTTTGCTTTGAATGCCATAGGAACAGCAGAAAGGTCAGTCACATTTTAATGTTGGAATGCTTCAAATATTAGGCTTAGCGCAAACACCTCGATGAGTTACTGGAAAATAGTTATCAATATTAGAAAGTGGAATGATTTCAAAAATTGTTCATCAGAATATGAAACTTTCACTTACACGTAAACAAAATCATGTGTATTAACTTAATAAACGAATAAATTTAAAATTAAAACTACCGTATATTTCCGCAGATAAGACGATAGTTGAATCATAAAAAAGGCCCCCAAAATCCGGGTCGTCTTATAGGACAGATACAAAAAAAATTAGATTGAAATTTATATAAATTGAAACCATTATAA
The DNA here is from genome assembly GCA_038380435.1 of Ryuthela nishihirai. Lineage (NCBI taxonomy): Eukaryota > Metazoa > Arthropoda > Arachnida > Araneae > Heptathelidae > Ryuthela > Ryuthela nishihirai. The sequence continues at coordinate 44,764,862 of JAWZYU010000022.1, forward strand.
CTACAACTATTCGAAAAATCTATCATATTATTTAAATACGCTATATGATAATACATTACATTGTAATAGTAAATAATACATTACATTGTAATAGTAAATAATATATTACATTGTAATAGTAAAACAATACTAAAACAAAATAAATATTAAAAGTTATGTTTATTGAACTACTGAGGAAAAAACGGACAAACCGTAATTATTTACTAGTACAGAGTAGGTTATGTCCACAAAATAGAATAGTCCATACGACGCTTTTGTGAATAGTCAAGGTCATTACCCGAATGCCCGAATCAGTGCGAATGTTTGCGAATAGGACATAATTCCGTATACGTTATACAGTATTATTATCCAGATGATGATCGCCGATCTAAACTAAATTCATAGGCTGTTGATAGTTTGGGGTCGTCTTATAGGACAGATATATGCTAAAACTATAAAACTTTGACGAAAATTTAGACCTCGTCTTATCTGAAGGTCGTTTTATCTGCGGAAATATATGATATTTTCTTTAAATTCAAAATGGCAAAATCATCAAAGAATATTGTAGCCACCAATTACTTACTCATAGCGTTTACATATTGAAAACACTTTCTCTGCTGATAGAACAACTTAAAATCATAGCGAATTCTTGTAGGGAAATTCTAAGCTTTTTCTGCAACCATGCTTTCCACCCAACTCACAAACCATGTTACGAGTGATTGATCCTTGTTGGTTGGTGAAATAAATTAGTATACATAGTTAATCTAATCTAAATAATTGGTGATTCATGGCCGAGACATCTAGGCAACAGTTGACAATGGTCGTTCTTCAATGCGTGCAGATGCAACTCATGACTACTCTCCAACCCATGCGGCTTATTGTTGACGAGATCGTAATTACTATGCAAACTATTACAAAAGATTTATTTCTTTATTTTAAGCTGATTTGGCCCTTTGAACGTTGTCGCATAAGAAAATATAACTTCGTACGTGCATAGCAGATGCTGAGAATGGAACATTTCACTGAATATATTTTTTTTTAATTTCAGGCGAAATTTTTGGCAATAGAAACAAACAAAATTAAATTGTATCCTTATGATTAATACAAAAGGTAATTTAAAAGGTTTTATTACCCTCTCTAGAACTTCAAGTAAAAATAGTTAAGTTCGTAATTTGAATAATTTGAAATAAAATTTAGAATTACTTTATTTGATTAATAAGCGGTAGGAAATATAATTTCCACAGAAAGTCAAGAGACTTTTATGAAAACAGTTAAAATAATGTATTAATTTATGCGAATAAAAATGCAGACCTTCTTAGAAATTTGTGTATTTTTTTCAATCAGTATTTAAATTGAAATGAATGACCAAATTCTTTGAGAGAACTTGCTTTGAGAATTTACAGTAAACTTTGCTATCTGTTGCTTAGAAAAGTCTTCCTATTTCACATCTAATTTGGACAGTGCAATAACAAAAACATTTTTAGCATACAGTTTCTAATATTAAATATATTGCTTTAAAATTAAACTAGTAGCTACTGAATTTAAAAATTTTGGTAACCAGTTTTAAAATATTGATAAACTGTTTAATAAGTATCATTTTAATAGAGATAATAAATAAATTTATTTATGTTGATTAGTTTCAAATAAATAGATTCTAGTTAACTTTTTTGTTCATACTTAATAACACTTCTTTCCTCCCTGGAGGCCTGGACATTACAGTGACAGAAAAATTAATCTTGAAATATATAGCAATTTGAATTATTCTTATTTCTAAAAATTCAACTAGTAATTTTAAAAAAAATCTGGTAATTGATTTTAAAACATTCTAAAATATTTCAATACAATCAATGATTAAATTGTTTTATTTTACCAAGATTTTAAACAAATAGCGTTAACTTAAAATTTTATGCATAATTAATTTCCCTCCTTTCTTTCCTGCTGTTGCTCCAGACTTCAGGCTGGTGTATCAAGATAGCCTTGGCTGTGTATCCCATGCTGTGTTAAAGTGATATTGATGTAGATAACAGGAGACTTCTACTAATAGGAATACTTTTAATACTCCATCAGAATTCGACATTCAAATAACTGTGATGCTTCTTGAAATTATTCGAAATCTTCAAGATATTCCTTGAAAGTTTTCGCAAATTATTAATCATTCCATCATTGTGATTTATCTTCTAAAAATTCTGAGACGTTTTTGCAGCTTGCTGGTTCCTGCTTTACAGGGGGCGGGGGTGGCTCAGTAGGTAGCGCGCCTGGCTCGTAATCTGTAGTTTCAGGTTCGAGTTCCAGCTGGGTCAGCGTTAAGATTTATCTCCGCAAAATTCCCCGCCCTGCCCACGGTCAGTAGGGGACACCGATGGACTTGGAAAGGCCGCCGTCCGTCGGATGGGACATTAAACCGTGGCCCCGTATGTGGGACAGCCATATCCTATGCACGTTAAAGAACACGCTGGATGGCCTTGACGGGAGGCTACCATCTGCCTCCCAACAGCTGTTCCAGTGGGTCCCCTCCCCCAACCTTCTCTGAGCCTTCGGGGGTCCATGTTACCTGGGCATTTAGCCCATGGTGTGCAAAAAAAGTGCCGCTCAGAGGTAAAACAACCCAACCCAACTTTAGCTATCCGCAGTCTTCAAGACATTTCTTGGAACTTTTCGCTGTTTACGGATCAGACCGTCATTGTAATTTAATTTCTAAGAACTCTGGGAGGTTATCGCGCCTTGCAGCGAGATGGCTCTTTCTTCATAAACAGTTCGAAACTGTGACCTTGGTTGGAATCCCAAGTAAGGTATGAATGTTTCTTTTCTGTGTTTTCCTTCTGCATATGGGCGGAGGTGGCTCAGTCGGTAGCGCGCCAGGCTCGTAATCTGTAGTTCCCAGGTTCGAGTCCCAGCTGGGTCAGCGTTGAGATTTATCTCCGCAAAATTCCCCGTCCTGCCCACGGTCAGTAGGGGACACCGATGGGCTTGGAAAGGCCGCCGTCCGTCGGATGGGACGTTAAGCCGTGACTCCGTGTGCGGGAGAGTCATACCCTGTGCACGTTAAAGAACACGCTGGATGGCCTTGACGGGAGGCTACCATCTGTCTCCCAACAGTTGTTCCAGTGGGTCCCCTCCCCAACCTTCTCTGAGCCTTCGGGGTCCATGTGACCTGGCCATTTAGCCCATGGTGTGCAAAAAAGTGCCGCTCAGAGGTAAAACAACCCAACCTTATGCTTATAACGCGATTTCCTCACAGATCTTTCCTGTGACACATTAAACTGACACTTTTGTCAGATCTCTACGGCAAGCAGCTGTTTGAGGGACAATTTATATTTATGTATTGTTTAAATTTTTATACTTGTATAATTTCTTCCTTTCTTTCCTCGTTTTCGTCAACGGCTGTCCACGCCTGGTGCATCAAGGGGACCATCAAGAAGACCCACTGGAACAGCTGTTGGGAGACAGATGGTAGCCTCCCGTCAAGGCCATCCAGAGTGTTCTTTAACGTGCACAGGGTATGGCTCTCCCGCACAGGGGGTCACGGTTAAACGTCCCTTTTATGACTCTGAAGTTAGAAATTTAAATAGCATGACCTTATAGGTCATATATGAATTTGATCATCAATATGAACTTCAGGATTCTCTAGAAACTCATGAGTCCCAAAATGATGGTTTTAAAAGAGTTGCTAATAAAAGTTTTTAGAAGTTAAATTATAATGACGGTCTGACCCGTAAACAGCGAAAAGTTCCAAGAATTGTCTTTTTATTCATAATGTTCACTTTTCGATTCAGAAAAACTCTTTTTTTCTTTTCTTCATCAGTTTTTGATTTGTTGATGTAATTTCTTTTGAGTGTGTTAACATGAAGAGATAATGTAGAGAATGATTCCACAAGCTATCCTATTGTTTTTCCCAAAGGAAATGTATCCAGACGCCAATGAAGAGAATAAATGAATAAACAAACTCTTCGAGTGAATGATACAAATTACGCATATTTTACTATGATTTGAACCGAAATCAGCATGAACAGAAGAAACGTTCAAAACTGCATATGAAATTAAGATTTTTGCTACCGCTGTAGAATGAGAAAGGCGTTATATAAAGAATACCCATTTTAATGTAAATGTAACCTTTGGGATCTGTGCCTGGCAGTTAATTTCAAGTTCGGTCATTGTTTTCACGTTTATCAATGCCGTATAGGGATTATTTGTTCTCTATACGTTCCATTGAAGGAGATTAAGCGCATCAACATGTTGCCCTGTGCTCCTTATTAAATTTTCTGATATCTGATCTGAAATAATTGAGTTAAAGAAGCGCTACTTATCTTAAATATTTATGTCATTTTGATCATTGTTTTCAAATTTTATAGATTTTTACCAAATCGATGAAAGTGTGGGTTGTTGGGTTGTTTTACCTCTGAGCGGCACTTTTCTGCACACTATGGGCTAAATGGCCAGGTCACATGGACCCCGAAGGCTCAGAGAAGGTTGGGGGAGGGGACCCACTGGAACAGCTGTTGGGAGACAGATGGTAGCCTCCCGTCAAGGCCATCCAACGTGTTCTTTAACGTGCACAGGTTATGACTCTCCCGCACACGGGACCACGGCTTAAAGTCCCATCCGACGGACAGCGGCCTTTCCAAGCCCATCGGTGTCCCCTACTGACCGTGGGCAGGGCGGGAATTTTGCGGAGATAAATCTCAACGCTGACCCAGCTGGGACTCGAACCTGGGAACTTCATATTACGAGCCTGGCGCGCTACCGACTGAGCCAAAAAAGCCGACAGCCCCATAAAACATTTCACGACATTTTAGCCAACCGCCCCATAAAAGTTTGGCATTATTATATTACTCTTTCCTGAAAATGTCAGCATATGGAATGTCGACCGAATTACCTTAACCTACCTTGTTCTAAGTCTTACCACCTTTGTTTCGATTTCTGATCAATAAGGTAACAAGGAGCAAGGAAACAAAGCTTTCTCGGCTTTGTTTCCGTGCTCCTTGTTACCTTAATGATCAAGCTGAATAAATACCACATTGGTGCAATAACGTATCTTAATTTGAAACCCATAGATTTTACTTAAAACTCTGCCTGTCTTAGATGCCTTAATTAATTTTAATTAATTTAATTTAATTTCTAAAGGGTGTATAAAAATGGATTATTATACGTAGATAATCTAACATAAATAAATGGTGAACCATGTCCGAGGCATCTAAGCTCCAGTCGATAATGGCTTTCTTCACGGTATGCAGATGCAACTGTTAATTTCTTTTCAATATCTGCTGCTGTGGCTTATTGTTGGCGACGATTATTTACTATACACTATGTCGAAAAAGCGTCCGGACACTTCCATGTTATGTGAATGGAAAGCCACTTTCAAAGCTCCCTAACATTGAAATAAACCTTTTACGGAAAAACTGTTATTGGCGGGGCGGGGCGGGGGTTGCTCAGTCGGTAGCGCGCCAGGCTCGTAATCTGTAGTTCCCAGGTTCGAGTCCCAGCTGGGTCAGCGTTGAGATTTATCTCCGCAAAATTCCCCGCCCTGCCCACGGTCAGTAGGGGACACCGATGGGCTTGGAAAGGCCGCCGTCCGTCGGATGGGACGTTAGGCCGTGGCCCCGTGTGAGGGAGAGCCATACCCTGTGCACGTAAAAGAACACGCTGGATGGCCTTGACGGGAGGCTACCATCTGTCTCCCAACAGCTGTTCCAGTGGGTTCCCTCCCCCAACCTTCTCTGAGCCTTCGGGTCCATGTGACCTGGCCATTTAGCCCATGGTGTGCAAAAAAGTGCCGCTCAGAGGTACAACAACAACAACTGTTATTGGCGATAAATTGCAGATGTCACTCAAATCTCTCTAAATGTATTTCCAGTAATATTAGTTTAATATTTAAAGAATGAATGGAAACTGAAGCATTTATATTCGACTTTTGATACTTGTGAAAAAATACTTCAATATATAAAACACAATTCTTGTAACAATTTGTTCACTAACATAAATTAAATATTTGAAGTTTGTATGACGATTTTTTAAGATTTCATCAATTTGAAGGCAATGCGGCAGTGTCGACTGCCGCTAAATGGTCCCGCTTCAATAATTCTTTAAATATTGATCGAAGATTGTTGAAAACTTGAATTTCTGGTGGGTTGGGATGTTTTACCTCTGAGCGGCACTTTTTTGCACACCATGGGCTAAATGGCCAGGTCACATGGGCTAAATGGCCAGGTCACATGGACCCCGAAAGCTCAGAGAAGGTTGGGGGAGGGGACCCACTGGAACAGCTGTTGGGAGACAGATGGTAGCCTCCCGTCAAGGCCATCCAGCGTGTTCTTTAACGTGCACAGGGTATGGCTCTCCCGCACACGGGGCCACGGCTTAACGTCCCATCGGACGGACGGCGGCCTTTCCAAGCCCATCGGTGTTCCCTACTGACCGTGGGCAGGGCGGGGAATTTTGCGAAATAAATCTCAACGCTGACCCAGCTGGGACTCGAACCTGGGAACTACAGATTACGAGCCTGGCGCGCTACCGACTGAGCCACCCCCACCCCTAAATTTCTGGTGGACAGTTACTGTAAACCAATCTAGCTAGGCGCTCAAAATCATTAGCAAGTTTTTGTAAAATTTCACCACTTTTCTGCACACGATGTTTAAATTGAGTCACATAGTATTGCTTTAAATAATTATCACCATATCTGACACCAAACTTTGATAATCCAGTCGTTTTTCTTCTGGAACAGTCTGTAAAACTTTTGCAGCAGAATTTCTTAAGGAAGATGCAAGGAAACTGGCTTTCTGAAATTCATTCTACTCTTTAGCTCTAGCGATGACTTGAAATTGCGTTTTAAATACAGTCCAAGATGATTGACCATCATATGTAGAAGTTTAGTTGTATTTCTAGTGATATGTGTAAAATCATATTGTCACTAAAATTATTATCACAAGAAATGATAACATTTCTTAAAATCTGAAACTGGCGTCTAAAATAAATTTCAGCAGTATGGGTTGGGATATTTTACCTCTGAGCGGCACTTTTTTTGCACACCATGGTCAGGTCACATGGACCCCGAAGGCTCAGAGAAGGTTGGGGGAGTGGACCTACTGGAACAGCTGTTGGGAGACAGATGGTAGCCTCCCGTCAAGGCCATCAAGCGTGTTCTTTAACGTGCACAGGTTATGGCTCTCCCGCACACGGGGCCACGGCTTAACGTCCCATCCGACGGACGGCGGCCTTTCAAAGCCCATCGGTGTCCCCTACTGACCGTGGGCAGGGCGGGGAGTTTTGCGGAGATAAATCTCAACGCTGACCCAGCTGGGAACTACAGATTACGAGCCTGGCGCGCTACCGACTGAGCCACCACCGCCCCATTCAGCAGTATGAAGTTTGGCATTAAAATCACAAGTAATTTCATTTACATTACACTTTATACTGTCAAGGTCATTTCTTTCACTGTCAAGATCATTTGCACACTGTCAATTTCAACCTTTAGACCACCATCGCATTGCCTGTTGAGTTCGGTTTTAATGTCTTAACATTGATTTTTTATTCATATCTGCATTTTGACTGACTATTTCAGCTCTCAAGTTATCATTTTGAGAGGCTATTCAGCTTTCAAGTCATTCTTTTGTGTAGCTGGATTTCAATTTTGCTGTTTTTGGGAAACTCAATCACCTTTAATGTCAGTTATTCATTTTATTAACTCATCCATACTTTTAGTCAAAGGCATTTAATAAATTATCCCGCTCCTGACGCTAAAGTTATGAATTAAATGGATAGAAACTGAGCGTGAGTTCAGAAATATAGTATATAACAATTATAATTCTAAAATAATGTAATTTATTACAAACACATAGAGGAAATCCTTTGTATAAACTAAAGTCAACCACCAGCATTACTAAATTAGTGTGAAAAATAATTCTTCGAAAGAACTTAATATCTTATTACTATTATTTACACTCAAATCATATAGGGGGGGGGGGGCTCAATCGGTAGCGCGCCAGGCTCGTAATCTGTAGTTCCCAGGTTCGAGTCCCAGCTGGGTCAGCGTTGAGATTTATCTCCGCAAAATTCCCTGTCTTGCCCACGTTCAGTAGGGGACACCGATGGGCTTGGAAAGGCCACCGTCCGTCGGATGGGACGTTAAGCTGTGGCCCCGTGTGCGAGAGAGCCATACCCTGTGCACGTTAAAGAACACGCTGGATGGCCTTGACGGGAGGCTACCATCTGTCTCCCAACAGCTGTTCCAATGGGTCCCCTCCCACAACCTTCTCTGAGCCTTCGGGGTCCATGTGACCTGGCCATTTAGCCCATGGGGTGCAAAAATGTGCCGCTCAGAGGTAAAACAACCCAACCTAACTCAAATCATAAAATAAGGCTTATATTAGTCGATGAGCAGTACAATCATGTTTGTACACAAATCTGCAATATATCGAGAAAAACCTCACCAATTCTTGTAAACAAACTAAATGTAACTATACACCAATTGATGAAGTCTTCCTACAGAAAAGTTGAAATCAGCTCTGTATATTCGACTAATATAAAATCTCCTGAGTCATATTTTAATGTGTCCTAAACATCCTTATTTCACTTGTTACTCCACTAGTAGAATTAACACTAATAACTTATTTTATCTCCAGAGCACAAACCACATTAAACATTTATATTTTATTTATCATCTTATCGCGTACAAACTGAGACTAACTACGTTTCCATTCACACTCCAACTCCACTGCATATAATTTTTTCTTTCTTATTTTTCAATTAGGCTTTTCGTTCGAAGTCATTGGTGATGTAATTCTCACGCGAGCATCAAGACGAAACATCAGATCACGGTTCATTGTAGCACGTTTATCTGTCGGAACAATATTTATCTCTCTTTTTAACTCCGCAAAATTCCTGGGGCGGGGGTGGCTCAGTCGGTAGCGCGCCAGGCTCGTAATCTGTAGTTCCCAGGTTCGAGTCCCAGCTGGGTCAGCGTTGAGATTTATCTCCGCAAAATTCCCCGCCCTGCCCACGGTCAGTAGGGGACACCGATGGGCTTGGAAATGTCGCCGTCCGTCGGATGGGACGTTAAGCCGTGGTCCCGTGTGCGGGAGAGCCATACCCTGTGCACGCTAAAGAACACGCTGGATGGCCTTGACGGGAGGCTACCATCTGTCTCCCAACAGCTGTTCCAGTGGGTCCCCTCCCCCAACCTTCTCTGAGCCTTCGGGGTCCATGTGACCTGGCCATTTAGCCCATGGTGTGCAAAAAAGTACCGTTCAGAGGTAAAACAACCCAACTCTTTTTAACAGATTTCGTCCTTTGTTGCCTAGGGAATATATATTTGTAGGTGCATAACAGACTCTTAGAATGGATATTTTTCACTGGTCGAAAATTTGTTCAACTTGAAACGAAATTTGTAGCCATAAAAACTAATGAACTGATCTGTATTATTGTAATAATTATGATAAGGTAATTAATTTATTGTGGTCCTTTCTAGGAAGTATATTATTTTCAAAGAAAGATTAAAATTATTAATTTGCAAATTAAATTTATAATTCTTTTATTTCATAAAGTAGCGGTAGTAAATTTAGTTCACATGGAAAGGCTACATATTTTTATGATAACAGTTAAAATCAAGTATTCCATTAATGCGATTAAAAATGCACAAGTTTTTAAAAATTTATATGTTTCAACCACTGATTAAACTGAAATCAGTGAGAAAGTTGTGAGTAAAATAAATACCGTAAAAGTTTTGCTATCGCCATTTACTATAAGCCCTCTATATCAATAGAGACCGGGACAGTGCGGTAACAGAAGAATTAATTTCTACATAAAACTGAAATATCAGTATAACAAACGATAGAACGACGAAATAGTCGTTCTAAACGAAATATTTTCCTGTCCCCGGCCAATTTACTATGTATTTCTATGTAAAAATGTTTCATTTTAACGAATACCAATATAATGGAAATATCAGTTTAATGAAAGAAAAATTAAATTTATCGCAATATAAAAAATGACCAATATAAGATATATTGAAAAAAAAAAAAAATCTTAAACCATGCCTACAATGCAGATTTTAAAACTTGGCAATGTTGTGATATATCCAACCAAGCACAGACCTATAAATGACGTTCTGATGTATCGCCAGGCAGACATCTGCGTAGGATAAATGCTTTCTGCAAAGCATGTTGCCACATTATCCTAACATAAAGGTACGAGATGCGAATTGTATTGAATTACAAGTAACGGTAAACTCAGCGAAAATATCTTTCAAAGCAGTTCCAATGAATGTATTTTGTTATTATCATTCGTTAAATTTAAGTTATTGTTATAGTCTCTCATCATTTAAATTGCAAATACCACTTATATCAAAGAAAGCTATTACCCGTAATATAAACAATATTGGGCCTAAATTATACAATAGTGTTCCAGATACAATGAAGTAAATTACTTCTAAATATTTATTTAATAAATCTCTTTCTGAAAGGATACTAAACAATGAATGATAACTGTATGCAAAACCAATTTTTTGACTTCTACATCATTGATTGTTTCAATTATCAATTGTTTTGTATTATTTTTGTATTTATATTTTTGTCATAATTATACACCAGCGCTCAAGTATTCAGTTACTTTAGCTGGGTATATTTCATAAATTTTTGTATTGATACATATCGATGTTGAATAAAAATTGAATTGAATTGAAATTGAATTGAATATTTGTTCGTTATCATTGTTAACTTAATCAAGTTCCTTAATTAGTTAAGCTTGATTATCAACAGCCAATATGGCGCGAGGTCTTCGATGTTTCGTAATGAACGGAAAGATATTCCGAACAATGCATTGCATAATTGTGACGTCATTTAAGAATTCAGCGAGATATTCTTGCTGAAACAGACAGACAAGAAAAAAATCAGACTCTTTTAAGAAGCAAATTCTAATACAGAATGAATTTCTTTCATAACGCTTATTTTGTAGTATGTAACTATCATATCATTTTAGTTTATTGCATTTCAGTAAAACGAATATATTTCAGTTAACTTTACGATTTCGTTACACTAAAATTTCACTATATATATATACGCTATGTTCCATAAATTAAGGAAAAATGAGAAAAATCGCGATAATTCACCACAAAATTGTAAGATTCTCACCACACTTGTTCATGTAACCAGTAAAGTAATCCCGAGTGAGCATATCGTATGCAAATTAGTCTAGGTTGCGTTAATTTGCTTGGGGCGGGGGTGGCTCAGTCGGTAACGCGCCAGGCTCGTAATCTGTAGTTCCCAGGTTCGAGTCCCAGCTGGGTCTGCGTTGAGATTTATCTCCGCAAAATTCCCCGCCCTGCCCACGGTCAGTAAGGGACACCGATGGGCTTGGAAAGTCCGCCGTCCGTCGGATGGGACGTTAAGCCGTGGCCCAGTGTGCGGGAGAGCAATACTCTGTGCACGTTAAAGAACACGCTGGGTGGCCTTGACGGGAGGCTACCATCTGTCTCCCAAACAGCTGTTCCAGTGGGTCCCCTCCCCCAACCTTCTCTGAGCCTTCGGGGTCCATGTGACCTGGCCATTTAGCCCATGGTGTGCAAAAAAGTGCCGCTCAGAGTTAAAACAACCAACCCAAGGTTAATTTGCGTAATCGAATAGCGGCATAAAAACGGGTGTTTGGTAGTGGATCGTTATTTTGTATTGTGAATGTAACTAAAGAAATTCGAAATAGCCATTTTGTAGGAATGACTTCGAGACATCATTTGCCAAATGAACTGCGGTGGAGAGCTATTGGCCGGCTCGAAGCAGGCCAAAGTCACACGTGGCACGATGGCTTAATGAGAGCCCTTCTGTGGTCCACAGACTGTGGAATCAATTTCTTAACACGGATTCCGCGTCTCGGAGATTTAGCCGAGAAAGGGTTTGAACTACGACCGCTGTACAAGACCGATATATGCGATTAACAACACGAAGGAGCAGGACGTGTACTCCCTCTCAGCTACGATCCTCTCTTGCAGCAGCCACTGGGAAGGTTGTATCAGTTTTTATTGCGCGTAGAATGATTCATGAGGGAGGTGTGTAGGCGCGTCTCACGTCACGTCACAGGAGGAAAATCGGTTGAATTAGGCACGCACGCATGTTAACTGGACAGAAGATCAATGGAGGTCCGTACTCGTCACAGATGAGTCCTGATATTGCTTGCAGAGTGATTCCGGACATTGTTTGATACGGAGAGAACGAGGTACCCGCTATCATTTCAGTAACATCTGTCAAAGAGGTTGGGTTGTTTTACCTCTGAGCGGCACTTTTTTGCACACAATGGGCTAAATGGCCAGGTCACATGGACCCCCGAAGGCTCAGAGAAGGTTGGGGGAGGGGACCCACTGGAACAGCTGTTGGGAGACAGATGGTAGCCTCCCGTCAAGGCCATCCAGCGTGTTCTTTAACGTGCACAAGGTATGGCTCCCCCGCACACGGGGCCACGGCTTAACGTCCCATCCGACGGACGGCGACCTTTCCAAGCCCATCGGTGTCCCCTAATGACCGTGGGCAGGGCGGGGAATTTTGCGGAGATAAATCTCAACCAGCTGGGACTCGAACCTGGGAACTACAGATTACGAGAGTGGCGCGCTACCGACTAAGCCACCCCCGCCCCTGTCAAAGAGGAGATAGGTCCCCAAACACACACGCTCACGGCGGAGATAGCGTGACATTTCCTTAGGTGGACGTACAGACCTATATGTTTTGACGAGTGGGAACTTCAATGCTCAAAGGGGCGGGGTGGCTCAGTCGATAGCGCACCAGGCTCGTAATCTGTAGTTCCCAGGTTCGAGTCCCAGCTGGGTGAGCGTTGAGATTTATCTCCGCAAAATTCCCCCCCTGCCCACGGTCAGTAGGGGTCACCGATGGGCTTGGAAAGGCCGCCGTCCGTCGGATGGGACGTTAAGCCGTGGCCCCGTGTGCGGGAGAACCATACCCTGTGCACGTTAAAGAACACGTTGGATGGCCTTGACGGGGGGCTACCATCTGTCTCCCAACAGCTGTTCCAGTGGGTCCCCTCCCCCAACCTTCTCTGAGCCTTCGGGGTCCATGTGACCTGACCATTTAGCCCATGGTGTGCAAAAAAAGTGCCGCTCAGACGTAAAACAACCCAACTCAATGCTCAAAGGTATAGAGATGACACCCTGAACCCTTATGTACGCCCTTACGATGGTGCAATAGGTGAAACATTCATCTTAAAAGACGATAACGCTCGTCCACACAGAGCTCGACTAGTGGAACAATACCTTCAAGAGGAGACCATTATGTGCATGGAGTGATCAACTCGATCTCCCGATCAAATTCCGATTGAGCATGTGTGGGATGCTCTAGGGAGACGTGTTACTGCCCTCAACCCTCCACCTGAAACAAACCTTTTCCTTTATTACTGCTTTAATGGAACAATGGTCGCTACTCCCTACTGAGCTGATTCAAAACATCATAAACAGCATGGAATATCGCTGTCGTGCCTTTATTTCTGTAAAAGGTGATCACACTCTTAATTAAAAAAATATATATGTGCTAAGCAGTGAGATCTACAAAAATGTCTGATGGGAGACAAAGCACAATATTTCGCAACATTGCCAGCTGTTAAAATCTGCATTGTAGGTATGGTTTAAGTATTTTTTTTTTCAATTTATCTTACATTGGTCATTTTTTATATTGCGATAAGTTTAATTTTTCTTTCATTAAACTGACATTGTCCATTGCAATCTGACACCTCATTTTTAGACAAGTTCCTGTAAGTGTTATTTTTTGACGAAAAATGTTTCTGGTATAAAATATGCTATGCCATTCTGAAACTAGCATTGTAATTCATGTTTTCATCAAATTTCATTAAAATCATTCATATAGATTTTGTTTATTACAGTTTTTCTGAGTTTTCCTTAATTTATGGAAAACAGTGTAATATAGCCGACAAAATTAATTTATTTTAAACTGAACTTTTAACTGTTAATTTTTAAAAAACTGGCAAAGAACTTTTAAATATCGATAAATATTTAGTACTAGAAATCAATCAGTACCTTCATTAGAGTTCCAAAAGGTCTGTGAAAAATGCGTACTCTGAGAGAACAAGGTTGGGTTGTTTTACCTCTGAGCGGCACTTTTTTGCACACCATGGGCTAAATGGCCAGTCACATGGACCCCGAAGGCTCAGAGAAGGTTGGGGGAGGGAACCCACTGGAATAGCTGTTGGGAGACAGATGGTAGCCTCCCGTCAAGGCCATCCAGCGTGTTCTTTAACGTGCACAGGGTATGGCTCTCCCGCACACGGGGCCACGGTTTAACGTCCCATCCGACGGCGGCCTTTCCAAGCCCATCGGTGTCCGCTACTGACCGTGGGCAGGGCGGGGAATTTTGCGGAGATAAATCTCAACGCTGACCCATCTGGGACTCGAACCTGGGAACTACATATTACGAGCCTGGCGCGCTACCGACTGAGCCCCCCCCGCCCCCTGAGAGAACAACAAGAAAGGGCTAGAATCGATTCGTGGATGGAAATATTGGCAATGTTTGAACCTAGTTGTTGCTCAAACTGTTAACAGATATTGTCACAGGTGAGGAGAAATGATTTTATTGCTATACAACTCCCAGAAAAATCGACAACTATGTTTGGGTGCGAAAGATGAACCGCGTCCCCTATCCTCCGACAAAACCTTCGCTTAAAGAAGAGGATGTTTAATTATTTTTTTTTCAATCCCCAAGGATTCCATGGATACCTTACCTTAAAAAATAATAATAAGTAGTCTATACTGCACCAATATTGTTTGACCAAAATGGTTAAAGAGACGAAGAAGCACCGTCCAACGACAGGTGTGTCAAGAGTTATCCTTCTTCATGACAATTCTCCCCCCCTCCCGAGAGGGAAAGGCAGCCATCCGTCGGATGGGACGTTAAGCCGTGGCCCCGTGTGCGGGAGAGCCATACCCTGTGCACGTTAAAGAACACGCTTCATGGCCTTGACGGGAGGCTACCATCTGTCTCCTAACAGCTGTTCTAGTGGGTCCCCTCTCCCAACCTTCTCTGAGCCTTCGGGGTCCATGTGACCTGGCCATTTAGCCCATGGTGTGCAAAAAAGTGCCGCTCAGAGGTAAAATAACCCAACCCAACCCGAGAGGGAACCACCTTGTTGCGGTGGGGGAGCTGAAAGCCCGTGTGAAGTTGAGGGCTCCGCTGACTGATATTGGGGAGTATCTGCTTGGACGAGGTCCCGATGGAACGACTGGGCCTTGGTGAAGTTGAGGGCCCAGCTGACTGGTATTGGGGGGTCGGACGGGGTCCCGACGGAGAGGCCTGGTAAAGCCGACTAAGAGTTCCCACCACGGGAGCCGAGGCAACTTGGACCTATATATCCTTGTTTGTGGCTAACCGGGTCGCAGATTAAATTTAGGTTCTGACCGATGGATGAGCTTTCCTTCTATAGGACTGTTCGCCATAGGTAGTCGTGGGGCGAGCTGCATCTATATTGTGTTGTCTTGCCCTCGACGTAGGTTGTGGAGATTATGGCATTATCCCTACAGATGTAGTGCAGTCCATGTATTGCGGAGCATCTGGAGTTTGTCTTCATTACTAATTTCTCCATGACAATGACAGTGCTCACAAACCGACAAGTTACGGCCTAAATGAAGCACGAAAAAAAAAAAAAATCAAACAGCTGTCCATCCTACACATTCACCCAATCTTGCACCATGCAATATTTGGTTGTTTCCAAAAGCTAAAAAGGAACTTTCTTTGAAGCCTTTTTCAACGGTTCAAGACATACAAATTGCGTTCATTCAGAGTTGCGAATCAGGAGTACCACCAAGTTTCCAGAATTGGCGTAGACCTCTGCAACTTTTCACAGATGCTGGTGGGAAGTACGTTGAAGGACAATAAATGTTTGTTGAGGTAAATGCAAAGGTTTTTGTTCTGCAGATGTATTTCAAAAACTTTTCGAACTCCCCTCGTAAATTGATCAATTAGTATTCGAAATTCCAAGTTAAAAGTTGTTATCCGTCCCGTTCTAAAATTAATCTTCATTGCATTATTTAAAACAATAGTGGTATATATGATAAACTATAATAAACTCCTAAACATATTAAATAAAACCAGTTCATTAGGCATATTAAGAGGGTTGGGTTGTTTTACCTCTGAGCGGCACTTTTTTGCACACCATGGGCTAAATGGCCAGGTCACAAGGACCCCGAAGGCTCAGAGAAGGTTGGGGGAGGGGACCCACTGGAACAGCTGTTGGAAGACAGATGGTAGCCTCCCGTCAAGGCCATCCAGCGTGTTCTTTAACGTGCACAGGGTATGGCTCTCCCATACACGGGGCCACGGCTTAACGTCCCATCCGACGGAAGGCGGCCTTTCCAAGCCCATCGGTGTCCCCTACTGACCGTGGACAGGGCGGGGAATTTTGCGGAGATAAATCTCAACGCTGACCCAGCTGGGACTCGAACCTGGGAACTACAGATTACGAGCCTGGCGCGCTACCGACTGAGCCACCCCCGCCCCTAATCTCCACATGCCTCTACACGACAATATTGTTATGACAGGTGAATGAGCAATAAAGAAACCGTGATGTTGTGTCCATTTAGATGCGTCACTAACGTCTTCGATCGAACTTAACTTAAAAAAGAGAATAAGTTGTTGTAATTAAAAGGAATTAGAGTGTGAAGGAAAACTTAGTTTGACTTAGTCTGTACAAGATGGTCCAAAGCAGAAATATTTTTATTTGGTGTGTGCGCGGGAGGTTAAATAAATTTGTTAGTGTTGATCCTATTAGAGCCCTGGTAAAAAAAGAAGGATGCTTAGGTTTTTTTTTGTTTTTTTTTTGTTTTGTTTTACCTCTGAGCGGCACTTTTGTGCACACCATGGGCTAAATGGCCACGTCACATAGACCCCGAAGGCTCAGAGAAGGTTGGGGGAGGGGACCCACTGGAACAGCTGTTGGGAGACAGATGGTAGCCTCCCGTCAAGGCCATCCAGCGTATTCTTTAACGTGCACAGGGTATGGCTCTCCCGCACATGGGGCGACGGCTTAACGTCCCATCCGACGGACGGCGGCCTTTCCAAGCCCATCGGTCTCCCCTACTGACCGTGGGCAGAGCGGGGAATTTTGCGGAGATAAATCTCAACGCTGACCCAGCTGGGACTCGAACCTGGGAACTACAGATTACGAGCCTGGCGCGCTACCGACTGAGCCCCCGCCCCAGGATGCTTAGGACACTTAAAGATGTGGCTGAGGAGGTTATATGTTAGTCGAACAAGAAGAGCTGATCTCAACTTTTCCGTAGGAAGAGTTCATTACTTGATACATAGTTTAGTTTGTTTAGGAGTTGGTAAGGTCTTTACAGATTACAGGTATGCTCGCAAATATGATTGTGTCACTTATCGACTGTTGTAAAAAGCCTTATTTTCTGCTTTGAGTAAAGATAGTAAGAATTATAGAGGAAACATCTCTTTGTAGGAATAGTAAAAAAGATAGTATGTTCTTCTAAAGATTTATTTTTATAGTGATAAAGATCTGTTTTGGTTGAATTAGTTTAATTTCAGAATTATTGTTACTAATTATTCTTTTTCAACTCATGCTCAGTTTCTATCCGTTAAATTCACAACAATATTTCTATAATGTTAATTCTCATACGTAGAGAAACGCCAATACTTGAGGAAAGAACATCTACAAAAAAAAAAAAACTTAGACTAAAGAATCCTTTTTCATTTCACATATGAAATTATTTAGAGTAAAATAACATATATTAATTTTAAAATTCTACAGACAGTTGTTTATTTTTAAAAGCTAACTAATAAATTTAAATTTCTATAATATTTTTATATAAATAAAATAAATAAATTATTTCTTCACGTATCTTTTAAACTGCTGGATTATAGCAGTTTATGGCCATGAATAGGCTCATAACATTTAAAATTAATTTCATGCTGTGGCCTTCATGTCTCGTTTAAATGTGGGAGTAATACAGTGTCTATTACTTTGATTCATAATTCCAATTTCGTAAACTCTTATTCAGTTGAAAGAGGTAGATTTCTTGACGTCGGATTCTTAAGACTTATTCAAAGTATCGCTTAAAAATACATGTACAAAGTGATGGATTTCAAAGTCCTGGTGGAAACTGTGGCGAAAGTTTCCTGGTCTTCATGAACTTCCAACTTCGAGAAAACTAAAATATTGAACGCGCAAACTTCTAAAATTAAGTTCTGTAAACTAATCAAAGTTCAGTTGAGATACGCCATTTTATAATTTTGCGATAATTTGCCTTAGTGGTGGAGTATATCGAATTTTTTTATAACTCCGGGACAAAGATTCGTTTTAAATCACAAACTCTCTCTCTATATATAAATGTCAAAATCGAATAAATTACGTCTTAAATAAATAGTAAACTTTGAACATTTTATATCTTATTCAAACGTTATTAATTTATTCGAGAGAGAGGTTGCTTCTAGTTTGACAATTTTTATTAATTCGAAAATTCGCAGTAATAAATTATTTTATTTTATACAGTTTAAAAATAAACAGATCTTGTTAAAGTTTAGGCAAATTAAATCACTTAAATTTTTATGCATAATCAATTTATCTCCTTTTTCCCTTTTTCTCAACGGCTGCGAGGCGGGGGTGGCTCAGTCGGTAGCGCGCCAGGCTCGTAATCTGTAGTTCCCAGGTTCGAGTCCCAGCTGGGTCAGCGTTGAGATTTATCTCCGCAAAATTCCCCGCCCTGCCCACGGTCAGTAGGGGACACCGATGGGCTTGGAAAGGCCGCCGTCCGTCGGATGGGACGTTAAGCCGTGGCCCCGTGTGCGGGAGAGCCATACCCTGTGCACGTTAAAGAACACGTTGGATGGCCTTGACGGGAGGCTACCATCTGTCTCGCAACAGCTGTTCCAGTGGGTCCCCTCCCCCAACCTTCTCTGAGCCTTCGGGGTCCATGTGACCTGGCCATTTAGCCCATGGTGTGCAAAAATATGCCGCTCAGAGGTAAAACAACCCAACCCAACTCAACGGTTGTCTAGGACTTGGGTATCAAGCTGGTTTTGGAGCTACGCAGAGTATTCATTATATGACTAATTTAAATTTAAAAAGTAAATTATTTCTTTATGCTGATGATACTGTTATTTTAAACAGAATCGGGACGTGGACGTGTCTATATGAGAATTACAGAATGACTAGAATTGCTTGTGAGATAATTGAATATTAATTTAATATATATAAATAAAGATAAAACTAAATGGATGATCTTCCATTCACCAGGTACAGTCGCCAAAAAAGTATCTGAACACTATGGTTGATTATAGAATTCAGAAAAAATATCTGGCAACGATATCTGTAGAAATTTGTGATCTGGCAACCTTCATGTGTTTTGAAAACTTCAAAACATGTAATTAAGACCTATAATACAAATTATATATATAAATCCGAAACTTATAAAAATATTTGTGATTGCCATAGCATTGAATTGGTGGTTACTTTAAGTACCTGGATTTATATTTGGATTCAACCTTTCGATGGAATACTCACGTTTTAAAGCTGTGTGAAAGTCAGATATGGCACCACTAAAATTTACAAGGTTGGGTTGTTTTACCTCTGAGCGGCACGTTTTTGCACACCATGGGCTAAATCGCCAGGTCACATGTACCCCGAAGGCTCAGAGAAGGCTGGGGGAGGGGACTCACTGGAACAGCTGTTGGGAGACAGATGGTAGCCTCCCGTCAAGGTCATCCAGCGTGTTCTTTAACGTGCACAGGGTATGGCTCTCCCGCACACGGGCCACGGCTTAACGTCCCATCCGACGGACGGCAGCCTTTCCAAGCCCATCGGTGTCCCCTACTGACAGTGGGCAGGGCGGGGAATTTTGCGGAGATAAATCTCAACGCTGACCCAGCTGGGACTCGAACCTGGGAACTACAGATTACGAGCCTGGCGCGTTACGGACTGAGCCACCCCCGCCCCTAAAAATTTACAAATTGCAATTCATAGTCATGACCGACGTTTGCCTTATGGTCTACAAGGCAATTTGTGAATCATTAATTACTTATGGAATTACAATATATGGAACAACTGGCATCACTAACCTAAAAAAATTAAAAAATTGCAATCATCTGTAGCCAAATAATATAATTCCATACAAGCTTAGAGATAATCTTTCAAACGCAAGTGAAAGATTTTCATTCCTCAATATTCTGTCAGTCCAAAATCTCTTTAGATTTTTTATTATTTTGGACAACTTTTTCAATGACACATATAAAGTACAAATTACACATGATAAGAATACCAGACCTCAGACCAATAATTATTTTTAAATCCCGAATTTTTTTTAATAATTACGGTAAAAATCTTAAAGATCATAAAGTGCCGGATATCTTTAACCAGGTATCAGAAGAAATCATATATCTAACTAATTTTAGTTAGATTAAGTTAAAAGTTAAAAACCATTTAAAAAATGTCTGTTAATCTGTAATCCTGAGAAAACCTGTATATATATGAGTTTTGTGATTTTTTTTACTATCATTTTTTAGATACATCCATACATTTTTACAATACATTTATGTACGGAAACGAACGCTCCTCATTATTTCCTGCAGAAAAGCTATTAGCTTTGCGGTTCAAATGCATAAAATATCTCAACATCTGTGTTTTGTGAGATGACGATGTTGATTAATAAATATATGTACTACTGTCTCTTAAAACAAAGATATGTTGAAAACAAATGAAATGAAAAAAGACATCGGGTTTCAAAATCATTTACGCTTTAATGTGAATAATAAAGTATGTATTAAACTAATGAAGTTTAGCTACCGCTAATTATTTAAAACAGAGAATTAAATAAAGGGATTTTTTAACATAAATAAATGGCTTTTGGATTCATGCTTCTATTCAAGATTAATGGGATTTTTTTTCGAAGTCCCATCCAAAACTGAAACAAAAGAAGCCAAGTTTCTGCTAACGTATAGGTACAGTCGCTCCAAAAAATATCCGACACTATGGTTGATTACAGAATTCAGAAAAAATATCTGGCAACGATTTTTTAGAAATTACTAATCAGGCAACTCTCGTGTCACGTGACACATTTTTTGAACGACTGTAATCGCCATTTAATGCGAATTCGGCTCGGTTGTTATAACTTATATATAAATATTTTATTTAGAAGAACTTGCAATTTTTTACAGAATTTACATTTATAATTTTGCGTAGCTCGTTGAAAAAGGAACTCCTACAGCTTCTCGCTTCGTGAGAAGCTTGTTTGGTAAATATTCCTTTGGTGAATATCATTTGTCGACGTAAAAACAATGATAACTGAATGATCAAATTAATTGATTACCTAATTGACAACCCTCGTTACTGGTGTCATTTACTGTTTCTACGAGGGTGAGCCTAAAAATCTCTTGCAAGCACAACGGATTTTCTTTTATTCCCTTATTTAAGGTTGGGTTGTTGGGTTGTTTTACCTCTGAACGGCACTTTTTTGCATACAATCGGCTAAATGTCCAGGTTACAAGGACCCCGAAGGCTCAGAGAAGGTTGGGGGAGGGGACCCACTGGAAGTGCTGCGGGAGACAGATGGTAGTCTTCCGTCAAGGCCATCCAGCGTGTTCTTTAACGTTGGGTTGTTTTACCTTTGAACGGCACTTTTTTGCATACAATGGGCTAAATGGCCAATTTACAAGGACCCCGAAGGCTCAGAGAAGGTTGGGGGAGGGGACCCACTGTAAGTGCTGCGGGAGACAGATGGTAGCCTCCCGTCAAGGCCATCCAGCGTGTTCTTTAACGTGCACAGGGTATGGCTCTCCCGCACACGGGGCCACGGCTTAACGTCCCATCCGACGGACGGCGGCCTTTCCAAGCCCATCGGTGTCCCCTACTGACCGTGGGCAGGGCAGGGAATTTTGCGGAGATAAATCTCAACGCTGTCCCAGCTGGGACTCGAACCTGGGAACTACAGATTATGAGCCTGGCGCGCTACCGGCTGAGCCACCCCCGCCCCTCCTCTGAGCGGCACTTCTTGTCAAACAATGGGCTAAATGGCCAGGTCACAAGGACTCTGAATGTCAGAGAAGGTAGGGGGGCCCACTGGAACAACTGTTGGGAGACAGATGGTAGACTCCCGTCAAGGCTATCCACCGTGTTCTTTAACGTGCACAGGGTATGGTTTTCCCGCACACAGAGCCAGAGCTTAACATCCGACCAGACGGATGGCGGCCTTTCGAAGACCATAGTGTCCCCAGTTGACCTTGAGCAGGACGGGGAGTTTTGCGGAGATAAATATGAGCGCTGACCAAGCAGGGAATCGAACTTGGGAATTGCAGATTATGGGTATGGCGCGCTACCGACTGAGCCATCCCCGCCCACCTGTGATTGAATTGTCTGATTACGATATATTGTACGAAATGACATTTTGCAAATCAATAAAACGGTTTATTTACAGATGTAATAGTTTATACTATATGTCTATGCTAATTTTGCGAATAATTCACTAAACGGCGAAGTCACGAAGATTCCGAGGGTTCAGAGAATGTTTGCTGAAGGATGCCCAGTGGACAGCTGTTAGGAAAGAGATTATAGCCTCCCGTCAACGAAAGGCCAACGAGCGTGTTCTTTAATGTGCACATGGTATGGCTCTCCCGCACACGGAAAACAACTTAACATCCCATCCGAGTGACGCCGACCTTTCCAAGCCCACCGATGTGCCCTACTGAGTCCCATCCGTGTGACGCCGACCTTTCCAAAGCCCCACCGGTGTGCCCTACTGAGTCCCATCCGAGTGACGCCGACCTTCCCCCAAGCCCACCGGAGTGCCCTACCGAGTCCCACCCGAGTGACGCCGACCTTTCCAAGCCCACCGGTGCACTCTACTGAGTCCCATCCGAATGACGCCGACCTTTCCAAGCCCACCGGTGTGCCTTACTCACTGAAGCCAGGCGAGGAATTTTGCGGAGATGAATTTCAACGCTGGCCCAGGTGGGACTCGAATCTGGGAACTGCTGATTGCAAGACTGGTATGTTACCGATTGAATCAACCCCCTCCGTACTTCTTAGATGAAAATTATTATTCCAATGGCAATTTCAGTAGGATTTGAAATTAATAATATAGGTGACCAACAGTATTTGAAAGATAAAACTCATTTAATGTAATTAATATTAAATAAAGTTACCCCTAATGTTGGGTAGGTTCTTTCATCTCTGAGACTGAAAATAACACAGCATGCAAAGTATTGGGCCCTGTCAGCTCCTTGTTAAAAATTTAAAGTGTTTAATTATTTTTTCTCATTACGATATATTTTAATTGTAATGATTATCCTTAAAACTTCGGAATTATTGATAACAGCAACAAGATAAAATGAATAGGTTGTTGTTGTTGTTTTACCTCTGAGCGGCACTTTTTTGCACACCATGGGCTAAATGGCCAGGTCACATGGACCCCGAAGGCTCAGAGAAGGTTGGGGGAGGGGACCCACTGGAACAGCTGTTGGGAGACAGATGGTAGCCTCCCGTCAAGGCGATCCAGCGTGTTCTTTAACGTGCACAGGGTATGGCTCTCCCGCACACGGGGCCACGGCTTAACGTCCCATCCGACGGACGGCGGCCTTTCCAAGCCCATCGGTGTCCCCTACTGACCGTGGGCAGGGCGGGGAAATTTTGGGGAGATAAATCTCAACGCTGACCCAGCTGGGACTCGAACCTGGGAACTACAGATTACGAGCCTGGCGCGCTACCGACTGAGCCACCCCCGCCCATAAAATGAATAGGAACGACGGTTTTAAACTCTGTTTAGACAGATAAACGTGCACTAATAAAACCATGATGTGATGTGTCATTTGATGCTCGTGTTGTGCCTCAACGTAAGAATTTCATCATTAATCTGTTGGAACAGTTGTTGGGTTATTTTACCTCTGAGCGGCACTTTTTTTCACACCATGGGCTAAATGGCCAGGTCACATGGACCCCGATGGCTCAGAGAAGGTTGAGGGAGGGGACCCACTGGAACAAACAGATGGTAGCCTCCCGTCAAGGCCATCCAGCGTTTCTTTAACGTGCACAGGGTATGGCTCTCCCACACACGGGGCCACGGCTTAACGTCCCATCCGACGGACGGCGGCCTTTCCAAGCCCATCGGTGTCCCCTACTGACCGTGGGCAATGGCGGGGGAATTTTGCGGAGATAAATCTCAACGCTGACCCAGCTGGGACTCGAACCTGGAAACTACAGATTACGAGCCTGGCGCGCTACCGACTGAGCCACCCCCGCCCCATAGAGTTTTTGTATTCAGTACGAAGTTAGCTTTATGAAATCTAATTTTAGTGGAAGTAACGTGTCGAACAAGGCTACTAGTGGAAAAGCAAAGGATATGTAAAGCTGGTGAGGTATTTTAGTAAAAAAATAGAATTTCAAAGGTAAACCTTGATGACTTATAGGTTTATTCAAAATGATAGTTGTGTCGCTTATTGAGTGTTGTAAAAAGGTTCCCATTATGCTTTGAATAGAATCTGTAAGAATTTTAATACGAATATTGGAAATATAGTATTGTGAAGTATACTTTTAATGGATTAATTTTATTCTGATGGCAGACAAATTTGTGTTTAGTTGACATTTTTTCTATACGTGATCTGGTTGCATTTGTTTGTTATTATTTTTTGAATTTACGCTCAGTTTCCTTTTAAAATTTATATATATTATATAAATTTTAAATTTTATTATTGTATTTATTTATATTATAAAAATTATAAGATTTGGTATCAGGAGCGGTACATTATATTGAAGGCCTTTTACTAGGGGGGCGGGGGTGGCTCAGTCGATAGCGCGCCAGGCTCGTAATCTGTAGTTCCCAGGTTCGAGTCCCAGCTGGGTCAGCGTTGAGATTTAACTCCGCAAAATTCCCCGCCCTGCCCACGGTCAGTAGGGAACACCGATGGGCTTGGAAAGGCCGCCGTCCGTCGGATGGGACGTTAAGCCGTGGCCCCGTGTGCGGGAGAGCCATACCCTGTGCACGTTAAAGAACACGCTGGATGGCCTTGACGGGAGGCTACCATCTGTCTCCCAACAGCTGTTCCAGTGGGTCCCCTCCCCCAACCTTCTCTGAGCCTTCGGGGTCCTTGTGACCTGGCCATTTAGCCCATGGTGTGCAAAAAAGTGCCGCTCAGAGGTAAAACAACCAACCAACCTTTCACTAGAAACATGGATGAGTTACTAAAACTTATAACTGATATAAGAAGTGAAATAGCTGCTCAAAGAAGTGCAATAGCTGCTCAAAAAAGTGCAATAGCTATCCAAAGCGGTAAAGTTGGTGAATTTGCTAGTCAAAACTATGGTATGAGAGCTGAAATAATTATTCAAGGCAGTAAAATTGGTGATACAGTTAGTCAAAAAACGAGTTGAAAGCAGAAATGGCTACTCAAAAATTACGAATTGAAGTGGCTTCTCAAATTAGTAAGATTACTAATCAGTGTAAAAAGATTAAGACCGAACTCTTCAGACAGTGTGATAGTTTAAAGGTTAAAATTGATTCTGTAAAAAACGATATTGATGGTATAAAGCAGTGTCTCGCAAACTGTGTGCCGCGAGAGATTTTCAAATTGACACTAGGATATTCCAAAGATTTCATTTTGACTTGACTTGTGTTATTGACGTGCTTTAATAAAAATCTTTCAGATTTTATCAGCTGGGATCTTGTAAGTATTTATCAAGCTTTTTCCAAATTTTGGTATTAATTTTTGATTATTTCAAGCCATAGAATGGACAAATATTTGAAACAAACACCGAGTTATGAATTAAAGAACGAGAGCAAATCTTCAAGTAAAGCCAGGCTGATGACTTCAACAAAGCGCAAATATAATGACGATTAAATAGAGTTTGCTTTTATTCTTTTTCACGTGTGCCGCGGAAAAAAAAAATTAGATTCAGTGTGCCGCAGAGTAAAAAAGTTTGCGAGACACTGGTATAAAGTGTAATGTTAAAGAAATGAGATTAACAGACGAATAGGGATTGCTGCCGGGACTTTTAAGAATCTATGGAGAGTGTGGAGAAATAGGCGTATACACCTAAAGACTAAAATTAGACTGTATAATAGTTTGGTTCTTTCTAGGGTTAGTTATGGTAGTGAAACTTGGACACTTTGTAAACAAGATAACAGGAAACTAGATGCTTTTGATTCCAGATCTTTACGCAGTATCTTGGGCATTAGGTGGTTCAACTTTGTAACTAATGATGAGATTAGGCAAAGGAGCTGGCAACCTCCTTTAAGCAGCATATTGTGCAGAGAGAGACTCCGTTGGTTTGGCCATGTTGCCCGTATGGATAATTATAGATTGGCGAATAGGGTTATTAACAGTGTGCCTAAAGGCTCAGAAAGAAGGGGAGACCTAGGTTGCGGTGGGCTGACAATGTCAAACAGGACCTTGTTAGAATTGGTGTGCAGTGGCCAGATGCAGTAGATGTAGCTCAGGATAGACTTGCTTGGAGAACTAAATTGCACGGTCTGGTTGGACCTCCATAGCCCATGGCTGCTTGAGGATGATGATGATGATGATGTTAAAGAAATTATTTCTGATTTTAACACAAGATATGATAGTGTTAAGTTAGTTTATAAACATCAAATTGATAGTGTAAAAACAGATTGTAAACAACAGTTTCAAGTTTTAGGAAATGAAAGGTTACCTTCTTCTTGTGAAAATAGTAATTTTAGTGACAACAATGTTTTTACACATATCGCTAGAAATAAAACTAAACATTCCACATTTGAAGGTTAATCATCTTGGGCAGTGTTTCATACACATTCGAAGTCATCGCTAGATCCAATGAGTAGAATTAATTCCAAAAGGCCAGATTTCTTGCAGCTTCCTTAAGAAACGCTGCTGCGGATGTGTAACGATCTGTTCCAGAAGAAAAGCAACTAGATTATCAAATACAATAACAATATAAACAATACTATATAAACAATACTATATAAACAATACTATATAAACAATACTATATGACACAATTTAGACATCGAATGCAGAAGAATGGTGAAACTTTACAAGAACTAGCCAGTGATATTGAGCACCTAGCTAGATTAGCTTAGAGTAACTGTATAACAGATTTCCAAGATATTTTCGCTCAACAGCAGTTTATCGATGCTATCGCCGACTTTTAAACTCAACAATCCCTGAGGATATTGGAAGGTGAATCTTAGAAGTCAGCTGTGGTACATGCCATGAAGCATCAGTGCTCCATAATTTCCCCCTGAAGAAACAAATGCATGGTAAAATTTGTATATGCAGAAGAAATCGCGGAAAAGAATAGTGAAATGCAAAAATTAATCAAAGCCATACTATCTCTTTTAAATAAGTTCCTCGGACTTCCACAGACCTTCAGTGATGGAACTGGGGCAACACTGGACATATTCGAGCTAATCGGAAAACCAGCGCAAACAACATGAAGGGAAAAAGCTGGCTGTTGATTGGTTGGCTCCAGGGGAAGTCGCCACGTTTCAGCACTGCATGGTGGAGACAACGGATTGGTAGCTGATGGAATCATGAATGGGTTGGGTTGTTTTACCTCTGAGCGGCACTTTTTTGCACACCATGGGCTAAATGGCCAGGTCACATGGACCCCGAAGGCTCAGAGAAGGTTGGGGGAGGAGACCTACTGGAACAGCTGTTGGGAGACAGATGGTAGCCTCCCGTCAAAGCAATCCAGCGTGTTCTTTAACGTGCACAAGGGTATGTCTCTCCCGCACACGGGACCACGGCTTAACATCCCATCCGACGGGCGGCGGGCTTTCCAAGCCCATCGGGTACCCCTACTGACCGTGGGCAGGGCGGGGAATTTTGCGGAGATAAATCTCAACGCTGACCCAGCTGGGACTCGAACCTGGGAACTACAGATTACGAGCCTGGCGCGCTACCGACTGAGCCACCCCCGCCCATCATGAATGGAGTGCCTTGCCGTATGATAGTGGATAATTTGCAAATGTGACCTTACTCAGACCTGATATAGTAAAAAATTACACCTCAACCTAACTGGTATGCTAGACAGTCCAATATAATCCTACAAAGAGTCACTGGAGATAGTGCTAAATCCATGGAAGGATAGAACTAAACATCAGAGTTGGTAGCTGTCTTGTACAGTCGCTCAAATAAGTATCCGAACGCTATTGTTGATTACAAAATTCAGAAAAAATATCTGATATGGCAAGCTTCGTGTCACGTGACAGATAGATAAATAAAATCGCTCAAAAAAGTATCCGAACAGTATGGTTGATTACAAAATTCATAAAAATTATCTGGCAACGATTTTTTTAGAAATTAGTGATCTGGCAACCTTCGTGTCACGTGACACGAAGGTTGCCAGATCACCAATTTGTAAAGAAATCGTTGCCAGATAATTTTTATGAATTTTGTAATCAACCATACTGTTCGGATACTTTTTTGAGCGATTTTATCTATCTATCTGTCACGTGACACGAAGGTTGCCATATCACTAATGACACCACTGTCATTATAATATAATACATATTTCCCATATCACTTCCTGACACCACTGTAGACGAACTTTCCGGTTCTTCGCATAAATCAGTGGTTTCTGTATAGGCATGCGACTGCTAATACCGATCCTATTGGGGGCGGGGGTGGCTCAGTCGGTAGCTCGCCAGGCTCGTAATCTGTAGTTCCCAGGTTCGAGTCCCAGCTGGGTCAGCGTTGAGATTTATCTCCGCAAAATTTCCCGCCCTGCCACGGTCAGTAAGGGACACCGATGGGCTTGGAAAGGCAGCCTTCCGTCGGATGGGACGTTAAGCCGTGGCCCGTGTGTGAGAGAGCCATACCCTGTGCACGTTAAAGAACACGCTGGATGGCCTTGACGGGAGGCTACCATCTGTATCCCAACAGCTGTTCCAGTGGGTCCTCTCCCCCAACCTTCTCTGAGCCTTCTGGGTCCATGTGACCTGGCCATTTAGCCCATGGTGTGAAAAAAAGTGCCGCTCAGAGGTAAAACAACCCAAAACAACGCCTTGCGCTGTTGGCGAAACCCGTGGCAAATTTTCTATAGTATGTGAAAAGTCCAATGAAGCTACGAATATCCTGTAGTGGAGGTAAGTCTCTTACAGCTCCTACACACATCTGCTTTCAATTTTTATACACAGCAGAGCTGACTTGTTTCGCAAAAGGTGTATCTCGGGTCTTTAATCAGTGAAAAAAAACCCATATTGTTTGTTTTAGAGGCATAAGTGTGGAGCGACGACAATCTGTAAGGAACGAGATCGCCGTCGTAGGAGGAACATGACTTCCTGTGTGCAGCAATTGACCGAGGCATTCAATGAAGATTGTCCCGATCCATATTTCAGTGAACTATGCGCACGTAATTTAATAGGATCGGTTGGGTTGTTTGGGTTGTTTTACTTCTGAGCGGCACTTTTTTTCACACCATGGGCTAAATGGCCAGGTCACATGGACCCAGAAGGCTCAGAGAAGGTTGGGGGAGGGGACTCACTGGAACAGCTGTTGGGAGACAGATGGTAGCCTCCCGTCAAGGCCATCCAGCGTGTTCTTTAACGTGCACAGGGTGGCTCTCCCACACACGGGCCACGGCTTAACGTCCCATCGGACGGACGGCTGCCTTTCCAAGCCCATCGGTGTCCCCTACTGACCGTGGGCAGGGCGGGGAATTTTGCGGAGATAAATCTCAACGCTGACCCAACTGGGACTCGAACCTGGGAACTACAGATTACGAGCCTGGCGCGCTACCGACTGAGCCACCCCCGCCCCCAGCGCAAGGCGAATACATCGTCAGATAGAGGAGTGCCAGCGGTTCAAATGAACCACCGAATGTGAAGTAGCCTTTCAACAATTGGAGCGAGCTGTTTTCCCGGGACCAGTGTTGGAATATCCACAGGATGGCAAGCAATTCATATTAGATACTGAAGCAAGTAACACAGGATTTGGTGCTATACTTTCACAACAGAAAGACGGACAAGAAAAAGTTATTGGATATTTCAGTAAAACCTTATCCAAACCAGAAAGAAATTATTGTGTTACATGAAAATAACTCTTACTTATGTTTAACCTATTTCCATCATTGGATAAAAGTGTAATTAAACAAATTTATTAAATATCAAGAAAAATGACAATCTGCAAGAGACAAATTACATAAAATCAAAAATAAATTCTCAAAATTCTTAAAGATTTCAAAAATTTTCTTTTCAAATGTTAAATGCAATGAATATTATTTTTTCAACTTGAATAAACCGTGTTATGACATTGATCAGAATGATTAAACATAACTGTATTTGCGAGGGAAAGGGCTATTTAACATTCCTCAGAAAATTGGGTAAAATTCGGCAGCATAATTGAACAAGATCCGAAAGTAAACTTCTAATACTTACTACAATATGACAATATTGTCCACAACGGATTTATACTGCTTGTATCAGTAATCACTTTATTCATATATAATATGTTATTTGTTTCAATGTATTAATAATCAGATCTGCAGTCCTTACTTTAGCAATCGAGGCTTGTTTTCAACATCATTTTTAGTTTTCAACGGGATTTTCATAAAATCCCATTCATCTTGAAGAATCAACAAACCGAAAAATGTCATACAAAACAAATTCAACACTATTCAAATATTTATTATCTTATTTTAAATAAAAAGCGGTAATGAGCGGTAAGAGCATCCATGAGTTTTGTTTTTGCTATCAAATTTTTATTGTGTTTGAAACAGTGGTTTCTATTAATTTTATCTTTTTCTGCTATCAATAATTTCAAAGTTTTTAGGATAATCATTACAATTAAAATGTATCATAATAAGGAAAAATGATTAAAGACTTCAAAATTTCAACATTAAGCTGACGTTAAGTGAATACCATATTATCTACTGAATAAGATCATTTAAATATATTTTACCAGAGTGATTTAAATGAAAGGTTCTTGAGCGCTGTACAACGAGCTGATTCCAAATGGGCTTTAAATAATTAATTTATTAATACTGATCATTTATGGTCTGTTAATAGTTGCTAGATAGTCACTGGAAGTAGAGTTATGCACCAATCCTTGTGATGATGCACAGAACCGGCCAGGCCTAGGTTTCGGTTGGGTTGTTTTACCTCTGAGCGGCACTTTTTTGCACACCATGGGCTAAATGGCCAGGTCACATGGACCCCGAATGCTCAGAGAAGGTTGGGGGAGGAGACCCACTGGAACAGCTGTTGGGAGACAGATGGTAGCCCCCCGTCAAGGCCATCCAGCGTGTTCTTTAACGTGAACAGGGTATGGCTCTCCCGCACACGGGGCCACGGCTTAACGTCCCATCCGACGGACGGCGGCCTTTCCAAGCCCATCGGTGTCCCCTATTGACCGCGGGCAGGGCGGGGAATTTTGCAGAGATAAATCTCAACGCTGTCCCAGCTGAATCTGCGAATTACAGATTACGAGCCTGGCGCGCTACCGACTGAGCCACCCCCGCCCCGGCCAGGACTAGGCAAGGCCATCTTGATATATCAGACCTGGACAGCCTTGAAGAAAAGGAGGTAAGAAAGGAGGGATTTTAAGTAAGCCTAAAGATGAAATTGTTTAATTTGCTTAAAATTTAAGTTAAAACCATTTATTTTAAAACTAGTTAAAATGAAATAATTCATTCATTAGGATTTTATTAAAATATTTGAGAATATTATAAAATTAATTACCAAATTTTTAAAATAAATAACTATCAGTTGAATTTTTAGTAATATAGATGTAATTTAAACTGCTATGTTTTTTAAAACTGTCTTCTGTTACTGCAATGTCCAGGTCTGTTGTATCGAGGTGGCCTTGCCTTGGCTTGACCCTATATTGTTAAACTATTTTCATTGATATATTTGATATAATTTTTTAGAGATATGGATGCATTTTCAGATGACAGTATATTATTATATTTAACTGATTATAATGGTCAATTCCTCTTAATGTCAGATGACAGTATAGTTACGTATAACTTTATCAATAAGATGACAATATATCATTATACTTAACTGATTTTAATGACCATTTCCTCTTAATGTCAGATGACAGTATAGTTACGTACAACTTTATCAATAAGATGACAGTATATTATTATACTTAACTGATTTTAATGGCCAATTCCTCTTAATGTCAGATGACAGTATAGTTACGTACAACTTTATCAATAAGATGACAGTATATTATTATACTTAACTGATTTTAATGACCAATTACTCTTAATGCCAGATGACAGTATAGTTACGTATAACTTATCAATCAGATGACAGTCAGATACTGTCAGACGACAGTATATTATAATAATATACGTCAGATGACAATATAGTTATGTATAACTATATCAGTCAGATACTGTCAAATGACAGTATAGTTACGTATAACAATATCAGTCAGATACTGTCAGATGACAGTATATTATAATAATATACGTCAGATAACAGTATATAATAATAATATATACGTCAGATGACAGTATATAATAATAATATATACGTCAGATGACAGTATATTATTAAACATAACTGATATATTAATGGCCAACTCTTCTAAATTTTACAAAAAAAAAAAAACAATTTTCAGAATTCACCTGGATTTTACAAAGTCGCTTAAAATTTTGCCAACTCCGATTGACTTTGAGGGGGAACCCCCCCCCCCATCAAACTCTCCCCCCCATCATTGGAGTAAAAAATACAAAAAATGCACCAATAGAGATAATTTTGTTACGTAAATTTTAGTTTACATAATAAACATTGATTGAAATAAATTGATTTTGAATTTCGATAGGACAAAATTTATACATATACTGTATAGATGTATTAATATTCATTTTGAGCTAAATCAATAATGAATATGTGAATGATTATTATGTAAATTATATTTTCATGTTTGTTTATGTCTGTACTCCGTTTCACATAAAGTATGGAGCGGCGAAATCTGGAGATCAAAGAATGCAACAGCCAATGAAGTGATGCCACATCCACATGAATTTTAGCACAAAAAACTCGCAGATGTAATTCTACCACAACAAATAGTTCTGTATTTTATTTAAGAAATTAATATTTTTTCTAATGTACATTATTTTTATGCATAGCCTAGCGAAGTGAGCAATTAAAAATACTGGTTTTTAACTAAAGTGAATAATTAAAAATGCTGTTTTTAAAACAGAAGTGAGCAACTAAAATTCTGATTTTAACTTGTGAGTAATTAAAATGCTGTTTTTAACCGAAGTGAGAAATTAAAATGCTGTTTTTAAACGAAGTGAGCAATTAAAATTATGTTTTTTATTTTTTCATTTTTTTAAAATGTCGTATAGTGAAATGTTATATAGTTAAACATATTTTTTACAACTGTATATTAGCAATTCAAAGAAATTTCCGTATTTCTCAGGTCGTTGTTGGGTTGGGTTGTTTTACCTCTGAGCGGCACTTTTTTGCACACCATGGGCTAAATGGCCAGGTCACATGGACCCCGAAGGCTCAGAGAAGGTTGGGGGAGGGGACCCACTGTAACAGCTGTTGGGAGACAGATGGTAGCCTCCAGTCAAGGCCATCCAGCGTGTTCTTTAACGTGCACAGGGTATGTCTCTCCCACACACGGGGCCACGGCTTAACGTCCCATCGGACGGACGGCGGCCTTTGCAAGCCCATCGGTGTCCCCTACTGACCGTGGGCAGGGCGGGGAATTTTGTGGAGATAAATCTCAACGCCGACCCAGCTGGGACTCGAACCTGGGAACTACAGATTACGAGCCTGGCGCGCTACCGACTGAGCCACCCCCGCCCCCAGTCGTTGTTCACTTCACCTCGCACTCTCACAGCCCGTTGCTTCGTTTCTACTCAAATTATTTCGGTTTCAACAAATTTTGGCCCCCTTTGCTTCCTCGGTCTCAAATTTCGTACGCTGAATTCCTCTGTCAGACCGCATATTCGTTAAAAAATCAGGTTAGTACGTAAATTGGGACGCGTAATGTAATAATGTCTTTGGGAATGTTACGGATCTCGCTACGGTTGGTCGCATTCGCGATCAGAATTGGAGAACGGAAGAGAAATATATTTTATCAAAATACTGATTTTTCTTATTATTGAATCTGTCGAGTTAATATTTTGAATGCACAACCTCATAGTATTCAATCTTCTGCGAAACTTCCAGGTTCTTTATGCGAAACAAAGTATAGAGGTATCAGTGGTGTCATAAATAAAAATCTAGGTGTTAATCTTCACAAAAATTAAAATTGGTTTAGATAAATAGATAATGTAGATCAGAAACTGAAATCTATTAATATATTATTAATTCTAAGATTTTTTTTTTTTAAATCGGGAATAGTGAGCATAGCAGGCCCAAATCTTGCTTTTAACCTGCTGATTACTTACTAAGTTTTTTTATTTTTATTTAGAAACTTTGAAATTATTTTGTCAAGATTCTGTACAATATTATTTACAATACTTCTTGTGTGAGTTGGAGTTGGTAAATACGTGCTAACAAGTCAAATAGGATCCTAAAATTTACTGTAAGTATAATCATGAAAAAGAATAGAATAATACGTATTGAACCAAAGTTTATGAACCACCACGCTTTACATTTAAAAAGAATTGTATGATCTTAAAAGTTTTAATCACATGCATTTTACTGATTATAATGCTATTTATCATTTTATTTATGTGAGTTTATTATAACAAAATTATGGTACTTAGAGTATTTGGAACAAAATTTAAACACAATGATATGTGCGTTGATCATAAATTCTGTAATCAATTAAATGGGCAAATAAGCATACTGAACAAATTAGAACTTTCTAAAAAAATTTTGTTTGTTTAAGTCCACAGACAAGGTACTTTAGCAGATGTACACTAATTTTAATATATTTATAGATGGCATCATCATTATCATCAGTTTGTTTTTATTGTTCATAAATAATTAAGATAAATTATAAAGTAAAATAATAATCAAAAATTAGTAATTCTAATTATTTTAAAAGTTATAATAGCCTAAAATATATAGAATTAAACCAATTTGTGATAGCATATGACTTCGTAGATATGTTTCAAGATTGTGTCAGCTTTTTTTTTCGAAAGAGTTTCTGCTGGTCTTTTAAATATGAGACAGAACTGATTTCTAACTGTTTACTGATAAGTTTCCTAAATCCTTCCTATAGAAAAAATTATTATCAATATGTTACACCAGTGTTGTCAAACATACGGTCTGCAGTTAAATTTCTTTTATATATATATATTATTAATGTGCTATTTGTTTTCTCAAACCAATAATCTACAAATACCATTTAAATTCATAGGGTTTGCTACATAAGATTTCGCTTAAATAATTTCATATAATTCTTTCTACGTTTTTTCATAACATTGGATTGGATTGTTTTACCTCTGAGCGGCACTTTTTTGCACACCATGGGCTAAATGGCCAGGTCGCAAGGACCCCGAAGGCTCAGAGAAGGTTGGGGGAGGGGACTCACTGGAACAGCTGTTGGGAGACAGATGGTAGCCTCCCGTCAAGGCCATCCAGTGTGTTCTTTAATGTTGGGTTGTTTTATCTCTGAGCGGCACTTTTTTGCACACCATGGGCTAAATGGCCAGGTCGCAAGGACCCCGAAGGCTCAGAGAAGTTTGGGGGAGGGGACTCACTGGAACAGCTGTTGGGAGACAGATGGTAGCCTCCCGTCAAGGCCATCCAGTGTATTCTTTAATGTTGGGTTGTTTTATCTCTGAGCGGCACTTTTTTGCACACCATGGGC
Organism: Ryuthela nishihirai; assembly: GCA_038380435.1. Taxonomy (NCBI): domain Eukaryota; kingdom Metazoa; phylum Arthropoda; class Arachnida; order Araneae; family Heptathelidae; genus Ryuthela; species Ryuthela nishihirai. The sequence goes on from JAWZYU010000022.1 coordinate 44,800,540, forward strand.
TAAATGGCCAGGTCACATGGACCCCGAAGGCTCAGAGAAGGTTGGGGGAGGGGACTCACTGGAACAGCTGTTGGGAGACAGATGGTAGCCTCCCGTCTAGGCCATCCAGTGTGTTCTTTAATGTTGGGTTGTTTTACCTCTGAGCGGCACTATTTTGCACACCATGGGCTAAATGGCCAGGTCTCAAGGACCCCAAAGGCTCAGAGAAGGTTGGGGGAGGGGACCCACTGGAACAGCTGTTGGGAGACAGATGATAGCCTCCCGTCAAGGCCATCCAGCGTGTTCTTTAACGTGCACAGTGTATGGCTCTCCCATACACGGGGCCAAGGCTTAACCTCCCATCCGACGGACGGTGGCCTACTCCAAACCCATCGGTGTCCCCCTACTGACCGTGGGCAGGGAATTTTGCGGAGATAAATCTCAACGCTGACACAGCTGGGACTCTAACCTGGGAACTACAGATTACGAGCCTGGCGCGCTACCGACTGAGCCACCCCCGTCCCTTTTTCATAACGAAACGAAACAATAAACGCATATTACATAATCGATTGTTTTTAAAACGGAAACCAAGAAACAATTTTCATATAAAAACACAAAAAAAAAACACAATTTTTTTGGAATATCTGGAATTTTAATTGTCATATCAATGTAAGTAGCAATTATTATTGTTGTTGTTGTTTAATAGGTAAAAATCTTGATGTTTTTCTTTTTTGTTAGTCCAATAGAATCGTAAATTAATGAAAATCGCAAAGATAAATTTAATAAATCAATTAAATAAACTTTAAGTTGGGTTGTTGTACCTCTGAGCGGCACTTTTTTGCACACCATGGGCTAAATGGCCAGGTCACATGGACCCCGAAGGCTCAGAGAAGGTTGGGGGAGGGGACTCACTGGAACAGCTGTTGGGAGACAGATGGTAGCCTCCCGTCAAGGCCATCCAGTGTGTTCTTTAATGTTGGGTTGTTTTACCTCTGAGCGGCACTTTTTTGCACACCATGGGCTAAATGGCCAGGTCACATGGACCCCGAAGGCTCAGAGAAGGTTGGGGGAGGGGACTCACTGGAACAGCTGTTGGGAGACAGATGGTAGCCTCCCGTCAAGGCCATCCAGTGTGTTCTTTAATGTTGGGTTGTTTTACCTCTGAGCGGCACTTTTTTGCACACCATGGGCTAAATGGCCAGGTTACATGGACCCCGAAGGCTCAGAGAAGATTGGGGGAGGGGACTCACTGGAACAGCTGTTGGGAGACAGATGGTAGCCTCCCGTCAAGGCCATCCAGTGTGTTCTTTAATGTTGGGTTGTTTTACCTCTGAGTGGCACTTTTTTGCACACCATGGGCTAAATGGCCAGGTCACATGGACCGCGAAGGCTCAGAGAAGGTTGGAGGAGGGACCCACTGGAACAGCTGTTGGGAGACAGATGGTAGCCTCCCGTCAATGCCATCCAGCGTGTTCTTTAACGTGCACAGGGTATGGCTCTCCCGCACACGGGACCACGGCTTAACGTCTCATCCGACGGACGGCGGCCTTTCCAAGCCCATCGGTGTCCCCTACTGACCGTGGGCAGGGCGGGGAATTTTGCGGAGATAAATCTCAACTCTGAACCAGCTGGGACACGAACCTGGGAACTACAGATTACGAGCCTGGCGCGCTACCGACTGAGCCATCCCCGCCCTAAACATTAAGTGCAACAGGATGAGAGATAAATATGGAATGATTGGTTTTTATTCGAGGTTTATATCTATGTTCAATGAGTCCTGAAGCATGGATTATTTTCTAATATATGATCAAAGGTAAAATTATTTGGGGTACACTGCTCATAATGTAACATGTAAATTAACTCAAATTAACTGCAAATGAATGGTTTGTACACAAGTGATTTTAGCTTTCAGGTAGTGTTGATATATATTTATCCCACAAATAAAGAAATAATATGACTAAATATAATTATTCTTTTACTTGTTGCTTTCGTTCAAAACTTTACGAAAAGCAACTATTTAAATAGTACATAGCATTTATAATATCCAATGTGAGCTACCGTACTTTATTAAATAAGTACTAACTATTAATTATTATATGATTTAAATTTAAACTTCAATTTTATCGTAGAGCTCTAGAGAAGTTGATTTTAAATTGGTAAAACCACTTAACAAATTGTGCAAAATAAATGTGACTACATTTCTAGGAATCAAGTTATGGTGGGAAAAACATTTCAATAAACTAAAACTCAATCATTGTAATGAAATTTGACACATAAATTCCCCCCCCCCCCGCATAAATTCATAGCACATTTGCTAACTATTGGAAGATGTGGTGATAATAATTTTAATGATCATTTTGAAAAATGTTTAATAGCTTTTGGGGTAAATAATCTTCTAAATACGTCTTGTAATGGTTTTTGGTAAATAGCAATATTTTTAAAGTAAGTCTTGAAATATTTTTTGGTAAATAGCAATACTTTCAATGTAAGTCTTGAAATATTTTTTGGTAAATCGCAATACTTTTAAAGTAAGTCTTGAAATTTTTTTTGGTAAATAGCAATAGTTTCTTCCGAAGTGACAAGTAAGAAATATCGCCACATGATTATTCAATAAATTGGTTAACAGTGCTTATTTTCAAAAGCTAAAAGCTTTTCCACCTCTTTATACATCAAATCCATTCTGAAGATGACACGATAGAACAACATGTGTGAAGATTACACACAATATATTACTCTGAAAAATTATTAGGACTTTTCCTAGTCATTTGAATAAAAAGCCACTTTCAAAACTCACTAACTTCGAAGGAAGATTTTTTGACTAAAAAAAATGCTACCGCTGTAAAGATTAGTTACACCAGTTTTCGTTGGATTTTAAAGCATTTTTATAACAAATTCTTATCACCAATATTGACGCCATAGACAATTATTAAAAAATTCGATTTCAAAATGATCTTTCTAGTATTAAAAGAATATTAATTAAAAAGACGTCAAAAGTTTGACGCGAAACGTTTATTCATTGATACCTTTTCCCAAATCGATTGGGTTGGGTTGTTTTACCTCTGAGCAGCACTTTTTTGCACACCATGGGCTAAATGGCCAGGTCACATGGACCCAAAAGGCTCAGAGAAGGTTGGGGGAGGGGACCCACTGGAACAGCTGTTGGGAGACAGATGGTAGTCTCCCGTCAAGGCCATCCAGCGTGTTCTTTAACGTGCACAGGGTATGGCTCTCACGCACACGGGGCCACGGCTTAACGTCATATCCGACGGACGGCGGCCTTTCCAAGCCCATCAGTGTCCCCTACTGACCGTGGGCAGGGCGGGGAATTTTGCGGAGATAAATCTCAACGCTGACCCAGCTGGGACTCGAACCTGGGAACTACAGATTACGAGCCTGGTGCGTTACCGACTGAGCCACCCCCGCCCCACCCAAATCGATAAGTTCAGTCCTAGTTTGCCACCGTTAACCTACTACTCCAGTCGAAATTAAATTCCGCCAAAATTTGGCCCCAACTGTATGTCCATTGTTAACATCCACAACTTTCCGCATATACTACTCACAATCTAGAACTTCAGTCACAAGGTAGGCGAGGGCAGCGCCATCAAATATTTCAGACACTTTTCGAGGGATAACTCCCGACATACCCAACAAGGCTAGAACTAAGTGGAACTACCCCACCAAATTTGGGACCGATCGCTGAAGTAACCGCGACACCACATGGAAACTGACCATTTCTGCTACTCATGACATCCTATGTGCCTTCTCATCCGGAATTATTGATAGGCTGAAATTTTATTTCAAGTTTTACCTTTTCTATGATTTAGAGCTCACTAAAGATTAAATTGCAACCTCTTTGAGAATTTAATATTTCGTTGTTTTTTGGATTGGATTGTTTTACCTCTGAACGGCACTTTTTTGCACACCATGGGCTAAATGGCCAGGCCACAAGGACCCCGAAGGTTCAGAGAAGGTTGGGGCAGGGGACCCACTGGAACAGCTGTTGGGAGACAGATGGTAGCCTACCGTCAAGGCCATCCAGCGTGTTCTTTAACGTGCACAGGGTATGACTCTTCCGCACACGAGGCCACGGCTTAACTTCCCATCCGACGGATGGTGGCCTTTTCAAGCCCATCGGTGTCCCCTACTGACCGTTGGTAGGGCGGGGAAATTTTGTGATATTTCGTTAGTACCTATTCCACACAAAAATATTTTTCAATTAATCCATTAAACAACATGCTTTTTTCCCCATCCACCCAGGTGAAGAAATAAATCGTTGCTGTCATGTCAATTCCTTGATCGTCATACTCCACCAACAAAGCATCAATTGTTTTAGCCAATGGATATCGTGTACAGTACCACATTTACAGGGTGCATTTATAGCTTTCGGCAGATTATAAAAGGTTAAATTGTTAGTTCAATACCTATCCAATCTGAAAATTGTTTTAATTTATCTCTAAAAGGAGAACAATTATCTCTTGAAACCAAACAATTGCTTTCGTCCCCTGGGCCTATGGGGGCGGGGGTGGCTCAGTCGGTAGCGCGCCAGGCTCGTAATCTGTAGTTCCCAGGTTCGAGTCCCAGCTGGGTCAGCGTTGAGATTTATCTCCGCAATAATTCCCCGCCCTGCCCACGGTCAGTAGGGGACACCGATGGGCTTGGAAAGGCCGCCGTCCGTCGGATGGAACGTTAAGCCGTGGCCCCGTGAGCGGGAGAGCCATACCTTGTGCACGTTAAAGAACATGCTGGATGGTCTTGACGGGAGGCTACCATCTGTCTCCCAACAGCTGTTCCAGTGGGTCCCCCAACCTTCTCTGAGCCTTCGGGGTCCATGTGACCTGGCCATTTAGCCCATGGTGTGCAAAAAGTGCCACTCAGAGGTAAAACAACCCAACGTTAAAGAACACGCTGGATGGCCTTGATGAGAGGCTACCATCTGTCTCCCAACAGCTGTTCCAGTGGGTCCCCTCACCCAACCTTCTCTGAGCCTTCGGGGTCCATGTGACCTGGCCATTTAGCCCATGGTGTGCAAAAAAGTGCCGCTCAGAGGTAAAACAACCCAACCCAACCCAATTCCTTACATAGCATTGCTTAATGATGACAATATTCTTTTAACAACAGAAGATACTCTAATTCTTCACGAAAACGAAGCCAATAACGGCAGTCTTAGCCGAACCCGCATGCTGCAGTTTTTAGTTTGTTTACGCATATTTCATATATGTAACTCATTATTACCGAAAATAATGAACGTTATAAGTACAAACAAAAAACTTCTGAACACATTTTTAGCATATGATATATATTGTCGAGTAATGATGATTAACAATAAAAAAATTGATTGTTTGTAAATATTGTTGTTGGGTAATGAAGATTAAGAATGAAAAATTGATTGTTTTAAAAATTGCTGTCGAGTAATGGATATTTCAAATGGAAAATTGCTTTCTGTAAAAATTGTTGTCGAGTAATGAAGATTAAGAATTAAAAATTGATTGTTTTCAAAATTTTGCCGAATAATGAAAATTAAGAATGAAAACTTGATTGTTTTTAAAAATTAATATCGGGTAATGAAGATTAATAATTAAAAAGTGATTGTTTTAGAAATTTTGTCGAGTAATAAAGATTCAGAATGAAAATTTGATTGTTTTTAAAAAATATTGTCGAGTAATAAAGATTAAGAATGAAAAACTGATTGTTTTAAAAATTTCTGTCTATTAATGGAGATTAAGAAAGGAAAATTACTTTCTGTAAAAATTGTTGTCGAGTAATGAGATTAGGAATTAAAAATTGATTGTTTTAAAAATTATTGTCGAGTAATTAATATTAAGAATGAAAAATTGATTGTTTTAAAAATTGCTGTCGAGTAGTAGAGATTAAAAATGGAAAATTGATTTCTGTAAAAAAATTGTTGTATAGTAATAAAGATTAAGATTGAAAAATTAAATTGTTGCAAAAATTTCCGACTATTGAAGATTAAGAACGATAAATTGATTGTTGTAAAATACTGCTGTCAAGTAATAACGATCACTAATTACCTTAACAGGCGTTTCTTATAGCACTACTTATATTCTCGAACCATGGTGAATTTGTATACGGTGACAATTAAGATGTTCTCTATTGTTTGCAAATATATTTCGCGTTATAGCTATTTAAACAAACTAATTTTTGTAGACAAATATGAAAAATATTTTGGAAGTGCTGAAATTATCAACAAGATCATATCAGAGCTGGGTTGGGTTGTTTTACCTCTGAACACCACTTTTTTGGCATAAATGGGTTAAATGGGATTCCGTTGGGGTAGCGGACTCACTGGAAGGTTGTTGGGTTGTTTTACCTCTGAGCGGCACTTTTTTGCACACCATGGGCTAAATGGCCAGGTTACATGGACCCCGAACGCTCAGAGAAGGTTGGGGGAGGGGACCCACTGGAACAGCTGTTGGGAGACAGATGGTAGCCTTCCGTCAAGGCCATCCAGCGTGTTCTTTAACGTGCACAGGCTATGGCTCTCCCGCACACGGGGCCACGGCTTAATGTCCCATCCGACGGACGGCGGCCTTTCCAAGCCCATCGGTGTCCCCTACTGACCGTGGGCAGGGCGAGAAATTTTGCGGAGATAAATCTCAACGCTGACCCAGCTGGGACTCGAACCTGGGAACTACAGATTACCAGCCTGGCGCGCTACCGACTGAGCCACCCCCGCCCCTGGACGGTTGTTAGGAGACAGATATTGCGTTACTTCAAACCATTCAATATGTTCTTTAACGTGTACATGGTACATGTCTCTCACAGAAGAGGAAAGGGGCTAAGTCGGTAGAGCTTGCGGATCATATTTTCCTCAGTTCCCAGATTCGAGTGCCACCTCTGCCAGGATTAAGGTTTATCCCCGCCCTGCCCTTGGTCTGTAGGGGACACCTATGGGCTTGGAAAGGGCACCGTTCGTCGGATGGGACATTAAGCCATGGTCCCATGTACCGGAAAGTGATATCCTCTGTGCTTTTAAGAACAAATGGATATACTTGATGGAAGGCTATACCATCTGTCTCCTAACAGCTGTCCACTAGGTCCTTTTCCACCAACCTTCTCTGAGACTTCGGTGCCTTGAAACATGGTCATTTAGACCATTATGTGCAAAATAAACGCTGCTCAGAGGAGAAACAACCCAACCACTTCCGCATAGGGGTCAGGATTTAATGTTCCCATCCGATAAATGGTGGCCTTTTGAAGCCCATCAATGTTTCCTAATGCCGATCGAAGGGGGGGGGGGGATTTTTCACACACATTTCCAGTGGGTACGTGACGCATAAAAGGTTAAGAACCAGTGATCTACACTATTACTTGTGGTGATAGTGATATTCAATAAAAATAATAAATATCTAATACCTTATCAAGCATCTATTTCTACCAATAATCGTTTAGTGGGGCGGGGGTGGCTCAGTCGGTAGCGCGCCAGGCTCGTAATCTGAAGTTCCCAGGTTCGAGTCTCAGCTGGGTCAGCGTTGAGATTTATCTCCGCAAAATTCCCGCCCTGCCCACGGTTAGTAGGGGACACCGATGGGCTTGGAAAGGCCGCCGTCCGTCGGATGGTACGTTAAGCCGTGGCCCCGTGTACGGGAGAGCCATACCCTGTGTACGTTAAAGAACACACTGGATGGCCTTCACGGGAGGCTACCATCTGTCTCCCAACAGCTGTTCCAATGGGTCTCGTCCTCCAACCTTCTCTGAATCTTCGGGGTCCATGTGACCTGGCCATTTAGCCCATGGTGTGCAAAAAAGTGCCGCTCAGAGGTAAAACAACCCAACCCTTATCAAGCAGCTGCTTGCGACAGAGGTCTGACAGGATACGCCATAGAGAAGATCTGTGAGGATGGCGAGACCTGTGTTATATCAAAGATTCAATAATCGAATTTGAAGTAGACTTTCGTAATCGAATCCTGACAGCAGATGACTCGGCTGCAGTTCATTCGCCAACACTAACCACGATTCGTCAATTAATGGTGACATGCTTTTAACAGACTAGTCCAGGATCAGGGCTCTATGCGGTGAGATTTAACGATATTATCCATTCACACGAATAAATCATTAATTGCTTCTGTATATAGTTACAGGTAATGTTCCAAAATGTCATGCAACTATTTGTGAATCATTCTGATCAGGAACGTTTAATACGGAGACCTACGAACAAACCGAGATATCTCATAGGAGGCTGGATAGTACAATAACAGAAGATTTAAAATTCTCATATAACGCTCTTTTATTAATAATATTTATAAATATTAAACTGGTAGCTTTTTATGTTTCAATTATTAATTAATATTTTAATAACTAATAAATCACAATTTTCATTTTATTTAAAATAGATAGATTTATTTAAATTCTAAATAAACTAAATCACTTAAATTTTCATGCATGTTTAATTTCCTTTCTCTCCTTTGTCTTTTAGTTCATTGGCAGTCTGGGCTTTTGCATAGCTAAGCGGCTCTGTTTAGTACCACCCCCAATTTTTTATGTGGTAGAGACCACAGTTTTCATATAACAAATATTTAAAAAACTTAAGGATAAATTTAAGTTAAAGATAAACTTTAATAAAAAAAAAAACTTAAGGATGTCACGCGACAACTCCCCTGCGATTTTGTAAGACTCAATTTAAGCATAATAACTGTTATTTTTCCTTCAGTTAATATGCCATATAAAACTTTCACACATTTTTTTATTTGATTCGCACGTGGTGTCATCCAGGGAAGTGCGAAGGGGGGTTGCTCCCCCCCCTTCCCGAAATCATGTCGTCTTATGCGAAATCTCAAACTTGTCTCCTGCTTTGAAATCCAAAATAGCTGTAAAATATCATTCCATAAAAATATATCATTTTAACTTATCCTGTTCGGTGGATTGGATTGTTTTACCTCTGAGCGGCACTTTTTTGTACACCATGGGCTAAATGGCCGGGCCACAAGGACCCCGAAGGCTCAGAGAAGGTTGGGAGAGGGGACCCACTGGAACAGCTGTTGAGAGACAGATGGTAGCCTCCCGTCAAGACCAATCAGCGTGTTCTTTAACGTGCACAGGGTATGGCTCTCCCGCACACGGGGCCACGGCTTAACGTCCCATCCCACGGACGGCGGCCTTTTCAAGCCCATCGGTGTACCCTACTGACCGTGGGCAGGGCGGGGAATTTTTCGGAGATAAATCTCAACGCTGAAACAGCTGGGACCCGAACCTGGGAACTACAGATTACGAGCCTGGCGCGCTACCGACTGAGCCACCCCCGCCCCTCCCTGTTCGGTGGAATATTTTAGTAATTTGAAAACCCTACTCAAGTCTTATTGTCAGACAATCTCGAAACCACCCCGGAATTGAATTCTCGCCCTTACCCAAAACATAACTTTCTGATTTCCTCTCCCATCCGAAACAAAATTCTGTGTACATGCCTGGCGCCATCTATGTCGAGAAATGGATAACTAAGTTGCCTCGTATGATGGAATTTAAATATTTGTCCCTCACGCTCATGGCGTTAAATCAATAATTCAGTAAAACACCAAAGGCAGACATGCTACAATTGATGATGTAGTAGTTAGCATACTGGCAGGCTACCAGGAGATGTGGGTTCGAATACCACTCACAAAAATTATTTTTTCATCTTATTTTTTCATGGGTTGCGTTGTTTTACCTCTGAACGGCACTTTTTTTGCACACCATGGGTTAAATGGCCAGGTCACATGGACCCCGATGGCTCAGGGAAGGTTGGGGGAGGGGACCCGCTGGAACAGCTGTTGGGAGACAGATGATAGCCTCCCGTCAAGGCCATCCAGCGTGTTCTTTAACGTGCACAGGGAATGGCTCTCCCGCACACAGTGCCATGGCTTAACGTCCCATCCAACGTAAGGCGTCCTTTCCAAGCCCATCAGTGTCCCCTACTGACTGTGGGCAGGGCATAGAGTTTTTCAGACATAAATCTCAATGCTGACCCAGTCGCGACTCGAACTTGGGAACTACAGATTACGAGCCTGGCGTGCTACCGAATGAGCCTCCCCCCCCCCCCCCGCCCCTGTTTTTTCATGAGTTTCATGTCTACAGGACATGTTCAGTGATACTTTACGGCTGAATTGTTTTTTATCTTTTAAAATGCCAGCGTTGAGTTTCCTATAGTCAATAGGGGATACTGATGGGCTTGGAAAATCCGTCGTCCGTTGGATGGTACGTTAAGCGTGGTTCCCTGTGCTACAGAGCTATACCTTCTGAACGTTAAACAACATGCTGGATGAACTTAACGGGAGGCTACCATATGTCTCCGAACAACAGCTGTTCAATGGGTGACCTCCCCAAACCTTCTCTGAGTCCTCGGTGTCCTTGTGATCTGGCCATTTAGCCCATTGTGTACAAAAATGCCGCTCAGAGGCAAAAAACAAACAAAACAGAATCCATTTTTGTATTAGTAAGAAAATAGTTCGAGCCCTTTGGGTTCATATAAATGTGTGTTTGGGTTGTTTTACATGAGCGGCACTTTTTTTGCACAGAATTGTCTAAATGGCCAGGTCGCAAGAACCCCGAAGGCTCAATGAAGGTTGGGGGAGAGGACTCACTGAAGGTTGGGAAAGGGAAACATCTATTAAAATATTTTAAAATGTGATATCCATTTTCTTTGGGACACATGTTTTTTGGGGGGAGGGCATTTCCCTTCTTCTGATTGGGTCTGTGCACGTCTGCCTTGTTACACAAGGCCTGATCACCCATTGAGCAAAAGAAGGAGAAAAAATTCCACCTCAAGCAGCAGCTTGTCAGAGAAGCCTGTCAGTTTAATACGTCATGTAGGAGATCTGTTAGGATGTCGGGACCTCAACAGAAAGACAACACAAACATCCATGCCTTAGGTTGGTCTCGAATCCAGGTCCATTCCATCAGTAGCCAAACACGCTAATCACTTGGCCAAAGGGATGAGTTGGGTTGTTTTACCTCTGAGCGGCACTTTTTTGCACACCATGGGATAAATGGCCAGGTCACACGGACCCCGAAGGCTCAGAGAAGGTTGGGGGAGGGGACCCACTGGAACAGCTGTTGGGAGACAGATGGTAGCCTCCCGTCAAGGCCATCCAGCGTGTTCTTTAACGTGCACAGGGTACGGCTCTCCCGCACACGGGGCCACGGCTTAACGTCCCATCCGACGGACGGCGGCCTTTCCAAGGGTTTTCGGTGTCCCCTACTGACCGTGGGCAGGGCGGGGAATTTTGCGGAGATAAATCACAACGCTGACCCAGCTGGGACTCGAACCTGGGAACTACAGATTACGAGCCTGGCGCGCTACCGACTAAGCCACCCCCGCCCCCGCCCCCCAAAGGGATGGCTTAAAGCAGAGAATAAAGGAGAGAAATTAAATATGCAACAAATAAATTAACTATTTAATATGGCTGAACTTTAACTCAGATCTATTTATTTTTAAATAAAATAAAATAAATTGATCTATTAATTAAGACTGTATTAAAACGTATGAGATTTTATTATTATAAATTGTTTAAAGGAACGTTGAACTAAGGGGAAATCTTGCACTCAAGCAATTGTCCCTTTTTTCGATCTGGAAGACAGGAATGAAAAGCCCCAAATTTCCAGTGGTGTAGAAGTTTTTTACTGACTAATGCTGACCGTAGGGTGAATACGGTGTGGCATGGTGTGACGACAAACTTACCCTTAACCCCAGCGACATGGGTTGTATTCAGTTGTTTTATCTTTGTACGGCACTTTTTGTCACACAATTAGCTAAATGGCCAGGTCACAAGGACTCCGAAGGCTCAGAGAAGGTTGAGGGGCACCCGCTGGACAACTGTTTAGAGACTAATGGTAGCCTCCCATCAAGGCCATCCAGCGTGTTCTTTAACTTCTACAGGTTATGGAGGACGAGGGTGGCTCAGTCGGTAGCACGCCAGGCTCGTTGGGTTGGGTTGTTTTACCTCTGAGCGGTACTTTTTTGCACACCATGGGCTAAATGACCGGGTCACATGGAACCCGAAGGCTCAGAGAAGGTTGGGGGAGGGGACCCACTGGAACAGCTGTTGGGAGACAGATGGTAGCCTCCCGTCAAGGCCATCCAGCGTGTTCTTTAACGTGCACAGGGTATGGCTGTCCCACACACGGGGCCACGGCTTAACGTCCCATCCGACCGACGGCGGCCTTTCCAAGCCCATCGGTGTCCCCTACTGACCGTGGGCAGTGCGGGGAATTTTGCGGAGCTAAATCTCAATGCTGACGCAGCTGGTAAACTGACCGACTGAGCAACCTCCGCCCCAGTGATAGGGACAAATGATCATCTAATATATATAGACGATTCTGAGGGATTGACAGCTGACTTATTGACAGACAGAGGATCAGGCTAATTCTACCTATGATGCAGAAATGGCAAGGGGCGGGGGTGACTCAGTCGGTAGCGCGCCAGGTTCGTAATCTGTAGTTCCCAGGTTCGAGTCCCAGCTGGGTCAGCGTTGAGATTTATCTCCGCAAAATTACCCGCCCTGCCCACGGTCAGTAGGGGACACCGATGGGTTTGGAAAGGCCGCCGTCCGTCGGATGGGACGTTAAGCCGTGGCTCCGTGTGCGGGAGAGACATACCCTGTGCACGTTAAAGAACACGTTGGATGGTCTTGACGGGAGGCTACCATCTGTCTCCCAACAGCTGTTCCAGTGGGTCCCCTCCCCCAACCTTCTCTGAGCCTTCGGGGTCCTTGTGGCCTGGCCATTTAGCCTATGGTGTGCAAAAAAAGTGCCGCTCAGAGGTAAAACAATCCAATCTACAGGTTATGGCTCTCCAGCGACGAATGGATTAAAATCTAATCCAAGAGACCATGGTCTTTCCAGTCCTATTTGTATCTCCTAGTGACGGAGGTCAGGGCTACGGGTTTTGCGGAGGTAAATCTCAACGCCGTCCCAGCTGGGATACGAATGCGCAATTCTCAGTTTGTTGGGGGGAGGAGGCTCAGTCGGTAGAGGGCCAGTCTATCGACTGAGCTTCCCCCCCCCCCCCCCCTCACAACAACCACCCTGATTCTAAAATAAACATCTTTATTATTTTAAAGGAAAATGGAGAAGTTCTTTCTCGGTTAAATTACTACCAATAAAATATATCCATCCGTCCATTTACACGGTATGCAGGTATCGGGATTGGGTTGGGTTGTTTTTACCTCTGAGCGGCACTTTTTTGCACACCATGGGCTAAATGGCCAGGTCACATGGACCCCGAAGGCTCAGAGAAGGTTGGGGGAGGGGACCCACTGGAACAGCTGTTGGGAGACAGATGGTAGCCTCCCGTCAAGGCCATCCAGCGTGTTCTTTAACGTGCACAGGGTATGGCTCTCCCGCACACGGGGCCACGGCTTAACGTCCCATCCGACGGACGGCGGCCTTTCCAAGCCCATCGGTGTCCCCCTACTGACCGTGGGCAGGGCGGGGAATTAGGTATCGGGAAAACACCGTATAAGTCGTAATCGTAAAATCGAGACCAACAACTTATGGGGAAAAAAAAGGGAGAGACATTCCGAAAAAATCTTTATTATTAATAAATTGTTCATTAGAAAAATAATTTATACATATTTTTCTTTAAATTTCAGGTCAGCAGTAATAATAGACGTTAATGTAATATTATTTTGTATTTTATTTGCATTAATTCAAATAAACTCAGATTAATATCTCATAGATTTTTTTGAGGTCCCAAAAAGGATAGTTATTGTTAATATTATTAAGCATTTAGGCCGATACTGTTTTATTTTGCAAGCTCCGTATTTATGTAATATTTTATGGAGCAGCGTACTTACGAATCAACAGTATTTAGCCCAGGCGTGTTCAACCCGCGGCCCTGGACAGCTAGTAATGCGGTCCACAAAATCATAAAGTTTACGTGTTTACGACATACGCTTTCAACTTGATTATGTGATTTTCAGCAGGTTTTTGATATCACACTAGTTTCATGTTGCCCTTTTTTAATTTTATAATAAAAAATAAGAAAATAAATGAAATTTTATTATTTATATACATTAACTATATTATATATTTTATGTGCGGCCCAAAACAATTCATCTTCACTCAATGTGTGGCCCAAGGAAGTCAAATCTTCACTCAATGTGGCCCAGGGAAGTCAAAAGGTTGGACACGACTGATTTAGCCTATTTATTAGTCTACAAAGTTGAACTTGTTGCTGAAACACAGATAAACAATATTTTAACTAGCCTGAAAGATTTCAGTCTAGAAAAGTCAGATCTCGTTGCCAATTTATAACAGGTTTTATTTCAATAAAATGTCGCGAGACAGATTGTATTATAATGGCGAAAAATGAAACTGTAGCAAAAGTATATAATACATATTGTTATAGGAAATTACTATTGTCTACATATTATTGAAAATAAATATTAGCAGGAAGAATATAGTATATAAAAAATAAATAAATAAATACCCCCTAAAGCAGCTGCTTGCCACAGAGGTCTGAAAGGAGCCTGTACGTTTACATGCCACAGTTGAAGATCTGAGAGGATGGCAGGACCTCAGTTGAGAAACAACACGAACATCCATGCCCTACCCTGGTTCGAACCCAGGTCCCTTAGATCAGTACAGTAGAAAAAATCTCCTTTAGAGGAAATTACTGTGAGCTATTTATTCTTGAAAATAAATATTACTAGAAAGAATATAGTAAATATCATTAGAAAAAATCTCCCTTATAGGAAATTACTGTGAGCTATTTATAATTGAAAATAAATATCATTAGAAAGAATATAGTAAATATTAGTAGGAAAAAATCTCCCTTATCGGAAATTACACTTAGCTATTTATTCTTGAAAATAAATATCACTAGAAAGAATATGGTAAATATCAGTAGAAAAAATCTGCCTTATATGAAATTATTGTTAGCTATTTATTCTTGAAAATAAATATCACTAGAAAGAATATAGTAAATAGTAGAAAAAATCTCCCTTATAGGAAATTACAGTTAGCTATTTATTCTTAAAAATAATATCACTAGAAAGAATATAGTAAATATCAGTAGAAAAAATCTCCCTTATAGGAAATTACTGTGAGCTATTTATTCTTGAAAATAAATATTACTAGAAGGAATATAATAAATATCAGTAGAAGAATTTCCCTTGAGTTTTTAACACTGCCACTATGTAATATGTATTAATTCGATCCCTATATGATCTCGAATGCGACACCGGAAACGAAAATTTCTCTCGTTTCTGAGTACTACTACCAGAAATATCCGGATTCCTTCATTTTTAGCCCTCCAGTACTGGCATATCGGGATTTGACCTTTGAACCTGAACGACCCATCGCATCCAAATTTAGCATAATTTCTGAGCTCCACCACTAAAAATATCCCTAGGAAACAGTAATTAGCCCTCTACCACTGGTAGATCTTATCGGATCATTGACTTGAAGGACGCATCTCATCCAAAATTTCAGATTTCCGATATCTACGATAGAAAATACCCCCCAGAAACCAATTTTTGGCTCTCTAGCATCATTAGATTTAATTTTTGACTTTGACCTCGGAGAACCCTCCCGAATCCGAAATTTCATACCGTTTCCTTCATCTACACCCCGATATCCTCTCAGACACTAATCGTCACGTTTTTACCATTCGTACGGGGCGGGGGTGGCTCAGTCGGTAGCGCGTCAGGCTCGTAATCTGTAGTTCCCAGGTTCGAGTCCCAGCTGGGTCAGGGTTGAGATTTATCTCCGCAAAATTCCCCGCCCTGCCCACGGTCAGTAGGGGACACCGATGGGTTTGGAAAGGCCGTCGTCCGTCGGATGGGACGTTAAGCCGTAGCTCTGTGTGCGAGAGAGACATTGTGTGCGGTTATATTCATATAGCTTTCAGCAACAACTTATGTGAAATGTCTTTCCTTTTCAGTGATATGTCGTGTAGACATGGAACATATGAAATAACAAGTTGAAAATAACTGGTTTTGTCGTGATTACCAGAGAATTATTGATATAATGCCATGAGCGTGAGTGAAAAATATTAAATTCCACCTCTAAGAGACAATATAGTTGTCCACTTCCCGATAGATGGCGCCACCGTATGAATCAAACGAGAAATCTATGAAAATTTATATGTCACACAAGCTGAAGAAGAAAACGTTAGACTTGATGGTGTAATGGTTAACATATCTGGCCTCAACTAGGAGATGTGGGTTCGAATTCCACTCACCAGCTGTCTTTTCTTTACTCGGGACTTCTATCAAAATCCCAATTACCTTGATGTCACCAACATAGTTTCGAAATATTCTGCACAGAAAGCACAACATAATTTATTATATTGAAATTAAATTAAAAATTTAGTGGTGGATTGAATTTTCACTAAATTAATAGCATCTTCATTAAAAATTTTAATATCGTGAAATATATAATACTACTCATATTAATTTGTTTTGAATATAAAATGTAACTAGTTACATTTTTAAAATAAATACTTCATAATATCATTTCACTGACAAATCATTTTAAAATATTTTAAGTGAAAGATATACACTGAGATGCCAGTTTATTAGGCACATACCCCTCGCCACATAAATGGTTCATTCCCACACATAATAAGTCACATGACCGGGCAGATTTGAAAAACTCGTTTTTTAATTAATATTTATTATTTGAATCTCTAATATTTATTATTTGAATTTATTATTATATCAAATTAATTATTTGAAAAACTCGTTTTTTAATTGAATTGGTATTAATATTTATTATTTGAATCTCTAATATTTATTATTATATCAAATTAATAATTTGAAAAACTCGTTTTTTAATTGAATTGAATTGGTAACTAAGTTAGTCAAATAGCTAACAATAATTTAATATAAGGCAGATTTTTTCTACTGATATTTACCATATTTTTCTAGCGATATTTATTTTCAAGAATAAATAGCTAACTGTAATTTCCGATAAGGGAGATTTTTTCCTACTAATATTTACTATATTCTTTCTAATGATATTTATTTTCAAGAATAAATAGCTTACAGTAATTTCCTATAATATATAATTGAATTGGTACTACTGAAATGTTATAATTCTCATTTTTCGAATCATTAGGTACTTTTAATATATATCGTTAATAAATAAAATAAATAAATGCCCCCTCAAGCAGCTGCTTGCCACAGAGGTCTGACAGGAGCCTGTCAGTTTATATGCCATAGTAGAAGGTCTGAGAGGATGGCAGGACCTCAGCAGAAAAACAACACACACATCCATGCCTTACCCGGGGCTCGAACCCAGGTCCCTTAGATACCCAGGTCCCTTAGATCAGTAGCCAAGTGCGCTAACCACTCGGCCATTGGAGAGATCACTAAACATGGAAATCGCGAAACTGTTAATGAATATTCCAAGTGACCTATTCGATAGCATTAGGTTGGTGCAGATGAAATGTCCACTTTCAGCAGGTGGACATGTTCGACTCCTCCAGTGGATTGGTATCATCCAGCAACATCCAGTCTGGAGTATGCGTTATGTGCCTCATTTCGTGACGAGGTTCAACCACGAATGAACAGGCTTCGATCAAAGTGGACCACGGAGATAGAACCCAGTAGCGTGTCATTTTTTTGTATGAGTTCAAAGTTCAAGATTTCGTTTGCATAGCTGCCCGAAACATTAATGCGGCATTTATGTAGAGTACTGCGAATGGTTGGCAAAATTTCGAGCAGGAGAAATTTACCTTGAAAATGAGCCTCGTGACTGTCCACCAGTAGCTGCAACAGATGATTCTCCGCCCTGCCCACGGTCAGTAGGGGACACCGATGGGCTTGGAAAGGCCACCGTCCGTCGGATGGGATGTTAAGCCGTGGCATCGTGTGCGGGAGAGCCATACCCTGTGCACGTTAAAGAACACGCTGGATGGCCATGACGGGAGGCTACCATCTGTCTCCCAACAGCTGTTCCAGTGGGTCGCCTCCCCCAACCTTCTCTGAGCCTTCGGGGTCCATGTGACCTGGCCATTTAGCCCATGGTGTGCAAAAAAGTGCCTCTCAGAGGTAAAACAATCCAACCCAACCGCAACAGATGAGGAGGTAAAGAATATCGTGCAAGCTGACCCACGGCAAAATGTCCGTGGGTTGGGTTGTTTTACCTCTGAGCGGCACTTTTTTGCACACCATGGGCTAAATGGCCATGTCACATGGACCCCGAAGGCTCAGAGAAGGTTAGGGGAGGGGACCCACTGGAACAGCTGTTGGGAGACAGATGGTAGCATCCCGTCAAGGCCATCCAGAATGTTCTTTAACGTGCACAGGGTATGGCTCTCCCGCACACGGAGCCACGGCTTAACGTCCCATCCGACGGACGGCGGCTTTTTCAAGTCCATCGGTGTGCCCTACTGACCGTGGGCAGGGCGGGGAAATTTTGCGGAGATAAATCTCAACGCTGACCCAGCTGGGACTCGAACCAAAGTGTCCGTGAGATCGCAGAGTAGGTCTATGTGCATCAGTCGGCGGTTGGTCCAGGGCCTGGTGGCCGTGGGGAAGGCGAAAAAGCTGTATGTCTAGGTGATACTCGAATTGATAACAGCCAACAGGAAACGCCATCTGGAGGTCTCCCTTTCCTTCATTGTCTGGAATAAGCGGGACGGACCGGGGGCGGGGGTAGCTCAGTCGGTAGCTCGCCAGGCTCGTAATCTGTAGTTACCAGGTTCGAGTCCCAGCTGGGTCAGCGTTGATATTTATTTTCGCAAAATTCCCCGCCCTGCCTACGGTCAGTAGGGGACACCGATGGGCTTGGAAAGACTGCCGTCCGTCGGATGGGACGTTAAGCCGTGGCCCCGTGTGAGGGAGAGCCATACCCTGTGCACGTTAAAGAACACGCTGGATGGCCTTGACGGGAGGCTACCATCTGTCTCCCAACAGCTGTTCAGGTGGGTCCCCTCCCCCAACCTTCTCTGAGCCTTCGGGGTCCATGTGACCTGGACATTTAGCCCATGGTGTGCAAAAAAGTGCCGCTCAGAGGTGAAACAACCCAACAACCCAACCCTTCTTTGTAGATTTCGTGCCTCTCTTTCAAACACTTCAGGTATTGCACTTTAACATTATTTCCTCGCATTTATTGTTAAGATCATGGCGACTAAAAACAAGATGGCAACCTCGCTAAAGAATGCAGCTCTCGCTAGCAAAACATCAAGCTCGGCAGTGCGTAGAAGCGCCCTCCAAAGTCCCCCAATGCCCTTAGCGCTGGTTTGTTGCTTTCGGACGACGATGGGGTGGGGGTGGCTCAGTCGGTAGCGCGCCAGCTCGTAATCTGTAGTTCCCAGGTTCGAGTCCCAGCTGGGTCAGCGTTGAGATTTATCTCCGCAAAATTCTCCGCCCTGCCCACGGTCAATAGGGGACACCGATGGGCTTGAAAAGGCCGCCGTCCGTCGTATGGGACGTTAAGCCGTGACCCGTGTGCGGAAGAGACATACCCCGTGCATGTTAAAGAACACGCTGGATGGCCTTGACGGGAGGCTACCATTTGTCTCCCAACAGCTGTTTCAGTGGGTCCCCTCCCCCAACCTTCTCTGAGCCTTCGGGGTCCATGTGACCTGGCCATTTAGCCCATGGTATGCAAAAAAGTGCCGCTCAGAGGTAAAACAACCCAACCCAACCCAATCGGATGACGATCTGTTGGCGTCAGTAGCAGATGGTCAGTTTCAGAGAAAGATGCAGTAATAAATGAACTACGTTCTGAGATTTCTTCAAAGTGCAGTGAACTTCAACAGTATCTACGCAGAAACTCTGTCAGCATATTGGGAGTAAAAGAAGTAGATACGGTTGGGTTGGGTTGTTTTACCTCTGAGCGGCACTTTTTTTCACACCATGGGCTAAATGGCCAGGTCACATGGACCCCGAAGGTTGGGGGAGGGGGCCCACTGGAACAGCTGTTGGGAGACAGATGGTAGCCTCCCGTCAAGGCCATCCAGCGTGTTCTTTAACATGCATAGGGTATGGCTCTCCCACACACGGGGGCCACTGCTTAACGTCCCATCCGACGGACGGCGGCCTTTCCAAGCCCATCGGTGTCCCCTACTGACCGTAGGCAGGGTGGGGAATTTTGCGGAGATAAATCTCAACGCTGATCTAGCTGGGACCCGAACCGGGGAACTACAGATTACGAGCCTGGCGCGCTACCCACTGAGCAACCCCCGCCCTAAAGTAGATACGCCTACCGATGATCTTGCCATTAAAATTTTAATGAAAAATTAAACATTGACATTTCCGTAAATGACATTGACCGCAGTAATCGAGTGGGAATTGATCGGAACAGAAAGTCCCAACCCATCATTGTAAGATTCTGTTCATATCGGAAAAGAAAGGCTGTGTTCCGTGCTAAAAGTAAATTTTAAGGCAGTACAATCACTATTTATTAAGATCTAATTTCAGATAGATTAAAGTGCTTCTTTCGGTTATTGAGAAATTTGATCAGTGCAATGTTTGTACTCAAGATGGATCAATAGTTGTAAAAATGAAAAACGGTAACAAGCGCTTTATTAAATCAAAGAACGAGTTGGGTTGTTTTACCTCTGAGCGGCACTTTTTTGCACACCATGGGCTAAATGGCCAGGCCACATGGACTCCGAAGGCTCAGAGAAGGTTGGGGGAGGGGACCCACTGGAACAGCTGTTGGGAGACAGATGGTAGTCTCCCGTCAAGGCCATCCAGCGTGTTCTTTAACGTGCACAGGGTATGTCTCTCCCGCACACGGGACCACGGCTTAACGTCCCATCCGATGGACGGCGGCCTTTTCAAGCCCATCGGTGTCCCCTACTGACCGTGGGCAAGGCGGGGAATTTTGCGGAGATAAATCTCAACGCTGACCCAGCTGGGACTCGAACATGGGAACTACAGATTACGAGCCTGGCGCGCTACCGACTGAGCCACCCCCGCTCCCAAAGAACGAGTTAAATGAACTTTAAAATTAGTTAAAAAAATTTCTTTGCGTACTTGCATATTTATATCTATTTTTACCCATGTTTATATATATATTGTGATCTGTAACGCACTTTACGCAATTCTGTCTCTCTCAACTTCTATTGTTGCTAAACTGCACATATTTTGTCGTTTTTAAAGTAAAAACTCTCCTGATACGAGTACTATGACGCGTTTATCATAAATTCATTATAACAGGTTCATCTGTCGTAAAAATATTTTTGTATTTTTGTGCTATCCTGAATATATCTTTTTAATTTCACAAATGTACTCGGGAATGAAGCTACTTGAACGTTTAAATTAATATCCAAAATTACCTGTACCTTGGCTTTACTGTAATCTCCTGCATGGAATAAATTATTATTATTATTTTTCCCCTGATCTTGCCCCCACGGATTATCCTCTTCTGGTACAGTCGCTCAAAAAAGTATCCGAACATATGGTTTATTACAGAATTCAGAAAAAACATCTGGCAACGATTTTTTTAGAAATTAGTGAACCGACAACCTTCGTGTCACGTGACACGAAAGTTGCCAGATCACTAATTATAGTGTTCGGATACACTATGGTACTTAACCATAGTGTTGGGATACTTTTTTGAGCGACTGTACATGGACCGTTTCCTGGCGGAGAAGACCTTCCCAAACGACCGAGACCTTTGCCTCATAGACTACAAAGTTTCATCACTGTGGGAACCACGGCCGTACACCAATGGCAGAAATGTGTCGATGACAGGGGGGGGGGGTGCACTTTTATTAGGCAGGTAACTGCCTCCCATTTTTATGAGGGTTTGCAGCTGGCATTCTCATTTCGGACATTTCATCTGCACGAACCCAACAGAATGTCAAGAGATATTCAACTGACAGCAACAATCCTCCCTTTTTTAAAAGTGAAGCCATCAACTCATAATAAAAGGGTGAATTGTATGCATTTCATTATTATTTGCTGAATTTGGTTTTTACCAGGGAACCGCACATGCTACCGATCATGGAATCACTGCCTTTTGTAAGTTGTACAGTCGCTCAAAAAAGTATCCGAACACTATGGTTGATTGCAGAATTCAGAAAAAATATCTGGCAACATTTTTTTTTAGAAATTAGTGATCTGGCAACCTTCGTGTCACGTGACACGAAGGTTGCCAGATGACTAATTTCTAAAAAAAATGTTGCCAGATATTTTTTCTGAATTCTGCAATCAACCATAGTGTTCGGATACTTTTTTGAGCGACTGTACTTGCTCGGCTCCGTTAGGTCACTCGTTTTTAACACACTCTTTTCTTCTTAAGGCAGACGACGAACCTAAGTGCGAGTTTTGTGACAACATTTTAACTATTAAACACATTTTAATTCACTGTCCAGCTTTTAACCTTGACCGTCGAATGTATTTTACCTTTCACAATTTTAGGCCGAGCCTCTTAACTCGGCCATATTTTATCTGATAACTCTTTTTTAACATCTGTCTTTGACGTTTTATGTTTTACAGGTTATTTCAACAGATTGTAATTTTATGGATTTGTCTGTTACATCCTATACAACCCGGGTATTTTACACCTGGGTTGCTTTTACCATTTATATCTTTCTATTCTTGACTTTACGCCTATTTATTTGTTTTCTCCTTTCTTGTCTTGAATTTTAATTTTTTGGTTGTGGGTCTGCTTCTTTTACCCTTTTATTCATCTTGTTTGACGCATTTTGGCTCAGCTGCCAATGCGCCATTAAATGGGGCGGGGGTGGCTCAGTCGGTAGCGCGCCAGGCTTAATCTGTAGTTCCCAGGTTCGAGTCCCAGCTGGGTCAGCGTTGAGATTTATCTCCGCAAAATTCCACGCCCTGCCCACGGTCAGTAGGGGACACCGATGGGCTTGGAAAGGCCGCCGTCCGTCGGATGGGACGTTAAGCCGTGGCCCCGTGTGCGGGTATGGGAGCCATACCCTGTGCACGTTAAAGAACACGCTGGATGGCCTTGACGGGAGGCTACCATCTGTCTCCCAACAGCTGTTCCAGCGGGTCCCATCCCACAACCTTCTCTGAGCCTTCGGGGTCCTTGTGACCTGGCCATTTAGCCCATGGTTTGCAAAAAAGTGCCGCTCAGAGGTAAAACAACCCAACAACCCAAAATGCGCCATTAAACCCTAAACAACCGACAACCAACCAACCACTGCCACCGCACCGAACGCCTACTTTGCAAACAAACTAACGACCATATCTGAGATAAAGTTGACTCTGGTAAGTATGACCAATTTTTCAACAGATGATTTTCAATTGCTTTTAAAACTGACATTAAAGTTAGTTAAATTAATCACCAATATTTAAAATCAAACTTGGAAAAAAAGGCGGCAAATATTAAAGTTCTCTCCGGGTAGCAAAATAGTTAACGCCGGGATTCGTTTTTACACCTATAATCTAAAATGATAACATTTACACCTATAGTCTAGAAATGGAATTCCATTTCTGAAGGAAAGAAAGAAGCTTCTTTCGAATTTTAAAATTTGAGAGCAGATATTTTAGAAAAATTAATGTTAGTGCTAGAAACGATCAAAATATTGGGTTATGAAAAGAGTAGGCGCCTTCTAATATAATTACAATTTTTTTTATTTTAATAGGTGTTACCAATTTATATGCTAATATATTTTTGAGAACATAATTATATTATATATCTCTGAAAGAAACAGTTTTTTTTCTTTTTGAAATGCTTGAATTTGCCACGATCGGATTCGCTAAAAATCCGTCAGGCGGCGCCACTTACGCCTAGATGAATCTTCACTTCTTCTCCTTAATACATTCTTTGTGTAAGGTATTTACGCCTAGATACCCATTCAATTAAAATATTGCATTCTTTAATGGTGTCCTAGATATTGGGTCTCGAAATCATCCCATTATTTTCCTAGATATTGGTTCTTCAAACCTCCACCATTAATTTCCCTAAATATTGGTTCTCGAAAACACATCAATTTTTCCCTAGATATTGGCTCTCGAAAATTCGCGATTATTTTCCTACATATTGGTTCTCGAAAGTCCACCATTATTTATATTAGCGTTGTCCAACTAGGGCGGGGGTGGCTCAGTCGGTAGTGCGCCAGGCTCGTAATCTGTAGTTCCCAGGTTGGAGTCTCAGCTGGGTCAGCGTTGAGATTTATCTACGCAAAATTCCCCGCCCTGTCCAAGGTCAGTAGGGGACACCGATGGACTTGGAAAGGCCGCCGTCCGTCGGATGGGACGTTAAGCCGTGGCTCCGTGTGCGGGAGAGACATACTCTGTGCACGTTAAAGAACACGCTGGATGGCCTTGTTGGGAGGCTACCATCTGTCTCCCAACAGCTGTTCCAGTGGGTCCCCTCCCCCAACCTTCTCTGAGCCTTCGGGGTCCATGTGACCTGGCCATTTAGCCCATGGTGTGCAAAAAAGTGCCGCTCAGAGGTAAAAAACAACAACAGCGGCCCGCGGGCCGCGTACGACCCACACAAGAATTTTTGTGGCCCGCGAACAAAATCAAGTTTTTATTTGAAATTTTAAATAAATATCTGTAATCCATTTTATATTTATCAACTTATATTTTTTTACTTGACATGCAATCTTCAACTTACTCATTCTATTTGCAAATATTATTGCATTATTTCAACTTTCTCATTCTATTCTTATTGCCCAACAATTACGGTCATGGGTGTCCGCAGAAAATTTTCCACGGCTGGAAGCAGAGCTTGGAGACAAATAATTACATCAATAAATTTTTATTCAATTATTTAATTTTTTAGGGATTTTTTCACAAGTAGATTATAGAATACATTATTGCATCAATACAAAAACACATGCATAATGTATATAAATTAATTACGTTTAAATTGTTAATCGCGGCTATATTATTACTTAATCGCGGCAATTTGCGGGGGGAAAAAACTTGGGAATTCGTCCAATCACACTAAAAAGCTAGACAGCAATTTTAACACGAAAACTATCTTAGATCATAAAAACATATGCAAAGAAATAAGTCTAACAGACTGGCTGGACAGAGGCACTGGAAACGAAACCCCAAATTCAGAACTAATAGACGTACTTTATGAAACATTCATAAAAAAATATATGGCGATTGTCAACAATAACAAAATTAATAAACTATCGGATGGCTCAAAAATGAAACAACGAAATTGTAGCAAAGACTGGATAAATCAGGAAATAATAAACTTAATACGTAAAAGAGACTCGGCTTGGATTGATTACAAAAATAACAAGAGAAACAGAAATTTTAAATTACTATACACAAACTTAAGAAACACAGTCACGTCCGTTATTAGACAGGAAAAGAAAAAATATTACTTCAAACAATTTGAGTCATGTAAAAATAAACCAAAGCAAAATTGGGAACTCATCAACCAAATTATCAACAATAAACCTAAAAATGCCATTGACGATTTTATCATGAAGAATATGCCACAAGGTATGTCTGAAACTCAAGCAGCAGAGAAATTTAACAACACCTTTGCAGACATTATTGTCAATCTCAGAGACGATAACCGTATACAGAATCTCTCTACAGTTCCTAAACATATCCAACCTTCTGTCCCCTCAATTTTTGTTCCTCCCATATCAAAACAAGAAACTTTCAAAATTCTAAGTGACTTAAATGAAAGAAAATCGTGTGGATACGATCAGGTACACATAAAGCACATTAAAGCATGCAAAACCTCCTTAGCTGATCTCGTGACAAACTTTATCAATGAAAGCATATCTACAGGAAACATCCCTAATAAACTCAAAATTGCTATTCTAAGACCAATTTACAAAAGTGGAACTAAATCCGATTGCACTAACTATAGGCCCATTGCCATCTTACCAGTCCTTCACAAAATACTTGAAAGATATGTAGCTAACGTTCTAGCCAATTTCTTGAAAAAACATAACATTATTAGTGAAAAGCAATATGGTTTCCAGAAAGGTAAAAATACAATTACACTTTTAACGGAGTTTTCTGACATCATTAACGGAACTTTAAACAACGGAAAAAAAGCATCAGCTCTCTTTCTGGACTTTCGTAAGGCATTTGATACGTTGGATCACGATATTTTGCTTCAAAAATTGTATATTTATGGTGTCCGAGGTATTACCCTTAAATGGTTTGAAAATTATTTAAAAAATAGAGTGCATGTTACCAAAATTAATGGCGTTTTTAGTGAGAAGAGAACAGTGTACACTGGTGTTCCACAAGGTTCATTTTTAGGTCCGCTTTTATTCATTATTTATATTAATGATCTAGCTAACCTTAAACTGAAGGGCTCTCTTTATATATATGCTGATGACACCGCCTTGGTTAACGTGAATCACAATATAGGAGACGCAGTCCGAGATACACAGGATGATTTTAACAAAATTATTTACTGGTCTAACATTAATCGTATTTACATAAATTCAGAAAAAACCAAATGGATACGCTTTCATTCACCAGGATACTATGATCTCTCATCTTATGCAATTAAAAACCACGAACCCTTGTGTCCCCACAACATGATAACTCATGACCCTGACTGCTGCGATTGTGATGTTATTGAGCGTGTTGAGAGCCATAAATATCTTGGACTCTACATGGACACAACCTTCCGATGGAATACACATATTCAAAAGTTAGCAGGGAAATTGCGTCTATGTGCATCTAAACTTTATAAACTACAATTTGTTGCAAGCACACATACATGTATTTTGGTTTACAAAGCTATCTGTGAATCTATATTGACCTATGGTTTGACAATATACGGCTCAACTAACCTCACAAATATAAAGAAAATAGAAACTATTCAATCATCCATTGCTAAAAATATAATCCCATACAACTTAAGAAGTTCATTTTATCATAGCGAAGAAAGACTAAATTATCTAGGCATACTCTCTTTTCACAACCTTTACAAATACAGCATCACTTTAAAATATTTTTTTGATAATCAATTTAAATCTAAAATCTCTCATGGTAAAAACACAAGGTTACAATCCAAAAATTATTTCCAACTTCCAAAAATATTAAACAATTACGGGAAATGTACAAGGGCATATACAATACCTTACGTGTTCAATCAACTGCCAAGGGAAATTATTTTATTAAACAATTTTAAAGAAATCAAAAATAAGACAAAAAATTTTCTTCTAGGCACTAAATTTTAAATAAAAATTTCAACCACTACAATGGAGCTTCCACTGAAATTCATATAATTTGACGACATTGTTTTAAACTATATCTTATGTATTTTCATGTAACGTTATTATTCTTCTCTCCTGCAGATAAGCAAATGCTTTGTGGGTCATTTGTTTAAAATTTTGTATAACTAACATGAATATGAATAAAGATTATTATTATTGTGAAAAAAAAAAATTGTGATTATAATTTGTGGAATTTTTTACTCTCTCCCGGAAGGAAGTGTCCCGTTTGCCTCCCTCTGCAGACGCCCATGACTAAGGTCACAATGCTCCCATTAAATTTATTAAATATTTGATAAGGTTTAGAAAATTTATATTGGTTTATTATTACTTATTATTTTTGGTATAAATAAAGTAAGTTTTGAGTGACACGAACTGACTTTTCAATTATCTATCCTGTCCTATTCTTTTTTTTGGCCCGCGAAACATTGGCGAAAAAAAAAATGGTCCGCGGTCTTAGAGAAGTTGGACAGCACTGACTTATATGATACTCTGCATTTGCATTATAAATCTGCTGTTCCTATTAGTCAAGCGAATTTACTAGAAATCCACTTCTCTTGAGCACGTACGGAGATTGTATTTATTTATAGAAAAAACTTTTTGCTTTTTTCTAAATTATAAATATTTCATTTATTTAATTAACGGTAGCGCAATTTGTACCTAATTAAATTTCAGTAAAATAAGCACAATTCTTCAGAATAATTAATGCGCAACATTTAAGTGGCACAAGAGTTGCTACTGGGCGAGAAAAATATATCCCTGTATTCTGCAAAGAAGCTGAAATATACTTGTGTAATTTGTTGGGAAATCAAGAAGATTGTTCTCAGAACTCTGATGATAGTTGCTATTGACGGTTTCAGGCAAGTCACTTTTTCGTAAATAATTGTAAGACATTTCGTTGTAGAGTAAGATGCATTTGATTGCGAGTTAATACGTCAGCTTCAGGGCCGATTTACACCTCAGGCTCTTTTACGCACACGGAGTGGCTCTTATGATTGAGTTGGGTTGGGTTGTTTTACCTCTGAGCGGCACTTTTTTGCACACCATAGGCTAAATGGCCAGGTCACATGGACCCCGAAGGCTCAGAGAAGGTTGGGGGAGGGGACCCACTGGAACAGCTGTTGGGAGACAGATGGTAACCTCCCGTCAAGGCCATCCAGCGTGTTCTTTAACGTGCACAGGGTATGGCTCTCTCGCACACGGGGCCACGGCTTAACGTCCCATCCGACGGACGGCGGCCTTTCCAAGCCCATCGGTGTCCCCTACTGACCGTGGGCAGGGCGGGGAATTTTGCGGAGATAAATCTCAACGCTGATCCAGCTGGGACTCGAACCGGGGAACTACAGATTACGAGCTGGCGCGCTGCCGACTGAGCCCCCCCCCGCCCCCCTTATGATTGATGTTCTTTATTTATCCAACATATAAAAAAGGAGATAATGTAACTGAAACGGAATGCAAGAATTTTAATTATCTGTAATTCAGTTTTGTAATCAACTCTCTAAAAATAACACAATTATTTAATAATGCAATAGGTATAATTATTAATATTCAGTATGTAATGATATTTAAAAATCAAATTTATTTTTTCGCTTAAATATTTTTTCTTCACTTCTTTTGCTCTGGTATTGAAGAGATTACAATTAATTATCAAAAATATTTGAACTTTTGGTTTCGGTTGTTTTTCCTCTGAGCGACACTTTTATGCACACAGTGGAATAAATGACCAGGTCACAAGAACCCCGAAAACTCAGAGAAGGTTGGGGGAGGGTGCTCACTGGACAGTTGTTATGAGACAGATGGTAGCCTCCAACAACCAGTAGTAATATTAAAATAAAGTATAAGTGTGGGTGTGGTAGGACTACTTATGCTGACGTCATAAATTATGTCCTCTGGTATTTCTGTTATAGGAGGTGTTGAGCCAGCACTCTGTATAGTCATTATGATCTCTCAGAGCCAGTCACTGTTAATGAACACAGTAGATAACCGTATCGGAAGGTTTCCATCTGTCTCCTATTAGCTCAGTGGATCACCTTTAAGGTGATCTACTGATCACCTGATCAGTTAATCACCTTCCCGGGGGTATAGGGTGGCTCAGTCAGTAAAATGCCAGGCTCACATTCTGCAGTTCCCACTTTCGAAACTCAGCTGGGCCAGTGTTGAGATTTATTTCGGCAAAACCTTCACAGTGCCTTCAGTCAGTAGGGGGAATCGATGGGCTTGGAAAGGCAGGTTGGATGAGATGTTGTCATGGCCCCTTGTTCGGGAGAGGCATACACTGAGTACGCTAAAAAAACACACTACATGGACTTGACACGAAGCTACCAACTGATTCATAACAAATATCCAGTGGGTCCACTTCGCCCAACCATCTCTGAGCTTTCAGGGTCCATTAGCCCATTGTATACAAAACAGTGTCACTCAGAGATAAAACAACCCAACCCATATATTGCTAATAAAGGTGCAGTATTTGCGCCCTACACAAGGTTGGATTGTTTTACCTCTGAGCTGCACTTTTTTTGCATACAATGGGCTAAATGCCCAGGTCACAAGGACCGAGGGCTCAGAGAAGGTTGGTGGAAGGAGACCCACTGGACAACAATTGGGAGACAGATGGTATCTATATATATATTATATATATATAATATATATATAATCCCGTAATATATATCAAAGCTGGCCCAGGCGGGGGGGGCGGGGGTGGCTCAGTCGGTAGCGCGCCAGTCTCGTAATCTGTAGTTCCCAGGTTCAAGTCCCAGTTCGGTCAGCGTTGAGATTTATCTCCGCAAAATTCCCCGCCCTGCCCACGGTCAGTAGGGGACACCGATGGGCTTGGAAAGGCCGCGTCCGTCGGATGGGACGTTAAGCCGTGGTCCCGTGTGCGGGAGAGCCAGACCCTGTGCACGTTAAAGAACACGCTGGATGGCCTTGACGGGAGGCTACCATCTGTCTCCCAACAGCTGTTCCAGTGGGTCCCCTCCCTCAACCTTCTCTGAGCCTTCGGGGTCCATGTGACCTCGCCATATAGCCCATGGTGTGCAAAAAAGTGCCGCTCAGAGGTAAAACAACCCAACAACCCAACCCAACCCAGGCGGGACTCGAACCTGGGAACTGCAGATTATGAGCCTGGCACACTACCGGCTGAGCTACCCGACCCTATACAAGGAGAATGTAGTCAATAAATGAACTCATACTAATTCAGTAGTTCTGAAAAATATTTTCTCGTGGTTGCATTACAGGCCATGGGCAATTTACTGTGGAAACATTAAGGAAGATTAAATGAAATGCTAACCATATATGGATAGACTTGTAAGGTTGGGTTAGGTTGTTTTACCTCTGAGCGGCACTTTTTGCACACCATGGGCTAAATGGCCAGGTCACATGGAACCCGAAGGCTCAGAGAAGGTTGGGGGAAAAGGACCCACTGGAACAGCTGTTGGGAGACAGATGGTAGCCTCCCGTCAAGGCCATCCAGCGTGTTCTTTAACGTTGGGTTGTTTTACCTCTGAGCGGCACTTTTTTGCACACAATGGGCTAAATGGCCAGGTCACATGGACCCCGAAGGCTCAGAGAAGGTTGGGGGAAGGGACCCACTGGAACAGCTGTTGGGAGACAGATGGTAGCCTCCCGTCAAGGCCATCCAGCGTGTTCTTTAACGTGCACAGGGTATGGCTCTCCCGCACACGGGGCCACGGCTTAACGTCCCATCCGACGGACGACGGCCTTTGCAAGCCCATCGGTGTCCCCTACTGACCGTGGGCAGGCACTTGTAAGGTAAACATATACAAGAGCAAATATTTTGATTTTATAGAAATATAATTTTTCGTGTTTAACACTTAGCTCATCATCCAATGTATATAGACCGTATACAGTCACCTTGCAAACACTATTGAAGGGGGGGGGGAATAATTTTTGGAGGATAGTTTCTTTCTTATGGAAATTTAGTTGCACTCTCCACTATACAACATCAAAATAAGAAACGTCTTATTACTCTGAAAAGTCAATTAATCTATCAAAAATTATAAAGAATATATCAGTGAAAGAATAGCAAAATCGAATGTAACAACTTCTTGACAATGAACATAGGAGTGGATCATCCATTACGTAACCTGGTGCATCGCCCCCTCAAAAATAATCATCAAAATTAATGAAATAATTTCAAATTTAGTATTAATTATTTGCCATATTGTAATGAATGCAGACATAATTGCAACGGGCTGAAATAGAAGAAGGACGGTCATCATTATGAAATGACCCGTGACATTTGATTAGATGATTCTACCAAACCAACGAATTGTCGAAAATCTTCATTTGACTGTAACAGACACAAGAGGACTAAACTTTCCTGTTAAGGTGTGTTTGAAATGCGTTTGCCAAGGTGGATACTTATATATGAAGAATTTAATAACAACATTAAATATCAAACATTTGTTGTACAAGAAAATGCTAATAATATATTTTATCGTGCTATCTGTTCAGTAATGTTCAGTAATGTTTAGCACAGTCAGCTAAATACAATTCCTTTTTGATTTGCAACTAAAAAGTCTCCGTTTTGATCCAAGGTGTTGCCATTCTAGTTTTTTATAATTCATTTTATTACCATTTCGCTTTTTTTACAATTCATTCAAATGTAAAATAAAATATATCATAATAATATATATAATAAAATAATATGTGTAATAATACACACACACATATATATACTGTATATTTGTGTGTATTTATATATACATATATATAATACATCGAAGAGTGGGGCGGGAGTGGTTCAGTGGGTAGCGCGCCAGACTCGTAATCTGTAGTTCTCAGGTTCGAGTCCCAGCTGGGTCAGCGTTGAGATTTATCTCCGCAAAATTCCCCGCCCTGCCCACTGTCAGTAGGGGACACCGATGGGCTTGGAAAGGCCGCCATCCGTCGGATGGGACGTTAAGCCGTGTCCCCGTGTGCGGGAGAGCCATACCCTGTGCACGTTAAAGAACACGCTGGATGGCCTTGACGGGAGACTACCATCTGTCTCCCAACAACTGTTCCAGTGGGTACCCTCCCCCAACCTTCTCTGAGCCTTCGGGGTCCATGTGACCTGGCATTTAGCCCATGGTGTGCAAAAAAGTGCCGCTCAGAGGTAAAACAACCCAACGTTAAATAACACGCTGAATGGCTTTGACGGGAGGCTACCATCTGTCTCCCAACAGCTGTTGCAGTGGGTACCCTCCCCCAACCTTCTCTGAGGCTTCGGGGTCCATGAGACCTGGCACTTAGCCCATGGTGTGCAAAAAGTGTCGCTCAGAGGTAAAACAACCCAAACAACAACATCGAAGAGTCAAATCATTATGACCAGCGCGTCTTTATGCAAATCGAAACAACTGCAGGTAAACGACGGTGCTTGTAAAGGACATGAAATGGTATAAATAACACTTGATATTGAGCTCTGTTAATTAGTGTTATTCTTGTTCTTCAGATGGGAAGGGCAGAGGACTTAAGTGAGTTTGACAAAGGCCAATTTGTAATAACCAGACGACTCAGTCAGAGCATTTTCGAGACGGCAAGGTTTGTGGGGTGCTCACAGTCAGACGTGGTTAGTAGCTTCAAAAAGTGGTTAGAGGAGGGAAAAACCACGAACCGATGCCAAGATGTGGGCCGACCACGGCTCATCGCTGCTAGAGGTGAGCAAAGGCTATCTCGTATGTATGAGCCAACATGAGGGATACTGTGGCGCAACTCTCCCGCAATTTGAATGCTGGTGACGGGAGTAATGTGTCACAATACACAGTCTATCGAACCTTGCTCAAAATAGGGCTGCTTAGCCGCAAGCTGCTCCGAATGCCCATGCCAACCTCGGTTCACCATCGAAAGCGCCTACCTGGACCTTGAATGATTGGAAGAAGGTCGTCTGGTCCGATGACGGTCGTTTCTTGTTGCATCATGTGGACGGCCGAGTACGTGTGCATCGTTTACCTGGGGAATTGTTGGCACCAGGATGCGCTGTGGCCCCAAAACAAGCCGATGGAGAGGAAGTGTAATTCTTCGGGCAATGTTCTGCTGGAAATCCCTGGGTCCAGTCATTCATGTGCAGGAAACTATGACGTCTATCAACTACATAAACATCATTGCAGACCGTACATCCTTTCATGGTATTCCCTCTAGTAGTGAGTTCTTTAAGCAGGATAATGCGCCATGCCACACTGCCCGGATTTTTCGAGAATTGTTCACGGAACATGACGAAGACTTCCAGTTATTTCCATGGCCTCCAAATTCCCCAGACATCAATCCAATCGAGCATCTGTCGTTCGTGTTGGAACAGCACATCCGATCTGCGGCAGCAAAACCACTTAAATTGCAAGAGTTCAAGGATCTGCTGGTAACGTGTTGGTACCAGATACCAAAAGGCACCTTTAGAAATCTTGTAGCGCCCATGGCTTGCTGGGTAAGAGCTGTTTTGGCGGCACGTGGAGGACCAACATCATATTAGACAGGTGGTCATAATGTTTTGGCTGTTCGGTGTATATATACTACCGTAGCCCATGGTTGCATGAGGATTTTGCATACTATAATAAAATAAGATAATAATATATATATTTAATCACCACCACCATCATCATCATCATCATCATCATCATCATCATCATCATCATCATCATCATCATCATCACCACCATCATCATCACCATCATCATCATCATCAAGCAGCCATGGACTACGGAGGTCCAACCAGACTGTGCAATTTAGTTCTCCAAGCAAGTCTATCCTGAGCTACATCTACTGCATCTGGCCACTGCACACCAATTCTAACAAGGTCCTGTTTGACATTGTCTGCCCACCGCATCCTAGGTCTCCCCTTCTTTCTGAGACCTTTAGGCACACTGTTCATAACCCTATTCGCCAATCTATAATTATTCATACGGCAGTCATATGGCCAAACCAACGGAGTCTCTCTCTGCACAATATACGGCTTAAAGGAGGTTGCAAACTCCTTTGCCTAATCTCATCATTAGTTACAAAGTGAACCACCTAATGCCCAAGATACTGCGTAAGCATCTAGAATCCTGTTATCTTGTTTACATAGTGTCCAAATTTCACTTCCATAACTAAACCTAGAAAGAATCAAACTATTATACAGTTTAATTTTAGTCTTTATGTGTATATGCCTATTTCTCCACACTCTCCATAGATTCTTAAAAGCCCCGGCAGCAATCCCTATTCGTCTCTTAATCTCATGCCGCATATCACCAGTACCTGTTATATAGCTCCCAAGATAATTAAATTGTGACACCTGCTCCAGACTGCAACCATTCAGATTAACTGAATCACACCTGCTTGACCAATTTTCATCACTTTAGTTTTCTCTCTGTTTATAACCTAACCTACTCTACTACCAGTCTCATCAACAGCTCGAATGAACATCATTTGCCAAAAGGGCTAAATCATCAGCATAATCTAAATCAGACATTTTCGTATCTCCAGCCCATTCAAGGCCAACATCTTTCCCTTGAAGTGAATTTTGCATAACATAATCAATAACCAAGCTAAAGAGAAAAGGAGACAAAATGCACCCTTGTCGAACACCAGAAGTAATGCTAAACCAATTGCTACAAGCCTTACCAACTCTCACACACGACTCAGTGTTATTATAGAGAGCTTTCATTATGTTAACTAACTTGTCTAGTATACCATATGATTTCACAATCAACCACAAATTATGACGATCAACAGAGTCGAAAGCCTTTTTGAAATCAAGCAAGCTAGCAACCAAAGGTTTCTGAAACTCTAAACATTTCTCAAGAATCTGCCTAAGTGAAAATATCTGATCCACACATCCCCTACCACTTCTGAATCCACATTGCTCATCACGCAATTGACTGTCAACCAGATTCTTAATTATATTAAGCACAATCATGGAAAGAACTTTACCTGGAACAGAGAGTAGGCTGATACCCCTATAGTTATCACAAGAACTGCGATCACCTTTTTTGAAATTAGGGATAACAATAGCTCTGGTAAAATC
Organism: Ryuthela nishihirai; assembly: GCA_038380435.1. NCBI lineage: Eukaryota > Metazoa > Arthropoda > Arachnida > Araneae > Heptathelidae > Ryuthela > Ryuthela nishihirai. The sequence continues at coordinate 44,835,600 of JAWZYU010000022.1, forward strand.
CTTAGGAACCATGCCTTTATCATAAAAGATATTCAGAATTTCAGTCATCCAAGTGGTAACCAAAACATTCCCAGCTCTAAGCATTTCGGTAGTAATTTCATCTACCCCTGGGGATTTATGTAGTTTAAGTTTAGAAACAGCCAAAATAACTTCAGATTGTGTTATAGGGCCAACATTAAAGCCACCAATGCATCTATCATCATTGCAAACAATGGGAGTAGAACTAACTACATTGTTTAGAACATCACTGAAATGCTCAACCCACCTAGCCATGACAGAATCCTCCCCTTCTATAACCTTACCTTGTTTATCCTTCAATCATTGTATACCTATCCGTTTTCTACTACACAAAACATTAACTATCTCGTACAGCTCTTTGCTGTTGTGCTGTCTAACTGCTTCCTCGGCTTTGTTAGCCAAACCATCAAGCCAAAGATTCTTATCAGCAGCTAACTAATCTTTTACACATTTATTAAGTTCTCTGTAATGCTTTCTATTAGGACTGGTAGGGTATTGATTAATGACATTCCTGCAGTTCTTTCTTTCCGAAATAAGCTCAAGTGCCTTATCACTCAGATAATTCTGAGTCTTCTGCTCCTTTTTTCCTAAAAGAGTACTGTTAGTGTCCAAAAAAGCCTGTTTAAAATGATCCCATTCTTCCTCAACTTCAGTAGTAAAAAACATGACTGTCATAATGACTAAGCAACCTATCATGGTAAGCTTTGGCTATAACTGGATCTTTCAGAGCTTCAGTATTAAAAGTAAATTTTTTAACCCTAGCACAACAATTTTTAAGTTTAAGTTGCAAGACACTTTTAACAAGATAATGGTCAGATCCAATTTCAGCTCCCCTATATGACCTGGTATTCCTAACAGAACTAACCCATTTGCTGTTAATTAATACATAATCATATTCTTATGCAGCCCATCCGGTGAAACCCATGTGTACTTATGTATATCGCAATGTTTGTAATAATTGTTAGTTATTCTGAATCCATTGAGTTTACTTACCTGTAGGAGACGTTGCCCATTGCATCTACCAATACCAAAAGGGCCTATTACTCCTTCCCAAAGGTCAGAGTCAATACCAACTTTGGCATTGAAGTCACCTAGAACAAGGGTAATATCTCCTTTCTTGACAGAATTCAAAATATCCTGAAGTTGACTGTAAAACCTATCCCTCTCATTATCAGTGGGGGCACAACAGCAGATAACATTCAAGTCTTTAACGCTTGTCTTAAATTTTGCTGTAAGAAACCTTTCATTAATGCACTCATATCCTAGAAGAGCATCACTAGCGTGTCTGCTGAGAAGCAGACCCACGCCTTGATGATGCTTATTGTCGTCCCTCCCTGAAAAGAGAAATTAAAGATTATTTTTAAGAATCTGACATTTATCTGTCCATCTGATCTCTTGCAAACCAAGAAGATCTAAATTATAATGGTGGAATTCTTGTGTGAGGACATCAAGAGAAAAAGCTCTGTGCAGAGTCCTCACATTCCAACTACCTATGGAGAGAAAATGGTTAGTGGGATGTTTAAAGAAACTATGTTTATTGCGAGAGGGAATGCCGACAATATCAAATAGCCCCCTAATCGCAGACATGGGGCAAAGACCCGTTCCCCCACTACTAAAGGCTGAAGCCATCTACACTGGAAGACTTCCTCCAATGTAGAATTTGACGATGCCAATAGAAGCAAAGAGTTCAGGTGCTTGCGATGACTTCTGCTCAGGATTATCCACCAGCTGATAAACATATCCTGTGAATCTATTCACTTTTGGCTGTCAACCCACAAACAAACAGAAAACACAGAGGAAGATTTTCCCTCCACAGAAGCCCACCAGTGCAGCAAAATCAGGATCCATAATCAAGCTCAGAGCCATATATCTGTGCAGTCCAGTGGGTTTATATGGTCAGCACCAGGACCCTGTATGGTTGACCACTCCTCAGCAGGGTAGAAAAAAAAAGAAAAGTAGCCATAGTTGTCCAGATCAGTAGGCCACACTAATCTGGCAGCCCTCCCTTCCGTTCACTTCCACAAGAGAGTATCTCTTTTGAAAAGTACTAATGGTCTGCACCACGAGAAGGCGGGGTCAGACATTAGGTGCTAGGCCTGGCCGGTTCTATGCTCATCACAGGGGATTGGTGCATAGCTCTCCTTCCAGTGACTACTTAGCTACCATTTACAGACCAATATATTATAATTTAATATTGTAAATTATATATATATAAATAACCGAAATAGACAATTGTTCCACTGATAATTTACTACAGGTGTTTAAATTTAAAATAATAAATATAAATATATAATCGGAATGCAGTAAAAAAAAAGTAAACTCTACATTAGACAAATTTTTCAAAATTATTTTTTGAAATACCACTAGGATGGAGAGGGAAAATACGTACAGTAAATTCCAGTAATTCGGTACTCAAGCATCCGAAATTCTCATGCAACTGTCATAAAATTGAAATTGAGCATTTGAACCTCTTGGTACTACGGCAAATTTCATTGCACATTGTAGTTCTCACCAGATGGCGTTGGAGTCGTCTTTCACGCATATTACGTCTTCTCAATCTTCGACATCAGCTGCTACTCAAGAATCAAAAGCCAGCTCATTAGAGGACCTAGATGAAATACCATCCTAATTTCTAGAACCTAGAGAGTAAAACTACTGTCTAATAACTGTCTTTTTTTTATATAAAATTAAAGTTTAGGTCAGTTTCATTATTTTCATGTCTCGGAGAATATATATTTTTTTAATTTTGTGTATGCGACCTGGGTTCGAGCCCCGGATAAGGCATGGATGTGTGTGCTGTTTTTCTGCTGAGGTCCTGCCATCCTCTCAGACCTTCTACTATGGCATATAAACTGACAGGCTCCTGTCAGACCTCTGTGGCAAGCAGCTGCTTGAGGGGGTATTTATTTTATTTTTTTTATTTTATACCCACTTTGTCTTTTAAATATTCATTTAGAAATTTAGTTATTAAGTAAACATGATACTACTTGGGTCAGAGCCATTCAAGGGCCAAAAGCATATGGTCGCACACGGTTGCAATGGTGCACGACAACACGTTAATGAGATACTTTAGCCCGTTTTGTTGTCATATCTCCATGGTATCCCTGATGCTCAATTTCAACACGATAACACCCGGCCGCACCCTGCCAACATCAACAGGCAGTGCCTACAAGGTGTCCAGGTGCAGCCTTGGCCAACACGATCCCCAGACTTATCCCCAATAAATAACGTGTGGGACGTCATTAGAAGACGACTTCACACCTTTACACGACCCTCTCAAAATGTCGATGGACTATGGACACAGGGGAATGACGCATGGTCCGGTGATACCTCAGCACACCATCCGGGGACTTTTCCTCTCGATGCCACGCCGTATTGCCGAATGTATAGCCCAGCATGGAAGTCATACGACCTACTGACTCAGGCCACACTGAGTTGGGTTGGGTTGTTTTACCTCTGAGCGGCACTTTTTTGCACACCATGGGCTAAATGGCCAGGTCACATGGACCCCGTAGGCTCAGAGAAGGTTGGGGGAGGGGACCCACTGGAACAGCTGTTGGGAGACAGATGGTAGTCTCCCGTCAAGGCCATCCAGCGTGTTCTGTAACGTGCATAGGGTATGGCTCTCCCGCACACGGGACCACGGCTTAACGTCCCATCCGACGGATGGCGACCTTTCCAAGCACATCGGTGTCCCCTACTGACCGTGGCCACATCAATTTCCAAGCCATCGGTGTCCCCTACTGACAGTGGGCAGGGCGGGGAATTATGCGGAGATAAATCTCAACGCTGACCCAGCTGGGACTCGAACCTGGAAACTACAGATTACGAGCCTGGCGCGCTACCGACTGAGTCACCCCCGCCCCAGGCCACATTGAACTGTCTCCTCGCCCATCGCATTCATGGAATCTCTCAGAAATTAAATCACTTCTTTCCCACCTACTTGTCTACATGTGTGGTAAGTTTCGTCTCATTTCGCGCATTTCTTCATTTTTTGCCATTTTCTAAGCCGAGCAATGTATTATCAATCGTCTTTTATTTATTGCTGAAGTGAAACGAACATAACAAATTCACTTCTCTAGAGCATTAGAGTAAAATTGGTAAATATAGTAATGTATTTGTAGATCGTATAATCATATTCGATGTACCGGGTAATAATTTTACCCCTAACCATTATCCATCATAAAGATATGCCTATTTGGCATGAGTAAGAACAAAACATATAAGTAAACCACCCTTAGGTGGGCCCCTAAGGGCAAACACAAGAAAAGCTAAAAATAGCAGTAAAGTTGTATAAGAAACCTTAAACGGATAGGTCTCCTAAGAGAACGCTACCGTTTTAGGATTCTTGTACTTGTTCAAAACAGTATGATTGTAAAGAATCAGAGAAGAAATAATCTCATTGGGATTATTGCTTACAGCCTCAAAAAATCTTTTTGAGGTGCGTTTTATATGTCGATGCCCAGGTCTTTATGGAGTTGTCTGTTAGTGAGAAACCAGGTGGCATCGACCGCAGTTCTCAAAATCTTGTTCTGTAAGACCTGAATCTTACGAATAGTGGTGGGTGTAGTATTCGTCCACATGGGTGAAGCATAGAGAATCACCGGTCTGATGATCATATCATAGAGTAAAAGCTTATGATCAATCATTAAAATCGAATTTCTCCTAAGGAGTGGTCCTAGCTATCCCCTTAATGAATTGACTTTGGAGATTATATTATTTATGTGATAGTGCCACTTTAACTTCTTATGTATAACAACACCAAGATATTTGACTGAATCACTCCAATCAACGGGAATATTTTGTAAATAGAAGCAAATGAGATTCATAATACCCTTTCCAGTAAAAAAGATGGCAGATCTCTTGTCAGAATTAATCTTTATCTTCCATTTTTCGTACCATGTGCCCAGCTCGGTCAAGCTATGCTGCAGCCTCTTCACAGCGATAGCAAGGCAAGGTCATCTGTTTAAAGTGCAAGATGAATACGATCAAAGGAAGGTAAATCGGAAGGTAAATCGTATAAGTATAAAGAAAAGTGTGTAGGACCCAAAAGGAAGCCCTGAGGCACACCCGCAGAGATGACTCCTCTTGTAGACATGGCAGATTTAATTTGCACTTGAAATGTCCTTTTAGAGAGATATGATCGGATCAAGCAGATGAGTCCAGATGGCACTTTGGCTTATATAAGCTTGTGTAAAATGTCGTCCAACCAGTTGCGGTCAAAGGCTTTGGCCACGTCCAGGAAGACGGCTGCAACGGATTCCTTACTAACGTCAAGGAATGTCTAAGGGAGAAGAGAGCTAGCTTCCATAGGTTTAATGTAAACTTTTCGATTGCAGCGCCCTCTAAATATGGCAATTCGTGCATTGTAGTGAAGCCACCTAGCCAGGGAGAGGAGCCAGTTGCCTTGCGTTATTTTCCCACCGCCCAGCAAGGTTTTCAATGGCTTACACCACGTCACGAATTTTACATTCACTTTAGCTCTGTTCAAAGTGTTCATTTCTTAAATTTTACCATCATAATTTTTCTTTTTACAAGGATTAGTTAAAATTCTTTTCTTTAATGAAATCCCATTTTATAAAACAGGTAGTAGCTATTCTCAAGAAAAGAATTTTAATATTTTGAACATTCTACAATACTTAATATATTATAATATATTGAAATTTATGGCTCTATGCGAGATAACATGTTTTGTTTAATTATATTTTGTAGAATTTTAGATATTTTCAATAAAAGTCATATTGAGTTTCTTACTTGCATAAATTGTCAATAGATGGCAGCAGGCACTTCTCGTATCAACCATAAAAAAATTTACTATTAGAACAAAATGCAGACACCGAAATGCTCCTGTACATCGAAATACTCCAGAGAACACAAAACTGCAACATACATTGACTTACATGTTCGCAAGATAATTAAATGTATTAATTTACATATTAATTTTAAAAATTCTGCAAATTTACTCAAAATAAACATACAACGGTTTTTCCAGGTATCGTAAAATGTACTCCTGAACGAGATAAAACACTCATTGAATAACTTTAGGGTCAGCTACCACTGTGCCAAACAGCCATGGCTGTTAGACATTTGGAAACACTGGTTAAATCGCAATATACATACCAATAGTAAGACAAACCATAGCTTCATTGGGCTAAAATTATTGCACTGTGCAGATCGCTCCTTAGAGTTGTTTTTGTGCCTGCACATCAATTTGCCACGTTCAACTTCGGTAAAATTCCGCAGAAGGGCGCCACTTACGCTTGTGCGAAGCTAGCCTTCTTCTCCTTAGACCTTCTTTGTTAACGTATTGTTTTGTTTCTTATATGAAATTTAGTGCTTTAATTAACAAAGGGTAGTATAATACATGTTATTTTTATATTTAATAACGTTTTCTTTATTTTCTGAAAATATAAATTATTAGAAAATCTTAGTTAATATTATAAATAAAATAAATAAGCGTTATTGATAAGATTATCGAAATTTAAATTTCAAACCGCAGTTTGTATACAGTGCGCAGGTTTAAAATGGCTAAATAGTTGGATTGGACTTTATTAGCTACCCATATAAGACATGTTTTTTTTTTATAAGACATGTTACCCTGTATTTTTTGGAACCTTGGGGTCTTTGCGACCATAAAATAAGCATGTTAAGTAGCATGTATAAATACAATAATATAAACAACTTGTTGTTATATTATTGTCCATAAAAAGGGAAAAAGGGAAACATGCGAATAATAAAGTCATTTCTTGAAAGGGAAGGTAAAGTGACAGTAATGCTTTCAATTTCAAGTGAAATTGTTCCGGGTGTCTTCCATTAAAATTAATTTGAATTGAGTTGAATAAGTGATTTTATCTTTGGCATGTTTAACTCTAAATTTTAAAATTTATGTCCCCTACATAGAAAGTAGGTTGGGTTGGGTTGTTTTACCTCTGAGCGGCACTTTTTGCACACCATGGGCTAAATGGCCAGGTCACATGGACCCCGAAGGCTCAGAGAAGGTTGGGGGGAGGGGACCCACTGGAACAGCTGTTGGGAGACAGGTGGTAACCTCCCGTTAAGGCCATCCAGCGTGTTCTTTAACGTGCACAGGGAATGGCTCTCCCGCACACGGGGCCACGGCTTGACGTCGCATCCGACGGACGGCGGCCTTTCCAAGCCCATCGGTGTTCAATACTGAGCGTGGGCAGGGCGGGGGATTTTGCGGAGATAAATCTCAACGGTGATCCAGCTGGGACTCGAACCTGGGAACTACAGATTACGAACCTGGCGCGTTACCGACTGAGCCACCCCCGCCCCCATAGAAAGAAGGATGTGTTAATTTTTCTTAAATATATATATATATCATTCTTTTTTTTTGCATTTTAGAAGTAGCACTGCAGAGGGCTTCATAATTAAAAACTCAAATTTACTCGAACATAATAAAAATTTATTTGACATATGACTCATAACGATCACACCCGCAAAACGTCCTCAAATTTTCGGAAACGAAATGTTTCGGTTATTTCATCTCTAAGAGGCACTCTTTTCACACAATGGGCTAAATGGGCAAGTCACAAGGACCTCAAAGGTCTGCAGAAGGTTGGGGGAAAGGGACCCACTGGATAACAGATGGAAGTCTCCCGTCAAGGCCATCCAGCATGTTCTGTAACGTGCACAGGGTATGGCTTTCCTGCACACGGGACCACGGCTTTATGTCTCATCAGATCGACGGCGGCATTCCCAAACCCATCGGTGTTCCCTGCTAACTGAGAGTAGGGCGAGAAATTTTTTGGTGATAAATCTCAACGCTTGACCAAGTAGGATTCGAACCTGGGAACTACAGTTTATGAGTCTGATGCGCTACCGACTGAGCTACCCCCTACCCCTGATATCACCAAAAAAAAAAAGAAAAAACTTAATAATATTAAGGACGAAAGAGTAATTATTTCTTTTTCTACGGGACTATAACTACAATTCTACAATTTCGTTTAATTGATTTTAGTTTTAAGAGCCACTTTTCTGATGTTAACTCCGAATTTCAAAAAAATGTCAGAGGAAATACGTTATTGAAATAGGTCAAATAAATCAGCATTTCGTAACCTTCTATCCTCTTAATAGAAATCACAAGTACGGTAAAATTGATTTTTGTTTTGTATAAAGCCGTCTCGTGGCCGAGTGGTTAGCGCGTTTGGTTACTGATCTAAGTGACCTGGGTTCGAGCCCCGGGTAAGGCATGGATGTGTGCGTTGTTTTTCTGCTGAGGTCTTGCCATCCTCTCAGATCTTCTACTGTGGCATATAAACTGACAGGTTCCTGTCAAACCTCCGTGGCAAGCAGCTGCTTGAGGGGGTATTTATTTATTCATGATACTATGAATTTCTAGAACTCCTAGAAAATACCTTCTCTGATTCCAAATTAGAAAGAAAACTTCATTGATCCCTAACGAAACGAATCTCCGTAGGGATGATTCACTGGAAGTATCCTCTAGTCAATGGTAATACAATATTCAGTGTTGTTTTACCTCTGAGCGGCACTTTTTTGCACACCATGGGCTAAATGGCCAGGTCACATGGACCCCGAAGGCTCAGAAAAGGTTGGGGAAGGCGACCCACTGGAACAGCTGTTGGGAGACAGATAGTAGCCTCCCGTCAAGGTCATCCATCGTGTTCTTTAACCCTTTCACGACTAAGGGAAATATTTTTCCCATTTTAAAATTGGTGATTGTCGTATTTAATTATAACCTTATCTGCATTTTTTATACAGAATGTCAAAATGGAACGTATGCCGAACGCAATTACGTAAACGGGAACGTTTAGAAAACAAAAACAGAACTGTCAGGACGCAAAATATATGTACTATGTGCAATGTCCATCTTTGCTTCACTACCAAAAGAAATTGCTTCGCAGAATATCATAATTAGCACATCATTTTGTGTAGTAATTTTATTTCATAATTTTGTATTATTTTAGTTAACATTTTGTTCTAATAAACCAATAAATAAAAGACATTGCATAATAAGCCTAACTATAATTTGTGTTACCTTTATAGTCCATTGGGAAAAATATTTCCCATAAAATTCCAAAAAACTACACATTGTTATGTATTTTTCTTATGATTTTTATTTATTTTACGTCTAAACAAACTAAAATAAACAGTTACATACTAATATTTACTCTTAGAAACCTTATGGTCATGAAAGGGTTAACGTGCACAGGGCATGGTTCTCCCGCACACGGGGCCACGGCTTAACGCCCCATCCGACGAATTTCCAAGCCCATCGGTGTCCCCTACTGACCGTGATAAGGCGGGGAATTTTGCGGAGATAAATCTCAATGCTGACCCAGCTGGGACTCGAAACTGGAAACTACAGATTACGAGCCTGGCGCTACCGACTGAGCAACCTCCGCCCCAGCGGTAAGGATAAATGATCATCTAATATATATAGATGATTCTGAGGGATTGACAGCTGACTAATTGGCAGACAGAGGATCAGGCTAATTCTACCTATGATGCAGAAATGGCAAGGGGCGGGGATGGCTCAGTCGGTAGCGCGCCAGGCTCGTAATCTGTAGTTCCCAGGTTCGAGTCCCAGCTGGGTCAGCGTTGAGATTTATCTCCGCAAAATTCCCCGCCCTGCCCACGGTCAGTAGGGGACACCGATGGGCTTGGAAAGTCCGCCGTCCGTCGGATGGGACGTTAAGCCGTGGCCCCGTTTGCGGGAGAGCCATACCCCGTGCACGTTAAAGAACACGCTGGATGGCCTTGACGGGAGGCTACCATCTGTCTCCCAACAGCTGTTCCAGTGGGTCCCCTCCCCCAACCTTCTCTGAGCTTTCGGGGTCCTTGTGGCCTGGCCATTTAGCCCACGGTGTGCAAAAAAGTGCCGCTCAGAGGTAAAACAACCCAACGTTAAAGAACACGCTAGATGGCCTTGACGGGAGGCTACCATCTATCTCCCAACAGCTGTTCCAGTGGGTCCCCTCCCCCAACCTTCTCTGAGCCTTCGGGGTCCTTATGGCCTGGCCATTTAGCCCACGGTGTGCAAAAAAAGTGCCGCTCAGAGGTAAAACAACCCAAAGTTAAAGAACACGCTGGATGGCCTTGACCGGAGGCTACCATCTGTCTCCCAACAGCTGTTCCAGTGGGTCCCCTCCCCCAACGTTCTCTGAGCCTTCGGGGTCCTTGTGGTCTGGCCATTTAGCCCATGGTGTGCAAAAAAGTGCCGCTCAGAGGTAAAACAATCCAATCCAATGCAGAAATGGCAGAGCTTTGAAAATATGCACCTAAGGGTAATCCGGTCATAGATCTCGGGGAAAATAGGAAATTTGACCTCCGACATGCCCTTCAAGGCCAAATAAAGTTCAAGAAAAGGTCAAGCCTTGATCTACGAGGGCGAGAAACGTGAAAATTGATGTCTGGGATTGTTTCGTGTTGCAGATGTCAGAAACGTTACGAACTTTTTAATCCGGAAGGATTCGAAATGATCGATTGTTCTAAATTTGAGAACTATCAAATATAAAGCTAAAAACTGGTTCCTGAGGTTTCTGAACAGGATCTCGTTACCACAGAAGATCTCGTTGGCACAAATGCACGATTCAGTACAATTGCTTGCAGAGATACCTTTTAGCAACCTTCCGTAATTCTCATTTTTCAACTAACTTTCAAAGTCTGTGAACATCTTGATTTACTGGCTATTTCTTGCTCTTTAATTATGTTTTAAAAAAAGATATCAACGATAAATATTTATTTATTAAAGCGGTAAAATATTATTTTACAGAAAAATCTAAAATCAACTGCTGCCATAAAAAATAGTTACCGCTGTAATTTCAAAGTAAAAATTTATATTACTGCCAAAAACAATATAAATTTGGTTAACAGGAAATCCAAATATGCTTCAAATTGTCTAGCAATATTATTGTGTATGTCTAATCAGTTAAGCCGCTGCTTGCGAGCAGTGATTACATGCTCGTTACATCCAATTACCTGTGTTATATTCTGTGTTATATCGACCAATCACAGATGAATATCCATAAAATATGAATTGTCTGGTATATGTTTCATTTTCTTAATATTTTAAAACTGAAATTAGTCCGTTATTTATTTGTATATCATAGTCCGTATTTTGTAGTGTTAATAAGCAATGGCTATGGAATTGTCCCAATTTTTGACCATAATCAGAAACAGGCTCGGAACTAGAAAAATATAATAAAGCTATGAGGGGAGTAAGAGACTTGATTTCCATTCCAAATGTAACATTCCCCAAAACCCCTTCATTTAGAAGTTTTTAAAACTTTTCACGAAAAATGTTTGAAATATGTACAACTTAACAATTTTTGGCAGCCATTATCCTTACTAAGGAAGCGTTTAAAAACCCTTAACACGTGTCTGTAGGTTTGAACTCGTTCCTCCGAAGTTAACGAGCAACGACTTGTTTGAAAGTGTGTCTAAACCTGTCATTACGTGCTAAAAACAAAGGCCGTGTCATAATTTCTCTCTTAGCTGACAGCGCGTAAAATTCGGTGTGCGAAACATGTGCATTGTTGTTATGGAGACTACTAAAGACGGGGAAAGATTTTACATTTTTACAAGGATGCAGCTTAGGGACGAAACGAAAGAAATGCATGCCGATTTATCATAAGTATATGGGGATCATGCCTATTCATATGGAACTATTAAGGGATGGATACGCAAATCCATCCCTTAAAAGAGATGGGTGCAGAGCTTCGAAGACCTTCCTCATACATGAAGACTGAAAGAGGCAGTGAACGAGAGAACCATCGCTGCTGTTCGTGAACTCATTAAGAAAAACCCACACATCACCGATCAGGTAATACGTTTAAATCTCAGTGTATCGATTGGCATTTATCTCCGCAAAACTTGCGGAGATTTCCCCGCCCTGCCCACGGTCAGTAGGGGACACCGATGGGCTTGAAAAGGCCGCCGTCCGTTGGATGGGGCGTTAAGCCGTGGTCCCGTGTGCGGGAGAGCCATACCCTGTGCACGTTAAAGAACACGTTGGATGGCCTTGACGGGAGACTACCATCTGTCTCCCAACAGCTGTTCCAGTGGGTCCCCTCCCCCAACCTTCTCTGAGCCTTCGGGGTCCATGTGACCTGGCCATTTAGCCCGTGGTGTGCAAAAAAGGCCGTTCAGAGGTAAAACAACCCAACGTTAAAGAACACGCTGGATGGCCTTGACGGGAAGCTACCATCTGTCTCCCAACAGCTGTTCCAGTGGGTCCCCTCCCCCAACCTTCTCTGAGTCTTCGGGGTCCTTGTAGCCTGGCCATTTAGCCCATGGTGTGCAAAAAAGTGCCGCTCAGAGGTAAAACAACCCAACGTTAAAGAACACTCTGGATGGCCTTGACGGGAGGCTACCATCTGTCTCCCAACAGCTGTTCCAGTGGGTCCCCTCCCCCAACCTTCTCTGAGCCTTCGGGGTCCTTGTGGCCTGGCCATTTAGCCCATGGTGTGATCACTCAGACGTAAAACAATCTAATCCAATCCAATCGATTGGCAGTGCAGAAACAATTATTCATCACATTTAAAGTTCCGAAAAATCTATGTCAAATTGATACTCCAGAAACTAACAGAACAGCAAAAAAGGGCTAGGGTCGACTCGTACAAGGAGATGCTGGAAATGTTTGAATCTAGTGTCCCCAAATGGTTAACAGACATTGCCATAGGTGATAAGACGTGGTTTTATTAATAAACAACTCCCGAAAAGATCAACAACTATGTTTGGATGGCGGAAGTTTAACCGCGTCCCGAAATCCTCTGACAAGACTTGTGTTAAAGGAAGAGGATGTTCACAGTTTTTTCAATTACCAAGGAATGATATCGGTGGACACCCTATCTGAGTTAGGTTGGGTTGTTTTACCTCTGAGCGGCACTTTTTTGCACACCATGGGCTAAATGGCCAGGTCACATGGACCCCGAAGGCTCATAGAAGGTTGGGGGAGGGGACCCACTGGAACAGCTGTTGGGAGACAGATGGTAGTCTCCCGTCAAGGCCATCTAGCGTGTTCTTTAACGTGCACAGAGTATGGCTCTCCCGCACACGGTGCCACGGCTTAACGTCCCATCCGACGGACGGCGGCCTTTCTAAGTCCATCGGTGTCGCCTACTGACCGTGGGCAGGGCGGGGAATTTTGCGGAGATAAATCTCAACGCTGACCCAGCCGGGATTCGAACCTGGGAACTACAGATTACGAGCCTGGCGCGCTACCGACTGAGCCACCCCCGCCCCACCCTATCTGAAAAAATGACTATAAATGGCTACACTACACCAAAATTGTTTTACCCAAAACGGTTAACGATATGAAGGAACAGTTTCCAATAAGAAGCATGTCAAAGGTTCTCCTTCTTCATGACTATATCAGTGCTCACAGAATCCGGCAAGTTACGGCCTATCTACCGCAGGGAAAAAAAATCAAACAGCTATCCTATCTTGCATATTCACCCTATCTTGCACCATGCAGCTTTTGGTTGTTTCTAAAAATTAAAAAGGAACTTGATGGGCAGCCTTTTCCAAGTGTGCAAAACCTTGCAAAATGCATTTATTTAGAGTTAAGGAGTATTTCCCAACAGGATTACCACCAAGCCCACCTTGATTGTACACCAAACCTTGACAGCCTTGAACAAAAGGAGGGAAAAAAAGGTTCTTTAATGCATAAATATGCAATTGATTTAATTGTTTTAATTTTATGTTAAAGCCATTTGTTTTAAAATCAGTTAAAATAGAATAATTTATTCATTAGGATTATTTTAAAATATTTGAAAGTATTAAAAAATTAATTAACAATTTTTTAAAATAAAGAACTACCAGTTAAATGTTTAGAAATAGAAATATAATAATAACTGTTGTATTTTTGAAAAAAATAGGTTTTCTATTGTTGCAAGTGTTCAGTTCCATCTGGAGTTCCATCATCAGTGTTGAGTTCCATTGAGTTCCATCTGGGTGAGCCTATTGGATCCTGGTGGCTTTGGTACCACCTAGAGTTCCAGAATTGACATATACATCTGCAACTCTGCATAGATGCTGGAGGGAGTACTTTGAAGGACAATAAAAATTTTGTTGAGGTAGATACAATGGGTTTTGTTATTCAGATGCATATCAAGAACTTTTTGAACGCCCCTTGCAGCATCTTCAAAGAGGCGGGTCATGGCCCTCTCAGATCCTGATCTGATCAGAGATATAAAATAATACATCCAAAAGAAGAAGGTTATTCTTTGCCACAAACTGTTGCTAAGGTATCAGTAAACTTTGTAATATTTTGAGAATATTAAAGAAACATTTGGAAACTAGATCTGTTACTGATAGAAAAAACAAAACAAAACTGGGCGACCTGGTAAAACAGCTTTACTTGCTGACAGGATGCCACAGAAGATTGCACTTTCGAAGATAAAGCTCAATTCACTAGAACGTTTGAAAGAAATCGACATTGGCAGCAAACGTCAATGGGTGCTCAAGAACTGTAAGAGGGAGAAGACTCCTAGAAATCGGATTGCGGAGTTGCAAAGTTCGTCCTAAGCCTTCAGTGACAGATTTTCTCTTCAAGATACGATTAAAATGGGCAAAGAAATGGAAGAAGCACCGTGGACCGTTGAGAATTGGAAAAAAAAATCCTTAGAGGAAATCAATGTAATGCCATTACTGTAAAGTATCTAACTAAAGTCATGTTATGGGATTGTCGTCCTGTCGGAGTGGGTTGGGTTGTTTTACCTCTGAGCGGCACTTTTTTGCACACCATGGGCTAAATGGCCAGGTCACAAGGACCCCGAAGGCTCAGAGAAGGTTGGGGGAGAGGACCCACTGGAACAGCTGTTAGCCTCCCGTCAAGGCCATCCAGCGTGTTCTTTAACGTGTACAGGGTATGGCTCTCCCGCACACGGGGCTACGGCTTAACGTCCCATCCGACGGACGGCGGCCTTTCCAAGCCCATCGGTGTCCCCTACTGACCGTGGGCAGGGCGGGGAATTTTGCGGAGATAAATCTCAACGCTGACCCAGCTGGGACTCGAACCTGGGAACTACAGATTACGAGCCTGGCGCGATACCGACTAAGCCACCCCCGCCCCCCTGTCGGAGTGATGGCAGGCTTTGTATTGTAAAGGAAACAATGGAAGCTAAGGATTACACAGAAATACTGAAAACTAAAGTACCGTCAAGAGAAAGGGACATTTTTGTGAATGACTCTTGGGTTTTCCAGAATGAATGCTCTCTTGTTACCATGCTAAACGGAGGAGTGGCTAAGTCGGTAGCGCACTAGGCTCGTAATCTTCAGTTCCTAGGTTCGAGTTCCATCTGGGTGAGCATTGAGATTTATACTCTCAGAATCCCAACTCAGTTAGTAGGGGATATTTATGGATTTGGAAAGGCCGTCTTCTGTTTGATGGGGACGTAAAGCCATGGCCCAGTGTATGGGGAAGCTATACCCTGCACATGTTAAAGAACTCGCTGGAATATCTAAAATACATAAAATTTCTAAATATCTCATGTTATATATCTAAGGCTACCGATGGTTTTTGGAATGTTAATTTACTTGTTTCTACTTTAATAGAAACATTTCAAGATGAAAAAAATTTTGAGATAAAAAAATTTAAAATGTAGCATGTAGTATAATTATAGGAAAGCTATAGACCGACACATGTTAAAGAACTCGCTGGATGGCCTTGACAGGAGGTCATTGCCTGTCTCCTAACAGCTATCCAGTGGGTCCCCTCCCCCAACTTTCTCTGAGCCTTCGGGGTCCTTGTGACCTGGCCATTTAGCCCATGGTGTGCAAAAACGTGCTTCTCAGAGATAAAAAAAACCTACCCTCTCCTCAACTTTCTCTGAGCCATCAGGGTCCTAGTGACTTGGCCATTTAGACCATTGTGTGCAAAACAGTGCCACTCTGTGGTAAAATAACAAAACTGTGCTAAGGTTGTTAAGAAGTGGTTAGCAAATAATACCATTAAGAGATGGAACGGAATGGACAGCTTCCGAATCTTAAACTTATTGATTACTTGTAGTTAAAAATTGGTTATGAAATGCCGAACAAGTGACTTTTAAAACAGCCCATTTAAGTGAGACTATGTCATTTTCTTTTAATCATATTTTTGCAAAGTACAGTCGCTCAAAAAAATATCCAAACAATATGGTTGATTAGAGAATTCAGAACAAATAGGCTACGCTATTTTTAGAAATTAGTGATCCTACGGTAACTCTAGATTTTCCAAAATATTAGAAATTATTTTTTAAATATTCATAAATATCATTAAAATGACTAATTATTTAGTTTTGCACTTTATAAAAATAAAGAGCTTTCAATTATATTTTAGACAAAATATTTCACTAAACATTTTAGCATAGTTAATTTCTCTCCTTTCTTCTATGATTTTGTATGTTGGATGTCCAAGCCAAGTTACGTAGGTGGCGTTGCCTTGACTCGAGGGGCGGGGGTGGCTCAGTCGGTACCGCGCCAGGCTCGTAATCTGTAGTTCCCAGGTTCGAGTCCCAGCTGGGTCAGCGTTGAGATTTATCTCCGCAAAATTCCCCGCCCTGCCCACGGTCAGTAGGGGACACCGATGGGCTTGGAAAGGCCGCCGTCCGTCGGATGGGACGTTAAGCCGTGGCCCCGTGTGCGGGAGAGCCATGCCCTGTGCACGTTAAAGAACACGCTGGATGGGCTTGACGGGAGGCTACCATCTGTCTCCCAACAGCTGTTCCAGTGGGTCCCTCCCCCAACCTCTTCTGAGCGTTCGGGGTCCATGTGACCTGGCCATTTAGCCCATGGTGTGCAAAAAAGTGCCGCTTAGAGGTAAAACAACCCAACCCAAAGCCTTGACTCGATAAGAAGGTAGGTCACGTGCTGGTTCATTCGAGTCTAAAGTTGGCGAGATAGGATTTTCAGGATTCTAATGTCAATTACTCTTTTCGATAAATATAATTGTTAGAAAGTGATGTAATGAGAGAACATCGAAATTTCCAAATATCTCATGTTATACAGGGTGAATCTGAAAAAGTGGGCAAAACTTTACGGGGTGGTAGAACGCAGCTATACGAGCAATATTCGTCATAGAATGTATGGTCGGAACGTAAACGGTGAGAAGTTAAAAGGTAGTTTTCCACTGTCATTTAAAGAATGAACACAAGAAGGAGAGGAGATACTTCAGAAAACATTTTATTAACAGGAATGTAATTGAGGTACATACTCCGGAACCGTACACAAAGTGCATATCCGCCATTTCGTGGTTAGTATAACCAGCAATCCTCTCGGCAATCTACGGTAGAAATGCCGTTGGGTGCGAGGACCGACCCTTTTATACCATTTCCAACGCCACCTAGCGGCTCGCCGTTTGCGTTCCGACCATACATTCTATGACGAATATTGCTCGTATAGCTGCGTTCTACCACCCGTAAAGTTTTGCCCACTTTTTCAGATTCACCCTGTATATCTAAGGCTATCGATGGTTTTTGGAATATTAATTTACTTGTTTCTACTTTAATAGAAACATTTCAAGGTGAAAAAAATTTGGAGATTAAAAAATTTAAAATGAGCATGTAGCATAATTATGATTTTTCGAAGTACCAAGATAAAAGATCCCATAACCTTCTCCATCTCAGGATATCCAATAAGTGGCATGAGTCGCAAAGGACAACACAAAAATCACCAAAAAGTGAGCCCTAAGAGGCAGGAAAACAATGATAAATATGGTAGATCAGGGTACTAAACCAAAAAGTGTTCCTGATCGAAAACCAATGGTCTAGCCCTCTTGAATCTGCTCCTAGGATCATGATCATACTTTAAAATGTTAGTAATGAAATCGTGAGGATTCATCCACAGCTTCTAAGAATTTCTTAGAAATCTGCTTTATATGGGTGTAAATATGTTGGACGCCTAAATCCCCATGTATTTGTCTGTTGGTCACAAACCATGGGTCATTTACGGCCTGTCTCAAGATTTTATTCTAATAAATCTGGAGTTTCTTAATATTTACCTTTGTCGTGTTAGCCCATATGGGGGCTACATATGTTATAGCAGGTCTAAGAACTGTATGGTAAAGTAGTAACTTATGATCAATGGAGAGGATAGAATTCCTCCCCATCAATGGGCCAAGTTGGCATCGAATCATGTTTGCTTTTTGCAGAACATTTTCAATGTGCTTGTCCCATCTGAGCTTGCTATGCAAGGTAACGCCCAGACACTTAACAGTTTTCTGCCAATTAAGTGGTGTATCGAAAAAGTTGAGAGTCTGGGGGTTAGTGACTCTTTTGGTGGTAAATATAAGTGAAGCACTTTTCTCAACATTGATACAATTTTGCATTTACTATACCATTGCTCTATCTTATCCAGGCCTTGCTGTAATCTATTAATAGCAATAGATCCATTCAGCGAGGGTGAGAGAAGAGCAATGTCATCTGCATACATAGCAGTAGTGATCCTGTCAATAACGGGATAATCTTAAAGGTAAATAGAAAAGAGCACTGGTCCAAGAAGGGAGCCTTCTGGTACTCCAGCTTCGATGGGATGTATCGTAGAAAGGCACTTTTTAATCTGTACTTGAAATGTACGATTGTTAAGGTATGACTTTATAAATTGGATAATTCCTGATGGAACCTTAGCACTTACATATTTGTATAATAACCCTAATTCAACTTTGTCAAAGGCTTTGGCCACATCAAGGAAGACTGAGGCAACAGTTTCCTTCTTATTTAAGGATTCAGCAATTTTCTCAACTATACGGAGGATCTGATCCTCAGTGGATATCTTCTTTCTAAAATTTAAAATAATAAAGAAATACCCCCTCAAGCAGCTGCTTGCCACAGAGGTCTGACAGGAGCCTGTCAGTTTATATGCCATAGTAGAAGGTCTGTGAAGATGGCAGGACCCCAGCAGAAAAGCAACACATACATCCATGCCTTACCCAGGGCTCGAACCCAGGTCCCTTAGATCAGTAGCCAAGCGCGCTAACCACTCGGCCACGGGACGGCTAAAAAATAAATAAATACCCCCTCAAGCAGCTGCTTGCCACAGAGGTCTGACAGGAGCCTGTCAGTTTATATGCCATAGTAGAAGGTCTGTGAGGATGGCAGGACCTCAGCAGAAAAGAAACACATATATCCATGCCTTACCCAGGGCTCGAACCCAGGTCCCTTACATCCGTAGCCAAGCGCGCTAACCACTCGGCCATAGGACGGCTAAATAATAAATACTGATTATTATTTATAAAACGATTAAAAATTGTCACCTGTAGGTATTTATCATTTTCTTTTACTTCGTGATAGTACTAAAAATTGTATATGTACAGTCGCTCAAAAAATTATCCGAACATTATGGTTGATTACAGAATTCAAAAAAAATCTGGCAACGATTTTTTTGAGAAATTAGTGATCTAGCAACCTTCGTGTACTGTACACGAAGGTTGCAACATTTTTTAGAAATTAGTGATCTGAAAACATTCGTGTACGTACACGAAGTTTCCAGATCACTAATTTCGGAAAAAAATTGATGCCAGATATTTTGTATGAATTCTGTAATCAACCGTAGTGTTCGGATAATTTTATGAGCGACTGTACAAGGAACTTGGGGACGACGCGAAAAAAATTCTCGTCTATTTATCACAAGTGCATTTCTATCATGTCTGTATATTCTGGTTAACACATATAACAACTTATTTACTATGATTAAAATAAGAATAAACTTAAATATTTCACTAAATATTAGTTTTTGTTTATTGACTATATGCCATATCATATTACAATATCTATTGGGGCGCGGGTGGCTCAGTCGGTAGCGCACCAGGCTCGTAATCTGTAGTTCCTAGGTTCGAGTCCCAGCTGCGTCAGCGTTGAGATTTATCTCCGCAAAATTCCCCGCCCTGCCCACAGTCAGTAGGGGGACACCGATGGGTTTGGAGCAGGCCGCCGTTCGTCAGATGGGACGTTAAGCCGTGGTCCCGTGTATGGGAGAGCCATACTCTGTGCACGTTAAAGAACACGCTGGATGGCCTTGACGGGAGGCTACCATCTGTCTCCCAAAAGCTGTTCCAGTGGGTCCCCTCCCGCAACCTTCTCTGAGCCTTCGGGGTCCATGTGACCTGGCCATTTAGCCCATGGTGTGCAAAAAAGTACCGCTCAGAGGTAAAACAACCCACCCCAACAATATCTATTTGATTGCTATGCCATATCATATTATAATAATGTTACGAGAAATGAAAGAGCAGCAATGATGTGCTGTATCATTTTGATGCTCTGGTATGAATTATATCACTAACTACTTCGAGCGATATCTTAGCTGAAAAATAAAGAATAATAGAGTTGCAATTAGGAAGAATTAGTGTGAAGGAAAAAGTAATTTTTAAATAAATGATTTGTGTTTGTATTCCATTAAAACACCCGTTTGCTTGAAGATCATGTTTTCCATTAATATTTTTTCTTGCTTTCATTTGTTTTAATATTTTTACTCAACTTGTTAGTTTTAACACAAGAATTTTGTGTTCTGCAAATCAGCAGACAAACATTCCTTACTGTTCACACGTTCCGCTTTTGGAATGCATTACTTGGTGTAACTTCATGTACACTACCATTTATAGATTTATTTCTACAATGTTCTGGATTACTGCTAACATTATATTTAGAAATACATGACTTATTCTTAGTTTTTCGGAGAGAGGGTTGCAAAGTCTGTAGCGCGCCAGGATCGTAATATGCAGTTCCCAGGTTCGAGTCCCAGCTGGGCAGCGTTGAGATTTATCTCCTCAAAATTCACCGCCCTGCCCACGGTCAGTAGAGGACAGCGATGGGCTTGGAAAGGCCACCGTCCGTTGTATGAGATATAAAGCCGTGGATTTGTATGCGGGAGAGCCATACGCTGTACATGCTAAAGAACACGCTGGATGGCCTTGACAGGAGGCTATCATCTGTCTCCCAACAACTGTTCCAGTGGGTTCCCTCTCCCAACCTCCTCTAAGCCTTCGGGGTCCTTGTAACCTGTCCATTTACACCATTGTTTGCAGTAAAAAAAACTGTCGCTTAGAGGTAAAACAATCCATTCTTGCTCTTTGATTTGAATGCCATAAGAACAACAGAAAGGTCAGTCACAATTTAATGTTGGATACTTCAAATATTAGGCTTAGCACAAACACCTCCATGAGTTCCTGGAAAATTGTATCAATATTAGAAAATCCAATGATTTCAAAAATTGTTCATCATAATAAGAAACTTTTACATACACGAAAAAAAAAACATGTGTATTAGCTTAATAAACGAATAAATATAAAATTAAAACTTTTTCTTTAGATTCAAAATGCTGAAATTATCAAAGAATACTAGCCACCAATTACTTACTCATAGGGGCGGGGGTGGCTCAGTCGGTAGCGCGCCAGGCTCGTAATCTGTAGTTCCCAGGTTCGAGTCCCAGCTGGGTCAGCGTTGAGATTTATCTCCGCAATAATTCCCCGCCCTGCCCACGGTTAGTAGGGGACACCGATGGGCTTGGAAAGGCCGCCGTCCGTCGGATGGGACGTTAAGCTGTGGCCCCGTGTGCGGGAGAGCCATACCCTGTGCACGTTAAAGAACACGCTGGATGGCCTTGACGGGAGGCTACCATCTGTCTCCCAACAGCTGTTCCAGTGGGTCCCCTCCCCCAACCTTCTCTGAGCCTTCGGGGTCCATGTGACCTGGCCATTTAGCCATGGTGTGCAAAACAGTGCCGCTCAGAGGTAAAACAACCCAACCCAACAACAACTTACTCATAGCGTTTACAAAGTCGAAAACACTTTCTCTGCTGACAGAACAACTTAAAATCATACTGAATGTCATAGGGAGACTCCAAGCTCTTTCTGTAATCTTGCTTTGCATCATATTCACAAACCATGTTCCGAGCAATTTATCCTTGTTGGTTGGTGAAATAGATTATTATACATAGTTAATCTAATATAAATAATTGGTGAACCATGGCCGAGGCAACTGTCGACAAAGATCGTTCTCACGGCGTGCAAATGCAACTCATGACTGCCCTCCAACATCTTAGCCTGTGGCTTATACTTGACGAGATGGTAATTACTACACAAATTATTACAAACAATTTGTCTATTTTTTAAACAAATTCCTGCATTTTGAACGTTGTTGCTTAGGGAAATATGACTTGGTTTGTGCATAGCAGATATAGAGAACGGAACATTTCACTGATTGAAAATTTGTTCACATTCTGGCGAACTGTAATTATAAGTTAAATTACTAATTATTATTAAATTAAATAAATTATTTATAAAAAAGTAATATATAGGATTATGTTAACCTCTCTAGAAATCAAAAGAATACAAAAACGAACTAAAGTAAGATCGTAGATCGTATAATCATATTCGATGTACCGGGTAATAATTTAACCCTAACCATCTCCATCATAAAAATATGCCTATTTGGCGTGAGTAATAACAAAATATATAAGTAAACCACCCTTAGGTGGGCCTCTAAGGGCAAACATAAGAAAAGCTAAAAGTAGCGGTAAAATTGTATAAGAAACCTAAAACGGGTAGGTCTCCTCAGAGAACGCTACCGTTTTAGGTTTTGTACTTTTTCAAAACAATATGATCGTAAAGAATCAGAGAAGAAATAATCTCATTGGGATTATTGCTTAGAGCCTCAAAAAATCTTTTTGAGGTGCGTTTTATATGGGTATATATATATGGTCGATGCCCAGGTCTTTATGGAGTTGTCTGTTAGTGACAAACCAGGGGGCATCGACCGCAGTTCTCAAAATCTTGTTCTGTAAGACCTGAATCTTACGAATATTGGTGGGTGTAGTATTCGCCCATATGGGTGAAGCATAGAGAATCACCGGTCTGATGATCATATCATAGAGTAAAAACTTATGATCAATCATTAAAATGGAATTTCTCCTAAGGAGTGGGCCTAGCTGGCCCCTCAATGAATTGACTTTGGAGATTATTTTATGTGATAGTCACACTTTAACCTCTTATGTATAACAACCCCAAGTTATTTGACTGAATCACTCCAATCAACGGGAATATCTTGTAAATAGAGGCAAATGGGATTCATAATACCCTTTCCAGTGAAAAAAGATGGCAGGACTCTTGTCAGAGTTAGAACTAAAATTAGCAATTTGAAATAATATTTAAGATTATTTTATTTCATTAACGAGCGGTAGTATATAATTCCTATGGAAAGGCAATAGATATTTATATAACATTTAAAATAAAGTATTCGTTGAAGCGAATAAAAATGCAGAACTTCTTAAAAATTTTGTGCCTTTTTCAGTCTCTGATTAAACTGAAATGAACGACCCAAATCTTTGAAAGAAATTGATGAGCAAAATATTTGCAGAAAACTTTGCTATTTGTTATTTAGACATGGCGTGATATTTCACATCTGGTCTGCATGCTGTAATAACAAAAGAATTATTTTTTAGCATAGCATTCTTTTAATTAAATATAGTGTTTTAAAATTCAACTAGTAGGTATTGAATTTTTAAAGAATTTGGCTATCAGTTTGAATATTTTAATAGAGATATTTTTAGTAGAGATAATATTATAATAAAGATAATAAATAAATAAATTATTTTGATTAGTTTAAAATAAATAAAAATCAGTTAATTTATTATGCATATTTAATAAGGTTTCTTTCTTCCTTGCAGGCCTGGACACGGCAGTGACATAAAGCCTAATTTTGAAACATATAGTAGTTTAAAATATTCTATATGTCTAAAAATTCATCTGGTAAATGTTTCTTTTTAAAAATTTGATAATTAATTTTAAAATGTTTTTAAATATTTTAATAAAATCCAAATGAATAAATTATTTTGTTTTAACTGTTTTTAAAATAAACAGCATGAATTTGAATTTTTATGCATATTTAATTTCTTCCTTTCTTCTCTCCTTTTGATCAAGGCTATCAAGGACTGATGTATGAAGGTGACCTTGGCTGTAAATGCATGGTGTGTCAGGGTGACATTGATGTAAATAACGAGAGAGTTTTAATAACAGGAATATTTTAATGTGCTCCATCATAGTTCGTCATTCAGGTAACTGCGATGCTTCCTGAAATTATTCGAAATCTTCAACGTATTTCTTGGAAGTTTTCTCACATTACCGATAAGTCCGTCATTATGCTTTATCTTATAGAAATTTTGAGAAGCTTTCTCATTTTGCAGCTTGGCGGCTCCTTCTTATAAAGGAGTTCGAAAATGTGCTTTGGTCATTCCAGAAGAGGAGGGGATGTCTCAGTTCGATAGTGAGGCAATCTAGTAATCTGTAATTCCAAGGTTGGAGTTCCAGCTGAGAGATTCCAGCATTGAGATTTACCTCCTCAAAAATCAAGTTTCTATCGTCGGTCAGAGAGGATACCGCTGGGCTTCGAAAAGCCGCCGTCCGTCGGATGGGACGTTAAGCCGTGACTTCCTCTGCGAGAGAGTCATATTAAAGGATGCACTGGATTTGCTGGATGGCGGTTTCCTAATCGCTGTCTTGTGGATCCTCTTCCCCCAACCTTTTCTGAGCCTTGGGGATCCTTATGACCTGGTCATTTTTCCCATCGTGTGCAAAAAACATGCCCCTCAGAGATAAGACATCACCATCCAAGTCGTTACACTTGGATTCTGAGAATGGAAGAGTTATTTGCGTTTATCTCTTGAAAAGAATCATACACATTCAAACCACACCATTCAAGAGAAATGACATTAAAAAACATCAACAAGTCATGAAAATGGAAAGGAAAAAATATTTTTTCTGAATCGAACAGTAAGTATATAACCGTAAAAGCCAATTAAAAATGTTTTCATTGATAGAATAAATCTGTCAACTGATTGAAATGAAATGAATGACAGAGACAGCTTAGTTGTTCTCTCTAGGATAGACGGCGCCAATGTGCTAATCAAATAAAAATGCGGGAAACTTTATAAGTCATGAGACTAGTTGAAGAAGAAAACGTTAGCAGTTGATAGTGTAATGGTTACCATACCAGGCCGGTTATTCGGAGAAGTCGGTTCGAACTCCCACACACGGAACCATAGCTTAACGTCCCATCTGACGGACAACGGCATCTTCAAGTTCATCAGTGTTCCCTATTGACTGAGGACAGGCCGTGGAGTTTTCCGGAGATAAATCTCAACACTGGCCAGCTGGATTGGGTTGGGTTGTTTTATTTCTGAGCGGCACATTTTTTCACACACAATGTACTAAACGAGTGCTGTCCAACTTCTCTAAGACCACGGGCCATTTTTTCTTTCGCCAATATTTCGCGGGCCAAAAAAAAAAGATTGGGACAGGATAGGCAATTGAAAAGTCAATTCCTGTCACCTCAATAAATTATTTTGTTTATACGAAAAATAATAAGAAATAATAAACCAATATAAATTTTTCTGAACCTTATCAAATATTTAATAAATAAATTAAATAAGAGCATTGTGCTCGTAGCTGTTGGGCAATAGGAATAGAATGAAGAAGCTGAAATAATGCAAAAATAATTGCAAATAGAATGAGCAATTTGATATCGTAGATCGTAGATCGTTACATCATAAAATGAAGTACCAGGTACAATAGTACCCATAACCTTCTTCATCTCGAAATATGCCTAATTGGTATCAGTTTGAAAAAACAAACAAAAGTAAACTACACGATAGTGGGCCCCAAAGGACAAAAGAACATAAAACAAAAGAGTAATAATGATGCACAAGAGACCTAAAATGGATAACTTTCTTTAGGGAAAGCCATCATCTTAGGCCTCTTGTATCTGTTAAGGATTTCATGATCGTAGTCCAGAAGATAGGATATAATCTCGTGCGGGTTTCTCTGCACTGACTCGTAGAAACCTCGCGAGACAAACTTAAGATATGTGTAAATATGATCAATGCCCAGATCTTTATGCAATTGTCTATTGGTTACAAACCAGGGGGCATTTACCACACATCGCAGGATTTTATTCTGCAAGACCTGTATCTTGTGAATGTTCGTGGGAGTTGTGTTCGCCCAAATTGGGGAAGCATAGGATATCATAGGTCGAATGACCATGTGATAAATTAGTAATTGATTATCAATGGATAATACTGAGTTTCTTCCTAGAAGAGTCCCCAGTTGACATCTGACAGAGTTAACTTTTGTGATTATCCCGTGTATATGGGGATCCCACTTAAGCTTCTGATGCAGAATGATTCCCAAATATTAACAGTCTCCTGCCACTTGAATTGTTCATCTAAAAAGTGTAAAGTTAGAGGATTTTTGATCCTCTTACCAATGAAGAGAATGGCGTTACTCTTCTCAGTGTTGATCTTTATTTTCCATTTTTCATTCCAGGTATCCATTTTATCAAGGCAATTCTGAAATCTTTTGATTGCAAAATCAACTCCCAAGGAAGGGGAGATGAGAGCAATGTCATCAGCATATTGTGCGATAACAATTCGCTCAAATGAAGGAATATCAGAGAGATATAATGAGAAGAGGGTATGGCCTAGGAGAGAGCCTTGAGGAACTCCAGCGGCCACTACTCTCTTGGTAGAAATGGAAGATTTAATATAAACCTGGAATGTTCGATTTAAGAGATACGATTGAATGATACAGGTGAGTGCCAGAGGCATTCTAATCTTGGAGAGTTTGTAAATGAGGTCGTCCATCCAGATGCGGTCAAAAGCCTTGGCCACATCTAGAAAGACTGCAGCAACTGTTTCCATCTTGTTCAGTGCCTCAGAAATAGTTTCCACAACTCTGAGGACTTGATGTTCTGTCGATCTTTTTCGCCTGAAACCAAATTGGGTTTCAGGTAAGACAGGATGGATTGAAAGGAACTCTTCCAATCTATTGAGGATAATACGTTCAAACAGTTTTCCTAGGCAGGAGGATAATACGTTCAAACAGTTTTCCTAGGCAGGAGGATAATACGTTCAAACAGTTTTCCTGGGAAGGAAAGCAGACTGATTGGACGATAGCTGTCAGGAAATACAGGGTCCTTTCCTGGTTTGTGTATCAGTCTGACATAAGCGTTTTTCCAGGCTTCTGGAAAAACATGGTGACGGAGAAGGAAATTAAAAAACCCGCAGAGATGCGTAATGGCTTTCTTCGGAAGATGTTTCAGCATTCTGTTGGAAATATTATCGGGGCCTGAAGCCTTGTTAGGTTTCAATTTCTTGATGGCTTGAGACAGCTCAAGAGGAGATGTAAAGGGGAGCTCTGATCTTTCTTCCTGTCCGAAACGAAAAAGAGTTTCTTCTACCTCTTCACAGGTGTCATGATCAAAAAGATCAAAATTCTCTTGAAACTGTAATTCAAGGGCATCAGCAAATGCTTCGGATTTATCATCCTCGCTGTAACATAAACCTGACTCCCCATGAATGGGAGGAAATTTAGAACGACGGTTGTTGAAAGATTTAACCATCTTTCAAATAGAATTGTCACTTGTAGAGAGTGAGTTGAGTTTTTTGTTCCATGTGAAGCTACGGTGATCCTTGATCTTTTGTCGAACCTTAATCTTGAGGGAGTAAAAAACATTTTTATCGTGAGCATCCCTGGATCTTTGCCAATTATGTCTGGCTCTGTTTTTAAATTTAATAAGATCCGATAGATCCTTTGGAAAAATATAAAAGTCTGTATGAGGTTTCGTAGAGTCAACAAATCGAAAAACAATCAGTCAACAAATCAGTAAATGTTAGTATGGAATCATTTATCTTTCTGAGAGAAAGATATTTGCATGATCCTGAAACTTTTTGTTGACAATGGTTTTATAAAGTTCCCAATTGACAACACTAAAAGTGTCTGGAACAATAATAACAGACAGATAAAGGGCATTGGCAACCGGAAGATGATCGGAATTCAGATCATTATGAACAGTAAGTTCATAGGTGGGTAAAAATTCCCAAATATAATCAGGTCTAAAACATCAGGTCTATGCATGGAATTAAACGGGTAAAACGTAGGCTCGCTAGGAGCATCAACGATGATGCCATTTGACGTGGCATAATCTAAGAGTAGATTACCAGTTTTATTGCCAGTTCTGGAATTATAAGCAATATTTTTGAAATTTAAAGATCCTGCCAAAATTGTAGGAGTGTTAGTGTCAAAAATGACTTTAAAATCATTCAAGACAAGTTCAGAATTAGGCAGTTTATATACCGCAAAGATGTTCAAAGTTCCAAAAGTATCATCATGAACTGCAATAACAGTAACTTCCAAGGAATTGAAGTCTGAGTTGGCAAGAGATGATGTTTAATGGATCGTTTGACGACTACAGCGGTACACCTCCACCGATGTTGTGCTGTCGATCCGTCCTGTAAACTTCAAAGTTTGGAAGTTTGAGACGATCAGAAGCACGAAGATGGGTTTCGCCCAAAAGGACTATGTCAGCGTGGGAGTCAGACAAAAAGTTGCTGAACTCCCATAAGTCAGTAAGAATACCGTTTGCATTCCAGGAAAAAATCTGGAGGTAATTCTTCTTACTGTTGTGCTCCATCTGAGGGCAGCGAAGAGAGTAGATAATCGAAAGCTTTTAGCCCAACGGTGAGTTTACCCATCAGGCCGTTGACATTTTGGTATTCATTGATTAATGACTTAGCGATTAATAAAATCTTTGAAACATTAAGATTTTTAAAGATCCGATAGATTTCCTTCAAATATTTCAAAATGGTGGCATCAAACTGCTCACTTGTAGAAGGAGCTTGCTTTGGAGGTAAATCATTAAGACAAACTCTTTTAGGTAAAGGTTTACCTTTTTCAGTATACTTGCCAGCTGGTGTGCCTTTAGCAACAGCACTTGCATATGATAGTGGAGGGGTAGCAGGGGTACTAATAGCCTTCTTGGACGGGGCAGTGTTAGATTTACGCTTAAGTGGAGTTACCACCTCACGTCTAGGAAAATAAGAGCAACCTTTAGAATTGGCTGTATGGCCAATGCCACAATTGGCACATTTTGGCGGACTCTCTTCCTTCTTACGAAGGCAGTCCTTCGTCATATGATTTCCAGCGCATTTGACGCAGCGGGGCAGATTAAAACATCCACTCTGCGCGTGGCCATATCGCTGGCATTTATGGCACTGTGTTGGTGTTTTCTTCGACCTGTAACTCTCCACATGTATTTTCAGGTGAAAGAGGTCTGTGACATTGTATATCTTTTTATTTGCAGCATCCTTAGGCAATTCTGCCAAGAATACAAGGATCGGAGATTTGTCTTTTCCCCGTCTCATCAGTGAGAGTTTAATAATTGCAAAGCCCAAGTCCACCAAGGCGACTCGGACATCATCAGTGGTAATGTCATTGGGTAGATTTTTGATTACCACTCTGAGGTTTTTTTCCTCTTTTAATTTGTATGTATGAAATTGTTGCTTTGAAGCTTCAAAAAATCTGACTAAGGACCTGTAATCATTGGAGCATTTGGTTTGTAATCTGACCGTTTCTCCACAGGTCTTTGCAGTGAAAGCTTCCACAGCAATTTTAGTTAAGTCTTTGTAAATGTTCAGCCAGTTCTTAGGATAACGTAAAATGATAGGTGGTATTTTCCCATTATTATTGCTATTCCCTTTAGGAGTAGCGGTAGAGTCAGAAGCCTCCATTTCAGAAACTGGAGGGTCCAAGTATTCCTCCTCTAAGACCGAAAATCTGGTCTTAGAGGCATAGGCAGAGTCAGTGATGGGAGACAAGGCTCTCTTGTGTCCTTTCTTTAAGTTTTTGCCAATACCCTTCCTTTTAGGTTTTTTGGCAGCATCAGAAATATCTTGAAATAAATTCATACCATGTTTTGGGGCAGGATCCAATTCCTGAACAACTTGCAAAACAATTGTTTGACTAGAGCAAAGTCCAGAGCAAACATGTTCGTTAATATCTTTCTCAAGATAAAACCTTTCCAATATTGCATCATTGAATTTGACGCGATCATCAGGCAAAAGGCTGTGTAATTCCTTCATAGAAGGTAAATTTGCCAAAGTTGAGTTTAAATCGAACAGGAGTTTATTTTTCTCCGATAAAAACGTGCAAATTTGCGCGTTATAAGTCAGTTGGGAACTATCCATAGAGACTTGAGCTTCAGAGGTCTCTGAGAGGTCCGGACTAGCGTCATTAACAGAGTAGCTCTCTGTCAGGACCGGGATAGAAATCTCATGAATGTCAGATTTTGACATTGCAAATGCTTAAAAGCTTGAACAATTTTCAAACAAAAACAGTTGAAAACAAATAAATAAGTATGAATAAGATAAAAATAAAAGAAATAGAACAAATTTACATAAAATTTATGCAAACTATTCTAAAATTTCAAATATCAAATTGACAGTTGCAACTGTAAAAGTTGACAGTTGTAACTGTAAGAACGGCTCAGACCGGATTTGAAAAGGACAGAATTACTGTAAATTAACAGTAATCTGTCCAAAAACAATATTAAAACTCAAAAATGAGTATAAAATATCAGAATAAATTTTAAAATTACAAATCTAATGAAAGATAAAATACAAAAAAGCTACTTTTCAGTAGCAACTAGAATCGAATAAAACGAAAAACCTAGAGCTAGAACACCTCAAAGAAGGATTTTTAAAGTCGAAATGCCTACTTGTATAGTATGTTTCCAAGCCAATAATGGCCAATCGATGAGTCGGCTATCAGCACGTACTCTTCCAACGCCAATAACGGCCAACTTAAAGTCGGCTATTGGCACGTAATTTTCCTATGCTGATAACGGCCAACTCACGTCGGCTACTGACTTGTACTTATACTTATCTAATGTAGATTACTATGTCCAAAGTCAGAGACTTTATTAACACATCATTGTAGAAAACAAACCTGTAAAAACCCTAACTAAGAAACTACAAGTTTAAGAAGAAAGATTAGGCTAAACTAGATACCCTTCCTGCCAGAGGCTCCACTAGGATTTTCACCCAGTCTTGTCTAAGGCTAATAGGAAATTTAAGTAAATAGTTTGCTGATCATTAGTACTTGAAGTAATCTAGGAGTGATGCGAAAACACGTCATGACCGTTCGAAGTCAGAGCTCCCCTTCCTAGTAAGTTGAAGATTGCATATCAAGTAGAGTAATATAAGTTGACAAAGAATTATAAGGTGGATTGCAGATATTTATTTAAAATTTCAAGTAAAAACTTGATTTTGTTCGCGGGCCGTATGCGGCCCGCATGCTGCTAGTTGGGCAACACTGTACTAAACGACCAGGTCACAAGGAAACCGAAGGTTCAGAGAAAGTTGGGAGAGGGGACGCACTAGAGCAGCTCTTAGAAGACAGATGGTAACCTCCCGTTATAACCATCCGACATCTTTTTAACGTGCACAGGTTTGGCTCTCCCGCACATGAGGCCAAAGCTTAACGTCCCATCCGAACCACGGCGTCCTTTCCAAGCCCATTAGTGTCCCCTACTGACCGTGGACAGGGCTGGAAGTTTTGCAGAGATAAATCTCGACGCTGACCTTTTGGGTTGGGTTGTTTTTCCTCTGAGCGGCACTTTTTTGCACACAATGGGCTAAATGGCCAGATCACATGGACCCGGAACGCTCAGAAAAGGTTGGGGGAGGGGACCCACTGGAACAGCTGTTGGGAGACAGATGGTAGCCTCCCATCAAGGCCATCCAGCGTGTTCTTTAACGTGCACAGGGTACGGCTATCCCGCACACGGGGGTCACGGCTTAACGTCCCATCCGATGGACGGCGGCCTTTCCAAGCCAAGTGGTGTCCCCTACTGACCGTGGGCAGGGCGGGGAATTTTGCGGAGATAAATCTCAACGCTGACCCAGCTAAGACACGAACCTGGGAACTACAGATTTCGAGCCTGGCACGCTACCGACTAAGTCACCCCCGCCCCACCCGACGCTGACCTAGCTGGGACTCGAACTTGGGAATTGCAGATTACGAGCCTAGCACGCGACTCCAACTGATGCTGAAATAATATCTGCAACTCTGTTAAAGAAGGCTGTAAAGATAGGCAATGTGTTCATTAGTCCAACTTCGATTGACAGAACATCTCGTTTACATAAAACAAGTTCGCTTTATACTATTATAGCACATATTCCATTAAAGTCACACAAGAAATAGATTACTTTTTATGTTTCACAGTTAAAATTCCTCTAAAGCAATTTCTGCTATTAATGAAACAAATGAGGTGAATACTCTTAATACCGTTCAACTAACTTCTACGTAAATAAGCATTGATTAAATAATGAAATGAAAGTGGTAAAGGAACCGGATCCTAAAGTTACTCTTCAATTGCTTAGGTTAATGACGCCAGGCATGAGGTATTATTTCTTCTTTGAAATCATAGAAGTCGATACTAATGTTGATCTCATTAGGAATTTTTGAAATCTTGAGGAAATTTCATTTACTACCTTAGGCTGTTATGCTTAGAGAGAAAGTAAAGGAGACTCCTGTTAAAAGTTTAATAAAGTTTCATTCTGTAAATTAAAAGTAAATTCTGTAAATTCTTCAAATCGAGAGGGGCGGGGGTGGCTCAGTCGGTAGCGCGCCAGGCTCGTAATCCTAGCTAATAGTTCCTAGGTTCGAGTCCCAGTTGAGACAGCGTTAAGATTTATCTCCGCAAAATTCCCCGCCCTGCCCACGGTCAGTAGGGGACACCGATGGGCTTGGAAAGGCCGTCGTCCGTCGGATGGGACGTTAAGCCGTGTCCCGAGTGCGGGAGAGCCATACCGTGTGCACGTTAAAGAACACGCTGGATGGCCTTGACGGGAGGCTACCATCTGTCTCCCAACAGCTGTTCCAGTGGGTCCCCTCCTCCAACCTTCTCTGAGCCTTCGGGGTCCATGTGACCTGGCCATTTAGGCCATGGTGTGCAAAAAAGTGCCGCTCAGAGGTAAAACAACCCAACCCAACCCTTCTTTTTGTGAATAAATCGTGTTTAAAAAATAATAATAGACCTTGTACAGTCGCTCAAAAGAATATCTGAACACTATGGTTGATTACAGAATTCAGAAAAAATATCTGGCAACGATTTTTTTAGAAATTAGTGATCTGGCAACCTTCGTGTCACGTGATACAAGTGGCGCTTAGAGGCAAAAACAACCCAAAAACAACAATAGTTAATGGGTAATTCTCTGTTTTGAAAGTTCTGTTCAGAACATTTAAAAAACAAACCTGAAGTACCTGAAGTACGTGTTCAGAACATTTTTTAAATGAGTGCTGCACTATTCTTTCTGGGATTAACTTCCAAGTTGTTGATACCCATTCCACCAATTTTGATGCCGGCGCTTCCTTAAATTTTACGGATATTTACGGAATTTTACGGAAGGTTGTCAGTCAACAGACAGGTTCCAAACTCACTATAATTCACTCACAGATCTCCACTATAATGAAATAACGGTGGCTTCACATTTGGAAAACGCAGGAAAGTACCCACATTTGGAGAATGCGATAACGGTCAAATTTGGAGGTAGAGTTTCCGCGTAAAAACAAAACGTGTGGTGCTGTGTGCAAAGCGCAGGAAAATTTGAAAAAAATAAAAGTAAATAAATAAACAAATAAATAAAAACTGCGATTCTAAGACGCCATCGATTCTAAGATGCACCCCGTTTTTAGAGACGTTTATATGGGAAAAAAGTGCGTCTTAGAATCGAAGAAATACGGTAATACACTGCTGGCCAATGAAGAGTGCAACACCATGAAAGATAAGAGAAAACAAAACCATATTTAGTGAATACATAGCTTATGTTACAAGGATCAAATGATTACAAATACAACTCAGTTAGACTTTTGGAATACAAAGAAATCAGTATCTTGTGTAGTCACCATGAGTGGCAATAACCGCTGCTACACGATCCGGCAGAGGATGAGACATCGGATATGTGTTTAGGGAATGTCAGTCCATGCAGTTTCGATACGTAGCCAAAGTTAATTTGTTGTAGCAGCTTTTGGTGTTCTAGTCATCGTGAGATCATGGACCAGACATATATATATATCGAGCATTGTCCTGTTGGTAAATGGCACCAGAGAGCCCCTGAAGATAAGGTAGTACGACCACAGGTTCCAACACCTCGGTGACGTAAGGCTGGTTGTCCACAGTACCGGTAATGCGTTGTTGGGTTGGGTTGTTTTACCTCTGAGCGGCACTTTTTTGCACACCATGGGCTAAATGGCCAGGTCACATGGACCCCGAAGGCTCAGAGAAGGTTGGGGGAGGGGACCCACTGGAACAGCTGTTGGGAGACAGATGGTAGCCTCTCGTCAAGGACATCCAGCGTGTTCTTTAACGTGCACAGGGTATGTCTCTCCCACACACGGGACCACGACTTAACGTCCATCCGACTGACGGCGGCTTTTCCAAGCCCAACGGTGTCCCCTACTGATCGTAGGCAGAGCGGGGAATTTTGCGGAGATAAATCTCAACGCCGACCCAGCTGGGACTCGAACCTGGGAACTACAGATTACGAGCCTGGCGCGCTACCGACTGAGCCCCCCCCCCCGCCCCCCGGTAATGCGTAGGAGGCGTGTGCGTGAGTGGAGTTCAATGGCACCCCATACCATAACACCAGGAGCTGGACCTGTATGGCGCTGCATCATGCATCTCTCACTGAGCCTGTCGCCGTGGTACCGCCAGATACGGATTCATCCATCATGGTGCTGTATATTGAAACAGGATTCATCTGAAAAGACGATGCGATGCCATTCGCTCATCTGTCTTGGCACCATTGCAGTCGCATACGCCTGTGTTGTAGAGTCAATGGTAGCTGAAGCAATAGTCTCATCAAGGGTGATGAACAGAGATCATGGCATGTCTTCCAACAGGTGAAGGCGGGCTTCTTAGTAAATAAAAAAAAGCAGAAAATTACAAGGACCTTATGGAAAAATTGTTGTCCTCTTATCATAAACGGGATGTAGGATGTCTTTGAAGGTACATTTTTTTATATTCTCATTTGGAATTCTTTCCAAAAAACTGTGGCGCTGTGAGTGATGAGCAAGAGGAACGTTTTCCACGGGAAATTGCTATAATGGAAAAAAGATAGCGAGAAAGATGGAGCTCATCAATGTTAGTTATTTTTGTTGGAATGTGATCCGAGATTTTGAAGAGTTCGTATATAAGCAGCAAGCGAAGAGGTGATGATTGATGTAAACCGATGTGCAATTTTCAGCGAATGACATAATGCAACTAAGTGACTGTATCTCTAAAACCGTTGCCAATCAAACATTTCCATTGTCATTTTCGTGTTCAGCACCATGATTTAATAAGAAAAGGCTGTTTGAACTTACGAAACACACCAAAGGTAACAAAATTCATCGTAGTTCTGTTTTGCTTTCATTGTATTATTACTAAATGTTATTTGTTCCATAAATTGCCTTCTTTAGAAGACCAAACATATATGTAAGATAATATATATAATATATATTAATTAGTACATCTGAGTTTAAATAAAGGATCGGTAGCAAACTCAATTAACATGCAAATTCTATAAATTATAATTTTTTCAACTGCACGTAAACCGCTTAAGGTGCAAAATCCCCACATGTCCAAAGACATTTATTATTGTGTTTTAAGGAGTCCCGTTACAGGTAGGAATCCGATTTTTTAATCCAAAACGTGGAACCTGCGTACGAATTTTTTGACTGTTCGGTTGTGCATCACGAGACCACATGCTCATAATCTGCAGGTCTCAGGTACGAGTCTCACCTGCGCCAGAGTTCATAAAAACATTATTCATATCTAAAAACATTATTCCGCTAAACTATTTACTCTTCACTCTGTCAGTAGAGGACATTGATAAGCTAGGAAAGGCCGCCATCCGGCGATGGACGTTAAGGTTTTCTTCCATGAACGGGAGAGCCTTACCCTGTGAACGTTAAAGAACCTTGACGTGTTAACAATGACGTGTTAGCCATAACCTGTGAACGTTTAAAGAACCACCGAATGACCTTGACAACAGGGTGGCTCAGTCGGTAGCGCGCCAGGCTCGTAATCTGTACTTCCCAGGTTCGAGTCCCAGCTGGGTCAGCGTTGAGATTTATCTCCGCAAAATTCCCCGCCCTGCCCACGGTCAGTAGGGGACATCGATGGGCTTGGAAAGGCCACCGTCCATCGGATGGGACGTTAAACCTTGGCCCCGTGTGCGGGAGAGCCCTACCCTGTGCACGTTAAAGAACACGCTGGATGGCCATGACGGGAGGCTAACATCTGTCTCCCAACAGCTGTTCCAGTGGGTCCCCTCACCCAACCTTCTATGAGCCTTCGGGGTCCATGTGACCTGGCCATTTAGCCCATGATGTGCAAAAAAGTGCCGCTCAGAGGTAAAACAACCCAAGCTTTGACGAGAGGCTACCATCTGTTTCCTAGCAGCTGTTCAGTAGGTCCCCTCTCCCAACCTTCTCTGAGCCCCTTGGGTCCTTGTGACCTGACCTTTTAGCCTGTTGTTTGCAAAAAAGTGCCGCTCAGAGGTAAAACAACCAACTTCTAATTCCATGCAAATAGAGACGTTTCGCAACTTCAGTTTATTCCGAATGTGGATCACGGACTTAAAATTTAATCTGTCTTATTTTCTTAAATTTTTTAAAGAATTTGATTTTAATGCATGTAAATTTACCATATCTGGAATAGTTACTCGAGTTGTAGGAGCTTTTCAAATTTAAGGAACAATTTCACATGTATTATTCTGTTCAGTAAATTGATTGGATGCAATAGATGGATATA
Organism: Ryuthela nishihirai; assembly: GCA_038380435.1. NCBI lineage: Eukaryota > Metazoa > Arthropoda > Arachnida > Araneae > Heptathelidae > Ryuthela > Ryuthela nishihirai. The sequence continues at coordinate 44,872,199 of JAWZYU010000022.1, forward strand.
GTCGTGTTGCTTATATTTCATAAAGTAAGCGGCCCTGAAAAGGTAGTTGTGTCAGATTGTTTAAGCTCCGATTGGTATTTAATATGATAAAATTGCAATAAATTATTCTATTTTATACCCTTAAAAATAAATAACCTATATAACTCATGCTATTTCCTTTTTTCTTCCTTTCTTTCGTTCAACATCTCTGGAATCAGTGTATAACATATGTTACCGCTAAAGTGCAGAAATCTGTTATTCTACAGATTATCTAGGTATTGTGCAGATTAACTAGGGTGATCCGTTAACGTGCGGGAAATTGTTTCATTTCTGAAATTACCTAGGTAATCTGCAAATTACCTGGATAATCTGTACCTTACCTACTAGGCACTCGTTAAAGTGAAAATAAGATCCTTGCTGGAACAACAGGAACGTTTCTGTAAGCTTAAATTAACATAATGTTATTTATCTAGTGTCCGAGAGTAGAGTTGAAACCAGGGTCATCCCTCTGTCAACATGAATGAGTCGTCCGAATTATAAAAAAAGCCCCCAAAATGAGCAGGCCAAGTGAGAACGAATCATTTTAGTGATTCGTTATCAAGAATGAATCACTTTACCGATTCGTTCTCACTTGGCCTCCGCTCATCCGGGGCGTTTTTTATAATGCGGACGAGTGAATCACGTGACACGAAGATTCATATTCAAGAGATTCACCACTATGAGAGAAACAAACTTTTGAACTTTAACGATACGGAAGCCGTTAATGTGCACATTACCTAGGTAAAATGCAGAAAACTCTTGATTCCGCACGTTAACGGAGCAAATCAGTTAATCTGCAGATTAGCTAGGTAATGTGCACATTAACGGCTTTGAGCTTTAGCGGTAACATATATAAGTAGCCCTGACCAAGACCACCGTGATACCCCAGGCCTAGACAGCATTGAGTAAAAGGAGGGAAGAAAACAGGGATATTAAATATGCATGGAAATTCAAGTGATGTAATTTGCTTAAAATTTAAGGTAAAGCTATTCATTTTAAAATCAATTAAAATAAAAAATTATTTATTCATAAGGATTTTATTAAAATATTTGAAAAAATTTTAAAATTAATTACCAGATATTTAAAAATAAGTAATTACCAGTTGAATTTTTAGAAATTTTATTATAATTAGGTCCTATACTTTAAAAAAAAATAGGTTTTCTGTTACTGCAGTGTCCAGGTTTATTAATCGAGGTGCCTTGCCCTGACCCACAGAAGCTCTCTAGCCGGGAAAAAATGAATGACTCATTACCATTAGAGGTCCTCTATAGTTAGAGTCTAACATCCTTTAAAAACTGGACCATTTTGTAAAAGGGACCATGACCCTTTATTATCTGGTCCATGAGAAAATTTTTTCTGTGTGTGTCAAAAAGTAGGGAGCAGTACAATGAAGTGCTAGCGACCCTACATGTTGGCGATAGGCTTTCGGCCGCAGGCTGCCTAATAATAAAGGAAGTGGTTGAAGTTTCGTGCCAAGAAAGTGCTGCGTCGTAGTTTTGTGGCAAGGGGGTGGAGTTGAGGGGAGAGATTTGGAGTAAAATTCTTCTGGGAGTGAAAATTATAGCGTGTGTGATCATTGTTGGCCGAGAGTTGGTAAGAAGGGTGAAAGGTAAATATTCAAAAACAACCCTTACAATTAAAACCTCTCTCATTTACAAATAAAACGACCTCTTACAATTAAAGATGGTCTAAAATGGTCTGGAGATCTGAAAATTTCTGATTTAGAATATGCTGATGATTTAGCTCTTTTGGCAAATGATGTTCGTGGGATGAACTCTTTCATTCGAGCTGTTGATGAGACTGGTAATATAGTAGGTTTGGTTATAAACAGAGAGAAAACTAAAGTGATGAAAATTGGTCAGGCAGATGGTTTGACACCACTAGTAATCATTTTTGAAAAGAGGCTGGCCATCTCGGTGATTCACTGCCATTGGTTGATTGAGTCACGTGGTTTATGGGCGCCATGTTTTGTCGTACCGTGAGACCAAAGCCTATGTGTGTGTGTGTTTGTGTGTACCAAGTTAAAACTTCTCAATTGTTATAGTTAATATATTTCTACCATTTTTTTTCTCTATAAACGCTGTCATATTTTATAAATGCCTCACTGCGCTGCATTTGGGTGCAAAAATTTCACTCGAAATAAATTAATGAATATTTTTCCCGAGAAACTCCAAAAGACGGCAATGGACTACAAAAGTGAAATGAGCTAACTGAAAACCAACAAATAATTTCTTTTAAGGTTCGTTTCAAAAACGAGTTAATGCTTCCACCTTATCGTCTGCCTATGCCAATATTTATTTGTCTGTCTGTCCGTCTCTCTGGTAACTATTGTCTGTCCATCTGTCTTTCCACATGTCTGTCCGTCTATAGAAAATCAATATTTTTTTTTACTTTTAGAGCTAAATGGAAAATTCTTTTTGGGTTTTGGATTTGGTGTCGAAGAAATATTGCGATTCGCAATTCTGAAAATTCTCAATAGCTTTAATAGCGCTCTCTAGCGGTGGAAAAAGATGAAAAATGCTAAAATTTCAAACGAATATTGTAGACAAACTATTTACACTGGAAATTTGAAATTTTGGTAATAGTGTTATAGTCAGAAGGTTTACAAAGGCAACAAGGCTTTGCCTCTTAGCCAAAAGGGGGTACGAAAATGAAACTTTTTTTAAAGAGATAAAGGAAAAAAATATTTTTTTTTGTTTTACCGGCACTAACAAAATATGAATGATATAAAAAATATTTGATAATTTCAGCGTTACCTGTAGACGTTTAAACGTCTATAAATCAATGAATGTTTCTGTGGAAAAAATTTCACCGACATAGGGATTCGAACCCGCATCTCTTCAGAAACATGCCAGAGTATTCTAATCTGTTGAACTAATGCTGTCTCAGTCTTTTTTCCACTAATAATCGCTATTACTCTTCTCGTAAATTTTGGGCGCCTCCTTATGTCGCCATTATATGATCTCGGGTGGTAACAATTTCTTTTTTAATGTTCCGAGTAAGATGGGGCGGGGATGGCTCAGTCGGTAGCACGCCAAGCTCGTAATCTGTAGTTCCCAGGTTCGAGTCCCAGCTGGGTCAGCGTTCAGATTTATCTCCGCAAAATTCCCCGCCCTGCCCACGGTCAGTAGGGGACACCGATGGGCTTGGAAAGGTCGCCGTCCGTCGGATGGGACGTTAAGCCGTGGCCCCGTGTGCGGGAGAGCCATACCATGTGCACGTTAAAGAACACGCTGGATGGCCTTGACGGGAGGCTACCATCTGTCTCCTAACAGGTGGGTCCCCTCCCCCAACCTTCTCTGAGCCTTCGGGGTCCATGTGATTTGGCCATTTAGCCCATGGTGTGCAAAAAAAGTGCCGCTCAGAGGTAAAACAACCCAATCCGAGTAAGATGGAAATAAATAATGAAGCAACATCACGCTATTTAGCGTTATTAAAGATTTATAATGATTTAAACGATATTTGATAATCTCAGCGTTACCTGTAGACTTTTAAACATCTCTAAATCAATAAATGCTCTTTGTGAAAAAAGCCGAGTTAGTTCAACAGGTTAGAATACTCTGGCATGTTTCTGGAGAGATGCGGGTTCGAATCCCAGTATGTCGGTGAAATTTTTTTTCACAAAAATATTAATATTTGCATTTCTCGAATCACCATCAGTTGGAATTTCCAGTTAGAGAGTGCTAAAGGCGGTAAATAAAAACTCGAAAGGCGACCTCTAGCGGCAGAAAAAGCTGGAAAATACAAAATCTGTAAATGAATATTGCAAACAATCTATTTTTGCCAGAAACTTAAATTTTTGGTCATAGAGTATAATGATCAAGTGGTTTACAGTTATAGTAATGATTTGTATCATTGGTAAAGTGCAACTCTTCTGTTTAAGAGATAAATGAAAAACGTTTTTTTGTATTTTACAGGTACTAATAAAATATTAATAGTTTATTTTCTCAATTATACAGTAGTTCGAATTTCCACTGTCAGAGGGTACTGAATGTCTAAAATAACTAGAAGAACGCATATCGCCTCTGGCGCATATAGGAATCTCATTTTAAAAGAGAATGAAGGTCTTCCTTTGCCTACTTTTCACTCCTTAAAAGTTTTAATTATGGATGTTCGTGTTGTATTTCTGCTGAGGTTCCGCCATCCTTATGGACCTTCTACTATAGCTTATAAATTGACAGGCGACTGTCAGACTTCTGTCGCAAGTAGCTGCTTGAGGTGTTATTTATTTATTTTTTTAATGTATGATGGGGAAAAATGCACAGAGTAGTATATAATTAGTAATTATATAATCATAACAGAATCTGCAGCCGAGATCCCTAATTTGATATTTAGTGATTTCTAATGATATAAATTAAAGTTACCTTTGAAAATGCGAATTATATTTCATTAGTACCAACTAAAAAAAAGATTTCCAATTATCTCTTAAAACCGTTCTGTTTCGTACCTACCTTGGGTTGTTGGGTTGGGTTGGATTGTTTTACCTCTGAGCGGCACTTTTTTTGCACACCATGGGCTAAATGGCCAGGTCACATGGACCCCGAAGGCTCAGAGAAGGTTGGGGGAGGGGACCCACTGGAGCAGCTGTTGGGAGACAGATGGTAGCCTCCCGTCAAGGCCATCCAGCGTGTTCTTTAACGTGCACAGGGTATGGCTCTCCCGTACACGGGGCCACGGCTTAACGTCCTATCCGACGGACGGCGTCCTTTCCAAGCCCATCGGTGTCCCCTACTGACCGTGGGCAAGACGGGGAATTTTGCGGAGATAAATCTCAACACTGACCCAGCTGGGACTCGAACCTGGGAACTACAGATTACGAGCTTGGAGCGCTACCAACTGAGCACCCCCCGCCCCCCGCCCCTACCTTGGGCGTAGGGGTCAACGCATTCTTGTCAATGGAATCTTCAAGACTGTCATATTCCACGACCAAAATTTCAAATTTCTAACATAAGCTACATCGTTTGCAATATTCGTTTTAAATTTCAGAATTTTTGCGATTTTTTCCACCGTTAGAGGGCACAATTATAGCTTTTGGGAGATTCGGAAAATGCAAATTGTTATATATTTTTTTTTTCAATACCTGTCCAACCCAAAAAGAATTTTTAATTTATCTCTAAAAACGTACAATTTTCTGTTAAAACAAAAAAAATTGCATTCTCCCCCCTGGGTTTAAAAGGTCAAGTGATTGTTACCAATGGTAATTTCGTAATCTTCACATTTCAACACCAAAATTTCAAACTTCTAACATAACTACATCGGAATATTCGTTTGGAATATTCGTTTGATATTTTAGAATTTTCAACTTTTTCCACCGTTAGAGGGCGCAGTTATAACTTTTGAGAGATTCGAAAAATGCAATTCGTATTATATCATTAATACCTACATATCACAAAAAGATTTTTTTATTTTTCTGTGTAAGCAAAAGAGTTCGATGTCTACAGAAGGACAGACAACAAAAAGAAATTATATCTCTTTTTTTTTAAAAAAAAAATCCCTAAAATTTACTTTTCCTTTTTCGCCGTTTTCCAAAGTGCTTCCAATCATGAACACTGAAATCTGTATCAATTATTACCCTATCCTTTTCCGGAATCCATAAGTACCGTGCAATACCATTCAGCTATGCACGCTAAACAATCCGAGCGACGACAAAACATGGCGTCCAATTTTGAAATGGCCAACCTGTACCTATATAGGGCCTCTAATTACCATTAGCTTGCAGCGCCACCTTTAGCAGGTAGCTGCAATTCTCATTTCCCCGCTAAATTTCAAAGTGTGTCGACATTTTGTTTCGCTGTTCTCTATCTGACTAGTATTTGCTCTTTTATTTCCTTTTACAAATAATATCAAATGGGAAATTTGTGTATTATATATGAAATTATTCAGTAATCTAAAATTAAATGGAAACCTTTTTTAAACAAAATTCACCGGTTTAATTTTAAAACAATAATATATATTAATATTTGAAATGTAATTAAATCGATATTTAGTAGAAGCATTGTCATTAATTTTATCTACAATGGACATATATGAAAGTAGCCATTTGTGTTAGATACTTAATCTCTGCTCTGAACAACCCGTCTCTCAGATCAATAATAATCATAATATAAACTTCGCGGAACACAGCAAATTCAACGTGTAAAGGATCAGTTAACAGCTGATAAGAATCTTTGGCTTGATAGCTTGGCTGTCAAAGCAGAGGAAGCAGTTTGACAGCACAACAGCAGAGGTTGATACCAGGTAGTGTTTGTATGGGAAGAAAGAGACAGGTACACAGGAATTAAGAGATAAACATGGTAAGGTGTTTGAAGATGAGGATCTTGTGATGGCTAGGTGGACTGAGCCTTTCAGAGGCGTTTTAAACAATATGATTATTTCTACTCCCAATTTTTGTAATGAGGATCATAGTCGTTTGATCATATGGAATACCACACAAGTTAATGTAATGAAAGCTGTCTATAACAGTGGTTCTCAACCATTTATGCTTCACGTAGCCTATGAAAATGTGTATGCAACTGGCGTACCCCTTGTATAGATAAATAAAACTATAGTTATGCTATAACAATGTTTTTTTTTTTACTTTGTTACTAGATCTAGCGACTTTTGAGGTCTCACGGCGTACCCCAAAAATTTTTACCGCATACCCCACGTTGAGAACCCCTATTCTATAATAACACTGAGTCGTGTGTGAGAGTTGGTAAAGCTTGCAGCGAAGGTTTCATATTGTTAGTAGAGTTAGACAAGGGTACATTTGTCTCCTTTTCTCTTTAGGTTGGTTATTGATTATGCTATGCGAAATTCTTTGAAAGGGAAAGATTTTGACCTTAAATGGTCTAGAGATTTTAAGGTTTCTGATTTAGATTATGCAGATGATTTACCCTGTTGTCTAATGATGTTGATGAGATGAATTAGTTCATTAGGGATGTTGATGAGACTGGTAATAGAGTAGGTTTGGTGATAAACAGAGAAAAACTAAAGTGAAGAAAATTGGTCAGACAGATGGTGCTTCAGTTGCTTTAATGGCTGCACTTTTGATAAAGTGTCTCAGTTTAATGATCTTGGGAGATACGTAACAGATACTGGTGATGTGCGGTATGAGATAAATAGAATTGGGATTGTTGCTGGAACTTTTAAGAATCTATGGACAGTGTGGAAAAATAGGGGTGTACACCTAAAGACTAAAATTAGGCTGTATAATAATTTGGTTCTAACTGAGGTTAGATATGACAGCGATATTTGGAAGCTTTGTAAGCAGGATAACAGGAAACTTGGTGCTTTTGATTCCAGATGCTTACGCAGTACTGTATATTGGGGCATTAGGTGGTGTGGCTTTGTAAGCAAATGATGAGGTTAGAAGAAAGAGTCAGCAACCTCCTTTGAGCAACGTTTTGTGCAGAGAGAGACTGAGTTTATTTGGCCATGTTGCCCTATTACTGCAGATTGGCAAATAGGATTATGAGCAGTGTGCCGGAAAGTTTTAGGAAAAGGGGGAGACCTAGGATGCGATGGGCAAACAATGTCAAACAGGACCTTGCTAGAATTGGCCTACAGTGGCCAAATGCAGCAGCTGTAGCTCAGAGCAAAATCATACAGTCTGGTAGAACCTCCGTAGCCCATGGCTGCATGTAAATTTTGCATGTATGAAAAAGTTTCGAGCACATTGGTTGGGTTGTTTTACCTCTGAGCGGCACTTTTTTGCACACCATGGGCTAAATGGACAGGTCACATAGACCCCGAAGGCTCAGAGAAGGTTGGGGGAGGGGACCCACTGGAACGGCTGTTGGGAGACAGATGGTAGTCTCCCGTCAAGGCCATCCAGCGTGTTCTTTAACGTGCACAGGGTATGGCCCTCCCGCACACGGAGCCACGGCTTAACATCCCATCCGACGGACGGTGGCCTTTCCAAACCCATCGGTGTCCCCTACTGACCGTGGGCAGGGTGGGGAATTTTGCGAAGATAAATCTCAACGCTAACCCAGCTGGGACTCGAACCTGGGAACTACAGATTACGAGCCTGGCGCGCTACCGACTGAGCCACCCCCGCCCCTTTCGAGCATATGCATGATGATCACGATGATAAAGTGAAATGTTTCAAAATATATTTCATTTTACCCACATCAATTAAGCTTTGTTTTTTGTAGATATTTAATGCAGTAAATATCTACAAAAATACATATATTAAAATATAATATATATATAAGTAGCTGCGATATATAAGTAGCTGCGAGTATGTTATCATAATTGATTCTTACGTGAAGTGGTTCATAACCCAGATAACATATGGATTATTGTTTTGAAATGCAGTCCATTTAAGATAGTGGGGGGGGGGGGTTTCAACCTTTCAACAACCTGGGTCAGTGGTTTTCAATATTCGGGTTGTGAGCTATCTGTGAAATGCATTCTAACTAGCCAGGAATAAGAAATTAAATCCAAAAATATTTCCGAACTTTGATTTGCAAAATTTCAAGAACTTAAATATCTTAAATCATTCCTTTAGTGTAATTTGATTATAAGAGTATACCTGAATGATTTGGGGGCGGGGTGGCTCAGTCGGTAGCGCGCCAGGCTCGTAATCTGTAGTTCCCAGGTTCGAGTCCCAGCTGGGTCAGCGTTGAGATTTATCTCCGAAAAATTCCCCGCCCTGCCCACGGTCAGTAGGGGACACCGATGGGCTTGGAAAGACCGCCGTCCGTCGGATGGGACGTTAAGCCGTGGCCCCGTGTGCGGGAGAGCCATACCCTGTGCACGTTAAAGAACACGCTGGATGGCCTTGACGGGAGGACACCATCTGTCTCCCAACAGCTGTTCCTGTGGGTCCCTCCCCCAACCTTCTCTCAGCCTTCGGGGTCCATGTTACCTGGCCATTTAGCCCATAGTGTGCAAAAAAGTTCCGCTCAGAGGTAAAACAACCCAACTCATACTGCTGAAATTTATTTTAGATTTATTTTTTATGTTCTGAACTTTACAGCTACATCTAACAGTGTAATCAGAGCAGTACAAAATCAATATGCAAATAATTAATTTATTAAACATTCTAAATATTTTAAAGAAGATGAATTTCTTTCATTAACATAAAGGTGTCTCCTTGAAAAAAATTCCGCACCTAAATTTAAACTTCGTCATGGGACGCCACATGGGCTTGGAAAGGCCGCCGTCCGTCGGATGGGACGTTAAGCCGTGGCCCCGTGTGCGGGAGAGACATACCATGTGCGCGTTAAAGAACACGCTGGATGGCCTTGACGGGAGGCTACCATCTGTCTCCCAACAGCTGTTCCAGTGGGTCCCCTCCCCCAACCTTCTCTGAGCCTTCGGGGTCCTTGTGACCTGGCCATTTAGCCCATGGTGTGCAAAAAAGTGCCGATCAGAGTAACCCAACCCTGAATGATTTTAATTGATGTATCCTGTTGATCTTAAAGTTTAACTAATCCTCGAAGTCTTTAAATTAATTGAAAAAATATTATCTTCTTTAGTTTTTCCCAAGTGAATTTATTAGCGATTCACTCCCCCAGAACGCAACATAGCAAACTATTCAATGCTACATTCTTTTTTTTTAATTAGTATTTTACAAAAAATAAAATAAAAGCGGTAGAAATTTTTATTTTGTTAAAATATCATTATATTATTACACTATTAAATGCTTTAATTATTGAGAAATGCAACGAGGAAATATTTAAACGGTAGTAGAGTTGTTACTAGGCGGAAAAAATGTATTTTGTGACTCATCGTCCACTTTAGTTTATTAATGAAGTGAATTTATGAATAATCTACTTCTCCCGAACAGGTAATTAATTGAATGACAAGACCCAAATATATCGCAATTCAGAGACTGCACCCCATCTATAGGGATAATGCCAAGATTTCCACTAACTACGGTCGAGGTGTTTGGGTTGGGTTGTTTTACCTCTGAGCGGCACTTTTTTGCACACCATGGGTTAAATGGCCAGGTCACATGGACCCCGAAGGCTCAGAGAAGGTTGGGGGAGGGGACCCACTGGAACTAGCTGTCGGGAGACAGATGGTAGCCTCCCGTCAAGTCCAGCGTGTTCTTTAACGTGCACAGGGTATGGCTCTCCCGCACACGGGGCCACGGCTTAACGTCCCATCCGACAGACGGCGGCCTTTCCAAGCCCATCGGTGTTCCCTACTGACTGTGGGTAGGGCGGGGAATTTTGCGGAGACAAATCTCAACGCTGACCCAGCTGGGACTCGAACCTGGGAACTACAGATTACGAGCCTGGCGCGCTACCGACTGAGCCACCCCCCCCTCTGACATGAGTAATTCTAGTATTGTTTTGCGAAAGTGGCCTAATGGTAGTCTTCTGACGTAACACCAAAACCAATGGTACGCAAAGTGTGGTCGGTGGAAACCCCCCCCAGAAAATCGGTATTTCCTCAGTTAGATAACCGCTCGGACACTATAAGACGTATTTTCGTGGTGATCATAAATTTGTTGAACTGGCGCGTGTCCCGAGCATTTGGTTCAAAAGATACCTAATATGTTCTACTAAATCTTGTCAGATATTTGGCGAGATGGGTGGTCGCATAAATTGTTAGCAGACTGTACGATATGTACAACACATTTACTAACTAGATTATTTGTAATTTAACAGTACAATTTCAAACTCGGCTTTCCACTAAGACCTCACGCTTAGCAACAATCCACGGCTGGCTACCACGCCTCGCCGCACACAAAACCTTGGGGGCGGGGGTGGCTCAGTCGGTGGCGCGCCAGGCTCGTAATCTGTAGTTCTCAGTTTCGAGTCCCAGCTGGGTCAGCGTTGAGATTTATCTCTGCAAAATTCCCCGCCTTGCCCATGGTCAGTAGGGGACACCGATGGGCTTAGAAAGGCCGCCGTCCGTCGGATGGGACGTTAAGCCGTGGCTCCGTGTGCGGGAGAGCCATACCCTGTGCACGTTAAAGAATACGCTGATGGCCTTGACGTGAGACTACCATTGTCTACCAACAGCTGTTCCAGTGTATCCCCTCCCCCAACCTTCTCTGAGCGTTCGGGGTCCATGTGACCTTTATATTTAGCCCATGGTGGGCAAAAAAGTGCCGCTCAGAGGTAAAACAACCCAACCCAACACAAAACCTTGGCCGAAAAACATTGGCCTCAGCTGGGATATCCTCCAAGCCGAATTGTTCTCCTGGTGGGAGTCTAACCTCCGACCAGGAGGACCGACTCCAGCAGAAGGACCCAGGAACAGTCTTTTCTTCTCTCCATCTCTCCTGTTCTCACTCCCTGTCATTTTGAGCCTGGAGTGCTGATCACGTGAATTCCACGTAAAAGGGCCAATAGTGGGACGTATGCCGTTCCGGTGTCTGTCAGTAACAACGATTGACGCCCTTGAGCACCCTCACATCCGGTCCGAGGTCCTACGAACTTCGCTTCAGGTGGAAGAACGGACTCGCATGATCTGACCGTTACAGACACCCTCTATAACAATAACTGTTTCGGAACGAACTAGCAGGAAGGCGGCCACAGGTAGTAAATCCACGCATTTCTTCCACGCCATTTGCACTAACTTAAATAAATTATCGTATTTCTTCTACAGCATGTTAACGTCAGCATATGCACTAACTTTAATAAGCTATTTAAACAGGAAATTGAGATTGAATGGGACTCGAACCCAAGTTCCCAGAAGCCTGCCAGGCGTCTTAACCGCGAGACCACCGAGGAACTGACATTTTTTTTGTAATTAAGTGACATATAAACCTTCCTGTTGATTCACCAGTGGCCCCATCTATAATCAGGAGTTGGGCAGCCAAGCCGACATATATTTTGATGGTAGTAATATTTGTCACTAACATTCCGAGCGTAATATAAACTATTCAGTAATAAATTATCACAGGAAAGTACTGTAGACAATGAAAACTTGAAGAAATGAGTTGAAAAAACCTCCATATCTAGCGGTTAAGACGTCCGGCATACTTCTGGGGGACCTGGGTTCGAGTTCCAGTCAAGACAATAAATTTTTTTCTAGTCATTATTTCAAGTGTTCCTTGTTTACAGGACTTTTCCTGTGATAATTTATTACTCACTATTTAAATAGGTTTTTCTTTGTCCAAGCAGAATTTAGCCCTAACCCTGCCCCCCTACCCCAGCTGGGTCAGCGTTGAGATTTATCTCCGCAAAATTCCCCCCCCCCCCCCACTGCCCACGGTCAGTAGGGGACACCTATGGGTTTGGAAAGGCCGCCGTCCGTTGGATGGGACGTTAAGCCGTGGCCCCGTGTGCGGAGAGCCATACCCTGTGCACGTTAAAGAACACGTTGGATTGCCTTGACGGAAATCTACCATCTGTCTCCCAACAGCTGTTCCAGTAGGTCCCCTCACCCCAACCTTCTCTGAGCCTACGGGTTCCATGTGACGTGGCCATTTAGCCCATGTTGTGCAAAAAAGTGCCGCTCAGAGGTAAAACAACCCAACCCAACTGCGCCCCTACCTTCGATCAGAAAGGCGAAGCCTATGGGTTTGGAAAGACCGCCGTCCGTCAAATGCGATGTTAAGCCATGACTCATTGTGCAAGAGTTAGGTTGTTGGGTTCTTTACCTCTGAGAGGCACTTTTTAGTCACAATGGATGTAAAAGTCACAAGCACCTCGAAGGCTCAGAGAAGCCAGTGGAACAGCTGTTGGGAGATGGTAGTTACCATCAAGGCTTTCCAGCGTGTTCTTTAACGTGCACAGGTTATGGCTGTCCCATACAAGGGACCATTACTTGACGTTAAATCCGACGGACGGCGGCCTTTCCAAGCCCATCGGTGTCCCCTACTGACAATGGGTAGCGCTGCGAGTTTTGCGGAGATAACACTCAACGCTGACCCAAATGAGATTCGAACCTGGGAACTACAGAATACGAGCCTGGCGCGCTACTGACCCCCCCCCCCCACACACACACACACCTGTGCAAGAGAACCATATTCTGGGCAAGTTAAAGAACATGCTGGATAGCCTTGACGGGAGGTTATCACTATCTCCTAAAGCTGTACAGTGGGTTCCCTTCCCCAAACGTCTCTGAAGCCTAGGGTCCTAGTGACCTGGACATTTAATTCATTGTGTGCAAAAAATTGTCGTTCACAAGTAAAACAGCGCAAGCCAACTGAACACATTTTGATGCCATGTAATTCCATAGATACTTCACCGAAAGGTCCCAAGTTTCGTACTTTTGTTCTCTGTCTGTGATCCCTGTTGGGTGAAAAAAATCGGGTCCCGAACTTTAATGAGATTCGATTAATTACTTGTGAATATGGGGATCGAACAATGGCGGATGGTGCTAACATCTTATCGGTCATCTTGTCGGTCCAAACTTATGGCAGGCGCGCCAGGCCATAAATTTGGCGTGAAATGCGTTTCTCGCCGAACTTATGGCCACCTAGATACATTGGGTTGGGTTGTTTTACCTCTGAGCGGCACGATTTTTGCACACCATGGGCTAAATGGCCAGGCCACAAGGACCCCGAAGGCTCAGAGAAGGTTGGGGGAGGGGACCCACTGGAACAGCTGTTGGGAGACAGATGGTAGCCTCCCGTCAAGGCCATCCAGCGTGTTCTTTAACGTGCACAGGGTATGACTCTCCCGCACACGGGGCTACGGCTTAACGTCCCATCCGACGGACGGCGGCGTTTCCAAGCCCATCGGTGTCCCCTACTGACCGTGGGCAGGGCGGGGAATTTTGCGGAGATAAATCACAACGCTGACACAGCTGGGACTCGAACCTGGGAACTACAGATTACGAGCCTGGCGCGCTACCGACTGAGCCACCCCCGCCCCCATATGATGACACAGGTGTAGAGGAAAAACTGTCTTTAGCCGGGTGGGATATGAACCCAAGACCTCCTGGGAACATGTCAGGTGCTCTGACTGCTGAGCTACCGACCGGCAAATATGACTCTACGTATCCTGTAAGGCTTGACATTAACAATAGAGGATGATTGTTCCGCGGTAGGCAATTTAGAGGTTACAGCGCCTGGTATGTTACCAGGAGGGCATGGGTTCAGATTTCACTCGGGGCGGGGGTGGCTCAGTCGGTAGCGCGCCAGGCTTGTAATCTGTAGTTTCCAGGTTCGAGTCCCAGCTGGGTCAGCGTTGAGATTTATCTCCGCAAAATTCCCCGCCCTGCCCACGGTCAGTTGGGGACACCGATGGGCTTGGAAAGGTCGCCGTCGTCAGGTGGGACGTTAAGCCGTGGCCCCATATGCTGGAGAGCCATACCTTGTGCACGTTAAAGAACATGCTGGATGGCCTTGACGGGAGGCTACCATCTGTCTCCCAACAGCTGTTCCAGTGGGTCCCCTCCCCCAACCTTCTCTGAGCAATCGGGGTCCATGTGACCTGGCCATTTAGCCCATGGTGTGCAAAAAAGTGCCGCTCAGAGGTAAAACAACCCAACCCAGATTCCACTCCGCTAAAGACAGTTTTTCTTCTTTACCTACGTATCATATGACTAAATATAGTATGATAGTGTGCAAATACACAGTAATAGCTGATGAACGGTTGATGTAATAAATAATATATTTATCATGTTTTCTAAAAGCAATCAAGTGATTAATGTGTATTTATTGAAAATGTTTAAAATTTAATCAAAAAATTGAATTGAAACCTCACATACTTAACCAGTACTATATTTTTAGTATATTTTAATAAATAGTTATTTAAAAAGGAATAATTGTAGCTTCAAGTACGATGATGACGATGATGGAGGATTCTTTCATGTTTAACGGGATTTACTAATGTAAGTCTCAATTTACAAAGTCGAAAAATAATTATTTTTATTAATGATTATGCCGTGGATTGGTTACGGAATACAACATTGCTGTGCAAAAGTCAAGCATAACTAACAAACAGTAAAATGTTTCACAAATGACTGAGATTTTTGACAGTGCATTTTGAGTGTCAATGAAATGGACTATACACAAAGTCATACCTATCCCAATCACCTGACTGGATAAATTTACCTACGTCTCTAGGGTTGGGTTGTTTTACCTCTGAGCGGCACTTTTTAGCACACCATGGGCTAAATGGCCAGGTCACATGGACCCCGAATGCTCAGAGAAGGTTGGGGGAGAAGACCCACTGGAACAGCTGTTGGGAGACAGATGGGAGCCTCCCGTCAAGGCCATCCAGCGTGTTCTTTAACGTGCACAGGGTATGGTTCTCCCACACACGGGGCCACGGCTTAACGTCCCATCCGACGAACGGCGGCCTTTCCAAGCCCATCGGTGTCCCCTACTGACGGTGGGCAGGGCGGGGAAATTTTGCGGAGATAAATCTCAACCCTGAACCAGCTGGGACTCGATCCTGGGAACTACAGATTACGAGACTGGCGCGCTACCGACTGAGTCACCCCCGCCCCATTTGTACAGGAACTCTGTTATATTTATTAAAGCTTTTTCTATTGAATTCGCAAGTAAAATACCAAAATGCTTTTTATGTAAAATGCTGCAATTAAAAACACAATCAATTATCTTTTTATAAAATAATTTTTCCATGACTTTAGGCAAAGTACATGTAACTGTTATTGGTTACACCCATATTCGGAAGCTCGCGCAGAACGTTTTCGAGGCAGTGGGTTGGGTTGTTTTACCTCTGAGCGGCACTTTTTTGCACACCATGGGCTAAATGGCCAGGTCACATGGACCCCGAAGGCTCAGAGAAGGTTGGGGGAGGGGACCCACTGGAACAGCTGTTGGGAGACAGATTTTAGCCTCCCGTCAAGGCCATCCAGCGTGTTCTTTAACGTGCACAGGGTATGGCTCTCCCGCACACGGGGCCAAGGCTTAACGTCCCATCCGACGGACGGCGGCCTTTCCAAGCCCATCGGTGTCCCCTACTGACCGTGGGCAGGGCGGGGAATTTTGCGGAGATAAATCTCAACGTTGACCCAGCTGGGACTCGAACCTGGGAACTACAGATTATGAGCCTGGCGCGCTACCGACTGAGCCACCCCCGCCCCCGAGGCAGTGGGAGATAATCCTTAGTTACAAGTATATAACTGATTATGATCCATTGGTTTTAAACCAATTCAAGCCTCTTAAGATTGAGGTGTATGACACCCACGTGTTTAACTTTTAGTTATGCTTCTTTAGCAAGTTTGTTTTATCTGTTTGACCCATTTGTGTTTTATGTGTTTTACTTTTGTTATTGCCAATCTGGCACTATTTTAGACTTCGAGATATAAGCCCTAGGCTTCGAGCTCTTAATATTAATTAAAGATATCAGATCACTGATATTGATCGATAATTCGATGCGCAATTTTTCTCTCCATATTTGTAAACAGCTACTATAGGAGCAATTTTTTTTTATCAGAAACAGAACTTTTCACCACGGAAGCATTTAAAATAGCAGCTAGTGGTGCAGCGATTAATTTAGCAACAGACTTAATGGGTTTTGCTCGAATACCATAATTTCCATAACATTTCTTAACATTTAGTTTTAATAATTCATGATGTACTGCGTTTGGGAAAGCAGGAAAGAAAAAAGGCAATATTAGCACAACTTTTATCGTTTAAAAACATTCAAAAGTATCTGCATCGATTGAAAAATGTCGACCTATAAAACTTCCAGTAGTTGAAAAATACTTATTTAAATAATAAATGTTTTCAAAAACAGCTTCCATTTTTCTTACCTTCTACTTGCATTACATCAGGAAAAAATACCCATCATTCGGTAAAAGACTACTGATACATTTCCATGTAGTTTTTGGGGTAACATAAAATATTCAAAATTCATTTAATCTGACACCAATTAGAGTATATTGAGTGTTGTTTTACCTCTGAGCGGCACTTTTTTGCACACCATGGGCTAAATGGCCAGGTGACATGGACCCCGAAGCCTCAGAGAAGGTTGGGGAAGGGGACCCACTGGAACAGCTGTTGGGAGACAGATGGTAGCCTCCCGTCAAGGCCATCCAGCGTGTTCTTTAACGTGCACAGGGTATGGCTCTCCCGCACACGGGGCAATGGCTTAACGTCCCATCCGACGGACGGCGGCCTTTCCAAGCCCTTCGGTGTCCCCTACTGACCGTGGGCAGGGCGAGAAATTTTGCGGAGATAAATCTCAACGCTGACCCAGCTGGGACTCGAACCTGGGAACTACAGATTACGAGCCTGGCGCGCTACCTACTGAGCCACCCCCGCCCCGTATATTGAGTGAAAGAGTGAGTTGTTAGATAGGCTGGAAGTAAGTTGATGGACATTTTAGGGTAAATTAAGACAAAGGACAAGAATTAGTTGAAAACGAGGATGAGGTGGGTTGGGTTGTGGTTTTTAATTCTGAGCGACAATTCTTGCACACAACAGAGCTAAATGGCCAGGTCACATGGATACCAAAGATTCAATGAAGGTAGGAGAAACTGGACAACGTTTAGGAGATGGATGGAAGCTGCCCGTCAAGGCTATCCAGAGTGGGGGTGGGGGTGGCTCAGTCGGTAGCGCGCCAGGCTCGTAATCTGTAGTTCCCAGGTTCGAGTCCCAGCTGGGTCAGCGTTGAGATTTATCTCCGCAAAATTCCCCGCTCTGCCGACGGTCAGTAGGAGACACCGATGGGCTTGGAAAGGCCGCCGACCGTCGGATGGGGCGTTAAGCCGTGGCCCCGTGTGCGGGAGAGCCATACCCTGTGCACGTTAAAGAACACGATGGATGGCCTTGACCGGAGGCTACCATCTGTTTCCCAACAGCTGTTCCAGTGGGTCCCCTCCCCCAACCTTCTCTGAGGCTTCGGGGTCCATGTGACCTGGCCATTTAGCCCATGGTGTGCAAAAAAGTGCCGCTCAGAGGTAAAACAACCCAACTATCCAGAGTGCTTTTTAATGTGCACATGGGACCAGGTTAACCTGTCATCTGAGAACGTCGTTATTTTAATCATTTTTCTTACCGAGGCAGGGATACTACACTGTCTTCGGTTATTAACGGAGATAAGTCTCAACTTCGAACAGTTGGAACTAAAACCTCAGAGGATGAGGTAATTTGGTGGGATAGGTGGGTTCGGTTGTTTAACTTCTGAGTAACAGTTTTTCTGCATAAAATGTGCTAAATGGTCAGGTTGCAAAGACCCCTAGGTATCAGAGAGAGATGAGGAGAGGGGGGGCCCACTGGACAGCTGTTACAAGACAGATGGTAGCCTTCAAAACATCAGCTGTTACAAGACAGATGGTAGCCTTCAAAACATCAGCTGTTACAAGACAGATGGTAGCCTTCAAAACATCAGCTGTTACAAGACAGATGGTAGCCTTCAAAACATCAGCTGTTACAAGACAGATGGTATGTTTAATAACGGACAGCAGGGTATGTTTAACGATATGTTTATTAGGAAACCTACTCTATTATATGATATGTTTATTAGTAAACCTACTCTATTAGAAGTCTCATGAACATAAATAATGAAATAATTCATCTAATCAACATCATTAGACAACAGGGCCAAATCTTCCGCCTAATCTAAATCAGAAATTTCGAAATCTCTAGACTTTGAGGTACTTAAGACTAACTTTAACTAAACTAGACTTTAAGGTTATTAAAGGATTAATAACTGACAGCTGTTACAAGACAGATGGTAGCTCATTTAGCCAGAAAGTGAAAGATAAATTACTATCGTCAAGGCCATCCAGCGTATCTTTAACGTGCACATGGTATGGCTATTCTGCACACGGGGAAACAGCTTTATGTCCCATCCGACTAATGGTGGTGTTTCCAAGCTCATCGGTGTTCCCTTTCTGACCAAGGAGAGCGTGGGAATTATCGGAGATAAATCTCAACGCTGACAGAGTTAAGACTCGAACCTGGGAACTGCCGATTAGATACTGTCGCGCTACCGAATGAGCCACTTTCGATCCGGAGGAAAAGGTGAGTGAATTGATAGACAGTGTGGGAGTGACTTGATGGGAAAGGTTGAAATGAGTTGACGGGAAGTGTGGGTTGGCTGACTGAAAGGATAAGGGTTATTTTACAAAAAGTATGTGATTGGTGAAAAGAAAAGGATACTATCAGTTCATAGAGAATGAGTGTAAGTTGACCGAAATTAGATGTAGAAAGACTGTAATGGTTCGAATCCCAGCTGGGTCAGCGTTGAGATTTATCTCCACAAAATTCCCCGCCCTGCCCACGGTCAGTAGGGGACACCGATAGGCTTTGAAAGACCGCCGTCCGTCGGATGGGACGTTAAGCCGTGGCCCCGTGTGCGGGAGAAACATACCCTGTGCACGTAAAAGAACACGCTGAATGACCTTGACGGGAGGCTACCATTTGTCTCCCAAAACAGCTGTTCCAGTGGGTCCCCTCCCCCAACCTTCTCTGAACCTTCGAGGTCCATGTGACCTGGCCATTTAGCCCATGATGTGCAAAAAAGTGCCGCTCAGAGGTAAAACAACCCAACCCAACTCTAATTATTTCACTAAACTAGTATATGTGAATGTATAGAAAGAATGACGACGAATAAAATAGATGAAAAATTGTCATTAGCCGAGTGGGATATGAACCCACAATCTTCTGAAAACATGTCAGGTGTGTTATCAAGATGTCATGGGTTCAGATCCCAAGGGGCTAATGATAATTTATAAGCTATATTTATTTAACATATAACCAACACATTCATATTTGTGATTTCCTTTTATTTAATAAATAATGTTATTTATTAAATAATATTTTTATAAATATTATTATTTAATATTAAATATTGAATTTTAATTTAATAAATAAATAATTTATTTAATAATTATTATATTTAATAAATAATAATAAATGGGGACACGTTACAACTTGATAGGAAGTGTGAAAGAAGTTGCCAATTAAGGAAGACGTCAGTTGATAAAATCTACTGAGTTGACAGAAAGTGAAAGATAAAGGAAATGAGTTGACAAAAATCAAAGGGTTCAGCTGATAGAAAAGGTCAGGTTAATTGCCAGAAAGAGTTACTTGCATTTATAGAATTGTGGGGCTTTAAAAGAATTGCTAGTGGGAGTTCACAGAATGGTAGGTTGAGTTGACCACAGTCCTAATGGCAAGCTGAGAGAAAAGGTGGGTTAAGTTGTTTAGCCTCTGAGCTGCACTTATTTTCCAAACAATGGGCTAAAAGGCCAGGTCACAAGGAGCCCAAGGGATCAGAGTGATTGGAGTGAGAGTTGGGTGGGGTTGTTTTACCTCTGAGCGGCACTTTTTTGCACACCATGGGCTAAATGGCCAGATCACATGGACCCCGAAGGCTCAGAGAAGGTTGGGGGAGGGGACCCACTGGAATAGCTGTTGGGAGACATATGGTAGCCTCCCGCCAAGGCCATCCAGCGTGTTCTTTAACGTGCACAGGTATGGTTCTCCCGCACACGGGGCCACGGCTTAACGTCCCTCCGAAGGACGGCGGCCTTTCCAAGCCCATCGGTGTCCCCTACTGACCGTGGGCAAGGCGAGGAATTTTGCGGAGATAAATCTCAACGCTGACCCAGTTGGGACTCGAACCTGGGAACTACAGATTACGAGCCTGGCGCGCTACCGACTGAGCCACCCCCGCCCCGAATAATAGTGAACAAGACACGCATTACCCGTAATGTGAATTAATCATTTATTTATAATCTCCAAAATACATGGCCCAAACCTAAAAGAGCCTGTTCGGAATACTACATTTTGTGCGACCGTTATAATATTAAGAACACTGAATCGTGTGTGAAAATTGGTAAAGCGTTATTGATTCAGTTGATTATTAATATTAGGATGCATTTTGTTTTCTTTTCTTTTTAATTTTCTTATTAATTATGTTATGCAGAATTAATTGCAAGAGAAGGTTTTTACCTCAAAGTCTAGAGATTTCTCAAAATTTCTGATTTAGATTAGGCGGAAGATTTGGCCCTGTTGTCTAATGATGTTGATTAGATGAATTCTTTCATTAGGAATGTTCATGAGACTTGTAATAGAGTAGGTTTCCTAATAAACAGAGAGAAAACTAAAGTGATGAACATTGATGAATCAAATGATGCTACAGCTGCTTTGAACGGTTGGCATCCTCGAGAAAGTGTCTCAGTTTAATTATCTTAGAATCTATGTAACAGATACTGGTGAAGTGCAGTATGAGATAAACAGAGGAATAGAGATGGTAATTTTAAGAAGCCCTTGAGATTGTCGAAAAATAGGCGTATACATCTAAAGACTAAAATTAAACTGTATAATAGTTTGGTTCTTTTTAAGGTTAGTTATGGTAGCGAAACTTGGTTCCTTTGTAAACAAGATTTGGGTTGGGTTGTTTTACCTCTGAGCGACACTCTTTTGCACACCAGGGCTAAATGGCCAGGTCACAAGGACCCCGAAGGCTCAGAGAAGGTTGGGGGAGGGTAGCCACTGGAACAACTGTTGGGAGACAGATGGTAGCCTCCCGTCAAGGCCATCCAGCGTGTTCTTTAACGTGCACAGGGTATGGCTCTCCCGCACACGGGGACACGGCTTAACGTCCCATCCGACGGAGGGCGGCCTTTCTAAGCCAATCGGTGTCCCCTACTGACCGTGGACAGGGCGGGGAATTTTGCGGAGATAAATCTCAACGCTGACCCAGCTGGGATCCGAACCTGGGAACTGCAGATTACCAGCCTGGCGCGCTATCTACTGAGCAACCCCGCCTCCCGCCCCCCGCGAAACTTCGTTCCTTTGTAAACAAGATAGCAAGAAACTTGATGCTTTTGATTCTAGATGCTAACGCAGTATCTTGGGCATTAGGTGGTTCAACGTTATAGGTAATAATGAGGTTTGCTACTAGTGGTGAGGTTTAGGAGTTGAAAACCTCCTTTGAGCAGCATATTGTGCAGAGAGAGACTATGCTGGTTTGACCATGTTGTCCGTATGTATAGCAGCAGATTGGCGAATACGGTTATGAACAGAGTGCCTAAGAGTATGGGGGCGGGGTGGCTCAGTTGGTAGCGCGCCAGGCTCATAATCTGTAGTTCCCAGGTTCGAGTCCCAGCTGGGTCAGCGTTGAGATTTATCTCCGCAAAATTCCCCGCCCTGCCCACGGTCAGTAGGGGACACTGATGGGCTTGGAAAGGACGCCGTCCGTCGGATGGGACGTTAAGCCGTGGCCCGTGTGCGGAAGAGCCATACCCTGTGCACTTTAAAGAACACGCTGGATGGCCTTGACGGGAGGCTACCATCTGTCTCCCAACAACTGTCCCAGTGGGTCCCCTTCCCCAACCTTCTCTGAACCTTCGGGGTCCATGTGATCTGGCCATTTAGCCCATGGTGTGCAAAAAAGTGCCGCTCAGAGGTAAAACAACCCAACAACCCAACCTAAAAGCATGAGCAAAAGAAGGAGACGTAGGATGGGTGGACAGATAACATCAAACAGGACCTCTTTAGAATTGATCTAAAGTGGCCAAATGCAGGAGCTGTAGCTCAACAAAGACGTTTTTGGAGAACAAAATTACACAGTCTGGTTGGACTTCTGTAACCCATGACTTCTTGAAGATTTTGTGTGTTAATATTAAATATAATGTTTATCGCCAGTCAATAGATATTCAGCTGAATGTCATAGATTTCCCAAAAGTATCTTGAAGTCATTTCCAGTTTTCATGAAACGAATAACAGAACAAAATATTCAGTTTTCTACATTGACAAAACGATACTTAAAGCCTTTATCGACACTAAGAATTTCAAATTTACTTTTATCGACACTAAGAATTTCAAATTTACTTTTATCGACACTAAGAATTTCAAATTTACTTTTATCGACACTAAGAATTTCAAATTTACTTTTATCGACACTAAGAATTTCAAATTTACTTTTATCGACACTAAGAATTTCAAATTTACTTTTATCGACACTAAGAATTTCAAATTTACTTTTATCGACACTAAGAATTTCAAATTTACTTTTATCGGCACTAAGAATTTCAAATTTACTTTTATCGACACTAAGAATTTCAAATTTACTTTTATCGGCACTAAGAATTTCAAATTTACTTTTATCGACACTAAGAATTTCAAATTTACTTTTATCGACACTAAGAATTTCAAATTTACTTTTATCGACACTAAGAATTTCAAATTTACTTTTATCGACACTAAGAATTTCAAATTTACTTTTATCGACACTAAGAATTTCAAATTTACTTTTATCGACACTAAGAATTTCAAATTTACTTTTATCGACACTAAGAATTTCAAATTTACTTTTATCGACACTAAGAATTTCAAATTTACTTTTATCGACACTAAGAATTTCAAATTTACTTTTATCGACACTAAGAATTTCAAATTAACTTTTATCGACACTAAGAATTTCAAATTTACTTTTATCGACACTAAGAATTTCAAATTTACTTTTATCGGCACTAAGAATTTCAAATTTACTTTTATCGACACTAAGAATTTCAAATTTACTTTTATCGGCACTAAGAATTTCAAATTTACTTTTATCGACACTAAGAATTTCAAATTTACTTTTATCGACACTAAGAATTTCAAATTTACTTTTATCGACACTAAGAATTTCAAATTTACTTTTATCGACACTAAGAATTTCAAATTTACTTTTATCGACACTAAGAATTTCAAATATACTTTTATCGACACTAAGAATTTCAAATTTACTTTTATCGACACTATGAATTTCAATTTTACTTTTATCGACACTAAGAATTTCAAATTTACTTTTATCGACACTCAGAATTTCAATTTACTTTTATCGACACTCAGAATTTCAAATTTACTTTTATCGACACTAAGAATTTCAAATTTACTTTTATCGACACTAAGAATTTCAAATTTACTTTTATCGACACTAAGAATTTCAAATTTACTTTCATCGACACTAAGAATTTCAAATTTACTTTCATCGACACTAAGAATTTCAAATTTACTTTCATCGACACTAAGAATTTCAAATTTACTTTCATCGACACTAAGAATTTCAAATTTACTTTTATCGACACTAAGAATTTCAAATTTACTTTTATCGACACTAAGAATTTCAAATTTACTTTTATCGACACTATGAATTTCAAATTTACTTTTATCGACACTAAGAATTTCAAATTTACTTTTATCGACACTAAGAATTTCAAATTTACTTTTATCGACACTAAGAATTTCAAATTTACTTTTATCGACACTAAGAATTTCAAATTTACTTTTATCGACACTAAGAATTTCAAATTTACTTTTATCGACACTAAGAATTTCAAATTTACTTTTATCGACACTAAGAATTTCAAATCTCAATTATTTTTCGAAATTCCTCCCTTGACCTATATGTATTCTCCTCTAACTGCCCTAGGTGAGAAATGGACACCGATGGGCTTGGAAAGATCGCCATTTTCTGATGGGGCATCCATCAGAAAATTTGATTAAGCTGTTGGCCCTATGCAGGATAACTTATTCATGCTAAAAAACACACTGGATGGCCATTATCGGAGACTTTCATTTCATCTGTCTCCTAACAGCTATTCAGTGTGTCCTCTTCCCACAAAATACTCTGAGCCCTTGGGGTCTTTGTGACCTGGTCATTTGGCCCATTGGGTGCAGAGAACCGTAAAGTAAAAGAACACAAACTTTTAATGTAAGACAGCAGGTAAAATATGTTTCAAATATATTTTTACGTTTTCATATGTAAGAAAAGTAGAAGTGAATGAATGACAACACATTATATAAAAAGTACTTATTGAAAACTGTTTAAGATTGTACAGAAGAAACAAAATAAATGACAGTTAATAAATTACCACTAAGTAAGTAATTTAAATACTTATTAAAATTAATATTATTTTGAAATCTAAACAAACTTATTTAAACCAAATTAGAATTTCTAGATAATTGGGATTTACATCTCGTAATTCCAAGGCAAATAAAAAAATAGTTATTTGATTTTCGAAATTTTGCATTTTCACGGTGTATCCTGACTTCTATGTCCCATTAACAGTAATATTTTCAAACCTCTTTCCTTCACTTACCAATATAAGCAGTTTTTTAAATAATAAAATACTTTATATTTCCCGTGTTGTATACGATTAATGTAGGTTTACCCAATCTTAAACATTATTCAATAAATTCTTATACGGAAAAAATGAGGTTTCCCGATGGTATGGGACACGATCACTCACGCTCAAGCGTTATTAATGAAAACTACAATCTATATAATTGCACAGACAAAGCCAGTGGTTAGTTTAGTGGTTAGAGCACTCTGGCATGTATCTGAAGAGACATGGATTCTAGTCCTGCACCTTCAGTGAAGCGTATATTTTCTACATAAATAATTTATTGTGTTCTATATCTACAGATAATCTGTGAAGCGACTATGAATTGAATTTTTCATTAAAAACACATTAGGATGAGTGAACATCTTATTCAAAGCAGCATTTGCAAAATAAGTTAATTTCCACTATTGTAGATGGCTCCAGTTCCACCATATTCTCTTAAAATATATCAGTCACATTGCAGAATAAATTATGGAGCTGGGGGTTAGCATTTACAGATATTTTGGTTCAAGAATTAACTTCAATAATAGATTTAATCTAAATTAATATATTCGTGTACAGGGCTGGACCTAGGGGGACGGAAGGAAGGGGACATGGCTTTCCCTTTAATAATGATGGTAAGGAAAACCGAGGCAAAATTTTTAAACTTATATATATTTCATGCAATTTTCAAGATTTTTTTTTAATATTATATACAGGTTCTTTTTAGACCTCTGTGGCAAGCAGCTGCTTGAGAGAATATTTATTTTTTATTTACTATTTGGATTTGGAATTCAGGTCTTTTGACACCTGCTACCTTTTTGTTTTACTCTTTGCCGTCTCGATTTAGGGGCATGGGTGGCTTAGTCGGTAGTGCACCACACACGCAATATGCTGTTCCCAGCTTCGAGTTCCAGCTGGGCCAGAGTTGGGATTTATATACGCAAAATTACCCGCACTATACTTGGTTAGTAGGGGACACCTACGGACTTGAAAAGACGGCGGTCCATCGGATGGTACATAAAGCCGTGGCTCCGTGTGCTAAAGATATTATACCCTTGCACGTCAAGGAATAAACTAGATGACCTTCACGGGAGGCTACCATCTGTCTTCTAACAGCTGTCCAGTGTTCCTGGTTCCCCAACCTTCTTAAAGCTCTCAGGGTGTTTGTGATCTGGCGATTTAGATCATTGTGTGCAAAATAGTGCCAAAGAAGGTCTAAGGAGAAGAAGGCTAGCTTCGCACAAGCGTAAGTGGCGCCGTTCTGCGGAATTTTACCGAAGCGGAACGTGGCAAATTGATGTGCAGGCATAAAAACAACTGTAAGGGGCGATCTGCACATGCGCAGTGCAATCATTTTAGCCCAATACAACTATGGTTTGTTTTACTGTTGGTATGTATATTGCGATTTAACCAGTGTTTCCAAATGTCTAACAGCCATGGCTGTTTGGTACAGTGGTAGCTGACCCTAACGTTATTCAATGAGTGTTTTGTCTCAGTCAGGAGTACATTTTACGATACCTGGAAAAACCGTTGTATGTTTATTTTGAGTAAATTTGCAGAATTTTTAAACTTAATATGTAAATTAATACATTTAATCATCTTGCGAACATGTAAGTCAATGTATGTTGCAGTTTTGTGCTCCCTGGAGCATATAGATGTATATAGGTGTCTGCAGTTTGTTCTAATAGTAAATTTTTTTATGGTTGATACGAGAAGTGCCTGCTGCCATCTATTGACAATTTATACAAGTAAGAAACTCGATATGACTTTTATTAAAAATATCTAAAATTCTACAAAATATAATTAAACAAAACATGTTATCTCGCATAGAGCCATAAATTTCAATTTATTATAATATATTAAATATTGTAGAATGTTCAAAATATTAAAATTCTTTTATTGAGCATAGCTGCTACCTGTTTTACAAAATGGGATTTTATTAAAGAAAATAATTTTAACTCATCCTTGCAAAAAGAAAATTATGATGGTAAAATTTAAGAAATGAACACTTTGAACAGAGCTAAAGTGAATGTAAAATTAGTGACGTGGTGTAAGCCATTGAAAACCTTGCTGGGGGGTGGGAAAATAACGCAAGGAACTGGCTCCTCTCCCTGGCTAAGTGGCTTCACTGCAATGCACGAATTGGCCATATTTAGAGGGCGCTGCAATCGAAAAGTTTACATTAAGCCAATGGAAGCTAGCTCTCTTCTCCCTTAGACACTCCTTGATAGTGCCTCTCAGAGGTAAAGCAGTCCAACCCAACGGCTCGATTGAATAATTTTATTTTTTTTTCTAGATTAACACTTGCTCGTATGAGACCTGGATCTCGCAAACTTTACAGCACTAGATGATGTTACACCTTTACCGGTCGGTTTCATTTTCTTCTTATCATTAAAGATGGTTTTGACGGTGGCTGCAGAAATGCCGACGGAATTTCACCACAAAAATGAGCACTGTCTAACTTATTTTCTGCTCATTTTCACATCTAATTCCAGCTTTGACAAATCGTGAAAATTACGGCAACAATTATTTGCACAGAAGACAGAAGACAGAAAAAAAAAAGTGGGAAGTAGTGGTGCAGACGAGGGGGAAAAAGTAAATGAGGGTGAGGGAGCATGAGACTGCATTTCCATTTCAGTATAACATTCTCTCTTTTTTATGAAATTTGAAAAATTTCTTGAAAAATGTGTTTAATATGTACATATATATAACATGCAGCGTTAATTTTCAAATTTTTTTCCTTTATAGCTACCAGTAAAAGTTTAAAACTACAATATATACCAAATAGCCAAAAGATTACGACTAGAACGATTTTATGCATATCGTAGGAACAGCAGGTGTAGGATGGTCATGAAATTATAAATATCACCTGATGCTGAGCTCTGTTAATCGGTGTTATTCTCGTTCTTCAGATGCGAAAGGCAGTGGACATAAGTGAGTTTGACAAAGGCCAAATTGTAATGGCCAGAAGACTGGGTCAGAGTATTTCCAAGACTGCAAAGCTTGTGGGGTGCTCACGGTCAGCCGTCTTTAGTACTTTCAAAAAGTTGTCCGAGGAGGGAAAAACCATGAACTGCCAGCAAGGTGTGGGCGGATCACGGCTCATCGATGGTTAAGGTGAGCGAAGACTATCCCGTATGGTACAAGCCAACAGAAGGGATACTGTGGCACAACTCGCCCGTAATTTGAATGTTGGCGACGGGAGTAATGTGTCACAATACACAGTGCATCGAAACCTGCTGAAAATGGGGATGCGTAGCCCGCAGGCTGCTCCGAGTGTCCATGCTAACTTTGGTTCACAGTCATAAGAGCCTATAATGGGCAATCGAGCATCAAAACTGGACCTTGAATGATTGAAGAAGGGCGTCTGGGATGAAAACAAGCTGGTAGAGGAAGTGTAATGCTTTGGGCAATGTTCTTCTGGAAAATCTGGGTCCAGTCATTCACGTTCAGGAAACTATGATGTCTACCACCTACCTAAACATCATTGCAGACCAGGTACATCTTTTCATGGCACGGTATACTCCTCTAGTAGTGTCCTCTTTCAGCAGGATAATGCGCAATGCCACACTGCCTGGATTGTTCGAGAATGGTTCTAGGAATATGAGGAAGACTTCGAGGTATCTTCCTGACCTCCAAATTACCCAGACATCAATTCAATCGAGCATCTGTGGTATGTGTTGGAACATCATATCCGATCTATGGGAGGCGGGGGTGGCTCAGTCGGTAGCGCGCCAGGCTCGTAATCTGTAGTTTCCAGGTTCGAGTCCCAGCTGGGTCAGCGTTGAGATTTATCTCCGCAAAATTCCCGCCCTGCCCACGGTCAGTAGGGGACACCGATGGGCTTGGAAAGGTCGCGTCCGTCGGATGGGACGTTAAGCCGTGGCCCCGTGTGCGGGAGAGCCATACCCTGTGCACGTTAAAGAACACGCTGGATGGCCTTGAAGGGAGGCTACCATCTGTCTCCCAACAGCTGTTCCAGTGGGTCCCCTCCCCCAACCTTCTCTGAGCCTTCGGGGTCCATGTGACCTGGCCATTTAGCCCATGGTGTGCAAAAAAGTGCCGCTCAGAGGTAAAACAACCCAAAACAACCGATCTATGGTGGCTCAACCACGTAACGTACAAGAGTTAAAGGATATGCTGGTAACGTGTTGGTACCAGATGCCACAAGACACCTTTAGAAATCTTGTGGCGTCCATGCCTTGCTAGGTAAGAGCTGTTTTGGTAGCATGCGAAGGACCAACATCATATTAGGCAGGTGGTCATAATGTTTCGGCTCTTCGGTGTATAATAAATATAACTACTGCAAGTTCTAATCATGAATTTCTAATCGAGATGTTAAGCAAAGTACTGCCTAGGATACAATATTTCAAACTATTTTTCGTCTGCGGAGCTGTGTTCTCATCTCAAATATTTCTCGCAAACCAATTTTTTTAAATATGATAATAATATACATAAAATGCACACGTGCACAAATAACATCAAAAATAGAAAACGTAGCTTTATTCAATAAAATATAGAATAAAGTTTATGGAATTTTTCAATGACAAGACTGCTATTGTTTCGATGAATTTAAAAAATTTAATTTAATGGGTTGTTGTTGGGTTGTTTTACATCTGAGTGGCACTTTTTTGCACACCATGGGCTAAATGGCCAGGTCATATGGAACCCAAAGGCACAGAGAGGGTTTGGGGAGGGGACCCACTGAAACTGCTGTTGGGAGACAGATGGTAGCCTCCATTCAAGGCCATCCAGCGTGTTTTTTAACGTGCACAGGATATGTCTCTCCCGCACACGGGGCCACGGCTTAACGTCCCATCCGACGGACAGCGACCTCTCCAAGCCCATCGGTGTCCCCTACTGACCGTGGGCATGGCAGGGAATTTTGCGGAGATAAATCTCAACGCTGACTCAGCTGGGACTCAAACCTGGGAACTACAGATTACGAGTCTGGCGCACTACCGACTGAGCCACCCCCGCCCCTGAATTTGGTGTAATGGGAGACAAGTTACTATTTGAAATCTGACTGAGCATCAAATTGATCTCTCTATTTTACATTCCATTCGTTTCAGGATTATTTGCAAAATCATCGTGAGCGGAACCACCGCTTAGCGTCCCATGCGACGGATAACAGGTTCCAAAGTTCATCGGTGTCCCCTACTGACCGAGAGTAGGGCAGACAGTTTTGAAGCGATAAATAAATGTGAACGCTAGCCAAAACCGCACTCGAACCTGGAAACTGCAGATTAAGAGCCTGGCGCGCCACCAACGGAACCACCCCTGCCCAACCGATCCGTGAATCAATGTTCTCGACAATTTGAATTTACACGAATAAATGCTAAAAATAATAATTAATGTACAGGTGATTATTTTATATCCTTTTTACGAATCTCTAGTATTAATTAGCATGGTAAGAAGAAAAATATTATTTTTAAATTGTAACTCAATTAATTATGCAAGCTGCAATATAATGAATTTTCACCCTTTAAGTGAGGATGCATTTGTTAATAAAGTGCTGAAGAAATTAAGATGCGGCAGCTTAGTGGAAAACAAAGAATTTTAAAGCAAAAAAAAAAATGGTTCCTTTACCTCAGAATGCGTAATATTTGTAATTTATAATGAAATAGTAAAAGCTAATTTAATGCGTAGAACTGAAAAATGGAAAGCTCCTATTTTGCATTTTTGGCGAAAAACTTAAATTAATTAACACGGTCAAAATATTTTGATATTTTAATCCTTAGAAAATATATATAATCATTTGTTTTTAATATTACTGGTAGTATATTACTACTTTAAAGCATATGATGGAAAATATTTCATAAATTGATATCAGATAAAATAATTTTAACATCATACCTGCTGAGTTTCCAAGCTCGAAGATTTTCGATGTCGTCATCATTATGTTTAGAAGTAATCCTAAACATATTTTAATAAACTTTTAAAGCAAATTAATATAACAGACTTAATATATTGCATTACTTATCAGAAGGTTGGAAACAAAAATTAAAGAAAAAAATCAAAAACTTCTTTGAAATAAATAATTTCCATATAAATCACCGTAATTATTATATTTTTTATATTCCTATGTAGTAAAAAGGAAACTTTATTTCGCGTTTTAAGCTATTTTGTCCGCTTCATAGAAAACACGTTTCTGTCAAAACTTTGAGATAATTGAGTGAAAGGATGAATTAATAGAAATGCAGGAGTTAGCTGATGACATGTTAGGGTTAAACTGATTAAAATGCCAAGAATTGGTTGATAATGAGGATGAAGTGGGTTGAGTGGTTGGTTTTTATCTCTGAGCGGCCTTCTTTTACACACAGTGAATTTATCTCCGCAAAACACTCCTCCCTGCACGGTCAGTAGGGGACACCGACGGACTTGGAAAGGTCTCCGTCCGTCGGATGGGACTTTGAGCCATGGCTCCGTATGCGGGAAGCCATACCTGTGGACGTTTGCAGAACACGCTGAATGTCCTTGATGGGAGGCTACCTCTGTCTCCCAACAGATATTCTAGTGTATTCAGTCCTCCAACCTTCTCTGAGCCTTTGGGGTCCTTGTGATCTGGCAGTTTAGCTATTGGGTGCAAAAAAGCGCTGCTCAGAGATAAAACAACCCAACCATTTGAAGGTCATCCAATGTGCACTGGTTATGGATGTCTTGCATTTAGAGGCCTTGGATTAAAGTCGAATAAAGGGGTTGTGAGCTTTTCAACTTCACCGATGTCTTCTTTTCCACCGAGGACAGGATTTGGGCTAGCAGATATAAATCTCACTTCTGGCATAGTTCGGACTCTAAACAGCAGGATGAGGTGGGTTGACGCGAAGAGTGGAGGTAAGTTGGCACGAAGGGTGGGGCTCATTTGACCAACTGGTTGGGTTGCGTTGATGGAAGATGTGAGTGTCAGTTGATAGAAAGATTGGGGTTATTTTGCAGAAATTATGTAATGGATAATAGAAAGGTATAAGGAGTTGATGTTAGATGAGAGTTAGTTGACAGAAAGTTTATGGGTCAATTAATAAGAGAATGGTTAGTTGACAAAAGGTTAAGGTGTTGGTTTCCAGAAAGAATGTAACTGGTTAAGTGAAAGAGTATGGGTGTGTCTAATAAAGAGTAAGAATTAATTGGCAGAGGGAGTAGTAGGATTTGACAATAAAGGTAGGTGTTAGTTGATAGAGAAAGTGGAGTTAGTTGGCAAAAAGGGAGAGGTTAGTAAGGTTGACAAAAATGGAAGTATTGAGCTGATAGAAAGAGTCGGGTAAATTGCCAGAAAGGTTGAGAAGCATTCATAGAATTGCTGGCGAGATTTGACAGAAAGGTTAATTTAAGTTCGCAAAAGTTTAGAGATGATTTGATAAATGGTTAGCATGAATTCGTAAAATTTTGGAGTGATTTGATGGAATGTTTAGTATGAATTCGTAAAAGTTTTGGGGTGATTTGATATAATGGTTAGTATGAGTTCTTAAAATCTTTGATGTGATTTGATAGAATGGTTAGTATGAGTTCGTAAAATTTTTCCTCTCATTTGATAGAATGGTTAGTATGAGTTCGTAAACATTTTCCGTTGATTTCATTGAATGGTTAGTATGAGTTCGTAAAATATTTGGAGTAGTTTGATAGGACGGTTAGTATGAGTTCGTAAAATATTTGGGGTAATTTGATAGAATGGTTAGTATGAGTTCGCAAAATATTTGGAGTAATTTTATAGAGTGGTTAGTGTGAGCACAGAATATTTAGAGCAACTTGACAGGAATGGTAACGCGAGTTGACAGAGAAGATGGAGGTGATTTGTAAAAAAGTTGTGAGGAGCCGCTTAGAATGAAAAGCAATAACTCAAGGTCTACGGTAAGCGAAAAGTGCCGCTCAGAGTGAAAAGCAATAACTCAAGGTCTATGGTAAGCGAAAAGTGCCGCTCAGAGTAAAAAGCAATAACTCAAGGTCTACGGTAAGCGAAAAGTGCCGCTCAGAGTGAAAAGCAATAACTCAAGGTCTACGGTAAGGGAAAAGTCCCGCTCAGAGTGAAAAGCAGTAACTCAAGGTCTACGGTAAGCGAAAAGTGCCGCTCAGAGTGAAAAGCAATAACTCAAGGTCTATGGTAAGCGAAAAGTGCCGCTCAGAGTAAAAAGCAATAACTCAAGGTCTACGGTAAGCGAAAAGTGCCGCTCAGAGTGAAAAGCAATAACTCAAGGTCTACGGTAAGCGAAAAGTCCCGCTCAGAGTGAAAAGCAATAACTCAAGGTCTACGGTAAGCGAAAAGTGCCGCTCAGAGTGAAAAGCAATAACTCAAGGTCTACGGTAAGCGAAAAGTGCCGCCCAGAGAGAAAAACAATAACTTGCCGCTCAGAGTGAAAAGCAATGACTCAAGGTCTATGGTAAGCGAAAAGTGCCGCTCAAAGTGAAATGCAATAACTCAAGATCCAAGGTAAGCGAAAAGTGCCGCTCAAAGTGAAATGCAATAACTCAAGATCCAAGGTAAGCGAAAAGTGCCGCCCAGAGTGAAAAACAATAACTCAAGGTCTACGGTAAGCGAAAAGTGCCGCCCAGAGTGAAAAGCAATAACTCAAGGTCTACGGTAAGCGAAAAGTGCCGCCCAGAGTGAAAAGCAATAACTCAAGGTCTACGGTAAGCGAAAAGTGCCGCCCAGAGTGAAAAGCAATAACTCAAGGTCTACGGTAAGCGAAAAGTGCCGCCCAGAGTGAAAAGCAATAACTCAAGGTCTACGGTAAGCGAAAAGTGCCGCCCAGAGTGAAAAGCAATAACTCAAGGTCTACGGTAAGCGAAAAGTGCCGCCCAGAGTGAAAAGCAATAACTCAAGGTCTACGGTAAGCGAAAAGGGCCGCCCAGAGTGAAAAACAATAACTCAAGGTCTACGGTAAGCGAAAAGTGCCGCCCAGAGAGAAAAGCAATAACTCAAGGTCTACGGTAAGCGAAAAGTGCCGCCCAGAGTGAAAAGCAATAACTCAAGGTCTACGGTAAGCGAAAAGTGCCGCCCAGAGTGAAAAGCAATAACTCAAGGTCTACGGTAAGCGAAAAGTGCCGCCCAGAGTGAAAAGCAATAACTCAATGTCTACGGTAAGCGAAAAGTGCCGCCCAGAGTGAAAAACAATAACTCAAGGTCTACGGTAAGCGAAAAGTGTCGCCCAGAGTGAAAAACAATATCATGCCGCTCAGAGTGAAAAGCAATGACTCAAGGTCCACGGTAAGCGAAAAGTGCCGCCCAGAGTGAAAAACAATAACTCAACTTACCTACTCCTCCTTATCAACTAATTCTTTTCCTTTGATAAATTTACCACTTAACCTTTATCAGCCAACGACTTTAATTGGTGTAAGAAACGTTTTTCCTATGAACGCGAACAAAAGAAATCAAAACGCAAAGTAAATGTTTCACCATTTTGTAATAAACAAGTCAAAAAAATATGATGGTTTATTCGTGAGTTGTTTAGTTCAACAAATTTCCTACTTTAATTATTATTTCCAGCTTTCTGAATTATTTTTTAAAATTTTACACTGTACGTATTTTCTAAATGTATCCATTAAAACTTCTACTGAGTAACTGCAGCTTTCAATTTTAAAATTTTGCTCACCAGCACTTAAAAAAAATGTTCATAAATAACCGTTATAAAGTATTACGATGGTATTAAGTCTGTTACATTAATTTGCCTTAAAAGCTGATTAAAATATGCAAAGGATTACTTCGAAGCATAACGATAATGACAAGGCAAAATACTTACGTTTGGAAACTGAGGAGGTTCTAAAATTAGTTTACTTGATATTAATTTAGGAATTCGCTTTCATTATCTGTTTTAGGAGTAGTAATATGCTACCAGTAATATTGAAAGCGAAGTTTATAATATATACTTATAAGGATTTCTTCGAAACTTTGGTTTGACCAGAAGGAATATTATCTGTATCACCAGGTTTAGAACGGGCTCGACTTTATTAAACGATTCCTTATCAAAACGAAAAAAGTAAATTCTCCGAGCTGTGTTCATTGCAATGTGAAAGAAGCGGTATCACATGTGCTTCTTAATTGTGAAGAATATGAAAATCAAAGGAGAGAATTAATAAACAGTCTAAAGAGAAATAATATTACTGAATTAAGTCTTAAGAGTCTATTAGGCCAAGAAGAACCTTCTTTAAAAAGATTTTGCTTTCAAGAAACTTTGAAATTTCTACACAATTGTCATCATTTTGAAGGCATTTAAAGGAACTTTGAACTAAGGCGAGGTCTTGCTTTTAGGCTTTGGGTTGGGTTGTTTTACCTCTGAGCGGCACTTTTTTGCACACCATGGGCTAAATGGCCAGATCACATGGACCCCGAAGGCTCAAAGAAGGTTGGGGGAGGGGACCCACTGGAACAGCTGTTGGGAGACAGATGGTAGCCTCCCGTCAAGGCCATCCAGCGTGTTCTTTAGCGTGCACAGGGTATGTCTCTCCCGCACACGGGGCCACGGCTTAACGTCCCATCCGACGGACGGCGGCCTTTCCAAGCCCATCGGTGTCCCCTACTGACCGTAGGCAGGGCGGGGAATTTTGCGGAGATAAATCTCAACGCTGACCCAGCTGGGACTCGAACCTGGGAACTACAGATTACGAGCCTGGCGCGCTACCGACTGAGCCACCCCCGACCCTTGCGTTTAGGCAATAGCTCCATTCTTGACGATCTGGAAGAGAGGGACGAAAAGCCCCGAGTTTACGGTAGTCTAGAGATTTTTTTGACTGACTAACTGACAAACATCACTCATTTTCATTCCTATTAATTAATTTTAATTTCTCACTCAAATGCAAAATATTGGTGCTTTATTTTGCTGTTCCAGGCATTAAATACTTTTTTGCTATTTCATTTTGTAGAAAGTGATTTTATATTAAATTAATAAAAATGATGATCTGTTTTGAGGATTAGGAAGTCAAATGCTGGAAGGAGATGTTATTGCTTGTAATCATTTTGTAAATCGTATATAAAATACGGAGATAAACTGGTCGCTGAAGCGAATTGGAAGTGTTTCCCATTACATCAAATTCACACTTTTTTATGCTCCTCGTAATCACATTATTTTTCTTAGTGAAAAATTCGCCACAATAAATTTTACTGTATATTTTATTCAATAACGCTTTTTATTGTTGATTTTATATAATTATTAATTTATTTTGCACGCGTATATTTTTTTGTTTTATTATCCTGTTTGTAAAAAAAAAGGGTTGCGATAAAGATTTGAATTTGAAAGAATGCTCTTCAGTAGAAAAATATTTGGAAAATTCTAACCTAGACAATTCTTTGCGGGAACCGCTAATGGAATTTATAGATTAAGATAGGTAGTTCAACACTTCCTATAACAGAAATCCAGTGGACCAAGTTATGATGTAGTTAGTTAGGCTAAGTAGTCTTAATATGTAGATAATTCTTATAATTTTGATTCTAATTTTATTACACTTTTGGTGAACACTTTTGCTAATCTTCTTACTAACGTTTATCGAAAAACATTTTATTTAGAAAGAAAATTATTCGTATTTATTATCAAATGTCATAATGTTAATTAATAAAATATATTTATAGATAAACACTACTATAAAGATTAACACAAGATTCACCAGTAATAATATTATAATCATAAATGTAACAAGTATTTATATAGTATGACTACATATATGACAACATAAATTTTATCCAATGACCTTCTGTTATAGAAGATGTTGGATACGTATATCTAAATGTGGTGAGAAGGTTGGAAGCCCTTTAACTTTGGGCCTCCTGCTATCCGAAGCAAAGAATAGAACAAATAAATAACAATGAACGAAAATTAAAGTTTTTTTTAAAGCAGAGTAAATCTTTCTGTGATCTAATAATCTTGGATCCCAATTTGCTTTTTATTTTTACCAAAATAGACTTCAAAACCAGAAATAAAGAGAGCAAATAAGGTATGGAAAATAACAGGAACAATTTTGCTCTTTTCAGTTCCACCACCAAAACTAACCATAAAGATTGTCACTTCAGAAAGTTTGAGTAAAACACATTTTTCTTGAAAAATCAATGCTGTACTTTGTAGGTTTATTTTTCCACTTGTTTTTTCCGAAAACGAAATCCATAGCAAAGGATCCAATTTAGATTAGGTTTATAAGAACTTTCCTCCAAGAATCTGAGAAGCAGTGTTTGAATTTTACTCTAGTACTCTTATTCTAGCTTCTATTGAGGAGAGCTTTCATCGAGATTTCGTCAACAGAAATATTCATCTCTTCCTTAAGAATTTGTCTTTGAAATTGATAGAGACAACAATGTAGAAATATATGAGAAATATTTTCTGGAGTTTTGCAGATATCACAAAAGGGAGAAGTTTTTTTTTTATTCGTTTCAAAGAGTTTTTCATTTAAAGCACAGTGATCAAGATTAAACCTAAACCAAGGAGTGTCTAAGGGAGAAGAGAGCTAGCTTCCATAGGCTTAATGTAAACTTTTCGATTGCAGCGCCCTCTAAACATGGCAAATTCGTGCATTGCAGTGAAGCCACCTAGCCAGGGAGAGGAGCCAGTTCCTTGCGTTAGTTTTCCACCTCCCAACAAAGTTTCTGACACCACGTGACTAATATTACATACACTTTGACTCTGTTCAGTGTTCATTTCTTAAATTTTACCATTATAATTTTATTCTTTACTTACTTTCTTGTACTTATTTCTTGTATTTATTTCTTTACTTACTCTTCTATTACCTACTTGTATAAAGTGTCAATAGATGGCAGCAGGTACTTCTCGAATCACCAATAAAAAATTTACTATTAG
This sequence comes from Ryuthela nishihirai, assembly GCA_038380435.1. Taxonomy (NCBI): domain Eukaryota; kingdom Metazoa; phylum Arthropoda; class Arachnida; order Araneae; family Heptathelidae; genus Ryuthela; species Ryuthela nishihirai. Next base: position 44,909,905 of record JAWZYU010000022.1, read on the forward strand.
AACAAACTACAGACACCTATATACATCTATATGCTCCAGGGAACACAAAACTGCAACATACATTGACTTACATGTTCGCAAGATGATTAAATGTATTAATTTATATATTAATTTTAGAAATTCTGCAAAATTGCTCAAAATAAACATTCAACGGCTTTTCCAGGTATCGTAAAATATACTCCTGAACGAGATAAAATACTCATTGAATAACTTTAGGGTCAGCTATCACTGTGCCAAACAGTCATGGGTGTTAGTTGAAACACTGATTAAATTGCAATAAATATACCAAGAGTAAGACAAACCATAGCTGCAGTGGACTAAAAATTATTGCACTGCGCATGCGCAGATCGCCCCTTACAGTTGTTTTTGTGCATGTACATTAATTTGACACGTTCAGCTTCGGTAAAATTCCGCAGAACGGCGCCATTTACACTTGTGCGAAGTTAGTCTTCTTCTCCTTAGACCTTCTTTGGTAATTATATATTTTCTTAAATGTTGGACATACCGTTGAGATACATCCGTGATATACCGAAGCAAATTTTAATGAAATTATTTGTGATTGAACGAACGATACATTATTGTATTAAACTATTTTATTAATTTAGTGGTAGTTAATTTTCAAATTTTCTATTAACTTCTATTTCTATTCCAGTTACTTTTCCTACGTCATATGTTGTGTTTCTCAATTTATGTGGATGTTAAAACGGCTGTTCCAATGTATAATTTCAACCTTTTGACCCATCGCATCACGTTATGTACAAAATGAACTCTTGAGTCGTGGAGAGTGTCATAATATTATACGAAAACTTTCCTCCCATCTGTCCTTTCCCATAAAACGCGAATGTGAAAAAAATTCTGCCGTAATATTTTTGAAACACGAGGGCAGAGAGTAACGAATTATATATCAAATTAAAATTTGTGAAGTGGGAGTCACAATATTATGAATATTTTTCCCATGCTTGCCTCGAAAAAGGAGCGAAAATCTGTGCGATGACGCAGAGATTATCAAAAGTTGCAAAACATTTACCCCGCTTCTTTTTCCCCTCTCAAGAAAGTGGGGAATAGCATAAACGATTGTTTTCTATATCCATGGGCTTCTCACCATTAGTGAATGAAAAGTGCTTTGGGTTGTGGGTTGTTTTACTCTGAGCGGCACTTTTTTTGCACACCATGGGCTAAATGGCCAGGTCACAAGGACCCCGAAGGCTCAGAGAAGGTTGGGGGAGGGGACCCACTGGAAGAGCTGTTGGGAGACAGATGGTAGCCTTCCGTCATCCAGTGTGCACCTTAACGTGCACATGGTATGGCTGTCCCGAACAAGGGGCCACGGCTTAACGTCCCATCCGACCGACGGCGGCCTTTCCAAGCCCATTGGTGTCCCCTACTGACAATGGGCAGGGCCGGGAATTTTGCGGAGATAAATCTCAACGCTGACCCAGCTGGGACTAGTTAATTAAGACTTTCCTGTTTCCTCTTAATCATATTTTATTACAGACGAAATTAAATTAGTTTATTTCATACCAAAATCATATTAAGCATTTATTTAAGCACAGGGCTAGCCTATAAAATATTGAATTAAAATGTTAATATTCTGAAAAATGTGTGTAACAACTGTTGTATAATGTCTAAATATCTGTATATAATGTCTGTATATAATGTCTAAAACGGGGATCAATATAAATGTTCCACGAATCTGTAATTTCTTTTAATTCATGTCTATGCCATATCATATTGCAATATATACTTAATTGCTTCAACAATTATTTTCGATACAAAAAAAAAACTCAAAAATATATAATTTGAATAAAAAATAATTTATATAAATAATTCTCTAGTTAATAATTTATGTAATATTTAACGTGTCCTAACGATCTAGGATCGAAGTCACGATTTTGCTCTTTAAATATGGAAAATACAAAAATTAAAAATGAATGTTTCAAATAATATATCATAACAGAGATTTTAAATTTAGTTGATGGAGTGAATCCTTTAATTTAAATTTTAATCAAATTACATCACTTCAATTTTTATGCATAATAAATTATATCCCTTCACACTCTTCCCTCCCTTTACTCAAGCATGTCCTTTTATTAAAACGATGCATCAAGGTGGCCTTGATGGTATGCAGATGCAAACTGCTCTCCAATGCCTGCTTCTGTAGCTTATTATTACCCAAATTCAATTTCCTGAATAATTCCAGGATATCTTTAAATTCCTTAGCAAAATCAAACGTTTCCTCCTCACTTGCTTTGCTCTTTTTAGTTGGTACATTCACTGTGGCCTTCCATTTTTCTGAAGGCTTAGTAACTGGTGGAGCAATGTTACATTTTCCTGGAATCTCTTCAGGAAGTCTGGTAGCTTGTGCGCAGGTCTTATTGGGTTGTACATATTGGGATACCTTAATTTTACCCTTCTTGGGTTTTTCGAAAGGTAGTCCTCTATTGAGAAGTTTGGGAAAGAGCTCACAGCCTCTATAATTGACCATGTAATCTTTCCCGTAGTTAGTACAGGTCGGTGAACCATCTTTTGTAAGATGTAAGATAGTAGTAAGATTGTTGCCAACGTATTTCACACATCTAGGGGTGTTGAAGCAGTTACCCTGGGTGTGCCCATAACGCTGGCATTTGTGACGTTGTGATAACCTTTGAAAGGATTGAATTGTTTTACCTCTGAGCGGCACTTTTTTGCACACCATGGGCTAAATGGCCAGGCCACAAGGACCCCGAAGGCTCAGAGAAGGTTGGGGGAGGGGACCCACTGGAACAGATGTTGGGAGACAGATGGTAGCCTCCCGTCAAGGCCATCCAGCGTGTTCTTTAACGTGCACAGGATATGGCTCTCCCGCACACGGAGCCACGGCTTAACGCCCCATCCGACGGACGGCGGCCTTTTCAAGCCCGTCGGTGTCCCCTACTGACCGTGGACTGGGCGGGGAAATTTTGCGGAGATAAATCTCAACGCTGACCCAGCTGGGACTCGACCTTGACAACTACAGATTACGAGCCTGGCGTGCTACCGACTGAGCCACCCACGCCCCACCTTTGAAAGGACTCAACAGTGATCTTTAGATGGAAAAAATCAGTCAGATTGAAGATCTGTTTGTTGGCATCTGTTTTTGCCAACTCAATGAGAAATATAGGTAATGGAGTCTTGTAGCTATATTTCTTAAGTTGAGAAACTTTAAGGGTCATGAAACCCATTCCGGAGAATTCCTGAGCCAATTCTTCACAGGTGATAACATTTGGAATATTCTTGATGATCACCTTTAAGTTCTTTTCTGACTTCAGTTGGTATGTATAAAAAGCAAACTTTTCTTTCTCAAAGAAGTTAATAAAACTACTATAGTCTTGGCTACATTGCGTTTGGACTCTAAAAGTCTCACCAGATTTTTTTTGCTGTAAATGCTTCCACAGCCGTGTAACCAGCTTTTTATAAGTGTTAAACTAATTTTTAGGTTGCCTCAAAACTATTGGTGGTATTTTGTCCCTCTTAACTTTAGTGTGAAGCGAGAAACGTTCTATGTTTGTGAGGATGTTCCTACATCGTCACTTATGTCATATCCTTCCTCTGAAGCACACTGGCTAGAGAGTAAGGAATACTAACTAATGATACAAGTCATCTAACTAGCTTTTGTCATTATTCAATAGGTGAAGGTTCCATAATGTCAACCAACACTGGTAGCGGTAATGAGCTTCGTAGTGGTATTACTGTTGAAATCTTCAGAGCAGTTCTTCTTTGACCGCTCTTTCCAGATAAAAATGAATTTTTCAAAAAAAATTATTCATTTGAAGAAATAGTTATTCCTCAATAATATTTAAAATTGTTTATTCAGCGGTAGTTTATTGTTTAACACTTACTTTCTTCTCCTGTAGAATTTTGAACAATTTTAATAAGAGTTTTTTTTTAAATATATTTTGTTGTTATTCATCACTTTCCACTTATCTTACCTAACCAATTGTGTTACACCTAACGGGTTGAGCTGTTTTACCTCTAAAGGACTCTTTGGACACAGTGGGCTAACTGGCTAGGTCATAAAGACCCCAAGAGGTCGGTAAATATTGGGGGAAGGGGAACCCGCTGGACAGTTGTTATGAGAGAAATAGAAATCTCCCATCAATGCCATTTAGCGTGTTGTTTAGCATGAAGAGATATTCATTCATACGGAATCACGACTTAATGTCCCATCTAAAAAGGGAGACCTTTCAAAGCTCATCGGTGTTCCATTTCTTGCAGAGGACAGGGTTCGGTAGTGCGTCAGGCTCGTAATCTGTATTTCCCAGGTTCGAGCCCCAGCTGGATCAGCGTTGAGATTTATCTCCGCAAAACTCCCCGCCCTTCCCATGGTCAGCAGGGGACACCAATTGGCTTGTAAAGGCCGTCGTCCGTCGGATGGGACGTGGGAGAGCCATAACCTCTGCAAGTTAAAGAACACACTGGGTGGCCTTGACGGGAGGCTACCATCTGTCTCCCAACAGCTGTTTCAGTGAGTCCCTTCCACTAACCTTCTCTGAGCCTTCGGGGTCCATGTGACCTGGCCTAATAGTCCATGGTGTGCAAAATAGTGGCACTCAGAGATAAAACAACCCATCAAAAAGTAATTTTAATTTATCGCTAAACATAAATAATTATATCTTAAAATACAAAAAAAAAGTATTTTTTCCTCGCCCCTTTTTGCGGCAAGGTGTAAATCATGGTCAGTGCAAATTTCGTGACATTTACATTTCAAAATCAAAACTTCAAGTTTCTGGCGTAATTACATCGTTTGCAACTTTCTTCTGAAATTTCGAAACTTTTCACCGCTAGAAGACGCAATTACAGCTTTTGGGAGTTTCCAAAAGTGTAAATTGTAATATTTCATGAATACACATCGAAATCCAAAAAAAAAAAATTTAATTTATCTCTATAAAGTAAGTGAGAACATTAGCTGTTTTTTTTCTTCCTGAAAACGATCTAAAAAGAAACGAAATTGACAATTGTTTCATTATTCTTCGTCACTGTCACCAAATTCGAATGTGAGCATTAAGTTCAGAACACGAAATTAGTAGAATTTAAAAATAAGCGAAAAAGAAACAAGAAAGAAATAAACGAAACAAGTGAATGGAATGAAATGTTTACTTCTGCTGATGGTCAACAGCACTCCATACCAAAGAGGGGCGGGGGTGTCTCTGTCGGTAGCGCGCCAGGCTCGTAATCTGTAGTTCCCAGGTTCGAGTCCCAGCTTGGTCAGCGTTGAGATTTATCTCCGCAAAATTCCCCGCCCTGCCCACGGTCAGTAGGGGACACCGATGGGTTTGGAAAGGCCGCCGTCCGTCGGATGGGACGTTAAGCCGTGGCCCCGTGTGCGGGAGAGCCATACCCTGTGCACGTTAAAGAACACACTGGATGGCCTTGACGGGAGGCTACCATTTGTCTCCCAACAGCAGTTCCAGTGGGCCCCTCCCCCAATCTTCTCTGAGCCTTCGGGGTCAATGTGACCTGGCCATTTAACCCATGGTGTGCAAAAAAGTGCCGCTCAGAGGTAAAACAACCCAACTCATTCTTCTGATAAAGCAATTTTTGAACTTTATTCAAAACAAAAAAGAAATAAATAAAAATATTATTACGCTGTACAGATACCTAAAATGAATTCGGATCAGAGGATTTCTTTTTAATATTATATTTATTCCTTACATTCAATTCATAAAATTTCTCTAGTACTTACTTGAATAACGAATTTAAGAATATTTGAATACGAGTACCTTGATTCAAAGTAGCTTATAAAAGCGACATAGAAAAGACTGAATCATCTTGAAATCTGGGTTTAATTCAAAGGCCAAAAGTCACTAGAAGCTGTAACGTTTTATGGAACGCTGGTGGAAAAATGTTTGGAAAGATATTTTTTTATTCAGAATACTGAAAGAATCATTTCAGAGACGAAGAAAATTCTTTCTTAAAGTAACAAAAATCATGACTAGCCGTGCTTCGTGTTTTAATCAATTGGTAATCTATGGAATGGAGCTTTGCCCTTGAAATGGAAGGCGAGGAGTGTCTCAGTCGGTAGATCGCGCCAAGCTTGTAATTTGCAGTTCCCAGGTACGAATCCCACTTGGGACAGCTTGAGATTAATCTCCCAAAAACCCATTGACAGACTGACCCCTGTTGATCCCTATTGACGGACTGACCCTCCTTAACTCCCTGCGCTTAGTTAGTCATCATCATAGTCATCATCATTATCATTGGGGCGGGGGTAGCTCAGTCGGTAGCGCGCCAGGCTCGTAATCTGTAGTTCCCAGGTTCGAGTCCCAGCTGGGTCAGTGTTGAGATTTATCTCCGCAAAATTCCCCACCCTGCTCACGGTCAGTAGGGGACACCGATGGGCTTGGAAAGGCCGCCGTCCGTCGGATGGGACGTTAAGCCGTGGCGCCGTGTGCGGGAGAGCCATACCCTGTGCACGTTAAAGAACACGCTGGATGGCCTTGACGGGAGGCTACCATTTGTCTCCCAACAGCAGTTCCAGTGGGTCCCCTCCCCTAATCTTCTCTGAGCCTTCGGGGTCAATGTGACCTGGCCATTTAGCCCATGCTGTGCAAAAAAGTGCCGCTCAGAGGTAAAACAACCCAACGTTAAAGAACACGCTGGATGGCCTTGACGGGGGGATACCATTTGTCTCCCAACAGCAGTTCCAGTGGGTCCCCTCCCCTAATCTTCTCTGAGCCTTCGGGGTCAATGTGACCTGGCCATTTAGCCCAAGGTGTGCAAAAAAGTGCCGCTCAGAGGTAAAACAACCCAACCCAATCATTATCATCCTCAAGCAGCCATTTGCTACGGAGGATAATTTTAAAATTCATTAATTTTCTTTTCCCGTGGCCGAGTGGTTAGCACGCTTGGCTATTGATCTAATGGGACCGGGTTCGAGCCCCGAGTAAGGCATAGATGTGTGTCGTTTTTCTGCTGAGGTCCTGCCATCCTCTCAGATCTTCTACTATGGCATATAAACTGACAGGCTCCTGTCAGACCTCTGTGGCAAGCAACTGCTTGAGGGGGTATTTAATTTTATTTAATTTAATTTTTAACCTTAATTATTTAATTTAGATTATAAATATTATAATATCTATTAGATTAGAGTAAAACACGATGTAACGTATTGATTTATCTATATGATGTCCCCCCAAAACCAGCAATTAATACAGTTTTATGGTTCCATACGAACTTAATTTACTTCGTTTATTAAATCTCACTTGTCAGCGTTTCTATGGCGAAGGATACAAAATAATAATTGCTTTCTGTTCTTTTTTATAGTATCTTTGCAGCGCGCACTACTTCGGGTTCTAGCTTAAGTGGCCTCTGTTCCTATTTGAGTTTGACACTTCTGCCCTAATCTATAGTCATGCTTATGGGCAGCATGACCAAGCCAACAATGGCTGCATGGGTTAAAGACATAGCTCACTGTGCATGTTAAAGACCATGTTAGATGGACTTGACGGGAGGCTACCATCTGTCTCTTAACAGATGCCCAGTGGGTCCCTTTCCCCATTGGGGCGGAGGTGACTCAGTCCGTAGCGCGCCAGGCTCGTAATCTGTACTTCCCAGGTTCGAGTCCCAGCTGGGTTAGCGTTGAGATTTATCTCCGCAAAATTCCCCGCCCTACCCACGGTCAGTAGGGGACACCGATGGGCTTGGAAAGGACGTCTCCGTCGGATGGGACGTTAAGCCGTGGCCCCGTGTACGGGAGAGCCATACCCTGTGCACGGGAGAGCCATACCCTGTGCACGTTATAGAACACGCTGGATGGCCTTGACGGGAGGCTACCATCTGTCTCCCAACAGCTGTTTCAGTGGGTCCCCTCCCCCAACCATCTCCGAGCCTTCGGGGTCCATGTGACCTGGCCATTTAGCCCATGGTGTGCAAAAAAGTGCCGCTCAGAGGTAAAACAACCCAAACCTTTCCCCAACCCTCTCCGAACTGCTGGGATCCCTGTGACTTGCCATTTAGCCGATTGTGTGTAAAGGAAGCCAAAAAAGTGCTCAAAGGTGAAAAAACCAGCGTCAATTTTTTTTTTCACATATAATATTATTTACAAATTTCACTTATACATTTTTTTATTTATTTACTATTATTTACTACCTTATGTTTTAGAATTTTTTACATTATTTATAGTAATTTACCAGGTCATGATTTTAATCACATTCGGAAGCTCGCGCAGACCTTTTTCGAGTCAGTGGGAGATAATCCTTATGATATAATTAGATCTCTGATTGATTATGATCTATTGGTTTTAAGCCAATTCAAGCGTCTAAGATTGTGGTGTATGACACTCGCAGTTTTAACTTTTAGTTGTGCTTCTTTAGCAAGTTTATTTGTCCCGTGTGGCCCCTTTGGGTTTATGTGTTTTACTTTTGTTATTTCCAATCAGGCACTATTTTAGACTTCCAGATATAAAGGTTGGGTTGTTTTACCTCTGAGCGGCACTTTTTTTTGCACACAATGGGCTAAATGGCCAGATCACAAGGACCCCAAAGGCTCAGAGAAGGTTGGAGGAGGGGACCCACTGGAACAGCTGTTGGGAGACAGATGGTAGTCTCCCGTCAAGACCATCCATTCTTCAACGCGCACAGTGTATGGCTCTGCCGCACAAGACGCCACGGCTTAACGTCCCATCCGACGGACGTCGGCGTTTCCAAGCCCATCGGTGTCCCTACTGACCGTGGCAGGGCGGGGAATGTTGCGGAGATAAAACTCAACGCTGACCCAGTTGGGACTCGAATCTGGGAACTACAGATTACGAGCCTGGCGCGCTACCGACCCCGCGCCTCCAGATATAACCCCTAGGCTTGGAGCTCTTAATATTAATTAAATATATCAGATATCTTATTTCTAAATTAATTTATTTGCAATTAGGATACAAATATTTCTCTACTAAGTCGATATGTTGCCTGACATTTACCATCATCAGGGGGGCGGGGGTGGCTCAGTCGGTAGCGCGCCAGGCTCGTAATCTGTAGTTCCCAGGTTCGAGTCCCAGCTGGGTCAGCGTTGAGATTTATCTCCGCAAAATTCCCCGCCCTCCCCACGGTCAGTAGGGGACACCGATGGGCTTGGAAAGGCCGCCGTCCGTCGGATGGGACGTTAAGCCGTGGCACCGGGTGCGGGAGAGCCATACCCTGTGCACGTTAAAGAACACGCTGGATGGCCTTGACGGGAAGCTACCATCTCTCTCCCAACAGCTGTTCCAGTTGGTCCCCTCCCCTAACCTTCTCTGAGCCTTCGGGGTCGATGTGACCCGGCTATTTAGACCATGGTGTGCAAAAAAGTGCCGCTCAGAGGTAAAACAACCCAACCCATCATCAGGAACTTCTTATTCTGCACCCATATTCGTTGATCTTTGCCAAACTTTTGTATATATTTTACCCTGATATATGCCAGCCATGAACGTTATTTGTGTCTTTATCTAAATCATGCTCATTATAATACTAAAGCTTTATCATCGTGCTTTGTGTGTCCACTGACCTGAATATAAATTCTGAAGTGAATGGGTTGTTACCATAAGAGGAATGTATTTTGAAGCTGGGGGCAGAAAGTTGAAGAAGAGGCATGGGTTTTTTATTTATTTTTTTTTCGTTCGGCATGTCTTCATTGGCTCTTTGAAAATCTCGACCTCGTTCTACACAGCCTAGCCAAATGATTATGAACACCTTCCTCAGGTTGGGTTGGGTTGTTTTACCTCTGAGCGGCACTTTTTTGCACACCATGGGCTAAATGACCAGGTCAAATGGACCCCGTAGGCTCAGAGAATGTTGGGGGAGGGGACCCACTGTAAGAGCTGTTGGGAGACAGATGGTAGCCTCCCGTCAAGGCCATCCAGTGTGTTCTTTAACGTGCATAGGGTATGGCTCTCCCTCACACGGGGCTACGGCTTAACGTCCCATCCGACGGACGGCGGCCTTTCCAAGCCCATCGGTGTCCCCTACTGACCGTGGGCAGGGCGGGGAATTTTGCGGAGATAAATCTCAACGCTTACCCAGCTGGGACTCGAACCTGGGAACTACAGATTACGAGCCTGGCGTGCTACCGACTGAGCTACCCCCGCCCCACCTACCTCAGGCAGGCATCCAGGATTTAGTTTCGGGGTGGGTTGTGGTGGTGGTGTGTGTCTGTGTGGGGGGCATGATGAGGATTTAATTTAGCGGAGGATGGGAGAATTTAAGGTTAAGGGAGGGCGAGAATTTAGTTTCGGGGTTGAGGGATTGTTTTTTTTACCTCTGATTGGCAATTTTTTTGCACACAATGTGCTAAATAGTAAGTTCACAAGGACCCCGAAGACTTAGAGAAGGTTGGGAGAGTGGAGCCAGTAGACAGCTTTTGGGTTGGGTTGTTTTACCTCTGAGCGGCATTTTTTTGCACACCATGGGATAAATGGCCAGGTCACATGGACCCCGAAGGCTCAGAGAAGGTTGGGGGAGAAGACCCACTGGAAGGGCTGTTGGGAGACAGATGGTAGCCTCCCGTCAAGGCCATCCAGTGTGTTCTTTAACGTGCACAGGGTATGGCTCTCCCGCACACGGGGCCACGGCTTAACGTCCTATCCGACGGACGGCGGCCTTTCCAAGCCCATCGGTGTCCCCTACTGACCGTGGGCAGGGCGGGGAGTTTTGCGGAGATAAATCTCAACGCTGACCCAGCTGGGACTCGAACCTGGAAACTACAGATTACGAGCCTGGCGCGCTACCCAGCTGTTGGGAGACAGATGCCTGTCAAGGCCATCCAGCGTGTTCTTTAATGTGCGCAGGTTATGGCTCTCCCTCACACTGCGTCACGGCTTAACGTCCCATCCGATGGACGGCAGCATTTCCAAGCCCATCAGTGTCGCCTACTGATCGAAAGAAGGCGGAGAAGTTTCAGAGGTAAGTCTCCAGAGATAAGTCTCAAAGTTGCCCAGGTGGGACACGAACCTGGGAACTACAAATTACGAGCTTGACGTGCTACCAACTGAGCCACCCCCGCCCATTAAATATCATGCGGGTATTTGCTCTATATTGTGGCTGTGTTGGTAGCAGTATGGGTTGCACAATAAGGAAGACAGTTGGGCGGCTTTTTTTATTTTACCCCTGAGAGGCGTTTTTTATCACACAATTTGCTACTTTGGCAGGTCACATGAGCCCCGAGAGTTCAGAGAAAGTTAGTGTGAGAGGACCCACTGAAAAACTGTTAGGAGACAGATGGTAGCCACTCGTCAGTAGGGACATGCATCATGTTCTTTAACGTGCACATAGAATGGCTCTCCTGCACACGGGGCCACGGTTTATTGTCCATCTCACAGACTGCGGATTATCCAAGCCCATGTATCCCGTAATAACTGAGGGAATGCTGTTGTTTTGCAAAGAGAAATCTCAATGCTGTCCCAGTCGGGACTCGAACCTGGGAACTGCAGATTAGGAACCTGGTACGCTACCGAATGAGCCACCCCCGCCCCATACGTCACAGGGAAGCGCTGGTTCGAATCACCACTCACGGCGAAACAATTTTTTTTCAGTTCACTATTCATGAGTCCCATGTCTACAGGACATCTCCAGTGATGTTATACTACTGATTTTTTTCAGCTAACTCTTTCTGTAGCTGCGCGTCAGGCTTTTAATCTGTAGTTTCCAGGTTCGAGTCCCAGCTGCGTCAGCGTTGAGATTTATCTCCGAAAAATTCTCCGCCCTGCCCACGGTCAGTAGGGGACACCGATGGGCTTGGAAAGGCCGCCGTCCGTCGGATGGGACGTTAAGCCGCGGCGTCTTCTGCGGCAGAGCCATACCTTGTGCACGTTAAAGAACACGCTTAATGGCATTGACGGGAGGCTACCATCTGTCTCCCAACAGCTGTTCCAGTGGGTCCCCTTCCCCAAACCTCTGAGCCTTCGGGGTCTTTGTGACCTGGCCATTTAGCCCATGATGTGTAAAAAAGTGCCGCTCAGAGATAAAACAACCCAACGCTAAAGAACACGCCGAATGGCCTTGACGGGAGGCTACCATCTGTCTCCCAACAGCTATTCCAGTGGGTCCCCTCCCCAACCTTCTCTGAGACTTCGGGGTCCATGTGCCTGGCCATTTAGCCCATTGTGTGCAAAAAAGTGCCGCTCAGAGGTAAAACAACCCAACACTTTCTGTAGCTGCGCGCCAGGCTCGTAATCTGTAGTTCCCAGGTTCGAGTCCCAGCTGGGTCAGCGTTGAAATTTATCTCCGCAAAAATTCCCCGCCCTGCCCACGGTTAGTAGGGGACACCGATGGGCTTGGAAAGACCGCCGTCCGTCGGATGGGACTTAAGCCGTGGCCCCGTGTGCGGGAGAGCCATACCCTGTTCACGTTAAAGAACACGCTGGATGGCCTTGACGGGAGGCTACCATCTGTCTCCCAACAGCTATTCCAGTGGGTCCCCTCCCCCAACCTTTTCTGAGCCATCGGGGTCCATGTGACCTGGCCATTTAGCCCATTGTGTGCAAAAAAGTGCCGCTCAGAGGTAAAACAACCCAACTCTTTCTGTAGCAGCTCTGTTTTGCCGTACAGCTTGTGCCAAAAAACTTCCGTTCCTGTCTCTCAGAGCAGAACTTATTTGCTCCGCATTTGCCCAAGTCTATTTTGATACACAGGCCTGGACAGCCTTGAACAAAAAGAGGGAATAAAGGAGGGAAATTAATTATGAATCAATATGCATTTGATTTAATATGTTTAAAATTTAGGTTAAAGCCACTTATTTTTAAAACCAGTTAAAATAAAATAATTTATTCATTAGCATTTTATTAAAGTATTTGGTAATATTATAAAATTACCAACTTTTTAAAAATAATAACTACCAATTAAATTTTTAGAAATAAATTTTAATTAAACCTGCTATATTTTTAAAAAATCAGTTTTCCGCTACGGTGATGTCCAGGTCTTTTTATCGCTTTGAGCCAATTGGCGGACGTTTTTCGATACTGTTGCCATTTTCCATAAAGTTGGATATTCTACACCTTGATTCTCCACTGAGTTCCATCACCTCGATTACGAACGCTCTTGCCCATTGCTTTCCAACGATAAGCCCCTTTTCGAAGTCAGTCAGATTAGTCATTTCACTCATGTCGCTGGAATGGGGTGGCTCAGTCGGTAGGGCACCAGGCTCGTAATCTGCAGTTCGCAGGTTCGATTTCCACTTGTGTCAGCGTAGAGAGTCATATCCGCCAAAACCCCATCTTATTCTCGGTCAGTAGGAGATATCCTTCCTAATGGGACGCAAAGCGTTGACTCAGTGTGCGGGGGGAGGGGGGGGCGGAGGTGGCTCAGTCGGTAGCGCGCCAGGCTCGTAATCTGTAGTTTCCAGGTTCGAGTCCCAGCTGGGTCAGAGTTGAGATTTATCTCCGCAAAATTCCCCGCCCTGCCCACGGTCAGTAGGGGACACCGATGGGCTTGGAAAGGCCGCCCTCCGTCGGATGGGACGTTAAGCCGTGGTCCCGTGTGCGGGAGAAACATACCCTGTGCACGTTAAAGAACTCGCTGGATGGCCTTCACGGGAGGCTACCATCTGTCTCCCAACAGCTGTTCCAGTGGGTCCCCTCCCCCAACCTTCTCTGAGCCTTCGGGGTCCATGTGACCTGGCCATTTAGCCCATGGTGTGCAAAAAAGTGCCGCTCAGAGGTAAAACAACCCAACAACTCAGTGTGCGGGAGAACCATACCCTGTGCACCGTTAAAGAACTCACTGGATGGCCTTGATGAGACGCTACCACCTAATAGTTGTCCAGTGGGTTACGTTCTAACAACCTTCTCTGAGCTCTCGGTGTCCTTATGCCCTTCCCATTATATGGAAAAAGCTACCGTTCAGAGTTTAAAAAAAAAACAACCCATGTCGCGCTTGACTTTGCTTTTCACTTTCACTGTGCTGGAGAGCCATGCCCTCTACACGTTAACGAACACTCTGGATCGCCTTGACGAGAGGCAACCATCTAACAGTTGTTCCGTGGGTTCTGTTCTCCCAACCTTCTCTGAGTTCTTGGGTGTCTTGTGCCCAGCCAACACCTATAACAGAAACCCAGTGGACTAAATTATGACGTCACATTGTAGTACTAACATTTAGATAATTTTTAAACTGTAGTTTCTATTATTATTACAGGTAGGGTTTTTTGTTAATTTTTCTTAGTAGCATTTATCACTATATTTTATTTAAAAATATATTCTTTTTTATTATGAAATATCATAATAATAATTAATACAAATAATTTTTTCCCTAAATAAAATATATTTGTAGATAAACATTTGAATATAGAATATCACACATGTCCACCAGTAAGTATAAATAGTCCTACCATATAGACTAGTGGTTCTCATCGTGGGTTACGCGGTAAAATGTTTTAGGGTACGCCGTGAGAGCTCAAAAGTCGCTAGATCTAATAACAACGTAAAATAACCATTGTTATACTATAACTATAGTTTTATCTATCTGCACAAGGGGTACACCAGTTACATACACATTTCTAGGGGTACATGAAGCATAAAAGGTTGAGAACCACTGCTATAGACAATTCTTATATTTTTGATTCTAATGTTATTTAGAATAAAAAATATAAGAGTTGTCTATATGGTAGGATTACTTACACTGACATCATAATTTCATCCATTGGCTTTCTATTGTTGGAAGCGTTGGTCCAAGGCTACCTCGATACAAGAGATCTGGACATTGTTGTAACAGAACACCTAATTTTTTAAAATATAGCAGTTTGAATTATATATTTAATTCTAAAAATTCAACTGGTAGTTATTTATATTTAAAAATTTTGGTAATTAATTTTAAATATTTTTAAATGTTTTAATTAAATCCTAATGAATGAATAATTTTATTTTAACTAGTTTTAAAATAAATAGCTTTAACTTAAATTTTAAGCCAATTAAATCAGCTGCATATTTGTGCAAAATTAATTTCCCTCCTTTATTCTCTCTTTTTGTTCAAGGCTCTCCAGGACTGATGTGTATAAGTGGCCTTGGGTGGCCCCAGCCCATTGTGTGCAAAAAAAGAAGTGCAGTTAAGAAGTAGAAAAACCCAACGCATATCTCGCTTTATTTTGCTTTTCACCATGCCTTTACTGCTTCTAAAAGACTTCGTAGCCGTATAATATTAACGTTAGGAAGAAATTTAACACACATTGACATTTGTCATGGTACTCCGCACACAACGGGGCGGGGGTGTCTCAGTCGGTAGCGCGCCAGGCTCGTAATCTGTAGTTCCCAGGTTCGAGTCCCAGCTGGGTCACCGTTGAGATTTATCTCCGCAAAATTCCCCGCCCTGCCCAAGGTCAGTAGGGGACACCGATGGGCTTGGAAAGACCGCCGTCCGTCGGATGGGACGTTAAGCCGTGGCCCCGTGTGCGGGAGAGACATACCCTGTGCACGCTAAAGAACACGCTGGATGGCCTTGACGGGAGGCTACTATCTGTCTCCCAGCAGCTGTTACAGTGGGTCCCCTCCCCCCAACCTTCTCTGAGCCCTCGGGGTCCATATGACCTGGCCATTTAGCCCATGGTGTGCAGAAAGTGCCGCTCAGAGGTAATACAACCCAACCCGCACACGACACCGTGTTCGTAATAATTTTGCCAGGCAGAGTATTTGCCAAACTATTAGATATCAGAAAATCGACGGTTGTTTATCCTGCCTTATATATGCTGTTATATAACTAACACAAGCAAAAAAGCAAATTTCTTCACTGACGACATAGGATATGGGAAAAAAGCAATGTTTTCTGAACTTCTTGGGCTTTATAGTTTATTGCTGCAGTCTCTAATAGTCTCTTACACGTACATGCCATAGATAATTGCATTCTTTAGCCTGATATCATGGCCATATCATGGTTCAAAGCACGTTTTTCTTGCTTCCATCTAAACTACATCGTCTAGTAGGAATGTACTTCGAGTATGGGAGGTCAAAAGGTTCCTGGAGTATGCAAGGCCAGAAGGTGACTAGACTGGGATGTACTGGGTAAAAACATCATCAGATTATAACCGTTATTTCACTACCGGTAGCAAAATTAACGTTAAAAGTGAATGATTTTTTTTATTTTATGAGTGGAATGATCTAAGTCATTTAATACAAAAGGAAAATTATAGGAAAAAATAACTAGCTGGTGTGATTCACCTGAGATCTCATTATTTCATCTACACATCCACTGTATCACCTACCTATAACCAATCAGATTTCTCATTAATACATCTACCCATCCATCACCTACATATCCACCAACCCAGTTACTGATTATCCATCATTTCACCTAGATATCCATCAAACCCATCCAACCTATCACATACATTTCCGAACAATCCAGTTTATCAACAATTCAGCTATACATCCACCAAATCACCGACATTTCCACCAATAGAGTTTCTCTTCCATTAAATCTCTCATCCAGTTCTCCACATTGTACATATTTAATCATCCAATAAACCATACAGCAGTTATTTCTTTCTCCACCAAATCACTCATAAACTTTATTGCAATCTATATTTTAGATCATAAGTTACATTATTCCTTTTTGTTACTTGTGAAACTAAATTCAAAATTGCTAGTCTTCTATATCTAGTATCACATTATGATCACGCCAAGGTTTTCTAACTATAATGTTCTGTATAAATACTCTATTATCATTTAGAAGAGTTCCTTGATTATCTTTGTTTTTTAGCCATTTATGCATGTAAAAAAATTAGAGTATAGGATTACTCTTAGTGGATAGCATATTCATACATATATGTCTAGTGAGAACGATAATAAGTGTATATGAGAAACTTTTGACCTTTAAATTATTAAAAATGGTTAAAATATTGAGCTTTGTAGAGTTAATAATCAAAAGAGGAAATAAGCTCATGAAATAATAAGCTGAAAAAAAATTGGTTTTGCCTTGAGTAGAATTCGAACCCATGTCTCCTGGAAACATGCCAGTTATGCTCACCACTACACCATCATCGTATAAAGTGGGTTCGTATCCCACTCATGACAAAACCAACTTTTTTCAGCTTATTATTTCATGAGTTCCATGTCTACAGGACACATTCTCTGATTCTTTTCTCTAAGAAAATAAGCATTTTTGGTTTCATTCTAAAATTAATTACAAACTGTTTAATAAATAATCACCGGATTTATTTAAAAAAATTAAAATATAGTACTGCTTAAAGTGTGAATTTATTTTGTTACTAAGTTGTTCGGAGCTGTCCCTTCTAGATCGTTCTGATCTATCTTCTCTGTACCATACACCTATTCCTTTTCCCATTAAATTCCCCACCGAATATCCACATTGCCGACCAATCAGAAATCTCTTCCGTCCTACGAAACAAGATAAAAACTCTTCAACCTGCGTGCTATAAAATCTCTTCGCAGAATCGTTACAGAACAAAATGCATTCGACTAAATATAGCCATAAATCTGCTGAACCATGAGAACGTTTTACAGCATTTCCATAAAGCCCTGCAGTGTACCTGCACAAAGCCATGGTTAAATAGAAAATAGAGAAAGGATGCGTATCAAAATGAGTCCATTAATTTGGTATCTCATTCTGTGTAAGAATGCCCAGCCCAATAATGGCCAGAAAATACATTGCGCTCACTAATTCAATCTCCGTGCAGAGAGGAAAGTTTTCCACCTATTAACCCAATTAATTTTAGCCGTGGAGATAACTAAGGTGAATTACGTCATGTTCCTGTAAATTGCTTTTCCGTCAGAGCTAATTATGACGTAGAACAGGAAGAAGATGTGGAAGCTCGCACAGTGTTTGTATGTGACGCAGGAGGAGGGAGGAATGGGGTGATTTGGTTTGCTGAAAACATCGCAACAACAAACAGGTTTCTTAGCTTACTATAACACTTAAAACAAGTTTAGAGATTTTTAGTGCAGTTAGTTTTTTTAGCCCATTGCAAGCCAGTGGCGTTGCGTCATTAGGTGATACCAGATCTTAGCCAACGTAACCTAGAGGAAAAAAAACATCCTAATAAGTTATGACGTCAACATATACAAATTTTTGACAATCTACAAATTATATATATATATTGAATTCTGTTTTCATACTGGTAGATAGATTCAAGAAAAACCGTGCAAAAAATAACCGGGTAAATATATATATATTGCATACGAAAAAGAAAATAGACCTGAAAACCCAGTACAAATAATAAATTGTTTTCAAGCAAATCATATCAAAAACTTTAATTAAATATTTATTTGATTTTTATTCATTTAAACATATTTTTGGATTTATAAACTTATAAAGATAATTATATGTGCATATATAAAGTAAATTATCCTTCATAAAGAAAATAATATATCACTAATTCAAGAATACAAAAGTGGAGGAATATATGACCTACATATGCTTATTAACTAGATTTTATTCGTTGTTACTTTTTGACAATAGATGCGTTTGACAATAGATTGATTTGCGTAAGACTGGAATTAAATCACTTTCGTCGCTTGAAACATTTTGGCTGTCGTGTTCATACTCCAATGATGAAATGCTCTCTGTGGCATGGCGAACCAAATTATCACTTGTTTCCAGTGATTCTGAAGTTTGATTAGTTTTGACAACGAACTCTGTAATCAATCGTTGAGATCCTGCTTTGACTAGATCTTTGTATAATTCTTGATAACGCGCCATACACGATTTCAGTTCACGTTTAAACTGCTCAGCTCGTTCGACAATGGGATCATGCTTAAGAAAATGACTTTCTAATTTACTAGCCATTTGAAGCCCTTCTTTAATTAAACCTGCAGTGAGTGGAAGCTCTTCATCACCATCACTTTTTTTCTTTTTCATAAAGAGTCTCAAGGACAACTTCTATTATTTCATCTACGCTAAGAGCTTTCTCAACCAGCAATTCATCAATATCTGCAAACGATAAATCATCGAATCCTTCTCCACCAATTGTATGCACTAAAATGATGATATTAGGATATTCAGTCGTATTTGGGGGTACGGAATCTTTTCTTTTTACACATTCTGGTCAAATAGCTTTTCAGCATGCATTTAAAGTTGATGGTTTTAATTATGATAATGTCAATCCAGCATGTCTGATACAATCTAAAATAGAACATTTCTTCCACACATCAATAACTGTTAGTGTTTTATTCTTATCTAGTTTATCCAAAATATATTGAGTTGGGTTGTTTTACCTCTGAGCGGCACTTTTTTGCACACCATGGGCTAAATGGCCAGGTCACATGGACCCCGAAGGCTCAGAGAAGGTTGGGGGAGGGGACCCACTGGAACAGCTGTTGGGAGACAGATGGTAGCCTCCCGTCAAGGCCATCCAGCGTGTTCTTTAAGGGGCACAGGGTATGTCTCTCCCGCACACGGGGCCACGGCTTAACGTCCCATACGGACGGCGGCCTTTCCAAGCCCATCGGTGTCCCCTACTGACCGTGGGCAGGGCGGGGAATTTTTGCGGAGATAAATCTCAACGCTGACCCAGCTGGGACTCGAACCTGGGAACTACAGATTACGAGCCTGGCGCGCTACCGACTGAGCCCCCCCCCTCCCCCCAAAAAATATATTGAAATACTCATTGGTTCTTCTTATATGGCTTCTATTTTATTGAATTTCATTTCACAATAAATATTTTACATTACATGGATTTATCTATATCAGTTGTACATTTTGTTTAATTGTTCATACTGAATTGTGGATTTTTATTTTAACTAATTATGTTGTATAAGCATTATTTATTTATTATTAAGTGTATTATTAAGGTTGTTTTACCTCTATTATATTAAGATTACTTATTTTATTTTTCGAAATTAATTATTAAATTATTAAATTCGAAAATTCGAAAAATATAAAAAAAAATTATTAAATTCGAATTATTAAATTCGAAATAAAATAAGTATCCAAAGAGATAGCTTTCCTTTTCTGCTTTTGTATATTGCAAAAAAGTGCCGCTCAGAGGTAAAATACAATAATTATATGTTATATATAGTCAATAATTTTCATATTCGTCTTACGTAGTAAGTTTTAAATATGGCAATTATACCTTGTTCAGTGGTTGTATAATGATGTCGCATTAGGCGGCAGAAAACGAAGTTGCACATTTGGGTGTTCCGAAACAGGATGGCCAGGTGCATTGTCTATAATCAATAGAACTTTAAATTCGAGATTTATTTCCCTTCAAATAACATTAATCTTCTGGAATAAAACATTTATGGAACCATTTCATAAAAAAATTTCTTTTGTGACCCAGGCTTTTTTGTTTGCCATCCAATACACTGGCAATTTATTCAAATCTACACCTTTCATTGCCGTGGTCTTAGGGATCGATTGATGAGCAGCGGTTTTAACATACGATCTCCTGAAGCGTTGCTGCAAAATAGAAAAGCCACACGATCCTTAGCTGCTTTAAAACCACCAACAGTTTTTTTTTGTGATTTTGCTACGTAGGTTCTACTCGGCATTTTTTTCTAATAAAGACCAGTTTCATCTACATTCCAAACTTGATAATGAGTGTATCCACCATCTTCAATGATTTGGGCCAATTTTGGACAAAATTCTTTAGCAGCCGGCTCATCTGCAGATGCAACTTCAGCTTTTATATTTACATTATGAAACGCGTGTCTTTGAAGAAATTCTGCAAGCCAACCTGTACTTGCCGAAAATTCATAATTTTTGTTTAACTGAGATGATGTGGTTGGTTCCATTTCTTTTATCTGCTTATATATTCGTAATGCCATCTTTTTGATGGTATTTCCGTCTAGAGTTATTCTTTTTTCCGAGTTATCTTCTATCCACATTACTAGTGCCTTTTCCATCTTCACTTTTACAATATCTCTCGTGTACGATGACGACTTAGCGCGCAGTTGTGTTCCAGAGATCACAGATTTTCTAAGAGCATCTTTATTTTTCTTGATGGTTCTTACGATAGCTTTGTTCGAAATAAAATATTTTCTTATGGATGTTGAACCTTCTCCAGTTTCAAGACGGTCTAAAATTTGGATCTTAGTATCCAAAGAGACAGCTTTCCTTTTCTGTTGGGCGGGGGTGACTCAGTCGGTAGCGCGCCAGGCTCCTAATCTGTACTTCCCAGGTTCGAGTCCCAGCTGGGTCAGCGTTGAGATTTATCTCCGCAACATTTCCCTGCCCACGGTCAGTAGGGGACACCGATGGGCTTAAAAAGGCCGCCGTCCGTCGGATAGGACGTTAAGCCGTGGCCCCGTGTGCGGGAGAGCCATACCCTGTGCACGTTAAAGAATACGCTGGATGGCCTTGACGGGAGGCTACCATCTGACTCCCAACAGCTGTTCCAGTGTATCCCCTCCACCAACCTTCTCTGAGCCTTTGGGGTCCTTGTGGCCTGGCCATTTAATCCATGGTGTGCAAAAAAGTGCCGCTCAGAGGTAATCCAATCCTTTTTCTGCTTTTGTATAGTTGAATTATCCGACATCTGGCAGAGCTTACGAAAAATATTTAAATTGCAATTAATAAATCAGGTGATGAAAAATTGTAAGTTATTTATCAGCAAAATTAATAAATTAATATTACGCACACAAAACTTCAAAAAACAAAACAATTTTTATTCGATTTCTTCTATTAAACTTTTAAAGAGTTGCAACTTTAAACACGAAATGAGAGACCAAGACTAACGTATGTATTGAAGATAAAATTGAGAATTCCCGGAACTCAATGTTGCCACTTTATTCCGAATTAAGTAGGTTTTGTACAATATTTCCATAAAATAGAGAATAAAATATAAAAATCTGTTGTGTAGTTATGTTAGTGTAGTTTTTATTTTGGGAATTTTAATGCACAAAATGTGCATCTATAGTACATTTTCTAAGTTAAAACTACTTCGAAATATGTGAACATAAAAGAGGCATCATTGTTATAAATGTAAATTCTAGGAATTTTTTCTTGAATAGGAATATTTTTTCAGAATTAAATTCATACGGAGATTTTTAAAAAGGCGCCGTTTGCACCATGTTAGATCAAAATAAATCGTGTAAAAAGAGAATTGAAATTTTTTTCAAAACCTTGTTAAATTAAAATCTGTAAAAGAAATCCGTGTAAAAACAGAATTGAGTTATTTTAGTTCAATTATTTCCACTGGTAGGTTTTAAAATTAATTATTCTAATTTATATATACCAAAGAGCCAAAACATTATGACCTCTGCATAATATGATGTTGTTCCTCCACGTGCTGCCAAATCAGTTCTTACCATCGAGGCATTGACGCTACAAGATTTCCAAAGGGTTGGGTTGTTTTACCTCTGAGCGGCACTTTTTTGCACACCATGGGCTAAATGGCCAGGTCACATGGACCCCGAAGGCTGAGAGAAGGTTGGGGGACTGACCCACAGGAACAGCTGTTGAGAGACAGATGGTAGCCTCCCGTCAAGGCCATCCAGCGTGTTCTTTAACGTGCACAGGGTATGGCTCTCCCGCACACGGGGCCACGGCTTAACGTCCCATCCGATGGACGGCGGCCTTTCCAAGCCCATCAGTGTCCCCTACTGACCGTGGGCAGGGCGGAGAATTTTGCGGAGATAAATCTCAACGCTGACCCAGCTGGGACTCGAACCTGGGAACTACAGATTACGAGCCTTGCGCGCTACCGACTGAGCCACTCTCGCCCCAATTTCTAAAGGTATCTTGTGATATCTGCTACCAACACGTTACCAGAAGATCCTTTAACTCTTATAAATTACGTGGTTGAGCCGCCGCAGATCGAATATGCTGCTCAAACACAAACCACAGATGCTCGATTGGATTGATGTCTGGGGAATTTGGAGGCCAGGGCAATAACTGGAATTCTTCCTGATGTTCCGCGAACCGTTCTCGAACAATCCGGGCAGTGGTACAGTGCATTATCCTGCTGGAAGAAGGCACTGCTAGAGGGAAATACTGTTGCCATGAGTTGGGTTGTTTTACCTCTGAGCGGCACTTTTTGCACACCATGGGCTAAATGGCCAGGTCACATGGACCCCGAAGGCTCAGAGAAGGTTGGGGGAGGGAACCCACTGGAACAGCTGTTGGGAGACAGATGGTAGCCCCCCGTCAAGGCCATCCAGCGTGTTCTTTAACGTGCACAGGGTATGACTCTCCCGCACACGGGGCCAAGGCTTAACGTCCCATCCGACGGACGGCGGCCTTTCCAAGCCCATCGGTGTCCCCTACTGACCGTGGGCAGGGCGGGGAATTTTGCGGAGATAAATCTCAACGCTGACCCATCTGGGACTCGAACCTGGGAACTACAGATTACGAGCCTGGCGCGCTACCGACTGAGCCCCCCCCCGCCCCATGTTGCCATGAAAGGATGTACCTGGTCTTCAATGATGTTTAGGTAGGTGGTAGACGTCATTGTTGTCCTGCACATGAATGACCTGGACCCAGGGTTTCCCAGCAGAACATTACCCAAATCATTATACTTTCTCCACCAATTTGTTTACGTCCCACTGTGCATCCTGAAGCCAACACGTATCCAGGTTAATGATGCACAGGGACCCGGCCGTCCACATGGGCAACAGAAAACGAGATTCATCGAAGTAGACGACCTTCTGATAACCATTCAAGGTCCAGTTTTGATGCTCGCGTACCCATTGTAGGTGCTTTCGTCGGTGAACCTAGGTTAGCATAAGCACTCGGAGCGGCCTGCGACAATGCAACCCCCTTTTCAGCAGGATTCGGTGTACTGTGTAATGCGACATATTACTTCCGTCACCAGAATTCAATTACGGGCGAGTTGTGCCACAGTATACTTCTGTTGGCTCGTACCATACCTGATAGCCTTTGCTCAACTCTAGCATCATTGAGCTGTGGTTGTCCACACCTAACCGACGGTTCGTGGTTTTTCTCTCCTCGGACCACATTTTGTAGGCACTAACCATGTCTGAACGTGAGCACTCCACAAGACTTGCCGTCTCGGAAATGCTTTGACGCAATCATCTGGCCATTACAATTTGACCTTTGTGAAACTCACTTAAGTCCGTAGGGGCGGGGGTGGCTCAGTCGGTAGCGCGCCAGGCTCGTAATCTGTAGTTCCCAGGTTCGAGTCCCAGCTGAGTCAGCGTTGAGATTTATCTCCGCAAAATTTCTCCGCCCTGCCCACGGTCAGTAGGGGACACCGATGGGCTTGTAAAGGCCGCCGTCCGTCGGATGGGACGTTAAGCAGTGGCCCCGTGTGTGGGAGAGCCAGATGGTGGCCTTGACGGGAGGCTACCATCTGTCTCCCAACAGCTGTTCCAGCGGGTCCCCTCCCCCAACCTTCTCTGATCCTTCGGGGTCCATGTGACCAGGCCATTTAGCCCATTGTGTGCAAAAAAGTGCCGCTCAGAGGTAAAACAACCCAACCCACGACTTAAGTCCGCTGCCTTTCCCATCTGAAGACCAAGAATAACACTGATTAACGGAGTTCACTGCCAAGGTTATTTATACCATTTCATGATCTTCACATACGCTGTCGTTTTTCTGAAGTTGCTTCGATTTGCATAGAGACGCGCTGGTCATAATGTATTGACTCTTCGGTGTATATTAATATATATGATTTTGAAAAAGAATTATTCATAGATATAAGAGTTATGATAATGTTAACACACACAGATAATTTTTTCTAACTAATTTATATTGATAAGTATAAATTAATATAAAAATAAATTTTGAAATTTACCAGTAACAATAACAGGAAGAAATGTATAAGAAATTTGTAGATGCTTACAATTCTTTACGTTGACCTCATATCTTGTCGAACTGTTTTGTGTTGTAGATGGTGTTGGCTCAGCCAAGGTTGGGTTGGGTTGTTTTAACTCTGAGCGGCACTTTTTTGCACACCATGGGCTAAATGGCCAGGTCACATGGACCCCGAAGGTTCAGAGAAGGTTGGGGGAGGGGACCCACTGGAACAGCTGTTGGTAGACAGATGGTAGTCTCCCGTCAAGGCCATCCAGAGTGTTCTTTAACGTGCACAGGGTATGGCTTTCCCGAACATGGGCCACGGCTTAACATCCCATCCGACGGACGGCGGCCTTTCCAAGCCCATCGGTGTCCCCTACTGACCTTGGGCAAGACGAGGGATTTTGTGGAGATAAATCTCAACGCTGACCCAGCTGGGACTCGAACCTGGGAACTACAGATTAAGAGCCTGGCGCGCTACCGAAAGAGCCACCCCCGCCCCCTCAGCCAAGGTAAAGGCCATAACAAATATTTCATTAACACTACGAATGGAGGCCTATTTTCCAATTTTAGTATAAATTATTATTGCAAGTTTCGTTCTGATAGATTTATTAAATGAATAAAACCATAGTTAATAATCATATACACTGATATGCCAGTTTATTAATACACCTACCTAGTAGCGTGTTCAGACATCATTGGTCTTTCGAACATCCTGAAGTCGTTTGGGCTCGGAAATTACGGGATGCTTTGTGCAGAAACGTTGAATCACGGGGAAATGATAGTGTCGAGCAGTTGTTGCAAATTGAACGGATTGGATTGGTTTGTTTTACCTCTGAGCGGCACTTTTTTGCACACCATGGGCTAAATGGCCAGGCCACAAGGACCCGGAAAGCTCAGAGAAGGTTAGGGGAGGGGACCCATTGGAACAGCTGTTGGGAGACAGATGGTAGCCTCCCGTCAAGGCCATCCAGAGTGTTCTTTAACGTGCACAGGGTATGGCTCTCCCGCACACGGGGCCACGGCTTAACGTCCCATCCGACGGACGGCGGCCTTTTCAAGCCCATCGGTGTATCCTACTGACCATGGGCAGGGCGGGGAGTTTTGCGGAGATACATCTCAGCGCTGACCCAGCTGGGACTCGAAGAGAGTCCCAGCTGGGTCAGCTTAGAGATGGTCTACAGGTTACGACAGATTACGAGCCTGGCACGCTACCGACTAAGCCACCCCCGCCCCGGCAAATTGAACGGAGGCACAGTCTCGCTGCGAACAGCCATTACCACCTCATCCCAAAGATGTTCGATAGGGTTTAGATCTGTGGACTGTGCAAGCCAATAAAGCAAGGAAAATTCGTCAGCATGTTCCTGGAACCATTCGGTGATCATACGTGCCTTGTGAGTAGATGAATTATTATGCTGAACGTGTCCATCCGAGTGAGGATAAACTGTAGCCATGAAGGAATGAACTTGGTCAGCAAAAATGTTCAAATATGCCGTGGCGTTCAGATGTCCTTCAATGGGTATCAGAGCGCCTAATTTGTGCAAGGAAAATATTCCATACACCATTACACCGACACTACCGTCGTGTATTATTGACGCAAGAGAAAATAGTTCCATGGCATAATGGGTCTTGCGTCAAACTCTGATCCTTCTATCAGCAGGGGCGGGGGTGGCTCAGTCGGTACCGCGCCAGGCTCGTAATCTGTAGTTCCCAAGTTCGAGTCCCAGCTGAGTCAGCGTTGAGATTTATCTCCGCAAAATTCCCCGCCCTTCCCACGGTCAGTAAGGGACACCAATGGGCTTGGAAAGGCCGCCGTCCGTCGGATGGGACGTTAAGCCGTAGCCCCGTGTGCAGGAGAGCCATACCCTGTGCACGTTAAAGAACACGCTGGATGGCCTTGACGGGAGGCTACCATCTGTCTCCCAACAGCTGTTCCAGTGGGTCCCCTCCCCCAACCTTCTCTGAGCCTTCGGGGTCCATGTGACCTGGCCATTTAGCCCATGGTGTGCAAAAAAGTGCCGCTCAGAGGTAAAACAACCCAACAACCCAAATCCCAGGTTCGAGTCCCAGCTGAGTCAGCGTTGAGATTTATCTCCGCAAAATTCCCCGCCCTGCCCACGGTCAGTAGGGGACACCGATGGGCTTGGAAAGGCCGCCGTCCGTCGGATGGGACGTTAAGCAGTGGCTCCGTGTGCGGGAGAGCCATACCCTGTGCACGTTAAAGAACACGCTGGATGGACTTGACGAGAGGCTACCATCTGTCTCCCAACAGCTGTTCCAGTGGGTCTCCTCCCCCAACTTTCTCTGAGCCTTCCGGGTCCATGTGACCTGGCCATTTAGCCCATGGTGTGCAAAAAAGTGCCGCTCAGAGGTAAAACAACCCAACTCTTCTATCAGCATGATGCAAAAGAAACCTTGATTAGGCTGACCAGGCTAGCTTTTTACAGTCCTCAAAGGTCCAGTAGAGGATTCTGCACTCACTGGAGATCAGCTTTCATGTTCTTCGCTGACAATATCATCACTCAACATGGTCGGCGGTTGTTGCAGTCCATCCGCGACAAAGTCTGTTACTTGGTGCTTTCGGAGATGATCTTCTGCACTCCATTGATTCCTTCTTGTTATGATGTTCCTGGTTGTGGCACATCTTTTCGTTTGCACTATTCTCGGCACTTCCTTTAATTACTGTGATCCATAAGCTGTTTTTCGTCCATAGGATTGCCGATCACTGGCATTTTTTGCCTTTCGCACCATTCTCAGTAAACACGTGAAACACTTGTGATTGAAATGCCCAGGAGGATGGCCGTTTGCGAGATGCTACAACCAGCGCACCTAGCACCAACTATCATTCCACGCTCAAAGTAGCTTATTTTGACACTCAACCCAACTCTAATTGATACTCGAAAAGCTGATCTTTACGGGTTGGAATGAACTTTTTATTTGACGAGGTGTGGTGTGCATAATAAATTGGCATCTCAGTGGATATATACACAGATTTGGGTTGGGTTGGGTTGTTTTACCTCTGAAAGCTGAGCGGCACTTTTTTGCACACCGTGGGCTAAATGGCCAGGTCACAGGTACCCCGAAAGCTCAGAGAAGGTTGGGGGAGGGAACCCACTGGAACAGCTGTTGGGAGACAGATAGTAGCCTCCCGTCAAGGCCATCCAGCATGTTCTTTAACGTGCACAGGGTATGTCTCTCCCGCACACGGGGCCACGGCTTAACGTCCCATCCGACGGACGGCGGCCTTTCCAAGCCCACCGGTGTCCCCTACTGACCGTGGGCAGGGCGGGGAATTTTGCGTAGATAAATGTCAACGCTGACCCAGCTGAGACTCGAACCTGGGAACTGCAGATTACGAGCCTGGCGCGCTACCGACTGAGCCATCCCCGCCCCTACATACACAGAAGAGATAAAACAATATGACCAGCACGTATTTATGAATATCGAAGCAACTGCAGGTAAACGACGGCGTGTGTGAAGGTCATGAAATGGTATAAATAACACCTGATACTGAGCTCTGTTAATCAGTGTTATTCTTGTTCTTCAGATGGGAAAGGCAGCGGACTTAAGTGAGTTTGACAATGGCCGGAATGCAATGGCCAGATGACTGGGTCAGAGCATTTCCGAGACGGCAAGATTTGTGGGATGCTCAAGGTCAGTTGAATGGTTCACGGAACATGAGGAACACCTCCAGGTATTGAATGTTATTTGCTGTTATGCCCCCACTAAGGATGCCGATGAGGATGAGAAAGATAGGCTTTACGGACAACTTCAGAATATTTTGAATTCTGTAAAGAAAGGAGATATTGCCTTTCTTCTAGGTGATTTCAATGCCAAAGTTGATATTGACTCTGACCTTTGTTGAGGGAGGATAGGCTCTTTTGGTATTGGTAGCTGCAATGGGGATGCGCAACTTCTCCTACAGGTAAGTAAACTTAATGGTTTGAGAAAAGGTAACAATTATTACTAACACCGCGACATACGTAAGTACACATGTTGTTTCACCAGATGCAGGAGCTGAAATTTAATCTGACCATTACCTTGTTAAAAATGTCTTGCAACTTAAATTTAAGAAGTGTTGTGCTAAGGTAAAAAACAATTGCCTTTAATTCTGAAGCTCTGAAAGATCCAAGTATGGCTAAAGCTTACCATGATAAGTTACTTAGTCATTATGACAGTCATGGTTTGCTTACTACTGAAGTTCAGGAGGAATGGAATCATTTTAAACAGGCTTATTTGGGAACTAACAGTACTCTTTTAGGAAAACAAGGAGCACAGGAGGCAGAATTGTTTGAGAGATAAGGCGCTTGAGCTTATTTCAGAAAGAAAGAACTGTAGGAATATCCTTAATCAATACCCTAGTAGTCCTAATAAAAAGCGTTACAGAGAGCTCAATGAACGCGTAAAGGATCAGTTAGTTGCTGATAAATATCTTTTGCTTGATGGATTGGCTGACAAAGGCAAGGAAGCAATTTTACAGCACAGCAGCAGAGAGCTATACCATATAATTAATGCTTTGTATGGTAGAAAACGGAGAGGTACGCAGGGATTGAAGGATGAAAAAGGTAAGGTTAATAGAAGGTAAGGATTATGACATGGCTAGGTGGTCTGAGCATTTCAGTGATGTTCTAAACCACGTGGTTAGTTCTACTCCCATTGTTTGTAATGATGATAGATGAATTGGTGGCTTAATGTTGGCCCTATAACACAATCTGAAGTTATTTTAGCTGTTTCTAAACTTAAACTGCATAAATTCCCAGGGGTAGATGAAATTATTATGACAATGCTTAGAGCTAGAAATGTTTCGGTTACCACATGGATGATTGAAATTTTTAATATCTTTTTATGATAAAGGCATGGTTCTTAAGGATTTTACCAGAACTATTATTATCCCTATTTTTAAAAAAGGTGATCGCAATTTTTGTGATAACTAGGAGCAACAGCTAGGTGCATCCAGGTAATGTTCTATGCATGATTGTGCTTAATATAATTAAGAATCTGGTTGACAGTCAATTGCGTGATGAGCAATGTGGATTCAGAAGTGGTAGGGGATGTGTGGATCAGATTTTTTCACTTAGGCAGATTCTTGAGAAATGTTTAGAGTTTCAAAAACCTTTGGTTGCTAGCTTTGTTGATTTCAAAAAGGCTCTTGAAAGAAATAATTTGTGGTTGATTGTAAGATTGTATGGCATACCAGACGAGTTAGTTAACGTAATGAAAGCTCTCTATAATAACATTGAGTCGTGTGTGAGAGTTGGTAAGGCTTGTAGCAATTGGTTTAGCATTACTTCTGGTGTTCTACAAGGGTGCATTTTGTCTCCTTTTCTCTTTAGTTTGATTATTGATTATGTTATGCGAAATTCACTTCAAGGAAAAGGTTTTGGCTTTAAATGGGCTGGAGATACGAAAATTTCTGACTTAAGATTATGCTTATGATTTAGCCCTTTTGGCAAATGATGATGATGAGATGAATTCTTTCATTTCAGTTGTTCACCAGACTAGTAGTGGAGTACGTTGGTTATAAATAGAGGTCCTGTATATATATATTATAATTAGAAGCTGGCCATCTCGGTGATGCACTGCCATTTGTTGATTGAGTCACGTGGTTTATGGGCGCCATGTTTTGTCGTACCGTGAGACGAAAGCCTATGAGTTAGTGTGTGTACCAAACTAAAACTTCTCATTTGTTATAGTTTTACATATTTCTACCACTTTTTTGTCTATAAAAGCTGTCAGATTTTATGAATGCCTCACTGCGCTGCATCTGGGTGTAAAAATTTCACTCGAAATAAATTAAGGAATATTTTTTTCCGAAAAACTCCATCAGAAGACGGCAATCGATTGCAAAAGTGAAATGAGCCAACTTAAAATCAGCAAATAATTTCTTTCAAGGTTCGTTTGAAAAACGAGCTAATGTTTTCACTTTGTCGTCTGTCTATGTCAATATTTGTTCGTCTATCTGTCCGTCTCTCTGTTAACTGTTGTCTGTCCATCTGTCTTTTCACCCGTTTGTCCATCTACAGACAATCATTTTTTTTTTACTTTTAGAGCTAAATGAAAAATTCTTTTTGGGTTGGATAGGTGTCGAACAAATACTGCGATTAGCAATTTTGAAAAATTTCAATGGCTTTAATAGCGCCTTCTAGCGGTGGGAAAAGATGGAAAATGCTAAAATTTCAAACGAATATTACAAACTATTTACACTGGAAATCTGAAATTTTGGTAGTATAGTGTTATGGTCAGAAGGTTCATAGATGCAACAAAGCTTTGCTGTCTAAGCCAAAAGGTTGAGTGAAAATGAAACTATTTTAAGAGATAAACGAAACAATATATATATTGTTTTACAGGCACTAACAAAATAGTAATGATTTCAACAATATTTGATAATCTCAGTTACCTGCAGACGTTTAAACGTTCCAAGCCCATCGGTGTCCCCTACTGACCGTGGGCAGGGCGGGGAATTTTGCGGAGATAAATCTCAACGCTGACCCAGCTGGGACTCAAACCTGGGAACTGCAGATTACGAGCCTGGCGCGCTACCGACTGAGCCACCCCCGCCCCTGAAGTTATGAAAATTGGTCAGGCAGATTGTGAATTAATTAATCTGAACAGCTGCATTTTATTTTGAATATAATATTTTTCGATTTTATTTACTTTCTGATGATTTTGAGGATGTAGGATATTTATAGTTATTACTAAATATTACAAGCTATTGTTTTCCGTTTTCCAATAAATGGAGACAGAATTAATAACAAAATTAACTTTACAGTACTAAGAGTAGTAGTGATGCTAATGATGATTTTGCTCTTATTTCTAGTATAATGTTTGGTGTTTGGTTATTGATTATGTTATGCGAAATTCACTGCAAGGAAAAGATTTTGGCTTAAATGGTATAGATCTCAAAATTTTTGATTTATATTAAGTTGATGATTTGACCCTTTTGGCAAATGATTTTGATGAGATGAATTTTCCTTAGAGCTGTTACGGAGACTGGTAGAAGGGTAAGTTTGGATAAACAAAGAGAAAACTAAAGTGATGAAAATTGATTCAATTAATCTGAATGGTGAACATTTGAGCAGGTATCTCAGTTTAATTATCTTGAGAGCTATGTAACAGATACTGGTGATGTGCGGCATGAGATTACAGACGAATAGGGTTGGGTTGTTTTACCTCTGAGCGGCACTTTTTTGCACACCATGGGCTAAATGGCCAGGTCACATGGACCCCGAAGGCTCAGAGAAGGTTGGGGGAGGGGACCCACTGGAAGAGCTGTTGGGAGACAGATGGTAGCCTCCCGTCAAGGCCATCCAGCGTGTTCTTTAACGTGCACTGGGTATGGCTCTCCCGCACACGGGGCCACGGCGTAACCTCCCATCCGACGGACGGAGGCCTTTCCAAGCCCATCGGTGTCCCCTACTGACCGTGGGCAGGGCGGGGAATTTTGCGGAGATAAATCTCAACGCTGACCCAGCTGGGACTCGAACCTGGGAACTACAGATTATGAGCCTGGCGCGCTACCGACTGAGCCACCCCCGCCCCAAAATGTTTAGTCTTAAACGAATAGGGATTAATGCTATTATTATTATTATAAACTATTATACAGTCTACTTTTAAGAATCTATTGAGAGTGTGGAGAAATAGGCATATACATCTAAAGGCTAAAAGTAACTATAATAGTTTGATTCTCTGTAGGGTAAGTTGTGATAGTGATACGTGGACGCTTTGTAAACAAGATAACAGGATACTAGATGCTTTTAATTCTAGATGCTTACGCAGTATATTGGGCATTAGTTGGTTCAACTTTATAAGTAATGATTAGGTTAGGCAAAGTAGTCGGCAATCTCCTCTAGGCAGCATATTATGCACTCAATCAAAATTAATCACCGTTAGTTTGGCCATGTTGCCCGTATGGATAATTATAGATTAGCGAAGAGGTTTATGAATAGTGTGCCTAAAGGCCTCAGAAAGAGGGGGAGACCTAGGATGCGGTGGGCAGACAATGTCAAACAGGATCTTGTTATTATTGATGTGCAATGGCCAGATGCAGCAGATATAGCTCAGGAGAGCTATGCTTGGTGAATTAAATTGCATGGTCTGGTTGGATCTATGTTGCCTATGGCTGCTTGAGGATGATGCAAATTTTAACATTTATTAGTATTTACTGAAGAGAGAAAGGATTTTTAATATATCTCTTAAAGAAACAAAGTTGACTTTATAGGGGCAGACAAATGTATACACGACTTAAATTAGAATGATAACTCATATATTAAAATACACACTGAATCATATAAATGATTTTCTCTTTCAAAGCAAAGATACATTGCTTAATGTATTACACAGAATAATAAACACATGGTAAATGATGAGGTTAGGCAAAAGAGTTTGCAACCTCCTTTAAGCAGCATATTGTGCAGAGAGAGACTCCGCTGGTTTGGCCATGTTGCCCGTATGAATAATTATAGATTGGCGAATAGGGTTATGAACAGTGTGCCTAAAGGCCTCAGAAAGAGGGGGAGACCTAGGATGCGGTGGGCAGACAATGTCAAACAGGACCTTGTTAGAATTGGTGTGCAGTGGCCAGATGCAGTAGATGTAGCTCAGGATAGACTTGCTTGGAGAACTAAATTGCACGGTCTGATTAGACCTCTGTAGCCCATGGCTGCTTGAGGATGATGATGATGAATCTCTTTCGCATGTTAATATAACTCCGTACAGATAGGACACTGACGTCCATAATAGAGTCTCTGTTAGATTAATCAGCGCCTTTATCATCATGGCAAAGAATGTATACAGGACAAGAAGGAACAGCGAGCAAAATCGTAAAGGGTGCCCTCTTGCGACAAATTTTTCTTGAGGATTCAAATAAAAATGCAGCAAAGCTGACCTCTAGGGGTTTTGAAAAAAACATTAAAACAAATTAAAGTTTAAAATAAATCATCAAATATTGAATTAAATTTTGATTTTTTAGTTTTATCCTAGTGGATATCAAATTTAAAAAAATATTATTATGAAACAAATAGCAGAAAACTTAAGAACACGTTTCACAAATATGATATAAGCATTATCTCAAAATTACCGCTTCTAATATTATCAAAGCCAAATAAAGTATTTTAAATATATCTCTCAATAAATAACAGTACTTTCTCGTTATAGTTTTATTCTGTGATACTTATTCACTGTTCCAGCAAAAGATAGAGGAAATTGTTAAATGTGTGAGAGCGCCCTTTGTTGCCCAGTTTTAATTGAGGTTTCAAACAGCCGTGCCAAGGTTCTATTGAGCTGCCCCTCTTGATGACTTATACGTTTTTTGGTAATGGTATGCATTACTCACTTCATTTTCTCTTCATACAATTAATATTCAATAATATAAATACTGAAGTTTAATTATATCGTAATTAAATTTGATATATTAAAATTCAACCGATAGTTATCTATTTAAAAAAATAATATAAATATTCAATAATAATTCAATAAATAGCAACCAGCACTCTTTTTACACATATTTAAACTTGAAGATTAATTTTAAGTAAATTAAATCACTTAAACTTTCTTCCTATTCAATTTCTCATCATGATGCCACTGCTGTATCTCTGTTAATGGTAGCTCGGAACCTAAGTGTAATATACCATTTAGTTACTTCAATCTAACGTTTTTCTCCCTCTACCTCTAATGAGAACATTTCTACAATGTTAATTCTCTTAGAGCCAAGTGTGTCAGTATATTTTGGAGATATTTTAAATAAATATTTGGAATATTTTCTCCCTCTACCTGAAATGACAACAGTTCTACAATGTTAATCCTTCATTTCGAATGATATTAAAAAAAAAATTTTGAGATATTTTCTCCCTCTACCTCTAATGATAACATTTCCACAGTTTTAATTCTCCTAGAACCAGGTGTGCCGTGATGTTTCGGATGATATTTTTAATAAATATTTGAAATATTTTCTCCCTCTACCTCTAATGACAACATTTCCACAGTTTTAATTCTCCTAGAACCAGGTGTGCCGTGATGTTTCGGATGATATTTTTAATAAATATTTGAAATATTTTCTCCCTCTACCTCTAATGACAACATTTCCACAATGTTAATTCTCCTGGAGAAGCGGGTCTCAAAGGATGTGCCGCAATATTTCGGATGATATTTCATATAATGGAAATTTATAAGCCATTTTGTTACTGTTTTTTTCCAATGATTCTTCATTTATCTTTTTCCATTTATAAACGTAATTTATTCCGTTCCAAATTTAATATACCAAATATTTAATTAAAAATAATTAAACTTTAATATTTGTATTATTTAATATTAATCGTACGAAACGAAAATGAAGTGAGTAGTACAGTCGCTCAAAAAAGGATCCGAACACTATGGTTGATTAAAGAATTCAGAAAAAATATCTGGCAACGATTTTTTTAGGAATTAGTGATCTGGCAACCTTCGTGTCACGTGACACGAAGGTTGCCAGATCACCAATTTCTAAAAAATCGTTGCCAGATATTTTTTCTGAATTCTTTAATCAACCATAGTGTTCGGATACTTTTTTGAGCGACTGTACATACCATTACCAAAGAACGTATAAGTCATCAAGAGGGGTGGCTCCAAAGAACTAATGTAAGATCATCCCCTTTGATATTTGCTTCTTGACACAGCTGTTTGAACCCTCAAGTGAAAATGGCCAACAGAGGGCGCTCTCACACTCTGACCGTTTCCTGTCCTTATTGAAACTTATCCATACCAAATCTTAATCTTGTACAGTCGCTCAAAAAAGATACAGTCGCTCAAAAAAGTATCCGAACACTACGGTTGATTACAGAATTCAGAAAAAATATCTGGCAACTTTTTTTCAGAAATTAGTGATCTGGCAACCTTCGTGTCACGTGATACGAAGGTTGCCAGATCACTAATTTCTTAAAAAAATCGTTGCCAGATATTTTTTCTGAATTCTGTAATCAACCGTAGTGTTCGGATACTTTTTTGAGCGACTGTACAGCGTAAGGGTTAACCACAATATACGGCAGAACTCAAACAGAATAGCTCTATGTTTACAAACGACACCATAGAAATGGTTATTATTGAAGGCAGATAGCATGTGCGAGTCTCCGTGGTTTTGCGAACTTTAAATTTTTAGTGTGCCGGGAGTATTCATGGCGAAAGTCAGTGTGCCGCGAACAAAATGTTTGAAAATCACACTCCAAGCGTATTGCGTCAGCATTCCCGAAAAGATTACTTCCACAAAACAAACGTCAGATAAAATACTCTTTTGAATTTCAGTTTCTTTCTATTTGCTTTTTAAATTTATATTTTGTCATAATTTAATGTATTGGATTGTATTGTTTTACCTCTGAGCGGCACTTTTTTGCACACCATGGGCTAAATGGCCAGGCCACAAGGACCCCGAAGGCTCAGAGAAGGTTGGGGGAGGGGATCCACTGGAACAGCTGTTGGGAGACAGATGGTAGCCTCCCGTCAAGGCCATCCAGCGTGTTCTTTAACGTGCACAGGGTATGGCTCTCCCGCACACGGAGCCACGGTTTAACGTCTCATCCGACGGACGGCGGGCTTTTCAAGCCCATCGGTGTCCCTTACTGACCGTGGGCAGGGCTGGGAAATTTTGTGGAGATATAATTTAACATAAAACATACGCTTTTAAAATTATACTGCTGGTTGTTTGTTTTTAATAGATCTAGCAGGATTTTTTAAATTACTCTTCAATAATTTTATATAATCGAAATAAATAAATTATTTTATTTTATATTACTGTATAGATTTCAGCAGCATGTGAAGATATTCAGGATCACCATATGTAAAATTAATTCCAAACCTATCTTCCATGGCACATCAAAATACGGGAGTTATTGTCTCTTACTCTGTGTTTTGTTAAAATTCTAGTCATAGGTATAATTTTTATTTTAAATTTTAAATTTATTTTTCTATTGATGGTATATTGTGTGTTCAGTTGATCCGATAGATGTGAAAGGGAACA
This sequence comes from Ryuthela nishihirai, assembly GCA_038380435.1. NCBI lineage: Eukaryota > Metazoa > Arthropoda > Arachnida > Araneae > Heptathelidae > Ryuthela > Ryuthela nishihirai. The sequence continues at coordinate 44,946,502 of JAWZYU010000022.1, forward strand.
TTTCCGTGCTATAAACCAATGGAGCATAAATAGTTGGGGTTCTATAACCTTTAACCTTTTCACTGAGCAAATTGAATACAGTGGATTTACTATTCATTCCCGTTAATTGGTGAACACGAATTTACCTAGTAATTTAGAACAGTTCCTCTATTCATTCATGAAATAGAATTCGAATCACATAGAACGAAATAATTCTACTTGTTTATTTCTGTGTCTACACTGGGGGCGGGGGTGGATCAGTCGGTAGCGCTCCAGGCTCGTAATCTGTAGTTCCCAGGTTCGAGTCCCAGCTGGGTCAGCGTTGAGATTTATCTCCGCAAAATTCCCCTCCCTGCCCACGGTCAGTAGGGAACACCGATGGGCTTGGAAAGGCTGCCGTCCGTCGGATGGGACGTTAAGCCGTGGCCCCGTGTGCGGGAAAGCCATACCCTGTGCACGTTAAAGAACACGCTGGATGGCCTTGACGGGAGGCTACCATCTGTCTCCCAACAACTGTTCCAGTGGGTCCCCTCCCCCAACCTTCTCTGAGCCTTCGGGATCCATGTGACCTGGCCATTTAGCCCACGGTGTGCAAAAAAGTGCCGCTCAGAGGTAAAACAACACATCTGTGTCTACTCTATCAGAATTAATAATTTTTCAGTATTAAAACAAAATAAATAGCATGCATTAAATATTAATATCTTTATATATGAGTATATATATATAAATTAGAACTGGTGGATATACAAGATACTCATTACATTCTTAAATAATTATTAAAATAAAAGTAGAAATTGAATTTTTCCTCTTTAATATATGATTTTTATGCAAATAGGATATATGCAATAATGATAGTAAAATTGCTTGAAATAAATTATTCATAAAGTGCTATTTATCTTCATAATGAAGTTTCAATAACGACTGATACTTTATTATTTAAAATTATTAAAATTAATATTGAAGTTCATCAAGTTAGGTGGTGATGAATATTTCAATACTAATTAAACAAAAAATAAAATAAATACCCTCTCAATCAGCTGCTTGCCACGGAGGTCTGACAGTAAATAATTAACACATATTGAAAAAGCAAATGTCCTTTGATAACGGTTATTTTAGAAATGAAAATATATATAATGTTCATTAAAATACGAAATTATTTTCGAAGTAATTAATGTACTCTTACCCACAAAGGTTCAACAACATTTTTCAAATTAGATGTTTTTACGTTTCAGAGCTCTGTAGAGTATTGTGCTACAATAATGGAAGTAGGGGTTGGTTGTTTGGACCAATTTGCCATTCTAAAAAAAAAAAAAATTGCATAAAAAAAAATGAAACACTTGTATATTTAAATATAATTTTTAATTATGCTAATTTCAATATAATTTTATTGCCTAATTTGCAGCAATTTCCACAATTTCTAACTTTAATTATTAAAAAAATTAAATTGAAAAAAATCGAGATGATATATTCACTTTGTTGTTTGTATACATCGAACTTTTTTTATTTAACAGGGATAAATTATAGGTTCTTATTGTGTTAGATAGGTACAGTCGCTCAAAAATGTATCCGAACATTATGGTTGATTACAGAATTCAGAAAAAATATATGTGGCAACGATTTTTTTAGAAATTAATGATCTGGCAACCTTCGTGTCACGTGACACGAAGGTTGCCAGGGTTGTAGTTGTGACACGAATAGTTGCCAGGGTTCCAAATATGTAGCTTCGGGTGGGGGTTCCGAGAATTCAGTTTCGGAGAAGCTCCAAAAATACAGTTTCGGGGTCGAGTGTTACGAGAATTCAGTTTCGGGGAAGCTCCAAAAATGCAGCTTCGGGGTGGAGTGTTCCGAGAATTCAGTTTCGGGAGACCCAAAAATATAGCTTCAGGTGGCAGTGTTCTAAGAATTCAATTTCGGGGAGGCTCCGAAAATGTATCTTCGGGTGGGGTGTTCCGAGAATTCAGTTTCGGGAGGCTCCAAAAATGTAACTTCGGGATGGAGAGTTAAGAGAATTGAGTTTCGGAGAGCCTCCGAAAATATAACACTTGTGGAGGGGGGGGGGGTGGCGTTCTGAGAATAACACATCAGTGGGGTTTCATATTTACTAAAATATCTCATCGAACAGAAAATGTTAAAATGATATTTTGCATGGAATGAGATTTTATAGTTGTTTATTTAATCAAATTTTAGTTTCGGACATAAAATATGGGGCTAAAATAAATTTATACACAGACAGTAGTAAAGAATCACAGGATGTGTCCTGTAGACATGGAACTCATGAAGAAATAAGATGAAAAAAATTGGTTTTGCCGTTACTGGACAACTGTTTCGAATTTCAAAGCAAGTAGACAAGTTTGAGATTTGACAAGTTTGAGGTAGACAAGTTTGAGATTTGACAAGTTTGGGGTAGACAAGAGAGACGACAGAATTTTCGGGGGTGTCCCCCTCTGGATACGTCCCTTTTATGTATTAGTACGTTCCAAATTACAATTAGTGTATAGTACATTAACTGCAATTCAGGATATACATAGTTTTGTGTTATGATATTAGCAGCAGTATTTATTTGGTGTAGGATGGGGATGGTTCAATCGTTTGCGCGCCATTCTCGTAATCTGCAGTTCTCAGTTCGAGCCACACGTGTGCCAATGTTAGCAGAGATTTATCTCTGCTAACATTGGCACACGTGTGGCTTATCTCTGCTAAAACCCAACTCTGGCCTCGATGAAAATTTGGACACCGATGGGCTTGGAAAGACCGCTGTTTATTTTATCGGATAATAAGCCGCAGTTCCCGCGTGTAGGGGAACCGTACTCTGTTGACAGCTCCTATAACAGAAGGCTAGTGAACCAAATTTATGATGTCAACATACACTGTAGAGCCAAAGCATTATGACCAGCGCGTCTTTATGCAGATTGAAGCAACTGCAGGTAAACGACGGCGCATGTGAAGGTCTGAAAGTGAGGTACGAGGTAAAATATTAAAATATTTTGGAGTACGCCGTGAGAGGTCAAAGGTCGATTTACCAGTTAAATGTTTATAATTTTAAAAGATTAGTTAAATTGTTAAAGTAATTTTTTGTGTTCATCGATATATGTAATTTATGAATACAAAATTTAATGTGTATATATATATATGTTTTATTTTATTCCCATTGTTATACTATAACTATAGTTTTATCTATCTATACAAAGAGTACACCAGTTACATACGCATTTCCAGGAGATACGTGAAGCATAAAAGGTTGAGAATCACTAATATTGAGGTAAGGACTACCTATGGTGACGTCATAGCTTAGTCCACTGGCCTTCTGTTATAGGAGGTGTTGACTGTTTGCAAGTTAAAAAATACACTGAATGACCTTGACAGGGGGCTTCCATCTATCTCTTAACAGGTGTCTTGTAGGTTCCTTTCCCCTTGGGGTTTTTGAGACCTTGCCATTTAGCCCATTTAATGCAAAAAAAAGTGTTGCTCATAGGTACAGTCGCTCAAAAAAGTATCCGAACACTACGGTTGATTACAGAATTCAGAAAAAATATCTGGCAACTATTTTTTTTTAGAAATTAGTGATCTGGCAACTTTCGTGTCACGTGTCACATTTTTTCTGAATTCTGTAATCAACCGTAGTGTTCGGATACTTTTTTGAGCGACTGTACAACAATCCATTTTATTGTGTTCATCGTTATTTTTATGTTCATCGTTAATATAAATATCTAATAACTGGAATGCTACATGTATTAATAGTAGTTCTATGAAGGATAAAATATGAAATTCAGTTCGTGAAAATTTATAATTAAATACATATATATGTATTAATTCATAAATAATAATTCGCAATTACTGCGAGATCTGTTAGTGAGTTGTGGACCAACTATTAGTGGTGATGACACACTTATCTAGCTGCATACAAGTAATTCGCATCTATATATTCACAGAAGTATACATTAGGCTATTAATGCATAATGAGCACTGTTGACAGATTCTGATGAATTCATTAGTAACAGCTAACAACAGCTTTTCACTTAGATTGGAGTTGTCAGGCTTCAACAGACAAATTAACAGTTTACAGCAGGACGCGAAATGTGTTGAAAATTCTAACGGCTTGTTTATTTGCGGTCTTAGAACAATGTACCTTGCTCAGTGTCATTTGTTTATGTAAAGAGTCTAATTTCAAGACCTCTGGATTACTATTATTGCTTTACAGTCTATTAACCCTTTCACGACTAAGGGAAACATTTTTCCCATTTTAAAATTGGTGATTGTCGTATTTAATTATAACCTTATCTGCATTTTTTATACGGAATGTCAAAATAGAAAGTATGCCGAACGCAATTACGTAAATGGGAACGTTTAGAAAACAAAAACAAAACTGTCAGAACGCATACTATATGTACTATGTGCAATGTCCATCTTTGCCTCATCATCATCATCATCATCATCATCATCATCATCATCATCATCATCATCATCATCATCATCATCATCATCATCATCATCAAGCAGCCATGGGCTACGGAGGTCCAACCAGACCGTGCAATTTAGTTCTCCAAGCAAGTCTATCCTGAGCTACATCTACTGCATCTGGCCACTGCACACCAATTCTAACAAGGTCCTATTTGACATTGTCTGCCCACCGCATCCTAGGTCTCCCCTTCTTTCTGAGGCCTTTAGGCACACTGTTCATAACCCTATTCGCCAATCTATAATTATTCATACGGGCAACATGGCCAAACCAACGGAGTCTCTCTCTGCAAAATATGCTGCTTAAAGGAGGTTGCAAACTCCTTTGCCTAATCTCATCATTAGTTACAAAGTTGAACCACCTAATGCCCAAGATACTGCGTAAGCATCTGGAATCAAAAGCATCTAGTTTCCTGTTACCTTGTTTACAAAGTGTCCAAGTTTCACTACCATAACTAACCCTAGAGAGAACCAAATTGTTATACAGTCTAATTTTCGTCTTTAGGTGTATACGCCTATTTCTCCACACTCTCCATAGGTTCTTAAAAGTCCCGGCAGCAATCCCTATTCGTCTGTTAATCTCATGCCGAACATCACCATTATCTGCTACATAGCTCCCAAGATAATTAAACTGTGACACCTGCTCAAGACTGCAACCATTCAGATTAACTGAATCACAGCCTGCCTGACCAATTTTCATCACTTTAGTTTTCTCTCTGTTTATAACCAAACCTACTCTACTACCAGTCTCATCAACAGCTCGAATGAAAGAGTTCATCTCATCAACATCATTTGCCAAAAGGGCTAAATCATCAGCATAATCTAAATCAGAAATTTTCGTATCTCCAGCCCATTTAAGGCCAAAATCTTTCCCTTGAAGTGAATTTCGCATAACATAATCAATAACCAAGCTAAAGAGAAAAGGAGACAAAATGCACCCTTGTCGAACACCAGAAGTAATGCTAAACCAATTGCTACAAGCCTTACCAACTCTCACACACGACTCAGTGTTATTATAGAGAGCTTTCATAATGTTAACTAACTTGTCTGGTATACCATATGATCCCACAATCAACCACAAATTATGACGATCAACAGAGTCGAAAGCCTTTTTGAAATCCACAAAGCTAGCAATTATCTGAGTGATAAGGCACTTGAGCTTATTTTGGAAAGAAAGAACTGCAGAAATGCCCTTAATCAATACCCTACTAGTCCTAATAGAAAGCATTACAGAGACCTTAATAAACTTGTAAAGGATCAGTTAGCTGCTGATAAGAATCTTTGGCTGACTTGAATCATTGGCTGACAAAGCCGAGGAAGCAGTTAGACAGCACAACAGCAGAGAGCTGTACCAGATAGTTAATGTTTTGTGTGGTAGAAAACGGACAGGCATACAAGGATTGAAGGATAAACAAGGTAAGGTTATAGAAGGGGAGGATTCTGTCATGGCTAGGTGGGCTGAGCATTTCAGTGATGTTCTAAACAATGTAGTTAGTTCAACTCCCATTGTTTGCAATGATGATAGATGCATTGGTGGCTTTAATGTTGGACCTATAACACAATCTCAAGTTATTTTGGCTGTTTCTGAACTTAAACTTCATAAATCCCCAGGGGTAGATGAAATTACTACAGAAATGCTCAGAGCTGGGAATGTTTCGGTTATCACTTGGATGACTGAAATTCTGAATATCTTTTATGATAAAGGCATGGTTCCTAAGGATTTTACCAGAGCTATTGTTATCCCTATTTTCAAAAAAGGTGATCGCAGTTCTTGTGATAACTATAGGGGTATCAGCCTACTCTCTATTCCAGGTAAAGTTCTTTCCATGATTGTGCTTAATAGAATTAAGAATTTGGTTGACAGTCAATTGCGTGATGAGCAATGTGGATTCAGAAGTGGTAGGGGATGTGTGGATCAGATATTTTCACTTAGGCAGATTCTTGAGAAATGTTTAGAGTTTCAGAAACCTTTGGTTGCTAGCTTTGTTGATTTCAAAAAGGCTTTCGACTCTGTTGATCGTCATAATTTGTGGTTGATTGTGGGATCATATGGTATACCAGACAAGTTAGTTAACATTATGAAAGCTCTCTATAATAACACTGAGTCGTGTGTGAGAGTTGGTAAGGTTTGTAGCAATTGGTTTAGCATTACTTCTGGTGTTCGACAAGGGTGCATTTTGTCTCCTTTTCTCTTTAGCTTGGTTATTGATTATGTTATGCGAAATTCATTTCAAGGGAAAGATTTTGGCCTTAAATGGGCTGGAGATACGAAAATTTCTGATTTAGATTATGCTGATGATTTAGCCCTTTTGGCAAATGATGTTGATGAGATGAACTCTTTCATTCGAGCTGTTGATGAGACTGGTAGTAGAGTAGGTTTGGTTATAAACAGAGAAAAAACTAAAGTGATGAAAATTGGTCAGGCAGGCTGTGATTCAGTTAATCTGAATGGTTGCAGTCTTGAGCAGGTGTCACAGTTTAATTATCTTGGGAGCTATGTAACAGATAATGGTGATGTGCGGCATGAGATTAACAGACGAATAGGGATTGCTGCCGGGACTTTTAAGAACTAATGGAGAGTGTGGAGAAATAGGCGTATACACCTAAAGACTAAAATTAGACTGTATAATAGTTTGGTTCTTTCTAGGGTTAGTTATGGTAGTGAAACTTTAATACTTTGTAAACAAGATAACAGGAAACTAGATGCTTTTGATTCCAGATGCTTACGCAGTATCTTGGGCATTAGGTGGTTCAACTTTGTCACTAATGATGAGATTAGGCAAAGGAGTTTGCAATCTCCTTTAAGCAGCATATTGTGCAGAGAGAGACTCCGTTGGTTTGGCCATGTTGCCCGTATGGATAATTATAGATTGGCTAATAGGATTATGAACAGTGTGCCTAAAGGCCTCAGAAAGAAGGGGAGACCTAGGATGCGGTGGGCAGACAATGTCAAACAAGACCTTGTTAGAATTGGTGTGCAGTGGCCAGATGCAGTAGATGTAGCTCAGGATAGACTTGCTTGGAGAACTAAATTGCATGGTCTGGTTGGACCTCCGTAGCCCATGGCTGCTTGAGGATGATGATGATGATGATGATGAGCAACCAAAGGTTTCTGAAACTCTAAACATTTCTCAAGAATCTGCCTAAGTGAAAATATCTGATCCACACATCTCCTACCACTTCTGAATCCACATTGCTCATCACGCAATTGACTGTCAACCAGATTCTTAATTCTATTAAGCACAATCATGGAAAGACCTTTACCTGGAACAGAGAGTAGGCTGATACCCCTATAGTTATCACAAGAACTGCGATCACCTTTTTTGAATTTAGGGATAACAATAGCTCTGGTAAAATCCTTAGGAACCATGCCTTTATCATAAAAGATATTCAGAATTTCAGTCATCCAAGTGGTAACCGAAACATTCCCAGCTCTAAGCATTTCCGTAGTAATTTCATCTACCCCTGGGGATTTATGAAGTTTAAGTTTAGAAATAGCCAAAATAACTTCAGATTGTGTTATAGGTCCAACATTAAAGCCACCAATGCATCTATCATCATTGCAAACAATGGAAGTAGAACTAACCACATTGTTTAGAACATCACTGAAATGCTCAGCCCACCTAGCCATGACAGAATCCTCACCTTCTATAACCTTACCTTGTTTATCCTTCAATCCTTGTATGCCTGTCCGTTTTCTACCATACAAAACATTAACTATCTGGTACAGCTCTCTGCTGTTGTGCTGTCTAATTGCTTCCTCGGCTTTGTCAGCCAATGATTCAAGTCAGCCAAAGATTCTTATCAGCAGCTAACTGATCCTTTACAAGTTTATTAAGGTCTCTGTAATGCTTTCTATTAGGACTAGTAGGGTATTGATTAAGGGCATTCCTGCAGTTCTTTCTTTCCGAAATAAGCTCAAGTGCCTTATCACTCAGAAAATTTTGCCTCTTCTGCTCCTTTTTTCCTAAAAGAGTACTGTTAGTGTCCAAAAAAGCCTGTTTCAAATGATCCCATTCTTCCTCAACTTCAGTAGTAAGCAAACCATGACTGTCATAATGACTAAGTAACCTATCATGGTAAGCTTTGGCTATAACTGGATCTTTCAGAGTTTCAGTATTAAAAGTAAATTTTTTAACCCTAGCATAACACTTTTTAAGTTTAAGTTGCAACACACTTTTAACAAGGTAATGGTCAGATCCAATTTCAGCTCCCCTATATGCCCTGGTATTCCTAACAGAACTAGCCCATTTGCTGTTAATTAATATGTAATCAATCATATTCTTATGAAGCCCATCAGGTGAAACCCATGTGTACTTATGTATGTCGCGGTGTTTGTAATATGTGTTAGTTATTCTGAATCCATTGAGTTTACTTACCTGTAGGATACGTTGCCCATTGCCATTGCAGCAACCAATAGCAAAAGGGTCTATTACTCCTCCCCAAAGGTCAGAGTCAGTACCAACTTTGGCATTGAAGTCACCAAGAACAATGTAATATCTCCTTTCTTGACAGAATTCAAAATGTCCTGAAGTTGTTCATAAAACCTATCCTTCTCATCCTCATCGGCATCCTCAGTGGGGGCATAACAGCAGATAACATTCAAGTCTTTAACGCTTGTCTGAAATTTTGCTCTAAGAAACCTTTCATTAATGCACTCATATCCTAGAAGAGCATCGCTAGCGTGTCTGCTGAGAAGCAGACCCACGCCTTGGTGATGCTTACTGTCGTCCCTCCCTGAAAAGAGAAATTTAAGATTATTTTTAAGAATCTGACTTTTATCTGTCCATCTGGTCTCTTGCAAGCCGAGAATATCTAAATTATAACGGTGGAATTCTTGTGTGAGGACATCAAGAGAAAAAGCTCTGTGCAGAGTCCTCACATTCCAACTACCTATGGAGAGAAAATGGTTAGTGGGATGTTTAAAGAAATTATGTTTATTGAGAGAGGGAATGCCGACAATATCAAACAGCCCCCTAATCGCAGATATGGGGCAAAGACCCGTTCCCCCACTATTAAAGGCTGAAGCCATCTACATTGGAAGACTTCCTCCAATGTACAATTTGACGATGCCAATAGAAGCAAAGAGTTTAGGTGCCTGCGATGACCTCTGCTCAGGATTATCCACCAGCTGATAAGCATATCCTGTGAATCTATTCACTTGGGGCTGTCAACCCACAAACAAACAGAAAACACAGCGGAAGATTTTCCCTCCACAGAAGCCCACCAGTGAACCAAAATCAGGATCCATAATCAAGTTCAGAGCCATATATCTCTCCAGTCCAGTAGGTTTATATGGTCAGCACCAGGACCCTGTGTGGTTGACCACTCCTCAGCAGGGTAGAAAAAAAGAAAAGTAGCCATAGTTGTCCAGATCAGTAGGCCACACTAATCTGGCAGCCCTCCCCTTCCGTTCATTTCCACAAGAGAGTATCTCTTTTGAAAGTTACTAACGGTCCGCACCACGAGAAGGCGGGGTCGGACATTAGGTGCTAGGCCTGGCCGGTTCTATGCATCATCACAGGGGATTGGTGCATAGCTCTCCTTCCAGTGACTACCTAGCTACCAAAAGAAATTGCTTCGCAGAATGTCATAATTAGCACATCATTTTGAATAGTAATTTTATTTCATAATTTTGTATTATTTTAGTTAACATTTGTTCTAATAAACCAATAAATAAAAGACATTGCATAATAAGCCTAACTATAATTTGTGTTACCTTTATAGTCCATTAGAAAAAATATTTCCCATAAAATTTAAAAAAAACTACACATTGTTATGTATTTTTCTTATGATTTTTATTTATTTTACGTCTAAATAAACTAAAATAAACAGTTACATACTAATATTTACTCTTAGAAACCTTATGGTCCTGAAAGGGTTAACACTGTTCGTTACACCTGATCACTGAACGAAATATATAGTAAACCGAATATACGAGGAAAAGAATGTAGAGAGAGAAGAAGTTCAGTTTATATGAAGACTAACGTTAAATCTCATTTGGTGTAGGATGAAGCTAGCTTTACAGGGGAAAATATAAATATAAAATAAATAAATACTCCAGCGACTGTACACGAAGGTTGCCAGATCACTAATTTCTAAAAAAAAATCGTTGCCAGATATTTTTTCTGAATTCTATAATCAACCATAGTGTTCGAATATTTATTTGAACGATTGTACACGAAGGTTGCCAGATCACTAATTTCTAAAAAAATCGTTGCCAGATGTTTTTTCTGAATTCAGTAATCAACCGTAGCGTTCGGATACTTTTTTGAGCGACTGTACATCACATATAAGAAAAAAAAATGGATTGCAGATAAGTTAGTCCTTTGGCTATCTTGAGATAAAAACAGATGAAACATTTAAAACTTAAAGCATTTAAGATATTTACTTAAGTCAATGCTTCGTAAATGCTTCTTAAAAATGGCTTAGGTAGGAGAGATGTTTAATTATCATTTATTAAATAATAAAATATATGATATTCTTAAACATTTATTTGTTATTACAAGTAATATTTGGAATATCAACCATCCACAGAGTATCCAACTCGCCTTTGTAATGCAATTTAATGAAGATACAAATTAATTAAAATTTATTTATTTCTAAGTGAGAATTAAATTTCGTAATTTATAATGATTATTGATTCATAAATAGTACCAATATTCATCACATTTATATAAAACAGAAAATATACAATAATCTAATCATTTTTCTTAAGGATTGTTTCAATATCAATACTTTCACAATCGATATTTTTAATAATTTCGAAATTTTGATATTTAATCTCATTTTTTATTATTCTCCCAATCCTAATAATTCATAAATGCTTTTTTTGAAAATAATACAAGATACAATTGAAAATTTTAGTGAGAACGATCCTGATTTCAAAAGATCTTGTTGTGCAAAGCGTAGAGTATTAAATGCTTTACAGTGAATTACTCAAAGAGAAACAGAAAAGTGTAAAGCAATCAACTTTAGATTATTTTTTAAAGGCCTCTGCTCAGTAACTTGTCACGTATTCATTTGAAAGTTTTGACTTTTATTAAATTTTCTAAGATTTAAAGGGTCTGGGGTGGCTTTGAAGGTAGTGCGCCAGGCTCATAATCTGCAGTTACTAAGTTCGACTCCCACCTGGGCCAGCACTGAGATTTATTTCCGCATCTCCCCCCCCCCCCCCTGCCCTCGGTTAGTAGCGGACACTGATGATCTTGGAAACTCCGTCATCCGCCGGATGAGACGTTAAGCCGTGGATCCGTGTGCGGGCGAGCCATACCCTGTACAAGTTAAAGAATAATCTTGAGGATTTGCACAACTTATTACATATTACTGTAAAGCAATAATAGCAATCCAAAGGTCTTAAAATTACACTGTTTACATAAATAAATGACACCCAACAAGCTACATTGTTCTAAGACCCCAAATCAACACTGCTTGAGGTCGCCAATTACCCTTTATAGAAACTAAACTTCTTCATATACATCTTTTGTATTAGATACGTAAACGAATATAAAATATATTGTCATAGTTATTGACTGCTTGTTGTGTGTAAATCGGGAACAGAAGTAAGAACAGAAGGTTGATTTAGGTTAGGGTTGTATAAACGGTTTTGGCATCGGCCCAATATAAAAATATTATGTCTGCTGTGGAGCTAATAGTTGATAGAAAGTACAATAAAAAGAACGAAATAAATAATTAATTTTGTTTATTGCATTTGATTTGTCATATCTGTTGATACAAAAAAGAAATATTTTATACTATTAATAAAATATAACAATATAATAAAAAAATTATATATAAAGTTTAATTTAAAATCAAAGCCGAAGTTGTCTTGTCGAAGAAGTATTTGAAGGATGAGACCTGATCCCAGAAATGAAGAGTTGAACATTCTGTTTCAATGACGTTATATGAGGTTTTTCGTATTTTTGTCTTTCGTCTAATTAACGCTTTCCCACCCTCTCTGGACCTAAGAGGCCAATTTACTGTTGCCAATGAAAACTTTAAGACGTTCACATCCCACCACCAAAATGTCGAATTTTAGCTTAACTATTTCGTTTGTAATATTCGTTCAAATTTTGGAATTTTCAAATTATTTCTCCGTTAGAGAGAGCAATTATAGGCTTTGGAAGATTCCAAAAGTACGAATCATAAAATTCAATCAATTCATGTAAAAAAGTAAAATTGCCACAAAGGTCTGACAGAAACCTGTTAGTTTATATGCCATAATAGATGGTCTGAGAGGATGGCAGGATCTCAGCAGAAAAACGACACATACTTCCATGCCTCGCCAGGCTCGTAATCTGTAGTTCCCAGGTTCGAGTCCCAGCTGGGTCAGCGTTGAGATTTATCTCCGCAAAATTCTCCGCCGTGCCCACGGTCAGTAGGGGATACCGATGAGCTTGGAAAGGCCGCCGTCCGTCGGATGGGACGTTAAGCCGTGGCCCCGTGTGCGGGAGAGCCATACCCTGTGCACGTTAAAGAACACGCTGGATGGCCTTGACGGGAGGCTACCATCTGTCTCCCAACAGCTGTTCCAGTGGGTCCCCTCCCCCAACCTTCTCTGAGCCTTCGGGGTCTTTGTGACCTGGCCATTTAGCCCATGGTGTGCAAAAAAGTGCCGCTCAGAGGTAAAACAACCCAACCCAAACTTCCAAGGCTTACCCGGGGCTCGAAATCAGGTCCCTTAGATCAGTAGCTAAAGTGCTAATCACTCGGATACGGGACGGCAGATCAATTCCTAACGAACTAAAAAAAATTTTTTTTTTCATTTTTCTCTAAAAACAAACAATATCTGACAAACCAAAAACGTCACATTTTCCCACCCCTTATGGGAATAAGGAGGTGTCATGACATTCACATTCTGCCACCAAAATTTCAAATTCTTAGTATAAATACAGCATTTGCAAAATGCGTTTGAAATTTTAGTTTTTCAAAACTTTCCACCGTTAGAGAGCGCAGTTATAGCTTTAGGGAGATTCGAAAAATGCAATCGTAATCTTACATCAATACCTATTCAACACAATAATACTTTTTAATGTATCTCTATAAACAAAAAATTTCGATGTCTGCAGACGGAGACAAGAACTGGCAAACACACAGACAGACGACAAAGAGAAATTATTACATTCGCTCAAAAAAAGATCCGAACACTATGTTTGATTACAGAATTCAGAAAAAAACATCTCGCAACGATTTTTTTTAGAAATTAGTGATCTGGCTACCTTCGCGTTACGTGACACGAAGGTTACCAGATCACTAACACGTGACACGAAGGTTGCCAGATCACTAATTTCTAAAAGAATTGTTGCCAGATATTTTTTTCTGAATTCTGTAATCAACCATAGTGTTCGGATATTTTTTTGAGCGACTGTACCTCGCTTTTTATTTCTTGAAAACGCGATAAAATTATTGATTACAATTGTCTTTTTTTTTAGAATTAGGTCTTTAAAATGTATTTCCCATATTCACGTAACCAATGTTTCAAATGACGAAAGTATAAAAAATATATTCTAATAATTTTTAAGTCTTCCCATGGCCGAGTGGTTAGTACGCTTGGCTACTGATCTAAGGGACCTGGGTTCGAGCCCCGGGTAAGGCATGGTTGTGTGTGTTGTTTTTCTGCTGAGGTTCTGCCATCCTCACAGACCTACTACTTTGGCATATAAACTGACAAGCTCCTGTCAGACCTCTCTGGCAAGCAGCTGCTTGAGGGGGTATTTATTTTTATTTAACAATTTTTAAATATCTTAAACAAATTACCAACGAATATATAATTGTACTTTTCTTATTTAATTGTGTATTTCTCATTGTTATGAAATCAAAAGAGAGTTTGTTATTAAATCAATCATTGTTATTAAATCAAAGAGTGCTACAGAATCCCATAAGCCTTCTTCTTTATAAACAATGTGTCCAATAAAAGAAAAGAATGTTTCGTGTTTTAATTGGCTTCTATTCGCAATGATGCAAAATGACTGCGGAACGAAATAATTTTTATTGGTAATATAACAAAATAACATATTTTCAGTAAAAGCTTGAAAAAATAAATTAATTAATAAATTAGACAATATTGCAGTATGCCTACTATTCGATAAGGAGATTATTGAATAATTACATAGGGATTTAAAAATACTCTTGCTTAGTTGGTGCTTTAATACTCTATTAATTAAGCTTCTTTTTTAACTTAATTTATTGACAGAAGTTAGTTAACGAAAGATTAAATTTAGAATTATTCCAATTTAAAGATAGATTAAAAAACGCTCGAATAATAAAGCTAACACCTGACAACTGAAAAAAACAAAACAACAAAATCCGTATAAATAATGAAAATAATTTCACAACTTTGAAGAACCGAAAAATGAAATTTATATGAAGACGAAATCTTGGTAAGAGTTTTTGACGATAGATATTAAGATAAAAGTGGAAAGAAAGAGAAAAGAAAATAAGAAAAAAAAACAACTGTAAAAAGAATTATTATTAAATGAGATTTATACGAAACCCGCTGTGTCGATCGACCAGTGCAATTTCGAAACAGTCGGGCCATCTTCTATAAGTGAGGAAATATTCCTAAGTAATGCGCATGAGCAAATCAATCTGAGCAAGAGAAAGCCTAAGGCCATTAGAAGAACGGAATAAGAAGAAAAAGAAATTTGTTTATCAATACCAGGAACAAAACGCATCTTACGATTTATCACTAGTGCCAAAGTCGATTTAATACGAGAGATATGTTTAGCCAGATGGAAGAGGTAGAACCGGCGTGCAAGACAACCCCCTCCCTGTTCGGTACAACTCCCTGCCGTTTTCCTCAATAGGTTTTTCGCGTTGTGAAATGGCATCTGGCAGCCCTCTGGCAGGAGAATACGGCCAATCGATCCTTTTCTGTTAACAGTTATAATGATGGCCCATTTCGAGCGCTGGCGCGGCTATCTTCTTCAGGAGCTTCGGCAACGCCGGCTCGGCATGTCTGCTTACGGTCATTAGTTGGGTTGCTTCCTGGATGATCATCGTTCTTTACAGCTAATGAACATCGGGCAGCCAGTGTACGAAGATCGCACCGGCTTAAGCGGTAGCAGCTTACGTTGGATTTGTTACTTTTTACTGCCCTCCCCGCAACTCTTTTCATTCCCCACTACCCATCCTACTGTCAGTGAGTCATTACTGAGTAGAAGGCAATCTGAAAGTAGCTACAGTTAAACTCTGTACAATTGGGAGGAATAAATGACTTATTCTATTCGTTCTATCATCATAACTTGCTATAGAGATTGATATTATTGGCATCAACAATGTTTTGAGATGCGTAAATGTTGTCAGTTCACTTTCGATTACATAACACTACTATGGGATGTCAATATTTCAATTTTATTTAGTTTCTGGTGAATTCTGTGGAATGTAAAAAATTATGAACATTACTAATGCTTACATGCTATTGTTTTCCAAGACAGATACAGAATAACGAAATTGATTTTATAGTGGTAATGGTATTACTGATGAAGATGGTTTCTTTCTTTATTTTAAATGTAATATTATCCGATTTTATTTATATTCTGGTGAATTCTACAGAAGTAGGAGTTTTATAGTTATTACGAAATATTACAAGCTGTTGTTTTCCAAGATAATGAAGACAGAATTAATAATAAAATTTACTTTATAGTACTACTGGTAGTAGTGATGCTAACAATGAGTTTGCTCTTATTTCAGTATAATGCTTGGTGTTTGGTTATTGATTATGCTACGAGAAATTCACTGCAAGGGAAAGATTTTGGCTTAAATGGTCTAGATCTCAAAATTTCTGATTTAGATTATGCTGATGATTTAACACTTTTCGCAAATTATACTGACGAGATGAACTTTACTTAGAGCTGTTGATGAGACTAGTAGTAGAGTAGGTTTGGTGATAAACGGAGAGAAAACTAAAGTGGCGAAAATTGATTCAATTAATCTGAATGGTTGTACTCTTGAGCAGGTGTCTCATTGTAATTATCTTGGGAGTTATGTAACAGATACTGGTGATGTACGACATGTGACAAATAGACGAATAGGTATTGCTGTTGGGACTTTTAAGGATCTACGCAGAGTGTGGAGAATAGGCGTATGCACAAGAATACAAAAATTAGGCTCTATAATAGTTTTGTTCTTTCTAGAATTATTTATGGACTTTTTGTAAACAAGATAACAGAAAACTTGGTGCTCTTGATTGTAGATGGTTACGCAGTATATTGGACATTAAATGGTTCAACTTCTAAGTAATGATGAGGTTAGGCAGAGGAGTCGGCAGCCATCTTTGAGCAGATATTGTGCAGAGAGCTACTTCTTTGGTTGGCCATGTTGCCCGTATTAATAATTATAGACTAACGAATAGGATTATGAACAGTGTGGCTAAAGGCTTCAGAAAGAGGGATGATGCGGTGGACAAAGACCTAGGATGCGGTGGGCAGAGATTGTCAAACAGGACTTTGTTAGAATTGGTGTGTAGTGGCCAAATGCAGCATATGAAATTCAGGACAGACGTTTGGAGAACTAAATTGCACAATCTGGTTGGACTTCCGTAGCCTATAGCTGTTTGAAGATGATGATGATGATTCGTTTAAATGTTATTTATTTTCTGGTGAATTCTGTGAAATGTAGAAAATTATATCTATTACTAAATATTACAAGACATTGTTTTCTGAGATAAGATAGAATTAATAGCAAAATTTACTTTGTAGTGCAAATAGTACTAGTGATGACGAAGATGTTTCTGCTTCTTATTTTCAGTACAGAATACAAATACAATTTACACTTAAAACAGGAAGGGAAATGACTGAGTAACAGAGACAAGTTCGAATTCGATTACTCGGAACACGAATCCGCCCAAACAATTGCCATTTCAACAATTGTTGAGCATGAGCCCGACTGAACCTGATTTTGGAAAAAAAAAAGGTTTTTCTCTGACGCATCGTGATACATATACACTGAGAGACCAAAAGTCATGGAATACGTGCCTAATAACGGGTTGGCCCTCCTCAAGCCCTCAGCAGTGCAGCCACACTTCGAGACATAGAGTAAACGAGTTGCCAGTACCGTTCTGCAGGGATGGCAACCCACACATCCTTCAGTGTAGACCATAATTGTGTTGCATTGGATGGTGCTGGATTCATGGATCATAAGCTTGTTTCCATTGTGTCCCACAGATGTTCCAAGGGGTTCATATCGGGGGGTTCATGGTGGTAAAGTCCGTGGAGTATTCCTCGATCCACCTCCTAGCAAACAAAGACTGATAACACATTGCATTATCTTGTTGGAACACCCCTTCACCATCAGAGTGCTTGAGAGTCATGAAGGGGTGCAGGTGATCTGCGAGAATGTCCACGTATTTCATACCTGTCAGCGATTGCTCCAAACGGACGAGAGTCCACTGTAGACCTCTCTTTAATACGGGGTGGGGAGTGGGTCCCGAAGGACCCACTCCCCATGGGGAAAGCACGTGCTCTGTCTCACGACACTACACGTGCTTGGCAAAGAGAAGCCTAGAAGTAGAAGGTGAAGTTTGTCTCAGAGGGGACCAGTAGGGACTTGGAGTATGGGTGGCGTTAAAGGGGGGTGCTGAGTGCAGCCCGGGTGAAGTTGGGAAATGAGTAGTAGAGAGTCAGCAGCTACGGAACTTAAAGAAGAGAGCCCCGGAGCCGGCAGACGAGCCAGCCAATATCCCTCAAATGTGCCCTGACACGGGCACTCTCAATGGACACTGAGACCAACTCGCCTGTTACCTCATCGATCGCTTGGGAGTCCCTGAGTTCGTTAGCGAACCCCTCTGTAAGCGGACACCTGAGGATGTAGTGCCCGACATCTGCTTCTAGAGCCCCACAGCCGCAGTAACTGTGGGCAGAGTTTTTAAACCGCTCCAGGTATTTGGGGAAACTCCCATGTCCTGTTAGGACCTGCGTCAAATAGTTGTCAGAGGACATCAGGGATAGACTGACCCTTTTCAAGAATGTCTTTGTTTGAAGACCATTCTCAGTCGTATCCCAGAGCCTCTGCCACTCCTTGGTTACACATTGGCTAATTATAGACTTCAGGGTAGTTTTTGAAGTCTTTACCGCTATCACAGGTTGAGTATTATTACCTGCGGAGCGGGCCAGTTGGTCGGCCCGCTGCCCACTGTAGACCATGTGAACATGCCCCACACCATCAGAGCCGCCTCCAGTCTGAACAGTACCTTGCAGATGGAAGGGTCCATGGCTTCACATGGCCTACACCACACTATAAAGCGCCCGTCAGCGCGAAACAACTGGAACCTAGATTCATCAGACCATGCCACGCGACGCCACTGTTCAACTGTCCAATTTCGATGTCTTCGGGCCCATTCCAGTCATTCAGTTCTGCGACGACATGTAAGCAATGGAACATGAGTTGGTCTTCGTCTATGAAATCCGATGGACAGTTCTTTCAGAAACGTTTTGTGTTTGTCTTGCATTCGAATTGGCAGTGATTTCATGCACTGTAGCTGATCTGTTGGTCGTTACCATTCGTAACAGTTGACGCGAGTTCCGTTCGTCAATTGCACGTGGCCGTTGGTTGGTTACATGTGCCATCAATAGAATACTGACGATAAACACTTGACAACATAGACCTGGGAAAACCGAATTCCTGCACGATCTCCAATATTGCATGAACCATCCTTCTGGCAGCGACGATCAAACCACGTTCAAAGTCAGACAACTCACTACGTGCAGCCCTGCTGAATTAACAACTACTCCGAAATGAATGTTGGGTTTGTAGGCAACTGTAGCGCCATTCTGCGGTTGACGTCCAATGCATTGGTTACGAGTACAGCACTCTAGTTCTACTTTAACTTCTATTCCCGTGACTTTTGGCTTCTCAGTGTATAAGGAAATATATGTCCCTAATAATTTAAGTTAGAAATCGAACTGTTTCTGTTATTTTGGAACGAGCTCGATTCTTTTGTGTTATTTTGTGCCAGAACTCGATTGTTCCTGTGGTATTTTGAGTCCGAGCCCGATTTGCCTGGGGTGGGGGTGGCTCAGTTGGTAGCGTGCCAGGCTTGTAATCTGTTGTTCCCAGGTTCGAGTTCCAGCTGAGTCAGCATTGAGATTTATCTCCGCAAAATTCCTCGTCCTGCCCACGGTCAGTAGTGGACATCAATGGGCTTGGAAAAACCGCCGTCCGTCGGATGGGACGTTAATCCGTGGCTCTCTGTGCGGGAGAGCCATACCCTGAGCACGCTAAAGAACACACTGGATGGCCTTGACGGGAGGCTACTATCTGCCTCCCAACAGCTGTTCCAGTGGGTCCCTTCCTCCAATCTTCTCTGAGTCTTTGGGGTCCATGTGACATGTCCATTTAGCCAATGGTGTGCAAAAAAGTGCCGCTCAGAGGTAAAACAACCCAACAACCCAACCCTGTTACTTCAGCCCCAAATTTGAATCTGTATCAATGTTTTGAACCCGAGCTCGATTCTTTAAATGTTATTTTGTGCCCAAACTCGATTTTTTTACTGCTATTTTGAGTCCGAGTCCGAATTTGTCTGTCTTATATTGAGTCCGAACTGAATGTCTTGATGTTTTGAGCCCGAGCTCGAATCTGTCTTTTTTATTTCATAATCATTTTATGATAAAATTAAAATATTAGAAATATTAACAGAAACTGAAATTTAATGTAATGAGTCATTCATTTATTTACGAAGGAGAATACGACAAAAAAAATAGAAACCCGCATGGTGCTTATTTATAATTAGTAAACTCTGATTAAAAGTTTGAAATTATAATACGAAAATATTTTATATTTTTGCTTATTTTTTAACAATTACAAAAAAAAAAATATTACAAATATAAATTACTCTGATTCCGAATCCGAAACTGTATGTTATAATGAACCCGAGATCGAATTTGTCTGTTTTATTTTGATCCCAAAATCGAATCTACCTACGTTATTTTGAACCCGAGCTAGATTCTTCCTGCTATATTTTGAGTTCCAACTCTAATCTGTCTAAGCTAATTTGAGCTGGAACTCGAATTAGTCTGTGTTACTTTGTGCCCGAGTTCGAATCTTTCTGTGTTATTTTGACCCTAACTAGAATCTATCTTTGCTATTTTGAACTCGAGACCGAATTTGTCTGTGTTATTTTGAGTCTGAGCTGTAATCTGCCTTTGTTATTTTGCGCCTAGCTGGAATATTTCTGCGTTATTTTGAACCCGGTTTCGAGTCTGTCTGTGTTATTTCGTGCCCAAGCTCAAATCTTTCTGCGTATTTTGAGCCCGATTTTGAATCTGTCTGTGCTATTTTGAGCCAGAGGTCGAATCTGTTTATACTATTTTGAGCCGGAGCTCTACTTTTCCTGTGTTATTTTGCCCCCGAGTTCGAATTGCTCTATGTTATTTTGAGACAGAGCTCGATTTATTCTGTGTTATTTTGAACCGGAATTCGAATCTGTCTGTTTTTTGAGCACGAGCCCGATTTAGTCTGTGTTATTTTGAGCCCGAATTGGAATATCTTGATGTTTTGAGCCCGAACTCGATTCCTCTTGTGTTATTTTGTACCCGATCTCGATTCCTCTTGTGTTATTTTGAGCCCGAGCCCGAATTTGTCTGCGTTGAGTCCGCACTGGAATCGGTCTTGATATTTTGAACCCGAGCTAGATTCTTCCTGTGCTATTTTGTGCACGATTTCGATTCTTCCTGTGTTATTTTGAGCCCGAGCTCGAATCTGTCTATGATATTTTGAGTTCGAACTAGAATCTTTCTGCGTTATTTTGAGCCCGAGCCAGAGTCCGAGTTAGTCTATATTATTTGAAGCCCGACCTCGAATTGAACGTTCATGGGAAAAAGATTGAAAACCGCTGAATTGTTCATAATAAACAATTGAAAAACCAACAATACGCCATTAAATTCACCTTCTCCTTTTACGCTTTGCCTTTAACTGAGAAAGGAATTAAATGTTTCCTGGTTACTTTTCAACAAGTTTCATAATGCGAGCTAACGAAGAGAACGGAAAGGAAGAATGAAGATTCAGCCCCCGGATTAGCATAATGGCTAATCGGGCCATAGCCGGGGGCTACACACTCAAAGAGTGCTTCACTTTTAAAGAGGGAATTATTTAAAATATTTTGAAAAAGATTGCAATAAAAGAGAGAAAGAAGCTGAGATACGAAAAAATGACAAATTGTAAAGAAATGAAAGCTTCCGTAGATAAGACTAGCCAAGAAGCAAATGCAACTCCTTATAATTTAATTAATATTTTTCAAACACGTAAAAATATTGATTTGGCTTTTGCAATTCTTGAGTCTAGATGCATTTAAAAAAATAAATATAAATAATAGTAAGGAAAATACTGAATGTAGAAAATCACTAAAGTCCTTTTTTCTCCTCTCATAACAACAAAAAATGGGCGGGGGTGGCTTAGTCAATAGCGCGCCAGGTTCGTAATCTACACTTCCCAGGTTCGAGTCCCACCTTGGTCAGGGTTGAGATTTATCTCCGCAAAACACCCCGACCTGCCCTCAGTAAGTAGAGTAGGCGGGGAATTTTTCGTAGATAGGAAAGGCCCCCGTTCGTCGGATGGGACGTTAAGCCGTGGCCCCGTGTGAAGGAGAACCAAACCTGTGCACGTTATAGAACACTCTGGATGGTCTATACGGGAGGCTACCATCTGTCTCCCAACATCTGTTCCAGTGGGTCCCTTCCCCCAATCTTCTCTGATTACATTTGGCCCATTATGTTAGCCCATTATTATGGTATAGAAAGTGGTCTTAATCATTATATTCAACTGGCAATTGCATGAAATTGAGTTGTATAGTGAGCACGCCACGCTGCAGTTTCCAGGTTCGAGTCCTACCTGGGTTAGCGTTGAGATATATCTCCGCAAAACTCACCACCCTGCCTACGGTCAGTATGCAGCCGTCCATCGGATGGGACGTTAAGCCGTGTCACTGTGACACTGTATCATGTCCTGTGCACGTTAAAGAACTTGATGGCCTTGACGGGAGGCTACCATCTGTCTCTCAACAGCTGTTCCAGTGGGTTCACTCCCCAAACTTTCTCTTAGCCTCGGGGTCTTGTGATCTGGCCATTTAGCCAATTGTGTACAAAAAAAGTTCCGTTCAGAGATAAAAAAAACTTAACCATAAGTGTAGTTTACCGCTCACAGCTATCCAGTCACCAGTGTCTCTCATGGATTCAAGTTAGAGTATACAGTTGCGATGAATGTCATTGTGTGTCAATAACAGATACTTAAACATGTCTTTCATCTGACCAAAAATTTATCCATCTTACATTAAAGACAACCATACCACACCAATGCGTAGCATAGTGGTATGGGGCTGGATTGCATTGTTTCGCATCTTAGAGGCATTGTTTTTTCGACACAAATGTCTAAATAATCAAGGCTGAAGGACCCCAGGGGCTAAGGGAAAGTGTGTCTGTGTGTGTGGGGGGGGGGGGAAACGGGACCCATTAGAGAGTTGTTAGGATACAAATGGAAGTTTCCCGTCAAGATCATCCAGGTTTGTTCTTTAACGTTCACAGGGTATGGCTCTCTCCTGCCCACGGACCACGGCTTAAGTTCCTATCCGACGGACGGAGGCCTTTCCAAGCTAATCGGTATCTCCTTTTTCACA
Organism: Ryuthela nishihirai; assembly: GCA_038380435.1. Lineage (NCBI taxonomy): Eukaryota > Metazoa > Arthropoda > Arachnida > Araneae > Heptathelidae > Ryuthela > Ryuthela nishihirai. The sequence goes on from JAWZYU010000022.1 coordinate 44,969,540, forward strand.
GAGGGCAGGGTGGGAGTTAATGGGGATAAATCTCAACGTCCGTGAAGTTGGAACTCGTTCAAGTGTGGAGTCTATATATCCATCCCATATGCAAGAGTACCTTGTCACACTTTGTGTTGGGTTGTTTTACCTCTGAGCGGCACTTTTTTGCACACCATGGGCTAAATGGCCAGGTCACATGGACCCCGAAGGCTCAGAGAAGGTTGGGTGAGGGGACCCACTGGAACAGCTGTTGGGAGACAGATGGTAGCCTCCCATCAAGGCCATCCAGCGTGTTCTATTAACGTGCACAGGGTATGGCTCTCTCCCGCACACGGGGCCACGGCTTAACGTCCCATCCGACGGGCGGCCATCATCGGTGTCCCCTACTGACCGTGGGCAGGGCGGGGAGTTTTGCGGAGATAAATCTCAACGCTGACCCAGCTAGGACTCGAACCCGGGAACTACAGATTACGAGCCTGGCGCGCTACCGACTGAGCCACCTCCGCCCCATCTTGTCACACCATTGCGAAGAGTCATAGTATCGGGCTAGATTGGGTTGCGTTGTTTTACCTACGAGATATAGAGTTTTGCACACAATGGGCAAAATGGGCAGGTCACTAGAACCCCAAGGACTCAGAGAAAATGGGGAGAAGGGACCAACTGAACAGCTCTTACGAGAGATGAAAATGTCCCGTCAAAGAGGGTTATCAATAACTGAAATTGTTTTCTGCAGTAGTAAAAAATAAAAGAAATGAAAGTTTTCAATTATTCATCTTTAAAAAATTTATAAAACTGAAAATTAAACGGTAAATTTCTGTTATCATTTGTGTGGTAATTGGCGACCTAAATACAGAATGGATGGGCTCTTACACCAGCTGACTTCCAGGCGTGATAATAACCATAACTTAACATTATAAGATTGGTAGTGTTAAGTTTTGCGTGGCATCTTTATGCGCGCAATGGACTGAACAGGTCACAAGGACCCTGAATGATCAGAGCTCATTAGGTGAAGGGGATACACTGGACTGTGGTTAAGTGACAGATAGAAGCATCCCTTGAAAGTCATCCAGCTTGTTCTTTAAGGTGTACGATACATGGCTGTCTTGTACACTACATACAAAATTACCGTTCAGAGGAAAGAAACACAGTCCTAGTATTTCCTTTAAAAAAACTTCTTATTACTTTCATTATTGAAAGTACCCAAGTTCGATATCTCAGCGAAATTTTGAAAAATAAATCTGTATTTCTCTTTTGGTAACAATCAGAAATAAACATTCGTCAAATTTATTTTCTAAACCGTGAATTTCAGTAACCATTTCAGATATATTGTTTCTCTTTTCTAGAAATAGAAACACTTGTAAATCGCGTTACCTATAACGTCAAAGAAATCGATTTACTTTCAGAGCGGTAGGTAATCTAAAGTGTCAAGGAAAAAGAATTACTTTAGAAATTCCTGTTTTGTAAACCAAGAATAGAAAGAGTGAAAAAAAAGATACTGAAGATGTTACCAGTTTTCCTCGAAACATCTTTCAAGTTTTATTTGTTTTTTGATTCTTCCACTGCATCCTTCATTCCTGAAAGCGTTTGCGAAGAAACGATGCAAAATATGGCGAATTAAGGAGTTCTTGGTAGTTGATGGATACAAGCTGACCACATCTGTCACTGCGAGCGACAGGAGGGCTTCGCGGAGATGCTTGTTTGTCGCATGGAGTATAGTGTAGATGGGGATACTGCAGAGGAGCACGTTGCTCAGAGACGGGAGATGCGGAGGAGTTAAGGATTTTGATGGAAGTGAAATCCCAGTTTGGGGGAGGGTTCATTTTTCTTCCCCAAGGTTATGGAGGCAATGCTCTTGAAATATGAAATACAATATAGAACTCTCCTGATGATGCAGGAATTAAGTTATAATTGTTGACGTGTCGGGTCTTTTAAATGCTTCTATATTGCAAAAAAAAAATAAATATATGTGTTCGTCAAGAGTTCACTTTAACAGAAGTCTGAAAGGAGTACGTCAATATTATACAACATAGATAAGATTTGTCAGGGTTGGGTTGTTTTACCTCTGAGCGGCACTTTTTTGCACACCATGGGCTAAATGGCCAGGTCACAAGGACCCCGAAGGCTCAGAGAAGGTTGGGGGAGGGGACACACTGGAATAGCTGTTGGGAGACAGATGGTAGCCTCCCGTCAAGGCCATCCAGCGTGTTCTTTAACGTGCACAGGGTATGTCTCTCCCGCACACGGGGCCACGGCTTAACGTCCCATCCTATGGACGGCGGTCTTTCCAAGCCCATCGGTGTCCCCTACTGACCGTGGGCAGGGCGGGGAATTTTGCGGTGACCCAACGCTGACCCAGCTGGGACTCGAACCTGGGAACTACAGATTACGAGCCTGGCGCGCTACCGACTGAGCCACCCCCGCCCCAGATTTGTCAGGAATGCAAGACCCATAGATTATTATAACTCTGTAAGGACAAAGAATGGGTAATAAAAAGAAGTTCAGCGTCTATAAAACGTTAGGTGGCGACATCAAGAGGTGTTTCGATTTGTATCGTGCTTTTGATATCGCAGGGAAGCAAACAACAAGGGGCGAACGCTTTGAGCATAAAAAGATATGTATTTCAAAAAATATAAATAAATAAAAATACCCCCTCAAGCAGCTGCTTTCCACAGAGGTCTGACAGGAGCCTGTCAGTTTATATGCCACAGTAGATCTGAGAGGATGGCAACTGAAAAGAATAATTGAATTATAATTATTTTAAAGCATCTGCATTAATAGGCTAATTCTGTAAGTGTGTAACGCAGTCCCATTGCCAGATCGTAAAAGGAAACTATAAGTCGAAACTTATTTTTACAAGATTATGTGAAGATTAGTTTTCATTGAATGGCAACTTCACCGTCAGAATAAACAGTTCTTAGGCTGCTTTCTAATTATTCTATTTTGATAATGTTTCGTGCAAATATTCGAAATTTAATAGCATGGTACTGATGACTTTTAAACTTAAGTACATCGACGATTGAAAGAGTGAATTATAATTATATATACGAAAGTGTGCTATGAAATATTCGCCGGAATAATTGCAGCAATTGACTGAGAAGAAATTTGTACGTTAAAAATGATTTTACTAGATTATCAGAAGATTAATTTTATTGAATGGCAGCATTACTTCACAGTAAAGAGTTTCGACGTCAGGTTTGAAAGGTTGCAATCGAGCGAATTATAATAGTGTGCTAATAGTTGTCCGGTAGAGCTGCATTTTTAAATGAATTGTTTGTGTTAAATTCTAAACTCCGGTTCCTGTGATGTACAAAATATTAACTTTTAATAATATTTTGCTGGGTTGTTTTACCTCTGAGCGGCACTTTTTTGCACACCATGGGCTAAATGGCCAGGTCACATGGACCCCGAAGGCTCAGAGAAGGTTGTGGGAGGGGACCCACTGGAACAACTGTTGGGAGACAGATGGTAGCCTCCCGTCAAGGCCATCCAGCGTGTTCTTTAACGCGCAAAGGGTATGGCTCTCCCGCACACGGGGCCACGGCTTAACGTCCCATCCGACGGACGGCGGCCTTTCCAAGCCCATCGGTGTCCCCTACTGACCGTGGGAAGGGCGGAGAATTTTGCATAGATAAATCTCAACGCTGACTCAGCTGGGACTCGAACCTGGGAACTACAGATTACGAGTCTGGCGCGCTACCGACTGAGCCACCCCCGCCCCTAATAATGTTTTGTGCAGCATTCGAAATTTTAAAACATTATTTTGCCCGTCCTTCTGATAAGGGGTCTGATGAGTTTCTTCTCTGGAATGAGTGATCGAAGCGATCCAACAAAATGGGGTCCAGGAAGGTGGAGCCCCCTTAGCAAGGTTAGCAGACTTGGTCTCAGCGTCGGAGCCCCCTTAGCAAGGTTAGCAGACTTGGTCTCAGCATCGGAGCCCCCTTAGCAAGGTTAGCAGACTTGGTCTCAGCGTCGGAGCCCCCTTAGCAAGGTTAGCAGACTTGGTCTCAGCGTCGGAGCCCCTAGTATAGATATAATACATATTACGAAAGAGCAATGATATAGTCTCAAAATCTTTGAGGAGACTTAGTCTGATAATTTCTTATTTTATTTTTTGTTCTGTTTCCTCAAATGAAAGTAATTTAATGATTTTAGTTAATAACATTTATTTTAAAGGAAAATAGTAAATTCTTATATTAGAAAAGCGTAAAACAGTCTGTAGCAAATAATATTTACAGTGTGCATATTATTTGCTACAGTGCAATATACATATTATTTGTACATACAATTTCCCAATTTAAAAGTGTCAATTCAGTTATAGTTGAATTGGTTTTGAATTACCGCTAGCGATTAACTGACTCTACTGATGAAGTGTGACGTCTCTGTTCTGCAATACAACTGGTGCCAAGAAAAAAAGACTGTCACTGTCTGTCAGATCCTTTTTTCTCCCGCATTTGTCACTATTGACGGCAGTTTTTTGATACAGTTCGCATTTTTCCTACACTTGGGATATTGTGCTCAGCGATTTGCCGCTGAGTTCCATCACCACCTTATGGATGCTTCTGCCTATCGCCCTCCGACGATCAGCCCCATTTCGAAGTCAGTCAGATCAGACTTTTTACCAATGTCGCACTTGACTTTGCTTTCCATCATGCCTTTACGGCGCTTATAGGACTTCGTAGTGACATAGAATATTTGCGTTACCAAGAAATGTTGCTTACACTGGTATGTTTCGTGATCCTTGGCACATAATGCTGAATTCATAATATTTCAACAGGTAGTTGTAAAATCTTTCGGTGCATTGCATTCAAAATTCGTTTCTGTGTAATAAATGAATGAAAATAAATCAGTGTGAAATTAATTTTGTATAAAACTGAATGGAATGAATCACTGTGAAAAATAAATCTTGTTAATTCAGTACCAAAATAGATTAGAATCGATGAGTGTGATCGATGAATAAATCTTAAAATAGATGAAACTAAATGAGTGGAAGTGAATGAAAATGAATGAATGTTAAAATATATGAGAGTAAATGAGTGAAAGTGAAAAAAAAAATAAACGTTAAGTAGAGTTAAAGTAAATGAAAAATAAATAAATGTTAATGTAGTGAAAGTAAATGAGTGAAAATGAATGAAAATGAATAAATATTAAAGTAGATGAAAGTAAATGAGAGAAAAAGAATGAAGAAAAAAATAGTGTGAAAATGAATGGATGTCAATCAACGTAAATCACAACACTAAATTTGTTTGGAATAAAGCTTTGAGCATAATAGAATGAGCAAACCAAAATCAAACTCCAAAAGCAATATTTATCATTGGGTACTGTTGTTTCACCTATGAGCGGCCCTTTTTGTACATAATGGGCTATATGGCCAGATCACAAGAACCTCAAAGGATTAAGAGTATTTTGGTGGAAAAGGACCCAATGGACAGAAGGTAGCCTCCCGTCAGTGCCATCTAGCACGTAGTTTAACGTGCACATGTATGGTCTTCGTACACGGTCCACGCCTTTATGTCCCATTAGACGGACGGCGGGCTTTCCAAACCCATCATTGTCCTCTTTCTGACAGTTGGGCTTGGAAAGGCCGCCGTCCGTCGGATGGGACGTTAAGCCGTGGCCCCATGTGCGGGAGAGCCACACCCTGTGCACGTTAAAGAACACGCTGGATGGCCTTGACGGGAGGCTACTATCTGTGTCCTAACAGCTGTTCCAGTGGGTCCCCTCCCCCAACCTTCTCTGAGCCCTCGGGGTCCATATGACCTGGCCATTTAGCCCATGGTGTGCAAAAAAGTGCAGCTCAGAGGTAAAACAACCCAACCCTCTTTCTGACAGAGAAAAAGGGTTATAGTACGTTACAATGGATTTGATTGTTTTGCCTTTGAGAAGCACTTCTTTTGCACACAACGGGATAAATGGCCTGGTCACCCAGAGAGCTCATAGAAGGTTCAAGAAAGAAGACCCAATATACAGCTATTAAGAGACAGGTGGAAACTTCCCGTCAGGGCCATAAAGTGCACAGATATGGCTCTTCTTACACGGGCCCGCGGCTCTACGTCCCATTAGATAGGTTGGGTTGTTGGGTTGTTTTACCTCTGAGCGGCACTTTTTTGCACACCATGGGCTAAATGGCCAGGTCACATGGACCCCGAAGGCTCAGAGAAGGTTGGGGGAGGGGACCCACTGGAACAGCTGTTGGGAAACAGATGGTAGCCTCCCGTCAAGGCCATCCAGCGTGTTCTTTAACGTGCACAGGGTATGGCTCTCCCGCACACGGGGCCACGGATTAACGTCCCATCCGACGGACGGCGGCCTTTTCAAGCCCATCGGTATCCCCTACTGACCATGGGCAAGGCGGGGAAATTTTCGGAGATAAATCTCAACGCTGACCCAGCTGGGACTCGAACCTGGGAACTACAGATTACGAGCCTGGCGCGCTACCGACTGAGCCACCCCCGCCCCCATTAGATAGGTGGCGATCCAACAAAATGGCTTTATAAACCCTTTAGTGTCCCCTTTCTGACCGGGGGCAAGGTTGTTGTTTAGCGGAGAAATGAAAATAATGATGTGCAGCTATAGTGGGTTTAGACCCACTGGACAGCTGTACTTTGACGTGCACAGTTGAAGCATATAGACATATTTCATGTAAACTCATGATCTTATTGAATCCTGCAGTCTCCTTGTGACCTAGCCTTTAGCCTTTCATTCATGATATTAATTTTTGGATTACACCATCATTCCACTGATCTTCTTCCCCGAACAATAGGGGTGGGTTTACTCAGTTGATAGTTCGACAGGCTCGTAATCTGCAGTTCCCAGGTTCGAGCCCCAACTGGGTCAGCGTTAAGATTTATCTTCGCAAAACCCCCATTCTGCCCTAGTTCAGTAGAGGACACCGACAGGCTTGGAAAGGTCACCGTCCATCGGATGGGACGTTAAGCCGTGACCCCGTGTGCGAGAGAGCCTTACCCTGTGCACGTTAAAGAACACACTGGATGGTCTTGACCGAAGTCTACCATCTGTCTCTCAACTATTGTCCAGTCGGTTTCCTTACTCCAACTCTCTCTGAGCCCTAGGGATCCTTGTGACCTGGCGATCTAGCAATTATGTGCAAAAATCTGCCGCTAACAGTTAAAATAGCTCACATCAATCCCTGAAAAGAAATCAAAAACATCCCAAGAAATAAAAAAAGGAAACCAAAAACAGCTACTTCGAAATTTATACGCCATTAACATCCAATAAAATATTACACGGAATTTCTTCCCTTTTTAATGATAAAACAAACAAAATCTAATTCCAAATGCGCCTTAAACGTTCCGATATGTAAACGATACTTTAAATAACATGAAACTACCCTCACAATTTTGGTTGAAAATTAATATAAAAATCGAAGATGGGGGGGATCGGGGAGGCGAAAGCATTAAAACGACAGAATCCCACCCCTCCCTAACCTTACCGTTTCCGAAGCCTTCCAAAGCAGTGTAAAGATCTTATTATGGCTCGAACATTATTGTAGTTCTTGATGAAATATGCAAATATCATGTAAATTCTTCGGCCGTCCCTGTGCTCCAATGCTGCTCAATCATACCGTTGATAACTTGCTTCCAACAAGGTACTCGAGAAGCTCCCGATATTGCAGTGGAAGATATCGAGTTTAATAACTTTCTACTACGGAATAAGAAAAGCGGTGGTTATTCTAGAGTAGAAAAGAGGGGAATTAAACGGTGGAGAAAGTTTTTTTTTCACTGACACCAAAAAATTTGCGGTTTATTAACATTTTAAAAGATCGAAGATGGAAGAGTTTGTGTAATGGATCTTAAGATTGTGTGTTCTTGCGAGACACAAAATAGCGCTATTTTTCTTTTATGAAGGAAACAACTCTATTTGCATGTGTCTGAATTTCTTTATTATTAACATGAGATTATTTCGCTTTTGTCGTTTTATTTTCATTTATTTTTCAATATCAATTATACATCTTTTTTTGGGGGTTTTTTCTGCTTTTTTTTTTCGGTATGATTTGTTTCTTCCAGTTTGTCTAGACCAGTGGTTCTCAACAATTTATGCTTCACGAACCCCCTAGAAATATGTATGTAACTGACGTACCCCTTGTATAGATAGATAAAACTATAGTTATAGTTTAACAATGGGAATAAAACAAAACACATATATCAGTGGTTCTCAAACTTTTATGCTTCACGTACCCCCTGGAAATGTGTATGTAACTGGCGTACACCTTGTATAGATAGATAAAACTATAGTTATAATTTAACAATGGGAATAAAATAAAACATATATATCAGTGGTTCTCAACCTTTTATGCTTCACGTACCCCCTGGAAATGTGTATGTAACTGGCGTACCCCTTGTATAGATAGATAAAACTATAGTTATAGTTTAAAAATTGGAATAAAACAAAACATATATATCAGTGGTTCTCAACCTTTTATGCTTCACGTACCCCCTGGAAATGTGTATGTAACTGGCGTACCCCTTGTATAGATAGATAAAACTATAGTTATAGTTTAACAATGGGAATAAAACAAAACATATATATCAGTGATTCTCAAACTTTTATGCTTCACGTACCCCCTGGAAATGTGTATGTAACTGGCGTACACCTTGTATAGATGGATAAAACTATAGTTATAGTATAACAATGGGAATAAAATAAAACATATATATCAGTGGTTCTCAACCTTTTATGCTTCACGTACCCCCTGGAAATGTGTATGTAACTGGCGTACCCCTTGTATAGATAGATAAAACTATATAGTTTAATAATGGGAATAAAACAAAACATATATATCAGTGGTTCTCAACCTTTTATGCTTCACGTACCCCCTGGAAATGTGTATGTAACTGGCGTACCCCTTGTATAGATAGATAAAACTATAGTTATAGTTTAAAAATTGGAATAAAACAAAACATATATATCAGTGGTTCTCAACCTTTTATGCTTCACATACCCCCTGGAAATGTGCATGTAACTGGCGTACACCTTGTATAGATAGATAAAACTATAGTTATAGTATAACAATGGGAATAAAATAAAACATATATATCAGTGGTTCTCAACCTTTTATGCTTCACATACCCCCTGGAAATGTGTATGTAACTGGCGTATCCCTTGTATAGATAGATAAAACTATAGTTATAGTTTAACAATGGGAATAAAATAAAACATATATATCAGTGGTTCTCAACCTTTTATGCTTCACGTACCCACTGGAAATGTGTATGTAACTGGCGTACCCCTTGTATAGATAGATAAAACTATAGTTATAGTTTAAAAATGGGAATAAAACAAAACATATATATCAGTGGTTCTCAACCTTTTATGCTTCACGTACCCCCTGGAAATGTGTATGTAACTGGCGTACCCCTTGTATAGATAGATAAAACTATAGTTATAGTTTAACAATGGGAATAAAACAAAAAATATATATCAGTGGTTCTCAACCTTTTATGCTTCACATACCCCCTGGAAATGTGTATGTAACTGGCGTACCCCTTGTATAGATAGATAAAACTCTAGTTATAGTTTAACAATGGGAATAAAACAAAACATATATATCAGTGGTTCTCAACCTTTTATGCTTCACGTACCCCATAGAAATGTGTATGTAACTGGCGTTCCCTTGTATAGATAGATAAAACTATAGTTATAGTTTAATAATGGGAATAAAACAAAAAATATATATCAGTGGTTCTCAATCTTTTATGCTTCACATACCCCCTGGAAATGTGTATGTAACTGGCGTACCCCTTGTATAGATAGATAAAACTGCAGTTATAGTATAACAATGGGAATAAATTAAAACATATATATCAGTGGTTCTCAACCTTTTATGCTTCACGTACCCCCTGGAAATGTGTTTGTAACTGGCGTACCCCTTGTATAGATAGATAAGACTATAGTTATAGTATAACAATGGGAATAAAACAAAACATATATATCAGTGGTTCTCAAACTTTTATGCTTCACGTACCCCCTGGAAATGTGTTTGTAACTGGCGTACCCCTTGTATAGATAGATAAGACTATAGTTATAGTATAACAATGGGAATAAAACAAAACATATATATCAGTGGTTCTCAAACTTTTATGCTTCACGTACCCCCTGGAAATGTGTATGTAACTGGCGTACCAATTGTATAGATAGATAAAACTATAGTTATTTTTTAACAATGGGTATAAAACAAAACATATATATCAGTTGTTCTCAACCTTTTATGCTTTACGTACCCCCTGAAAATGTGTATGTAACTGGCGTACCCCTTGTATAGATAGATAAAACTATAATTATAGTTTAACAATGGGAATAAAACAAAACATATATATCAGTGGATATCAACCTTTTATGCTTCACGTACCCCCTGGAAATGTGTATGTAATTGGCGTACACCTTGTATAGATAGATAAAACTATAGTTATAGTATAACAATGGGAATAAAATAAAACATATATATCAGTGGTTCTCAACCTTTTATGCTTCACATACCCCCTGGAAATGTTTATGTAACTGGCGTACCCCTTGTATAGATAGATAAAACTATAGATATAGTATAACAATGGGAATAAAATAAAACATATATATATCAGTGGTTCTCAACCTTTTATGCTTCACGTACCCCCTGGAAATGTGTATATAACTGGCGTACCCCTTGTATAGATAGATAAAACTATAGTTATAGTTTAAAAATGGGAATAAAACAAAACATATATATCAGTGGTTCTCAACCTTTTATGCTTCACGTACCCCCTGGAAATGTGTATGTAACTGGCGTACCCCTTGTATAGATAGATAAAACTATAGTTATTTTTTAACAATGGGTATAAAACAAAACATATATATCAGTTGTTCTCAACCTTTTATGCTTCACATACCCCCTGGAAATGTGTATGTAACTGGCGTACCCCTTGTATAGATAGATAAAACTATAGTTATAGTATAACAATGGGAATAAAACAAAACATATATATCAGTGGATATCAACCTTTTATGCTTCACGTACCCCCTGGAAATGTGTATGTAATTGGCGTACACCTTGTATAGATAGATAAAACTATAGTTATAGTATAACAATGGGAATAAAATAAAACATATATATCAGTGGTTATCAACCTTTTATGCTTCACATACCCCCTGGAAATGTTTATGTAACTGGCGTACCCCTTGTATAGATAGATAAAACTATAGTTATAGTATAACAATGGGAATAAAATAAAACATATATATATCAGTGGTTCTCAACCTTTTATGCTTCACGTACCCCCTGGAAATGTGTATGTAACTGGCGTACCCCTTGTATAGATAGATAAAACTATAGTTATAGTTTAAAAATGGGAATAAAACAAAACATATATATCAGTGGTTCTCAACCTTTTATGCTTCACGTACCCCCTGGAAATGTGTATGTAACTGGCGTACCCCTTGTATAGATAGATAAAACTATAGTTATAGTTTAACAGCGGGAATAAAACAAAAAATATATATCAGTGGTTCTCAACCTTTTATGCTTCACATACCCCCTATAAATGTGTATGTAACTGGCGTACCCCTTGTATAGATAGATAAAACTATAGTTATAGTTTAACAATGGGAATAAAACAAAACATATATATCAGTGGTTCTCAACCTTTTATACTTCACGTACCCCCTAGAAATGTGTATGTAACTGGCGTACCCCTTGTATAGATAGATAAAACTATACTTATAGTTTAATAATGGGAATAAAACAAAAAATATATATCAGTGGTTCTCAATCTTTTATGCTTCACATACCCCCTGGAAATGTGTATGTAACTGGCGTACCCCTTGTATAGATAGATAAAACTGCAGTTATAGTATAACAATGGGTATAAATTAAAACATATATATCAGTGGTTCTCAACCTTTTATGCTTCACGTACCCCCTGAAAATGTGTATGTAACTAGCGTACCCCTTGTATAGATAGATAAAACTATAGTTATAGTTTAACAATGGGAATAAAACAAAACATAAATATCAGTGGTTCTCAACCTCTTATGCACGTACCCCCTGGAAATGTGTATGTAACTGGCGTACACCTTGTATAGATAGATAAAACTATAGTTATAGTATAACAATGGGAATAAAATAAAACATATATATCAGTGGTTCTCAACCTTTTATGCTTCACATACCCCCTGGAAATGTGTATGTAACTGGCGTACCCCTTGTATAGATAGATAAAACTATAGTTATAGTATAACAATGGGAATAAAATAAAACATATATATATCAGTGGTTCTCAACCTTTTATGCTTCACGTACCCCCTGGAAATGTGTATGTAACTGGCGTACCAATTGTATAGATAGATAAAACTATAGTTATTTTTTAACAATGGGTATAAAACAAAACATATATATCAGTTGTTCTCAACCTTTTATGCTTTACGTACCCCCTGAAAATGTGTATGTAACTGGCGTACCCCTTGTATAGATAGATAAAACTATAATTATAGTTTAACAATGGGAATAAAACAAAACATATATATCAATGGATCTCAACCTTTTATGCTTCACGTACACCCTGGAAATGTGTATGTAATTGGCGTACACCTTGTATAGATACATAAAACTATAGTTATAGTATAACAATGGGAATAAAATAAAACATATATATCAGTGGTTCTCAACCTTTTATGCTTCACATACCCCCTGGAAATGTTTATGTAACTGGCGTACCCCTTGTATAGATAGATAAAACTATAGTTATAGTATAACAATGGGAATAAAATAAAACATATATATATCAGTGGTTCTCAACCTTTTATGCTTCACGTACCCCCTGGAAATGTGTATGTAACTGGCGTACCCGTTGTATAGATAGATAAAACTATAGTTATTTTTTAACAATGGGTATAAAACAAAACATATATATCAGTAGTTCTCAACCTTTTATGCTTTACGTACCCCCTGGAAATGTGTATGTAACTGGCATACCCCTTGTATAGATAGATAAAACTATAATTATAGTTAACAATGGGAATAAAACAAAACATATATATCAGTGGTTCTCAACCTTTTATGCTTCACATACCTCCTGGAAATGTGTTTGTAACTGGCGTACACCTTGTATAGATAGATAAAACTATAGTTATAGTTTAACAATGGGAATAAAACAAAACATATATATCAGTGGTTCTCAACCTTTTATGCTTCACGTACCCCCTGGAAATGTGTATGTAACTGGCGTACCCCTTGTATAGATAAATAAAACTATAGTTATAGTTTAACAATGGGAATAAAACAAAACATATATATCAGTGGTTCTCAACCTTTTATGCTTCACGTACCCCCTGGAAATGTGTATGTAACTGGCGTACCCCTTGTATAGATAGATAAAACTATAGTTATAGTTTAATAATGGGAATAAAACAAAACATATATATCAGTGGTTCTCAACCTTTTATGCTTCACGTACCCCCTGGAAATGTGTATGTAACTGGCGTACACCTTGTATAGATAGATAAAACTATAGTTATAGCATAACAATGGGAATAAAATAAACATATATATCAGTGGTTCTCAACCTTTTATGCTTCACATACTCCCTGGAAATGTGTATGTAATTGGCGTACACCTTGTATAGATAGATAAAACTATAGTTATAGTATAACAATGGGAATAAAATAAAACATATATATCAGTAGTTCTCAACCTTTTATGCTTCACGTACCCCCTGGAAATGTGTATGTAACTGGCGTACCCCTTGTATAGATAGATAAAACTATAGTTATAGTATAACAATGGGAATAAATTAAAACATATATATCAGTGGTTCTCAACCTTTTATGCTTCACGTACCCCCTGGAAATGTGTATGTAACTGGCGTACCCCTTGTATAGATAGATAAAACTATAATTATAGTTTAACAATGGGAATAAAACAAAACATATATATCAGTGGATCTCAACCTTTTATGCTTCACATACCCCCTGGAAATGTGTATGTAACTGGCGTACCCCTTGTATAGATAGATAAAACTATAGTTATAGTTTAACAATGGGAATAAAACAAAACATATATATCAGTGGTTCTCAACCTTTTATGCTTCACATACCCCCTGGAAATGTGTATGTAACTGGCGTACCCCTTGTATAGATAGATAAAACTATAATTATAGTTTAACAATGGGAATAAAACAAAACATATATATCAGTGGATCTCAACCTTTTATGCTTCACGTACCCGCTGGAAATGTGTATGTAATTGGCGTACACCTTGTATAGATAGATAAAACTATAGTTATAGTATAACAATGGGAATAAAATAAAACATATATATCAGTAGTTCTCAACCTTTTATGCTTCACGTACCCCCTGGAAATGTGTATGTAACTGGCGTACACCTTGTATAGATAGATAAAACTATAGTTATAGCATAACAATGGGAATAAAATAAAACATATATATCAGTGGTTCTCAACCTTTTATGCTTCACATACCCCCTGGAAATGTGCATGTAACTGGCGTACACCTTGTATAGATAGATAAAACTATAGTTGTAGTATAACAATGGGAATAAAATAAAACATATATATCAGTGGTTCTCAACCTTTTATGCTTCACGTACCCCCTGGAAATGTGTATGTAACTGGCGTACCCCTTGTATAGATAGATAAAACTATAATTATAGTTTAACAATGGGAATAAAACAAAACATATATATCAGTGGTTCTCAACCTTTTATGCTTCACATACCCCCTGGAAATGTGTATGTAACTGGCGTATCCCTTGTATAGATAGATAAAACTATAGTTATAGTTTAACAATGGGAATAAAATAAAACATATATATCAGTGGTTCTCAACCTTTTATGCTTCACGTACCTACTGGAAATGTGTATGTAACTGGCGTACCCCTTGTATAGATAGATAAAACTATAGTTATAGTTTAAAAATGGGAATAAAACAAAACATATATATCAGTGGTTCTCAACCTTTTATGCTTCACGTACCCCCTGGAAATGTGTATGTAACTGGCGTACCCCTTGTATAGATAGATAAAACTATAGTTATAGTTTAACAATGGGAATAAAACAAAACATATATATCAGTGGTTCTCAACCTCTTATGCTTCACGTACCCCCTGGAAATGTGTATGTAACTGGCGTACACCTTGTATAGATAGATAAAACTATAGTTATAGTATAACAATGGGAATAAAATAAAACATATATATCAGTGGTTCTCAACCTTTTATGCTTCACATACCCCCTGGAAATGTGTATGTAACTGGCGTACCCCTTGTATAGATAGATAAAACTATAGTTATAGTATAACAATGGGAATAAAATAAAACATATATATATATCAGTGGTTCTCAACCTTTTATGCTTCACGTACCCCCCCTGGAAATGTGTATGTAACTGGCGTACCTCTTGTATAGATAGATAAAACTATAGTTATTTTTTAACAATGGGTATAAAACAAAACATATATATCAGTGGTTCTCAACCTTTTATGCTTTACGTACCCCCAGGAAATGTGTATGTAACTGGCGTACCCCTTGTATAGATAGATAAAACTATAATTATAGTTTAACAATGGGAATAAAACAAAACATATATATCAGTGGATCTCAACCTTTTATGCTTCACGTACCCCCTGGAAATGTGTATGTAATTGGCGTACACCTTGTATAGATAGATAAAACTATAGTTATAGTATAACAATGGGAATAAAATAAAACATATATATCAGTAGTTCTCAACCTTTTATGCTTCACGTACCCCCTGGAATTGTGTATGTAACTGGCGTACCCGTTGTATAGATAGATAAAACTATAGTTATAATTTAACAATGGGAATAAAACAAAACATATATATCAATGGTTCTCAACCTTTTATGCTTCACGTACCCCCTGGAAATGTGTATATAACTGGCGTACCCCTTGTATAGATAGATAAAACTATAGTTATAGTTTAACAATGGAAATAAAACAAAACATATATATCAGTGGTTCTCAACCTTTTATGCTTCACGTACCCCCTGGAAATGTGTATGTAACTGGCGTACCCCTTGTATAGATAGATAAAACTATAGTTATAGTATAACAATGGGAATAAATTAAAACATATATATCAGTGGTTCTCAACCTTTTATGCTTCACGTACCCCCTGGAAATGTGTATGTAACTGGCGTACCCCTTGTATAGATAGATAAAACTATAATTATAGTTTAACAATGGGAATAAAACAAAACATATATATCAGTGGATCTCAACCTTTTATGCTTCACGTACCCCCTGGAAATGTGTATGTAATTGGCGTACACCTTGTATAGATAGATAAAACTATAGTTATAGTATAACAATGGGAATAAAATAAAACATATATATCAGTAGTTCTCAACCTTTTATGCTTCACGTACCCCCTGGAATTGTGTATGTAACTGGCGTATCCCTTGTATAGATAGATAAAACTATAGTTATAATTTAACAATGGGAATAAAACAAAACATATATATCAGTAGTTCTCAACCTTTTATGCTTCACGTACCCCCTGGAATTGTGTATGTAACTGGCGTATCCCTTGTATAGATAGATAAAACTATAGTTATAATTTAACAATGGGAATAAAACAAAACATATATATCAATGGTTCTCAACCTTTTATGCTTCACGTACCCCCTGGAAATGTGTATGTAACTGGCGTACCCCTTGTATAGATGGATAAAACTATAGTTATAGTTTAACAATGGGAATAAAACAAAACATATATATCAGTGGTTCTCAACCTTTTATGCTTCACATACCCCCTGGAAATGTGTATGTAACTGGCGTACCCCTTGTATAGATAGATAAAACTATAATTATAGTTTAACAATGGGAATAAAACAAAGCATATATATCAGTGGATCTCAACCTTTCATGCTTCACGTACCCCCTGGAAATGTGTATGTAATTGACGTACACCTTGTATAGATAGATAAAACTATAGTTATAGTATAACAATGGGAATAAAATAAAACATATATATCAGTAGTTCTCAACCTTTTATGTTTCACGTACCCCCTGGAATTGTGTATGTAATAACTGGCGTACCCCTTGTATAGATAGATAAAACTATAGTTATAGTTTAACAATGGGAATAAAACAAAACATATATATCAATGGTTCTCAACCTTTTATGCTTCACGTACCCCCTGGAAATGTGTATGTAACTGGCGTACCCCTTGTATAGATAGATAAAACTATAGTTATAGTTTAACAATGGGAATAAAACAAAACATATATATCAGTGGTTCTCAACCTTTTATGCTTCACGTACCCCCTGGAAATGTGTATGTAACTGGCGTACCCCTTGTATAGCTAGATAAAACTATAGTTATAGTTTAACAATGGGAATAAAACAAAACATATATATCAGTGGTTCTCAACCTTTTATGCTTCACATACCCCCTGGAAATGTGTTTGTAACTGGCGTACCCCTTGTATAGATAGATAAAACTATAGTTATAGTATAACAATGGGAATAAATTAAAACATATATATCAGTGGTTCTCAACCTTTTATGCTTCACATACCCCCTGGAAATGTGTTTGTAACTAGCGTACCCCTTGTATAGATAGATAAAACTATAGTTATAGTTTAAAAATGGGAATAAAACAAAACATACATATCAGTGGTTCTCAACCTTTTATGCTTCACGTACCCCCTGGAAATGTGTATGTAACTGGCGTACACCTTGTATAGATAGATAAAACTATAGTTATAGTATAACAATGAGAATAAAATAAAACATATATATCAGTGGTTCTCAACCTTTTATGCTTCACGTACCCACTGGAAATGTGTATGTAACTGGCGTACCCCTTGTATAGATAGATAAATCTATAATTATAGTTTAAAAATGGGAATAAAACAAAACATATATATCAGTGGTTCTCAACCTTTTATGCTTCACGTACCCCCTGGAAATGTGTATGTAACTGGCGTACCCCTTGTATAGATAGATAAAACTATAGTTATAGTTTAACAACGGGAATAAAACAAAAAATATATATCAGTGTTTCTCAACCTTTTATGCTTCACATACCCCCTGGAAATGTGTATGTAACTGGCGTACCCCTTGTATAGATAGATAAAACTATAGTTATAGTTTAACAATGGGAATAAAACAAAACATATATATCAGTGGTTCTCAACCTTTTATACTTCACGTACCCTCTAGAAATGTGTATGTAACTGGCGTACCCCTTGTATAGATAGATAAAATTATAGTTATAGTTTAATAATGGGAATAAAACAAAAAATATATATCAGTGGTTCTCAATCTTTTATGCTTCACATACCCCCTGGAAATGTGTATGTAACTGGCGTACCCCTTGTATAGATAGATAAAACTGCAGTTATAGTATAACAATGGGAATAAATTAAAACATATATATCAGTGGTATTATATAAACAGGATATAGGGAATAAAATAAAACATATATATCAGTGGTTCTCAACCTTTTATGCTTCACATACCCCCTGGAAATGTGTATGTAACTGGCGTACCCCTTGTATAGATAGATAAAACTATAGTTATAGTATAACAATGGGAATAAAATAAAACATATATATCAGTGGTTCTCAACCTTTTATGCTTCACATACCCCCTGGAAATGTGTTTGTAACTGGCGTACCCCTTGTATAGATAGATAAAACTATAGTTATAGTATAACAATGGGAATAAAATAAAACATATATATCAGTGGTTCTCAACCTTTTATGCTTCACGTACCCCCTGGAAATGTGTATGTAACTAGCGTACCCCTTGTATAGATAGATAAAACTATAGTTATAGTTTAACAATGGGAATAAAACAAAACATATATATCAGTGGTTCTCAACCTCTTATGCTTCACGTACCCCCTGGAAATGTGTATGTAACTGGCGTACACCTTGTATAGATAGATAAAACTATAGTTATAGTATAACAATGGGAATAAAATAAAACATATATATCAGTGGTTCTCAACCTTTTATGCTTCACATACCCCCTGGAAATGTGTATGTAACTGGCGTACCTCTTGTATAGATAGATAAAACTATAGTTATTTTTTAACAATGGGTATAAAACAAAACATATATATCAGTGGTTCTCAACCTTTTATGCTTTACGTACCCCCAGGAAATGTGTAGGTGACTGGCGTACCCCTTGTATAGATAGATAACACTATAGTTATAGTATAACAATGGGAATAAAATAAAACATATATATCAGTGGTTCTCAACCTTTTATGCTTCACGTACCCCCTGGAATTGTGTATGTAACTGGCGTATCCCTTGTATAGATAGATAAAACTATAGTTATAATTTAACAATGGGAATAAAACAAAACATATATATCAGTAGTTCTCAACCTTTTATGCTTCACGTACCCCCTGGAATTGTGTATGTAACTGGCGTATCCCTTGTATAGATAGATAAAACTATAGTTATAATTTAACAATGGGAATAAAACAAAACATATATATCAATGGTTCTCAACCTTTTATGCTTCACGTACCCCCTGGAAATGTGTATGTAACTGGCGTACCCCTTGTATAGATGGATAAAACTATAGTTATAGTTTAACAATGGGAATAAAACAAAACATATATATCAGTGGTTCTCAACCTTTTATGCTTCACATACCCCCTGGAAATGTGTATGTAACTGGCGTACCCCTTGTATAGATAGATAAAACTATAATTATAGTTTAACAATGGGAATAAAACAAAGCATATATATCAGTGGATCTCAACCTTTCATGCTTCACGTACCCCCTGGAAATGTGTATGTAATTGACGTACACCTTGTATAGATAGATAAAACTATAGTTATAGTATAACAATGGGAATAAAATAAAACATATATATCAGTAGTTCTCAACCTTTTATGTTTCACGTACCCCCTGGAATTGTGTATGTAATAACTGGCGTACCCCTTGTATAGATAGATAAAACTATAGTTATAGTTTAACAATGGGAATAAAACAAAACATATATATCAATGGTTCTCAACCTTTTATGCTTCACGTACCCCCTGGAAATGTGTATGTAACTGGCGTACCCCTTGTATAGATAGATAAAACTATAGTTATAGTTTAACAATGGGAATAAAACAAAACATATATATCAGTGGTTCTCAACCTTTTATGCTTCACGTACCCCCTGGAAATGTGTATGTAACTGGCGTACCCCTTGTATAGCTAGATAAAACTATAGTTATAGTTTAACAATGGGAATAAAACAAAACATATATATCAGTGGTTCTCAACCTTTTATGCTTCACATACCCCCTGGAAATGTGTTTGTAACTGGCGTACCCCTTGTATAGATAGATAAAACTATAGTTATAGTATAACAATGGGAATAAATTAAAACATATATATCAGTGGTTCTCAACCTTTTATGCTTCACATACCCCCTGGAAATGTGTTTGTAACTAGCGTACCCCTTGTATAGATAGATAAAACTATAGTTATAGTTTAAAAATGGGAATAAAACAAAACATACATATCAGTGGTTCTCAACCTTTTATGCTTCACGTACCCCCTGGAAATGTGTATGTAACTGGCGTACACCTTGTATAGATAGATAAAACTATAGTTATAGTATAACAATGAGAATAAAATAAAACATATATATCAGTGGTTCTCAACCTTTTATGCTTCACGTACCCACTGGAAATGTGTATGTAACTGGCGTACCCCTTGTATAGATAGATAAATCTATAATTATAGTTTAAAAATGGGAATAAAACAAAACATATATATCAGTGGTTCTCAACCTTTTATGCTTCACGTACCCCCTGGAAATGTGTATGTAACTGGCGTACCCCTTGTATAGATAGATAAAACTATAGTTATAGTTTAACAACGGGAATAAAACAAAAAATATATATCAGTGTTTCTCAACCTTTTATGCTTCACATACCCCCTGGAAATGTGTATGTAACTGGCGTACCCCTTGTATAGATAGATAAAACTATAGTTATAGTTTAACAATGGGAATAAAACAAAACATATATATCAGTGGTTCTCAACCTTTTATACTTCACGTACCCTCTAGAAATGTGTATGTAACTGGCGTACCCCTTGTATAGATAGATAAAATTATAGTTATAGTTTAATAATGGGAATAAAACAAAAAATATATATCAGTGGTTCTCAATCTTTTATGCTTCACATACCCCCTGGAAATGTGTATGTAACTGGCGTACCCCTTGTATAGATAGATAAAACTGCAGTTATAGTATAACAATGGGAATAAATTAAAACATATATATCAGTGGTATTATATAAACAGGATATAGGGAATAAAATAAAACATATATATCAGTGGTTCTCAACCTTTTATGCTTCACATACCCCCTGGAAATGTGTATGTAACTGGCGTACCCCTTGTATAGATAGATAAAACTATAGTTATAGTATAACAATGGGAATAAAATAAAACATATATATCAGTGGTTCTCAACCTTTTATGCTTCACATACCCCCTGGAAATGTGTTTGTAACTGGCGTACCCCTTGTATAGATAGATAAAACTATAGTTATAGTATAACAATGGGAATAAAATAAAACATATATATCAGTGGTTCTCAACCTTTTATGCTTCACGTACCCCCTGGAAATGTGTATGTAACTAGCGTACCCCTTGTATAGATAGATAAAACTATAGTTATAGTTTAACAATGGGAATAAAACAAAACATATATATCAGTGGTTCTCAACCTCTTATGCTTCACGTACCCCCTGGAAATGTGTATGTAACTGGCGTACACCTTGTATAGATAGATAAAACTATAGTTATAGTATAACAATGGGAATAAAATAAAACATATATATCAGTGGTTCTCAACCTTTTATGCTTCACATACCCCCTGGAAATGTGTATGTAACTGGCGTACCTCTTGTATAGATAGATAAAACTATAGTTATTTTTTAACAATGGGTATAAAACAAAACATATATATCAGTGGTTCTCAACCTTTTATGCTTTACGTACCCCCAGGAAATGTGTAGGTGACTGGCGTACCCCTTGTATAGATAGATAACACTATAGTTATAGTATAACAATGGGAATAAAATAAAACATATATATCAGTGGTTCTCAACCTTTTATGCTTCACGTACCCCCTGGAAATGTGTATGTAACTGGCGTACCCCTTGTATAGATAGATAAAACTATAGTTATAGTATAACAATGGGAATAAAATAAAACATATATATCAGTGGTTCTCAACCTTTTATGCTTCACGTACCCCCTGGAAATGTGTATGTAACTGGCGTACCCCTTGTATAGATAGATAAAACTATAGTTATAGTATAACAATGGGAATAAAATAAAACACATATATATATCAGTGGTTCTCAACCTTTTATGCTTCACGTACCCCCCCTGGAAATGTGTATGTAACTGGCGTACCTCTTGTATAGATAGATAAAACTATAGTTATTTTTTAACAATGGGTATAAAACAAAACATATATATCAGTGGTTCTCAACCTTTTATGCTTTACGTACCCCCAGGAAATGTGTATGTAACTGGCGTACCCCTTGTATAGATAGATAAAACTATAATTATAGTTTAACAATGGGAATAAAACAAAACATATATATCAGTGGATCTCAACCTTTTATGCTTCACGTACCCCCTGGAAATGTGTATGTAATTGGCGTACACCTTGTATAGATAGATAAATCTATAGTTATAGTATAACAATGGGAATAAAATAAAACATATATATCAGTAGTTCTCAACCTTTTATGCTTCACGTACCCCCTGGAATTGTGTATGTAACTGGCGTACCCCTTGTATAGATAGATAAAACTATAGTTATAGTTTAACAATGGGAATAAAACAAAACATATATATCAATGGTTCTCAACCTTTTATGCTTCACGTACCCCCTGGAAATGTGTACGTAACTGGCGTACCCCTTGTATAGATAGATAAAACTATAGTTATAGTTTAACAATGGGAATAAAACAAAACATATATATCAGTGGTTCTCAACCTTTTATGCTTCACGTACCCCCTGGAAATATGTATGTAACTGGCGTACTCCTTGTATAGATAGATAAACTATAGTTATAGTTTAACAATGGGAATAAAACAAAACATATATATCAGTGGTTCTCAACCTTTTATGCTTCACGTACGCCCTGGAAATGTGTATGTAACAGGCGTAACCCTTGTATAGATAGATAAAACTATGGTTATAGTTTAACAATGGGAATAAAACAAAACATATATATCAGTGGTTCTCAACCTTTTATGCTTCACATACCCCCTGGAAATGTGTATGTAACTGGCGTACCCCTTGTATAGATAGATAAAACTATAGTTATAGTATAACAATGGGAATAAAATAAAACATATATATCAGTGGTTCTCAACCTTTTATGCTTCACGTACCCCCTGGAAATGTGTATGTAACTGGCGTACCCCTTATATAGATAGATAAAACTATAGTTATAGTTTAACAATGGGAATAAAACAAAACATATATATCAGTTTTTCTCAACGTCTTATGCTTCACGTACCCCGTGGAAATGTGTATGTAACTGGCGTACACCTTGTATAGATAGTTAAAACTATAGTTATAGTATAACAATGGGAATAAAATAAAACATATATATCAGTGGTTCTCAACCTTTTATGCTTCACATACCCCCTGGAAATGTGTATGTAACTGGCGTACCCCTTGTATAGATAGATAAAACTATAGTTATAGTATAACAATGGGAATAAAATAAAACATATATATATCAGTGGTTCTCAACCTTTTATGCTTCACGTACCCCCTGGAAATGTGTATGTAACTGGCGTACCCCTTGTATAGATAGATAAAACTATAGTTATTTTTTAACAATGGGTATAAAACAAAACATATATATATCAGTGGTTCTCAACCTTTTATGTTTTACGTACCCCCTGGAAATGTGTATGTAACTGGCGTACCCCTTGTATAGATAGATAAAACTATAATTATAGTTTAACAATTGGAATAAAACAAATCATATATATCAGTGGTTCTCAACCTTTAATGCTTCACGTACCCCCTGGAAATGCGTATGTAACTGGCGTACCCCTTGTATAGATAGATAAAACATAGTTATAGTTTAACAATGGGAATAAAACAAAGCATATATATCAGTGGTTCTCAACCTTTTATGTTTCACGTACCCCCTGGAAATGTGTATGTAACTGGCGTACCCCTTGTATAGATAGATAAAACTATAGTTATAGTTTAAAAATGGGAATAAAACAAAAAATATATATCAGTGGTTCTCAACCTTCTATGCTTCACATACCCCCTGGAAATGTGTATGTAACTGGCGTACCCCTTGTATAGATAGATAAAACTATAGTTATAGTTTAACAATGGGAATAAAACAAAAAATATATATCAGTGGTTCTCAACCTTCTATGCTTCACATACCCCCTGGAAATGTGTATGTAACTGGCGTACCCCTTGTATAGATAGATAAAACTATAGTTATAATTTAATAATGGGAGTAAAACAAAACATATATATCAGTGGTTCTCAACCTTTTATGCTTCACGTACCCCCTGGAAATGTGTATGTAACTGGCGTACCCCTTGTATAGATAGATAAAACTATAGTTATAGTTTAATAATGGGAATAAAACAAAAAATATATATCAGTGGTTCTCAACCTTTTATGCTTCACGTTCCCCCAGGAAATGTGTATGTAACTGGCGTACCCCTTGTATATATAGATAAAACTATAGTTATAGTTTAACAATGGGAATAAAACAAAACATATATATCAGTGGTTCTCAACCTTTTATGCTTCACGTACCCCCTGGAAATGTGTATGTAACTGGCGTACCCCTTGTATAGATAGATAAAACTATAGTTATAGTTTAATAATGGGAATAAAACAAAAAATATATATCAGTGGTTCTCAACCTTTTATGCTTCACGTTCCCCCAGGAAATGTGTATGTAACTGGCGTACCCCTTGTATAGATAGATAAAACTATAGTTATAGTTTAAAAATGGGAATAAAACAAAACATATATATCAGTGGTTCTCAACCTTTTATGCTTCACGTACCCCGTGGAAATGTGTATGTAACTGGCGTACCCCTTGTATAGATAGATAAAACTATAGTTATAGTTTAATAATGGGAATAAAACAAAAAATATATATCAGTGGTTCTCAACCTTTTATGCTTCACGTACCCCCTGGAAATGTGTATGTAACTGGCGTACACCTTGTATAGATAGATAAAACTATAGTTATAGTATAACAATGGGAATAAAATAAAACATATATATCAGTTGTTCTCAACCTTTTATGCTTCACATACCCCCTGGAAATGTGTATGTAACTGGCGTACACCTTGTATAGATAGATAAAACTATAGTTATAGTATAACAATGGGAATAAAATAAAACATATATATCAGTGGTTCTCAACCTTTTATGCTTCACATACCCCCTGGAAATGTGTATGTAACTGGCGTACCCCTTGTATAGATAGATAAAACTATAGTTATAGTATAACAATGGGAATAAAATAAAACATATATATCAGTGGTTCTCAACCTTTTATACTTCACGTACCCCCTAGAAATGTGTATGTAACTGGCGTACCCCTTGTATAGATAGATAAAACTATAGTTATAGTATAACAATGGGAATAAAATAAAACATATATATCAGTGGTTCTCAACCTTTTATGCTTCACGTACCCCCTGGAAATGTGTATGTAACTGGCGTACCCCTTGTATAGATAGATAAAACTATAGTTATAGTATAACAATGGGAATAAAATAAAACATATATATCAGTGGTTCTCAACCTTTTATGCTTCACGTACCCCCTGGAAATGTGTATGTAACTGGCGTACCCCTTGTATAGATAGATAAAACTATAGTTATAGTTTAACAATGGGAATAAAACAAAACATATATATCAGTGGTTCTCAACCTTTTATGCTTTACGTACCCCCTGGAAATGTGTATGTAACTGGTGTACCTTTTGTATAGATAGATAAAACTATAGTTATAGTATAACATTTCTAGCAGAAATCGAAGAAAACGATAATCGGAGATTATCAATAATAGGAATAGAATACTAGGTAGATCTTTATCATCAATCAAAATGCAAAATTTTCTGAATATTGAGTCGGCACACAGAAAAACACAAAAGTAAAGAAACTCACAGAAAAACAAAAAGGAACTCATTGAAAAACAAAGTAAAGAAACTCACAAAAAAAAACAGAAGTAAAGTAACTCGGAGAAAAGCAAAAGTGAAGAAACTCGGAGAACAACAAATGTAGAGAGACACAGAGGAAAACAAAAAGTAAAGAAACTCAGAGAAGAGCAAAAATATAGAAGCTGAGAAAAAAAACAAAAGTGAAGAAACTGGAAAAAAAAAGTAAAGAAACTCGGAGAAAAACAAATGTAGAGAAACGAAGAGGAAAAAGAAAAGTAAAGATACTCAGAGAAGAAAAAAAAAGAAACTCAAATAGAAAAACAAAAGTAAAGAAATCGGAGAAAAACAAAATTGAAGAAACTGGGAGAAAAACAAAAGTGAAGATATTCGGAGAAAAACAAATATTGAGAAACACAGAGGAAAACAAAAAGTAAAGAAACTGAGAGAAAAAGATAAAGAAACTCAGAGAACAAAAATATAGGAACGCAGAAACAAACAAAAGTAAATAAACTCAGCAAAAAAAATGTAGAGAAGCACAGAGAAAAACGAAAAGTAAAGAAAATCAGAGAAGAACAAAAATGAGAAAGTCAGAAAAAAAAACAAAAATAGAGAAACACAGAGAAAATACAGAAATAGAAAAACAGAGAAAACAAATAGAGAAACTCGGAGAAAAACAAGGTCTTTAATATAATAATAATTAAATATGCATGAACATTTAAATAATTTAATTTTTCAAAAACTTTATTTTAAACTTTATTTAAAATATATTTATTTTAAACTTTATACACTAAAACAATATATTAATTGAGACTCAATATATTAATTGAGACTATATTGCAATATTTGTGAATTATTTAAAATTAAACACTATATTTTAAAACTTGCCGAGTGGTTAGCACGCTTGGCTACTGATCTAAGGGACCTGGGTTCGAACCAATACAGAGATATCAGATATCATAAATGGGCGACATGGAGCACTGAAATTTATGCATGTCCTTATCTCCTCCATCTGAAGTGTGCCTGTAAGCATTGAATTTAAAATGTAAAGAGGTTTGAACTGAAAAGAATCAGAGCCCTAAGGCTATTTCTTGATTTTCAAAGATCAACTAGAGAAAAAGAAATCATTAGAATATTTAGACGAAGCAGAAAAGAAACTTTTGCTGGCACAGGTGATCGTACTTCACAGCTCCTGAAACGAGATGATTCTGATGTTCCATAGCGTTTTCAAAAAACTGAATTTCAGCCTCTCTAGTGCAGTCCCGAACAGAAGGGATGCAAAGATCCCTTTGGATGATGGAATTACTCACGAACCAGGGTGCGCCGACAATCTTTCGCATGATCTTGTTTTGAAAAGTTTGAATTTTCTGTATTTTAGTTCTTTCACAGTATCTCCAAGTTGGAGATGCATATAGGAGAATAGGACGAAGAACCCTTTTGTACGTAAGCAACTTGTTTGACAATGAAAGCATTGAGTGCTTGGCACAAAGGGATATCAATTTTAATGTGCAACTACTTTGCAGATACTTTTTCTTATGCGATGCATCCAATAAAGATTTCTGTGCAATGTGGCTCCAAGATAAGTATCAGTGTCCATTCAGACGTTTGTTTATCAAAAATTTCCAAATTCGAAACATGGTTTAACCTTTTGCATTTCAACAATCAGAGTAGAGTACCTGATGCACGGTTGAATGCTTTCTTCTGAAGCCGAACTATTCAGGAGGAATGATAACTGAGTCTTTGAGGAATGCCTCAATCCTGTTTAGAATAGCCTTTTTCATGTATTTTATCCATGCACGACACAAGGCTGATCGGCCTAAAAATTTTAGGAAATAGTGGGTCATTGCTGCTTTTAGGAAGCATGGTAACGATCGTCAATTTCCAAATATCTGGGGGGCGGGGGGGGGGGCTCAGTCGGTAGCGCGCCAGGCTCGTAATCTGTAGTTCCCAGGTTCGAGTCCCAGCTGGGTCAGCGTTGACATTTATCTCTGCAAAATTCCCCGCCCTGCCCACGGTCAATAGGGGACACCGATGGGCTTGGAAAGGCCGCCGTCCGTCGGATGGGACTTTAAGCCGTGGTCCCGTGTGTGGGAGAGACATACCCTGTGCACGTTAAAGAACACGATGGATGGCCTTGACGGGTGGCTACCATCTGTCTCCCAACAGCTGTTCCAGTGGGTCCCCTCCCCCAACCTTCTCTGAGCCTTCGGGGTCCTTGTGACCTGGCCATTTAGCCCATGGTGTGAAAAAAAGTGCCGCTCAGAGGTAAAACAACCCAACCCAAATATCTGGAAAATAGTTCAGTCTAAGAACTTTGTTAATTATGCAGAAAAGAAGCGTAAGAGACTGTTTGGGAAGGTTACTTAAAACTGTATTGCTGATTTTATCCCATCCAGTGGCTTTTGCAGTTTTTAACCTGGCGATAATTCCATGGAGTTCAGAATAGGAAGCAAACTTGTGACCCGAGCTGTGCTGTTGAGTGCTAAAATATAGGAATGTTTGATTAGTGAAACGGATGAAATCCTTGTCACAGAATTATAATATTATAATATTATTAATTATAATATTGTCAATAATATTTGGCACAGATTGACAGTGTCAATTTTGAACAATCTTCGATCAATGTTTAAAGATTCATTGAAGCGGGACCATTTAATGGCACACGACACTTTCACATTGTCTCCAAATTGATGAAAGCTTAAAAAATCGTCATACAAGTTTGAGATATTTAATTTATGTTAGTAAAGAAATTGTTACAAGAATTGGGTTTTAGCTACTGAGGTATTTTTTCACAAGTCTCAAAAGTGGAGGATAAATGCTTCAGCTTCCATTCATTCTTTAAATATTAAATGAGCATTGCGGGAAATATATTTAGAGAGATTTGAGTGACATCTACAATTTATCGCCAACTAACAGTTTTTGCGTAAAATGTTTCTTTCAATATTAGGGAGCTTTGAAACTGGCTTTCCATTCACATAATATGGAAGTTGCCGGACACTTTTTTCAACGTAGTGTATGTCCATATTGTGGATCTTCAAGGCAAACAGCTGTGGCTTCCAGAGTGAAGTCTTCTGATAAGAACCGGTCTACAAACCGTTAACAAAGGAGCCGTTCCGCCTCCTTTGTTATGAAGTCAGTCGGTCCGATTGATTACAACATTTGGGATTTTTAGCGAATCACCAGGTTTCAAGTGTGTTTCGTAAATATGATATCAATGTTGTACTGAAGAAATGCTTTAGTTTTTCGAGGTCTTGTTTCACCCCGTTAGCATTCCAGTGAATAATCAGAAGTTGTCTGCCATTTGAATTATTGGCCATGATTCGGACAGATATCATTGATTATTCAAGCATTTTTTGAATACATTTAATGGTACATTTGTCTGATTTTGCCTTCAAAGATGGGCGGGGGAGGCTCAGTCGGTAGCGCGCCAGGCTCATAATCTATAGTTCCCAGGTTCGAGTCCCAGCTGGGTCAGCGTTGAGATTTATCTGCGCAAAATTCCCCGCCCTGCCCACGGTCAGTAGGGGACACCGATGGGCTTGCAAAGGCCGCCGTCCGTCGGATGGGACGCTAAGCCGTGGCCCCGTGTACGGGAGAGCCATACTCTGTGCACGTTAAAGAACACGCTGAATGGCCTTGACGGGAGGCTACCATCTGTCTCCCAACAGCTGTTCCAGTGGGTCCCCTCCCCCAACCTTCTCTGAACCTTCGGGGTCCATGTGACCTGGCCATTTAGCCCATTTATTTCAAAATTTTAAAATACCTCCTCA
Organism: Ryuthela nishihirai; assembly: GCA_038380435.1. Taxonomy (NCBI): domain Eukaryota; kingdom Metazoa; phylum Arthropoda; class Arachnida; order Araneae; family Heptathelidae; genus Ryuthela; species Ryuthela nishihirai. Next base: position 44,999,476 of record JAWZYU010000022.1, read on the forward strand.
AGCAGCTGCTTGCCACCGAGGTCTGACAGGAGCCTCTCAGTTTATATGCCATAGTAGAAGGTCTGAGAGGATGGCAGGACCTCAGCAGAGAAACGACACAAACAGCCATGCCTTACCCGGGGCTCGAACATAGGTCCCTTAGATCAGTAGCCAAGCGCACTAACCACTCGGCCATGGGACGGTGTGCAAAAAGTGCCGCTCAGAGGTAAAACAACCCAACCCAAAAATGCCTTCGAAGATTTAAAATCAGAGATAATTGATTTAATGAATTTAAAACGTTCTGTAAAACTAAAATCTTTAAACAATTTAACCATTTCTTTTCAGCTTCTAAACATTTTAAGTCATGACTTGCTGTTTTGCTAGTAATAGAAATATTTTTTGCCGTAGAATCTTTGTCAAGATATTTTTCAATTTTCTTTTGTTCTTGTTGTTGTTCTAGGAACAGAGTCTTGTTGAGTAGTGGAATGCATCTTATCTGGTCTAAAATTTGGAACAGATTGTTTCTTGTAATTATCAGCACTGTAATCCCATGGCCGAGTGGTTAGCGCGCTTGGCTACTGATCTAAGGGACCTGGGTTCGAGCCCCGGGTAAGGCATGGATGTGTGTGTCGTTTTTCTGCTGAGGTCCTGCCATCCTCTCAGACCTTCTACTAGTGGCATATAAACTGACAGGCTCCTGTCAGACCTCTGTGGCAAACAGCTGCTTGAGGGGGTGTTTATTTTTTTATTTTTTTTTATTGTTATGTATTGGCTTAGGGAAGGCTGGGAATACTTTATAATTCTCAGTATGTGAACCTCCACAATTCACGCAGTTAGGGTCTCCATGTTTCAGATCCCTATTGCACCGAGTCGTAAGATGACCAGCGCATTTCACACATTTTAGCTCATTGAAGAAGCAGGATTGAGTGTGGAATTAACGCTGACATATGTGACACTGTGACCTACCGCTTTTCTTTTTGCAAAATTCAACTACAACTTTCAGATTGAACAGGAAAGAAATATTAAAGATTTCCTTCCCCTCTTCGCTTTTTTAAGTTTCAACAAATTAGATTAGTAGCAATGTCTTCTTGTCTCCTTTGATGAATTGTGTGAATTTTAGTACAGATATATTTCTGCTTATTATAAAAATAAAAATAAATACTCCCTCAAGCAGCTGCTTGCCACAGAGGTCTGACAGGAGCCTGTCAGTTTATATGCCATAGTAGAAGGTCTGAGAGGATGGCAGGCCCTCAACAGAAAAACGACACAAACAGCCATGCCTTACCCGGGGCTCGAACCCAGGTCCCTTAGATCAGTAGCCAAGCGTGCTAACCACTCGGCCATGGGATGGCCATAAAAACAAATACCGCCTCAAGCAGCTGCTTGCCACAGAGGTCTGACAGGGGCCTGTCAGTTTATATGCCACAGTAGTAGATCTGAGAGGATGGCAGGACCTCAGTAGAAAACAACACGAACATCCATGCCTTACCTGGGGCTCGAACCCAGGTCCCGTAGATCAGTAACCAAGCGCGCTAACCACTCGGCCATTATTAGTTCCTGCATAATATCCTAAAAAGGTGTATAGTTTTTTAGGATAGTCGTCAAGGTTTGATTCATTCAATCATTAACTCATCATTTAACTTGTGAGTAGGAAATCCTACATTACTTTCTTCAAGAAGTCTGATAAACATTCTATAATCTTCACTACAAGTGAGTTGAACTCTTATAGTTTCGCCAGAAATTTAGCATGAGATTTTCCAACAACATTTTGAAGAAATGGTTTATTTTGCTTAATCCAATTATTTTTGTCACGGATTACAAGCGGCGGAAATCTCACAGAAGTTGGTTTCTCTGCCTAACAGCATTTTCTCCTTTTTCCTTATGGAATTTTATTCATATCTTCAATATTTTGGTTTTCAGAATCAGTATCGTTTTCAATTTGCACTAGACCAATTGTTCTCAACGTCAGATACCCGGCAAAAGTTTTTGGGGTACGCCGTGAGAGCTCAAAAGTCGCTAGATCTAGTAACGAAGTCGCTCAGTTGGCATTATTATACTATAACTATAGTTTTATCTATCTATATAAAGGGTACGCCAGTTACATACGCATTTCCAGGGGGTACAGTCGCTCAAAAAAGTATCCGAACACTATGGTTGAATAGAGAATTCAGAAAAAAAATTTGGCAACGATTTTTTTAGAAATTGGTGATCTGGGAACCTTCGTGTTACACGAAGGTTGCATGATCACTAATTTTTAAAAATACGTTGCCAGATATTTTTTCTGAATTCTGTAATCGACCATAGTGTTCGGATACTTTTTTGAGCGACTGTACGTCGAGCATAAAATGTTGAAAACCACTGCGTTTGACAATCAAATATACCTGTGGAGGAAATGTTTTCTTGTTCAGTTGCAGAGGACTTATCCTCTTCATTGATATTTCACTAGTAACTGTTTTAAAACCATCATTTTGTGACTGTAAATCACGAGTTTCTACAGAATTCTGGAGATCATACTGACGTTCAAATTCCACATAAGTGACCTGCAAGATTATGCTATTTAAACTTTTAATCACAGAATAATCAAATCCTGAATATTTATATTTAAACAAATATCTGCATCATCCTGCTTAAGTCTCTTGATCTTAAGCAGGATGATGCAGATCTTTACCAAATTATCCGGATGATGAAGATCTTTACCAAATTATCGACATTTTCGCTGTGTATATATCCCAACAACTGAAAAATTACACAGCAAAGAGTATTCTACACTGAACAGTTAGGAAAGCTTGAAAACTATGAAAAAGAAAATGAACTCACAGATTGGTATTATCTTTCTTCCGTTCACTTCCGAACCTGATCACAATTGGTGCTAAATTCAAAAACAGCCGTTTAATCCATTCCCGCAAAACTACATATCCTCTTAGAATGCTAATCATTACAATCATATACCAAAATATCTAACAAAAACATCCATTCTTTGGAATAAATATATTTAAAAGTTTCTCTAAGCTACCGGTAGTTTTCTATTCTAAACTGTTTCACTAAGTGTATTATGTAATATATTTCTTGTTTGGGGTAGAAAGTAAACAATTTAGGCTACTAATTGTCCCTTACTCCCATTATGCTGTTAATATATCTTTCTCGCAACTCACTTAAAACCATTATTAGTAGTACGAATTGTTTTATCTAGATCAACAAACTGGAAATGTACAAAATAACTTTTTTCTTTCTAAATGACCTCCTTACATAGTAGCGATGCATTAAGTAAAAAGCATTGTCTCCCAATTCTCTTTTTCCACCCTCACTTACATAAAATAACAATTAGAATACATTTCAAACAGCCATGAACGCGTTGGCACAGTATCAAACAACATTAGGGCAAACCTAAGGATTGTATGTCCGTGGGTGGATGTACAAGTTGGACCACAAAATCAATGTCAAAGATGACACTTCTTGTCGATGAAATGAAAACGTCTTACTAACATTCATGTTTGCAGCATAAATATTTAAATTTTATTCCAACTGTTGTGTTTCGGGTGAAGAAAGAAGAGAAAGATTCGTGATGATAAACCTGGCGGTAAAGGTGAAAGCACTCTTTACCTTGGCTACACTCATTTCTCTAGTGCAGTAAAGGACCCCATTTTGAGGAAAGTACGTGGCGTGTGTCGCCTGATCCTTTTTTTATTCGTTCCTCTACTTACAGAAGAACATTTGGAGCAACGCCAGGATCGGAAGCAGCTCTGCATTCGGATAGCGAGTAGCAAGGAGGAAAGTATTAGGGGTGAGGAGAGGGGGGAGGGAGAAACAAGAGGAAGAAAAAATGATTTCCATCTTGCATCTGTAGTTGCCTCCTAACGTGACACCATCTTGGGAAGTTCCTTCGTTATAACAGAACATTGCGAGCTTTTGGAAAAGAAACAAAATATATGTTTCAGTTTTGAAAATTCTAAAGGAAATCGCATCTGAAGTTTGCTAGTTTATTTAATTTTTTGATGTTTTAACATCTGTCACGTGTATCACCTGGGGATGCAAAAATCTTTTAATGGGTAAGGGAAAGAAGTCCAGTAATGTGGAAGGACGTATTTTCGCTAGAAAAAAAAAGCAAATCCTCTTCAATTGATGATGCTGCACGGGAATTTATATTCATGCGTGTTTGCATTTCGGGTAAACGATATTTTTTATTGTATATTTCTACAGTATCAGCGCTCTTCCCAAGGCCACCTCGTTTACAATAGGCCTGGACAGTGCAGTAACAGAAGAACTAATTAATATCTCACTCTCTGTTGATATATACATATATCTCCTAGCTACTTCTACTTCTCCAAAATAAACTATTTTTCTGGAAATCAGTCGGGGCCTTTCGACCCTCTCACCCGGAAATTCCGTTAACCCTTTCACGACTAAGGGAAACATTTCTCCCATTTTAAAATTGGTGATTGTCGTATTTAATTATAACCTTATCTGCATTTTTTATACAGAATGTCAAAATAGAACGTATGCCGAACGCAATTACGTAAACGGGAACGTTTAGAAAACAAAAACAGAACTGTCAGGACGCATATATATGTACTATGTGCAATGTCCATCTTTGCTTCACTACCAAAAGAAATTGCTTCGCAGAATATCATAATTAGCACATCATTTTGTATAGTAATTTTATTTCATATTTTTGTATTATTTTAGTTAACATTTTGTTCTAATAAACCAATAAAAAAAGACATTGCATAATAAGCCTAACTATAATTTGTGTTACCTTTATAGTCCATTGGGAAAAATATTTCCCATAAAATTCCAAAAGAACTACACATTGTTATGTATTTTCTAATGATTTTTATTTATTTTACGTCTAAACAAACTAAAACAAACAGTTACATACTAATATTTACTCTTTGAAACCTTATGGTCCTGAAAGGGTTAAAAAGGGTGAAGATGTTATCTGGGAGAGTCCTCTTAATTGAGTCTGAAAAACCAAAATTTCAAAAGCAAAACCATACAATTACCAGTAATCATGTACTGGCAGTCAAATGAACATTCCAGAGTTTTCTGCAGGAAATTCTCCTAATGAAAAAGCATCAGGGTACTATTTAGGCGTTAGGTCAAATTCTGTCAGTTCGTATTTTGTACCTTTCGCCTTCTTCTTCATCAACATAAATTATTATTCCGGAAATCACTCGGGACATTTCGCCCGCCCCTCTCTTCCGGAAATTCTGTTAAGAAAGGTCCGTGCACTATGTTGGAAAGTTCTCCCAATTGAGTCTGGAAAACCGAAATTTTAAAAGCAAAACCATAAAATTGCTAGTAATCTTAGGTTAAGGGTCAAATAAACATTCCATAAACATTGCAGAGTTTTCAGAAGGAAGTAGGTAGTTAAGAAGAAACTGAAAGTTCTTGATTAACATCATTAAAATTTTAAGAGCGATTGATCTCCTAATGCAGAAATATCATGGTACTATTTGGGCACTGGGGCGGGGGTGGCTCAGTCGGTAGCGCGCCAGGCTCGTAATCTGTAGTTCCCAGGTTCGAGTCCCAGCTGGGTCAGCGTTGAGATTTATCGCCGCAAAATTCCCCGCTCTGCCCACGGTCAGTAGGGGACACCGATGGGCTTGGAAAGGCCGCCGTCCGTCGGATGGGACGTTAAGCCGTGGCCCCGTGTGCGGGAGAGCCATACCCTGTGCACGTTAAAGAACACGCTGGATGGCCTTGACGGGAGGCTACCATCTGTCTCCCAACAGCTGTTCCAGTGGGTCCCCTCCCCCAACCTTCTCTGAGCCTTCGGGGTCCATGTGACCTGGCCATTTAGCCCATGGTGTGCAAAAAAGTGCCACCTCAGAGGTAAAACAACCCAACGTTAAAGAACACGCTGGATGGCCTTGACGGGAGGCTACCATCTGTCTCCCAACAGCTGTTCCAGTGAGTCCCCTCCCCCAACCTTCTCTGAGCCTTCGGGGTCCATGTGACCTGGCCATTTAGCCCATGGTGTGCAAAAAAGTGCCGCTCAGAGGTAAAACAACCAACCAAACTATTTGGGCACTAAATCAAATTCTGGCAATCAATCTTGTATCTTTTAAAATTGTAAAATTAATTTAAAACTATATTTTCTTTTTATCAAATTCTGGTGTCCCAGTAGATCTTTGAATGTAAATTCCTTAATTCCAATTTCTTCCAGTGAGTGGAGCATTTTCTTTCTATGAGTATAAAATTTACTGCAATTAAGTAACACATGAGTGACTTGTTTCTTTTCTTCTACATGAATCACAGGCAGATGACTCAGCTCTGTTCATCTTATGCATTTGACATTCAGTCTTGTGGTCCTTGTTCTGAGCCTGGTAATGGTCACTATGTCCTTTTTAGTCAGTCAGAAATACTGAAATGGATCAATGGTTTGTCTAATCAAACTCCTATGATTCAGATGCGAGGAAGAATGAAGTTTAAAATAATGCAAAAAATCTTGTTTTAAAATTTGCTTATTTTTGTTTTTATAATAATTGAAACCTCTTGAAATATTGAGCCAGTTTTCATGTAATAACGCTTCCTTAGCTATTTTGACAACAATTTCATTTCTTCCAACGCCAACGCGGCTGGGAATCATCATTTTATTCGCTGGGAATTATCATTTTATTTGCAAATGTTGCAAAAAAGCTCATTGTTGCTAGATCTTCCCGGTCTCGTTGTAAAAATTGAATAACTGATCGACAATCAAAGAGAATAACAACTTTGTCACAGGACAGACTAGAACCCAACTTAAGAGCCATTTCTATGGCTACCTATTCAATTTTGAAAACTTCTGTTTAGTCCTGTAGTCTAACAGATAAATGCAAATATGATCTGGGATCCAAATTGCAGCAACCGCTCTTCCCTCATCCTTGTTCACAGAGCCATCCGGAAATATTTTTGTAAAAGAAGCATACTTTGCTTCAATTAAAGTTTCAGCTAACGTCTTGAGTACATAGACATCTTGATTTTTCTTGGTAAAAATACAATGTATCTTAGGAAAACAAGGATTTTTTTTTCAAAGATCCAGGGATGCAAATCATGCCATTGGTCTACTGGTCACTGGAGTCTTCGAACAGAACGAACGTCTTCGAAAAGAGGAAACCCTCTGATTACTTCATAAATAGAACATGTTTTCCTCTGTGAATTACTGTAAATCTTCTCAACCAGTGGGTTAGTCCTTTGTTTATAGATCATTCTTAGAAAGTGTTGGAAGAAGAGATTGGGTCTCCTAAGAGAAAGATGTTTCAAATTGGTTTCAACAAGAAGCAAGACAGTAGGACAAGGAGGGAGTTGGGCCAGACAGATCCTTACGGCTCTATTTTGGATTTTTCCATTTTTTTAACTAAGGTAGAACTAGCGTTTTCCAAAAGAAATCCTCCATATTCCAGTCTGGATCTTATTAAGACTTTATAAATGTTTAACATCTGTTGAATGGAGGTTCCTCGTTTCCTCGTAGCGAGACATCGCAGGATATTTACGAAGAGTCTTGTAGTTAATTCCATGAATTCGATGTATTTTAACCATTTCAGTTCTGAATCTAGTACAACTCCGAGAAATTTGTGGAATTTAACAACCTTTAGTACTATATTGCTTATCGTTAACTGTAAGGAAGGAAATTTGCGGAGGGAGCAAAAGAGGAGCACAACAGTTTTTCTGGTGACATTTGTAGTCCCCATTTATCGAAGTAATTTCTAACTTCAAAAGCGTTTTTTGAAGCTGTTCCTCCAATGATTGTTAATGTGTTCCAGATATCCATATTGCGATATTATCCGCAAAAACAGAGAACTTGACAGTAGTAGGAAAGGCATTTGGAAGATCATGTAAAAATAAATTAAACAATAACTCAAATATCCACCCTGAGGCAAGCCTCTCTCATGTTTGACTGGCGTTGAGAGGATGTCATTTAGTTTAACCCTCATCTTTCTGTTAATTAACAAATTTTGTAAATATTTCAGTATTTTACCTTTAATGTTAAGTTTAAGACACTTATAAATCAATCCCTCTGTCCATACAACAGTTTTAATTATATACCTTACTCTCAAAATTAAACTGGAAGTTTCTAATTTTAAAAAATTGGTAATCAATATTAAAATATTGTAAAATATTTCAATAAACACATAATTAGTTAATTATTTTATTTATATGGTTTTAAAATAAATAGCTTTCGATTAAATTTTAGACAAATTAAAACACTTAAATTTTTATGCACTTTAATTTTTTTTCCTTTCTTCCCTGTTGCTTATCGGCTGTCCAGGTGACTTTGCCCAAACTCGGTCCTATCTTACAGCACTATTTCCAACGCTAAAACAAAAGGGGACTTCGGACGTTTGATAACATATATTGAATGCGTTACAAGAGAATAAAATCTTAGTTTTATTTTGGACATTTCCTTTAACTTGAGTTTTGAATCATATAAATGCCTCCTTTACTATTAATAATTATGCTGAATTTTAATTTTTATTGCATTTAAATTTAGCACTTCGCATTTGTTAAAAAAAGTTCTACAACATAAGAAAACGTGTTTTGTTCTTATCGTAAAGTTTGCTCTCGTTCTTTCTCTCATGTTAAAACTGTTCAATTCTAATCAATGTGTATTTGTCTAATGATGGTGTTCCTGATGATGTGCAGCTATTTCGACCCGCACGGAAAGCCTGTATTGAATGGAACAAGCAGACTAATCGAAACATTTGTAAACGTATATCATCGCATAAAATAAAAGAAAAATGCTTCGTGCATTTAATTATATGATTATAGAGGTAAAAAAACTATTTTATTAAGGCTAAATTAAGGATAATTCACATCGATTACTTTGCTCTCAGTGCATTATTTAGTACAATTAAGACTTAATAGATTCGGACGGAGTTAACATTTGGCTCAGTCATCAGCGCACCAATTCCTTGCCAAGCTTAAACAGCCATTGAGCAAAACAAGGGAACGAAGGAGGGATTTAATTAAGCATTAAAATAAAATTGATTTAGTGATTTATTTGTCTAAACTTTTATTAACAGCAATTCATTTTTAAACTAAATAAATAAATATAATTATTCATTATGACTTTATTAAAATATTTAAAGATGATAACATTTTTTAAATAAATAGCTACCAGTTGTATTTTAGATGATATATATCAATTAGTTCTCTTATTGCATTGTTCAGGCAAAGAACGTCTAAGGAGAAGAAAGCTGGCTTTGCACAAGCGTAAGTGGCGCCGTTCTGCGGAATTTTACCGAAGCTGAACGTGGCAAATTGATGTGCATGCACAAAAACAACTGTAAGGGGGGATCTGCGCATGCGCAGTGCAATCATTTTTAGCCCACTGCAGATATTGTTTGTCTTATTCTTGGTATATTTATTGCGATTAAATCAGTGTTTCAACCTGTCTAACACCCAAGACTGTTTGGCATAGTAATAGCTGACCCTAAAGTTATTCAATGAGTATTTTATCCCGTTCATGAGTATAATTTACGATACCTGGAAAAGTCGTTGTATGTTAATTTTGAGTAATTTTGCAGAATTTTTAAAATTAATATATAAATTAATACATTTAATCATCTTTGGAACATGTAAGTCAATGTATGTTGCAGTTTTTTGTTCCCTGGAGCATATCTATCGATGTATATAGGTGTCTGCTCTATGTTCTAATAGTAAATTTTTATGGTTGATACGAGAAGTGCCTGCTGCCATCTATTGAAACTTTATACAAGTAAGAAACTTGATATGACTTTTATTGAAAATATCTAAAATTTTATAAAATATAATTAAACAAAACATTTTGTCTCGCATTGAGCCATAAATTTCAAATTATTATAATATACTAAATATTGCAGAATGTTCAAAATATTAAAATTTTCTTGTTGAGCATAGCTACTACTTGTTTTACAAAATAGGATTTAATTAAAGGAATTATTTTTAACTAATCTTTGTTATTTTCTCTCTAAACGAAAAGAAAAATTATAATGGTAAAATTTAAGAAATGAAAACTTTGAACAGAGTCAAAGTGTATGTAAAACTAGTCACGTGGTGTAAGCCTTTGAAAACCTTGCTGGGAGGTGGAAAAATAACGCAAGGAACTGGCTCCTCTCCCTGACTAGGTGGTTTCACTGCAACGCACGAATTTGCCATGTTTAGAGGGCGCTGCAATAGAAAAGTTTACATTAAGCCTATGGAAGCTAGCTCTCTTCTCCCATAGACACTCCTTGGTTCAGGTTTGGTGTATCAAGGTGGCCTTGACCAAGCTCATTATCTGCAATTCTCAGATTCGGTGTAGATTTTGTACCTCCACCAATCCCGGTATTGCCCTTGGTGAGAAAGGGTTTGGAAAAGGCAGCCGCTTATCGAATAGAACGTTAAGCTGTGGCCCATTGTTTAGAAGACGGGAAGTTACCATTTCTGTAGTAATACCTGTTAAGTGGATGCTTTTCCCCAACTTTCTTTGAGACTCGACTCCTTGCAATCTAGTCATTTAGTCGATTGTCCAAAGTTAACATTACGTCTGGATAGTTTTCCGGTTCGTTAATTAATTAAACGTTTGACAAGTAAAACGAGGTCCTCACACACATGGTCCTCATCCTATTTTATAATTGAAAACATCTGTTGCTAATACAGTGATACAATTGCAAGATGACATTGCAAGGCAGTTAAAGTGGACAGTCAGAGGGAATGACATTAATTATTTAAGAAACTAGAGTCGTTAGTCCAAGATGTAGCTAATTTAAGACATGATGAAATTGATCTTTATTCTGTAGAGATGAAACACAGGAATTCACCTCGTTATCACTGAAAAGACTGCGTGCGTAGAATAAGATGAGTATGAAAAATGCTGTGAATTGGTAACAAGTTAATGTAACTCCGTAGAGATAAGACATTAAAGTAAAATCAACCCTTTACCTGATTTCAGCACGCACCTCTATCGTCATGTGTATATGTGCTACTCACCTATTTATTTTTTCTCTCCTTATATTTGACATAAAATTATTTTTTTACATGAACAAATTAAAACCATTGGTATTAAAATTCAGCCGTTAACCATTTATTTTTTGAAAGTTAACAATTAATTTTAATTATTCAATAATATTTTCAAATAGTAAGAAGCATATTATTTTGTATATATAGCTTGAAATTTAAAGTTTCATTTTAGATATATTAAAATATTTAAGCTGTGTTCCTGTTTAATTTATCATCATGCAGCTAGTGTCGCTAATATCGGTTAATGGTCGTCAAAATCCATTGTAATAATCGAAGTGTTTCATCGGGTTACCCTTTTCCTGTGAAATTGGTGTGCCTCGAGAGTATGAGAAATTTCTTTGCATAAAAATCTAGCGGTAATTGTTTTTTATACTAAATTTTATATACTTTGCATTTATAATACAAAATCAACAAAAGAAACGAAATATAAATTACTTATGTGTTTTTTTTAACTATTTTCCAATGATGAAACAGTTAATAATTATTGAGGAATTAACGAAGTAGTGTTAATATATTTTGCTCTAGTATCAAAAATGAAAAACGGCTCAATGTCTCATCCTATGGACGGCGATCTTTCCAAGGCCATCAGTATCCCCTACCGACAGATGGCAGGGTGGGAGTTTTGCGGAGATAAACCTGAACGCTAGCCCAGGGGGGACTCGAACCTGGGAACTGCAGATTACGAGTCTGGCGCGCTACCGACTGAACCACCCTCGCTCCACTCTAATGAATAAGAAATCAAATTAGGGGAACCGATGAATAAATAATTCGAGAAAATCATAATTTTGCATATAATAATCCATGCGGGATTAGGTTGACCATGTGATCTGGAAAATAGGTAGCCAATAATTTTTTATGTCTGGATTTGAAATTAGATTAAATTAGATTAAATTGTGATGGGAAGGTTAGACCTTCAACACTGGGATTTCTGTTAAATTCGAATATCGGGCATTATGATATGATAGAACTCAGTACTGGGTTTATACCTTTAACCTCACCTATCTTATTTCTCCCACGACAGGTATTACTTGAATGCCACGGGGCTGGGGTGGCTCAGTCGGTAGCGCGCTGGGTTCGTAATATGCAGTTAACAGGTTAAAGTCCTAGCCGGGGCAGTGTTGAGATTTATCTTCACAAAATTCCCCGTCCTGTCCACGGTCAGTAGCGGACACCGATGTGCGTGAAAAGACCGGCATCCGTCCGATAGGACGTTAAGCCGTGGCACCATGTGCGGAAGAGCCAACCCTCTTTAAATTCTCAACGTGTTCTATGTTAAAGAACATGATGGATGTCCTTGGTAGGAGACTGCTATCGGCCTTCCAACAGCCGTCTAGTGTGTCCCCTTCCCCCAGGGTGGCTCAGTCGGTAGCGCTCCAGGCTCGTCATCTGTAGTTCCCAGGTTCGAGTCCCAGCTGGGTCAGCGTTGAGTTTTATCACCGCAAAATTCCCCTCCCTGCCCACGGTCAGTAGGGGACACCGATGGGGTTGGAAAGGCCGCCGTCCGTCGGATGGGACGTTAAGCCGTGGCCCCGTGTGCGGGAGACACATACCCTGTGCATGCTAAAGAACACGCTGGATGGCCTTGACGGGTGGCTACCATCTGTCTCCCAACAGCTGTTCCAGTGGGTCCCCTCCCCCAACCTTCTCTGAGCCTTCGGGGTCCATGTGACCTGGCCATTTAGCCCATGGTGTGCAAAAAAGTGCCGCTCAGAGGTAAAACAACCCAACCCAATCCCTTCCCCCAACTTTCTCTGAGCCTTCGGGATCCTTGTGGCCTGTCTATATAGCCCATTGCGTGCAAAAAAAAAGTATCACTGAGAGGAAAAACAACTCAATAATAAAAAGAAAAGGAAATTTGTCCCAAGAAAATTGGACGTTTTCCGAAAAAAAAAAAAATTAAGAAAAAATACGTAGTACTGTTGCATCTATCATCTAAAACAAAACAATGAATTATACACCCACCACGGATGATGACAAATTTTAAACACTCATTGAAGATTAAAGTCTTGCTTCATTTGCATTATCCAAATAAATGTGTACAGTCGCTCCAAAAAATATCCGAACACTGTGTTTGATTACAGAATTTAGAAAAAACATCTGGCAACGATTTTTTTTAGAAATTAGTGATCTGGTAACCTTCGTGTTATACGAAGGTTGCCAGAAGAGTGATCTGGATAATGAAGGTTGCCAAATTAGTGATCTGGCAACCTTCGTGTCACGTGACACGAAGGTTGCCAGATGACTAATTTCTAAACAAAACGTTGCCATATATTTTTTCTGAATTCTGTAATCAATCACAGTGTTCGGATATTTTTCGAGCGACTCTACATATTTCAATTTATTATGTGAACAGAACAGCTAGTACGAAGCAGACGAACCCTTGGAAAGAACGCCGTCTGTCGGATGAGACTTTAAGCCGTGATCCTGTACGCTGGAGAGCTATACCCTGTGCACATTAAAGAACACACAGGATAGTCTTGACGGGAGCTACCATCTATCTCCCAACAGCTGTTCTAGTGGGTCACCTCCCCAACCTTCTCTTAACCTTTGGGGGGCGGGGGGGGGCCCAGTCGGTAGCGCGCCAGGCTCGTAATCTGTAGTTCCCAGGTTCGAGTCCCAGCTGGGTCAGCGTTGAGATTTATCTCCGCAAAATTCCCCGCCCTGCCCACGGTCAGTAGGGGACACCGATGGGCTTGGAAATGCCGCCGTCCGTCGGATGGGACGTTAAGCCGTGGCCCAGTGTCGCAGAAACACTTCTGGAAATGTTTGTTCAATATATCCACAAACAAATTAATTTTAATATTCTTAGTGTTATTTATAGCATATATAAATATAAGGTAGCTGGTATTTATTTTACACTAAACTGATTGTTGCTATGAAAAATGTTATTAATTTATAATATACCAATTTAGACATAATAAGTTTAGCAAACAATCATTTAAAGTCGTCGAAAACCTGAAGAAAAAATAGAAATAAACCAATTCCTAATTTGTGGTTATGATGTTCCTTTGTTTTCAGATTTCTCTCAGCCCTTTACAACAATGATGTACCCAAGTAAGAAATTTTCTACTTTAGGTAGAGCTAATATTTTAGACTGATACTGAATTGCAGAAAACAGTTAACTTAAGAATATTCATGGATAAAGAATATTCATTCTGAATTTTAATTATGATTCACAAGACAAAGAAATTTGTGTTGGGTAGTTTCCCTTTTAAATAAATTTGAAAATCAAATTGCAGAGAAATTTTCCCACGCCTTTCCATAAGAGGTCCAACATATATGAGAAAATGGCACAAGAATTTCTTAGAAACTGGGAGTGTTATTGATTTTGAATTATAAATATATGCATAATATTCATAATATAACTGTGACCGACCAATTATGAGTGAGGAAAACTTTGAGGTCTGCGGGAAGCATACCAAAACTGTCGTCTAATAACTGAAAATACCTTAATGAATAGTGAGGGGTAGCACAGTTGGTAGAGGGCCAGGCCAAGGCCACTTTGATACACCAAGCCTTGACAGCCTTGAATAAAAGGAGGGAAGAAAGATGGGAAATTAATTATGTGTATATATATGCAATTGATTAATTAGTTTCAAATTTAAGTTAAAAGTCACTTATTTTAAAATTAATTAAAATGAAATAATTTATTCATTACGATTTTACTAAATATTTGAAAATATTAAAAAATTAATTACCAAATTTTTAAAAAATAAATAACTATCAATTTGATTTGTTGAAAAAGGATATTAATAAGGCTGCATTTTGTAAAATTAGATCTTCTGTTCCTGCAGAGTCCAGGTTTAATCATATCGAGGTGGCCTTGGCAGGCTCGTAATCTGCAATTACCTGGTTCCAGTCGCAGCTGGGTCAGCGCTGATATTTATCTCCTCAAAACTCTCCACCCTACTTTCAGTGAGTAGGGGATATCGATGGCCTTGGAAAGTTTCGCCGTCCGCCGGATCGAACGTTAATCCATGACTCCGTGTATCGGAGGGTCATACCCAGTGCACGTTAATGAATACGCTGGATGGTCTTGACATGAGGCTACCATCTCTCTACTAATAGTTGTACACCTCTCTTTTGTTGCGATCTTAAGCAACCACAGCAATTCCCGGTTCCGTCTCACGACACTACCAAGTTATGAAAAGCCGTGCTTATCTAGAGCCGGGGGCAAGGATGCGCCTTATACACGCAGCTCAACCCCGGCCTCACTTGGCAGCAGTCCTATAGAAGGAAAGCTAACCACCGGAAGAAACCTAACTTTAATATGTTCCCCAGTTAGCCATGAACAAGGATTTATAGATCCAAGTTCGTTCGGCACCCGGGGTGGAGACTCTTAGTAAGGCCCAGACTTTTGTGAGGGCTCGACCTACTGGGGGACAAATCTTTTCAGAAGAGCCCTCGAACTGCTCACCCAGAGCACCTGATAGGTGAGGTCTCAGACACCGTCACCATCCAACCGGACATGGAACCGGTCAGCGTCGTCGTCGACCTCGGTTGGTCATGGCTATGTCCAACCGGTACAGCCACTCCGGTCGGCACAGCCTTCGACCGTGTTGCTGGGCCCGAAGCCCCCCCCCCCCACCACCACCACCACCACGTCAAGGTTGTCCCCTATGTTGGGGGGGAGGTAATAGTTGTACAGTGAGTCCCTTTCCCTCAACCTTCTCTGATCCCTCGGGTCCTAGTGATCTGGCCATTTATCCTATTGTGTGCAAAAAAGTGTCGCTCAGAGATAAAGGAATCCAACCCTTTTCAATAGCTGCATAATAGACAGACTGTATCGATACAAGATACAGCTCTTGCATGCCATTTAGCATATTAAATCAAGCCGCTTCTCATTTGAAGTGAAAATGCTCGACCATCTTGATGATGCTGATTGCTTCCTACGTCATAGGAGTGCAGTGGCTTTTTGATAGCGTGTTGCGAGATGTGTAATCTGCAGATTCCTGGTTACAATACTAACTGTGCCATCGTTGAGATTTATGTCCGTTAAACTCTTACTCTGTTCTCGCTCAGAATGGGTCCGTGATGGGCTTGGAAAGGCGGGCGTACGTGGAGGGAATGTTAAGACGTGGTCTCGTGTGCCAGAGAGACATAATCTGTGCACGTTGAAGAATACGATGGATAGCCCTGATGTAGACTTCTATCTGTCTCTTAACTGATGTCCAGATGGTCCTATTCCCGCGAACTTCTCTGAAGTTGAGGAAGAGAGTCTTGAGTTGTTCTTTGAGATTTTTGTGACCTGTCCATTTAGACTTGTCCATCATGCGCCAATTAGTGCCGCTCAGAGATAGCGCAACATCAGTCGAAACCACTGCTTATCTAGTGGCATAACCATGGACAAAAGGCTCCGGTCAAGGTCACCTAGATACACCAGACTGAATAGCAATGCGTAAAAGGAGGGTAGAATGTCGGTTAATTAAATATGCTTAATAATTGAACTGAATATATTTCTTTTTAGACTACATAGAATATAATAAATATTCATTTTAAACATATTTAAATATCTAAAATATTTCTATGGATTTTAACCAGTGTTTAAAAAAAGTACTGATTACCAGGAATTTTAAAAACAATATTTATTTAAAAAAACTACACATTAAGAATTAATTATTCTGTTACTGCGGTGTCCAGGTTTAGAATGTGAAAGAATTTCATCAAGTGCGCCTTCAGATTTTTAAAATGATCGCAATCTTCAAATTTAATGCAAGCATCGGCGCTAATAATAAAGGTAGAAATTTCATTTTCGTTTTAGGGAAGGTTGTAGATGTTTTGTTCATGGTTCTGTTGAGTTGGGCCCTCTCAGTTCAACAAAATCAATTACTAGTTATAATCCTCTCTCTCTCTTACTTGCTCTGGCCCCATTTCATCAGAGACTTCCTATTCAATCATGAAAGTTGGTTTCAGGAGAGAAGTCGATATAGCATTTTCATAAATTTATTGCACTTATAATTATAATATTATTTGTTTCTCTATACTACCTGTCTGTCCTGAGTTACAGGGGGCGGGGGTGGCTCAGTCGGTAGCGCGCCAGGCTCGTAATCTGTAGTTCCCAGGTTCGAGTCCCAGCTGAGTCAGCGTTGAGATTTATCTCCGCAAAAATTTCCCGCCCTGCCCACGGTCAGTAGGGGACACCGATGGGCTTGAAAAGGCCGCCGTCCGTCGGATGGGACGTTAAGCAGTGGCCCCGTGTGCGGGAGAGCCATACCCTGTGCACGTTAAAGAACACGCTGGATGGCCTTGACGGGAAGCTACCATCTGTCTCCCAACAGCTGTTCCAGTGGGTCCCCTCCCCCAACCTTCTCTGAGCCTTCAGGGTCCATGTGACCTGGCCATTTAGCCCATGGTGTGCAAAAAGTGCCGCTCAGGGGTAAAACAACCCAACAACCTGAGTTACAGAGGCTGCATTTGGGTAGTGTGGCTCAATTGTAAAACAAGGTTCTATTTGACTTTTTTGCCATCAATATCCTATGTTGAGGCGGGAGTGGCTCACTCGGTAGCGTGCCAAGTTTGTGATCTTCATTTAGCAGGTTTCAGTCTCACCTGTATTGTTTTACCTTTGAGCGGCAGTTGGTCCCCTCCCCCAACCTTCTCTGAGCCTTCGGGGTCCATGTGACCTGTCCATTTAGCCCATGGTGTGCAAACAAGTGCCGCTGAGAGGTAAAACAACCCAACCCAATCCAAACCCATTCTTAGAATATTTGGATTTCCCAGATTTAATACTTCAAAATGATATCGAAGTGGTTTATAAATAACAGCTTTACGTATTATTATTCATTTAAATAATCAAAAGTAGTTTTGTTTAAAAAAGTCAAGAAGTTAATTTTAGCTTATTTTGTAATATTCTTATATAATCTTAAAAATTAAATATTTTTTCACACTCTGCGAAAAGGTACCAAAAACATATAACAGTGAGATGTTGAACCGCAAAGCAAGATATCCACACCTTTTGAAAGTGAGTGGGAAAATGAGAATAAAGGCCGTCTTCTAATGATGGCGCTGCAAGCAATGATATTGAGTTGACATCGGTACCAGCCGCTAATTCTGTGGCACAAACCACTCTCATCGGTTGCATAGGAAAGTACACGGAATAAGAATGAAAAACGAAAGAATTTTTTTCTTCTACTACAGATAATCGAGTCGTCCATCTGTGACAACTAGATATTCTCTGACACAGAATAACTATTTGCTGAATTTTGCGTTTTGGGAATAAATGGTTTAAGAGTACATACGTTACATTCGGTCCCTAGTCAGAACAATTAGCTGTAATTTAAATTATAAGAGTACGGAAAGATAATGACAAAAACCGAGTTTGCAGCCTTTTGCCTTTAAATACTTCTCAGTTTCAGCATGTGCAGAAACTGTTCTAGAATGTTTGATTACATATGCATACCCTAGAATTTACTTTAAAATATTTATTATAATATACTATGAATATAAATATTCTGGTAGTTTCTGTTATTAAAAAACCTTGTTGAAATACTTATTAATTTCAAAATTATTTCGTTTTCCATGCGTTTGTTTAAAACGATTTTAAATAGAAATTTAAAGTAGGATGAAATATAATTGAATTTCCAACTTTTTTGTCACGATTTGTTTTTGTACATAAAAAATCGTGCTTAAAATATCATGACAAAATACGAATTTAGATCACAGTCTTTTGTAACTACGATATGCTCATGATAGAAAAAGGAAATTTTCTACTTTGGGAATATCCGAATAAATTGAAGAAAACTGTTTACTTATTTTTTTTAATAATAATACACATATTTTATTTATCATCATCGTAATCTCACAAAACACAGATGTAGAGAGATTTTATACATTTGATAATTGAAAAATAATAGCTTATCTGCAGGAATTATTGATAAGCTTTAGTTTTCATACATAAATGAACATAGTATAAAAGAACACAAAAGTCATATAGATACAGGTTTTCTCAGGATTACAGATTAACATACATTCTTTAGTAGTTTTTAACCTTTAACTTAATTTCACTAAAATTAGTTAGATATATGATTTCTCTTGGTAACTGGTTAAAGATCTCCGGCACTTTATACTCTTTAAGATTTTTACTGTAATTATTAACAAAATTCGGGATTTGAAAATAATTATTGGCCTGAAGTCTGGTATTCATATCATGTGTAATTTGTACTTTATATGTGTCATTGAAAAAGTTGTCCAGAATAATGCCGTATTGGGGATGAACGTAGTTTGATATCAAATTAAGATAAAGATAGGACGAATAATCTTTATCTTAATTTGAATTATGATTCACAAGAGAAGGTTACACAAACCTAAAAACAAACTTTCTTCTTCATATATCATATATTCAATTTCTCCTTGCTTCTATCTAATTCAAGATAATTTAAGTGAAAGATGTGGGTTTAGACAAGCTCTTCTAATAAATGAGGCCTGTACAGCCGTTGAGCAAAAAGAGGGTCAAGAAAGCAAATTTATTTCACATGAATTTTTTGCAATTTAGTTTGTCCAAACTTTAGTGAAAACTTTTTAGTTTAAACTATATAAAATAAAATAATATATTAATTATGAGTTTATTAAAATATTTAAGAATGTTTTTAAAATAATTCGAAATTTTGAAAAAATAAACAATTACCAGTAGTAATTTGTGAAATAAATCAATATTAAAGAAACATATTTTCAAAAGTACTTCTGTTACTGCACTGTCCAATCACAATGTATCAAAGTGGCCTGGGTTTTAGACAGGGGAAGTTTGTGGATCTTGTACTGCCATTAATTTCATCTCTACCACTCCCATTCGCATAGAATCTGAATTTTCGTGATATCAATTAGCCATTGCACTGCTTCAGAATTCTGATGAGCAAATTCAAAGAGAATGTGCCTTACATCTTCAGCATTCTGTGGATCTTCTACGTCAAATTCTCCCAAAATTCTACGTGAACTTTCATAATGAGCTTTATATTCAAACCAATATCTCCGATGTATTCTGTTGATACATGTTGATACTCCGCTGTATACTGTTGATATATGTATCTGTAGATATAGGGGAGAAATTGTCTCTTGCAGGATGGGATACAAACCCACGATCTCCTCATGACATATCAAGTGCTCTGCCATTCGAATCCCTACCCTGTTCAAGCAAGGTCACTTTGATTCATCAGGCCTGGACATCTTTGAATAAAAGGAGAGAAAAAGTAGGGAAATTAATTTTAAGTTAAAGCCATTTATTTTCAAACTAATTAAAATTAAATAATTTATTAATTCGAATTTTATTAAAATATTTGAGAATATTAAAAAATTAATAACTCAATTTTTAAAAATAAATAACTACCAGTTGAATTTTTAGAAAGAAAATAATTAAAATTGCTGCTTTTTTTTTAAAAATTATGTTTTCTATTATTGAGTTGTTCAGGCCTCTTGTATTGAGGAGGCCTCGGCTCAAAATTGTTTTCCCCCATACCCAGTATTAACAAAATACAGCAAAGATCATGTCATGAATTCCAGTAGATAGATGTGAATAAAACAGAATATGACATAATCTGTACCATAAAATAAAACCAGCTTTACCCTAGGTATAAGAATGGGGGGATGGGGGGGAAGGCCGCCGTAAGTCGGATGGAACGTTAAGCCGTGACACCGTGTGCGATCTTCTGCACTCCATTTATTTCTTCTTGTTATGATGTTCCTGGTTGTGGCACATCTTTTCGTTTACACAATTCTCGTCACTCGCCTTTAATCACTATGATCCATAGGGGCGGGGTGACTCGGTCGGTAGCGCACCAGGCTCGTAATCTGTAGTTCCCAGGTTCGAGTCCCAGCTGGGTCAGCGTTGAGATTTATCTCCGCAAAACTCCCTGCCCTGCCCGCGGTCAGTAGGGGACACCGATGGGCTTGGAAAGGCCGCCATCCGTTGGATGGGACGTTAAGCCGTGGCCCCGTGTGTGGGAGAGCCATACCCTATGCACGTTAAAGAACACGCTGGATGGCCTTGACGGGAGGCTACCATCTGTCTTCCAGCAGCAGTTCCAGTAGGTCTTCTCCCCCAACCTCCTCTGAGCCTTCGGGGTCCGTGTGACCTGGCCATTTAGCCCATGGTGTGCAAAAAAGTGCCGCTCAGAGGTAAAACAACGCATCCCAATCCATCTGTCTGCTAAAGGCTGTCCAGTGGATCCTTTTGCTCCGACTTTATCTATTATTTATATATATATTTTTTATTTCGTGTCACGTGACACGAAGGTTGCCAGATCACTAATTTCTAAAAAAATCGTTGCCATATATTTTTTCAGAATTCTGTAATCAACCATAGTGTTCGGATATTTTTTTGAGCGACTGTGCAGCTGCTAGGAGATAGACGGAAAATTGCCATCAAGTGCATTTAGCATATTCTTCAACATTCATATTCAGCAACTCTTTTGCATACAATACCATAGCTTAACGTCGCATTTGACGGACGGCTGCCTTTCCAAGCCCATCGGTTTACCCTTTCTTACCAGGAACTGGGGAGGGGGTGCCACAGTTGGAAAGAAATTACATATTACGAGCCTGGCGCGCTACCGATTGAACCACCGTCGCTCCTACAGCTGTGACATTTTTAGGAAACATGTAGTTCATATATTTTTCTACACTAATCACCGAATGGTGAGCGATAGCTTCATTATAAAAGAGTGGTTTCAGAGTCTGGTTGGATTATACGCTTTTTCTTCTCTAAAGGGTTGGGTTGTTTTACCTCTGAGCGGCACTTTTTTGCACACCATGGGCTAAATGGCCAGGTCACATGGACCCCGAAGGCTCAGAGAAGGTTGGGGAGGGGACCCACTGGAACAGCTGTTGGGAGACAGATTATAGCCTCCCGTCAAGGCCATCCAGCGTGTTCTTTAACGTGCACAGGGTATGGCTCTCCCGCACACGGGGCCACGGCTTAACGTTCCATCCGACGGACGGCGGCCTTTGAAGGCCCATCGGTGTCCCCCACTGACAGTGGGCAGGGCGGGGAATTTTGCGGAGATAAATCTCAACGCCGACCCAGCTGGGACTCGAACCTGGGAACTACAGATTACGAGCCTGGCGCGCTACCGACTGAGCCACCCCCGCCCCCAGCTGTTGAGAAAAAGGAGAGAAAAAAAAATTCATAAATATAAAATTTAATTAAAATTCGTATATCTTAACTACATAAAAATAATCATTCATTACGTCTATATTCAAATATTTATGAATATTTGAAAACTGATTACCTTTAAAAAAAGAGTAAATGCTACCATAAAATTTAATTGGAACAGCTTAGAGTTAATTGGGTTGTTTCAACTTTGAGTGTAATGTAGATTGTCAACTGTCAACCAGATTCTTAATTCTATTAAGCACAAACATGCAAAGAGCTTTCCCTGGAACAGAGAGTAGGCTGATACCTCTACATTGATATATACTTGCCACTACTGTAATTCTTTGTATTTGGTAATGCGAAGATTTATGCAAAAAATCTCACATACACCAGAGGACCCCAAAAAGCTTGACATTACAAGGTGTAATAACATGGATGCCACTGTGTCCAAAGCCCGTAGCACACTTAACACTTCTCAGAGCTGCATCTTATTTAACAAATCAGAGATCAGATTCCCAAGTTCGAGTCACACCTGTGAAAGCTTTGATTTTGTTCTCCAATAAATCCCCGCCCTGCTCTCAGTCAGTAGGAGATACCGATGGGCTACGAAAGGGCGCCGTCCGTCATATGAGATATAAAGCCGTGATCCCATGTGCTGGAGAGACATACTTGGTACACATTAAAGAACTAACTGGATGGCCTTGAACGTAAGCAAGCAACTATCTCTTAACAGCTGTCTAGTAATTCCTCTACTCCAACTTTCTCTGTGACCGGCCATTTAATCAATTGTGCGCAAAAAAAGTGCGGCTCAGAAGAAAAATAACCCAACTCAACAATTTTGTTATTTCTTACAAAACCAGTATATCAAACTATGTCTACAATTTATAATTATATTTCCAAATTTCTACCGTCGTTACGTAGAATATCTCAAAAGTTTCTATATTATCCCACTAGAGGCATTGTATTTGAGTTGGGTTGTTGGGTTGTTTTACCTCTGAGCGGCACTTTTTTGCACACCATGGGCTAAATGGCCAGGTCACATGGACCCCGAAGGCTCAGAGAAGGTTGGGGGAGGGGACCCACTGGAACAGCTGTTGGTAGACAGATGGTAGCCTCCCGTCAAGGCCATCCACCGTGTTCTTTAACGTGCACAGGGTATGGCTCTCCCGCACACGGGGCCACGACTTAACGTCCCATCCGACGGACGGCGGCCTTTCCAAGCCATTCGGTGTCCCCTACTGACCGTGGGCAGGGCGGGGAATTTTGCGGAGATAAATCTCGACGCTGACCCAGCTGGGACTCGAACGTGGGAACTGCAGATTACGAGCCTGGCGCGCTACCGACTGAGCCACCCCCGCCCCCACCCCCCACTGTATTTGAAAAGTTGTGGCTTAATAGTCTATCTCTATCCCCATCCTTCCTAAGTCAATGCCTTTAACTGGCAATGACTTGACAAATTTGATAAATCTTTCAAATAATGTTTTACATCCTATTACTTTTCTAAATCATATTAAAATTTGTTCATAAGAAAGAGCGTGTATTTATATTATATTAAGATAATATTAATAGAATAATGATTACCTTTCACAAACTATACATTTAGAATCGATTAGGAGCTTCCACTTAAATTATAAGATAAAATTGGTGAGCAACAAATTGTAATATTGAAAGCGGTAATTAAATCCATTTTATGGTCCTGATTCTTGAATAGTTTCTGCTTTTGTGGAAACTTCGAAACCCCCATATTCACTCTAAATTAAATTCGCAAAAATTAAACTGTTTGCTTCTCGAAAATTAAGTTAAGATATAATGAGATGTTCAATTTTTTTCACTAAAGCCATTTAAGATTTTCCATTTTGGTATATTTCCACTCAGAGTAGTGGATCTGGGAATGTGAAATTTGTTATGCAATAATTCAAGTACTGAAGTTGATTAAGTTACATGGCACCGATTCCATACTCAAAAGTACCTCGCTGAGGTGCAACCCACGAGGAATAAATTGTGGTGACTTTGCAAGTGGCTCAATAGTTATACAATAATTATACAGTAGTATCAATAGTTATACAATGATTATAAAGATGTGTAAAGACAGAGGACATAGCATTTCTCCAAAGGGCATCTCTGTGTGGTGAAGCAAAGCATATAAGACTGACCCCTAGGGCGGGGGTGGCTCAGTCGGTAGCGCGCCAGGCTCGTAATCTGTAGTTCCCAGGTTCGAGTCCCAGCTGGGTCAGCGTTGAGATTTACCCCGCCCTGCCCACGGTCAGTAGGGGACACCGATGGGCTTGGAAAGGCCGCCGTCCGTCGGATGGGACGTTAAGCCGTGGCCCCGTGTGCGGGAGAGACATACCCTGCCTCTCAGAGGTAAAACAACACAACACAAAGCCACAAAGTCGTGTCCTAGTCGACTGTCCATAATATCATCCGAGATAATCATCACTTATATTGCAGGTATAAAGTCCGTGCCACGAATTCAACATGTAACGGAACAACATGTAACGGAGCGTTACCAGGTTGACCATAAGTGGAAAAATGTGGATACAATGGATGAGAGGTACGTTTACCTAGACAACTGCAACAAAGGCCAGTCATTATAATTCTGATCAATCTACCAACAGCCTATCACATGGTATAGAGAATGTGTTAAAAGCTTTCCCAAAGGTTTTTTGGTCATTACTAGGTAGAGTAAAGTAAACTGCCTCTAATATCAGACTAAGTCCCGGAGTCAAGATACTGAGACAAATTGTCTGCCTTGTATGGTATAGACATCAACACCTCGATGGTTACGTCAAGACCAAGCTTCGAGTTTGAGCATTTTTTAAAAATAAACACTGTGTGAAGATATGTGCACATAGATACCTCGGCATCTATGTGCACGTATCTTCAACAGATCACCAGTCTGTCACCCTGCCCTCGTTCAGTAGGGGACACCGTTCTCACTATACTATTCGAGAATATTCTTCTGAAATCACCGTATGGACGTGCATTTACTTATTAATCAGGTATTCCATCAGGATTACCATGGGTGATTACTTCTGAAATCACCCATGGGCTTGTGCATTTAGACTCTTGAAACGAGAGACTCTTGAGGTCAAGCGCAGGACGTTGATGGATTATGGGAAGCTTGTTAAGAAGAATGGGACCAATTAGAAATGACGGTACTTCGCATAAGCCTGCTACAGTGGAATGTACGTTGTACGGTTAATTAAATAATTAATTAATTGCTGAATTATCTGCAATTATCTTAGCTATAAATTGGGTATTAAATTTCAAAAATAAAAACATAGTATTATTCACTGATAGCAAAGCTGCAATAGAAACTATATACAATGACCCTTTAAAAAGTAACTTCAAAATATTAATAAATGATATACTACTCTTAACTAAAAACCATCTAAACAATGAGAACAAAATACACATACAGTGGATTCCGAGTCATGTAGGTATAAAATATAATGAAGTAGTAGATAAAAAAGCTAAAGAAGCAATAAAAATAAATCCTAATATTGACACACCTCATTTTATTTATCTAATTAAAAATCAAAATAAAAAAAAAACGTAATAAAAGAAACACAGAGATGGTATGATATTAATGCAAATCATATACATAGATATAATATTTCTCCTAAAATTTCAAAATTTAATAATTTTGGACTAAATAAAAAAGAAATCAATTTAATACTAAAAATTAAAACAAACTCAGTAACTTCCAAAGCATTATTATACAAAATGAAAAAAAAGATTCCCCGGCATGTGACTACTGTAAAGAGTACGAAAATCTGGAACATACCTTATTTACATGTGAGAAATATGAAAATGAAAGAAGGAGATACCTCAACGCATTAAATAAAATGAATATTACAAATTATAACTTCAGAAGCATCTTAGAGCCTGAAAATAACAAGAAAAAAGCTAAATGCTATAAATTGCTCATTACATTTATCAAACAGATAAATATGTTTAATATCTTTAAAAATATACATATATAATAAATTTTGTTTTCATACATGAAAAGATGTCTGAATGAGTTTGCTACTGGGTCTTTTCCTAGTAGCAAGAATATTCAAGAGGAGATTTGTCCAGCAAGCAAGCAAGCTGTACGGTAATTGTTGCACAACATGGACACCACATCGATGGACACTAGATCGAGCATAATCGATGGTGCCGTAAAGGTATATGATAATCTACGAGACTCTGAAAAAAGCACCATATAACACAATCAGCCTAAGTATTTTGCTACGGAGTGATGGGGTTGGCTCAGTCGGTAGCGTACCAGGTTTATACACTGAAGTACCATTGAATTAGGGATAGCAACCTAGTAACGTGTTGGGTTGGGTTGTTTTACCTCTTAGCGGCACTTTTTTGCACGCCATGGGCTAAATGGCCAGGTCAAATGGACCCCGAAGGCTCAGAGAAGGTTGGGGGAGGGGACCCACTGGAGCAGCTGTTGGGAGACAGATGATAGCCTCCTGTCAAGGCCATCCAGCGTGTTCTTTAACGTGCACAGGGTATGGCTCTCCCGCACACGGGGCCTCGGCTTAACGTCCCATCCGATGAACGGCGGCCTTTCCAAGCCCATCGGTGTCCCCTACTGACCGTGGGCAGGGCGGGGAATTTTTGCGGAGATAATTCTCAACGTTGACCCAGCTGGGACTCGAACCTGGGAACTACAGATTAAGAGCCTGGCGCGCTACCGACTGAGCCACCCCCGCCCTAACGTGTTGGACACCCTCTGGCCAATAACGGCCAATAATAACCTCTTGGCCCTGATAACGGCCAATAATAACCTCTTGGCCCTGATAACGGCAGCCATACGACGAGGCAAGGACTCCACTAGCTTGCGTGAATGTTCCACAGGTGTGGTGACCCATGCATCTTCCAGAGCTGTCCAAACTTTTCTCAAGGTCGTCACTGATGGGACACGGGCCCGAACACTCTGCCTGACGGTATCCAAAAGATTTTCGAAGGGAATTTAAATCTGGGCTTCTAGGTGGCCAATTCATTATTTCAAAGTCAGAAGAATGCACCTGCAACCATGCAGTAGCTAACCTAGACCTGTGAGATGAACAGTTGTCTTGCTGGTAGACGCCATCTCCATTGGGATGCATGATGGCCATAAATGGGTGTAAATGGTCAGCCATGAGTTCTACGTTCTGGGTTGCATTGAGAATCTTCGGTACACGTAACAAAGGTCCCACAGACGTCCAATTGAAGACACCCCATGCCATCACTGAGCCACCACCAGCTTGTATTGTTCCGACCTCACATGCAGGATCTATGGCTTCATAGGGGTTGGCGCCATACCCTCAGTCTCCCATCGGCGTGATGAAGTTTAAATCGGGATTCATCACTCTAGGCCAGTGTCTCGCAAACTTTTTTACTCTGCGGCACACTGAATCTAATTTTTTTTCCGCGGCACACCTAAAAAGAATTTTTGATGGTTACGTAAAAAGAGGAAAATTTAACTTTCGTTAAATGCATTTTATTTAAAATAAATATAATAATAAATATAATTAATCATAACTCGGTGTTTGTTTTAAATATTTGTCCATTCTATGGCTTGAAATAATCAAAAATTAATACCAAAATTTGGAAAAAGCTTGATAAATACTTACAAGATCCCAGTTGATAAATTCTGAAAGATTTTTATTAAAGCACGTCGATAACACAAGTCAAGTCAAAATGAAATCTTTGGAATATCTAGAAGTCAATTTGAAAATCTCTCGCGGCACACTACTGTGCCGCGGCACATAGTTTGCGAGACACTGCTCTAGGCTATCCGTTGCCAATTTTCGATGGTCAAGTTTAGATGTTCTTTAGCCCTGGCAAGGCGTTGAACCCAGTGTCATGCCGTTAGAAGTGGGACTCTTGTACGTTAGCGGCTCCCGAAGCCAAGACGATGAAGTGAGCATTTCACGGTTCGTGCACTGACTTCCCTGCTGGAACTCACATTCAGATGGGAGGTGATTTCAGATAATGTTTGACCCCTATCGGTCCGTACGATGCGGGTCAGACGGCGAAGCCCACAATCATTCAAGGTCTGTTGTCCTTAGCAGTTTGTTGGGGCCGGGGGTGGCTCAGTCGGTAGCGCGCCAGGTTCGTAATCTGTAGTTCCCAGGTTCGAGTCCCAGCTGGGTCAGCGTTGAGATTTATCTCCGCAAAATTCCCCGCCCTGCCCACGGTCAGTAAGGGACACCGATGGGCTTGGAAAGGCCGCCGTCCGTCGGATGGGACGTTAAACCTTGGCCCCGTGTGCGGGAGAGCCATGCCCTGTGCACGTTAAAGAACACGCTGAATGGCCTTGACGGGAGGCTACCATCTGTCTCCCAACAGCTGTTCCAGTGGGTCCCCTTCCCCAACCTTCTCTGAGCCTTCGGGGTCCATGTCACCTGGCCATTTAGCCCATAGTATGCAAAAAAGTGCCGCTCAGAGGTAAAACAACCCAACCCTTAGCAGTTTGTCCTGGTGCTTGTTTTTTTGCCGGAATTTTTATATTCTCGGAACACTCTTGAAACTGTCGTACGAGAAAATCCAAGTTCGTTGACAATTTCCGAGATCGAGTTTCCCATTCGTCAGACACTTACAATCTGTCGTCTGTCAAATGCATCTAAATCCCGGCCTTTCCCATTACGCTTCTTACGAACGATTGCTTGGGAAAGCATGGCGCGGGGGTGGCTCAGTTGGTAGCGCGCCAGGCTCGTAATCTGTAGTTCCCAGGTTCGAGTCCCAGCTGGGTCAGCGTTGAGATTTATCTCCGCAAAATTCCCCGCCCTGCCCACGGTCAGTAGGGGACACCGAGGGCTTGGAAAGGCCGCCGTCCGTCGGATGGGACGTTAAGCCGTGGCCCCGTGTGCGGGAGAGCCATACCCTTTGCGCGTTAAAGAACACGCTGGATGGCCTTGACGGGAAACTACCATCTGTCTCCCAACAGCTGTTCCAGTGGGTTCCCTCCCCCAACCTTCTCTGAGCCTTCGGGGTCCATGTCACCTGGCCATTTAGCCCATGGTGTGCAAAAAAGTGCCGCTCGGAGGTAAAGCAACCCAACCCTCGGGAAGGCCAAAGCTAACAGCTTTATATGACCAGAGTTTCAGCCACGAATGCGCGCAAATGCGGGACTGAATTAGAATAACGTCTTCTATCCCAAATTAGGTTGCACTTCAGTGTATAACCTGAAGTTCCGAGGTTAGAGGTGTGAGGGTGGCTTAGTTGGTAGCACACCAGGTTCGTAATCTGCAGTTCTCAAATTCGAGTCCCACCTGGGCCAGCATTGAGACTTATCTCTTCAAAATTCCCCACCCTGCCCTCGGTCAGTAGGGGACACTGATGGGCTTGGAAGGCTGTCGTTCGTCGGATGGGACGTAAAGCCGTGCCGGTATGTGGGAGAGTGTGTGCACGTTAAAGAAAACACTGGATGACCTTGATGGGAAGCTACCATATGTTCTCTCAACAGCTGTTCCAGTGAGTCCCCTCCCCCAACCTTCTCTGAGCCTTCGTTGTCCTTGTGACCTGGCCATTTAGCCCATTGTGTGCAAAAAAGTGCAGTTCAGATGTGAAACAATCCAAATCCGAGGTTACGACTTGGTTTCAGATTCTCTCCCCGATATCTGTGAAAAAATGGGAACATTGTGGTAGTAGCATTGTACGCCTTTGATGGTAGCCAGAAAACTACCATCAAACATAATGCGTTCATCGGTCCACCATACCGCAATGGAATTCTGTGAACTTGATCCTTCTGACCTAATTCTATACACATTTGTGGCCCCGTGTGCGGGAGAGCCATACCCTGTGCACGTTAAAGAACACGCTGGATTCGCTGGAAGAACAGGATGGAAGAACACGCTCCGCTTGACGGGAGGCTACCATCTGTCTCCCAACAGCTGTTCCAGTGGGTCCGCTCCCCCAACCTTCTCTGAGCCTTCGGGGTCCATGTGAAATGGCCATTTAGCCCATGGTGTGCAAACAAATGCCGCTCAGAGGTAAAACAACCCAACCAACCCAACTATACACATTTGAGGGAGAAAAAAATACCTTTTGGTAGTAGTATTACGCATAGAATGGTATTATAAAAATGGAGATTTTCGAGAAATTAACTATAACAATATTCATCCAATTTTGCGTATAGTACAACTCAGTCACGGATCTAGAAAAAAATGGAGTGTGTGTGTGTTTGTAGAAAAAATCGGAATCGAGCTGAGAAAATGTAAAATGCGGGGGGGGGGGGGAGGCAAGTTTTCAATGCAGTGTAGTATTTCCACCTCTATTTCAGAGGTCTTTAAAAACGTGCTTCGTTTGAAATATATTCACTGGTGTTGTTTGGCTCTGTGATGAACAGGCGTTATTGTTTATAACGCATAATTTGTGTTCTGCTTTTTAATTAGGTTAAAATATTTGATTTAATTATGGGTCCTAAGCAGTTGAAAAGTGGCATAAAAAGAAATTATGTCACTTTAACTATCGTTAACAAGCTGAAAGTGAGAGAACAACTTGAGAAATGAGTTTTTGAAAGAAAATTGCTCAAGAATTTGGTTATAGATTTCAGATTTAAGTTCCATTAATCACTGAACCGCCTTCGAATAATTTTGAATCATCTGCTGATGAATAAACGTGCTGTCATTGTTTCATTTTTTTAAATAAAAATTCAAAATTGCAATGTCTTTTTTTATTTTTTTTTTCAAATGAAAACTCAAATTTTAGTGTGTTTTTGAGATAAAAATTATATATTATAAACATAGAAAGTGACTATATTTACATACATGTGTATTTAATTTTAAGATCAGTGCTATAAATTTTCCATTTCTTTGCTCAATTTTTTTTTAGGGACATCTTTTGCTTCACTAATCCGTACCCCTCCTTCCCCCCAGTTCATTCGGATTAACGAGGATTTACTGTATTTAGATTTAAGAATGTGTTTTTTGTTACTGCACTCTCCAATGCCTCCTAAGATCTTAGCAGGCTTTCGTGAAACCGTCCAGCCCATATTTTCCAGTGAAAATTGGGCTTTTTTTAGCTTTTAATTAATGATGATCAGTCGCGTATCTGGTAATAAAACGTGGAGGGAGGTAGAGTGGGGATTAGAAACACAATCGTACCTAAAAAATGTAAAGGGGAGGCAAGAGACTGGATTCCCAATGCATTACAACATTTTTTCTTCCGTTTTAAAAGTATTCGATAAATGCATAAAATATAAATACATTTATTGAATTTTGTTACTGGTAGTGATAAGTTGTTGAAACTCCTGCCAGGTGGACAATGCGATTCTCTTAGTTACACATTACCCTCCTGTTTGCAGTGGACAGAGTGATTCTTATTAGCTATTCACTTCTACCCTTACCAGCGTTCTAAAAGGGGAGAGGGGATGGCTCCCTTGGTCCCCCCATAGATCCGACCCTGATGATGATAAATGTTAATTTGTTAAATGGAGAATGGACAACATGAGATTATGTTTAAAGCCCATCGTCATTTGCATAAACCTTATGGATAATTCTTATTAGTCCATGACGTCCCTACTCCAACCATCATTTAAACGACACCATTTATTGTGCTTGGGAGTAGTCTTCTACATATATATTCCGATATTTCGTTGGCCAATGCTTGTTGGAGACTCGGCCTTGCGGTCGATATAGAGCAAGATTGAATATTCTTGGAGAAAGCCATTCTCAGACAGAGATCATGCCGATGACTGAATTAATGAGATTAAAATATGTGAACAACACTCCAGAAACTAAAGATGAAGGTTGTAAAGGGTTAATGCACCTCCCAGGCATGCTTAAATTTCTCATAGTCTTCGTATCAGAATCTAGGACGAAATCTCTAGCATTCTATCTACTGATACATACATTTTAATGCAATAGAGTCAATCCTGTGATGGCAGAATATTCGAAAATTAATATCTTCTATTATGATGGGAAAATATCTTGGAGAGTTACGTGCTGGGATGGCACTCTTCTGTACCATCTAAATAATATACAGTCACCTCTCGTTAAATCGAATCTGTTTTCTCGAGGTTATCGTTAACTCGAACCTCTATATTTCGAAGTTCACGTTAACTCCATCCTCTGTATTTCGAAAATCTCCTTAACTCCAATCTCTGTATCCCAAATTACATGTTAACTCATTTTTTTTTAAGTCGAAACGAATCCTTATACATTTAATTGTATTTTATCTCTCTTTGACGCGATCTATTTCGTCATCGTCACCTTGAAATTTTGATTAATTTTTTCTGCGTTAAAATTTTGTTTCCTAACTGGTAGCGATAAGTTGTTGAAATTGTTGCCAGGTGGACAAAGCGATTCTCAATAACTACACATTACCCTCCTGTTTGCAGTGGACAAACTGATTCTTATTAACTATGCACTTCTTGCCCTCTTTCCGCACGGCTGATGCATAGCAAAGCATTCCTCCCATTCTTCATAAAATGTGCTAGTTTAGTTACTCTTGTGAGATTATTAAAATGTCAAAAAAGCATAAGTTGAGTGCATTGTCATTAAGTGATAAAGCCAAAATGATTACAACTGTTGAAAAGTAGCGGAAAGAAGAAAAACATATTGCGAAAGAATTCGCAATTCTAGCAGGCTTACGTTTTTAAAACACAGATATCAGATTGAAACAGCTAGATTGGGACAAAGTAAAAATAATGAAGTAGTCAGAATTCCTGACGTTGAGAGTAAAATTTCTAAAATGGTTTATTCAATGTAGGAACGAGAATTTTCCTAATAGGTGGCATGGTGTGCAAAAATGTGCCGCTCAGAGGTAAAACAACCCAACCCTAATAGGTGGGAATCTCTTGCGGATTCTGTAACTATTTTTTAAACTGCTTATGTATATTTTTAGCACAGATTCGATTGCTCGGAGTTTTTTCGTTCCCTTTGAGTTTCAAGGAGAGTTGACACTACGTATTTGAAATAGATGCATGATTTTTGTTTACGATATTTTTTAAAGGGAAACATGCAGAAAAAATCTGCAGGGAGAGGATTACTAAAGCAGTGAAAGAAAAAGGAAAGGTCAAAGCAATATTAATAGAAACAACGACAAAGATTTTACCAAACTTAGAAACAATAACAATGAAAGAGTAGCGGGACGGGATTGGGTTGGGTTGTTTTACCTCTGAGCGACACTTTTTTGCACTCTATTGGCTAAATGGCCAGGTCACATGGACCCCAAAGGCTCAGAGAAGGTTGGGGGAGGGGACCCACTGGAGCATCTGTTGGGAAACAGATGGTAGCCTCCCGTCAGGCCATTCAGCGTATTATTTAACGTGCACAGGATATGGCTCTCCCGCACACGGGGCCACGGCTTAACGTCCCATCCAACGGACGGTGGCCTTTCCAAGCCCATCGGTGTCCCCTACTGCCGTGGGCAAGGCAGGGAATTTTTAGGAGATAAATCTCAACGCTGACCCAGCTGGGACTCGAACCTGGGAACTGCATATTACGAGATTGACGCGCTACCGCCTGAGCCCCCCAGCGGGACGGGGACAAATCAAAACCAGAAGTAGAAGTATCATCAAAGCTAGAAACAATAGTAGCAACAATGACAATTTAATAACAAAAGCAGAAACAATAAGTTGAAAAAGTAGTAATAGCCCAGATCAACAGCAAAGTAAAACCAGTACTAGCAAAAACATCAAGGCTATCATAGTAGCAGCAACAATTGCAAAGCTAATATAAAAAGTATGAACATAACAATGCAAAAGTAGTACTAGTACCAAAACAATGACAAAGCAAAACTGGTCGAGCAGCAACAGTAAGAAAGGCACTATCAAAAGAAGAAGCAATAACAATGAAATACTAGAAATAACAGTGCAACAATACGAAACAACACTATTAGTAATAGTACAGTCGGTCAAAAAAGTATCCGAACGCTATGGTTGTATACAAAGTTCAGAAAAAACAACTGGCAACGATTTTTTTAGAAATTAATGATCTGGCAACCTCCATGTACCGCACACGAAGGTTGCCAGATCATTAATTTCTAAAAAAAATCGTTGCCAGATTTTTTTCTGAATTTTATATGCAACCATAGTGTTCGGATACTTTTTTGAGCGACTGTACCGACAATGAATACTAATATTAACAGCAATGACAAAGATACTACCTAAAGTAGAAAAGTAACAACGAAAGACCAGTACTATCAGTAACGGCAGCGTAACAATGACAAATGACTCCCAAAAATGAAAAAAAATATATAACAAGGAAATATTATAATAACAATTTAACAATGACAAAGCAAACTTAGTAGTAGAGGTAATGACAAAGCAACATTAGTACCCGCACAATAACCAAACAACACTAGAGATAGCTTGCTCGTCGGGAAAACAACGCTAATATTAGCATAAGTAATGAATAGCTGAAACAACAATCAAAAAACTACACTGGTAGTATCAGGAGCAAATCTAAAGTAAGAGTAACAGCAGCAGCAGCATTGTCAAAGCAACACTATCAGTAGAAGAAATAATGGCAAAACGATATTAATAAATCCAGAAATAGTGAAAACAATAGAATAAGAAACAATGAAAGGAAAACCCTAATAGTAGCAAAGACAATGACAAAGAAAAGTATAATAGTGGAAAAGACAATAACCATCAATACTAGTAGGGGGCAACAATGAAAAGGATCTCTGGCAAAGTAGGGGCTGGGGTGGCTCAGTCGGTAGCGCGCCAAACTCGTAATCTGTAGTTCCCAGGTCCGAGTCCCAGCTGGGTCAGCGTTAAGATTTATCTCCGCAAAATTCCCCGCCCTGCCCACGGTCAGTAGGGGACACCGATGGGTTTGGAAAGGCCGCGGTCCGTCGCATGGGACGTTAAGCCGTGGTCCCGTGTGCGTGAGAGCCATACACTGTGCACGTTAAAGAACACGCTGGATGGCCTTGACGAGAGGCTACCATCTGTCTCCCAACAGCTGTTCCAGTGGGTCCCCTCCCCCAACCTTCTCTGAGCCATCGGGGTCCATGTGACCTGGCCATTTAGCCCATGGTGTGCAAAAAAGTGCCGTTCAGAGGTAAAACAACAACCCAAATCTGGCAAAGTAAACAATGACAAAATAACAATATCATCAGCAGCAATGTAAAAACAACGGTGTAATAAACGCAACAGTGTTAGCCACAAATAAGCAGAAATAATGTTTAGGAAGCCTTTTTAATAATTTTTCTAATCACTTACTATAAATGGAACTTTTTGCTCTTTCCTTAACTCCTCAGTTTTTATTAAGATTATTACCAACTACATCTTACTTTTGTTCCTTCTTACTCCCGTTTCGGTGTGTTTATAGTTTTCCTTTCTCCTAAATTAGTTACTTGTCTTTATTTATAACGATTCGCATTGCCATGTATGTTTTGCTCCCAACGTTTAAATAACCATTTTTAATAGTTCCCAGTTCAGCAAACAAACTGAATATTTTTTATATTTAGCTACCGCTGATTTAATTAATTTATTCTTTAATAATTTTACTTCAAAGCAGTTTCTTACGTTTCTTTGCTGAAGTCTTTTTTCCTTCATACATTCGCTTCGTATCTTTCATTTTCCCCCCTATAGAACGACCATAATGAAGTGAATGAATAACTTCCGAAAATGCAAACCATTTCCACAATCTGGGATTTTTTATTACGCCAAAATGTCTTCCAGCATTCAGTCTGTAATTTCCTAACACCTGTCACACGCCGCAAAATTAGCTGCAGCTGCCGTTTTAATACTTCCTGTCCTTACCCCTCCCAACATTTCCAGCCATTTCCCTCCCCGAAGAGCCATTAGGAGAATGAAATCTTTAATATCCTCAATATATATATATATCTTCTCCCAGTCATCATATGCAAGTCTTCCTATGGATTTTATTGCCCTCGCATCGTCTATGGTTTATGGCAATGAGCTGTTTACCTTAGCAGCCCAACTGCCCATAAAAACCCGCCGACAATTTTACGACTCCTGTTTCAGGATAATTATTTTAATATTGGTTCTCCCTCTTAAAAAATGGCCAGTTCTAATACCACGTGTCCTGCCAATGACTCGTAACATGCGTGTGTTCTGTTCATCATCCAGGAAACGATCGTTAATTAATCGCTGATGCTTAAATGGAACGATATCACATCAACGGAGTGAAATGCAACAATGCGAATAAACGAAAGAAATAGAGTGAACTGTGTGTTGAACAGATCTGTATAGTGATAATTAATATTCATGAGGGAAAAGGAAGTCATACCTAAAAGATTTAGAATTATATTTACCTCAAATTTAAAATTATAAACTTTTCTAAAATAAATATAGAATTTTTTTATCTTATAGTACTTATTCAAATCAATAATATGTTAATATATAGAGTAAAATTAATTATCAGCTCTTTAAATACATGGTTACCTGTATTATTATAATTAAGTAAACTATATAAATATATAGAGTTACCAGTATTATTTTAATTAAGTAAAATTATTAAATATATGTTTATGAGTATTAGCGTTGCCTACGTAATGGGAATGCCTGCCGTTTTCAAGACATGAAGCGACAGCAGTCCTAGTTACATTTTCGTCCGCTTGGCCAAAGAACGTATAAGGAAAAGAAGTTCAGCTTTGACAAAGCGTAAGTGACGACCTCAAGTGGTGTTTCGATTCGTATCGTGAATTTGTTTCAGCTGGGAAGCAAACAATAAGGGGCAAATGAATTATGCATCAAAAAATTTATATTTGATAAAGGAAAAAAAAAATAACTGCACTTTGTATTTGAAAAAAAATAATATCATGATTTTAAAGGTTTATTTTCTACATTGAAATTATTTTTCGTTGAATCAACAATTATAAATTGAACGGAGAGAAAAAATTTCAAATTAGCCTGAAGTTAATTTATAGAATAAATTATTACAATTAGAAGCTTTCTTGGTTGCATAGAAACAGGGACCAGAACTGATATTAATATACTCTGTAGGATATCAAAGGGAAATTATTACATAGGAAAAGCGAAGAGAATGGAAGTTGACAGTAACGTAATTACAAAAGCGTTCGTCCCCTGTAATGTTCGTTTCACATCTACGCCAAATGCACGATACTCGATTTTACATTAATTTCAATGGAAGCTTAACTTCTTCTCCCTCTACATTCTTTGGCTTGGCCGTACTATTTGACACTGGCGTTCCGCTGTTTTGCTTTTTACTTGCTTCGTAGCAGAATAGGTTATTACGCTGTTTACCGCTTGCTTCAAAATTGGATTCTGATATGGATTTGTTCGTAATTATTTACTATTCTGTCTATTTTCTGCTGTTTTTAACTAAAAGTCTGAACCATGATGCAGTATTGTGTGATATTTTGCAGAGCGAAACTCAGTTTCTATCGAATCTATTCCAAACTGGATCTGCAAGACACGTGGCTGCATCAATATATCGGCAACGTAACGGTGACATGAGTAATTGCAAAAAAATTCTGAGATCACTTTTGAATAAATAACATTTTGGAATCGTAGAAACATTTACAATATGAGGAACTGAGTTACACTGCCCTAACAAAATATTAGAGAATTTCTCTGTTATGTGAATGGGAATCTTACTATAAATTCAAGATTATAATTTTATCTATTTAAATCTCGATTTTCAACAGCATTCGTCTAGTATTTAAGGATTCATTATTCCCGTTTGTATCTCTGAGAAAGATTCTAATTTATTGTACTTGATTAACTATTTGTCTGATTCTTTACCATATGACTTCGACCATATCTCTATATTCTTACCATTAGTGTAGGTTAGCTTACCGCGGAGTAGTGCTACCCTCATGTGCGCGCTTGCAATCACGGAAATCGGCAGGCATTCTCATTATGTATGTTGGGTTGTTTTACCTCTGAAAGGCACTTTTTTGCACACCATGGGCTAAATGGCCAGGTCACATGGACCCCGAAGGCTCAGAGAAGGTTGGGGGAGGGGACCCACTGGAACAGCTGTTGGGAGACAGATGGTAGCCTCCCGTCAAGGCCATCCAGCGTGTTCTTTAACGTGCACAGGGTATGTCTCTCCCGCACACGGGGCCACGGCTTAACGTCCTATCCGACGGACGACGGCCTTTCCAAGCCCATCGGTGTCCCCTACTGACCGTGGGCAGGGCGGGGAATTTTGCGGAGATAAATCTCAACGCTGACTCAGCTGGGACTCGAACCTGGGAATTACAGATTACGAGCCTGGCACGCTACCGACTGAGCCACCCCCGCCCCTCTCATTACGTAGGCACCGGTATTAATCTATTTAAGTAATATAAATTATTAGAAAATGTAAACTAGATGCAAATTAGCATGCACCTGTTCGGTCGGCTAGTAATGGTGCTCTACGGAGCTTTTCATGGAATGTACTTGTATCATCACCTTCAAACTCCTGTTTTTCTGCTTTAATTTTATAGTCTTTGTATTTTACTTTGGTAAAGTTACAATTTAAGGTGTAGTGAACTTGCGAATAGGGTTATGAACAGTATGCCTAAAGGCCTCAGGAAAGGAGGAGACCTAGGATGCGGTGGGCAGACAATGTTAAACAGGTTCTTGATAGAATTGGTGTGCATTGACCTCGAGCTAGTTGAATTTGTGTTGGCTAAAATTTATGTGCATGCGGCATATGTAGATAGGACAGATATGCATTGAGAAATAAATTGCACGGTCTGGTTGAACCTCCATAGCCCATGGCTGCTTGAGAATGATGAGGATGATGAACTTGAACTGCTTTTTGGTGCCTCAATACTGAGTGATATTTTGTTTGTTAGTTTTTTTGTCGTCAGTGAAAAAATTTATTTCAAGTGCAAACTTTGCTCTTCATTTGTGCACATTACATATATACATTTTATTCACTAAAGCGAAATAGAATGTGATTCACTAAGTAATGGCGAATGTACCAAGTGAATCAAAAAGGCAAAGAGTTATCGAGGCTTGGGTTGGGTTGTTTTACCTCTGAGCGGCACATTTTTACACACCATGGGCTAAATGGCCAGGTCACATGGACCCTGAAGGCTCAGAGAAGGTTGGGGGACGGGACCCACTGGAACAGCTGTTGGGAGACAGATGGTAGCTTCCCGTCAAGGCCATCCAGCGTGTTCTTTAACGTGCACAGAGTATGGCTCTCCCGCACACGGGGCCACGGCTTAACGTCCCATCCGACGGACGGCAACCTTTCCAAGCCCATCGGTGTCCCCTACTGACCGTGGGCAGGACGAGGAATTTTGCAGAGATAAATCTCAACGCTGACCCAGCTGGGACTCGAACCTGGGAACTACAGATTACGAGCCTGGCGCGCTACCGACTGAGCCACCCCCGCCCCATTATCGAGGCAATACTTCCTTCTAAAAATGCGCCTTTTGCAGGAGAGTTAACTCTCCTCCAAGAAGAAGAAATTGCCCGTCTTGCTATAGGTTTAGGAATTAAAATTTCACCGTTTTTCTAAAAGAGAAAAGTCATATCATTCCAGCCTCAAGTTTAAACAGTGCATCATCAAAATATCTAAAAGTCCCAGAAGATATTACTTCTCTTCGCCTCTCAAGGAACAGCAACAATATTATATGTACTGCTATATCTTGCGCGTGTGATGTTCTTCGCAACAAAAATATAATTTCAACAAAAGTAACTGCTACTTTACTTACTGATGTATTTATTTCTACTCGTTTTCTGCTACACGGCATAGACATTGATGTTGCAATGGATGAATTATGTAATGAACTGCAATCA
This sequence comes from Ryuthela nishihirai, assembly GCA_038380435.1. NCBI lineage: Eukaryota > Metazoa > Arthropoda > Arachnida > Araneae > Heptathelidae > Ryuthela > Ryuthela nishihirai. The sequence goes on from JAWZYU010000022.1 coordinate 45,039,162, forward strand.
GATTATTCTTTTGGAGCGGCATCGATTCTCGCGACATGAAGATTCTGCTTCAATGATGCTCAAAGGTTAAGCAACAAGTACAAAGACACGAATTGAAAAGTCTGTTGTGGGATTTCAGTGAAAGGTACAGATGAAGTTCATAATCATTTACCTCATAAATACCTGAAAACAAACGAATTCCGGTGAATATTTAATGAGATATTCAAATTGGAAAAACTATTACCTTTAATTTGATGCGTGACCTTGGACAGCGATACTGGTTGCACAATGATTTGTCATGCTGCAAATCAGGTGTCAGTGAGGGTTTGAGGGAGTAATTACTATTCTTGCATGAGTGCAGATGTAGGGTTGTGGGAAGGTTGTTGGGTGGGTAGTTTAATATCTGGACTAAATAGTCAGATCATAAAGTGGGTTAAATAGTCATGTCACAAAGACCCCAAAGGATCAGAGAAAGTTGGGAAAGGGGACCTACTGGAACAGCTGTTGGCAAACAGATGGGGCGGGGGTGGCTCAGTCGGTAGCGTACCAGGCTCGTAATCTGTAGTTCCCAGGTTCGAGTCCCAGCTGGGTCAGCGTTGAGATTTATCTCCGCAAAATTCCCCGCCCTGCCCACGGTCAGTAGGGGACACCGATGGGCTTGTAATGGCCGCCGTCCGTCGGATGGGACGTTAAGCCGTGGCCCCATGTGCAGGAGAGCCATACCCTGTGCACGTTAAAGAACACGCTGGATGGCCTTGACGGGAGGCTACCATCTGTCTCCCAACAGCTGTTCCAGTGGGTCCCCTGTACAGTGTTCCAGTGGGTTCCATGTACCCTTCTATCGGTGAACATTTTGCATTGCTCGTTATAGCGTTGTTTTAATCCGCCATTTTACAAGCCAGGCTTTTTGCACTCTTTCGGCTGCAGTTTAAAAAATGAGGATATCAGTGTAGTATCATCTGCGTATAATGCCAATTTTACACTTCCAAAGTTAGGGCTGTGACAAATGAATAAGTTATGAAGGGCTGGTCCCAAAAGTGATCCTTGTGGGACTCCTGAGTTAATGCATTTTCTTTCTGAGAGAGAGAATTAATATTTTTACTATTATTTCTTGATAGACTTAAGACAAGTCCTTTAGTCCATATTTTATCAAAGGCCTTTGCAATATCGACAAAGACCACCGCAACCTATTTTTTTCTTATTTAAACTTTCGTTGATAATCTCCACTACACTTAACAATTGTTGAACAGTCGAATGTTATTTTCAAAACCATATTGTATGGGTGTGATAATTTGTGTATCGTGTAGAAACACCTCTATCCTATTAAAGATAATTCTTTTAAATACTTTGCCAATGTAGGATAACAGACTAATAGGCCTATAATTTTGTGGGAAATTACATGCTTGTCCTGGTTTGTGGATCACTGAAAGAAAACTCTCGTCCAAGAGTCTGGGAAATTATTATGTCTGAGAAGGTTGTTGAAGATGCAATAAAGTCGTGCCATTACCTTTATTGGTAATTTTTTTAAACATAAGATTAGCTAATCTGTCTGGTCCAGGTGTTTTCTTTTCGTTTACGGTTTCGAGAGAGCCTGTCTGAAATCTCTCACTGTGGGAAATCTGATTTCTTCAACATTGTCCTTTTCATCAAATTCTCGAATTGATCTGTCAAAATGTCACATGAAGTTGTCGTCTGACGGATCAACATTTAGGAGAAACTGCGACTCAAGAACATCTCCAGAAGCCTCCATCTTATCATAATTTGAGAATTTGACTTTTAAGGGATCCTCCAATTCTTCATAATGAATGGTATCCATAGTTAAGTGAAGAAACTTTCTTATCCCAGTTATTAGCATAGGCTTCTCTAAGTCTTTCTTTAACTTGGGCTTGTCTATTAAACAAATTTTTATCTGTATGATATCTGGTCCTCTGCCAGACACTTTTTGCCTTGTTTTTTTTTATCTCGGATTAGATTTTTAACTTCCTGTGGTAGCCTAAATTTTATGGATTCCAATTTTTTAGAGTTACTTGCATCATGAACAGCTGTCGTAATGCAGTCTGTGAAGTCTTTAATAACATGATCTATTTTTTCCCTATCATTTTCAATAAATTTTATTTTGACTCTATTGCAAAACAGAAATTGCAATCCTTTCCCACTTTTCCAATGATATGTAGTTTCCTCTTATAATTTTTCTCTTCTGCTCAGTGAAAATGAGAGGATCACCGGGTTATGGTCTGATGACAAGGTAGTCATTGTACGGATAGAATATTTTAGTATAAAATGATCCACCACAATAACATCATAACATTATGTTTATAATATTTGGATACGATGTGGGTTCATCTGGTGCATCAATCATTAGCCCCTTGATAGTCGAGTACTCCACCAGCACTCTCCCATTTCTGTTAGTTACCCTAGAATGCCAAATAGGATGTTTGGCATTCAAATCTACTGCAAGTATCACAATGGTCTTGTTGTGAAATATTTTTCTTAGATCGGTTTGTTGATGAGTTTGCTCGGGGATATTTACTGCTAAAAGTTACAATTACCCAAAGGAACCCGTTTCCAGCATCACTGAAGAGGAAACCGTTGAAAAGGGGCCTCGATGTCTTGCAAGTCTGAACCAGCAGACTCGTTGGGTTGTTTTACCTCTGAGCAGCACTTTTTTTGCACACCATGGGCTAAATGGCCAGGTCACACGGACCCCGAAGGCTCAGAGAACGTTGGGGGAGGGGACCCACTTTAATAGTTGTTGGGAGACAGATGGTAGCCTCCCGTCAAAGACATCCAGCGTGTTCTTTAACATGCACAGGGTATGGCTCTCCCGCACACGGGGCCATGGCTTAACGTCCCATCCGACGGACGGCGGCCTTTCCAAGCCCATCGGTGTCCCCTACTGACCGTGGGCAAGGCTGGTAATTTTGCGGAGATAAATCTCAACGCTGACCCAGCTGGGACTCGAACCTGGGAACTATAGATTACGAGCCTGGCGCGCTACCGACTGAGCCACCCCCGCCCCGAAACAGCAGACTCATGGTGAAGATGACGACACTTCACAATCCCTGCATTTAACTCAAGCAAACAAAGATCTAAAAAAAAAATACCATCATTGAACAGATAACGAAGAAACAAACGTTATATTTACAATGATCCAGTTTTAACTGAATGATACGCAAGTAAAACTAGATACGGCATATAACCAACAAACCAAGCAGAATCAACGACCTGAGAAGATCTCATATAGCCGAAGAATATGACCATCATCTTTTTCCCTTTTTCCAATGGAAAAGCTTTATATCAAATTCATGCCACGTCGTCATATTTTTATTTTTATTTCCTTCGACAATAAAAATCTTCCGAATTCCCGTGACGTGACGAATGGACATTGTTTCCGTGACTGGCTTGAAGAATCAATTGTTACGCTCAAGCCCGACGGAGCAGTGGCTTCATTGTTATGTATAAGGCACCATAACAATCAGTCGAAATGACAAAGCACGCTGCACCGTTTCCTCGTTCTTATTTCGTCAAAATGGACTTTTTCTCTGTGTGTTATTGCGGTCGGAAGCGGAAACACATCGTGACATTTCCATAGCAAAAGATAAGAGTGAAATATGAGAATTTTCAACTCCAAATCTACGGCAGAAACAGACACAATACAAATCGTTATGCGATGATTTTTTAAGCTGCTGTAAAATATTGTTAATTTAGTCGTAGGCGGTACAGATGAGATGAAGCTGAATTTTGCGATTGCAAACCCAATTTGAAAATAAAAAATTCCTTGACGCCTAGTAAAATACATTAAATCAAAAACGACGTTCGAGTCATTAGGAGCTATAAGTCAGCCAACACCTACTATAACATGACATCGTCAAAAACAACTTTGCATCTCGATATTACTTATTTATTTGATTACATTATTATTTCTGGTAATTTTTAATACTAATCTTTTTACTAATATTTATAAAAAATTTACATTATTCAGAAGGAAAATTATTCGTTTTATTTCAATTATCATAACGCTGATACATCGGTATTTTTTTTTCTAATAATGTATGTTTAGGAGTAAACTTTAATATAAATATTAGTATTAAAATTTAACAGTAATAATAACAGAAATTAATAGATAAGAAATGTCTAAATTTGAAAACTAGCTATGATGATCCCATAACTTAGTTGTATGACCTTCTGTTGTAGTAGGTGTTGGCTTAGCCAAGGTTACAACAGCGATTTTGATAGCGTCGTCTACTTTAGTAGAATATTATTGCAAGTTGCTCTACGATATATCTAATAAATGCATATAACAAAAATTAGCACAAATGTTTAAAGAAAGAATAATTAAATTTATATAAATCTAAGATATTCGCTTTTTTTATTTAATGTTATTACTGTAAAAATAATGCATTTAATATTATATTCAGTTATTAATAAACGTTAAAATTTCCTGTAGAAATATTATTTATCATTTTATTATTTTATCATAAAAATTTTCTCTGTTTATTATTTTTATTCCTGTAGAAGTATTATATATTATTTATCATTTTATCACAAAAACTCTGTTCATTATTTTTATTTTAACAATAGAATGGTCGCAGATAAAGAACGTATAAGGACAAGAGGGAACATTTCCATAGAACTAATGTAAGATCTTGCCCTCTTTGCACGGCTGTTTTAACCCTCAAGTGAATACGGCCAATAGAGCTTTCACACATCTTGGTTTCCTCCACAGAATGTAGAGGGAGAAGAAGTTAAGCTTCCATAGAGATTAATGTAAAATCGAGTATCGTGCATTTGGCGTAGAGGTGAAACGAACATTACAGGGGACGAACGCTTTTGTAATTGCATGTTACTGTCAACTTCCATTCTCTTCGCTTTTCCTATGTAATAATTTCCCATGATATCCTTGCAGAGTATATTAATATCAATTCTGTTTCCTGTTTCTAGGCAACCAAGAAAGCTTCTAATTGTAATGATTTATTCTATAAATTTACTTCAGGCTAATTTCAAATCTTTTCTATCCGTTCAATTTATAATTGTTGGTTCAATGAAAAATAATTCCAATGGAGAAAATAAACCTTTATTAAAATCATGATATTATTTTTTTTTCAAATACAAAGTGCAGTTACGTTTTTTTCCTTTTTTTAAAATATAAATTTTTTGATGCATAATTCCTTTGCCCCTTATTGTTTGCTTCCCAGCTTAAACAAATGCACGATACGAATCGAAACACCACTTGAGGTAGCTACTTACGCTTTGTCAAAGCTGAACTTCTTTTCCTTATACGTTCTTTGGTCAAGGTACCAAATTTTTGGCGTCTGTGATGTGATGTGATAAAATGTGATGGGAAGGTTAAAACCCTTCAACAATGGGCTTCCTGCTATCCCAAACAAAGAATCGGATGATTTGGCGTCTGTAAGTAGTCTAATATATATGTAGATAATTCTTTTATTTTTGATTCTAATATTACTAGTGGTGGACTTTTGTGCTAATCTTTATACTGCTGTTTATCTATAAATATATGTTATTAAAGAAGAAAATTATTCGTATTTATTATCAAATATAATGATACTAATTAATACAAATAAATTTTCTCCTAAATAAAATATATTTATAGATAAGCATTAGTATAAAGTTTAGCACAGCATCCACCAGTAATAATATTAAAATAAAAAGTATAAGAAATGACTATATGGTAGGACAACTTAAGTTGACGTCATAAATTTGTTCTTCTGGCTTTCTGTTACAGGAGTTGTAGGTTTTACACATATTTAGATGTATGTGTAACAACTGATTCAAATTCCATCATGTTCGCATATATTCTTTATTTACGACCATTTTATTGCTTAAATCAGTGGATCTCAACCTTTTATGTTTCACGTACCCCCTGGAAATGTGTATGTAACTGGCGTACCCCTTGTAGAAATAGATAAAACTATAGTTATAGTTTAACAATGGGAATAAAATAAAACATATATATATCAGTGGTTCTCAACCTTTTATGCTTCACGTACCCCCTGGAAATGTGTATGTAACTAGCGTACCCCTTGTATAGATAGATAAAACCATAGTTATAGTTTAACAATGGGAATAAAATAAAACATATATATCAGTGGTTCTCAAACTTTTATGCTTCACGTACCCCCTGGAAATGTGTAGGTGACTGGCGTACCCCTTGTATAGATAGATAAAACTATAGTTATAGTTTCACAATGGGAATAAAATAAAACATATATATCAGTGGTTCTCAACCTTTTATGCTTCACGTACTCCCTGGAAATGTGTATGTAACTGGCGTACCCCTTGTATAGATAGATAAAACTATAGTTATAGTTTAACAATGGGAATAAAATAAAACATATATATCCGTGGTTCTCAACCTTTTATGCTTCACGTACCCCCTGGAAGTGTGTATGTTACTGGCGTACCCTTTGTATAGGTAGATAAAAATATAATTATAGTATAACAATGGGTATAAAATAAAACATATATTGTATATATATATATACACATTAAATTTTTTATTCATAAATTACATGTATCGATAAACACAAAAAATAACATTTTTGCACAACAGTGTTGCCAACTTAGCGACTTTGTTACTAGATGTAACGACTTTTGAGCTCTCACAGCGTACCCCAAAATATTTCACCGAATACCGCACGTTGAGGACCCTGGCTTAATTTATCATGGGTAACAGTTTCTAAATTTCAGCAGTTCTGTTTGCTGTACAGTGTCTATAAACGCCTATCCCTGTCTGTCAGAGCCTTTGTCCACCGGCCTTTGCCACTAATGGAGGCCACTTTTCAAGATTCTTGTCATTCTCCATACAATTGGGATATTGTACCTCGTGATATTCCGCTGAATACCCTCACCTACGTTAAAAATACTCTTGCCGAGAGTGTTCCAACCCCTTTCGAAATCAGTCAGCTCAGCCTTTTTACCCATGTCACACTTGACTTTGCTTTTCACCATGTCTTTACGGTTTTAATAATAGGGGCGTAGGTGGCTCAGTCGGAAGCGCGCAGGTGGCTCCGTCGGTAGCGCGCCAGTCTCGTAATCTGCAGTTCCCAGGTTCGAGTCCCAGCTGGTCAGCGTTGAGATTTATCTCCGCAAAACTCCCCGCTCTTCCCACGGTCAGTAGGGGACACCGATGGGCTTGGAAAGTCCACCGTCCATCGGATGGGACGTTAAGCTGTGTCCCCATGTGTGTAATTTAAATCATTAAGTGTCCCCACGTTAAAGAACACGCTGGGTGGCCTTGACGGGATGGACGCATTATATTAACACGAATTCTACACTACCGAAAAAAATTAGAAAATGTTCAATTAATCTTTTGAAATTTTATGCTTCACGTACCCCCTGGAAAAAATAAATTATAAATAATAAATTATAAAAAAGAAACATTTAGAACATTATAAATAATATTTCCACAGGTAGTTTTAATGTATATTTAATAACTGACTATATTATTAAATGCATCAATTTTACAGTAATAACACTAAATAAAACTTACAAATTATATATTTTAAAATATATTTTATTCAATAATTAACTGGGAAAAAAGTAATTGTCTGTCAAAAATGTCAAGAAGCTCTAAAAGGGTCATTGTTATATGCCATTTTTTTATAGCCTACGACACTTCCCACGTCAAAACTTCGATTTGGGATTTAAATCATTAAGTGTCTCCATCGCGTTCGAAAGATATGGTGGAACAACGTTTTATCAAATCCACAAACCGACAAATGTGAAAGCCAAAAGCAATAGGAAGATAGGTAAACATATTAGATAATAATATCTGCATTGTCTGGCCAAATTATTATGAACACTTAACCGTCTCTAAAGTACCATAAAACATCACAAAGCAAGCAAAATTTCTTATTGACGTAAGTACTTTGCGTTATTTCAGAGTCTAAAACCATTGCATTGTTTTATCTCTCAGGGCACACCGTGGGCTAAATGGCCAGGTCACAAGAACCCCGAAGGCTCAGAGAAGGTTGTCGGAGGGAACCCACTAGAACAGCTGTTGGTAGACAGATGGTAGCCTCCCGTCAAGGCCACAAAGCGTGTTCTTTAACGTGCACAGGGTATGGCTCTCCCACACATGGGCCAACAGCTTAGCATCCCATCCGATGGACGGTGGCCTTTCCAAGCCCATCAGTGTCCCCTACTGAGCGTGGGAATGGCGGAGAGTTTTGCGGAGATAAATCTCAACGCTGACCAGCTGAGACTCGAACCTGGGAAATGCAGATTACAAGCCTGGCGCGCTACCGACTGAGCCACCTACGCCCCTCCTATTAAAACCGTAAGGACATGGTGAAAAGCAAAGTCAAGTGTGACATGGGTAAAAAGGCTGATTTCGACTGATTTCGAAAGGGATTAGAACACTCTCGGCAAGAGTATTTTTAACGTAGGTGAGGGTATTCAGCGGAATATCACGAGGTACAATATCCCAATTGTATGGAGAATGACAAGAATCTCAAAAAATGGCCTCCATTAGTGGCAAATGCCGGTGGAAAAATGCTCTGACAGACAGGGATAGGCGTTTATAGACACTGTACAGCAAACAGAACTGCTACAGTTCACCAGCTGAAAGAGATAACCGCTGGCAGTACTTCAAAACCCATTTGAAAAAGACCTATGAGCGTAGAATTGAAACTTTTGAAATTTAGAAACTGTACCCATGATACATACGATGAAATATTAAGTAAACCTTCATAATAATTGGTCCAAGCAGTGTATGTGATGAAATCATTATTTTCATTTGATTGTTGAGTGCATATAGGGTTTTGTTAATTGGCTGTTCAAATTGTTTAAAATTTTTAGCCTTTCTGTGTGGTGTTGGTTCAGTCTACAGTGCGTCAGGCTTGTTGGGTAGTTAGTCCCAGCTGGGTCAGCTTTGAGATTTATATCCGCAAAATTCCCCGCTTTACCCTCTGTCCATAGGGGAAACCGATTGGCTTGGAAAGGCCGCCGTCCATTGGATGGAAGATTAAGACGTAGCCCCATGTGCGGGAGAGCCATACATGCGTACATCAAAGAAAAGGCTGGATGGCCTTGAGAGGAGGCTGCCATCTGTCTCCAAACAGTTGTTCAGTAGGTCCCTTCTGCCAACCTTCTCGGAGTCTTCGTTGTCCTTGTGATTTGGTCTTTTAACCCATTGTATGCAAAGAGTGCCACTCAGAGGTAAAAGAACCCAACTCATGCTCCCTCATGACTCACTAGAAATATAATTAATAGATCATTGCTGCCATTATCAGTCCCCTAATCGTCATCAGTATCATCATCGCTACACAATCATCGTTAAACAATGACACCTTGTGCGGGATAATTATACGCTGTGCACGTTAAAGAACACACTGAATGGCCTTGACGGGAGGCTCCCATCTCTCTCCTAACAGTTGTCCAGTTGTCCATTTATGTTTCCTTTTATTGTTTTACCTTTTTTGTGTATGTGTATTGTAAATTTTTAAATTTGGTTGTGGGCCTTATGACTTTTAGCATTTATTTTGACATTTGTTTGGCGCATTATAGCCTGAGATGCTAATGCGCCATTAAACCCGAAACAACCAAACATCCAGTTGTCCAGCGTCCTTCAACCTCCTCTGAGCCGTTGTAACCTGGCCATTTAGCCCACTGTGTGCAAAAAAATGCCGCTTAGAGGTAAAAAAACAACAACCAAAATCATAGGCTTTCAAATTTGCTAATCATCTATAGTCTTTAGACGGTTGTACCTGCTTAAAGTCATTTGTCCATATTACTACACTTCATATTAAATCTACGTTTAAAACTGTAACTTTAGGGCAAAGACCAAAAGAATAACCGATTCTTTAGACAAGGTTAACCTGAGGGCTTTTCTTCCAGTTCAACTCCAAACACTTCGTGTGATAAAGAGCAGAGAGTGACAGCCTCGTCTTAAATGTGACAGGAGTTCACTATGTAAAGTAAGAGTCATCCCATCTGGAAAGCTTTAAGTGTGTGAAATAGCTGTTTTGGGAAATCTGAGCATAAAACGGCGCAAACGCGATAAAACCATCTCATTACACTAATTAACTCATCTTTTACAACTTTTAAAACCCTTGTTTTGTTCATCAGGGAGCAGAACAATTTGAATTCTTTAGTTACCAGGCAGCACAGAGCCGGCTCTTTTGTAGTTGGTCGATTTCAATGCGCTAAAATCGTTTCATTCTTCAGCTCCTGGCGTGCAACTTAATTTTTTCTAAAATTTGCTCTGTATTTTCTTCACTGTCTGCATTGTTACGAAAAACAGAGCAAAGACTATTGGGGGCATCACTTCAGTTTTTTTTTTTTGCTTCTTTTTAACTCCGCCTTGGACGTCTGCAATTAGAGCCAGCGGTTGGGTGTTCGTGTTTTGTGCCTTACTTCAATTAGAAACTTTAATTACGTCTGGAAATAAATGAAAGAAACAGAACAAAAAAAGAAACGGTAGCAAAAATGGCTGAAACAGATGACGCCGTCCCAGGACTTCGATCGAAACGCGTCTGATTAACTGCAATTACAAAGTAATTCAAAACTCCCATTGTTCATAAAAGACAAGTTCAGAAGTAGGATGCTGTTGTTTGGTAGGAGGCAAAGAGTGTGAGGAAGGGATGGGCAGTTACGCGGCTACACATGAAACCATCCTTACTTGATTCGCAGTAGGAACACTTTCAGGTAATCCTAAGGAGAGCAATAAGCGCTTTAAGATGGCACTAGGGAACTGAAACGTCGTTAAGTGCAGATCGACGCTGAGCACTGCTTGTCCTGACAAACGATACACAAGAGGACGCTTAAATGACATGAAAAAAGACAAAGCAGCAAGAATGCAAAAAGTTTTAACTAGGAAAAGTAAATTAATTGAACAGTTTCTAATTTTTTGCGGTAGTTTAGAATTTGTGTTAATATAATGCGTCCTTTGAAATATACAATGAAGACAATGAACAGGTATGATCATTATTTAATTCTTTTCATGTCATCATACCTACATCAATATATTATCTTGGTCGTTGCAGAAAAAACTTCCACAACAGCAACACCATTCCACACACTAACAACAAGGAGAGCAACAGTAGTGATGACGATGACGACGACGGCAACAGCATCAACAGCAATGATAAAAATAGCAAAGACTACAACACTGATAACAACAGCAGTGACAAAAACAATGTTAAGAATAGCAACGACAACAATAACGACGACAACAATGATGATAACAATAGCAAAGACGACGATGACAATAAAGCAACAACAATGATAACAATAGCAACCCAAACATCAACGAAAACAATTAAGATAACAAGAGAACGATTCAACAATGAGAAAAACGCAACACCATTCCACACACTAACAACAAGGAGAGCAACAGTAGTGATGACGATGACGACGACGGCAACAGCATCAACAGCAATGATAAAAATAGCAAAGACTACAACACTGATAACAACAGCAGTGACAAAAACAATGATAAGAATAGTAACGACAACAATAACGACCACAACAATGATGATAACAATAGCAACGACGACGATGACAATAAAGCAACAACAATGATAACAATAGCAACCCAAACATCAACGAAAACAATTAAGATAACAAGAGAACGATGCAACAATGAGAACAACAGCAAAAACGAGAACAATTAAAACAAGAGGAAGTATTACATTAGCAACAATTGCATTACATTATCATCACAGTTACTTTGCCACAGTAATAAACGTCAATAGCCTCTCTATTTTTACTGTCTACGCCTGTCTACGCTTGAACAGTAATTTCTGATAAAACCGTTATCAATGGTTTCACCGCCATTAGAATATACTGTATCACCATCATCATGATAGGTAACACTTAAGATTTTCGCCACGATGCACATTGCTATTGTGCATACCTTAATATCAGCATTATCATTTATAACGATTCAGTTTGTGAACATCATAATCTCAGTATTTCCCCCTCAATTTAGAGGGGGGGGGGGTGATCTCAGTTGGTAGCGTACCAAACTCGCAAATGCAGTTCCCAGTTTCGAGTCCCAATTGGATGTGTTGAGATTTATCATATTTATCTCAGCATAACTTCCCGCCCTGCCAACGGTCAGTAGGGGACACAGAGGGGCTTGGAAAGACCGCCGCCCGTCGGATGTGATGTTAAGCCATTGCCCCGTGTGCGGGAGAGCAATACATGTGCACATTAAAGAACAGGCTGGATGGCCTTGACAGGAGCTACCATCTGTCTCCAAAGAGTTGTCCAGTAGGTCCCCTTCGCCAACCTTCTCTGAGCCTTCGGGGTCGTTGTGATTTGGCCTTATAACCCATTGTATGCAAAAAGTGCCGCTCAGAGGTAAAACAACCCAACTCAAGCTCCCTCAATTCATGCATATCATCGTAACATGGCTCGCTAAAAATATCATTAATTGATAGATTAATAGATGATTACTGTCGTCATCATTCCCCTAATCGTCAGTCCATTATTTCACTTCCCTAATCGCCACGTATTATTTTATCGTGATCGCTATATGGTATCATCATCGCTATATCGTCCTTACCACGTCAGGGCGGGGTGGCTCAGTCGGTAGCGCGCCAGGCTCGTAATCTGTAGTTCCCAGGTTCGAGTCCCAGCTGGGTCAGCGTTGAGATTTATCTCCGCAAAATTCCCCGCCCTGCCCACGGTCAGTAGGGGACACCGATGGGCTTGGAAAGACCGCCGTCCGTCGGATGGGACGTTAAGCCGTGGCCCCGTGTATGGGAGAGTCATACCATGTGCACGTTAAAGAACACGCTGGATGGCCTTGACGGGAGGCTACCATCTGTCTCCCAACAGCTGTTCCAGTGGTCCCCTCCCCCAACCTTCTCTGAGCCTTCGGGGTCCATGTGACCTGGTCATTTAGCCCATGGTGTGCAAAAAAAGTGCCACTCAGAGGTAAAACAACCCAACCCAAACCCTTACCACGTCATACTCTCAATTTCATCATCAGCATCGGTACTGAAGTCACTATTAATACAGTATTCAGGTGCGTATTCAATGAGTGCTGGTGGTGGGAGGGGAACTTAGGATGATAAATCACCAACCTCAAATCTTTTAAAGCTGTAAATTGGAAAATGATAAAACTATTCACGGGTGGTTCAAGGGTTTGATGAAAATGCCGTGTTAACTGAAATTGAGTAAAGATGTACTAAAGCGGTTGTAGTTTATCAAGGTATAGACTTTGGGATTAATTTGCAACAACGAAAGAATAATTATGAGGCAAATCACTCATTAGTGAATTTGTGATGTTTTTTTGTTCTCTGAGCCATCAATACAGATAGAGTTATTTTCAACAACCTCTTAGGGTTAAAAGAAGAGAAAATGTTTCTTCTACATTAACTGCTTCGAATACATATTATACAAAAGAGCGTCCTCGCCCTCCGACAGCACAAATATCTTGAGTACGCTATTGTATGTGACGCACCTCTCCTAAAAAATCTTAAGATCAGCACCTCCTAAAAAGAATCCTGTATATACTCCTGACAGCATTAATCCCTATCAAACTAATATCGCATGACTCAGAATCAGTACTAGTAATATCGACATCTTGATCATTATCCGTCATTGCATCAATCAACAAAGTCATCATCAATAAAGTCATCATTGTCAACATCATTATCATAATCGTTATTTTAATCAGCATCGTCAATAATTGATGTCACCGTGGTGTCATCATTGTTTGATGTTCCCACCTTTCGCAAAACCTTTTTAACAAACACTCTTCCTCTACCCTGTTCCAAGTCTTGGGGTTCTTGTGACCTACCAATTAAAGTGCTTTAAAACATAGTAGTTTCTCTGAAGAGTAAAATAATGCCCTAGAAATTTTATTCGGCTTTCATATGAACCGACATATTTAAAAATTCTTTCACTGATTAATTAAAACGAAACACTGAAATATAGATTTATTCTTGTTCTCTTTATTTTCGTCCTCGTTTTCCACGAAATTCCATTTCATTTACGACCTCACGTATTATTTTATGACGTCGTAAAAGCATCTGCCACGAAAGCGAATGGAGGCCTTGGACACGGACTTTAAGAGAAGTACTCTGAGCAGCTTACTCTATTGGCAATAGAGATATGCTCTGGAGGCTAGGAATAGATTGTAACATATTGGCACTAAAAATCATATTGTTCCCCTGTTTTCAGCACAAAGTTAGTAATGTTTGGAAGGGTAATTTACAAAGTGGGCATGCTTTGCATGTTTATGGGAGTATGACATTCAAACAATACGATGTGTTTTACGTTGAGAAAGTAGTACACAAGATTTAGCCTGTTGAAGGTTGTACAGAGACACGTTGTTTTTTTAGCGATATCTTCATACTCAGATCTCAGATTTCGCCGTCTCAAAGTTGTATGCCCAGATTGTTGGTTGCCATCATCATCATCAGTAGCACCACCACCAACTCCATCATCACCACTTCCATCACAAACACACCACCATCATTATCATCACCACTTCCATCACAAACACACCACCATCACTATCATCACCACTTCCATCACAAACACACCATCACTATCATCACCACTTCCATCACAAACACCACCACTACCACAAATAACACCATCACTAACACCACCACCACAATCATTATCATCACCACTTCCATCACAACCACCACAACCACCACCATTAACGGCTCCACCACCACCAATACCTGCACTACCACCACCATCACTACCAATAAATACCTGCCCCTTACCCCCACCACCATCACTAAGACCACCACCACTAACACCACCACCTCCATAATTATCATGACTCTCACTGATCTTCTCTATGACATTAGCAGCATTGTCATCACCACATTCATTGCTATCTTGACCGTCACCTCACCACCACTACCGTAATTTTAATGTTTCCTCAATTAGTTCGTTTTAATGGCAATCCAATTGCCCCTCCCCTTCCCCTGGGAAATGGCGAGTGAATTGAACTTTTTTAATAATAAATGAATCTTTATTTTCTCATAATAATGTGTTACAGAACGATTTACAGTTGTTCCGCAAAGTTACATAGCTTGTCTTTAGGAAATATAACAGTTACAATATTTATTTAGATTGAATAATTTGAGGGGAAAAAAGATAATAAAAAATAAACAAATAAATGTAAAATTAAATAAAAGGATATTATAATCATCTGGTTACATAGTTCACAAAGTCAGAACAAATAAATGTATATGATATTAAATATTTGTGTTACATATCTATAGGCAGAAATGAAAATATCAATTGACAAGCTATAAAAATAAAATTAATTTCGAAATGATTTAAAAACAGCATTATTATTTAATGTCTTTCATAAAAAACAGTTTTAATTTTCTCTTCAGAGTCGAATATTTTCAGATGCTTAATATATCTCTAGGTAACGAATTATAGACGAAAGGTATTTTACAGTTACTTACAGATTTTCCATAATTATTATAGACAATTGATTATTTAAAAAAAGTTACCTTTATTTAATCTGGTTTCTTTTATTCTAAAAGTATCATCAAAGAAAGTTTTCAGTACAATATTAATATTGAAAGTTTCTGAATTCTCCTTCGTTGGAATCCTGTGGTATTAAACAGCACGACAAAAGACATTTAACACTTTCACATCGATATCTTTCACAATGCTGTGCTCAGACTGGGGCCTTTGTGACCCTTGTAGGTGCAAACAAATAGAGAAAATCATTTCTACCAAATCCCAGAAATAACTGCAGAAAAAAAAACACTGTGCGCGTTAGATTAATTTTCAGCTAAGCTATCGACTAAACCTTGTCGAAATTGTTTGCATATAACTGCATGGGAACATCTATCTTTAATGACGTCACGGGAGGACGGTACTTGGTTATTCATACCTTTTGGAAATTAAAATGCAGTATAATTGAAACGCTTTCTGAGAAATAAAAATTATTTCACTAACAAGTTTTAATTCGTATTATTAAATTAAACAATGTTATTAAACCACAACTATGCTTGAGGAGTATGCGAAATTCATGTTGGATTTAACAGGCGTTTAAGTGATAATGATCGTGCTGGATATGGGTGTGGCTCTTACCTTCAACTAAGTTTCGGTTAGTGATTAGCATCCAGTTAATACAGGTCCTCCGTCTTGCAATAGTTGTTCTGCGCGCTTAAACATCTGTTGAATTCAGAAGTGTCTTATCGATTAGTTACAGGCAGTCACAGGTTAAATTAAAATTTTGCCAGTTATTTTCAGTTTAAATTACCACTATAATTTTAAACTTCTGAATTTGAACTTTTCTTCATGCTAACAATGGACAGATGAATTCGTTACATTCTGTGGATATTAATTGTGATACGAACGGTTTAAAACGGAATTAATTTTACATATCGTTACCCTTTCAGAGCAACAGACTGCTGTAATTCGTGCGATTTAATAAAATAAATAAGGAATTAATTTATGTTTATTATTTTATGAAAATATTACAATGCAGTATAAAATTAATTGCTGTTTTTTAATAACATATAATAATATCGTTGAATTCTGAAACTTCAATATATATTACGTTACCATTATGACAACGTTTTTCGTATGCGAAGTTAAGAAAAGTATTCCGTCGAATACTTGTTAGAGTAGAATTCGTTGCACAGAGCAACTTATTATACAAGGTTCAGATAAAGCACTAGCACAAGTAATATTTTAAAATACATAGCTGAATAATTAATATATTTGCATTAAAATATTACTAGTTGATACATATTTTTACAAATTTGGCAATTAATTTTAAAATATTGATAATTTTTAACAAGCCATTAAATAGCATATTATTTTATTTTTACATTGCTTAAAAATAAATAGTTGTACTTAAATTTGTTGTAAATTGAATTAATAAAATTTTTATGCATATTAAATTCCCCTTTTTCTTTCCTTTTTTTCCCCAACGGCTGTCAGAGAACTGTGTATCTAGGTGGCCTTGACCAAGGCCACTTTGATACATCGAGCCTGGACAGCCTTGAACAAAAAGAGGGATGAAAGGTGGGGAATTAATTATGCATATTTTAAACCATAAAATTTATTTAATTAATTTAAAATTTAAATTTAAGCCATTTATTTTAAAATTAGTTAAAATAAAATTATTTATTCATTAGTATTTTATCAAAAAGTAGGGAATATTTTAAAATCCAATGCAAATTTTTAAAAATAATTAACTACCTGTATTAATTTGAGAAAAAGAAGTATAATTAAAACTGTTCTACTTTTCAAAATTAAGTCTTCTGTTACTGCAGTGTCCAAGTTCTTGGTACTGAGATGGCATTGCTCTGACACATCCCTCAGTCAGTATGGGACACTGCTGTTACTGCAGTGTCCAGGTTCATTGTACTGAGATGGCATTGCTCTGACACATCCCTCAGTCAGTATGGGACACTGATGGGCTTGGAAAGGCTGCCTTCCGTAGGATGGGACGTAAAACTATAGCCCCCTTGCAGAAGAGCCAAACGCTATGCACGTTAAAGAACTCACTGAATCACCTTGACAGGAGGCTACCATTTGTTTCCTAACAGCTCTTTTTTTACCATTCCTCAAACTTTCTCGAGGTCGTGGCCTGGTCATTTAGCCCATTGTGTGAAAAAAAGTGACGCTCAGAGGTAAAATAGCAATTTATGAATAATTTAAAGTCAATTTCATTTTTTTAAATAAATAATTTCCAGTTTTATTTTAAGAAAAGTTATGACTACTGAGTTAATTGCAATTGAAATTGCTCTAAAGTGGTAGTTTAAACAACCAAAATCTAATTTTGTAGTACTTACAGGTAGTAGCTCATTTTTGTTTTTTTCTCCGGGAAGATCCATGTCATTCCAAGAACATGGGCGTTTCCTAAACATCCTTGACACTATCGATCAAATAATTGATAAAGGATCCACAAATACTTTGCAATGGACCCCTGGACATGTAGGTGTCCAGGGAAACGAAATTGCTGTTTTTTTTAGCAAAGTCGACCCTTAACAATGAAAAATACCTTCAATTGCAAGTTGGTAATTTTTATGTTTCTGAATTAAATAAAGAAAAGCTAAAGGAGAACTTTATACATCATTTCCAAGTCATCGCTGAAAGAAAGATGAATCATCGACAATTAGCAGAGAACAAGATCCTTCCACTTAATGATCTGCACTTTTCAAGAAGAAATTTTATGTGCATCACCAGACCCAGAACAGGTGCATCATCTTGAATGACTCACTTTTCAAGATGAGAAAGGTTTTTTTCACCCAATTGCCAGACGTGCAACGTAAAGGAAACGGTGATTCATGTTTTGCTGAATTGTACTGCTTACTCGATCCAGAGAAACAACCTCATAGCAAGATTACAAACAGAAAACATATTTGAACTAAGTCTACACAGTTTACTTGGACAAGATCTGACTATTCGCAAAGTTTGCTATAATGAAACAATCAAATTTTTAAATGATGCGAATCTTTTTCAAAGGATTTAAGAATTTTTTATCGAGGTTTTGTAACATTAATGTCATCAGCTTCTTGGCATTATCCAATCTTGCCATCTGGAGGAGAGGGTTGAAAGACTCGAAGATATCCAGGGGAAACATTTATTTTTGTTTGACGATGATTGATAAAATTATAGCATTCTCGTAATGCATTCTCCAGGCCACTTACTATAAAGCAACCTCTGAATTGATGCTTTGTTCTATGAGAATTAATGCTAGAAATATTACCATTACAGGTATAGGGAGTATGGGTTGAAATGTTTTACCTCTGAGCGGCACTTTTTTGCACACCATGGGCTGAATGGCCAGGTCATATGGACCCCGAAGGCTCAGAGAAGGCTGGGGGAGAGGACCCATTGGAACAGCTGTTGGGAGACAGATGGTAGCCTCCCGTCAAGGCCACCCAGCGTGTTCTTTAACGTGCACAGGATATGGTTCTCCCATACACGGGACCACGGCTTAACGTCCCATCCGACGGACTGCGGCCTTTCCAAGCCCATCGGTGTCCCCTACGGACCGTGGGCAGGACGGGGAATTTTTGCGGAGATAATTCTCAACACTGACCCAGCTGGGACTCAAACCTGGGAACTACAGATTACGAGCCTGGCGCGCTACCGACTGAGCCACTCCCGCCCCCTATAGGGAGTATGGTAGTGAATATAAAAACATTACATAAAAATGCTTCTTGCACATAAAATTATATTTTTAATCAGCGAAACTATGCCAATTCTAAACTTCTCTACTGACCATGGTAAAATATTAACACGGACCTTTATTTTCGCAGTGATTTCATTTCTCATTTGTACCATCCGAACAACATACAAAATTCTTTTCATCACCCATAGAAATAGCTTTTCTTTATGAACTCCAACACATGACGAACAATGCCCTTTGACCTCAGGTCCATCCAGTTACAGATGATGCACTCTCCTAACGGTTATTGCGACCGGGGCACGCATGAATGGGACAGAAGGGGGGAGTAATGTTAGGAGGGCAAACCATAGCGGCTATTACACAGCTGCTGTTGCCGTACGGAGGTTTTATTTATAGCCTTCCTCTCCCCCCCTAGCACAATGTTGGAAGTGAGACTGATTTAGAGTAGAGAGCCAGCGTAAGGGGAAAAACATCTCTTTTCTTACGAGAATTGGACGACCTAGGAAAAGATTAAAGTACCTCAGACACACATATCTGGTGATTCCGACGTTGACGCTAATCTCACAGGGAGCAATTTGGCTCCCATTATGCATCTTTGGAGAGTCGTCAATTGCAGAGCCTCTCGCTACTAAACCGACAAAAGACGTTTCTGAGGAGAGTTCCTTATCAGGGAAGGAAGAGAATTGTTCCTGGGCTTTCTGGTTGTGGAATGTGGCCACGTTATAGCTCAGTGATGACATCGTGCTTACTACGAAGAAAAGATGCCATTTAAACCATCTCAGAAAATGTTCTGTATCTGTCGGTATGTAGGAAAATTTCTTTTATTCTGAAAAAGGATGTGGCTTTATTTCTATTGCGGTAGATGGAATTTTTTTAACTGAATGCAAGAGTTTTAGGGTTCTTATGTCTTGTTCAATCAATGGATGTTCTCTGGAAAAAAATAAGGGTTGGGTTGGGTTGTTTTACCTCTGAGCGGCACTTTTTTGCACACCATGGGCTAAATGGCCAGGTCACATGGACCCCGAAGGCTCAGAGAAGGTTGGGGGAGGGGACCCACTGGAACAGCTGTTGGGAGACAGATGGTAGCCTCCCGTCAAGGCCATCCAGCGTGTTCTTTAACGTGCACAGGGTATGGCTATCCCGCACACGGGGCCACGGCTTAACGTCCCATCCGACGGACGGCGACCTTTCCAAGCCCATCGGTGTCCCCTACTGACCGTGGGCAGGGCGGGGAATTTTGCGGAGATAAATCTCACGCTGACCCAGCTGGGACTCGAACCTGGGAACTACAAATTACGAGTCTGGCGCGCTACCGACTGAGCCACCCCGAAAAAAAAAAAAAAAAAAAAAAAAAGGAAGAGGCAAACTATCCCAGTGAAGGATAGAGGAAGAGCGCCATTATGTATAAAAGTTACCCCTCCGTTATAACGGTTTGTGAACATTTTCTTGATAAATATGTATAATACATATTTAATTATTCTCGCCTCCTTTCGGGTTACTACCATTTTTAAGGAGAGAAGAAGAGGCATGGAAAACTTCATATGAAAGCCATGGCCACACGGAATAGACACAGAGGTTATTCTTCCTATATTACTGGGGTGTGGGTGACTTAGTCAGTGGCGCACCAGGCTCGCAATCTGCACTTACCAGGGTCGAGTCCCGCCTGTTCCAGCATTGAGATTTATCTCCGCAAAACCCTCAGTTTAGGACACCGATGGTCTTTGAAAAGCCGCCGTCCGACGGATGGGACATTAAGCAGTGGTCCCGTGTGAGGGAGATCCCCTACCTTGTGCACCTTAAAGAACACTCTGGATATCCTTGACGGGAAGATCCCGTCTGTTTATTAACAGCTGTCCAGTCGTTTCCCTCCCCTCCAACTATCTCTGAGCCTTCGGAGTCTTTGTAACCTGACCGTTTAGCCCATTATATGGAACAAAGTGTTTCTCAGAGGTAAAACAACCCGATTCTACCCTATACCTCTAATGGTAATGTTTCTGCAATGTTAATTCTCTACTGCAGCACACTAATGTTAAGGCAAGGAACTTCCCCAAAACGTGCATACAACAAAATATTCTTCATTTAATTCGTTTACAAACTTGGAGTCATAACTATATGCATATTAGTTTTAAAATGCTACGGCTAACTATTCATTTCTAAAAATTTAGAAATAAATTTAAAAATGCTATTTAATATTTTTATATTATTATACTACATAAATTATTTTACATAATACTGCTTCTAGATTGTATAGATTGCAGCAATTATGGTTGCAAATAGGATCACGACATATAAAATTAGTCACATGTCCTTCCGTTCATGGTTGTACCAAAAGGTAGATTACCTTCTGTCTGGAGATGAGATTTCCATATAATATTATTACAGATTGCTTTATGGTATATCTAAAATACCCCCTCAAGCAGCTGCTTGCCACATAGGTCTGACAGGAGCCTGTCAGTTTATATGCCAGAGTAGAAGGTCTGTGAGGATGGCAGGACCTCAGCAGAAAAACGACACATACATCCATGCCTTACCCGGGGCTCGAACCCAGGTCCCTTAGATCAGTAACCAAGCGTGCTAACCACTCGGCCATGGGACGGCTTTATCTAACAAATAAAAAAATCCTATAAGAAATATTAATATAATAATATTTAAGTACATATTGGTTTAATAGTTCTTGTATTTTGCATTTTGTAATATTATTGCAAAATTAGTATATTTTATTTTATCTAAGGCCTTAACTGGCATACTGGTTACGCAGCTAGCGACTGTTCCAGCAAGACGAACTTTTGTGTTGTGTTAGCTCTAAGACAGTGGTCAGCAGTGACTTTGGTCTTAGTAGGGTATGTCCCTGTATAAGAAGACCTGTAAAAGCTAGGAGAAGCTTCTATGATTTTTCTCTGTCCTAAATGTTAAAAATAAAATAAAAAAAACAGTAATATTTAATTTGGATATTGTATTATTATATTAATTTGTTACATATATATATATCGTATAACTACTACCTGCAATAATATTACATAAATTATTATAAATTTTGCACTTCATAATGTCCTCATTCCAGCATTGATAACTTCTCATTGCCCTTATCCATTTTGATCTGCTCTTGGAATTTTATATTCAAATCTCTCACAGATTTAAGCTGTAGAAAAGACCGGCTTCTTTAATTATTAGCATTAATTGTGAAACATTTATTTATCAGTGTAAAATCTTTTTACAGAGAATTATTTGGAATATTTTGCGACCTTTGTTTAAAATCCCACCATCATCTTCAAAGAAGAAGAAGAAGAAAATCGTTATCATCAAAATCGTTATCATGTCTTAACAACGAGATAGACCTGGGCAAGGCCCCTTAGCCATCCCCTCAGATCCTGCCATGGTCTCTAGCTTTAATTTGATATACAGTAACTCTAATATTTAATGGGAGATCCCTTGTTATGTGAATTCAAACTGTACTTAAACTTCGTAACTTTGAAATCAACTTTTTTTGTAACAAATATCACTGGAAATAAATTGAACAGTTCTAACAAATTAATCAAACTATCGATATATTAAAAATATTCATTTAATATTTAAGAATTTTAGAAGCAGAAACATTTAACATTAGTCATTATTGAATCACAATTAATAACTGTTAAAATGAATCATTAATTAAAAATAAATATTCCCTCAAGCAGCTGCTTGCCACAGAGGTCTGACAGGAGCCTGTCAGTTTATATGCCAAAGTAGAAGGATCTGACAGGACCTCAGCAGAAAAACGACACATACATCCATGTCTTACCCGGGACTCGAACCCAGGTCTCTTAGGTCAGTAGCCAAGCGCGCTAACCACTCGGCGATGGTACGGCGGCTATAATAAATCATTAACTAAAATAAATGCAATTTAAGAAATTTAGGTATGATCTTTTGAATTTTCATTAATTTTTAAGAGAAATAAATTTTGGACAAACAACAACAGCCTTTATTGTTAATTGTTCCTACTTCAATCATCCTTTAAATATCAAAGACATAATGTTGAAAATCGTGATTTAGAAAGATTTGAGTTTTTATCAGTTTACCTTCAATGAACTTTTCAGTAGAAAGCCGTTCATTTTCACAGTTAGGAAACTGTATGTGTCTCTAATGTTAAATGTTTCTCTTTCAGTCATCCTTTAAATATCATGAAGTAATATTGAAAATCGTGATTTAGAGAGATTTGAGCTTGATCAATTTATATCAATTTATCTTCAGGGAACTTTTCAGTAGATAGCTGCTTATCTTTACATTTAGGAAGCTTTGAATGTGGCTTCCCGCTTGTATAACTTTTGGGTTGGGTTGTTTTACCTCTGAGCGGCACTTTTTTGCACACCATGGGCTAAATGGCCAGGCCACAAGGACCCCGAAGGCTCAGAGAAGGTTGGAGGAGGGGACCCACTGGAACAGCTGTTGGGAGACAGATGGTAGCCTCCCGTCAAGGCCATCCAGCGTGTTCTTTAACGTGCACAGGGTATGGCTCTTCCGCACACAGGGCCACGGCTTAACGTCCCATCCGACGGACGGCGGCCTTTTCAAGCCCATCGGTGTCCCCTACTGACCGTGGGCAGGGCGGGGAAATTTTGCGGAGATAAATCTCAACGCTGACCCAGCTGGGACTCGAACCTGGGAACTACTGATTACGAGCCTGGCGCGCTACCGACTGAGCCCCCCCCGCCCCCTTGTATAACTGGAATGTGTCCTATTACATGAATAAGGGACGTATAGAACAGAATGGATTAAAATATTAAATGCTATTTTTTTGTTGTTGAATCACCTTGACCAAATATCGTTGGCTTAATTTTGAAATTGATAGCTTTGTTATTTGCTGAGCTGAGTGAAGTGACTGCAATTTACTAAAAGTGCTCTGCCAACTTCCAGTAGGCAGTGATGAATAAACTCCTAGAAGTTTATAATGTTATTCACTGAACTGAAATTTACCTACGATAAAAGTAATTCTTTTTCCTCACAGTCATGATTTTGAAAGAAAACAGAGCGAAGGTTCCAAGGTATTTCATATTTATACCTCCAAAGAGTATATCAGAGTTTCTCAACCTTTCCTATGCCAAGCCTCGTTTACGGTGATTTATGTACAACGTTGGATCACTTTGACTAAGTCATGGACCATTTTCCGTAATTTATACTCAGCGTCGGACACCTCCCCCAACCCTTGTACTTAAACGATGTAATCAACTTTACCCGTTGGCAGTGATTTTTCCTAGATTTCCCTACAGCTTCTTAGGGAAGTGATTTTTCTTAAACAACGCAGCAGTGTTTTGCCAAATATTATTTATATCTCATGGCTAGAGCTAAAAATATTGTTAAAAGTTATTCAATAGAAACCGAGCGTGAGTCCAAAACAATTATTGCCGACTAAATGATAAATAAACCAATTCAATTACAAAGGAATCTATATCACATATAACAGTTTAAACTAAACACAAATTTGTCTGCCATCAGAATGAAATTAATCCATCAAAAGAATATTTCATGATATTTAATTATATTTCCAATAGTCGTATTACAATTCTTACAGATTCTATTCAAAGCATAATGGGAACCTTTTTACAACATTCAATAAGCGACACAATTATCTTTGTGAATAAACCTATAAGTCACCAAGATTTATCTTTTCAATTCTATTTTTGTACCTTAAATACCTCGCCGGCATCAAATCCCCTTTGCCTTTTCACTAGTAGACTTGTTTGACACATTACTTCCACTAAAATTAGATTTCATAACGCTAACTTCGTACCGAATACAAAATTTATTGAAAGATAATTCAATTCTACAATGCTACGAACTTTTCAATTTCCCTCGTTATATTTTTAAAGTCATTTTTCTCTTCCAAACAGATTAGTGATGAAATTCTCATGCTGAGACACAACACGAACATCAAATGACACATCATATCATGGTTTTATTGGTGCACGTTCATAGGTCTTAACAGTATATATTCAAATGCACCGAGATTTTGGAAAACTTCTCCCTTCCATTTATAATCTAGAGGCGGGGTGGCTAAGTGGGTAGAACGCTAGGTTCGTAATATGTAGTTCCCAGGTTCGAGTCTCATTTGGGCCATCCTCCGCAAAGCTCCCTCCCCTGCTTCAGTCAGTAGGGAACACCAATGAGCTTGGAAAGACCGCCGTCCGTCCGATGGAATGTTAAGCTGTGGCCCCGCGTGCGGGAGAACCAACCCTATGCACGTAAAAGAACACGCTGAATGGCTTTTACGGGAGGCTACCATCTATCCCCCAACAGCTGTTCCAGTGGGTCCCCTCCTCCAACGTTCTCTGAGCCTTCGGAGTCCTTGTGACCTGGTCACTTAGCCCATTGTGTGCAAAAAAGTGACACTCAGAAATAAAGCAACCCAACAATCTTGTATGAGAAGGCCTGTACAATGTAAGAATAGTTTCTAGGATTCATCTCCTCCCTATATGTACAAAGAAAAAAAAATCACAATTCCAAGTGTTCAGGTCTTTGGCCAGTGTTTGGAATGGAAGGTCTTCATTAAAAATCTTGGATTCAATATTCAGAAACTATCTTCCTATAAGAATTCGCATTCACTTCAAAGGAAGACAAGGCGCCGACAATCTTGTTGATCAGATAAATCGGCGCCTTTCTTCCTTTGAACTGAATACGAATTCAGTGACTGATTGCATATAGCTATGCTTTAGGTTTATTGTCTACTTTTTAGGGCCTCCATATAAAAAGATAGATTTTTTTAAAAGTTCATTTATTTATATATTTTTTTTGTTATTAAAAGCACCTACTTTCAGAAACTTTCATTTGATATATGATTCAGAAACACCGACTACATTTCTCCTTACCCTGCTTTTGGAGTCGTGTTTAAAGTAGCTGATGACATTGGAGCCGTCAGTAGCTTCAATTTTAGATGTAACTCATCAAGGTCCACCCCACCATCCCTCCCGAAATTGGCCCCTTTTTTGGGGAGGGCGGAGAAAGTTGAAAGAATTTGAAACAGCCTACGACAGTCCTCATATGAGCTTTTATTTGACACCTAACTCGCAATGACAACTAACCCCAAGTTCGCAAATCTGCCACCTACCCCAAGTTCGGAATATATAGCGGAATAATTGTTGTCATATTTTCGCTTTTGTAGGGGGAAAAGAGGAAGGGGGTAGAAATTTCTACTCTGTAACATTCCCCATGACAAAGGTTTTCATTCGAGGGATAGCTTGTTACTTTCGGCTTTGGGTTGTTTTACCTCTGAGCGGCACTTTTTTGCACACCATGGGCTAAATGGCCAGGTCACATGGACCCCGAAGGCTCAGAGAAGGTTGGGGAAGGGGACCCACTGGAACAGCTGTTGGGAGACAGATGGTAGTCTCCCGTCAAGGCCATCCAGCGTGTCCTTTAACGTGCACAGGGTATGGCTCTCCCGCACACGGGACCAGGGCTTAACGTCCCATCCGACGGACGGCGGTCTTTCCAAGCCCACGGTGTCCCCTACTGACCGTGGGCAGGGCGGGGAAATTTTGCGGAGATAAATCTCAACGCTGACCCAGCTGGGACTCGAACCTGGGAACTACAGATTTCGAGCCTGGCGTGCTACCGACTGAGCCACCCCCGCCCCGTTACTTTCGGCCATTACGTTCTGAAGATATAGCGGAACAATCATTTTCATATTTCCCCTTTTTCAGGCGGGGAGAGAAAAGCATGGGGGATCAGTTTTTATAGCCTATGGCACTCCTCCCATTATAGGCTTTCATTTGACAAATAAATCATTAAATCTGCCCATCGTGTTCGAAAGATAAGGTGGAGTAACTGTTTTGACAAAAATCACAAACCGACATACTGACAAACACAGAAAGGTCAAGCGAAAAGCAATAGGAGGATAGGTAAAAACTCGATGGTTTTATCAATTCAAGTATGTTACAAGTAAAGCTCAAAGAATTGGATGTAGACTTAACTAAGTCATATCGGATAAATCCATATTCTTCTTCGTCGTCATATTCCCTCAAAGCGAATAATGAATGCCGAAGCATTTCATTATTACCGCAATTCAACAAAATTCAATTAAAAATAAAGTCGTTTAGCTATTAAAAGAATTAGATATTTTCTATTTCCCTAAAGTATTATATTAATTTATTTTATTGGTTTAATTCTATTTTTGGTTTAAGAAAAATATATATATATAAATATTTTAAATACAAATTAAGAAATATTCTAAAATTTGTAAGATATATAAAGTTAATATGAATATTATATAAAATGTGTATTATCATATAAATTATCGCCCTATCATTTCTTATATATAAAGTATAATAGTAATAAATATCATGATATGTAATTAGATCTCATTATTTGCATTGAGAAACAAAGTTAAGTCTAAACATAAAATAGATGACGCACTTCCGGTTTGACCGAAGTCAGACCGGAGGAGCTCTCTCAGAGGACGTGAAAGATTCAAAAATAAGATTAAAATTGGTTGAAAAGATTGAAATGTTTAAGAAAGGTTACGATGAGTAGGTAATTATTATTATTTTTTTTGATATCATCAGAAGGATCTAGTAAGGTGTTTAAAGTAAAATCATGTATATTATATTTTCTAAGCTGATCAAATAGTATATTTCTTTGAATACTACATAGGTAGCAGTTTAGTAAAATATGTGAAATTGTATTTGGTAAATTGCAATTGATACCTTTAGATTTAATTGACTTATCACATTTAGATAAAAGATTTGAAGATGAGAGATAAAAATTCCAGCTCCTGAGATGATGAATTATAATTAATCTCTCTTTTATAAGTTGAAATCCGGAAATTTAGTTATATTTGAAGATACCAGTCGTCGTTGACTATAATTGAAAGCAGTAGTGTTAAGGAAGTGATTTTGAAGTTTATTAATGATATCAATTTTTTGATTGGAATTAAATGGAAACAAAGAAAATAGACATGTCATAAATATTTGCATGTTTTGCAGCGAATTCGGCTAATTTATCAGGGATTTCATTACGTTTGATGTCACAATGAGAGGGTAACCATTGTATGTTTATAGTTTTGTTTGATTATATGTAAGTACATAAACTGGTGGGGCGGGGGTGCTCAGTAGTTAGCGCGCCAAGCTCTTAATCTACAGTTCCCAGGTTCGAGTCCTAACTGGGTCAGCGTTGAGATTTATCTCCGCAAAACTCCCCGCCCTGCCCACGGTCAGTAGGAGACACCGATGGACTTCGAAAGGCCGCCGTCCGTCGGATGGTACGTTAAGCCGTGGCCCAATGTGCGGGAGAGCCATACCCTCTGCACGTTAAAATCACACTGGATGACCTTGACGGGAGGCTACTAACTGTCTCTCAACAGCTGTTCCAGTGGTCCCCCAACCTTCTCTGAGCCTTCGGGGTCCTTGTGACCTGGCCATTTAGCACATGGTGTGCAAAAAAGCGCCGCTCAGAGGTAAAACAAAAATGTAAATATTATTTTATTAGTAATTATACAACATAAAAGTATTCTAATTTTAATTCTTAAATCTTAAAAATTATATTTTCCACATCTCTCTCAGATAAGTGATAAATTATTATTGTCAATGGAATATCTCTTAAAAACTACCACTAATTTTTCAACTTTTTATTCTATATATATTATAGTATTTGTAAAAATAACAATTTGCTGTTTCGTTATATCAGCGATCTTTAAAGATGCAAATGCGAAATGTAATATTTCATTAGTACCAATTTAATTAAAAAAGAGTTTTCCAATTATCATTTTCATTATTTCCAACTGAAGCTTCATGACGTTCTCCCTCCACCACCAAAATTTCACATTTCAATCATTACTAACAGTAGTAGCATAAATGAGAGTTCTGGGACAGTAAATGTGGCCACAGAATTCTATAAAAATCCATGGGAAAAGTTAAGGGGGATGAGTTAAAAATTTTATAGAATACTGTGGCCCCCATTTACTGGCCCAGAACTCTCATTTATGCTACTACTACTAACTCGTTGCAATATTTATTTGAAATTTGAAATTTTCAAACTTTTTCACCGTTAGAGGGCACATTTATATTGTTCGAAAGATTCCGAAAGTGCGAATCATAATATTTCATCAATTCCTATCTAACCCTGAGAAGATTTTTTTCATTTATTTCTAAATATAAGCAATTATCTGCTAAAACAAAAATTGTGTTTCCCACCCACCCTGTGTCTAAGAGGTCAATTCATTGTTGGTAATGGAAACTACGTATTCTTCACATTCCACCAACAAAATTTAAAATTTCTAGCTTTTTCCACCATTTGTAAATTTTTCCACTGTTAGAAAGTAAAATTATAGTTTTCGGAAGATTTAAAAAGTGCAGATTGTAATATTTTATCAAATTCTATCTAATCAAAAAAAGAATTTTACATTTCTTTCTAAAAACAAACAATTATCTGCTAAAACTAAAAAGGTGTGTTTTCATACCCCCTCTGCACTAAGGGGTCAACTCAATGTTTACAATGGAAACTTCATGACATTCGCATTCCGCCACCGAAATTTCAAATTTATAGCATAAATATATCCTTTGCAATATTCGTTTGGAATTTCTAATTTTCAACTTTTTCCGCAGCTAGAGCGCATAATTATAGCTTTAGAAATATTCGAAAAGTGCATATCGTAATATTCCATCAATACCTATGCATCATAAAAAATAATTTTAAATTTGTCTCTGTAAACAAAAAAGTTCGATGTCTACAAACGGGATAGGTAGACGGACAGACGGCAGACAGACAGACAACATAGGAAACTATATCGAGTTTTCTTTGAAAAATAATGATCTCTAAATTAGTGATCACCATTTAGCCCATTGTGCGCAAAAAAGTGCCAGTAAGTGATAAAACAATCCAATCCACTTATTTTGCAAAAAATTCTTTGGATACCATGGTATCATTAATTGAATCTTCATCATGAGTTTGGAAAAATCCAAAATGAGTTCTTGATTTAAAGAATGCATTAAACCACGTTTTATAGGGAAGGAGAGAAGAGGGGTTCATGGTAGGGTTGGGGCGGGGGTGCGCCAGGCTCGTAATCTGTAGTTCCCAGGTTCGAGTCCCAGCAGGGTCAGCGTTGAGATTTATTTCCGCAAAAATTTCCCCGCCCTGCCCATGGTCAGTAGGGGACACCAATGTGCATGGATGTGACCTGGCCATTTAGCCCATGGTGTGCAAAAAAGTGCCGCTCAGAGGTAAAACAATCCAATCCATGATAGGGTTACATAACACTAAATGCCACACTTATTTTTTAACTAATAATTGTTCCGTTTCCCGCTGGCAAAAATATCTAATTTGCTATGTTATTTCTTGTAATTAGTTACTAGTAAATTGATTTATAAGCAAAGGTTACAAAAAGAGAAGACCCTTAAAAACAGGGGGAGTAGGGGAGAGGATTCCCGTAAATCAATGTGTAGTGTTACTTGATAAAATTTTGTTAACCCATTAATAAAGCAATTTATGGATCACCCCATAAATTAGAAATTGAATTATTTATGGTAGTTTACGTCACGTTCGTTTCATACCTATCTCAGTAAAGATTAAATTGCTTCAATTAATAAACGTCGCTTGCATTTAACTTCTTGATATTAATAATTGGATATTTCGTTATTAGAGTCAAAATACAAAATCAATAGTTAATTTATTCGATTAATTAATTTGAGTATGTTGCTATCAGCAAATCATGTAAAGTAAATCCGGGGTGGCTCAGTCGGTAGCGCGCCAGGCTCGTAATCTGCAGTTCCCAGGTTCGAGTCCCAGCTGGGTCAACGTTGAGATTTATCTCCGCAAAATTTCCCCGCCCGCCCACGGTCAGTAGGGGACACCGATGGGCGTGAAAAGGCCACCGTCCGTCGGATGGGACGTTCAGCCGTGGCCCGTGTGCGGGAGAGCCATACTTTGTGCACGATAAAGAACACGCTGGATGGCCTTGACGGGAGGCTACCATCTGTCTCCCAACAGCTGTTCCAGTGGATCCCCTCCCCCAACCTTCTCTGAGCCTTCGGGGTCCATGTGACCTGGTCATTTAGCCCATGGTGTGCAAAAAAGTGCCTCTCAGAGGTAAAACAACCCAACGTTAAAGAACACGCTGGATGGCCTTGACGGGAGACTACCATCTGTCTCCCAACAGCTGTTCCAGTGGGTCCCTTCCCCCGACCTTCTCTGAGCCTTCGGGGTCCATGTGACCTGGCCATTTAGCCATAGTGTGCAAAAAAGTGCCGCTCAGAGATAAAACAACCCAACGTTAAAGAACACGCTGGATGGTCTTGACGGGAGGCTACCATCTGTCTCCCAGCAGCTGTTCCAGTGGGTCCCCTCCCCAACCTTCTCTGAGCCTTCGGGGTCCATGTGACCTGGCCATTTAGCCCATGGTGTGCAAAAAAGTGCCGCTCTGAGGTAAAACAATCCAATCCAATATAAAGTAAATCCAAAAAATAAACTTTCGATACCTCTAATGAGTACGATTTCCACAATGTTAACTCTCATTAAGCACAATGGGACGGGGGTGGCTCAGTCGGTAGCGCGCCAGGCTCGTAATCTGGAGTTCCCAGGTTCGAGTCCCAGCTGGATCAGCGTTGAGATTTATCTCCGCAAAATTCTCCGCCCTGCCCACGATGAGTAGGGGACACCGATGGGCTTGGAAGGCCGCCGTCCGTCGGATGGGACGTTAAGCCGTGGTCCCGTGTGCGGGAGAGCCATAACCTGTGCACGTTAAAGAACACGCTGGATGGCCTTGACGGGAGGCTACCATTTGTCTCCCAACAGCTGTTCCAGTGGGTCCCCTGCCCAACCTTCTCTGAGCCTTCGGGGTCCATGTGATCTGGCCATTTAGCCCATGGTGTGCAAAAAAGTGCCGCTCAGAGGTAAAACAACGCAGCCCAACTCATTAAGCACACGTCATTGTCTGGATAACCAACTAACTTCCATATAAAGTTGAGTTAAGAGTAATTGAAAAGTATCAAATGGCAAGAAACTAGCAGCGTACGGCAGCGACATCACATCTAAGTGACAAAGAACTAAAGGTCGTGTTTTTTTTTTTTCCAATTTGGATGCTGGGATTTATAAGCAATTGATCTGCTTTATGCCCCAATGAGAGAACATAGAATTTTATGACATGTCAATAATTGAACATTTTTGATGCTGAGGGACAATAACAAGAGATAGATCAGAACAAATGACCATGCCATTCACACCGGAATTCGAACCCGGACCTCGGTAGTCACAGTGTCACTGCGAGCCAATATGATGCCACCGAGGCGGCTAAAGATCGTGTTATCCCCTGTGACGTTTTTTATTTTGTGGTCACGTGCAAAGTCATCCCGCAAAGCGGGGCGGGGTGGCTCAGTCGGTAGCGCGTCAGGCTCGAAATCTGTAGTTCCCAGGTTCGAGTCCCAGCTGGGTCAGCGTTGAGATTTATCTCCGCAAAATTCCCCGCCCTGCCCACGGTCAGTAGGGGACACCGATGGGCTTGGAAAGGCCGCCGTCCGTCGGATGGGACATTAAGCCGTGGCCCCGTGTGCGGGAGACCCATATCCTGTGCAGGTTAAAGAACACGCTGGATGGCCTTGACAGGAGGCTACCATCTGTCTCCCAACAGCTATTCCAGTGGGTCCCCTCCCCCAACCTTCTCTGAGCCTTCGGGGTCCATGTGACCTGGCCATTTAGCCCATTGTGTGCAAAAAAGTGCCGCTCAGAGGTAAAACAACCCAACCCAAAATCCCGCAAAGCCATGCAAAACAGACCGCCTGCTTTGTGACCATGTGTTCGATGCGTTAGCAGCATGGCAAAAGTACTGTTCGAAGAAATGTAGGTTTTTTTGGTGTAAGACGACTTTTGCTGCTACAAATAAAAGGATGAATAAATTTCCGAAGGGTGAGGAGCAATAAATTACGCAAATTCATTAAATGTAGTGTATTAAGGAATATTTTTAAATGCAGGGTCCAATCCGAAAAAAATTCCTTATAAATACTAATCTCTATTACTGTGGCAGGTTGGGTGGGGCGCGGGTGGCTCAGTCGGTAGCGCGCCAGGCTCGTAATCTGTAGTTCCCAGATTCGAGTCCCAGCTGGGTCAGCGTTGAGATTTATCTCCGCAAAATTTCCCGCCCTGCCCGCGGTGAGTAGGGGACACCGATGGGCTTGGAAAGGCTGCCGTCCGTCGGATGGGACGTTAAGCCGTGGCCCTGTGTGCGGGAGAGACATACCCTGTGCACGTTAAAGAACACGCTGGATGGCCTTGACGGGAGGCTACCATCTGTCTCCCAACAGCTATTCCAGTGGGTCCCCTCTCCCAACCTTCTCTGAGCCTTCGGGGTCCATGTGACCTGGCCATTTAGCACATGGTGTGCAAAAAAGTGCCGCTCAGAAGTAAAACAACCCAACCCAACTGTGGCAGGTAGTGCTGCAAACGCAGAGCGCATTTTTACTACGCAATTGCCCGCTGTATTCTTTACCCAACTTTGCTGCTCAGAAAAAAAGTACAACTCAATAATTAATCTTTATATAATGCGCTTCTCTTGCAAATAAATCCGGCGTTTGTTTTTAAACGGTTGGCAATTAATTTAAGATTACTCGTAATATTTTTCCTCAATCATAAAAATCAAACAATTTTGTATCCTAGTAGTCTGAACAGATTAAAGTAACCAGATGGGACACTTGAGTGATTACAATAGTAGCGACCATTAATCGACATTAGCGACATGATGAATAATTAAATAAGAATAAAATTTTTAAGTTATTTAATTTATCTACAATTAAACTGCAAATTTAAAGCCATGCACATAAAATCATATGCTTGTTGCTATTTATTTAAATATTATTGAATACACTATTAATTGTTCACTTTAAAAATAAAAAAAACTCCTTGAGTTATAGCACAGATAATTTTAATTATTTCGTATGATTAAACTTATTAAACTTTAGTACTTTTGTCATTGAATACTACTCGTACGGTACAAAAATAAAGTGAGTAGTACATTCCTATGACGATAGATGCGCTAAAATCAGGGAAAGGGACGTGTTTTAACGTTAGTTTCTTTATGGAGTTATATTAATTTGTGTGATTGCAGGTGATAAAAACAACTAAGAAAATAAATGGCATTAATTAACTACCGTTGTAGTATTAAAATTTAATTATATATAAGTATAATATGTTTTCAATATATTGCGGAATATGATTGTTATGGTTCAAAATTACAGTACTGTGCGAATTAGTTGGGACAAGCAAAGCTTGGAGAACCACTTCGATCCGGCCTCATCCAGCAATCCCCCAAACACCCACGTAAGGTCATGTTATGGGGATGTTTCACAGTTTCCGAGCCATAGACACTTCACCTCATTGAAGGAATGATGGACAGCAAAAAGTACATAGGCGTTCTGGAGGCGAAAATGGTCCCAACACTGCAGAACCTGTTTCCTAAAGGCAATGGGGTATTTCAACAGGATCTGGCTCCATGCCACAATTCTGAGCTTGCTAAGAGTTTCTTTACCCATCAACTTTTGAAGGTATTGGAGTGGCCAGGAAATTCACCCGATCTAAACCCCATTGAAAATTTGCGGGCCATTATTAAAGCGCGCATATCTAAGATGGATTGCACGACGAAAACCAAAATGATAAAAAGTGTCATGAAAGTGTGGTACCACGACCCTGAAGTGAAGGAGATGTGTGGAAAGCTAGTGGCATGAATGGTTGAGAGGGTGAAAGAAGTAATTAAAGCTAAGGGGGGTCACATTCACTATTAACTACACTATTAAACAAATAAATATTTTAGTTGTGTCTTTGTTAGTGTATTTTCCTATTGTCCCAACTAATTTGCACAGTAGTGTATGAGTTAGAGTTTAATGTTAGAGCTATATGCTATAACATTTAACTCTAACTCATAACTAACATAACTCATAACTAATGCTATGAGTTAAAGCTATGTGCTATAACATTTAACTCTAACTCATAACTAACATAACTCACAACTAATGCTATGAGTTAGAGCTATATGCTAGAGTTAAAATCCTGTATGAAAGAGAATTCATTTTTCTTGATTATATAAAAAATGAAATCAAATAATCTGAAAGTATTTATAATGTTTTTAAAAACAAATAACCTCTAGTACGTTTTCAAAATCTCTAAATATATATTATTTACGCAAGATTTTTGGTACGACAAAGAAATATAGAAAATACTATCGAATTTCTTTCTATGAGACTTAGTTCAGTTGTCCGCCACAGGAGCGCTGCTCTATGAGAGTGTAACATTGTGTAAATGTTACCATTAGTGGTATAGGGAGTGGAACCTATGTATCCTCTTTTCTCTGTGACTTAATCTGTGGTCGGGTAAAGCTCAGCGAAAGGTATATGGTTACTCAGGCAACTTTTCTTTTCAACAGTCTAGGAAAAAGGAGAAGACACAATTGACACAATTTGCATATAGTACAGGGTTGGGTTGTTTTACCTCTGAGCGGCACTTTTTTTTTGCATATCATGGGCTAAATGGCCTGGTCACATGGACCCCGAAGGCTCAGAGAAGGTTGGGGGAGGGGACCCACTGGAACAGTTGTTGGGAGACAGATGGTAGCCTCCCGTCAAGGCCATCCAGCGTGTTCTTTAACGTGCACAGGGTATGGCTCTCCCGCACACGGGGCCACGGCTTAACGTCCCATCCGACGGACGGCGGCCTTCCAAGGCCATCGGTGTCCCCTACTGACCGTGGGCAGGGCGGGGAATTTTGCGGAGATAAATCTCAACGCTGAACCAGCTGAGACTCGAACCTGGGAACTGCAGATTACGAGCCTGGCGTGCTACCGACTGAGCCACTACCGCCCCGCATATAGTACAAAGCTACTGCATATTCCGATGAGTAATAATGTAAAAAAGATTTTTTGAATTTACCCCATAACGATGTCAGTGCGGGCAGTATTTCTATAAATACAAGACTTTTTTCTTAATTACGCTACGAAGAATTCTGATAGATGTATATCGGAAATCTATTATCTTTTATTACCTTGGTGCAGGGGTGACTCAGTCGGTAGCGCGCCAGGATCGTAATCCTTAGTTCTCGGCCCCCCCCCCCCCCAGCTGGGCCAGCGTTGAGACTTATCTCCGCAAAACTCCTCGCCCTGTTCTCTATCAGTAGGGACTACCGATGAGCTTGGAAAGGCGCCGTCCGTCGCATGGGACGTTAAGCCTTGACCACGTGTACGGGAGAGCAATACCCTGTGCATGTTAAAGAACATGCTGGATGGCCTTGACAGGAGGCTACCATCTGTCTCCCAACAGCTATTCCAGTGGGCCCCTCCCCCAACCTTCTCTGAGACTTCATGATCCTTGTGACCTGGCTATTTAACCCACTGTGTGCAAAAAAGTGCCGCTCAAAGCTAAAACAACCCAATCCAAAACAACACTTTTATCATATGAAAAAAGAATTTTTGCCACTCGAAAGAGAATTTTTATCATATGCACGGGGACATTTTGCCAAACGAAAGGGGATTTTTGTAACATAACATCCGCCTGTCTCATTTCTCACAAGATGACTTTTTCATGTTTCCGAAACTGAAAAGCTTCTTTTAATAATATCAATTGAATCAACTGAAGAGAGTCAGATGGATGCGACCGCAATACTGATAGGACTTTCAAGGAAAGGATTTCCATCAATTTTCCGGCATTGAAAAGAAGTTTGGCTGTGTGTGTAACATCAAAAGGAGATTACTTTGATCTTGACCGTATTTATTAATGGTTCGTAATAAAATGTTTTTCTATAGAATCAGTTTGGTTATACTATTATTAGACTTCGCACTGCAACCTGACTGTTTCTTGTTTTGCCAAATTTTCCGTCGCATGTTGTGTTCCATAACTGAAAAAATTAAAAAAATATGTATCTCTAAGTTAAATTCCATTACGATTGAATATAGATGACAGTGCGCCCGGCTGGCGATGGAACGGCACGAGAACAAAAAAATTTGTGTGACAAAAAATTCCCTTTCAGTTAACAAAATTCCTATCATCTGATGAAAATTCCCTTTCAGATAACAAAATTCCTATCATCTGATGAAAATTCCCTTTCAGATAACAAAATTCCTATCATCTGATGAAGATTCCCTTTTAGATAACAAAATTCCTATCATCTGATGAAAATTCCCTTTCAGATAACAAAATTCCTATCATCTGATGAAAATTTCCTTTCAGATAACAAAATTTTTATCATCTGATGAAAATTCCCTTTCAGATAACAAAATTCCTATCATCTGATGAAAATTCCCTTTTAGATAACAAAATTCCTATCATCTGATGAAAATTCCCTTTCAGATAACAAAATTCCTATCATCTGATGAAAATTCCCTTTCAGATAACAAAATTCCTATCATCTGATGAAAATTCCCTTTCAGATAACAAAATTCTTATCATCTGATGAAAATTCCCTTTCAGATAACAAAATTCCTATCATCTGATGAAAATTCCCTTTCGGTGACATAAAAAACATTTAATGTGACAAAAAATCCCATTCGTGTAACACAAATTCTCTTTAATATGACAAAGATTCTCATTCACATGACAAAAATATCCTTTGTGTGACAAAACTTCGCTTTCATGTGGAAAAAAAATATTTTTCATGTGACAAAAATGATCTTTGATGCGGCAAAAATGATCTTTAATCTGACGGAAATTCTCTTTATTGTAATAAAATTATTTTTTCATGTGACAAAAGTTCCCTTTTGTGTGACCAAAATTCTCTTCGATATGACAAAAAAAAATTCGTGTAACACAAATTCTCTTTATTATTACAAATTCCCATTCATGTGACAAAAATTTGCTTTGTGTGACAAAACTTCGTTTTCTTATGAAAAAAATATTTATCCTGACAAAAATGATCTTTCATGTGACGAAAATTCTTTTGTGACAAAAATTCTCACAGCGAAAATTCCTTTTCGTGAGAAAAAATTTCGCTTTCATATTAAAATACTTTGCATTCATATAACAAAAATTTCCTTTCGTGTGATGAAATTTTCTTTCTTGCGACAAAAATTCTCTTTAGTGTTACGAAAATTTCCTATTTTATAACAAAAATTCCCCTTCGTGTTACAAAAATTGCCTTTTGTTGACAAATATTCTATTTCATACAAAAAATTCTTTATGACAAAATGTCATTCATGTGACAAAAATTTGTTTCGTGTGACAAAACTTCGTTTTCTCACCAAAAATTCTTTATTATGTGACAAAAATGATCTTTCATGTGGCAAAATGTTCTTTCATGTGGCAAAATGTTCTTTCATGTGACGAAAATTCTCTTGCGACAAAAATTCTCACGTACGAAAATTCCTTTTCGTGACAAAAAATTCCCCTTTCATGTTAAAATACTTTGCATTCATATGAGAAAAATTCTCTTCCGTGTGATGAAAATTTCCTTTTTTTTCAACAAAAATTATTTTTCGTGTTACGAAAATTTATTTTTTGTAACAAAAATTTCCTTTTGTGCTACGAAAATTTCCTTTTTTGTAACAAAACTTCCCTTTCGTGTTACAAAAATTTCCTTTTTTGTAACACGAATTTCCTTTTTTGTAACACTTTTTCGTAACAAAATTCCCTTTTGTGTTACGAAAATTTCCTTTTTGTAACAAAACTTCCCTTTCGAGTTACAAAAATTTCCTTTTTTGTAACACGAATTTCCTTTTTTGTAACACTTTTTTGTAACAAAATTCCCTTTTGTGTTACGAAAATTTCCTTTTTTGTAACAAAACTTCCCGTTCGTGTTACAAAAATTTCCTTTTTTATAACAAAAATTGCCTCTCGTAGGCAAACATTCTATGTCGTACAAAAAAATCTTTATGACAAAATGTCCCTTTCATGCGAAAAAAAATTCCATTTTGTGTGACGCATTTCGACATCTCTTCCATGCCTGAAAACATTGGTGCAAATCACTTTCTGAAAGTCTTTTCGGTACTGATGTCCTAAAGGAAATACTGATAACAGCATCATTTCTAGTTTTAACGGTGTCCATATTGCAAGAAAGTCATGCAATGTAAATGGCGCCGTGAACGACAGCATGTGTTCGTTGGTAACGCTCTCCAGTCAATCAAAGGAAATTGAATGCAATCTGTGGGCGGAGTTGTAGGGCTGCCTCTGTCATTCGTATGTGAAAAGTCAGAGAATATGCCATGCAATTTGATTTGTGAAGTGTAATTCATTTCATTTAACCGTAAATAGAGTGGTTTAATGGCATGTATCATTAAATCACTCGACTTAATTAGACACATTTACATATTCTGTAAATGACATTCTGCAAAATTTCTTCAGGTGACTTGAATCTTCAATCGCTAAGTCGGTAAGCAATTGGTTTACCGTACTTGTCCGTTTTTAAAACCGATGTGTTTCTTTGTTTGTAACGAGTGAGAATAATGAAACATCTCTGGCGATTAAAATATTGTCGTAATTACTCGAACTGTTGCCCGAATGTTCTACTAGCAAGTCAGAGGTATTGCTGACTACTAAAATGAAACAGAGTTTTACGAAACCTTTTTCTAAGCGAACCCCGTCAAGGCCAGCTTAATACATAGGACTTTGGGTTCGGTTGTTTTGCTCCTGAGCTGCACTTTTTTGCACACAATGAGCTAAATTGCC
The DNA here is from genome assembly GCA_038380435.1 of Ryuthela nishihirai. NCBI lineage: Eukaryota > Metazoa > Arthropoda > Arachnida > Araneae > Heptathelidae > Ryuthela > Ryuthela nishihirai. The sequence continues at coordinate 45,078,843 of JAWZYU010000022.1, forward strand.
AGGTCACAAGGACCCTGAGGGCTCAGAGAAGGTTGGCCCACTGGACAACAGTTAGAAAACAGATTACAGATTGTAGACTTTCGTCAATGCCATTAAACAACCTTTTAAAATTATAGTATAATATAGTGCAGGTAATATTAGGATATAATTATTAAATGAATATAATATTAAATGTTCTATTTTTACAGCAATGGCGCAAAATTTAAAATAATAAATCTCCTAGATGTGTATGTGCAATTTTTATTTCTATATACAACGTTATTAACCTGCGTAAAATGACTGCAGCCCTTAACCCCCCCCCCCCCCCGATAGGGGACCACTTTGACGTGGTGGGGGATCTTAATGGTGCCTCTGTGAAGTGGGGTCACGGCGCATTGTTTCCTCATTTGCACGATGGGATGTGGCCTTTGGTGGCAGGGCTGTAAGGGTCTGCAGATTGGTTTGAAAGGGGCCAGTCTAGTGGGCTTATTCGCTTGCTCAGGGAAGCTTTAGGTTACAGCCCCGATGGAGGGGCTTTGGCTGAGAGTTCTGCGGACTGGTGTTGGGGGGCACAGGTCTAGTGGGCTCATCGGTGCAGCCTCAGTGAAGTTGGGAGTACAGACTGCTTCTGGGGGACAGCGGGTGCGTGCCACTGATGGAGAGGACGAAGTTGAAGGCTTGCGACTGGAACATGGCCCGGTTGACAGGCTTATCGATGGAAAAGCCAAATGAAGAGTCTCCACCCTGGGAGCCGAGTTGTTGGGTTGGGTTGTTTTACCTCTGAGCGGCACTTTTTTGCACACCATGGGCTAAATGGCCAGGTCACATGGACCCTGAAGGCTCAGAGAAGGTTGGGGGAGGGGACCCACTGGAACAGCTGTTGGGAGACAGATGGTAGCCTCCCGTCAAGGTCATCCAGCGTGTTCTTTAACGTGCACAGGGTATGGCTCTCCCGCACACGGAGCCACGGCTTAACGTCCCATCCGACGGACTGCGGCCTTTCCAAACCCATCGGTGTCCCCTACTGACCGTGGGCAGGGCGGGGAATTTTCGCGGAGATAAATCTCAAGGCTGACTCAGCTGGGAACTACAGATTACGAGCCTGGCCCGCTACCGACTGAGCCCCTCCACGCCCCCCGGGAGTCGAGTGCACTTGGATCTATATATACGTTTTTGTGGCTAACAGGGAACAGATTAAATTTAGGTTTTGACCGATGGATGAACCTTCCTTCTATAGAATTGTTCGCCATAGGTAGCCTTAGATGAGCTGTCTTTGTGGCACTGTCTTGCCCCGGCGTAGTTAATGGAGATTAAGGCATTCTCCCCATAGTTGATGTGCAGCCATATGTTGCGGTACAACTTGGACTTGTCATTACTTAATGTATAATGCAGTCCTTAAAGGCCGAATTATCATCTCTCATACTTTGCTCTCCTTCTTTTCAGAAGTAGATATACGTAGTGTATTGGAGTAAGAGTTATATTTGGTGGGCCGGGGGTGGCTCAGTCGTTAGCGCGCCAGGCTCGTAATCTGCAGTTCCCAGGTTCGAGTCCCAGCTGGGTGAGCGTTGAGATTTATTTCCGCAAAAATTCTCCGCCCTGCCCACGGTCAGTAGGGGACACCGATGGGCTTGGAAAGGCCGCCGTCCGTCGGATGGGACGTTAAGCCGTGGCCCCGTATGCGAGAAAGCCTTACCCTGTGCACGTTAAAGAACACACTGGATGGCCTTGACGGGAGGCTACCATCTGTCTCCCAACAGTTATTCCAGTGGGTCCCCTCCCCCAACTTTCTCTGAGACTTCAGGGTCCTTGTGACCTGGCAATTTAGCCCATGGTGTGTAAAAAAGTGCCGCGCAGAGGTAAAACAATCCAACTCAAAACTTATATTTGATTAGGAGTTTTTGGTTAGATTTGATTAGGTGGTTTTAGTTAGACTTACATATGAGGTTTTATTTAGATTCGATTAGGAGTTTTAAGTAAGATTTCATTAGGAGTCTTTAGTTACATTTGAATAAAAGTTTTTAGTTGGATTTAAATAGAAGTTTTTAGTTTGACTTTTTCATGTCCTTCAAATTTATTTTTTTTTTTTGTTATGTATATATCTCTGTTAAGTGATTTCTGAAAGTGCTCAGATGGGGATGTGACTCATGAGTTGTTTTTCGGGTCTGAGCTGTCTGGCTGCAAATGCTCACAGACGCACTTTTACGACTAGCCTGAGGCTTTAAGATGGGTGAGAGAGAGAAGCATTAACATTTAAAAACAGACTGATTACCGGTGGACAAATAGGAAGGACATTTCTTAAGCGTGGATGCAGCCCTTTCTCGAAAAAACAAAACCCTTAAGGGTTGTGGGTTGGGTTGTTTTACCTCTGAGCTGAACTTTTTTGCACACCATGGGCTAAATGGCCAGGTCACATGGACCCCGAAGGCTCAGAGAAGGTTGGGGGAGGGGACCCACTGGAACAGCTGTTGGGAGACAGATGGTAGCCTCCCGTCAAGGCCATCCAGCGTGTTCTTTAACGGCACAGGGTATGGCTCTCCCGCACACGAGACCACGGCGTAACGTCCCATCCGACGGACGGCGGCCTTTCCAAGCCCATCGGTGTCCCCTACTGACTGTGGGCAGGGCGGGGAATTTTGCGGAGATAAATCTCAACGCTGACCCAGCTGGAACTCGAACCTGGGAACTAAAGATTAGGAGCGTGGCGCGCTACCGACTGAGCCACCCCCGCCCCAAACCCTTAAGGATAGGGTTCGATTCTTTGTGAACCAAGGTACGGTTCTGTGTGAACCAGGCAACAGGCAAGGATTAAATATCCTCTCATCGAGTTTTTAGGTCGGTAAAGCGCAGATTTCACCTCATTGTATGAATGCTTGCAGTAGCAAAGCAGCGCTCAGATTAAATTTGGGTTCACGGAACATCTAGGGAGCGGAATGATTCTGATCTTCTACGCAGCGAAGTCCCACGGAATCGAGGGCATCCCCAGCACATCATTGTATGTGAATGTAAATAAACTGTGTCGTCCATCCACTACTATTGTGCTTCAATTGTTGGTCGTCTTTCTATACGTCACTTAGCGCAGCAAGTCTGAGGCATATATCGGAACGGGCGTAACAATCCGCAAAACTGTGATTTCACCTAGGTAATGGTGAATGTTATTAACAGACTAATCGATCTCCTCTGCTAAGGTTGGATTCATTTATGCCCCCGTCTCCCCCACAACACGACTTGATTAGGAGTTTTTAGTTAGATTTGGTTAGGGTTGGGTTGTTTTACCTCTGAGCGGCACTTTATTGCACACCATGGGCTAAATGGCCAGGTCACAAGGACCCCGAAGGCTCAGAGAAGGTTGGGGGAGGGGACCCACTGGAACAGCTGTTGGGAGAAAGATGGTAGCCTCCCGTCAAGGCCATCCAGCGTGTTCTTTAACGTGCACAGGGTATGGCTCTCCCGCACACGGGACCATGGCTTAACGTCCCATCCGACGGACGGCGGCCTTTCCAAGCCCATCGGTGTCCCCTACTGACCGTGGGCAGGGCGGGGAATTTTGCGGAGATAAATCTCAACGCTGACCCAGCTGGGACTCGAACCTGGGAACTACAGATTACGAGCCTGGCGCGCTACCGACTGACCACCCCCGCCCCACCGTATATGCATGACTCGTATAAGTCTATTTGCCTCTGTTCTGAACGTCCGAGGTGGGCCTACAACCATGGGCGTCCGCAGAAAATTTTCCAGGGGGAGGCAAAGCTTGGAGACGAATAATTACATCAATAAATTTTTATTTAATTATTTAATTATTTCGATTTTTTTTCACAAGTAGATTATAGAATACAGTATTGCATCAATTCAAAAACACATACATAAATGCATATAAATTTACAATATAAAGAAAGCAAGAATTTTTACTCGATCCCAGGGGGGGGGAAGTGCACGTCCCCCCCTCTACGGACACCCATGCCCACAACTTATTTAAATAATGTTCTCCACAAACATTATGTGTTTCCATTATTTTGATTAACCCCTGAACGTAACGATTTTGAAGTGCATTTCTTACTTGCTCAGTGAAAGGTAGTAGTAGCATAAATGACAGTTCTGGCACAGTGTTTCCCTGGGGCGGGGGTGGCTCAGTCGGTAGCGCGCCAGACTCGTAATCTGTAGTTCCCAGGTTCGAGTCCCAGCTGGGTCAGCGTTGAGATTTATCTCCGCAAAATTCCCCGCCCTGCCCACGGTCAGTAGGGGACACCGATGGGCTTGGAAAGGCCGCCGTCAGTCGGATGGGAAGTTAAGCCGTGGCCCCGTGTGCGGGAGAGCCATACCCTGTGCACGTTAAAGAACACGCTGGATGGCCTTGACGGGAGGCTACCATCTGTCTCCCAACAGCTGTTCCAGTGGGGTCCCCTCCCCCAACCTTCTCTGAGCCTTCGGGGTCCATGTGCCCTGGTCATTTTGCCCATGGTGTGCAAAAAAGTGCCGCTCAGAAGTAAAACAACCCAACCCAAACAACAGTGTTTCCCATAGATTAACATAGAGTTCCCTATACTTTAACACTGTGCCAGAACTGTCATTTATGCTACTACTAAAGGTTTTTTTTGCAAAGCTAAGTGGCTGCTATCGATAAAGAATGGTAGGAGAGCGCTTGAGGCTGTCACAGCATGGTCACTTAACCTTGCGAGTTCCTGAAGCTTGAGTGTTTTGAGATAGTAGAAAACCCCTTAATTAAAACAGGGATTACGCAGTAATCACCATCATATGTGAAAGACAGTCAATTAGTACACTTTTCGTACTCTCGCTTAGCAACCTTCGTGATCTGGCATTAGTGATCTGGCAACCTTCGTGTAACACGAAGGCCACCTAATTACTGATCTGGCAACCTTCGTATAACACGAAGGTTACCAGATCACTAATTTCTAAAAAAATCATTGACAGATATTTTTTCTGAATTCTGTAATCAATCATAGTGTTCGGATATTGTTTTTTTGAGCGACTGTACACTATCGAATTTGAAGACGAAATTTAAAAGGATATTTATGAACTGAATATAAACCAGAAATTAAACATTTGTACTAACACTTATTACTTTATTTTGTAAAATTGCCATTTATAGGATATTTTATGAAACAGTGTGCTTACGAATCAGCTGTATTTAGCTAATGTACTTTTCAATGATTTGAAAAATTCAGTTTAGAAAAGTCGTCTTGTTGACGATGCAAAACACAATTCATTTCAATAAGATGTCACGAGAGAGATTGCATTACAATGGCAAGAATATATTTGAGCGAAAGATTATAAATATAATGTGTTACAGATAACGATTTTATTAATATAGGACTACACTTTTATCTGTTTATATTTGAAAATAATATATATATTAGTTGAAACCATTCAGTTGATATTTTCTTTTGGATGACAGTCGAAATATTTTCGTTTGACTGTATATCAATGGTAATTCATCACATCCCCGCCCTGCCCACGGTCAGTAGGGGACACCGATAGACTTGGAAAGGCCGCCGTCCGTCGGATGGGACGTTAAGCCGTGGCCCCGTGTGCGGGAGAGCCATACACTGTGCACATTAAAGAACACGCTGGAGGGTCTTGACGGGAGGCTACCATCTGTCTCCAAACAGCTGTTCCAGTGGGTTCCCTCCCCCAACCTTCTCTGAGACTTCGGGGTCCATGTGACCTGGCCATTTAGCCCATTGTGTGCAAAAAAGTGCCGCTCAGAGGTAAAACAACCCAACGTTAAAGAACACGCTGGATGGGCTTGACGGGAGGCTACCATCTGTCTCCCAACAGCTGTTCCAGTGGGTTCCCTCCCCCAACCTTCTCTGAGCCTTCGGGGTCCATGTGACCTGGCCATTTAGCCCATGGTGTACAAAAAAGTGCCGCTCAGACGTAAAACAACCCAACAACCAATAAACTAATCAACCTTCCGCGCACTCACCATGTAAAATGCTTCTTCACTTTTCACACCCATCGCGTACATACTGAAACTAATTATGCCTCCTTTCCGATATCCACAACTCCAACAACAATTCTATCCTTTCTGTCCTTCAGATCGGTTCAGTATTGCACTTCGTTGGTTAAATAATTCTCACGCAGAAGCATACGCGAGCGTTCATGATACGGTATCATAAATTCACTGTAGCATGTTCATCTGTCGTAACACTATGCATTATACCTATATACATAAAAGAAAAACTCATTCATACCGTGGAAACCCGAGTCTATAATCGTGCAAAACGAAATTGGTTTGCAAGTTCTTGACCGTGTAAAACCGAGTTTACATCCGGGTTAATCGAAACTGATTTGCCTACAGTAATATTATAATAAATTTTTAAAAAAATTGTATATATTAAGAGTCATTGTTATCATGGCCTAGGTAGCTTTGACTGAATATCGGTAGGCCCTGATGAAGTGACGCCATTTTCTTTTTTTGACTTCCGAAAAATCGTGTGTCTTCCTTTTACGAGTAAAAAAGATGAAAAAAAATGACAGAGAATTTAAGATTTTTGAAGCGAGATGTTTTCATGTAGGAAATAGAAATTATTCCCAGTGTTGTATAAACATTGAATGAAACTTACACTCATGGAAACTGGCTATAAACAATGACAGAAATCAGATTTTGCTACTTTTGTATTATCGGGTTTTACTAAATAAAACCCTCATCCTGAAATATGCAACAATACGTAGAAAAAGTGGCTAGACAGAAAAAGAGATCAGAGATAATAAACGGACGAAATGGAACACCGGGCTTTTTGCAGGTCCCTACTGACAGGCTCCTGTCAGACCTCTGTGGCAAGCAGCTGCTTGAGGGGGTATTTATTTATTTTTATTTTATTATCTCCTCTATCTGAAATGTGCCTGTGGCATTGAAGTTAATATGTAAAGAGATATAAACCGAAAAGAATCAGAGCCCTAAGGCTATTTCTTGATTTTCAAGATCAACTAGAGAAAAAGAAATCGCTAGAATTGATCTGATACCAGAATAGATCTTGGCCTCTTAAGCTTTTGCTGGCTGAGGTGATCGTACTTAATAGCTACTAAAATGAAAAGATTCTGGTGATCCATGGCATTTTAAAAAAACTGAATTGCATCTCTAGTGCAGTCCCAAAGAGAAGGGATACAAAGTTTCTTTTGGATGATTGAATTACGCACGAACCAGGGTGTGCCGACAATCTGTCGCTTGATCGTGTTTTGGAAAGTTTGAATTTTCTGCATTTTAGTTCTTTTACAGTAGCTCCAATTTGAAGATGCATATAGGAAAATAGGGTTAATAACCAACTTGTACTTAAGCAACTTGTTTGTCAATGAAAGCGTTGAGCGCCCGATAAAAAGGGATATCAATTTATTGTGTACTGCTTTTGTTTTACGAAGCCGTCCCGTGGCCGAGTGGTTAGCGCGCTTCGCTACTGATCTACGGGACCTGGGTTCGATCCCCGGGTAAGGCATGGATGTTCGTGTTGTTTTCTGCTGAGGTCCTGCCATCCTCTCAGATCTTCTACTGTGGCATATAAACTGACAGGCTCCTGTCAGACCTCTGTGGCAAGCAGCTGCTTGAGGGGGTATTTATTTTATTTTTTTTTTTGCTTTACAGATACGTTTTGTTATATGATGCGTCCAGTCAAGTTTTCTGTGCAGTGTGACTCCAAGATAAGCAACAGTGTCCATCCAGACGATTTTTTTGTCAAAAATTTCCAAATTCAGAACATGGAGTAACCTTTTGTGTGAAAGGATCATGGCAACACTTTTATCAGCTTTAAACGTTGTCCTCCAGTTCCTACTCCAGGTCTCAAAGTCTTTAAACGCAATTTGCACTCTACGTAAAGCAAAATCATGTGAAATAGAAGAAGCCAAAAGAGAAGTATCACCTGCGTACATCGTAGTTTTAACAGTACGAAATTGTAGAATGTCAACAACATATATACAGGGGTGTCCCTGAATTCATGGCCCAAACGTGAGGGGATGGTAGTGCACACCGAACCCATCAATATTCGTCATAGAATATGCTGCCGCAAACGCAGCCCGGTGCCGGTAGAGGGCGCAGACGAGCGGCACGGTTTATAAGTTCTGGATCGCAAAACCCAGCATTCTCAGCGTCGACCGGACACGAGATGGAGCAGTTTACGATCGTAGAGAAAGCCGATATGCACCTGATGTACGGCGTAGCCGAGGGCAATGGTAGAGAGGCGCAAAGACTACCGTGAGCGATATTCTATGCGTCATGTGACCGATCATACAATGTTTGTGCGACCGCACCGCCAGCTGTCTGAGGCAGGCACTTCCACGTCAGTCGACATGATGCCGGGACGAGCACGGACGGTCAGAACGCCAGCTATGAGCGAGGACATCTTGTTTATGGTGACAGATAACCCAGGTACAAGAACGCGATCCGCCGCCTGTAGCCTGGGTGTGCATCGGAACAGTGTCTGGCGAGTACTGCATTAAGAAAGCGAGTGCAGGCATTGACAGCTGTTGATTATCCCCTGCACATGGATTTCGCCCAGTGGTTCCTGCAACCAAGTGCCTCACATCCCGATTTATCCGCGCATGTGCTCTTTATGGATGAATCAACATTGTCACGTGAAGGCGTAGTGAATGTCCATAATACGCATTTGTGAGCTGCCGAGAACCCCCATGGTACACGTCCAAATTCGATCCAGCAACGGTTCGCCATCAATGTCTGGGCAGGGATCGTGCTTGACTACTTAACCCTTTGTAGCACGAATTTCGATTTTATTTCCGATTTTAATGACATTTTGCATGGGCCGTCTTCATGTGTAGAAAAAGGATGGAGTATTATTACTCCATCATTTGCGATGGAGATCAATAGATGGTGCACTAATACCATGTAGGAAGTGTGGTTTCACTGTAAAACCAGTCTGCGTATAGAAATAAAAATTTAAGTAAGTGGTTTCTGTGTGGAACCACTATGCTTCAAAGGGTTAATTGGACCCTACGTACTGCTGGACCACCTCGATGGGCGAACGTACCGTATTTTTCTGCAACAGGTTTTGCCGGAATTGCTTCAGGATGTTCCAGTCGCAATCCGCGCACGTATGTGGTTCCAGCACGATGGGGCACCCACCCATTTCAGCATGGACGTGCGTCAGCATCTTCATACCACATTTGGGAACCAATGGATTTGGCAGGGGGGCACAGGGTGGTCCTATCCCGTAGCCCCCCAAATCGCCCGATCTTTCTTGTATCGATTTCTTTCTGCAGGGACGTTTGAAGAGTGTCGTGTATGAGACACCCGTGCAGTCCGCGGAGGATCTGGTAACCTGATTGTCCGTCGCAGCCGCCAATGTGCGCGACAAGCCCGGTGTTTACGAGCAGGTACGCCGATCACTACTCCGCCGTTGTGCAGCCTGTAACAACGTTGGTGGGGCGGACGTTTGAGCATTTGTTGTAATGATCTCCAAAAAAGTCACTCTGGAAACCTCTGTGTCTATCCTTCATTTCCGACTCCTCACTGCGTTTCCGGGACCGCATATTCTATGACGAATATTGGTGGGTTCGGTGTTTACTATCATCCCCTCACGTTTGGGCTATAAATTCAGGGACATCCTGTATATTGAAGAGGGCTGGCCTAGGACAGAGCCTTGTGGTACCCCTGCAAAAATGAGATAGGTTTTTGAGTAGTCATTTCCAACTCGAATCTTAATTTTCTATTTGTGAGATAGCTCTGTGTTAGATGAATGAGTTCGGCAGGGAACTTGAATTTGATAAGCTTGCAGATGATTCCTTTGGTCCAAACCCTATCAAAAGCCGTTGAGACATCCAGGAAAATGGCAATGGTGGATTCCTTCTTGTTCCTGGCCTCAGAAACCGTCTCAACGACTCGGAGCACCTGATGCAGGGTTGAATGCTTTCTTCTGTAGCCGAACTCTTCAAGAGGAATGATAACTGAATCTTCGAGGAATGCTTCAATCATGTTTAAAATAATCTTTTCATATATTTGACCCATACAAGAAAGAAGACTGATGGGCCTATAAGTTTGAGGAAATAGAGGGATCATTGCTGCTTTTAGAAAGCATGGTAACAATCGCCAATTTCCAAATATCATGAAAATAGTTCAGTCTAGGAGCTTTGCTAACTATGTAGAGAAGAAGTGTAAGAGATTTTTTTGGGAAGATTACTTAAAACTGTATTGCTGATTTTATCCCATCCAGTGGCTTTTGCAGCTATTAACCTTTGCGATAATTTCATGGAGTTCGGAATAGAAAGAAAACTTGAGACTCGAGTTGTGCTGTTAGTGTTAAAATCTCTGTTTTATTAGTGTAAGAGATGAAATCCTCCCACAGGGTTCATCATTTGGCATAAATTGTTTTTCTAAACAGGAAGCGAATGCTTATGCTTTGTTTTTATTATTGTAGACTAATCCATTTTCTCCATTCACAACAGGAATTTGTCTGTTTCTTCCTTTAAGCGCTCAGATAATTTTCCAGAGTGAACCGTGTTGTGGATTAAGCGAGATATGCTTGGAAGCCCAGCAATCATTCCGAAATTCTTGAAGTATCTTTCTGAGTGCATTCCGCTTTTGGTTGTAGATGCCCCTGTAATGCGGATTCCACGTCCTCTGCCAGGTTTTCCTGGCCTTATTTTTTTCTTTAATTTGTTTCTTGATATCAGGTGAAAGTATTTCAGGTTTGAGTTCCATATTATGCACAGTGGTAAATTTTTGAAGTGCGTCTTGAATTGCTCCATTGAGATTTCTAATTTCAGCATCCAAATTTACGTGTTTGGATTTTTTTGAGTGTACCAGGGACTATTCTATTAAGAATAACACGAAATCTATCCCGAAATCTATCCAGTTTATTTTGTTGCAAGTGGGAAGCTCCCGTATTCCCTTCAAGTCTAATTTGAGCAATACCGGATTCTGATTTGATTTAGTTTATTTAAAACTTTCAGATTGTAGTTAAGAAAAGAATTTTTATGAAGAACAATGTCCAGTACATCTGGTCTAAAATGACTGATATGGGGAAAGTAAGTCAGGGCTTGTGGTGCATCCATTGTTATGCCATTTTTAGCGGAGTAGCTAAATAATAATCTACCGTTTGCATTGGATCTTTGGCTATGCCAGCTAGTATGCTTTGAGTTTAAATCCCCAGCCAAGAATTGGGAAATTATTTGAAAAGATAGAATCCATATCTGAGTGCAGAAAAGAGCATTCGGAGATTTGTACGCACTTATTAGCAGAATATATCCATATTGTGGTTCTTCAAGACAAACAGCTGTGGTTTCCAGAGTGACAAGACTTGCCAAGAGGAAATTCGCGATATTTGTGATATCTTCTGATAAGAACAGCCGTTTCTCCTCCTTTCTTATGAAGTCGGTCGGTCCCATAGATTACAAAATTGGGAATTTTTAGCCACTCACAAGGTTTCAAGTGTGTTTCGCCAGTAAGTGCAATATCAATATTGTACTCAAACAGGAAATGCTTCAGTCCTTCGAGGTCTTGTTAAACCCGTTGGCATTCCAGTTAAAAATTGAAAGTTGTCTTCCATTTGAATTATTAGCCATGATTCGGACAGATAATATAGGTATATTCAAGTACTTTGTATACAATGGCATATTTGTCTGAATTTGCCTTCGCAGATTTAAAATCAGAAATAATTGATTTGATAAATTTAAAAAACTCTGTAAAACTCGAACAATTCAACAATTTTTTGCAGCTTCTAAAAATTTTGTTATTACTTGCTGTTGTGATAGTGATAGAAATATTTTTTGCCGTAGAACTTTTGGCCACATATTTTCCAGTTTGTTTTCCTTTTACTGTTTTTCTTTGTCTTGTAAAAGACTGGCAACAGTAAAGACTGGCAACTGTTGCTCTTGTTCTCTGTTGGAATCTTGTTGAGTAGTGGAATGCATTTTATCTGTTCTGAAAGTTGGAACAGAGATTGTTGGCTTTGAATTATCAGCACTTATGGAAGGTTGGGTTGGTTGTTTTACCTCTGAGCGGCTTTTTTTGCACACCATGGGCTAAATGGCCAGGTCACATGGACCCCGAAGGCTCAGAGAAGGTTGGGGGAGGGGACCCACTGGAACAGCTGTTGGGAGACAGATGGTAGCCTCCCGTCAAGGCCATCCAGCGTGTTCTTTAACGTTGGGTTGTTTTACCTCTGAGCGGCACTTTTTTGCACACCATGGGCTAAATGGCCAGGTCACATGAACCCCGAAGGCTCAGAGAAGGTTGGGGGAGGGGACCCACTGAAACAGCTGTTGGGAGACAATGGTAGCCTCCCGTCAAGGCCATCCAGCGTGTTCTTTAACGTTGGGTTGTTTTACTTCTGAGCGGCACTTTTTTGCACACCATGGGCTAAATGGCCAGGTCACATGAACCCCGAAGGCTCAGAGAAAGTTGGGGGAGGGGACCCACTGGAACAGCTGTTGGGAGACAGATGGTAGCCTCTCGTCAAGGCCATTCTTTAACGTGCACAGGGTATGGCTCGCCCGCACACGGGACCACGGCTTAACGTCCCATCCGACGGACGAGAGCCTTTCCAAGCCCATCGGTGTCCCCTACTGACCGTGGGCAGGGCGGGGAATTTTTGCGGAGATAAATCTCAACGCTGACCCAGCTGTGACTCGAACCTGGGAACTACAGATTACGAGCCTGGCGCGCTACCGACTGAGCCATCCCCGCCCCCTTATGGAAGGTTCAGTCTGATTTGTCACAGCCTTAGCCTAGGATTTTCCTTGCTCTACATTATTAATTTGTTTAGAAGGTCGAGATTGTTTCTTCTCACCTATGTCATTTTTTGCATTGTCTTACTCGGGAATAAGCGTACGGAAGACAGGGCATCCTTTGTAATTCGCAGTATGTGAACCTCCACAGTTCACGCAGAGTCTCCATCTTTCGGATCCCTATTGTACTGAGTCATAAGATTGGTTAGGTTGGATTGTTTTACCTCTGAGCGGCACTTTTTGCACACCATGAGCTAAATGGCCAGGTCACACGAACCCCGAAGGCTCAGAGAAGGTTGGGGGAGGGGACACACTGGAACAGCTGTTGTGAGACAGATGTTAGCCTCTCGTCAAGGCCATCCAGCGTGTTCTTTAACGTGCACAGGGTATGTCTCTCCCGCCCACGGGGCCACGGCTTAGCGTCCCATCCGACGGACGGTGGCCTTTCCAGGCCCATCGTTGTCCCCTACTGACCGTGGGCAGGGTGGGAATTTTGGCGGAAATAAATCTCAACGCTGACCCAGCTGGGACTCGAACCTGGGAACTACAGATTACGAGCCTGGCGCGCTCCGACTGAGCCACCCCCGCCCCAAGGGTCATAAGATGATGACCAGCGCATTTCACACATCTTGGCTCATTGAAGCAGCAGGATTGGGTGTGGAAGTAACGCTGACATCTGTGGCACTCTGACGGACCACTTTTCTTTTTCTAGGATTCAACTACAATTTTCAGACTGAATAAGAAAAAATATTAAAGATTTTTTTCCCTTCTTTGCTCTTTTCAGTTTCAGCAAAGTAGATTGGTACTAATGTTTTCTTGTCCCCTTTAGTGAATTGTGTGAGGTTTAGTACAGTCGCTCAAAAAAGTATCCGAACACTATGGTTGATTAGAGAATTCAGAAAAAATATCTGGCAACGATTTTTTTAGAAATTAGTGATCTGGCAACCTTCGTGTCACGTGACACGAAGGTTGCCAGATCTGAATCTGAATTCTCTAATCAACCATAGTGTTCGGATACTTTTTGACACGAAGGTTGCCAGATCTGAATCTGAATTCTCTAATCAACCATAGTGTTCGGATACTTTTTTGAGCGACTGTACAGGGATATTTCTACTGATTAGTTCCTGCTTAATATCCTGAACAGGAATATCACTAGGTATGTTTTTAACAACAGCCTTCAAGGTTTTCTCATCCTTTAATTTGTAGGTATGAAATCCTACATTGCCTTTTCAAGAATTTTGCTATACTTTCGAAAATCTTTAATACAGGTGGTTTGAACCCTGATAGTCTCGTCGGATATTTTAGCATGGATTTTTTTCTACAGCGTTTTCAAGAAAAGTTTTATTTTGTTTAATCCAGTTACTTTTGTTACCGATTATGAGCGGCGGAATTCTGATAGAAGTTGGCTTATCCTGCCTAAGAGCATTTTCTCCTTTTGTCTGTGGGGTTTTATCCTTGTCTTCAATATTTTGGCTTTCGGAATCAGTATCGTTTTCAATTTCTGCTGGCCAATAAATCTGCCTTCGGAGGAAATGTTTCCCTGTTCATGTGCATAGGACATTCGCCTCTTCATTGATTTTTTACCAGTAATTGTTTTAAAACCATCATTTTGAGACAGTAACACTGAGTTCCTACAGAATTCTGATGATCATACTGATGATCGAATTCCATATAAATGACCTGCAAGATCATTCTATTCAAACTTGTAATCTCATAGTCATCAAGTTCTGGAGATTTATTTGTAAGCAAAAGATCTGCAATATCCTACTTAAAGTCATGATCTTTACTAGATTAACCATTTTCGTGCAGCAATTGTAAAATTACAGAGCAAAGACACTCCAGATTCAACCGTTAAGATTATCTCAAAACTATCAAAAAGAAAACTAAACTCTCCAAATTGGTATCTTCTTTCTTCCGTTCACTTTCGAACTCAATCACAGTTGGCGCGATATTGAAAAAATAGCCGTTGATATATTCAACGCCAAACTACTCTAACGGTTTCCTCCTTTCAAGTCCTGGCTAGACAGATGTGATGTGATAAAATGTGATGGGAAGGTTAGAAACCCTTCAACATTTGGCTTCCTGCTATCCCAAATGAGGCGGGGGTGGCTCAGTCGGTAGCGCGCCAGGCTCGTAATCTGTAGTTCCCAGGTTCGAGTCCCAGCTGGGTCACCGATGAGATTTATCTCCGCAAAATTTCCCCGCCCTGCCTACGGTCAGTAGGGGACACCGATGGGCTTGGAAAGGCCGCCGTCCGTCGGATGGGACGTTAAGCCGTGGCCCCGTGTGCGGGAGAGCCATACCCTGTGCACGTTAAAGAACTCGCTGGATGGCCTTGACGGGAGGCTACCATCTGTCTCCCAACAGCTGTTCCAGTGGGTCCCCTCCCCCAACCTTCTCTGAGCCTTCGGGGTCTATGTAACCTGGCCATTTATCCCATGATGTGCAAAAAAGTGCCGCTCAGATGTAAAATGACCCAACTTATTGAATATTATAAAACTTTATTCTTTGAGTGGAGTCTATGAGAGTTGTAGTACGATTATTTGAAGTATGGGTAAATGATGAGGAATATTCTTTTGATGGTTTAAGTTCATACTAATGAAGACAAGGATTTATTTATATATGTTTTTTTATACTTTTGTAATTAATTAGTTTATTTATGAATTTTTGTTGCTAAATTTTCTTTTGAACTCACGCACAATATTTTCTTTTAAAAATCGATAACAATATATATAAATATATAAATATATTGTTATATAAATATATGTATATAAATATTTATTAAAAGGACTGAGGTAACATATATTATATACTATAGTTAAAGGGGTGATGGATCAGGCTTGATGGCCAGACAGCATGGACTCTCGATTGCCTGATATATAACCCTTTTGGATTTTTTTTCTTCTGGTGTTATGTGAAATATATTATTTACCAGACATCAGTACTAAACTTGACGATCCAAAAAATCGAATATCGGATGCTATTCCTACGTTATGCCGAATATGTTTGCCAATGGGTGGGAAGAAATCGAAAATTTATAGGAAGTCCTCTGTGCGAATCAGGGAGCAGATATTCAAATGTACCAATGATGGTGAAAAAATTGTGAGTATATCTTCATTGTCTCGAAACCTTGCGTGTTAATATATTTGCAAGTTCATTTGCTATAGAATTTTGAACTAATATGTAGATCTTTTTCGGACACCATGTACAACATTTCAATGGAAAAAGGTTTTGGAGGCAGAGTTTGATTTTTGTATACATCAGAGATTTATCAACAAGTTGTTAACCTTTTGTCATTTTAAATTGATGTATTAATTTTAATTGTTTAGTGGCTGGTAGTTAAATGACTTTGCTATAATTTTTATTCTAAGAACCATGCCTAATCGAATAATTTACACTGATACACACTTCGATTTAAATAATACATTTATTAAAATGAAAATGGTAGATGCAAATATTAAAACTCTTGCTAAATAAAAACTCATCAACAAACACAAGATTTTAAATTTTCCAATGAATCATATGTGACGTATTTAATAGGTTCCAAGTTTATAACTGGAACTCTCAGTTTCGAATCTGAAATGTTTCAGCATTAATACTTTCTTTGCCGTTGGAAGTAAATTTTGTCGGTTTGGAAAGACCTGAAGTCCATGGGTTGATTTAGTTGTAGGAAAGAAAAGCCGTGCACGATTATAATCGCACTGGGTTGTGTTGACACTAAATTCTTATCTGTCTCAAACAGCTGTTTGGTCAAGCCCTCTATCCTAATGCTCAGCTTTCGTCACCGTAGCTCTTGTAAAATGCAGTTCTAATGCAATGTGTGTGTTAGAGTGAAAATAAGTTGAATTTAGGGGTTGTATAGTAAACACCTTAGTTACTGTTTTCACACAGTGGTGAGTTTAACAATTGCGCAAAAATTGATTTTATCACATAAATTACTAAACTTTTCTATGTACCAGTAGTGTTAAAATTCCTTTAAGATATTTTTCTTTATTCTGCTACTGGTAGTTAATTACATGTCATTAAACCTTGACAGATTATCTGAAATTTTTAGTGATTGTGCCTTCATATTAGTGAAAATTTTGGATTTTACTTTCTATAACGTTGATAAATTAGTTATGCATTAATAAAATTCACTGGAACCTAACATCAAACTGGCATGTATTCACAAACGATGCATATCAAATCAGATAGTAGAAAATTAACTCATATAATTATTAAAATTAAATATTTATCAAACTTATACTGTTGAGATTAAATGTAAATACTTATGTTATTAACATTCCATTTATTTAAAATATTAATAACAACATAAACTACATTAGAAAGATGATCGTTATCCGCAGAAGAGCGGAAAGAAAGGCCAAAAGAACTAGAAGGAAAGAAGATATAAGAGCACACAAAAGACTGACTTCACTTACAAAAAAGAAAAGAAAATACGCCAGAAAGATGGAGTGGCAAAAATATGTAACGAAATAAATATATATATTCCCACATCAACAGCATGGAAAATAATTAAAAAATTAGAAAGCCAGTAACACCAGACACTCCATAGAAAAATATACTTGTGAAGCAAAATATTGACACTAAAACTGCGGCTAACAAGTTTGTTCAACAATTCGAAAATCTAGGAGAAAACCCTACCACTGCAGCATTTCTAGAAAACCAAGACAAGATAAAAAACTGGAAACCGAAAAATAGAAAACAAGAAGACATTACTGATGAAGAGGGAGTAAACGATAAATTTAATATAGAAGAATTAATAAAAGCCAAAAAATACCCCCTCAAGCAGCTGCTTGCCACAGAGGTCTGACAGGAGCCTGTCAGTTTATATGTCAGAGTAGAAAGTCTGTGAGGTTGGCAGGACCTCAGCAGAAAAACGACACAAACAACCATGCCTTACCCGGGGCTTGAATCCAGGTCCCTTAGATCAGTCGCCAAACGCGCTAACCACTCGGCCACGGGACGGCTAATAAAAGCCATACGCTCCTTTAAAACTAATTCAGCAGCAGACCCAGATCAATTAACAAATAAAATGCTAAAACATATACCGAATAAAGCAGTGAGTCAATTATTTAACGTCATTAACTTTGTTATTTATGGTGTGAAGCATCTATCGTACCCATTCCCAAGCCGAACAAAGATCAGAACACCTTTGAAGTATATCGACCCATCACGCCTCCGCGACCATGCTAAAAATAACCTAAATAAACCCTAAATAAACACAAAACATGCCCATAACACGTATGGCGTACGCAATAACCTCAATACTTAATTCACGTCAGAACTTGAACAGAATTGCTCTGAGTTAACGAACGACTCACACAGAAGGCTGTTATTATTGAAGGCAAACTACGCATGCGTGAGCCTCCCGTAGTTTTGCCAATCTAAATTTTTAGTCTGCCGCGATTATTTATGGCGAAAAATAGTGTGCCGTGAGCAAAAAATAATGAAAATCACTGCTCTATGCAAAAGTTTATTTATAAATATACCTAATTTATAAAAACATTATTTGTATTTATTTCTTTTATGATAAATGCTAATAAATGCGAATAATTTTCTGTCTAAAAGAAGGTATGTTTGTAAGTAAACATTAGTATAAATATTAGTATTAAAATTCACCAGTAGTATTAATAGAAATGAAAGAACTTAATCAAATTGCAAGGCTATTTCTACTTACGTCATAATTTGGTTCACTGGCCTTCTGTTGCAGTAGAAAATTAAAAAAATAAATACCCCCTGAAGCAGCTGCTTGCCACAGAGGTCTGACAGGAGCCTGTCAGTTTGTATGGCAAAGTAGATCTGAGAGGATGGCAGGACCTCAGCAGAAAAACAACACATACAACCATGCCTTATCCGAGGCTCGAACCCAGGTCCCTTAGATCAGTAGCCAAGCGCGCTAACCACTCGGCCATACGTTGGCTAAATGTAAAATGCGTCTTGCTATAAGCGTATAGCGAATGCTGTTCGAAACAGTGTCCTGTGAAGTAAAGTCATACATTTAGTATTGAACGTATGACTTTACTTATAATTAGTGTGGTCGCAATGTATATTTAAATACAGCATTACGTATATATGTATAACTATAGTATAACATAATATAATACAGCATTACGTAAATATATGACTATAGTTTCTATGGTGTAATCACTGTTATTTGATAGAATAAGACTGTTTTATTTCTATATTTTGCATTGAACACAGAAAATATAATTATCAGTAAGGATTGATTTCCTGGTAATTGGTATTGTTCTTACTCGTTGGTAAATCTTTACTTGTATTTTATTATGTCATGTAGAAATTGAGCGAATTCTGAAGAAATCTCGAAGTCACGTGACAGTAAAGAATAGGTCATTTTCTAAAACGTGACAATAACTGCTGAGTTCGGCCAAGACCACCATATATATCCTCTATACGACATGCCTGGGCACTGCAATAACAGAAGACCCAATTTTCAAAAAAAGTAGCAGTGTTAATTATATACATTTTTCTAAAAATTCAACTGGTAATTTCTATTTTTAAACATTTTGGCAATTAATTTTATAATATTCTCAAATATTTTAATGAAATCATAATGTGTAGATTATTTTATTTTAACCAGTTTTAAAATAAATGGCATTTACTTAAATTTTAAAGAAATTTAAATAATTACATATTTACGCATAATTAATTTCTCTCCTTTCTTCCCTCCTTTCGTTCAAGACTGTCCAGGCCTCGAACATCAAGGTGGCCTTGGTTCGGCTTCGGTAATAATCGTAATAATCATTCTAATTAAATTGGTTTACTATTGTTGCATAGAATCGAATGCATTAAAATCGCGATATTTATGTGTACTTTTTGACATGTTGTGATGGTTCTAATTCTTTGTTTTGTACACAACACCAGCTGTACCTTCCGTTAGGTGGGGCGGGGGTGGCTCAGTCGGTAGTGTGCCAGTCTCGTAATCTGTAGTTTCCAGGTTCGAGTCCCAGCTGGATCAGCGTTGAGATTTACCTCCGCAAAATTCCCCGCCCTGCCCACGGTCAGTAGCGGACACAGATGGGTTTGGTAAAGGCCGCCGTCCGTCGGATGGGACGTTAAGCCGTGGCACCGTGTGCGGGAGAGCCATACCCTGTGCATGTTAAAAACACGCTGGATTATCTTGACGGGAGGCTACCATCTGTCTCCCAACAGCTGTTCCAGTGGCTTCCAACCTTCTCTGAGATTCGGGGTCCTTGTGACCTGGCCATTTAGCCCATGGTGTGTAAAAAAGTGCCGCTCAGCGGTAAAACAAGGAAATCAAGGAAATAAATTTAATCTAAATTCAACAAAAAAAAAAAAATGGAACAGCAGAATCTTATCTCAGGAGCTGTTAAGTACGATCACCTTTGTCAGAAAAAGTTTAAGATGTCAAGATCTATCCTGATTTCAAATCTAGCTCTTTTTTTTTTCAGTTGATTTTGAAAAAGCAAAAAATAGCCTTAGGGTTTTGATTCTCTTCATTTTATGCCTCTTTAAATTTTAAAGTCAATGCCACAGGTATACTTCAGATGTAGGTGATAAATATTTGGAAAATGCCTGGTGCTCGATCTCGCCCGTTTATAATCTCTGATCTCTGAAATGGAGAACAGATGTTTTTTTTTTTCATTTCACGAAAAGATAATTACTCTTACGAATGTTTACAATTATATATACCAAAATGATAATCAATGCAAACTGCGAACTACCGCTTTAGATGTCACACTGAACTACTATAATATATTATATAAATTTTTTAAACATGTTTTCACATTCAGCTAATATTTAGTTATTGATTTCACAACTTTAGATACACTATTTTCGTCATTTGCAATGATAAATATTTAAATTTAACTATTTTAAATAAATTTAGTTCTTTTGCTAATTACTTGCAAGCCTCGTTCACGGTTGAAAATTTTGAAATCGTATTGTAATGACTTTCAAGCAGGTAGCAGAATAAACATTGCATTATATTATTGCTTTAATACGTTTCCTACAGAAGCATCAGGTATGTATTATATACCAGGATAATCCTCTAGAAATAACTATTAGGATTATTCAAACAAGCTACAAGTCATTAAATAAATTTACATGTTTACCAAATTTTTTGTATATAATTAAACATTTAGTATTGAACGTATGACTTACTTATAATTCGTCTGGTCGCAATGCATATTTAAAAAACACTGTCGAAAAATATACATATATCTATAAAAGCTTCATAGGAGTTTTTTATATAATGTTCTTAATTCTAGAAACATCTGATACTTTCTTGATTTCCTACGTTCCGAACGAACGTTTGCAAAATTAAAATATATAATCACTTATAATACTTTTATTATTCTCTATATTGTAATTCTCGTACTGCTCAGAATTCGATCATGTTCAAAAAGTAGCATTAAAGATCAAACAAATAATTCCCAAAATGTATCATTTAAGAGATATGATGAATATAAGAATTTTAAAGAACGTATATTATGCATTAATCTTTTCCAGAATACAGTATGCGATTCTAATTTGGGGAGGAGCATCTTCATGTTATTTAAATCAATTGCAGCAATTGCAAAAATATATAGTAAAAATTATGACATTTAAAAGGAAGTACGACTCGTCTGAGCAAAGTTTCAAAAAACGTGAAATACTCAACTTAAAACAAATACACCAAATGGGTTTAGCAAAGCATGTATTTCATAATAAGGACAAATTTGATGTAGTTGCTAATAAATATTTTACAAGAGCAGTAGTGACTCAGGATTTTTGCATTCCAAAACCAAACAAAGAGTTATTCAAAAAATATTATGGATATAGTGGGTTAAAATTATTCAACTCATTGCCAGATAACATGAAAATTATAAATAATAAAACACATTTCTCTAAAGAACTAAAAAAAGGTTGTTGAACGGTGGAGACTTCGACTGATGTTTTATTTACTGTATTAACTGATTGCATTGAAATGAGATATGAGTAATAGGAGATAAATTTATATATTACAGAACCTGAAATTGCTTTTTTCGTTTACATATTTATATATATTGATGTACTCAGGATTGCATGAAATATATGTTTTGTAAACATCCACTTGCGAGTTAAACACTAACTCTTGTGGAACTTGACTATGTATTAACTATGTATTAAATATTGTGCAAATAAAATTATTGTGGAACGTTCAAAGCATATGGCCGTTTAGAAATGGAGGCTGAAAACGAATTTTCGAAGATAATATGGAAGCATTATTGTTTTCTTTCAAAAGTCTTTGATAACACACAGATGGCAGCGACACTGTACACGGCATTTATCACTGATCATGAGCATCTAAAACTTTCTTCAAAATGTCCTTTGGAAAGAAATGAGTGAACAAAGGTTCGGTTGCTATATCTTTGAGAGTCACTTTTTTGGCCACAATAGACTAAATGGTCAGGTCACAGTGATCCCGAGGGCTCAGAGAAGGTTGGGGCAGAAGGGTCCACTGGACAGCTCTTAGGAAACAGATGGTAACCTCCCGTCAAGGCCATCCAGCGTGTTGTTTAATGTGTACAGAGTACGGCTCTCCCACACACGGATCACAGCTTAATTTCCTATCCGACGGACGGCGACCTTTCAAAGCCAATTGGTGTTCCCTACTGACCGTAGGCAAGGCGGGGAGTTTTGCGGAGATAAATCTCAATGCTGGTCAGCTGGGACTCGAGGCTGGTGCGCTGCCGGCTGAGCCACCCCTTCCCAGATAACAAATTAGAATCCTTTTTGATGAGGTACTTGTGACCTTTCCATCTCAACATTATTGTGTTTAACATTCTCGCTTATGTTGAGTATTTTACCTTTCAATGTCATTTTTGCTCACCAAGTACTAAATGGCCATGTCGAAAGGACTTCAAGAGTCCATGTGACGTGGTTTTACAACTGTTATGGCGTCTTTTAGTTCAGTAATTAGCGCATCAGTCAAGAACAAGATCACCTTGATACACTAAAGCAGGACAAGGTCACTTTGATACACCAGACCAGGACAAGGTCACTTTGATACACCAGACAATGACAAGGTCACTTTGATACACCAGACCAGGTAAAGGTCACTTTGATACACTAGACCAGGACAAGGTCACTTTGATACACCAGACCAGGACAAGATCATTTTGATACACCAGACCAGGAAAGGTCACTTTGATACACCAGACCAGGACAAGGTCACTTTGATACACCAGACCAGGTCAAGGAGTATATCAATAAACAATGTTAATAATAAATTTGTTAACATAATAAATAAATATTTAGTTATGAGTATAGTTAGTCCATTTGTTTATTAAGTGAAGTATAAATGTTTTACTAATTTCTTTCAAAATAATTGTTTCATCTATTAAATAAACTTATTTATTATTGATCAATTCTAACCACTAGTCAGTATTGTCAAATTAAGGGTATTGAAACTTTTTTACTCTTTTATAAGTACTGGTATATTTAAGTTGCCTTCGCCGAATGCTCTTTTTTGGGCTGAACGTTCTCTTTTATCAAATATTATTTTTCTAGCATTACCCCTTCACAAAACGAAATATTTTTTTTATAGAAATCTAGTTAAAATAATATTTACCTTGCATACAAATTTATGAGCATTTTCATTCATGAACTGCAAAGTTTTTTCTTTCGAAATATGACATGCAGAAATATTTTAGTCAAAGTATTCAATATTCCCTTCAATCTATTTTCTCAGAAAACCGCAAGAAAACGACTCCTAGGGGGCGGTAGTGGCCAGTTGGGAATAGAGAGCCTATATTAGAAGAGAGTGGTTATACGGGTGATTCAAACTGATTGGTTGATTCAACAATCCAATGTCAACTATGCTACTACCACTTCGAACACCGTGCACTCGGTAATCTCTTGAAAACGTTCGTATGAAAGGTACATTCGATATTTAGAGTGTATTACATTCGTTTTTCTTATCAATAGAAAGTCTCGCTTCTTCTCTTTTATCTGGACCTTAAAATCGAAATTTTTTTCGCCAATATGGGATTTTTCTTTCCAGTTGCTTTTGCTTGTGTGTATACAGACAATGGACAGAAAAATGGAAGCATCTTTATCTTCTGTTAATGGAGAATGGCATTCGAGGCTGCGTAACTGTTAAATGAATTTTTATGGAAATAAATAAATAATATATATATAATAAATACCCCCTCAAGCAGCTGCTTGACACAGAGGTCTGACAGGAGCCTGTCAGTTTATATGCCATAGTAGGAGATCTGAGAGGATGGCAGGACCTCAGGAGTAAAACGACACAAACAGCCATGCCTTACCCGGGGCTCGAACCCAGGTCCCTTAGATCAGTAGCCAAGCGCGCTAACCACTCGGCCATGGGACGGACGAAAATAAATGACTGATGATAAATATAAGATGTCAAGTAAACTGTCTGAATGTCGATTTTGAACAATATAGGTTGATTACTTGAAGAGTTATAGAAGTTTAATATTGAATAAGAGAGAGATATAAATCATAAAATTTCAGTCCAGAATTGAAACTTGAAAAAATAAGTATTATTTCAAACCATTTAATGTATGTTTTAGAAGTTTTTGCAAATAGTTCTTTCAATAATTTTCAGTTTTACACAAGTTTTTAGCCTTACTTTGCTGTTTCTAAGTATTAAAGATTCCATAGCTGTTTAAATATCCAACAAATACTGTTGAAAATCGAGATTTACATAGATTTGAATACGATTTCAAAGCTTACGGTAGAAATTTAGGATCTTCGAATTTGATTCTATTTGGAAACTTGGGAATGTTTCCATTTTTCTGCCCAGTTTATGTATTTTTTTGCTGGAAACTATGACACCCCTAAAGCTATTTAATTTAAAAATTAAGAAATCCCGAAAGTTATTTATTAACCATAAGCTTAAAAATTATAAATTTAGCATAAATATATGTTACATTTGCTTTGCATTAAACAAAACGCATAGCTGTTAACATGCAAATTGGCATAATAGTACCAAGAAGTGGTTATTATGATATCCTTTCCAAGTTATACGGTTTGAAAAAGTACGGTAAGATCAACATGAGGGTTGGGTTGTTTTACCTCTGAGCGGCACTTTTTTGCACACAATGGGCTAAATGGTCAGGTCACATGGACCCCAAAGGCTCAGAGAAGGTTGGGGAAGGGGACCCACTGAAATAACTGTTGGGAGACAGATGGTAGCCTCCCGTCAAGGCCATCCAGCGTGTTCTTTAACGTGCACAGGGTATGGCTCTCCCGCACACTGGACCACGGCTTAACGTTCCATCCGAAGGACGGCGGCCTTTCCAAGCCCATCGGTGTCCCCTACTGACCGTGGGCAGGGCGGGGAAATTTTGCGGAGATAAATCTCAACGCTGACCCGGCTGTGACTCGAACCTTGGAACTACAGATTACGAGCCTGGCACGCTACCGACTGAGCCACCCCCGCCCCATCAACATGAGGACAGGAACGTACATCATCACTTTGTTTCCTATCCATCGAGTGAGAAGTGACTCAAAAAATTAATATTAATGAGATTTTGCCAACGAAAAAGTTGGAAAAATTAAAATATTTAAAAAAATAATTAATTGCAATTACTTTGGCAATTATTTATGTGCAATTAATATTTATTCATGTAACTGTATTAAAATAATGACAATAAATATATATATATATACTATAAATAACGTGTGAATTTTTGTATCAATAACTGAACAAGGGCAGACAATTATAAATTTTCCAAGGGCGTCAAAAGCCTAGCTATGCCTCTGGATATACTAACAAATGCAAACAGAACAGACCGTTCGAACTTCCCGTTACGTATAGGAAATGGAAATCTAATGTACAACTGGAAAAGAAATGAAATAAATAACCGCTAGTTTAATAAAATATAAAAATAAATAAATAAATATTTTCACATAATTTGAACCAAGCTTTCGGAAAATAAGGATATTGGAGAAGAGTGGCATTTAATATAAAGTCGCTAATCCTGCATTAAAATAGTATTACATTAGTTAAACCCCAACGGGTCGTACCCCCACCCCCCTCCGTTTAAAGGTCTAAACCAGGCATGTCAAACTCGTTAACCACCGAGGGCCATATTAAGTATTATATATTAAATCGCGGGCCGCAAAACAAAAAAAAAGCAGATGAAAATTGTTATGTGCAAACTAGACTAGAACTCAGTATTCGTTCACTGACTGCTAACGAATAGCTTCCGACTCTACTGGCATTTCATGACTCATTGCCATGCGCAAAGTACGTACATTTGAATGACCTCGAAACATGTGTAGACATGTCGGAGCCCGATCGTAGAATTGCTCATATCATGAAATGCCGCTATTTCATAATGATCGGGCATTTCATATGAGCAATTCTACGATCGGGCTCCGACATATACATTTATGCGCAATAGTTTCCCTTATATATAAATGGAAATGTTTTCTGAAATACGTTTATTTAATTCGTGTACCGTGTACGTACTTATAATTTTAATTAAAGAATCCAGTGTTGTCAAAAGTTAAACGTATTGGTTATCAATCTTGGCGGGCCGCAGAACAGTTCCCGGCGGGCCGCGTGTTTGACATGCCTGGTCTAAACAGTTTAATTGCGAATTACACTTCAAGAAATATTCAATAGTAAAGTTTTTCGCAAGTCAATTATTTTATATATGTTATTTTAGGACACAAATATAGTTAAAAGGATAAAGTAATAACAATAACACCAATTACTAATAAAGAAAGAAAATAGTAATAATAAAAAAGTAAACATTGGAAAAGAAAGGCAAAAAATGACTTAGCAGTGTCGAGAACCAAGGAGTTATGTCCATCCAGGTATCGAGAATGAGTAAAATATTATATAATATATAGCAACATATCCGTTGATTCATATCTAGTAAATGAATAAAGGTTTCTAATTTGTAAATTATATGTTATCAAATATTTAATAAAAATCATAACGTCAAATAACTATTTCAAAGGAATTTCCTTTTTTTTTCAAATTTTCAATTTCAAAAAAATTCTTAAAAATAACTGCTTTACACTATTTCTAAGCTTACAAAGTGCAGCGATATTATTAAGCTTACAACTTCTAAATGAATAAAATTTAAACTTATTAATATACTTTTTGCAAACTAAAGTGATATTCGAGAAGCTCTTACCATAAAGCCTCTTAGTCTATATTAATATTTAGATTTAAAAAATTGTTAATTAGGTTTCAACTACACGTAGTATATAGGAGCCCTATTTCCAACTAGAGAACCTATATTAGGACCGAATGGCCATATGGACTTCCGGTCACCATGTTAGTGCCAACGGATAGCTGATGAAGGTTGGGTTGTTTTACCTCTGAGCGGCACTTTTTTTGCACACCATGGGCTAAATGGCCAGGTCACATGGACCCCGAAGGCTCAGAGAAGGTTGGGGGAGGGACCCACTGGAACAGCTGTTGGGAAACAGATGGTAGCCTCCCGTCAAGGCCATCCAGCATGTTCTTTAACGTGCACAGGGTATGGCTCTCCCACACACGGGGCCACGGCTCAACGTCCCATCCGACGGACGGCGGCCTTTCCAAGCCCATCGGTGTCCCCTACTGACCGTGGGCAGGGAGCGGAATTTTTGCGGAGATAAATCTCAACGCTGACCCAGCTGGGACTCGAACCTGGGAACTACAGATTACGAGCCTGGCGCGCTACCGACTGAGCCCCTAGAATTCAAGGCTTAGCGTCTCATCCGATAGACGGCAGCTTTTCCAACCTCATTAGTGTCCTTTTTCGAAATAAGGACAAGGGGACCTTGTCCCTATTTAGGGAAAAAGGACACTAATTAATCGTTAATCGTTAGAGGAGTTAAATTTCGATTTAAGATTAATCGTTAGAGAAGTTAAATTTCAGTTCTGGCCTGGTTAGGACTTGAACCTGGGAACTGCAGATTAAGAAACTGGCGCGATCATTCAAAGGGACCGCGTATGGCCAAGACCACCTAGATACATCAGGCCTGTACAGCCGTTGAACAAAAGTAGTAAGAAAGTAGGGAAATTAAATATATTCATAAAAATTTAATTAAAATTTGCTTATTTTAAATAAAATAAAATAATATTTATATTATGATTATATTAAACATTTATTAATAATTTAAAACTGATTACCATATTTTGAAAGAAAAATAATCAGCAGTAAAATTTTAAAACCTAAATATTATATAAAATTTTATAAAAAAAAAAAAATTAATATACAGAGTGTCCCTGAATTCATGGCCCAAATGTGAGAGGATGGTAGTACACACGGAACCCACCAATATTCGTCAAAGAATATGCGGCCGCAAACGTAGTGAGGAGTCAGAAATGAAGGACAGACACAGAGGTTTCCAGAGTGACATTTATTGGAGATTATTACAACAAATGCTCAAACGTCCGCCCACCAACGTTGATACAGGCGGCACATCAGCGGAGTAGTTAGTGATCGGCGTACCTACTCGTAAACATCGGACTTGTTGTGCACATCGGCGGCTGCGACGGACAGTCGGGCTACCAGTTCCTCTGCGGACTGCACAGGCGTCTCTTACATGACAGTCTTCAAATGTCCCCACAGAAAGAAATCGATACAGGAAAGATCGGGCAATCTGGGGAACCACGGAATGGGACCACTGCGCATAGTCCATCGGTTCCCAAATGTGGTATTAAGATGCTGACGCACGTCCATGCTGAAATGAGGGGGTGCTCCATCGTGCTGGAACCACATACGGGCGTGGATTGTGGCTGGAACATCTTGAAGCAATTCCGGCAAAACCTGTTGCAGAAAAATGCTGAACGTTCGCCCATCGAGGCGGTCCGGCAGTAGGTAGTGTCCAATTAAGCAGTCATGCACGATCCCCTCCTAGACATTAACGGCGAACCGTTGCTGGTTCGAATTTGGACGTGTACCATGGGGGTTCTGGGCGGCCCACAAATGCGCATTATGGACATTCACTAAGCCTTCACGTGAAAACGTTGATTCATCCGCAAAGAGCACATGCGCGTGGAAATCGGGATGTGCGGCGCTTTGCTGAAGGAACCATTGGGCGAAATCCATGCGCAGGAGATAATCAACAGCTGTCAATGACTGCACTCGCTGCAAGTGATAAGGATGCAGCCCTTCTACGTGCAGTACTCGCCGGACACTGTTCCGATGTACACCCAGGCTCCGGGCGCTGATCGCGTGCTTGTACCTGGGTTATCTGTCACCATACGCAAGATGTCCTCGCTCATAGCTGGTGTTCCTGACCGTCCGTGCTCGTCCGGTATCATGTCGACTGATATGGCGGGTGCCTGCCTCAGACAGCTGGCGGTGCAGTCAGGCAAACATTTTATAATCGGGCACACGGCGCATAGGATATCGCTCATGGTAGAGTCTTTGCGCCTCTCTACCATTGCCCTGGGCTATGCCATACATCAGATGCATGTCGGCTTTCTCTACGGTCGTAAACTGCTCCATCTCGTGTCCGGTCGACGCTGAGAATGCTGGGGTTTGACCGATCCAGCGCTTTTAAACCGTGCCAACACGTCTGCGTCCACTACCGGCACCGGGCTGCGTTTGCAGCCTCATATTCTATGACGAATATTGGTGGGGTTCGGTGTGTACTACCATCTCCTTACGTTTGGACCATGTATTCAGGGACACCCTGTAGAGGTTTTAGTAACTTAATCTTATTTCTCTTACAACTTATAGGCACACTAGGAAGTATTCCTTCGACCAAATCGGTCAGGTGCGCCAACCATTAGACAGGATAGAGCTTTAACACAGCTATGTATAAGTACAAATTAATTCTTTTGATATTACACTGATCACTTTTTTGTAATAAGGAGACTTTGGTATAGCTCAGTCGATTGCCGCCTGACCTTCTAATCTGTAGTTCGAGGTTCGAATCCCAAGTGTGGCTATGTTAATTTTTCCTCAAGTAAGTCATACCTTGTGAACGATATAGAACACTCTAAATGGCCTAGATGGGATCCTTACCATCTCTCTCCTGACACCTGTCCAGTGGATTATTTTCCCCAACCTTCTCTTAGTCCTTAGGGAAGGTCCTTGTGATCTGGCTATTTAGCACATTGTACGCAAAAAAAAAAGGCCGCTCGGAAGTTACTGGGTTGGGATGTTTTAACTTCTGAGTAGCACTATTTTTGCACTCATTGGGCTAAAATGACCAAGGTCACAAGAACCCCGAAGGCAGAGAAGAGTGGGAGAGGACACTCACTAGACAGTTGTTGGGAGGCAGATCGTAAACTTCAGTCAAAGCCATCCAGCGTGGTCTTTACCGCACAGAGAGAAACGGCTTAACGTACAATCGGACTGACGGCGGCCATTACTAGCCCATCGGTTGGGTTGTTTTTCCTCTGAGCGGCACTTTTTTGTACAAAATGGGCTAAATGGCCAGGTCACCAGGACTCCGAAGGCTGGGAAGGGGACCCACCAAAAGAGCTGCTGGGAGACAGATGGTAGCCTCCCGTCAAGGCCATCCAGCGTGTTCTTTAACGTGCATAGGATACGTCTCTCCCGCACACGAGACCACGGCCTAACGCCCCATACGATGGACTGCGGTCTTTCCAAGCCCATCGGTGTCCCCTGCTGACAGTGGGCAGGGCGGAAATTTTTGCGGAGAAAAATCTCAACGGTGACCCAGATGGAACTCGAACCTGGGAACTACAGATTACAAGCCTGGCGTGCTACCGGTTGAGCCACCCCCGCCCCTAGCCCATCGGTATCCCCTACAGACCTTGGGCAGGGCAGGGAGTTTTGAGGAGATAAATTTCATCGCTGGTCTAGCTGTGACTGGAAACTGAGAACTGCAACCTTATAACTTGGAGTTATAAGCCAGGCTATTGAATTGCAGTTCGGAAGTAAAATCATAAGACATAAACCATTACACACGTTTAATATTATAAAAAAAAATTAAAGGAACCTCTTAAGAAAGTGTTTGTCACGTCTGTCTGAGAAGGGATTGCAATACGTCATTGAAGGAAAACACAATAAAGAAATAGCCATTCCTTATGACGGATTCGAACCATGGTCCTATGGTCAATAGCCAAGAACGCTTAACATTTTGCCACCGAGACCTGTAGGCATTTTTTAGAGTACAATAATCTGAAAAAAAGGCGGTGGGGTGCAATAATCTTAGTAAGTGACATATTTAAGATTGTTATGAAAAACGTCTAAAGTAATGAATTGATAACTAAATTTTACTTTTTTTTTCCTCGGAAGGATCAAAATATTGCTATGGACAGTTCTGGTCCAAGGTATCATCATTATTATTATTATTTCTACCCCAGTGAGCAGATCTCAAAAAGAAATCACTGGAACTGCTGCAGAATAGATCTCTCTGATCCCTTCTCTTTGCATGGCGGGGGGGGGGAGAACTATATTTACACGACGGGTCTGGACAACCAGAATGGGTTTGGTTTCGTTTGTTTTACCTCTGAACGGCACTTTTGTGCACACCATGGGCTAAATGGCCAGGTCACTTGGACCCCGAAGGCTTAGAGAAGGTTGGGGGAGGGGACCCACTGGAACAGCTGTTGGGAGACAGATGGTAGCCTCCCGTCAAAGCCATCCAGCGTGTTCTTTAACGTGCACAGGGTATGGCTCTCGCACACGGGACCACGGCTTAACGTCCCATCCGACGGACGGTGGCCTTTCCAAGCCCATCGGTGTCCCCTACTGAGCGTGGGCAGAGCGGGTAATTTTCTGGAGATAAATCTCAACGCTGACCCAGCTGGGACTCGAACCTGGGAACTACAGATTACGAGCCTGGCGCGCTACCGACTGAGCCACCCCCGCCCCACCAAAATGGGAAAGAAAAGAGGAAAATTAAATAGGCTTATACTTTCAATTCATTTAATTTGTCTAAAACTTAACAAAAGCATTTGGTTTAGAAGAGAGTAATATAATTTACTTATTACGACTTTGTGAATCATCATTAAATATTCTAAAATTATTTATAGTATTTTAAGAAATAAAATCAATTTGTTTTTAGGTATGTGTAGTATCAATAATATATATATAATGATCAAGAGAATAGTCGTCTCTGTGGTTCAGTGGTATCACATTGGCTCGCGGAGACCCTGCGAAGTCCGGGTTCGAGTCACGGTATGGATGACATGTTCGTTTCAAATTTTTGTGATTTTTCCCTCAATGTTCAAAAAGTGTTAAATTATCAACATGTCATAAATTCTATGTTCTCTCATTGGGATATAAAATGAAAAATTTGCTTATAAGTCCCAGCATCCAAATAACAAAAAAAAAAATATACGATAAAAATTTATTGTCAATGCTTCAAAGTCAGAGTTGGGTTGTTTTACCTCTGAGCGGTACTTTTTTGCACACCATGGGCTAAATGGCCAGGTCACATGGACCCCGAAGGCTCAGAGAAGGTTGTGGGAGGGGACCCACTGGAACAGCTGTTGGGAGACAGATGGTAGCCTCCCGTCAAGGCCATCCAGCGTGTTCTTTAAAGTGCACAGGGTATGGCTCTCCCACACACGGAGCCACGGCTTAACGTCCCATCCGAAGGACGGCGGCCTTTCCAAGCCCATCGGTGTCCCCTACTGACCGTGGGCAGGGCGGGGAATTTTGCGGAGATAAATCTCAACGCTGACCCAACTGGGACTCGAACCTGGGAACTAACAGATTACGAGCCTGGCGCGCTACCGACTGAGCCACCCCCGCCCCAAAGTCAGAGTATACGACGTATTAAATAATGAGAGCAGCAGTTGCAAACTTATTAAAAACTAATCCACGGTAAAAAATCTTTATTTTGCAAGCAAGATTAAGATTGAAGTATGAAACAGTGGAATTGCATAAATACAATTTGATACACCAGAATAACATTTTCAGAATTCAAGTGAAAAGGAGAAAAAAAAAACAGTCTTTCATTGGATAACTCCAGGCAAATGTAGCTTAAAAAATTAAAAGTTATGTTTACGCCAAGTCAGATTGAATGTCTTTTGGAAAGGAAAAACTTTTAAAACGTACAGTCGCTCAAAAAAGTATCTTAACATTATGGTTGATTACAGAATTCAGAAAAAATATCTGGCAACATTTTTTTTTAAATTAGTGATCTGGCAACCTTCGTGTCACGTGACACGAAGGTTGCCAGATCACTAATTTAAAAAAAATGTTGCCAGATATTTTTTCTCAATTCTGTAATCAACCATAATGTTCGGATACTTTTTTGAGCGACTGTATCTATCTACCTGTCACGTGACACGAAGGTTGCCAGATCACTAATTTCCAAAAAAAAAATCGTTGCCAGATATTTTTTCTGAATTCTGTAATCAACCATAGTGTTCGGATACTTTTTTGAGCGACTGTACTTCAGAAGGCAAAACTTATTTTTTTCTTCAGATTTTTCCTTGTGAATCAATTTTGTCTTCTTTATCATTCACGTATTCAGAATTTAGTTTTAGGGTGGAGTGGGAATAAGACTTGAGTAGGGTTTTATAATTACTGAAATATTCCATCGAACATAAAAGGTTAAAATAATATTTTACGCAGAATTACAATTTATAGTTTTTTTAAATCTATTTTTAGTGTCAGGCATAAAATAGGGATAAAATAGAATTATGCAAAGACAAAGTGTTTTGAGTTTGAAAATAAGTGCAGAGGTTTGAGATTTAGTATAGGAAGACAAGATATTCGAGGTTTCTCTCTGTTCCTTTTGATCTATTGTGGGTTCTTTAATTAGTTATTAAACTGTCAATGTAAATTTTAGCACAGACTCGTATAACTCGAAGTTTTTTCATTTCCTTTCAGCTTCGAGTTAACGGGATTTACCCTATTTAGTAATGAAATATAAAAAAAAAATGTTGTGTTCCTGGAATTATAACCAATGAGAATTAAAACTAATAGAACACATATCGCCTCTGGAACATATGAGAATCTCATTTGCAAAGAGAATGAACTTTCTCTTAACCTAAACCTTTACTACTGTAGTTCCCAGGTTCGAGTCCCAGCTGGGTCAGCGTTGAGATTTATCTCCGCAAAAATTCCCCGCCCTGCCCACGGTCAGTAGGGGACACCGATGGTCTTGGAAAGGCCGCCGTCCGTCGGATGGGACGTTAAGCCGTGGCCCCCAGTGCGGGAGAACCATACCCTGTGCACGTTAAAGAACACGCTGGATGGCCTTGACGGGAGGCTACCATCTGTCTCCCAACAGCTGTTCCAGTGGGTCCCCTCCCCCCACCTTCTCTGAGCCTTAGGGTGTGGCCATTTAGCCCATGGTGTGCAAAAAAGTGCCGCTCAGAGGTAAAACAACCCAAACCCAACTTTCACTACTTTAAAATTATACAACATAAAAGTATTCGTCTTTCAATTCTTAAATTTAAAAAGTTGCATTTTGCACACTTCTCTCAGAAAAGTGGGTAAATTATTGCTGTTAGTGGAATTATTCTTAAACAACTACCACTTAGATATCAAATGTTTACTCTATAGATGTTATTTTAAAACCTATTGTAAATTTTTCTGCTGAGATATTTAGTGATGTGTAAAGATGTATTAATATCCGTAAGTATTCGAAAAATATGAATTATAAATTTTTCATTAGAACCAATCCAACTTAAATAGAGTTTTCTAATCAGTTTCATTGTTTCCAATGGAAATGACTTCCACATCCTACCACCAAAACTTCAGATTTTTATCATTAATATATCGTTGCAATATTGGTTCGAAATTTTGGAATTTTCAAAATATCCTCCGTTAGAAGGCGTAATTCTAGTATTCAAAAGATTATGAAGGTGTAGATCATAATATTTTATCAATTCTTATCTAACCCCAAAAAATATTTTTTCATTTATATATAAATATAGTCAATTATCTGCTAAAATAAAAAAAAATTATGTTTTTCCACCCCCTTGGATCTAAGACGCCAACTCATTGTTGGCAATGAAAATTCCGTGAACTGCACATTCGACCACCAAAATCTCAAAAATCTAGCATAAATACATCGTTTACAATATTCATTTTAAATTTTGGAATTTTCGAAATTTTCCACCGCTAGAGGGCGTAATTATAGCTCTATGAGATTCGGAAAGTGCATGTCGTAATATTTCCACCGCTAGAGGGCGTAATTTTTAGTGTCAGGTTCTAATGAAAATAATAAATAGCTACTATACTAGATAAGGTGTCAGGTTCTAATGAAAATATATAAATAGCTACTAAACTAAAAATAATAAATTTTTAGTGTTGGGTTCTAATGAAAATAATAAATATATCATATCTAATATATTATATTTCATCAATACCTATCCAACATAAAAACATTTTTTTAATTTATCTCTGTAAATAAAAATGTGCAATGGCTACAGACGGATGGACAGACAGAGAGACAGACGACAAAACGAAACTATTATCTCGTTTCTTTTGAAAACGAAATAAAAATAATAATAATAATTTTATTCAATAAAATATCTACCACTTGATAAACAAAATAAAAAGATATATATATATTTTTTGGGATATCGTTGAGAGGTTTTTGTTCTCCTTATTCATATAGGTGTTCTAGAAAAGTGGCGTCTACTGGAAAAGCCACTACGTTTTATATTGGAAAATTCGCTATTACTAATATTCCTCCACTTCGGTTATGAAATTCATGGCATGACTTGCAAAGATTTTAGCTAATGTCTAAATATCAAACATATTGCAGATGCAAATTCTGCCATATTTCAAATATGCGATTACAAAATGCGATATGATTTACAGTAAGAAGACACTTTTATATAACGCAATAAACAGTAAGACATAAAACAAATTAATTCCATTATTTCTATGAGTTATATAAATTAGTGCAGGAGTGTTCATAAGTAACGGACTTGACTCAGCAGCACGGAATAAATGCTGAGTATGATGATTCATTTTATGCTTTTTTTCATAACATTTTTAGTACAAACTGAAGTCTCAAAAGCTTTACAAAGACTGGGTTGGGGTAAGGTTGGTAAAGTACTTACTAGGTTGGGTAAGAGCTCTGGTCTTAGTACACTCGGTCAAAAAAGTATCCGAACGCTATGGTTGATTAAGGAATTCAGAAAAAATATCTGACAACGATTTTTTCATAAATTAGTGATCAGGCTACCTTCGTGTACAGTACACAAAGGTTGCCAGATCATTAATTTCTAAAAAAATTGTTGCCATATATTTTTTCCGAATTCCTTAATCAACCATAGCGTTCGGATACTTTTTTGAGCGACTGTACACTCCACTCTTATCGGAGAGTCAATAGAGCTCGTGGAGGGTTGTTGCAACAGTTTCCGTCGGGATTTCCAATATCAGCATTGTACATTATCAAATAGATATTATTATATCAGTGGCGGCTCGTAGCTAAAATTAGTGGGGGTGCTGCTCCAGAAAAATTTTAGCCTTTGTTTTAAAATTGTGTAAAAGGAAAAAAAAAACGAAAAAAAAAAACGAATCAAATAGAATAGCTGGAAGCAGGATAATAGTCTAATTCTACGCTTCATCACATTCAAGAATATGGTACACGGTTTTTAAGCACAACACACCCGGAGTAAAAAAAACTACCTTCAACCAGCACGCCAGGGTCGGCACTACGGGAACGACAGTGCTCTCTCTCCCTTGCAGCCTCGCGTGTAGCTTCCTATGTGCGCATGCGCACAACAGTCAAACACCTCGCCGCTAGTACTGTGAAACGCACAGTTCCATACAAAGATTTTTGTATCTTTTTCATAAACTGGGGGATGGCTACTGACATTAAGCTTAAGGATTATATATTGTACAAGTATAAAGAAAGAATTAAAGAAAAAAGGACTCATTATATTAAATGTTATCGATAACATCAAGTTGAAATTGGGGGTGCTGCAGTTCCACAGTGCCTATACGCGAGCCGCCACTGTACTATATATCTCACTTCTGGATGGGGAGATCCAAGCTTTTGAAAGGTTTTTGGAGGGGTTTCCGTTGTGTTTTCTAAGATCTGCATTGCAAATTATCCGTAGATATTATTGTACATTCCCTCTTCCCAGAGCGAAGATTGGACCTTGTGGAGGATTCTTGGAGAGATTTCCGTTGAATTTTCTGAAATCAGCATTGCAAAATATCGATAGATATTATTGTACATTTCACTCTTCCCAGTACGAAGATTGGAGCTCGTGGAGGATTCTTGGATGGATTTCCTTCGTATTTTCTGAGATCAGCAATGCAAATTATACATAGATATTACTGTACATCTCACGTTTCCCTGAGAATAGATCGGAGCGCATGGAGGGTGTTTGGAAGGGAAAAAAAATAAAGAAGAAATTTGCAAAAAACAGAGAAGCCATCGAATATACGGTTTAAAAAAAGTTATGCTTTTTAAAATATTCTTACAATATTCCGAAACTAAAAGTAGTTTTAATTGCTCTCTTTCATATATTAATGAAAAATGAAAAATAGACATTCCCTCAAGCAGCTGCTTGCCACAGAGGTCTGACAGGAGCCTGTCAGTTTAATATGCCATAGTAGAAAGTCTGTGAGGATGACGAACTCAGTATTTCATACAACATACCTCAAATATACAACCAAGAGGCAAAACATTATGCCCACCTGTCTAATATGACGTTGATCCTTCACGTGCCACCAAAACAGCTGTTACACGGCGTGGCATGGACGGTACAAGGTTTATAATGGTGT
Source organism: Ryuthela nishihirai (assembly GCA_038380435.1). Lineage (NCBI taxonomy): Eukaryota > Metazoa > Arthropoda > Arachnida > Araneae > Heptathelidae > Ryuthela > Ryuthela nishihirai. The sequence goes on from JAWZYU010000022.1 coordinate 45,116,126, forward strand.
CTTGTATCTGGAACCAACACGTTACCAGCAGATCCTTTAACCCTTTCAGGACCATAAGGTTTCTAAGAGTAAATATTAGTATGTAACTGTTTATTTTAGTTTGTTTAGACGTAAAATAAATAAAAATCATAAGAAAAATACATAACAATGTGTAGTTTTTTTGTAATTTTATGGGAAATATTTTTCTCAATGGACTATAAAGGTAACACAAATTATAGTTAGGCTTATTATGCAATGTCTTTTATTTATTGGTTTATTATAACAAAATGTTAACAAAAATAATACAAAATTATGAAATAAAATTACTATACAAAATGATGTGCTAATTATGATATTCTGCGAAGCAATTTCTTTTGGTAGTGAGGCAAAGATGGACATTGCACATAGTACATATATTATGCGTCCTGACAGTTCTGTTTTTGTTTTCTAAACGTTCCCGTTTACGCAATTGCGTTCGGCATACGTTCTTTTCTGACATTCTGTATAAAAAATGCAGATAAGGTTATAATTAAATACGACAATCGCCAATTTTAAAATGGGAAAAATGTTTCCCTTAGTCGTGAAAGGGTTAAGTCTTGTAAGTTATGTAGTTGAGTCGCCGCAGATCGGATATGCTATTACAACACAAACCACAGATGCTCGATTGGATTGAGATCTAGCGAATTTGGAGTCCAGGACAATACCTGGAAGTCTTCTTCATGTTCTGCGAACCGTTTTTGAACAAAACAGGCAGTGTGGCGTGGTGCATTATCCTGCTGAAAGGAGGCACAACTAAAAGGGAATATCATTGCCATGAAAGGATGTACCGAGTCTGCAATGATGTTTAGGTAGGTGGTAGACTTCATGTTTTCCTGCAAATGAATGAGTGGACCCAGAGTTTCATGGCAGAACATTGCCCAAAGCATTACACTTCCTCCACCGGCTTGTTTTCGTCCCTCGGTGCATCCTGGTGACAACATTTCCCCTGGTAAACGACGCACACATACCCGGCCGTCCACGTGGTGCAACAGGAAACGAGATTCCTCGGACCAGACGACCTTCTTCCAATCATTCAGGGTGCAGTTTTGATGCTTGCGTGCCCATTGTAGATGCTGTCGATGAACCGAGGTTACCATATGCCTCGGATCGGCCTGCAGCTACACAGCCCCATTTTCAGCAGGGTTCGAAGTTCTGTGTGTTGTGATATATTACTCCAGTCACCAGCATTCAAACTAAAGGCGAGTTGCGCCACGGTATCCCTTCTATTGGCTCGTACATACGGGATAACCTTCGCTCATCTCTAGCATTGATGAACCGTGGTCAGCCCACACTTTACTGGCAGTTCGTGGTTTTTCCCTCCTGGGACAACTTTTTGAAAGTTCTAACGACGGCTGACCGTGAGCACCCCACAACCCTTGCATTGCTCAAAACCCAGTCGTCTGGTCATTACAATTTGGATTTTGTCAAACTCTCTTAGGTCCACTGTCTTTGTCATCTGAAGAACAGGAATAGCACTGATCAGCAGTGCTCAGTATCAGGTGTTATTTATACCGTTTCATGACCTTCACACGCGCCGTCGTTTACCTGCCTTCGATTTGCATAAAGACACGCTGGTCATAAAGTTTTCGTTTATTTACTCTTCGGTGTATATAAACAATTTTGAGTGAGTGATTGACTGACTGATTCATAGGGGATCATACTAATTCCAACTACGATTCAGAAATTGTAGAACTCTGAAAATTTGCAATTTGGGGTAATCCGCGTCTTATCTTCATGGAAAATCCGAAATTCATGAAAGTCATATGGATGTCACATAGAGATCTTCGATTGCTGCGAACGTGAAAATTGGTGCGTGGTACGATTTTGAGTCGTATATCTCACAGCTTTTGTCAAATTTTCGATGCGATAGTTTCTTCGGGGTCAAAGGTTAAATTTCGATATACCGGTGCTGGAGAGCTAAAATTGGTGAATAAGGCTATTTTTCAGACAATAGAATTCCTAAATAGATCAATTGTGCAATCTTGTGCCACATTTAAAGTAAAAAATAACGGTCAGAGTGATGTTCTAGAAATCAACAAGTGCTTTCACCACCGACTAATTTTTAGTAATGATATTACTAGAAATATTTATCGTTGCATTAACCCTTTAAAGACCATAAGGTTTCTAAGAGTAAATATTAGTATGTAACTGTTTCTTTTAGTTTGTTTAGACGTAAAATAAATAAAAATCATAAGAAAAATACATAACAATGTGTAGTTTTTTTGGAATTTTATGGGAAATATTTTTCCCAATGGACTATAAAGGTAACACAAATTATAGTTAGGCTTATTATGCAATGTCTTTTATTTATTGGTTTATTATAACAAAATGTTAACTAAAATAATACAAAATTATGAAATAAAATTACTATGCAAAATGATGTACTAATTATGATATTCTGCGAAGCAATTTCTTTTGGTTGTGAAGCAAAGATGGACATTGCACAGATGCAACATTATTGCAAAGATGGACATGGACTAAACGTTCCCGTTTACGTAATTGCGTTTGGCATACGTTCTATTTTGACATTCTGTATAAAAAATGCAGATAAGGTTATAATTAAATACGACAATCACCAATTTTAAAATGGGGAAAAATGTTTCCCTTAGTCGTGAAAGGGTTAAAGAAGGTATTACAGGAAATGGAAAGTAAAAAGAAAAAATAGTTATTTTTATCAGTGGACTTATTTTTTCTCCATTTCACTTGAATTCCGAAGTGGTTATTCTGGTGTATTAAATTACATTTATGTAAATTCCACTGCTTCATACTTCAATCTAAATCTTGCTTCCAAAATAAAGATTTTTCCCGTGGCTTTAGTTAAGTTTTTTTAATAAGTTTGCAAATGCTGCTCAAATTGTTTAGTGTGTCGTATACTCTGACTTTGACGCACAGACAATAAATTTTTATTCTCTTGATCATATATTTTTGTTCAATTGACGCGACATATAGTTTAAAATAAACTGGTTGATTTTATTCCTTAAAGGACCATAATTAATTTTAAAATATTTAATAATGTTTTATAAAGTTGCAATAAGTAAATTATATTGTTTTACTTATTCTAAACTATTTTTTTTAATTATAGACAAATTAAATCGTTTGAAACTTTATACCTATTTAAGAATAAATTCGACGCTCCGTAACAGGTTAAATAAAATTTTTTAGGAAATATGACTCAAGATAAAAAAATAAGGTGTTTAAAAATAGTAATAATTTTATAATAATAATAATAAGTTTATTTTAACTAACTTTGCTGATGTTAAATATTCGACCTTCCATAGCTCTTTAAATACCCAAAAAACGTTGTTGAATATCGAGATTTAGTTAATATTTGAATGAGATTTAAATTTACCTAGTCGTATATTCATATAACAAGCTTATACTAATAGTTACGGTTGTTCGAATTTGACTCTCCGTTGACTTAGCGCGGAAATGTTTCCATTTTTGTGTCCATTTTCTATATTTGGTGTAGCGGAGTATTTCTTTATTTTGTTCTTGCTCTAACACACGTGGGTTCGACATCTTTTCATTAGCTGTTACCTTCTTTATGGGAGTCCACATGAGGTGAGGTTGGGTAGGGGTTAGTGCAGAGGAACTGCCCATCCCTAGTTGGGTTGGGGTTATGCTTCTGAGCAGCACTATTTTTGCACAAAATGGGTTGTGGTGAGTTGTTTTACCTCTGAGCGGCACTTTTTTTGCACATAGTGAGTAAATGCTCCGGTCACAAGGACCCCGAAGGCTCATAGAAGGTTGGGGGAGGGAACCCAATGGAGCAGCTGTCGGGAGACATGGTAACTTCCCATCAAGACCATCCAGCATGTTCTTTATTGTGCATAGGATATGGCTCTTCCGCATAGAGAGCCATGGCTTAATGTCCAATCCAATGGACGGCGGCCTTTCCTAAGCTCATAGGTGTCCCCTACATGGGCAGGGCAAGGAGTTTTGAGGAAATAAATTTCCACGCTGTCCCAGCTGGGATTTGAACCTGAGACTTGCAGATTACAAGACTGGGGTGCTACCGGCCACCCTTGCACAAAATGGGAAATTGTCCAGGTCACAAAGATTTCAAGAGCTCAGAAAATGTTGGTGAAGAGAACATAGTGGACAGCTGTTTGAAGACTGATGATTGCCTTCCGTCAAGGCTATCCAGCGTGTTCTTTAAAGTGCACAGAATATGGCTCTCCCGCACAAGGAGATATGGCTTATTGTCCAATCCTATGGACGGTGGCCTTTCCTAACCCATTGGTGTCTCTTATTAACAAATGGAAGGGTGGGGAGTTTTGCAGAGATAAATCATAACGCTGGCCCAGAAGGATTCGAACCTGGGAACCATATATTACGAACCTGGTGCGCTGCCGACTGAACCATCTCATCTCCCCTCCCATCCTGGAAAACTGTAATTTTTTAAATTATAAGAAAACTGAAGGCGTATTTCCTTTTCTGGCTTGCATTATAAGGGCTTTACAAAAGAAAATTTTTGTTAACAAAGTTGTATTTAAATTAAAAAAAAATAATTGGAAGCAAGAATTTTCCTATTTAGGTTAAATTGGCTCGACACTAGACGTAACTAAATCTATTCTGAGCACTCATGCCCATTGGGAGCGGGGGTGGCTCAGTCGGTAGCGCGCCAGGCTCGTAATCTGTAGTTCCCAGGTTCGAGTCCCAGCTGGGTCAGCGTTGAGATTTATCTCCGCAAAATTCCCCGCCCTGCCCACGGTCAGTAGGGGACACCGATGGGCTTGGAAAGGTCGCCGTCCGTCGGATGGGACGTTAAGCTGTGGCTCCGTGTGCGGGAGAGCCATACCCTGTGCACGTTAAAGAACATGTTGGATGGACTTGACGGGAGGCTACCATCTGTCTCCCAACAGCTGTTCCAGTGGGTCCCCTCCCCCAACCTTCTCTGAGCCTTCGGGGTCCATGTGACCTGGCCATTTAGCCCATGGTGTGCAAAAAAGTGCCGCTCAGAGGTGAAACAACCCAACTCACAATCAGCTTGGTATATATGGCACGAATATTATACTAATGGAGAATTGAAATACGGTACAGGCGGTTACTTTTTAATGTTGTTTCGTTTTACGACGGTTCACTTATACAACGAGTCAAAAGAATTTTCTAAAAATTAAATTTGCCTGAAACTTTCATGCTGTTTCTTGCTATAAGAGCAGGGTTTATTAGTTACCATGGTAACCTGGCCTGTTAGGATGCTCACTGTAGACTGAAAATACAAGTTACCATGGAAACTCAGCGCTGTAACACACAGTAAACAAACCACGTTGTGAAGCTGATCAGTGTCTTAGACAGTTAAATATGTGTGATTTATGCGTTTTTTCCTCTTAATTTTGCGGCGTGCAAATCAAACTTAATTCAACTTGAAATCAATTTGATCAACTGGAAATCAATTTGTGATTGTCTGGTTGTAGTATAAGAGCAAGAGACTCTGCGGCCAAAAAAGACACGCAAATCTATAAATTTAGAGGATAAGATGGCAGTTCTTGTTCTGAGATCCTACAGGAGAGAAGGAAGAAATACGAGCAGCAAACACTGCTTTCTTTCTTTATCTTCAACAAAGCAACAAAAGAAACTATTCTTCGAGTCTAATTCAGCTATGTGTCAAGGCAACACATCCTACAACTGAAGGTCTGTGGTCCAAGTTACGACGTCAACATGAACAGACCTTCATCGTCATCATGAATCAAAAATAAATGTTTCCCCTCGATATGTTCGAGTCTTTCAACCCTCTCCTCCAGATGGCAAAATTTGATAATGACAAGAAGCAGATCAGTTTTATGTTACAAAACCTTGATGAAATATTCTTAAATCATATGGAAAAGATTCGCATCACGTAAAAATTTGATTGTTTCATTGTAGCAAACTTTGCACTTAGTCAGATCCTCTTGAGGGGCGGGGGTGGCTCAGTCGGTAGCGCGCCAGGCTCGTAATCTGTAGTTCCCAGGTTCGAGTCCCAGCTGGGTCAGCGTTGAGATTTATCTCCGCAAAATTCCCCGCCCTGCCCACGGTCAGTAGGGGACACCGATGGGCTTGGAAAGGTCGCCGTCCGTCGGATGGGACGTTAAGCTGTGGCTCCGTGTGCGGGAGAGCCATACCCTGTGCACGTTAAAGAACACGCTGAATGGCCTTGACGGGAGGCTGCCATCTGTCTCCCAACAGCTGTTCCAGTGGGTCCCCTCCCCCAACATTCTCTGAGCCTTCGGGGCCCATGTGACCTGGCCATTTAGCCCATGGTGTGCAAAAAAGTGCCGCTCAGAGGTAAAACAACAACAACAACAGGTCCTCTTGTCCAAGTACACTGTGCAGACTTAGTTCAAAGATGCTCTCTGATTTTAATCTTGCAATTAAGTTGTTTCTCTGGATCGAGTACGCAGTGCAATTCAGCAAAACATGAATCACCGTTTATTTGCTAATAAACCCAAATAATTTGCATTTCAAATGAATTTTTAAGCGAGAGGCCTCCAACATCAACTGGCAGTGTCCTTGCTCTCTTTTCTTTGGTGCAGGATATAAAATTCTGACATCCTGAGGAAGTACTAGGTTCTGATGTTTCTTTTCTGAACATTTCCCCGATAAAAACACCTGAAAAAGTATTTAGTTCAGAATTTCAATAAGCATATTGCAAAATTAATGAGTTGAGCTGACTTCTGTCATCCTTATTTAAACTTCCTTGTCAAGCAAGCATTGTGTTGATAGTTTCAAGTAATATCCCTAAATGTTTTGGGGCGGGGGTGGCTCAGTCGGTAGCGCGCCAGGCTCGTAATCTGTAGTTCCCAGGTTCGAGTCCCAGCTGGGTCAGCGTTGAGATTTATCTCCGCAAAATTCCCCACACTGCCCACGGTCAGTAGGGGACACCGATGGGCTTGGAAAGGCCGCCGTCCGTCGGATGGGACGTTAAGCCGTGGCGCCGTGTGCGGGAGAGTCATATCCTGTGCACGTTAAAAAACACGCTGCATGGCCTTGACGGGAGGCTACCATCTGTTTCCCAACAGCTGTTCCAGTGGGTCCCCGCCCCCAACCTTCTCTGAGCCTTCGGGGTCCTTGTGACCTGGCCATTTAGCCCATGGTGTGCAAAAAAGTGCCGCTCAGAGGTAAAACAACCCAACCCTAAATGTTTTTGGTTGATGTCAAGATTTTTCTGAATATATTCAGCATTATTTTGGCTAGTTTCATCTGCTAAATCATTTTAAATATATTCATTTTGAAGGATCATGTCATTTATCAGAACTAAAACCTGATGTTTTTCGTTTAGCAAATAAATCACTTATGTCAATCTTTAACATGCTAAATGTCCGATATTACAAATATTTTCCTTCATATTAGCAGAAAATATTAACACATGATATACTATTAGACATTAACATTTATAAAAGAAGTTCATAAAAGTTATAGATACGAAACCTTGAGAAAGTGGTTTTCTTTACCGTTTTCAAATTATTACATCTAACTCGCATATAAAGAAGTTAATTATCTATATAAAAAGTCAAACTATTCACTTGAAAACTTCAAAACCTTCTGAAGAGCAAGTTCTCAAAAGTTGGGTTGGGTTGTTTTACCTCTGAGCGGCACTTTTTTGCACACCATGGGCTAAATGGCCAGGTCACATGGACCCTGAAGGCTCAGAGAAGGTTGGGGGAGGAGACCCACTGGAACAGCTGTTGGGAGACAGATTGTAGCCTCCCGTCAAGGCCATCCAGCGTGTTCTTTAACGTGCACAGGGTATGGCTCTCCCGCACACGGGGCCACGGCTTAACGTACCATCCAACGGACGGCGGCCTTTCCAAGCCCATCGGTGTCCCCTACTGACCGTGAGCAGGACGGGGAATTTTGCGGAGATAAATCTCAACGCTGACCCAGCTGGGACTCGAACCTGGGAACTACAGATTACGAGCCTGGCGCGCTACCGACTGAGCCACCCCCGCCCCAAGTTCTCAAAAGAGATCAATAACGTTGTTTAGCCTTAATCAGCTATAATGGAGAAACATGAATTAGATTACATTCTGTCGAGAATAATAGAGATGAGGCACAGAATTTTTTTTGAATTCTGTCACAAGTATTAACCTCTACTCGAGTTATATTAAAGCCATGTTGGTCGCCATATTGGACGTCATCTTCAAATTCAGGGTTTAGATTATTCTTCTTATATAAACGAAAAAAGAAATTTTTATACCTCAATTTTTCTGGTAAAAGGCAGCAAAAAGGAAAGTAAGAGTTAGACACAGAGTTGGGTTGTTTTACCTCTGAGCGGCACTTTTTTGCACACCATGGGCTAAATAGCCAGGTCACATGGACCCCGAAGGCTCAGAGAAGGTTGGGGTAGGGGACCCAGTGGAACAGCTGTTGGGAGACAGATGGTAGCCTCCCGTCAAGGCCATCCAGCGTGTTCTTAAACGTGCACAGGGTATGGCTCTCCCGCACACGGTGCCACGGCTTAACGTCCCATCCGACGGACGGCGGTCTTTCCAAGCCCATCGGTGTCCCCTACTGACCGTGGGCAGGGCGGAGAATTTTGCGGAGATAAATCTCAACGCTGACCCAGCTGGGACTCGAACCTGGGAACTACAGATTACGATCCTGGCGCGCTACCGACTGAGCCACCCCGCCTCTAGTTAGACACAGAACTGCAGTACAAGATGTCCACACACTTTGAAAGTGAGTGGAAAAATTAGATTTACGGCTGTCTGCTGAAGGTGGCGCTGCAGGTAGTGGTATTGAGTCGTTCATATATGCCACCTAGTTATTCTGTGTCCGGTGGGTTCCCTCTTTAAGTTGGGTCTGGTTGTTTTTCTCTGAGCAGCACCAATTTTTGCATACATTAGAGTAAATGGCCAGATCACAAAGACCCGAAGGGCTCAGAGGAGGTTTAAAGGAAAGTGGATCCACTCGACTACTGTTAGGAGACCGATGGTAGCCCTCTTTTTAAACTTTGGGGAGGGGGTGGCTCAGTTAGTGCTGCGCTAGTCTCGTAATCTCAGGTTAGTGTCGTGGCTGGGTCAGCGTTGAGAGTTATCTCCGCAAAACTCCCCGGCCTGCCCACGGCCAGTAAAGGAAACCGATGAGTTTGAAAAGGTTGCCGTCCGTCGGATGAGACGTTAATCCGTGACTCCATATGCGGGAGAGCCCATACCCTGTGCAATTTAAAGAACACGCTGGATGGCCTTGACGGGAGGCTACCATCTGTCTCCCAACAGCTGTTCCAGTGGGTCTCCTCCCCCAACCTTCTCTGAGCCTTCGGGGTACATGTGACCTGGCCATTTAGCCCATGGTGTGCAAAAAAGTGCCGCTCAGAGGTAAAATAACCCAACTCAACCTGTGAAAGTTAAAGAACACGATGGCTTGGCTTTGAAGAGAGGCTACAATCTGTCTTCTAATAGCTGTCCAATTAGGTCAACTCACCCAACATTCTCTGAGCTTTCGGAGTCCCTGTGACCTGATCCTTTTGCCAGGAATGTCACCCTTTCTCATTCCCTTTCTCATTCCCTTTCTCATCGATTCTTTCGAAACCATTCGGTGTTCCGTTTCTCATCGAGAACAGAGCTTTCCAAAGAACTTCGGTGTCCCCCTTTCTCATGAAGGTAAGAGTCTCTCCAAGCACTTCGGAATTCCCTTTCTCATTGAGGATGGTGCCTTTCCATGCACTTCGGCGTACCCTTTCTCATCAAAGGCAGAGCATTTTCAAGCAATTCGGTGTCTCCTTTCTCATCAAGGGCAGAGTGTATGTTAACTAACGTAGAAATTGAAACGTAGAAATTGAACGTAGAAATTGAAACCACGGGGTAATTTAATCGAATCGTAAACGCTAATTGTAATATTTTATTAGTGTTTATTAGACAGAAAATGTTTCATTCACAGCAATCTTACATGCCATAAACTGGGCTTTAAAATTCTATAATAATAAAATAGTAATCTTAACAGATAGCAAAACATCTCTAGAAATTATCTACCAAAATCCTTTTAAAAGCAATTTCGCCATTTATATTAACGACATAATAGCAATTACTCAACAACACATACAACATAACAACACAATATACATACAATGGATACCATCACATATTAATCACAAAGAAAATGATTTAGTGGACGCTCTAGCGAAACAAGCTAAAAATCTAAACACTTCAAATCAAACTCCTTATTTCCTATACTTACACAAAATCAGAATAAAATTAAAATGCTAGAAGAATTACAAAATTGGTATAACACAAATGCTTCACACACTCATAAATTTAACATAAATTCTAAAGTGAATAAATTTAAAGACTATAATTTGAAAAAAGAAAGAAATTAATATTATACTAAGAATCAAGGTTAATTTAGCTCTCACAAATACAACTCTCTATAAAATAAAGAAAACTTATAATCCAAATTGCAATTCGTGTAATGAACCACATACACTAAAACACATCATCTTTAAATGTAAAAAATTTGACAATCAAAGAAAAATTTATTACCAAAAATTACAGAAATATAATATAAATCAATATAATTTTAAATCAATACTAGAACCACCTAAAAATTACCTAAAAGGAACTTTCTACAAATTACTGATCTCTTATATCAGAGATATTGATCTTATTGACAAATTATAAAACAAATAAATAAAAGAAGGAAAACTTTGAAAATATAAATGAGATATCTTACATTATGACTGAATGAGTCTGAGATCACATACCTGTCTTGATCTCAGGAATATTCAACTGAAGGGGTGCAAACAAGCAAGCATTCCTTAAAACAAAAAGGTAAATTTAATGTGTGTAAAGCGACATAAACGAAAGCAAAGAAATAGATATTTAGAGACCCCCCCCCAAAAAAAAAATCAGAAATGATTACCGCTAATTTTAAAGAAATCATTAAAAATAAATTTTATTTCTTATTTAAATAATAATTTTAATAGTTTAACATTATCCATTCATCAACTGAGCTTCTTTACCGAGAATTCTTGAAAACTTAATTCTAACGTTCAATATTAGTTAACTAATCACTCCAAATAGTGTCATTTTAACTTTGTTCGTTGTCAATTAATCGCAACGTTCCATGTTTTAATTCGGATTCTCTATGAAGCTTATTAATATGCAAATTTATTCAGAAACTTATAAATATAATAGCGAGTCCTAAATTACTATTTGCAATAAAAACACCCTTTGATGAAATATTCAATACATAGATTCGTATCCAAGATACAAATACATACAATATGACTGCTGCTGGATGATCGTGGTGGCCTGTATCTGATTGGTTTTTCCGTCTACAATAAATATTGAATGTGCTCACGGACACACTTGTGTCTGACGAAAGGAAAACTCAGTGACTCGTTCAATTTGCTCCGTGCGGCGATAGGGAGCCTCAATAGCTCCCTCGATATTTTGCTACAATTCTTAACGGTTGATATTCTCCGAGTCATAGACAAAGACCTTTATGTGATATCATAGCTCAAGGGTTCTCAAGACTTTTGGTGTAGTGATACACATTTTCAAATTTGCTTGTTATGATGATCCATGGATTTATTGTCATATGAATATTGCATATTCTGTTTTTGGTTATCGCCGGTTTCTCGTGTTTTATCTCTTAGTTCCTTTGTACCAATATGGGAACATCAACTATAAAATTATTTTTCATTAATATGAAATTATTTAAAAATGTACTTTTTCGATTAGTTATATCCCAGGTCATCAGCTTCCATTGGGAATCTGAAGATCCTGGGGGCGGGGGTGGCTCAGTCGGTAGCGCGCCAGGCTCGTAATCTGTAGTTCCCAGGTTCGAGTCCCAGCTGGGTCAGCGTTGAGATTTATCTCCGCAAAATTCCTCGCCCTGCCCACGGTCAGTAGGGGACCCCGATGGGCTTGGAAAGGCCGCCGTCCGTCGGATGGGACGTTAAGCCGTGGCCCCGTGTGCGGGAGAGCCATACCCTGTGCACGTTAAAGAACACGCTGGATGGCTTGACGGGAGGCTAACATCTGTCTCCCAACAACTGTCTCCCAACAGCTGGGTCCCCTCCCCCAACCTTCTCTGAGACTTCGGGGTCCATGTGACCTGGCCATTTAGCACATGGTGTGCAAAAAAGTTCCGCTCAGAGGTAAAACATCCCAGACATCCCAAGATCCTGGTGAGAAAGGAGCCACCGGGGTGCTTGGAAAGGCCTCCGTCCTACGGATGGGACGTTAAGCCATGATATAGTGTGCGAGAGTCACACCCTGCGAACGCTAATCGTCTTTGACTGCATTTGGAAACTCTATCCTTAAGAGTTTTCCAGTGAAGTGCACATGACTGACACGCTAAGGAGTGACCTATCGTGTATTTGTTATCAGATGGATGAATGCACGTTCGGTTGTTTTACCTCTGAGCAGCTCTTTTTTGCACACCATGGGCTAAATGGCCAGGTCACATGGACCCCGAAGGCTCAGAGAAGGTTTTGGGAGGGGACCCACTGGAACAGCTGTTGGGAGACAGATGGTAGCCTCCCGTCAAGGCCATCCAGCGTGTTCTTTAAAGTTGGGTTGTTTTACCTCTGAGCGGCACTTTTTTGCACACCATGGGCTAAATGGCAAGGTCACATGGACCCCGAAGGCTCAGAGAAGGTTTTGGGAGGGGACCCACTGGAACAGCTGTTGGGAGACAGATGGTAGCCTCTCGTCAAGGCCATTCAGCGTGTTCTTTAACGTTGGGTTGTTTTACCTCTGAGCGGCACTTTTTTGCACACCATGGGCTAAATGACCAGGTCACATGGACCCCGAAGGCTCAGAGAAGGTTGGGGGAGGGGACCCACTGAAACAGCTGTTGGGAGACAGATGGTAGCCTCCCGTCAAGGCCATCCAGCGTGTTCTTTAACGTTGGATTGTTTTACCTCTGAGCGGCACTTTTTTGCACACCATGGGCTAAATGGCCAGGTCACATGGACCCCGAAGGCTCAGAGAAGGTTTAGGGAGGGGACCCACTGGAACAGCTGTTGGGAGACAGATGGTAGCCTCCCGTCAAGGCCATCCAGCGTGTTCTTTAACGTTGGGTTGTTTTACCTCTGAGCGGCACTTTTTTGCACACCATGGGCTAAATGGCCAGGTCACATGGACCCCGAAGGCTCAGAGAAGGTTTTGGGAGGGGATCCACTGGAACAGCTGTTGGGAGACAGATGGTAGCCTCCCGTCAAGGCCATCCAGCGTGTTCTTTAAAGTTGGGTTGTTTTACCTCTGAGCGGCACTTTTTTGCACACCATGGGCTAAATGGTCAGGTCACATGGACCCCGAAGGCTCAGAGAAGCTTGGGGAAGGGGACCCACTTTAACAGCTGTTGGGAGACAGATGGTCTAAGCCACGGGCTATGAGGAGTGTTCGCTGACGTCAACAACAATCCGGGCAAATTTATTCCTTTTGAAAATCTCTGCTAAATGGAAGGGGGTGATCTTACAAAATTTACCTTTAATGCTGTCAAAGTAAGAATATACGGGTTAAAAGTGACACCCAGGCAGCGCCGGGTAAGTTCAGCTAGTATATAATAAAAGAAGGTGTCTCTGTGTGTGTGTGTGTGTCTGTGCAGCCATAACTCATCGGGAAATCAACGCAAACGCTTCAAATTTTCAGAGAATGTTTCTGGTTGTGGTCCGGATTGCAGTGCCAATTTTCAGGTCAAAGGTCCAAAAGGGGGCTTGCTAGAAAGTAAACATATTTCCCATGCTATTCCTTCGGGGAACGAGAATCGCTATCAAATTTATTGTTGCCATTTACTGCTCCGTAATTGTGAACGTAAAGAGTTAAAATAACATTTAAATCTGTTGCCGTTGCCAGATTCCCCACATTTCCAAAGGCATTACTGAAGCGTTCCATTGCAGCTAGGGTCCTGATTTTCTAACCCAACATGGGGTCAGGCAAGAGGAACCCGCCTACGAAATGTGGGACCTTTTGGTGAAGTACGTCGGGAATTACAGAATGCCAAAATGTGACGAAATAAACATCTCGATAGTTTGTCACGGGCTCTGAGAGCGCGCCGAGTCAGCAATGACCTTTGTAATACCGAGAATTTCTTCGTGTTCAAACTGTGATAAAATGTCGGTGGTGGTTGGTTATTCACAAAACTAACCTTTAGTGCAGTAAACAACAAATATGCAGATTAAAAGTAAGACACGAGCTATCACAATTTGTGTAAAAACGAAGCCACGGGCCAAGTGGGAACCTGTTTTTTAAACTAATCACTGGGACACACGGAGGACGCTGTGCAGGAAATTTGAACCGTGCGAACAAATATCACGAGAGCCATTGGGTGGCAAAATCTGTGGTAGCGGAAAAAAAAATCTCGATAGTTTATGCAGAAATTAAGCCACGGGCTATGAGAGCTCTCGCTGACGTCAACAACAAACGAAGCAACATTGGGAAAATTTCTTCCGCCTGAAAATCTGCGCTAAAATGTCGGGGTGCAACTTTAGTGCAGTGAAAATAACGGAGAGATTAAAAGTGACACCGGCAGCGCCGAGTACCGTTCAGCAAGTATATATATAAATTAATTTCAGTCAGTGTGAAGTCCAGAGTATTCAAGAAACCAATTGAGTCTGTAAAGTATCATCCTTTCAAATACTTTCCCAAGACAAGAAGTCAGTGAAACAGGTCTGTAGGAGCTTAATAAATTAGATGGTTTCTTAGGTTTTACAATAGGAATGATCTGGGCTATTTTCCAAGTATCCGGAATTGTGCCTCTGTTCCAGCATTCATTAAGTAGTTTCAATAAATATATCAGTCCTTCCTGTGGAAGGGATTTAATAATAACATTGGTGATTCTATCTGGTCCAGAACTGCTCTTATTTTTGGTTTTTTTTATCGCATTTTCAAGTTCCCATAGGTTGAAAGGAGTATTCAAATATTCTGGAGACAGGGGCAACTCATCCAAGACTGCTTCCATAAATTTGGAAATCTTATCCCTGCTGTTTCTGAATGAATCAGAAGTAGGTAACTTATAATAAGAAGAGAAATGATGGACGAAATATTCTGCCAGTTTCTCGGTTGTGCAATTTAGAGCTATAGTAAGTTGGGTCCAGATGGGAGTAGGTTCAGGAGCTGTTCCAATATTCTTTATTTTCCTCCAAATAGCTGACTGAGGAGTCTGGAAGTTAATATCTTTGCAAAAGTTTTGCCACTGTTTTTTCTCAATATTTTTTGTTTCTCTTTTACTTTTAGCACAAACTCTTTGGTAATCTTCAATATCTTTTAAATTTCCAGATCTTTTAGCTTTTCTTTCACTTCTTCTCCTATTTGCAGTGATCTTTTTTACTTCTATAGCATAAGAACAAATTTTAATGGGGGCTTTGAATTCTTTAGTGTTACATTGATAGTTCCTGAAGAGAGAAGAACTAAATTCAATTAGATTAGATTGGTTGTTTGCATTTTGCAGTTCAAATGAGATATTTTTCTTGAATTGGAACCAATTAGTAACTTTCAAACGAGGTTTAGATATTTTAGACCAAAAGTTAGCTGAAATAATGACTGGTAAATGATCGCTCCCAAGAGAATCATGATGTGTTGTCCATGCAAAATGTTTGGCAAAGGGAGCTGAGACAATGGAGAGATCAATAGCACTTCCTCTTCCTGGAAGTTTGAAAAAGGTAGGAGAGCCATCATTGAGCACAACCAGGTTAAGATTCATGATCAGATCTTCAACAATGTTTCCTCTTCTGTCTGTAGAGGGGCATCCCCAAGTTCTACTGTGTGCATTCCAGTCTCCACAGATAAGCCATGGTTGGGGGCATTGATGCAAAGTGTTTTTGAAATCTTCCAACGAAACATCATAACCTGGATTATACAGTGAAATAATGCTGAAGGTAAAATCTTTAATTTTCACTTGCACTGCTACAATTTCGAGGAATTGATTGCGACAGGAGATCTCGATTGCAGCTTGGGGCAATTTGGAGTGCACATAGATAGCCACCCCACCCCTATTAGATCCATCATTTCTAGGTTTTAGATACGAAACATACTGAGAAATCTTTGGAGCCTTTTCCACATACGTTTCGCTAAAAACTAGAACTGCAAAATGTTTATCCCGGAAAAGAGTATTCAACTCAAGAATTTTATTTTTCAGACCTCTGCAGTTCCACTGAAATAAAAAGTTATTAGGATTGTGAAAAAGATTCATAAAAAATATTTTTTTTTCTTCTTTTTACTAATAAAGTTGCTATTCATATTTATTCAGTATCTGCAAAAATTTCTGCTTGATTCTAAACTTATTTATATTATTGCCCTCAGATGAGCTTTTCAGTAAGTTTAGGAGATCTGTTAGACATTCCAGGACATCATTAATTTTAAGGAGGATGATTTCATCTTCAGTTTCTTCAAACGATTTTTTTTCCTGGGGATTGGAATTATTGATGTGATCCTGGTTTTTCTCAACAGATTTTACAACGGACACTCCATTAGAAGAAAGTTGTTTTTTGACAACCTTCCTTGCTTCGTTGTGTAAAATATGTGTTGCACTGTCTTGATCTGTAAGAGTATTACAAGTTTCAGCATTATCAACTTGTAAATTTCTTTTAGAGATGTAGGAATGATCCTCTTGTTGTATCTTTTTTAATGCCTGTGACCATGGTAGATTATTTTGGATCATCAATTTCTTTGCTCGACAGGCCTGCAGTCTCACTTGACATCCTGCATAAGTGGAAGGGTGATCTCCTCCACAGTTGGGGCAGCAGAACGAAGTGTTTTTGCACTCTTTATGGTTATGATGTCCATTGCATCTTTTGCATCGAGTTCTGCCTCTGCAGTATGCCGCGAAATGCCCAAATCTCTGGCAATTATGACAAATTGGAGGCGGCCTTAGATATGCATTCACTTTGTATTCTTTAAATCTAATTATTATCGTATCGGAAATCTTCTGATTGAAGGTTAAGATCATTTTCGAGATAGGATTTCCTCTTTCTCCAGTTTCATTCGTTGCTGTTTTGGCAAAATGTCTCATACGTCTAACATTTGTTACTCCTTGATCCTTGAGATAAAGTAGAGCTTCATCTTCAGTAATATCTAGTGGAACTTTATTAATAATACCTTCTGGATGAATAATATTTCTGGGTCGTGTGATGGAAATAGGCAGAGTTTCAATATGAGAACACTTTAGAATGATATTAGCTTCATATTCTGATTTTAGATTTACCAAAAAGTCTCCTTTAGGAAGATATTTTCCTGTAACTCTTCTGCCCAGCTTTTCGTAAAAGAACTGAACTAAACTGGCGATACTAAGACTCTTCATCGGACTATTTTTCCCTGCAATAATTAATTTAACAGAAGTAGTTGAATGACTAGGAAATTTTCCAGAGATTGATTCTACCTCATGTTGCACAATATCTGGGTGAATACTAGTAGATAAATTAGCTTCAGAAGAAGTAATTAAATTGATAGGTTTAGATGTACTTTGCTTATCAGTCTTGTTCCTTAAAAAATATCCTTGAACCGGTTCAGAAGATAATTCGGAAAAAGGATCATCATGAGTATCTTCAATGAAAGTGAAGTCATGTACATCCTGAGATTGCACTTCTACATGATCAGAGGTTTTGCTAGAAACAGACTGCTGTAAGGTATCGGCTGAAGCAGATTCAGGTGCATGTGTGAGATTAGAAAGAGAAGTAGCACAGGAGTATTTTTGGACTTTCTTGTCCACTTTCTGCTTGCATTTAGACTCGATAGTAGAGACCTTTTTACCTTTAGCAGACTTTTTCATGATTATAAGGTACAAAGACACAAAATGGTTTTTGGTAAACTCAAAATAGTTTTCTTCAGTAGCAGCAAAAATGATGATAGAAAGCTTCAAGGGACGTTCAGCCCTATTATTAACATGAAGTTACAAGATGTTAATAGGGAACTCAAATCCCATGAGACAAATTTGAAAGATTCAGAAATCCGGTCAAAATAATACTAAGTGAAGAATTTTAACCTCTCACGGCGG
Source organism: Ryuthela nishihirai (assembly GCA_038380435.1). Taxonomy (NCBI): domain Eukaryota; kingdom Metazoa; phylum Arthropoda; class Arachnida; order Araneae; family Heptathelidae; genus Ryuthela; species Ryuthela nishihirai. The sequence continues at coordinate 45,134,060 of JAWZYU010000022.1, forward strand.
GAAATTTAAAAAAAAAACCGTTACTTACCAGAAGCCAGCTCACGCATAACCTACCATTACTTTACATGTGACTCATCTCTGACTAAATCTAAAACTCTGAGCTAAATCTAAAACTCTCCTTATTTTCTACAAAGTTTTAATACGCCCGATTCTCGAGTATGGTAGCCAGCTTTACCTTAATGCTTCCGATTCCTTGTGCAAAAAGCTTGAAACCTGTCAAAATAAAGCTATTAGATGTTGCCTCGGATTACTACCTGGATCTCCAACCCTTCCATCACTTGCTGAAGCTGCCATACCTCCACTCAGCGTTAGAAGAAATTCCATTGTTTTTAAAAGTATAGCAAGAATGAAAACCAAGACCAATAAAAATCTAATCTTAGATAAAATTTTGAACTGCAAAAGATCGAGCATTTTTAGAAGTATCAAAAGTAATATTTTCCTTTTAAATTTGATTAACAGAAATATTGCAGGAGACAGCATACCCGATTTTCCCATTTGGAATATCTCTAGGCCAGATATTTTTCCTTACATCCCTGACGTGATTTCAAAACATCACTACCCTTCTGAAGAACTATGGACTCTTACCATGCAGTATATTGGTGGGAAATTTGCTGGTTTTTGCCACATCTTTACTGATGGTTCTAGAAGTGATGAAACTGGAATAGTATCCTGTGCTTTCTGCATTCCTGGTCTCAGTATTAAAGAAGGATTTTCGTTGTCTAATCCAACATCTATTATGAATGGCGAACTTTGGGCTATCCTCAAGGCACTTGAATGGGCATTCATTTTTCATTCAGAAAAAATCCTGATTCTTTCAGACAGCAGGTCTTCACTCCAAGCTCTTCTAGCTGATCCACTTTCTACCTCTAACTGTTCATTAATTTCAGAAATATTATGGCAATGCAATAAACATGTTGAAGAAAATAAAAATCAAATTGTGATCCAGTGGATTCCTAGCCATATAGGAATCCATGGGAACGAAGAGGCTGACAAAACTGCTAGAGAGAGCTTACAGAAAACCGCAAACATATTTAACATCATTACATACAAAGATTTCTGCATTAGAGAAAATAAAATAACTCACTCTGAATGGATTAAACTGTTTCAAAATAGTTGGAAAAATTTTGGCCTATTCTATCGCAGCATCTTTAATAGCCCCCCACCCCAACTTCAAACATCTCATCTGAGCAGAAGACAAGAAACAGCTCTTTTCAGGATTAACCTTGATCACTGTGCTTTAAATGAAAAGCTCTTCAAAATTAACAAAAAACCCTCTCCACTTTGTGCCATCTGTAAAACTCCAGAAAATATTTCTCATGTATTTTTACATTGTCCTCTCTATCAATTTCAACGACAAATTCTGAAGGAAAAGATGAAGAAGATTATTGATGAAGAATTGTCAATGAAATCTCTTCTCTGCAGAAGCTACAGTAAAAGAAATAGATTTAAAATTCAGACCCTGATTCTCAGTTTCTTGGAGGAAAGTTCTTTATTATACAGAATCTGAATTCATCCTTTGCTGGGTTTTCGTTTTTCGAAAATAAAAAGAAGAGGAATTTAATAATATACAAATATGAAATATTGACTGTTCAAGAAAAATGTGTTTTTACTTGCAAACTTTCTCTAGTGGCCAGTATCTCAAGTGATAACCTCATGGTTGTTTTTGTGGTGGAACTGAAGAAAGAACTGTGACTGTTATTTTTTTTATACCTTGTTTGAAGTGTTAATTTTGTTTTTGAAATCTCTTTTGGTTCAGAAAAGAAAAGAAATTAAGATCCAAGAGTATTGGATTACAGAAAGTCTACTCTGCATAAGTAGGAACTTTTAAAAAATTCAGAAAAACTATTATTTTTATTTTCTACATTGTGATTTACACGTCCGATTCTTTGTTTGGGATAGCAGGAAGCCCATTGTTGAAGGGTTTCTAACCTTCCCATCACATTTTATCACATCACATCACATCAGTGTGAAGCATTCCTTATTGCCTGATTGTTTTCCACTCCAAATTTTAGCACTATGACATCCGTTTCTCTTTCACAATCCTCCAAATTGATGCATCAGCGATTTTGGGTAGCGAGATTATTAAAAACCTGCTTGTAAAAAGTGTCTGGTATCGAAATTGTTATGAAGCATATAAATCTAGTGAGATATCACATTAAGAATATAATTTCACAACGTTTCTTACTAATCAAATGTTATTGCTCTGCCCGTGCAGAACTACTATTTTTGATTTGATCCATGGGTTGGGTTGGGTTACCTCTGAGCGGCACTTTTTTGCACACCATGGGCTAAATGGCCAGGTCGCATGGACCCCGAAGGCTCAGAGAAGGTTGGGGGAGGGGACCCATTGGAACGGCTGTTGAGAGACAGACGGTAGCCTCCCGTCAAGGCCATCCAGCGTGTTCTTTAACGTGCACAGGGTATGGCTCTCCCGCACACGGGGCCACGGCTTAACGTCACATCCGACGGATGGCGGCCTTTCCAAGCCCATCGGTGTCCCCTACTGACCGTGGGCAGGGCGGGGAATTTTTGCGGAGATTAATCTCAACCCTGACCCAGCTGGGACTCGAACCTGGGAACTACAGATTACAAGTCTGGCGCGCTACCGACTGAGCCACCCCCGCCCCTGATTCATGGGAATACTAATTATAGCAGCAAGGAGTGTCTAGTAGTTTTGACAAATGACTCTTACATATTAAATTAGATTGAAAAGTTATTGGTAGAGTTAACATGATGGTATGAAGGAAGGAAATATATGAGATTAAAATTAAATCTTTCCAATATGTACACAATATAAATCAAAAGCAATTTCTGTTTCTAAAGATATTAATTTAAAATAGAATGAAATTATAAAATAAAATTTGTTTTAAATAAATATTTTGAAACATTTTTCGAGGTGAAAATTAAATGTTATTTAGTTTCAGCTGGGAGTTATACAACTATCTTATCTGAGCTCAAATTTAAGATTGCAATTAAGATAAATTTTTATTTCCTATAGTTCTCTTAACCCTTTCACGACCAAGGGAAACATTTTTACCATTTTAAAATTGGTGATTGTCGTATTTAATTATAACCTTATCTGCATTTTTTATACAGAATGTCAAAATAGAACGTATGCCGAACGCAATTACGTAAACGGGAACGTTTAGAAAACAAAAACAGAATTGTCAGGACGCATAATATATGTACTATGTGCAATGTCCATCTTTGCTTCACTACCAAAAGAAATTGCTTCGCAGAATATCATAATTAGCACATCATTTTGTATAGTAATTTTATTTCATAATTTTGTATTATTTTAGTTAACATTTTGTTCTAATAAACCAATAAATAAAAGACATTGCATAATAAGCCTAACTATAATTTGTGTTACCTTTATAGTCCATTGGGAAAAATATTTCCCATAAAATTCCAAAAAAACTACACATTGTTATGTATTTTTCTTATGAATTTTATTTATTTTACGTCTATACTAATTAAAATAAAAAATTACATACTAATATTTACTCTTAGAAACCTTATGGTCCTGAAAGGGTTAAAATATCAAGTTATTTCAGTATTACTACCAACCAATTAAACAAGAGAAAAAAAAATAAATAAGAGCCAGCCTAGATTAAAAAGAGCCATGATAGCTTCCAAATGGAAGAAATTTTAATAATATGTAAGGTTGCGATTTCTTTTAAGTTTTAGCTCTCCATTTAGTTTTAATAGCTAAATTTAATTAGCAACAAGTTTAGTTTTAAATACAAGGGAACTAAAATATGTTATTAATTACATTTATTTTGAAATAATATGTACAGAGAAAATAACGTGTACTTTATTGACAGCTCAGAAAGTAAGGAATTTTGTTCAAAATAATTTCAATAGTAATGTGCAAATAAAGATAGATTCTGCAGAAAAAAAAATCGTCTAGGCCGTTATATAATTCAGAGAGTTTGTTTGTCTGTCTATTTGACTATTTGTTTGAGAACTCCTCCTAAATGGTAAGAGCTAGAATCACCAAATGTTTTCTACCACTTCATATCATCATAATTTAATGCCCTGTAAGAGTTTCAACCCCTTAAAATAGGCCCTGCCCCCAAACAGTGGCAGAGAAATATTTATCCATGATAACTCTGCTGATTGATAACGTACTACTCCATTCATAACTCACAACCCTCTATTCATAACGTAGCGATGGCAGCGCCCCCAAATATTTCGGAACTTGCAACGGGTTTAATCCAAATCCTTTGCAGCTATGAACCCAATATTTAATCCCTAGGCAGAAAGATGCAAGTGGGACAAAAACTCCAAAATTCGGACCAATCGATAAAATATCTATCGAATTACAGGTAACCGAAAATTTTGCAACCAGCGACGTAACCCAGACGTAGAAGAACCGAATGTTGGCACCTGCTTGCAATACCACACGATGCTTGCTACTCTGAGTCATTTATTATATGTTAAGGAAGGAGAAACACCGGACAATTCACTAGTACTTACACTGATAGACATAGAAAATGTCACACCGTGAAGGAATGCAATTACCATAACAAATGGGGCGGGGGTGGCTCAGTCGGTAGCGCGCCAGGCTCGTAATCTGTAGTTCCCAGGTTCGAGTCCCAGCTGAGTCAGCGTTGAGATTTAATCTCCGCAAAATTCCCCGCCCTGCCCACGGTCAGTAGGGGACACCGATGTGCTTGGAAAGGCCGCCGTCCGTCGGATGGGACGTTAAACCGTGGCACCGTGTGCGGGAGAGCCATACCCTGTGCACGTTTAAGAACACGCTGGATGGCCTTGACGGGAGGCTACCATCTGTCTCCCGACAGCTAGTTCCAGTGGGTCCCCTCCCCCAACCTTCTCTGAGCCTTCGGGGTCCATGTGACCTGGCCATTTAGCCCATGGTGTGCAAAAAAGTGCCGCTCAGAGGTAAAACAACCCAAAACAACCATAACAAATATTAAGGTTAGTTTGTACGATGTAGACAATTAGGTGGAAAATAAGTGATTTAATTTCTGAGGAATTACAGGAATGCGATGGGCGAGGAGACAGTAAAATGTCACCTGAGTCAGTAAGTCGTACGATCGACATGCTGGGCTATACATTCGACAACACGACGTGGCATCGAGTGGAAAAGTCCCCGGATGGTGTGCTGAAGTATCACGGACGTGCGTCGTTGACCTGTGTCCATAATTCATGTATATTGCGATGGAATCGTGCAAAGATATAAAGTAGTCTGCCAATGACATCGCACACGTTCTCTATTGGGGAGAGGTCTGGGGATCATGCTGGCCAAGGCAGCACCAGGACATTTCGTAGGCACTATCTACTGATGTTGGGAATGTGAGGGTAGACCTTATCATGTTTGAAACTGGGCATCAGAAGTACCATGGAGATACGGCAACCAAATTGGCCGTAGCACCTCACCGAAGTATCGTCGTGCTGTCATTGTACCTACTATGCCTACGAGCAGTGAATGGCTGTTGAGAAGCTGTATGATGCTCACGGATGACAACAGGATCATCCTTGTGGCAGTCGTTGCAATGGCTGGTGAAAGCACAAACCTACCTCAGCCAATCTGTGATTCACAGTCCATGTCTACACGGGGATATCTGTAATTGATTGTACACAGCGTCGAATGTCGTTCACTGTGGATTATTAAGCTGCTACAGCTGTCATCAAATACGGCGATCGAGAAGTTCGGACATATGCCTACGTGCACCAGTCCCACTACGGCGATCCACGTTGCCTTCCTCTAACCACTGTCACCAAATTCGGCCGACAGTTATTGCATCCCGATGCATTTCCGCCACGATGCGGCGCAGGGACCAATCAGTCGTACGTAGCCCTATGATGAAGCCTCTGGTAAAGATGTCTGCGTGATGGTAGGATTCCCAGTGACGTTGCCCTGTTCTCTCCCTCATCTATCACTTGACTGATTCGCAACTGCACTCATTTCCATAACCCGACAGGGGCGGGGATGGCTCAGTCGGTAGCGCGCCAGGCTCGTAATCTGTAGTTCCCAGGTTCGAGTCCCAGCTGGGTCAGCGTTGAGATTTATCTCCGCAAAAATTCCCCGCCCTTCCCACGGTCAGTAGGGGACACCGATGGGCTTGGAAAGGTCGCCGTCCGTCGGATGGGACGTTAAGCCGTGGCCCCGTGTGCGGAAGAACCATAGCCTGTGCACGTTAAAGAACACACTGGATGGCCTTGACGGGAGGCTACCATCTGTCTCCCAACAGCTGTTCCAGTGGGTCCCCTCCCCCAACCTTCTCTGAGCCTTCGGGGTCCATGTGACCTGGCCATTTAGCCCATGGTGTGCAAAAAAGTGCCGCTCAGAGGTAAAACAACCCAACCCATAACCCGACTGTCGACACATATCAACCTAATTGAATGGCGCTCCAACAAATACTTCTTAGTTGACATTTTCTAAGTCGAGTAGTGTAAATAAAGCACTTCCATCCTTTACTCATTCGAATGTATTCTCGATGTTTCAAGAACAGGCATTAAAGTTTGAGGATTGAAATTGTCTGATGGGGTTGAGCGGAAGTATATGAATATCTAGAAATTAGCCGATTGCCAGATTTGACTTTATTTATTGAAATATTTCCTAGTCCCGATCTCTAGAGAAACCGTTCACGAGCAAAGTGAATTCCTCCAAAACTATCCGGATTCTTTCAGATGGTATTTAATATAAAATTTTGTCTAGTTAACGAAGCGGTAATTTCATAATTAGTGAAAAAAATATATTTATATTAGAATGTTTAATTTATTTTCTATAATCTAAATAAAAATATTATCCTGATGACTTCTTAAAATATTTTAATCAAATTATTATTGAAATTTATTAAATTTTGCATCTAAGAAATTTAAATTAAATAATGAAAGTACTCTTTCATTTCTTCTGCCAGGCTGTATAATAAACTCAGTAAATTTGGCAAGTTTCAAAACAAAATTTATAACTTTATCAATAATAAATTCTTCAATATCTATTGGCTCACAAGAACTGCAACCAAGGAGGCCTATGTAAACTTATGCGACCATAGACACAATGTAACTTATGCGACCACAGCGTTCTTTAAAAGAGTGTCATTCTCCTGCTTTGCAGTAAAGCCCTATTATATGTATTATATATAAAGGGGCAAATTATGTCATTCCTCACTATTCGCTGAATTAGGTTTTGGCATCGATTTGTTATTGTTAGGAAGATGAAATTCATTTCCAAAGAAGGACAATAAAGGGGAATTATTTAGAAACTTTTGGAAATGAATAACGGAAGAAAAAAATTGCTACTTATATAAAACTAGGATATGACTTTTTCTGATTTCCACCCACATAACAGCTTATTAAATATTCGGGGCATATCAGAAAAAAAATGTATTTCATATACAAAAAAAGAACAAAGAAAAAACGACCTTTTAATTATTTTACTAAAAGGATACTGGAATTTTCCTTCGAGATATTCCTACTGAATGACTTAGAAATTTGTATAACGTTTCCTTATTAAGTAATGAAAGAAAGCTTTTTCCTTATATTTTTTTCATAAATTATTAAACAACATGATAGATTGCACTGAACTACGGTTTTTAATGAGCTAGGAAAAATTTATCAATGTACTTGATCTATGAAATGGAACTCGAAAATATGGAGTATTTTTTGTGTATACTTTGTTAACGCATAGCTCATTAAAAACTGTGGTTCAATGCATTCTATCATGTTGTTTAACAGTTTGTAAAAAATATAAAATATGCTAAGCTGTTTTGTAGGAATATATCGCAGATATATTCCGATACTTTTATCAGAAAATTCAAATTGTTTTGAACTTTAAGGTATGAAATGCATATTTTTTTCCGGGATTTCGAGTTTAACCCGCTTATTTAAACTGTTGTTCTTGGGATACAAATCGTTCGATATGAATTTACATTATCTAAATATTATATTTTAATACGGAAATGATTTTATTGCATATTTTATTATTAATCAATTGCAATTAAATTTTAATTTAAAACAACAATTAAATTTCTTTCAAGTCATGAACGACATGAAAGAAACCATAGCGCCATGAATCAGAGGCAAATTATGTCATTCCTCATTATTGAAACTCGAAATGAGAAGATTTTGATATTTCCTAGTATTTTTAAAAAACTGACTTGAAGCGTCTATAGTACAATCTCGAACAGATGGGATACAAAGATCCCTTTGTATGATGGAATTACGCACGAACCACAGTGCGCTGACAATCTGTCGCGTGATCTTGTTTAGGAATGTTTGAATAGTCTGTATATTTGTTCTTTCACAGTAATTCCAAGTTGAAGATGTATATAGGAGAATAGGGTGAATAACCATCTTGTACGTAAACAACTTGTTTGGCAATGAAAGCGTTGAGTACTTGGCAAAAATGGATACCTATTTATTGTGCAATGCTTTTGATTTGCAGATACTTTTTCTTATGTGATGCGTCCAGTCAAGATTTTTGTGCAATATGACTCAGACATAAGCAGTGTTCATCCAGACGATTTGCTTATCAAATTCGGAACATGGTGTAACCTTAATTCACAGTAATTCCAAGTTGAAGATGTATATAGCAGAATAGGGTGAATAACCATCTTGTACGTAAACAACTTGTTTGGCAAAGAAAGCGTTGAGTGCTTGGCAAAAATGGATACCTATTTATTGTGCAATGCTTTTGATTTGCAGATACGTTTTCTTATGTGATGCGACCAGTCAAGATTTTTGTGCAATGTGACTCCGACATAAGCAGTGTTCATCCAGACGATTTGCTTATCAAATTCGGAACATGGCGTAACCTTTTGTGTGTAAAGATCATCGCAACACTTTTATCAGCATTTATCTTTGCCCTTCATATCGTACACCACGTTTCAAAGTCTTTAAGCATGATTTGCACTCTGGATAGAGTAAAATCTTGTGAAATAGAGGAAGCCAGTAACGCAGTGTCATCTGCGTACATGGCAGTTTAAACAGTAGCAATTTTTGGAATATCAGCAACATATATCTTGTGAAGTGGGTTGGACCTAGGACAGAGCCCTGTGATACCCCAGCAAAGATGGAATGAATTTTCAAGCTACCTCGAACCTTAAATTTTGCAGCATTATATTAATGTAATATTTAAAAATCATTTAACACTGTTAGCTATTTATTTTTAAAAATCTTGGGAAAGATTTTTTCATAACTATTCCACATTTTTTTAATGAATATATGATTTTATTTATGTCTTTTAAAATAAAATTATTTTATTCCAATTATAGATAAATAATATCAATTAAATATTTATGAATATTTAATCTCCTTCCTTTATTTTCTTCTTTCCTCAAAGGCTTTCCAGACGTGATGTATCAATGAGACCTTAGCCAGGCCCATCTGCAGATACTGAACAGAAAAATTGAAACATTTCCTTGTTATCGCAACAGAAAATCACAATTCAGAGCTCAATAACTTCCTCAGTATGATTTCTAATGAAAATGTGTCTTAAAACAAATTAAAGATATCATTCAAATGTATCTAAATCTCAATTTTAAACAATATTTGTTCAGTATTCAAAGAGTTATGAGAGCTGGAATATTTAACAGGCTACAAAAATTGACTCCAAAAATTGATTAAAACATTGAAACAGAAAACGAGATCAGAGATCATAGTTGACTAGTAGAGTACTGGGTTTTGGGTTGGATTGTTTATCTCTGAGGAGCAATTTTTTCACACAATTAGCTAACTAGTCAAGTCATAAGGACCCCAAGGACTCAGAAAAGATTGGGGGAAGGGGACCCGCTAGACAATTGTTAGGAGACAAATGTTAGCCTCCTGTCAAAACCATTCAGCATGTTCTTTAACGTGCACAGGATATGACTCAGAGAAACGTGGTTTAAAGTCCCATCCGATGGCAGCGGCTTTTCCAATCCCATCTTTGTCCCAAACTGACTGAGAGCAAGGAGTGTTGTTTTGCGAAAATAAATCTGAAAGCTAGCCCAGCTGGGACTCGAACCTGGGAACTGCAGATTAGGAGCTTGGTGTGGTACCGGCTGATCCAAACCCGTCTCAGTATGCCGAGTACATTGTACACGGCACTGAACTCATAACCTGTTTCAACATTTGAATTAAATTTTGGAGTGAATTTTTGCAGCCTGTTAAATATTCCAACGTTCATAACTTTTTGAATACTAAACCGATATTGTTTAAAATTGACATTTAGATAGATGATTGAGATCATTAATTTATCTTCAGATATAATTTACATTAAAATTATATTGAAGAAGTTATCGGGCTCTGAATAAGATTTTCAATTGAGATAATCACGGAACAGGTTCCGTTTTTCTGTACTACACTGTCTGTGGATACACAGAGCCCGGACAGGAAAAGAATAATGGAATTCAAATATGTGAAAAATGAAAAATTATCAAATAATTTTTGTGGGAAATTTAACTACAATATACTAATTTTTAATTATCACAGAACAAAATAATTTGTTTATTTTGATTTCATTAAAGATTTATGAATATTTTAAAAGTAATTGCCAATAATATTTTAAAAATAAATTTTTACTAGTTCTGTTTTAAGCGAAAATCTCTAAAACACCTTTCTGTCTACAAAGTAGTTCTATTAGTACACTCGCCGGGCTTTTCTCACCCTGCCCACGGTCAGTAGGGGCCACCGATGGGCTTGAAAAGACCGCCGTCCGTCGTATGGGACGTTAAGCCGTGGCTCCGTGTGCGGGAGAGCCATACCCTGTGCACGTTAAAGAACACGCTGGATGGCCTTGACAGGAGGCTACCATCTATCTCCCAACAGCTGTTCCAGTGGGTCCCCTTCCCCAACCTTCTCTGAGCCTTCGGGGTCCATGTGACCTGGCCATTTAGCCCATGGTGTGCAAAAAAGTGCCGCTCAGAGGTAAAACAACCCAATCCAACTCGCCGGGCTGTGTCAATATCTCCTGTAATAGGCCAGTGGACCAAGTTATGACATCTGCATTAGTAATCATGCATTCTAGAAAATTCTTAAATATCTATTTTCATTATTACTACTGTGTACTTTTAAACTAATATTTTTATTAAGGTGTATTTAGAATATACCATATTTAGAAGATAAATTATTCTATTAGCATTTTGGTAATTTCTAATAAATACGAATAATTTTTCTTCAAATAAGGTATATTTATGAATAAACATTATTATAAATAACAGTACACCAGTAATAAAATTAGATATAAATTCCTAAGAATTTTTCTAGACATAAGACTTCTTAAAATGACGTCATAACTGGTTCATCGGTCTTCTGTTATAGATGGTGTCGGCTGTGTATGATATTGGTGGCTGGGGCAGAATCATAAACATTAGATCGAGCTTGACAGTAGCATTTAAGTAATTTAATAAGAAAAATTAATTTGGCAATGCTTTAAATAAACAACCGGTTTTTATTTTAATTTTATGTAATCAGATGACCCAAATTTCACATTAATTTCTCTCTCTTTTGCTCTTCCTTTTGTTCAAATATCTTGTTAGTTGGTCTTGTCATAGCGGGGTGGGAGACAAGGAATTCGGTTTTCAAACCTTTCTGGGACCAATCTAACTCTCGCCCCTTTTATGATTAGTGTTGAGGGCATCTTGACATACCAGGTCTAGACAGCAGTTGACTAAAAAACAGGAAAAATAGGAGGGAAATGTATTAAACATAAATTCCAATGATTTAATTTATCCAAACTTCAACTCTAAACAATTTCGGTTTAAACCATAAAAAATAATATAATATATTAATTAAGAATTTATTTAAATATTTAGGAATATTTTAAAATGAATAACTGACAGTTGAATTATCAGAGAAATAATGTAATTAAAAACCTATATTTATTTATAATATATTTGAAAATTGTTCTGTTACTGCCTTGCCCTATAAAAGAAGCAAGTGGATCTAATTTATGACTCAATTAAGTAGTTCTACCATATAGAGAATTCTTATACTTTTGATTATAATATTACTGCTGGTGGACACTTATACTATTTCTTTATACTAACGTTTATCTTTAAATATATTATATTTAGGAGAAAAATGATTTGCATTAATTGCCATTATGGTATTCGATAATAAATAGGAAAAATTTCCTTTCTAAATATAATATATTTTTCGATAAGTGTTAGTAAGAAGATTACCAGTAAAAGTCTACCAGTATAAAAAACGGAAACCGAAATATAAGAATTTTCTAGATGTTAGGATACTTATACTGATGTCTTATATTGGTCCACTGGCTTTCTGTTATAGGAGGTGGTGAATAAGGTGGCCTTACTAAAGTACAGAATGCATAGAAATGGGGGATAAAACGATTTATAAATTCGTTCTTTTACAAAAGAGCAAAAGAATGGCAATTTATGTACATCCTACTTAACTCTCCGGGAAATAAGCTCTCATTTCACAGAGCACTCGTTATAACTGGCTCTCGCGCTCTATAGATATCGTGAAACATCCATTTTGATAAATCAAAAAATCCAAGAAACAAATTTCATGGAAAAAGCAACAGGAAAACCGTAGCACTAAATTTATCACTCACTTATCCAAACGTCAATCAGCAAAGGCAAAACATAAACTTCCGGATAATAAACACACATACTCCCCAGTAGTTTAGCCTGTTGAACAGTCCATAAACTAAATCGAAATGGATATTCACATATCATTTCTACCTCCACATAAACAAGTATTTTTACCATCATTAGGCTATAACGTAGTCTTTTCAATATCCTCTCATTGCCATTTTACTCATGCAGAAATAAATACAAAAACCTATCACAGTATACACCTTAATAGCAACATCTGTAATATACTTTTCCGTTTCCAAGTTTAAGGTCTCATTATGTAACCGTTATCATTTCGTTTTATTGCCCTGCCAATAAAATCTCAAGAGTCTAACTACCAATAGCCTGAAGACCTGTGTAGCAGTAAATGCATGTCGTGAACACGCGGAGAATCCATTAGATGTTTCAAACATCAAAGTGATTTTATTTATTTATATATAATACCAAAAAAAGTTCTGCTAGCTTACTGAGACATCTCTTTGATTATTTTAGCTTCGAACCTTTCCAATTAATGCTTTTTCTAACTTTAAGTAATTGGCAGTTCTTTACCTGGTACAATCAACTCTTGTAAAAGGAATTTTTCATTTGATATGTGAAAGGTTTTGTGCATTTTATTGATAGAAAATTAAGATCAGAGTTGAACCATAGAGTCATTAAAAGGAAAGGCTTTTAATGTAAAATATAACGATGAAATAAATATGAGTTATTTTTTTTATATTTTTTTTATGTCTATGCTACCTTCACAAAAGAGGGTACAGCAGTGGTTCCGAAAAGAGTTTCACTGCCCCCTGGGGTAGTCATATTTCCAGGAATTTTGTTTCTAGGGGAGTCAACAATTTAGTTTACAGGGGGAGCGATCTAATAATAAGATTTGAATATGGTTTCCCAATTACTAAACTATTCCACTGGACAGGAGAGTTTGAAATGATATACTTCATGGAATAAAATTGTGTAGTTGTGGGGCGGGGGTGGCTCAGTCGGTAGCGCGCCAGGCTCGTAATCTGTAGTTCCCAGGTTCGAGTCCCAGCTGGGTCAGCGTTGAGATTTATCTCCGTAAAATTCCCCGCCCTGCCCACGGTCAGTAGGGGACACCGATGGGCTTGGAAAGGCCGCCGTCCGTCGGATGGGACGTTAAGCTGTGGCTCCGTGTGCGGGAGAGCCATACCCTGTGCACGTTAAAGAACACGCTGGATGGCCTTGACGGGAGGCTGCCATCTGTTTCCCAACAGCTGTTCCAGTGGGTCCCCTCCCCCAACCTTCTCTGAGTCTTCGGGGTCCTTGTGACCTGGCCATTTAGACCATGGTGTGCAAAAAAGTGCCGCTCAGAGGTAAAACAATCCAATCCAAGATGCGTACTTGTTTTTAAAATATATTCATTGTTATAGTATGGGTTAAAATAAAATTATACAAAGACTCATGAAATAATAAGCTGAAAAAAATTTGTTTTGCCTTAAGTGTGAGCCGACGTCTGCTGGAAACGTGCCAGTTATGCTAATCACTACACCATCATCGCTAACGTTTTTTCTTCAGCTGGTGTGGCTTATAAACTTTCTCACATTTTTATTTGTTTGGCACAATGGCGCCATCAATCGGGAAATGGACAAGATGTTATCGCACAGAAATGAAATTTAATATTTGTTGCTCACGTTCATGGCGTTAATTCAATAATCCAATAGTTTTTTTTCTTTCCCCAGCTTATTATTAAACGAGTTCCTACAGGACACATCCTGTGATTCTTTACTACTAAATTATACAGAGACACCTGTTTTGGATTTCAAATCAGGTAATCAAGCTTGAGATTTCGTATGTAACGACCTGATTTTCGAGGGACTAGAGAACAACTTTCAAATAGCTCTATTGAGGAATAGTATTTGGATTTCCATGTTAATAACATTACTTGGTTAAATGGACACGTTTGGGTTCAACAATTCTTGTAACCGTTGGTATAAAGCAGGTCCGAAATAGTCAAAATTAGTAAAGAGCCACTAGGAAAAAACTATTCTTAAAGAGCTGAAGGAAAAATTACCTACATGAAAATCAAAGCTTACGTTTTAATGAGAAATGAATTAGGAAAAAAAAATATTTGTAAGGAAAAAAATACTTTAATTACGAAACGAAAATATAAATTTTTAACAAGTATTATGAATTTTCAAAATCGTTAGTTAGGCACCTAGAATTATTCTAGAAATATTCGGTCAAAAAATGGCAGAAATGAGCCAGATTCAATATGTTGATTATTTGTTTTATGAGACTCAAGTTCTTTTTGCAATTATCCACATGCGACTCATTATCCGTGAGTTGGACTCACCAAGTGTAAATGTTAGCGATGATTTCAAAATAGATGATTATATTCTTTTTTCCCTCTTTTAATTTCCATTAATATTCTCAAAAGTTTTGAAACTGAAATTTGAAACTTGGGCCATAAAATAAATGTAATATTTGAAAAAACATTTTCATATAAAATCTCTTTTAATTTAAAAAATTAATTATTCATCTATTAGAATGATGAGTTGTGAAAATTCTTTTATTGATGGTCTTAGATTTATAATGTAATCCTTCTGTTTCAATTTCTACTAAACAGAAGGATTACATTATAAATCTAAGACCATCAATAAAATAATT
Source organism: Ryuthela nishihirai (assembly GCA_038380435.1). Classification (NCBI taxonomy): domain Eukaryota; kingdom Metazoa; phylum Arthropoda; class Arachnida; order Araneae; family Heptathelidae; genus Ryuthela; species Ryuthela nishihirai. The sequence goes on from JAWZYU010000022.1 coordinate 45,149,233, forward strand.
TTCACAACTCATCATTCTAATAGATGAATAATTAATTTTTTAAATTAAAAGAGATTTTATTTTTTAATTAAAAATTTTTTTAAATTAAAAGAGAATTGAATATTAGAGAGTTGATTCGCTTAAGCAATAGAGTACCAGATTCCTAACCTAATGTCCGTAGGTTATGATCCAACTATGCTTCAGTTGAGGATTTTCTCTACTATATCAACACCAGCTACAACAGAAAGCCCGAGGACGAATTTATGACGTCAGCTTAAGTAGTACTACCATATAGACACATCCTATATTTTTAATTCTAATACTATTACTGGTGGTCTCTGTGCTAATCTTTATATTAATTATTATCTATAAATATATTTTATTTAGGAGAAAAAATATTTGTATTAATTTAAATTGTTTAATATTTAACTGTAAGATATATTCATTTAACTGTAAGATATTTCATACCATAGCGTAAATAATAAAATAAAAAAAAATAAATACCCCCTCAAGCAGCTGCTTGCCACAGAGGTCTGACAAGAGCCTGTCAGTTTATATGCCACAGTAGAAGATCTGAGAGGATGGCAGGACCTCAGCAGAAAAACGACACATACATCCATGCCTTACCCGAGGCTCGAACCCAGGTCCCTTAGGTCAGTAGCCAAGCGCGCTAACCACTCGGCCATGGGACGGCTACCATAGCGTAAGGGGAGATAATTTACTTATCACAAGTTTATTAAAATATTATTAAGAATTTGGAATTAATTATTAAACTTTAAGAAAAGAAAAACTACGATAAGTATTTCCAGTGAAAAAATTTAAAATTCTTACTATAATATTTTCAAATACTACTTCTATTTTTGCACTTTCTGGGCCTGATGGATCTAGTATTCATTGTACCGATGAGCTTGAAAAACCACTGTCGTTTGGATGGGAGGGGGGGGGGGGGGTTAAACTTTTACTTCCGTATGCAGGGAAAGGAGTTGTATCTGTCTGCTTGCAGCTTTCCAGAGGATCCCCTTCCCATAACAAGCTTTGGGAGTCCTTCTGAACTGGATATTTATCCTATTGTATACCCAAAAGTTCTGCTCAGATGCAAAACAAGTACCATAAAATACAATTAAGAAGTAATGCTTTAAACAGAAATATAATGGTGAAATCAAAGTTTTATTTTTAGCGTACAAGCCATATTGATCAAAATGTTCAAGTGCTTGAAGATGCAATGGGACTAAACTTTAGTAATGAGCTCGGTTTTTTTACTTTTGCGAGCGAGATTCCAGTTGTCCTTTCTGTAAATATTACAAAAATATTGAAATTCTACACTGCTGTCATAAACACTCTGACAATACAATATTTTAAGAGATCTGTTAGTTTCTGAATTTTGGAACTAAGCATTTGTTCAGCAGTGTCTTTCGAACGGTGGCATGGACTTTTGTCTCTTTAAAAAGCCAAACACTATATACAAAATCTATACCCTAAATTTGAAATTTTCACCTCGTGAACATGAAGAATAATGAAATATTAAATAATAAATAACTACCGTTTCTTAAACGAAAGGTTATTTATTATATTAAAGATAAAGAACAGTTATTTGACTTAATAAACAATTTTGGTGATGTAGGGATACCAATATAACTAAAAATGATAAATCATTATCAACATTCCCGAGTTCTTAATATACATTTCCATATATTTATTATATTTCCATATATTAATTAAAAGTGCACCAATCCAATTGATTTAAAAATTATTAGCAACGCATCGTGGCATAGTACATTGCAAAAGAAACAGAGAATATAAAATTGTATTAAAAATTACCACTTGAAAGTTTTGTATCCAGTAGTTTCGATTAAAAGAACTAGACGTGTATTCTGGATGATTCACGCAACAGATGCAATTATGTAAGGAGCTCCCGGTAAGAGCAAAACAGACTAGTGCTTGTAATAGTTAAGGAAATAGTTTAACACTATTGCTGAAATGACGCCACTTATCGAAACACAAACACAAATGGGAACATCAGCCGGAAGCTATTCACATCACTTTCTATGCAATGTTTCAGAACCCTAAATTGATAAATTTTGCTTTTGGGACTTGTTCCGATATTCTAGCACGCATGAAATGAATTCAGTTTGATCTGCATAACTTTACTGATGAAAAGAAGAGCAACCAGGTAGTTATTGCGTGAGATTTTTGTGTTTATTAATTTCAGTATCTCTTCTGTTAGAATATTAGCATTTTTTAAAATTCTTCAAGTTTATTTAAATATTTTTTGCTCTTGAAGTATGATTACTACAAACACTTATAACTTTGTGACTACTAGAATGAAGTCACAAGAAACTTCCATTTATGTGCTTTGTGTTCTAAATAATGTAGGCACAACTTGTGTTTTTTGCAAAGTTTAAAAATAAAAAAAATAAATACCCCCTCAAGCAGCTGCTTGTCACAGAGGTCTGGCAGGAGCCTGTCAGTTTATATGTCACAGTAGAAGGCCTGAGAGGATGGCAGGACTTCAGCAGAAAAACGACACATCCATCCATCCATGCCTTACCCGGGGCTCGAAGCTTAGAAATTCAAAATGAAAACACTGCCTTAACGGATTATCAAGGAATTTCCGTTATTTTAATTATAATCTAACTTCTAAGCTCCGTTACTTCAAAAGTATATACATTTAATGGTAAAATGTGCCTGAAGATAAATTTGAGGCAATAATAAAATCTATCTGAATTTCGATTTGCAGGGCTTGGGTGATCAGTCGGTAGCACGCCAGGCTCGTAATATGCGTTGATAATTATCGCCAGCATTGATATTTATCTTCGTTTTTTAGGGGCAGGAGTGGCTCAGTCACCAGCCAGCGTATTCTTTAATGCGCGAACGGTATAAGCCATTGTGTGCAAAAAAGGGCGGCTCAGAGGTAAAACAACTCGATTTTTAAAAATATTCGTTTAATATTTAAAGAGTTTATGAAAGCTAGAATATTTTAAAATAAAGTATCTTGTTTTTTTTAAATAATTCATATTTTGCTAATATTAAAACAATTATAATGCAAATTTCTAAACTATACATTTATTTTATTAAATAGTTTCAAACCCTACCCATAAAGTTTTAATTCATATTTATATTAAAGTTTTATGAGCGATTTGAATAAATTAATATTTTAAAGTGAAAGACAATACAGAATTAAGTTTTAAAAGTCTTTTAGACCAAAAATATCCTGATTTAAGAAGATTCTGTCCCAAGAAACCATAAATTGTGATCTGTTTGAACGAATTTAAAGGAACTTGGAACTAAGAAGAAATTTTGCTTTTAGGCAATTGCCCCATTTTGTCGATCTGGAAGAGAAGGAAGAAAAGCCGCAATTTCCAGCAGTGTAGAAGTTTTGACTGTTCTAAATTATTTTAGCTTCTGTAACTATTTAAATATCGAACAAATATTGTTGAAAAAATCGAGATTTAAATAGATTTAATTATGACTTTTATCTTCAATTATATTTTTTTCGATTAAATGCATATTTTAGGAGTTATAGAGCTTCGGAGTTAGATTCACATTTACACAATATTGAAATTATCTTATATTTTAGTAGAGTAGTGTATTATGCAGACAGATAATTTTCTACAGCTGCTATTAGTTTTATAACTTAAAGCAAATATTTTTCTCTCAAATGTATTTACAAATTCGGAAGCTAAAGTTATCACTTTGTTATCAATACTATCACTAAGAGAACGTAAACTGTTGAGATATAACTCTATAAGTAATTAAATTTGTTCAGAATTCTGAACAACTCTGTTTAGACCTTTATTGAAAACATTTTCTTACCAAATATTTACCTAAGTTTTCAGTTTATCCTGAGCTAATTTGAACACATTTCCTTCTTACTCTAGAAGAATAGTTTGAATAAGTCTTTAACAAAAATGACTACCACTCGTTATTCAAAAAATTAAATTTATTAGGTAACGATTTTCCCCTTATTTACGTTATCCTGTTTGTCATCTCAAAAAAACGAGTGAATATTTACTTATGAATATTTCCAATAATCAGAATAAGAGAGAATTTAATTAGCTTCATTTTGTATGTATCCCATTGCGGAAATAATTACATTCGAAAAACCATTAAGTCACATTTCTTGGAATAGCATAGATTTGTTTGTAGTAACATCCCCAAGGATATTTCAGATAAAGATCAAAGCCCAACCTTTACATGGTTTTTAATGCTTGCGCGAAAACTATTCCCAAAAGTTATTCCATATGCTATTTGATTTCTATTTGAATATGACAAAAAGTAACAAACATAATAAAAAGAAATACCGAAATTTTAGTAGTTCCTTCATTCGTTTTTTATTATTACATTCTTCATTCAGTTAACATTTGGTTTAATATTAACAGATTTTCGCAAAAGAATTTTTTCGCTCCATTCAAACCACTTGCATAGATATGATAAATTGAACTACCGTCTAAAAAACGGAAAATATTTCTTTTAGTAAAACGATTTTGCTGCGTATTACTCAACAACAGCCATTGAAACGTGGATATGTTTCATTTTTTATTGAATAGTTTTTTTTTATCATTTCTTATGCCTATCGTAAAAATGTAAAGATCTTGGACAGCGGTTTTGCAATGTTTTGTGATAAATGTTTCTCTCCTCTTGTAATCCATATGAAACGAGGTGAGGATCGAAAAATGGAGAGCAAAGGCTTTAACCGTATGCTCTTTCAGGATGTTGGGAATTTGAACCATTTAATGCACCTGTTCAGTCTTTCTTTCTCATTTTCTTCCTCCTCTCGATCTTTCCTCTATCTAAAGAGAGAGAAGAGCTGGGATGGGAAGTAAGGATGTCTCGAGGATTTATCAACGAAACTCTTCATCCCGGATCGTGCTTCGGGTCATATTTTTTTCGCTATGTAAGAACTGATCTCTTTTTTATATATCAACGTAGTGTGAAAGAACTTAGGAATGAATTATTGCAAGGGTAGTTTTTTTAAATTTTTTAAAGTAATGTCATAAAGATATCTAAAGCGAAAACACTTTTCAAAATATTATCTTTTAGCTTCCGCAAATATTATTAGCCGAAAAATCGACTTTTTGCTTTTGAATTGTTTATACAAATATCTGTAATTTTTAGGTCTTTACAGTGCTATTATTGGTTCTAACTACTTCGCTGTCAGTAATCACTGCAATAATGGCTGAATGCAATGCAACTATTTGCAAAGGTCTTGAAACACTTTTACAATTGATTCTGTTTGTGTTCGAGAGTTTTCTGAATTTTGAAACATTTATTCCAATACATGTGCTATATATATTCTTAATAAAAAAATTAATGCTTAATTCATTTCTTTTCAAATTCCCGATTACTTTCAACTAGAAGATTTGCCAATTTTGGTTCAGGTCTGAAAATTTATAAATTATGTAGCAGATGGCATTACCCACGTCGCAAGCTTTCATTAACATAAACCTTATTATGATCCATTCATCCCGTCCTCCCGCCACTCTCATAGGTAAAAATTTCCTCTACCTCTTCTAGGGGAGGTTGCGTTAATTTACCTCTGAGTGACCCTTTTTTGTACACAATGTACTAAATGGCCAGGTCACAAAAGCTCTAAGTGTTCAGAGAAGGTTGGAGGCAGGGAACACTGTACAGCTGTTAGGAGACATAAGATAGCCTCCGTCAAGGCCATCCAACGAGTTATTTAACATGCACAGGGTATGGCACTCCTACACATGGACCACGGCTTAACGTCCCATCCGACTGACGGCGGTTTTTCCAAGTTCATCGGTGTCCCCTATTGACCGAAGTTAGGGCGGGGAGTTTTGCGGAGATAAATCTCAAAGCCGGCCCCAGCTGGGACTCAAACCTGGGAACTGAAGATTACGATCGGGGCGCGCTACCAACTGATCACCTAGCTCCCCTTCCAGACGTGGTCTGAGTTGGGTTGGGTTGTTTTACCTCTGAGCGGCACTTTTTTGCACACCATGGGCTAAATGGCCAGGTCACATGGACCCCGAAGGCTCAGAGAAGGTTGGGGGAGGGGACCCACTGGAACAGCTGTTGGGAGACAGATGGTAGCCTCCCGTCAAAGCCATCCAGCAGGTTCTTCAACGTGCACAGGGATGACCCTCCCGTACACGGGGATACGGCTTAACGTCCCATCCGACGGACGGCGGCCCTTCCAAGCCCATCGGTGTCCCCTACTGTCCATGGACAGGACGGGGAATTTTGCGGAGATAAATCTCAACGCTGACCTAACTGGGACTCGAACCTGGGAACTACAGATTACGAGCCTGTTGCGCTACAGACTGAGCTACCCCCGCCCCGACGTGGTCTGAAACTCTCTAAAATATTTAGTAGACGCCATACCAAGTCGCAAGCTTTCATTAAAAGTATAAACTCATTAAGATCGTTTCACCCTTCTCTCGCTTCCTCCCCTCGATAAAAACGTTATCCCCCTGTCCTATGGGACGTCTGAAACTCTTTAAAGCATATACCGTATATTTCCGCAGATAAGACGACCTTCAGATAAGACGAGGTATAACGTTTTGTCAAAGTTTTATAGTTTTAGCATATATCTGTCGTATAAGACGACCCTAAACTATCAACGGCCTATGAATATAGTTTAGATCGGCGATCATCATCTGGATAATAATACTGTATAGCGTATACGAAATTATGTCCTATTCGCAAACATTCGCACTGATTCGGGCATTCGGGTAATGACCTTGACTATTCACAAAAGCGTCGTATGGGCTATTCTATTTTGTAGACATACCCTACTCTATACTAGTAAATAATTACGGTTTGTCCATTTTTTCCTCAGTAGCTCAATAAACATAGCTTTAAATATTTATTTTGTTTTAGTATTGTTTTACTATTACAATGTAATGTATTATTTACTATTACGATGTAATGTATTATTTACTATTACAATGTAATGTATTATTTACTATTACAATGTAATGTATTGTCATATAGCGTATTTAAATAATATGATAGATTTTTAGAATAGTTGTAGTAATAATGGTTTCATTTTATATAAATTTCAATCTAATTTTTTTTGTATCTGTCCTATAAGACGACCCGGATTTGGGGGCCTTTTTTATGATTCAACTATCGTCTTATCTGCGGATATATACGGTAGTAGGATATTCTGTATTGTTTCGACAATTTCACCCCCCCCCACTGCTACCCCTACTGGTAAAAACTATATCTACTCTATTAGGACAGGTCTGAAACTCTAAAGTGCAGAGTAGATGGCACTCCTCATATTACATGTTTAATTGGAATAAAACTTATTATAATTGTATAAATGCTAATACTCAGTCTATGAGAGAAACTGGTTTTTAACCGCTAATGCTCAGTCTATGAGAGAAACTGGTTTTAAACCGCTAATGCTAAGTCTATGAGGGTTTTGAAAAATTCAAACCATCACACACGAAGTTTGGTGACTCTAGTTCTTCGGGGTCTGAGTGAATAATTAGAGAGACACTCAAACAAAACACTTCTTTTTATATTAGATTTCCAGAGTATATGGGATTCCAGATTACAGTATATGGGATTCTAGATTTCCAGAGTATATGGGATTCCAGATTTTCAGAATATATGCGATTCCAGATTTCTAGAGTATATTTGGTTATATGCAAAGATTTATTTTGAACAAACAAAATTTAACTATAACTACCTAGTGCTTGCTTGATCCGTTTTACTGTTTCTGAGGTTTGATTTATGGCAACATATAAATAATGGGAAGGAATCGGCTCAGTCGGTAACTCAATAGAATCGACACCGTAATCTTCAGCATCAATAGTAATCTTCAGTTCCCAGGTTTGAGTTTCAACAATGGGTGCTTCGATCATTTTCTCCGCTACTTCCGATGACAAAGGAGATATCAGTGGGTTTGGAAATGTCGCCGTCCGTCGGTTGCAACAATAATTCAGGATTCCGTGTGAAGAAAATTTTGGGTTGTTTTATCTCTCAGCGGCACGTTTTCACACAATGGCTAAATGGACAGCAACAAGGATCCCGAATGCTTAGAGAAGGTTGGGGGAGAGGATCCACTGTAACAGCTGTTGGGAGACATGATGATAGCCCCCCGTCAAGGTCTTTGAGTGTGTTCTTTAAAGTGCACAGTGTATGGATTTTCCACATAGGGGTCTATGGCTTAAGGTTCCGTCCAACGGATGGCGGACTTTCCCAGTCCATTGGTGTTCCATACTTACTGACTGTGGCAGGGTGGGGAGTTTTGCGGAGATAGTCTCAAACCTGGTCCAGCCGGAACTAACCTGGGAACAGCAGGTTACGAGCCTGGTACACTACCGACTGAGCCACTCCCGCCATTCCGGGGCGGGGGTGGCTCAGTCGGTAGCGCGCCAGTCTCGTAATCTGTAGTTCCCAGGTTCGAGTCCCAGCTGGGTCAGCGTTGAGATTTATCTCCGCAAAATTCCCCGCCCTGCCCACGGTCAGTAGGGGACACCGATGGGCTTGGAAAGGCCGCCGTCCTTCGGATGTGACGTTAAGCCGTGGCCCCGTGTGCGGGAGAGCCATACCCTGTGCACGTTAAAGAACACGCTGGATGGCCTTGACGGGAGGCTACCATCTGTCTCCCAACAGCTGTTCCAGTGGGTCCCCTCTCCCAACCTTCTCTGAGCCTTCGGGGTCCCTGTGACCTGGCCATTTAGCCCATGGTGTGCAAAAAAGTGCCGCTCAGAGGTAAAACAACCCAACCCAACCCGCCATTTCGTCTAGAGAAAATCATACGCTATGCAAGCTAGAGAACACATTGGATGGCTTTGACGGGAGGCTTCCATCTCTTTCGTATAACAGCTGTCTAGCGGAGACCTTCCTCAATCGTCTCGAAGCCCTTGGATTACTTGTGACGTGGTCTAAATGACCAGGTCTCAAATCACCTTAACGTGAGACTTCCCTCTCCTATCAACTGTTTAGTGTATCCCCTTTCCCAAACCTCTGAGCTCTCGGGTTCCTTGTGATCTGAACCAACACCTCCTATAACAGAAGGCCAATGTACCAAATTTTTAACGTCATTTAGTAGTTCTACTACATAGACCAGTGATTCCCAACCTGTTATGCTTCACATACCCCCTGGAAATGTCTATGTAACTTTCGTATAGATAGATAAAACTATAGTTATAGTGTAACAATGGGAATGAAATAAAACATATACATATATAACATATAGCTAGCGACTTTTTTTGAGTTCGCACGGCGTACCCCAAAAATGTTTTACCGGGTATTCCCAAGGAGTACGCGTGTTCCAAGTTGTGAACCCCTAATATAGACAATTCTTTTATTTTTGAATCTAATATTATTACTGGTGAATTCTCGTGCTAATCTTTATACTAATGTTTGTATATAAATATATTTTATTTAGAAAGAAAATTATTCGTCTTTAATATCAAATATAATAATGCTAATTAATATAAATAATTTTTCCTAATAAAATATTTTATAAAGAAACATAGTACATAGATTAGCCCAGAATCTACCAATAATAATATTAGAATTAAAGTAAAAGAATTGACTATATGGTACGAATACCTAAATTGATCACATAAATTTGATGTCTTGACTTTCTGTCATAGGAAGGATCACAAAAAACAATTTTTTTGTATATTTATTTCTATTTTATTACTGATGAATATTATTACTACTATTTATACTTATGTTTATTTAAGAATATATTCTTTTTAGAACTAAAATTATTCTCATTTAATAGCATCAATTTTCGCATTTTGACCATCGTGTGCACAAGAGTGTCGCTCAGAGGTAAAACAATTCAATCCAAAGAAAACTGCTATTCCTAAACTCCAACAGTATCAAAGATATTCGCTTTATTCGATCAATAATTCTTCTGAAAACCACTTCTGTTTTTGAATTAATTGTCAATTATTCTTAATAAAGAAAAATATATCCCTGGTCATGAACAGAACATTATAAGTCTTCGGCAATCCAGATCATAAAAAGTGAACTCGCCATGTGGAAACCGATATTAGCCCAAATCACGTTAAAACGATCGCAAAGTTTAATGAATTATTGCAGCACATATAAGTCCTACTCACATAACTGGAGAGATGGCTCTGAATGGGAGGGAACCCTCCACTTCATTCGCTATTCTCATCACGATACGCGATAGCCAGCGGGAGTGTCTCCTTCCTCCATGTCTCTCGCAAATGTAATGCCAACTTTGTAATGGTAATGGAGCCGACTGAGACATAAATTACAGCTAGAAAATTGCCCTGAATTGCGTCAGCAATTTCCGATTGGGTCTGGTTCTCTAACTTGCATAGTTAGAGCAGATCTTTCTCTGCGACGTCGAAATTCGACGCAATTGTGTGACAGACGAAGACACATCGTATTTCTTCGGAAGAAGTCGTTAAAAGTTACTAAAAAGGAAGAAAATGGATAAAGAGAAGACACACTGAAGTAGTAGTCCGCAGAAAAACTTATTTAATATATATGAAAAAGAAAAAGAAACGGTAGTTTCGTTAAGATTAGGATGACACATAGATCTGTTACGAAAAGAGTTGAATTTCTTGATACACAATCCCTATATGCTCATAACTGAGGTCATAATCAGAAATCCCTGTGGGTGTTTATTGCACCATCTATGTGCTAATGTGTTGATTAATGAACTGCATCGCATTGTTTCTCTGGTGATCTGCGTCAAATGCGACTTTAGCACTAGCACTTACTTCACCTCCTACCCTCACCCATTACACACCCCACACGGGCAGTTAGCCAATATCTTCTTAGTAGATTCCCTCCCTCTCGTTAAATACCCGGATGTTAACATGATACGTGTTTCTGCTGCTCCATAGAGCAATTCTTATCACGCAAGAGTTATTTGGTCATTCCCCCAATATACCACTTCCTCAAGTATATTATTAGTCACCGCTCGTTTTTTAGGCTAATATTTGTTATTAGTGATTATTAGGGAAAGTACTATTTATATTCTTTTTAGTAACTTATGATGGTTATTATTATCAAATGAGTAAAGATTTTTATACTTTCAGAATACACTTTGCTCCTTTGAACATTCAATTCATTTGTGCGTAACTTGTTGGTTCTGCCTCTAAACAGTACAATTCAATTCAATTTTTTAATTCAGTTCGTTTTTTTTCAACTCAATTCAATTCAGTATTTCAATTCACTTTAATTTTTCAATTCAATTAAGTTTAATTTTTCAATGCAATTCAATTCAGTTAAATTTTTATTCAATCCCAATTATATCAATGCAAAATTATAATAATAAATACCCAACTGAAGTAACTGAATGCTTGAGTGCTGGTGTATAACTAAAATAAAAATAAATAAAAAAATAAAAAATAAATACCCCCTCAAGCAGCTGCTTGCCACAGAGGTCTGACAGGAGCCTGTCAGTTTATATGCCACAGTAGGAGATCTGAGAGGATGGCAGGACCTCAGCAGAAAAACAACACACACATCCATGCCTAATCCGGGGCTCGAACCCAGGTCCCTTAGATCAGTAGCCAAGCGCGCTAACCACTCGGCCATGGGACGGCAAAAAAAAAATACAAATACAAAATGTAATTTAATATAACAACAGTTGGTAATTGAACTGATCTTGGAATGTAGACAGTCCAAAATTTAGTTTACATTCAATAATCATTCAGTATTAATAATCAATTCAAATAGAGATTTTTTAAATAAATATTTTGATGTAACTTTCTTCATTGTTTCTGTAATACTATTTATATCGTTTCGGTCCAATATAGTTTATATCACGGATAGTAGCTTGCCTTGATATGCGTGGTATTCGTAGTTTCGTTGATGAGTCTCTAAGTTGTATATATGCCTGTCGAACCTGAAACAGATTTAAATTTAAGTGAACAAATTCATTAACCTTAAAAACATAAAATTTAGACACAATCAAGAACCACAATGTTTTTTAAGGAAGTAATCTTTATTTTTTAATGTTTCTAACAATAAATGTTTGCAGAATTAGCAACCTGCTTAAATTTGTTTCTGCAGATTTTATTATATATTTTAGCTGACTATATACACATAGAAAAATGAAACATGTTTAGACTTCATTTATCCAAACATAATGTATAAATGTTACATTAAGATTGATACATTTATTATTATGAAATATTAAGACTAAGGTTAAAGGCCCAATCATTCTTTGCTATTGTCGAGGTTTCGTTCTTCCTAAACGAATCTATATTTTTCTTTTTGAAATGAAACTTATTATCCACCAGTTCTTAAAACAGAAGGCCTTACAACTAAGTTATGACTTCAGCATAGGTCAATGATGACGAACCCATGGAACGAGAGTCCACTTTAGTTGGCACACCACTGAGAGGTGAAAAAAAATACACGATATGGTTAGTATGAAGAATTGGAAACAATGTGCGCCCATACGTTGCAAAGATCTTGTCAAATAACTGATTTACAAGCTGCAAAATATGCGCCCAGAATCTGTCATCTATCAACTCTTAATTGATTACTGAGCTATTTTAATCTCTCAGCTAATGAACACTCACCTTTCTGATCACGGCCGCATGACCTCAATAATATCCTGAACATAATAAGTGGAAAGTTGGGTTCGAGTTTTTTTTTTACGTTTACCTGAATGATTTTGGTTGTAATGTTTTATTTAGTTTCATTGTATAATGGCGGAATCTAAAATTTGGTATTTTCTGTAGTTATATTTAAATCCGTAGTATTTTGCATCATTTAATTGTATTGTATGAGAAATGAATATGTTATCTTACTTCGAATTAATTACATTTTAAAGCATTTGTGCAACGTTGGCACGCGAACTCCAAAAAGGTTTATTAACCGGGCTAGGTATTCCTGAAAATCTTGATGCATCTTATGTTCTATCTCTATTATTATTACTGATGTATTTTAATATTGACTTTTATTCTAATATATTATTTACAAGGTCAATAAATGGTACGTACCTAGGCATAAAATGGAAGGAGAGCTGTGTACCAATCCCTAGTGATGATGCACAGAACCGGCCAGGTCTAGCACCTAATGTCCGACCCCTCCTTCTCGGGGGGCAGGCCGTTAATACCTTTCAAAAGAGATATTCCCTTTTGGAAGAGAACGGAAAAGGAGGACTGCCAGCTCAGTGTGGACTACTCATCTGGCCATTTATGGCCACTTTTTTCTTTTTTTGAACTCTGCTGAGGAGTGGTCAACTTCACAGAGTCCGATGCTGACCATTTATATCCACTAGACTGGACTGGTTTATGGTTTTGAGCTTGATTATGGATCGTGGACTTCCTGCACTGGTAGGCCTCTGTTGAGGGAGAATCTGCCACTGTGTTTTCTATTTGCTTGTGGGTTGCCAGCCCTAAGTGAACATAGGGACGGGATACCTTATATCATCTGGTGGATAATCCTGATCAGAGGCCATTGCAGGTACCTGAACCCTCTCTTAGCTAGTTGGACATCATCAGTCCTAAACTATCTCTGCAAAAATTCCCCGCCCTGCCCACGGTCAGTAGGGTACACCGATGGGCTTGGAAAGGCCGCCGTCCGTCGGATGGGACGTTAAGCCGTGGCCCCGTGTGCGGGAGAGCCATACCCTCTGCACATTAAAGAACACGCTGGATGGCCTTGACGGGAGGCTACCATCTGTCTCCCAACAGCTGTTCCAGTGGGTTCCCTCCCCCAACCTTCTCTGAGCTTTCGGGGTCCTTGTGACCTGGCCATTTAGCCCATGGTGTGCAAAAAAGTGCCGCTCAGAGGTAGAACAACCCAACTCAGTCCTAAACTGGAGTAATGTGTCTCAGGTAGGTCTATGGCTCTTGAAAAGGTCCACTTAAGAAAGTGATGTCTGAAGTTCCTACCAGCATGGGTGGCATCAGCCTTTAGCAGTGGGAAAACCTTAATCCTTACTTATCTAGTTGAACATCGCCAATCCTGAACTGAAGCAATGTGTCTCAAGCAGGCCATATGGCTCTTGAAAAGGTCCACTTAAAAAGGTGGTGCCTGAAGTTCCTACCAGCATAGGTGACTTTAGCCTTTAGCAGAGGAGGGGGGCGGGGGTGGCTCAGTCGGTAGCGCGCCAGGCTCGTAATCTGTAGTTCCCAGGTTCGAGTCCCAGCTAGGTCAGCGTTGAGATTTATCTCCGCAAAATTCCCCATCCTCTCCGTGGTCAGTAGGCGACACCGATGGGCTTGGAAGGGCCGCCGTCCGTCGGATGGGACGTTAAGCCGTGGCCCCGTGTACGGGAGAGTCATACCCTGTGCACGTTAAAGAACCTGCTGGATGGCTTTGACGGGAGGCTACCATCTGTCTCCCAACAGCTGTTCCAGTGGGTCCCCTCCCCCAACCTTCTCTGAGCCTTTGGGGTCCATGTGACCTGGCCATTTAGCCCATGGTGTGCAAAAAAGTGCCGCTCAGAGGTAAAACAACCCAACCCAACCCTTTAGCAGAGGAGGGACAGGTCTTGCCCCATGCCTGCGATCAGGGAGTTGTTTGATATTGTTGACCCTACCTCTCTCAATAAACCTAGTTTCTTAAAAAATCCTACTAGTCATTTTCTCTCTGCAGGTATGTGAAACGTGAAGACGTTATATAGAAATTTTTCTCTTGATGTCTTCACACAAGAATTCCAGCGTTATAACCTAGATATTCTAGGCTTGCAAGAGACAAAATGGACAGATAAAGGTGAAATACTTAAAAATAACTTTTAATTTCTCTTTTCAGGAAAGGAGGATGGATATATCTCAAGGGTGTAAGTTTGCTTCTCAACAGACATGCCAGTGGTGCTCTTCTAGGATATGACTGCATTAATGAAAAAGTTTTCTTGCAGCAAAATTTAAAACAAAAATTAAAGACTTGAATATCATTCTGTTGTTATGCCAACACATAGGACTCTGATGAGAACGAGGATGATAAGTTTTATAGCCAGCTTCAGGATATTTTGAATTGTGTGAAGAAAGGAAATATTTCTCTTGTGGTAGGTGATTTCAATGCTAAAGTTGGTACTGACTCTGACCTTTGGGCAGGAGTTTTAGGTCCCTTTGGCATTGGTAGTTCCAATGACAATGGAGAACGTCTTCTACAGGTAAGTGAACTTAATGGTTAGCGAATCACTAACACATACGACAAATACCGGGACATTTATAAATATACATGGGTTTCACCTGATGGGTTCCACAGTAATATATGATCGATTATATTTTAATTAACAGCAAATGGGCTAGTTCAGTTAGGAACACCACATCATACAAGGGAGCCAAAATTGGGTCTGATCATTACCTAGTAAAAAGTGTCTTGCAGCTGAAGGTTACGAAATGCTGTGCTAAGGTTAAGAAAATTAGCTTTAACATTGAATGTCTAAAAGATCCAGATATAGCCAAAGCATACCATGATAGACTACGTAGACATTATGACACTGAATTGTGTCATTATGACAATGGTCTGCTTACTCAACACATCCTATAATAATAGAAAGCCACAGGTCCAAATTGATGACATTACTTAGGTAGTCCTACCATATAGACACTTCTTATCTTTTTAGTTCTAATATTATTACTGGTGGACTCTGTGCTAATTTTATACTAATGTTTATCAACAAATATATTTGGTTTGGAAGAAAAATTATTTGTATTAATTAGCATTATTATATTTGATAATAAATACAAATAATTTTCTTTCTAAATGAAATATATTTGTAGATAAACATTAGTATAAAAATTAGCGCAGAGATCATCAGTAATAATATTAGAATCAAAATTATAAGTATTGTCTATATGGTAAGACTACTCAAATGACGTCATAAATTTGGTCTATTGGCCTTCTGTTATAGGAGGTGTTGGCTTACTGAAGAAGATGGGAATGAATGGGATCAGTTTAAACATCTTTTCTTGAAACTAACAGTACTATTTTGGGTAAAAGGGAACAGCGGAAACAAAATTTTTGAGTGATAAGGCTATGGAACTTATTTCTCAAAGAAGGAAGTTCAGGATTAATATGAATCAATACCCTACTAGTCCTAAAAGAAGGTATTACAATAAGCTTAATAAACGTGTAAAGGATCAGTTAACAGCTGATGAAAACCTTTGGCTTGATAACTTGGCCGACAAAGCACAGGAAGCAGTTACACAGCACAACAGCAGGGGTTGTACCAGATTGTTAATGTTTTATGTGGGAAGAAATAAACAGGTACACAGGGATTCAGGTATAAACATGGTAAGGTGGTTCAAGGTGAGGATTCTGTGATGGCTAGGTGAGCTGAGCATTTCAGAGAAGTTCTAAATAATGTAATTATTTCTACTCACATTGTTTGTAATAAAGATAGATGAATTACTAGCTTTAATGATGATTACTAGTTATATCGCATTCTGAAGTAGTGGCTTTGGCTGTCTCTAAATTAAAACTGCATAAATCCCCAGGGTTGGATGAAATCACGATTGAAATGCTTAGAGCTGGGAACATTTGTGTTGTCACATGGCTGACTGAAATTTTGAATATTTTTTATGATAAAGGTATTATTCTTAAGGATTTTACTAGAGCTATTATTGTCGCGATTTTTAAAAAAAATGATCCCAGTTCTTGTGATAATTATAGGGGAATTAGTTTACTTTCTGTTCCAAGTAAAGTTCTTTGCATGATTATACTTAATAGAATTAAGAATTTGGTTGATGGACAACTGCGTGATGAACAGTGTGGATTCAGAAGTGGTAGGGGATGTACTGATAAAATATTTTCATTTAGGCATATTCTTGAGAAATGTTTAGAGTTTCAGAAACCTTTGGTTGCTAGCTTTATAGATTTCAAAAAAGGCTTTTCACTCTGTTGATCGACGATAATTTGTGGTTGATTGTTAGATCACATGGAATACCTGATAAGTTAGTTAGTGTAATGAAAGTTCTCTATAATAGCACTGAGTCGTGTGTGAGAGTTGGTACGTCTTTCAGCAATTGGTTTAGCATGACTAGTGGACTTAAGGGTGAATTTTGTCTCCTTTTCTGCTTTGTTTGGTTATTGATTAGGTTATCCGAAATTCTTTGCAAGGGAAAGATTTTGGCTTTAAATGGTCTAGAGATTTCAAAATTTCTGATTTAGATTATCAGATGATTTGGCCCTGTTGGCTAATGATGTTGATGAGATGAATTCTTCCATTAGAGCTGTTCATTAGAATGGTAATAGAGTAGGTTTGGTGATAAACAGAGAGAAAACTAAAGTGATGGAAATTGGTCAGGCTGATAGTGCTTCAGTTGCTTTGAATGGCTGCACTCTTGAGCAAGTGTCTCAGTTTAATTATCTTGGGAGCAATTAACAGACACTGCTGATGTGCGGCATGAGATAAATAGAAGAATAGGGATTGCCACTGTTACTTTTAAGAATCTATGGGGAGTATGGAAAAATAGATGTATACACCTAAAGACTAAAATTAGACTGTATAATAGTTTGGTTCTCTCTAGGGCTAGTTATGGTAGTGAAACATGGATCCTTCGTAAGCAGGATAGCAAGAAACTTGATACCTTTGATTCTAGATGCTTACGCAGTAACTTGGGCTTTAGGTGGTTTAACTTTGTAAGTAATGATGAGGTTAGAAGAAGGCGTCATCAACCTCCTTTGAGCAGCATATTGTGCAGAGAGAAACTGTGTTGGTTTGGCCATGTTGCCCGTATGTATAGCTGCACATTGGAAAAGAGGATTATGAACAGTGTACTAAAGGTATCAGAAAAAGGGAGAGACCTAGGATGCGATGGACAGGCAATGTCAAACAGGACCTTGCTAGAATTGGCATACAGGGCAAATGAAGTAGCAGGAAGTCAGAACAGACACGTCTGTAGAGGAACATTACACCGTCTGATTGGACCTCCGTAGCCCATGGCTGCATGAGGATTTTGTATGTATGCATATATGTATTAT
Source organism: Ryuthela nishihirai (assembly GCA_038380435.1). Classification (NCBI taxonomy): domain Eukaryota; kingdom Metazoa; phylum Arthropoda; class Arachnida; order Araneae; family Heptathelidae; genus Ryuthela; species Ryuthela nishihirai. Next base: position 45,167,080 of record JAWZYU010000022.1, read on the forward strand.
TTACAAGTACACCTAGATAAATAGAAGGATAGGGATTGCTGCTGGGACTTTTAAAAATCTGTGGAGAGTGTGGAGAAATTGGCATGTACACCTAAAGACTGAAATTTGGCTGTATAATAGTAAGTCCTGTAATATAATTTGTAAGTTGGGTTGGGTTGTTTTACCTCTGAGCGGCACTTTTTTGCACACCATGGGCTAAATGGCCAGGTCACAAGGACCCCGAAGGCTCAGAGAAGGTTGGAGGAGGGGACCCACTGGAACAGCTGTTGGGAGACAGATGGTAGCCTTCCGTCAAGGCCATCCAGTGTGTTCTTTAACGTGCACAGGGTATGGCTCTCCCGCACACGGGGCCACGGCTTAACGTCCCATCCGACGGACGGCGGCCTTTCCAAGCCCATCGGTGTCCCCTACTGACCGTGGGCAGGGCGGGGAATTTTGCGGAGATAAATCTCAACGCTGACCCAGCTGGGACTCGAACCTGGGAACTACAGATTACGAGCCTGGCGCGCTACCGACTGAGCTACCCCCGCCCCTAATTTGTAAGTAATGATGAGGTTAGAAGAAGGAGTCATCAGCCTCCTTTGAGCAGCATATTGTGCAGAGAGAGACTGCTTTGGTTTGGCTATGTTGCCTGTATGCATAGCTGCAGAGTAGCAAACAGGATTATGAATAGTGTGCCCAAGGCTTTTAAAAAAGGGAGACCAAGGAAGCGATGGGCAAACAATGTGAAACAGAACCTTGCTAGAATTGGCCTAGAATGGGCAAATGCAGCAGTAGGAAGTCAGAATAGACACGTCTGGAGAAGAAAATTATACCGTCTGATTGGACCTCTCGTAGCCCATGGCTGCATGAGGATTTTGTATGTATGCATATATGTATTATTTATAAGTACACCTTTCTTAGAAGCAAAATTATTCGCATTTATTACTATTATCATAACGCTAATACATGGGAAAAATATATTTCTAAATAATGTATACTTATAAATAAACTTTAGGAAAAAGATTAATATAAAAGTACACCAATAGTATATAATAGAAACAAATGTATCATAAATATAAACTTAGTAGGACATATTGTGCTGCGTCATAAATTATTTATACTGCCTTCTGTTATAAGAGGTTTTGACTCTGCTCATAAAAGTGATCGTTTTTAATATCGTCAATAAATTAATTTTTACTACCCCAAGAAATAGTGATTTTTGTTACAGTAGAGCTAATAATTTCAGATACTAAAGATGAATTCTGTTGCAACAAGAATTATTATTTTAGACATCCTAGACAAAAATTGATTTTGCTACCACAAAAAATATAACTTTCCTCATTTAAAGTTATTTTATTTTGATATATGTTACAAATATGAGATGGCAAATACGTGGTAAGGATGCCATGCACGGGCACATCAAGAAATTTTATCAGTCGCGAAAATAATCTTTACTGAACAAATGCACAGAGAGAGTGAAAGTTTTCAAAAAAAAGTACAGCAAATTACCAAAACATTAACATAATTGCATCCAAAATGATTAAAAAATTTCAAATATTTACATTTAGAAGAGAAATTTTCTAAATTTTCTAAATAATTTTATTTCTATTGTTTGTAATTATAATTTCTGTTTTATGATTTCATAATTGTTTTTTTCTTTAATATTTTAAAATTATAGCTTTAGTTTTATAATTTCGTAATTTTCTTTCTGTTTTACAATTTCATAATTATGCTTTTTTATGATTTCATAATTATAGTTTTTGTTTCAAGATTCCACGATTATATATTTTTCACAATTTTGTATTTATTGATAAATATAACTTAATAAAACTTCGTGCTTTGATGCTTCGTTTATGTATGTTTCTACAGAGCTTTACGTCGTGTAAAAAAATTTGATAATATATATATAAATATAAAGATAACAAATTATAATAAATATAATAATTGAAAAAATCAACTTGAAATCTGTAAAAAATTTATGGCAGGCCATAATTTTTTTTACAGATTACCATCATATATCTTTTTACACCCCAGAAATCATTTTAAGTATTTTCATGGTTTTTGGCACGCCTGAAATTATTTTTCAGATTTTCAGCGTCTTTTGTCACGCTTGAAATCATTTTATATATTTTCATTGTCTTTTGGCACGCTTACACTCATTTTGCAATGTTTTTTCGTCTTTTGACACGTCGGCGGTAATTTTTGAGATTTTGATCGTCTTTTCGCAAGTCTGAACATATTTTACAAATATTCACCATCTTTTGGCACATTTAATCAAACGTATTTAACATCCTTGTTATAATCATGTTATTTTTCGTCACTTTAAGCAATATCACTTTTCACCACCTCAACGAATGTTATATTTTGTCTTCCAAGCATAGTTTTTCCACCGTTTCAAACGTAGTTACTATATTGCTACCCAAAAATATCATACCAAGAAAAATAATATTTTTTCACCCCAAAATAGATAAACTTTTTTCATCCCTAAAGGGATATTTTTTGTTACACAAGCCATATTGTTTTTCTTCTCACACCAAGCGATATAACCTTTCTTTTTTCTTCTTTTCTTTAGAAATTAGTGATCTGGCAACCTTCGTCCAACGTACACGAAGGTTGCCAGATCACTAATTTCTAAAAAAATCGTTGCCAGATATTTTTTCTGAATTCTGTAATCAACCATAGTGTTCGGATATTTTTTGAGCGACTGTACATGCAAAAATAATTGCCAGTCGACCACATCAGAGTTTGAGAAGCACACATGAGCAATGTATGAACATCAACAAGATATTAAAAATAAAAAGCCTAATACAGCATTAGCACAAACTGTAATAGACAATAATTTAGAAATAAATAATTTAACACACAAACCTATAATAGAAATACCACGTGATATATATTTCTTTAATATATCTTGGACTAGTATTTAATCACTATCAATTTTTAAGAATTATTTTCCATGCGTAAATACTGTAACGAATTGAACACCTACAATAATGAAGCCGGGATTGTGGTGCCGTGTGACGCTCAAGAAGAGTTAGAGTTGCCTCAGAGTCTCGCCTCAGAGTTAAAGTTGCTTTACTAGCCAGTTCGAATGACGAAGAACTTCTGAAAAAAGAATGATAGTTCAGCAGTGATTCTAAAGAATCTCTGGGAAGCACAAAGTTATTTGATTTTGTTTGTGCACTTAGTCTAAAGAAGAAAATTTCTATTACAGTGTGCACGGGAGTTGTGAAAATAGTTTAATGAATTATAAGTCGATCACAAACAAGTCTTAGAGAGAATTTGGTTAGTTAGCGTAATGATAAGTCAACACCTCCTATAACGGAAGACCAGTGGACAAAATTGTGATGTCAACATAGGTAGTCGTACCAACTAGACAATTCTTATATTTTAATTTTAATATTAAAACTGGTGGACTCTTGTGCTTATCTTATACTACTCTTTATCTATATATATTATTTAGAAGAAAACTTATTTGTATTTATTAGCATTATAATATTTGCTAATAAATACGAATAATTTCCAACTAAAATATATTTATAGATAAGCATTAGTAAAATCATTAACACAAGAGTCCACCGGTAATAAAAATAGAAATCAAAATTGAAGAATTGTGTAAATATTGCGACTCAGGCGATTTCAAGGTTGGGAAAGACCGATATTCATTTTTAGAGTGCACATGAAGTAACCAGTTTCGTGTTACTTCGAGGAAGAATGGGTCAGAATAGAAATCTTTCACATTTCAGACGTGGTACGATTGTGGGTTGGGTTGTTTTACCTCTGAGCTGCACTTTTTTGCACACAATGGGCTAAATGGCCAGGTCACAAGGACTCGGAGGGCCCAGAAAAGGCTGGGGTAGACCTACTGGACAGCTGTTGGCAGACTGATGGTAGCTTCCCGTCTAGGCCTCCAGCGTGTTCTTAAATGTGCACAAGGTATGGCTCTCCCACACAAGAGGCCACGGCTTAACGTCCCATCCAACAGATGGCAACGTTTCCAAACCCATCGGTGTCGCCTACTGACAAAGGGCAGGGTGGGGAGTTTTGAGGAGATAAATCTCAACGCTGGCCAAGCTGGGACTCGAACCTGAGATGCAGATTGTGAGTCTGGTGCGATATCGACTGACTCGTAATCTGCATCTCAGGTTCGAGGGCTCAGAGAACTTTGGGGAGGTTGTTGGATAGTTATTAGGAAACAAATAGAAGCTTCTCATCAAGGTCATCCATCGCATTCTTTAATGTAAACAGGGTACGGTTTCACACACACACTGGACAATGGCTTAATGCCCTATCCGAAAGACGGAAGACTTTCTAAGGTGATCGTGCCTGTTTCTTACCGAAGGCAAGGTGAGAGTTTAGCAGATATAAATCTCAACATGGCATAGGTGTGATTCGAAACTAGGAACTGCAGATTACGAGCCTGGTGCCCTACCCATTGAGCTAAAAGCCTGCTCCCAGTGACCAGGACGTGACTGCATTGTTTTTGAGTCTAGGATATGATTGCGACATCATTTAATTCTACCTATCTCTTTCTGGAGTTAAAAAGAGAGGCGTATAAAGGATCTATGGACATAGGTCCTGGCCTTGTGAAGCCTTGTGGTCACAGTTGAAACAGAAACGTGCCTTCCAGAACCTGCTATGAAGACCGAATGCAAAGATGACAATACGCAGCCATGGCTTAATATCCTATAGGGTGGATGGCGTCTTCTCTAAGCCTATCGATATCAAGTGTTTCTGACCGAGGGCAGGGTGGAGATTAGTGGATATAATTCCCACACATGAGACTCGAATCTGGGAACTGCAGATTACCTACCTGGCGCTCTACCGATGAGCCATCCCAGCGAAAGTCATCTCGATACAATAGATCTGGACACTGCAGTAACAGAAGACCTATTTGTGAAAAAATATAGTAATATTTATCATAATTAAATTTTTGAAAATTTAACTGGTAATTACTTATTTTTAAAAATATGTTAATTAATTTTAAAGTATCAATTATTTTAATAAAATCCTTATGAATAAATAATTTTATTTGGACTGATTATAAAATAAAAGCTTCAAATTAAATTATAAACAAATTGCACCATTTAAAAATTTTATGCATAATTAATATCTCACCTTTCTTCCCTCCATTTACTCAAGACTGTCCAGGCCTAGTTTGTCAAGGTGACCTTACCCCAGCCTCCTAAACTATCTAAGATGTGTATGCGTTCATATATTTTATGAAAAATCCGGGAAACACAACAGGGCTTCTATGTTACCACCTTGTGTAGGAGTGTACTTTCTTCAGTTTTCATAAATATGCCGATGAAATAAAATTTGAACCGCGAATTTCAATTTTTATTATATAACATGAAATGAACAAACCGTTTTGGAAATAGTGTACGTTCTTACCTTTAAGAAGAAAGTGCTGTTTTTTTTTACATTAATTTCATATTTAATACATATTTAAAATATTTCTCCACAAAATACTTCTAAATCCTTTACACCAAATACATCGTCTGATTCCAGCCAGGACAACACAAACATTAATTTCTATCATAATTACCGAACATTAATTGCATCCATTGTACGCAAGATAATCTCCCTCTGATGATCTCACAAACACCTCATCCCGCATCCCACTGCAGCATCCCCCATCATCACCGTCCAACAAACAACATCCCCATGTATTCTCGGCGAATTGAGCAGTGTCCGGAAGTGCCAGGCACGTTCAGAGCATAGCACCTATTCATCCGGTGCGTGGACAGACCCCCCTTTCCATTCCCACTTCCCTCCCCTGGTTATCTATCCTGGCTGTCTCCACAGAAGGCTCCGGCCACGGAAGATTAAGTTCTAGGCCGCATCATTAGCTACACGTTACCGCTCGCCCTATAACAACCCCATTCAGAAGTTGTTTACTGTTACTAGTGGTCGCACTGTCGGCGTGCAAGTCTTTTCCCCTTCCACGTCATCATCTTCCCCCTTTTTTCTTCCCCTCCCCTTCTCTTCTACTTCCTCTCTCTATATCACTCGTGTCTTGTGAATTCCCTCATGTCTGCAGACCCATTTTTTCTGTCTACAACGTTATTTTTTTCGTGTTCTTATTTCTTCTGGAAACAAATTACCACCTCAACTACACGCAGTGTAAGAAGAACGCATAAATGCGTGTACCCACACACACACACATACGTGTATATAAAGAACATTTACCTCCCCCTAATGCGTAAATAATTTGACACTTTTTCTACTTCTGTCGTATCCAGCCTCAAATCTTGTCGTGTGCCATAACACAGATGCGAATGTCGCATGTCTCGAGTTCCCGACCTCATGAATTTGTATAGAAAGTGCCAGAGACTGCACCGAAAACGTGTTATCACTTTAAACCTTATTAGGATTCGTGCTGCTTAATAATAACCGTAACACCTGGTAGCGTTTTCATAAAACGTGTCATTGTTACAATCTTGCTTGTTTTGCTGCTGCTGCGTTATTTTTGAAACTAAAAACTAAACCTTTCTTAAACAAAGTTTTAGTGGGTAGTTTTATCCGGAGAATGAACATTATGCAAATAAAGACGTTCTCCGCTTTCTGTAAAGATAAATCTTACAAGTTGTAATGTTATTTCTCGTAAACAATTTCATTACGGTTAGATTTTTCTCTTTAATTATTAAAATATGTGCGAAAAACTGAACAACTTTGATAGAAAAATCATAGTATTACTTGACAACAAAGAGTGTTACTTCTTATATATTAACATCAAATGATGTAGCGTAATTAAGAGTCCTTCGAGTTAGTTGCTGTTTCCATATGTAAATTGCAAACAGTGTTGGAGTGTGTAATTGTTTCGAAATGCATTAGTTCACAAGTCGGGAATTTTTATTGGGTCAAAATCCATAACAAGAAAAAAGTGAACTAAAAGAAGTTGGAGCCAAATAATAATTGTTATATCTAATTATTTACTGAATTGAAGGCAATTTTAAACGCTTGATTAATGATTACGTTTTGTCCAAAAAGAAAAAAACCTTTTTCCAATGTAATTTTTTGTTATTGTAATTTTCAAGCTTTTCATTTTCATTAAAATGGAATAGATAGTTGTGTTAATTATTTTTTGAGCAGGTTTCAAAAAACCTTTCCACTTAAATTTTTGTTTAATTTTTAAGTTTTTTCATTAAAGTTTAATTCACAGTTGAGTTTTATAACATATATGTTTTCGTGAAAAAGTAAAGGTTATGAACACATTTTCTACACATTCTTTATTAAAGCACCATTTATGTATCATTATCAGAACAACATAAAGGAACAATTTGAATAATTCTATTTAACAAAAATAAATTTGCCCCCATTGCTCACGATCGTGAAATTCGCTTACTGAGAAGGTTTTGTTCCAAATTATCACGGCAACTGGGTATCCACTGCATATACATTACAGGAAACAAAAAAATGCAACATTTGCAAGATGTTATAAAAATGTGACGAAATTTGGGAGGCGGTAGCATATGGTAAAGCATGAAAATGATTAGGTTTGCAGGATGATCGAAACGATTGGACAGGCGCAAGCTGACATCAGAGCTGACAACACTGATGCCATCCGACGTTCTTCTATACAGGACAGTGCTACATCATACGGATGGCACCAAAAGCCACCTTCGTGTGCTGATTGAGGCCTATCGGAATGCTGACATTGAGGCCGCGAAGCAGTTGAGAGAGTACCTATCCTATCAACTGGTTGAGGCCTATCGGAATGCTGACATTGAGGCTACGATCCAGTTGAGAGAGTACCTATCCTATCAACTGGTTGAGGGCTATCGGAATGCTGACATTGAGGCTGCGATCCACTTGAGAGAGTACCTATCCTATCAACTGGTTGAGGCCTATCGGAATGCTGACATTGAGGCTGCGATCCACTTGAGAGAGTACCTATCCTATCAACTGGTTGAGGCCTATCGGAATGCTGACATTGAGGCTGCGATCCACTTGAGAGAGTATCTATCCTATCAACTGGTTGAGGCCTATCGGAATGCTGACATTGAGGCCCCGATCCAGTTGAGAGAGTACCTATCCTATCAACTGGTTGAGGACTATCGGAATGCTGAATTGAGGCTGCGATCCAGTTGAGAGAGTACCTATCCTATCAACTGGTTGAGGCCTATCGGAATGCTGACATTGAGGCTGCGATCCAGTTGAGAGAGTACCTATCCTATCAACTGTTTGAGGCCTATCGGAATGCTGACATTGAGGCTGCGATCCAGTTGAGAGAGTACCTATCCTATCAACTGGTTGAGGCCTATCGGAATGCTGACATTGAGGCTGCGATCCAGTTGAGAGAGTTCCTATCGTATGAACTGGTTGAGGCCTATCGGAATGCTGACATTGAGGCTGCGATCCAGTTGAGAGAGTACCTATCCTATCCGCAACGTTTTGTCAACCAGGGAGCTTTGGTTGCCTTTATCTGAAAATAAAAATAAATAGAATTAAACCTATTTTTAAAATTACTGAAACAGAGTGTGTTCCATAATCGCCTACTTGTAAATTTATCTTTTAGATTATCCAATGTGTCTCAATATTTCACTTCTTTCCAAAGACCACCAGTATTTTGTACAAGACAGCTGCTCTATGGTAAGCTCTAGCAGACTTGCATTCCATTCCTTCCCCTCAATTTCCCACCTACCCTTGGCATGCAGTCTGCACAGACAAGGTCGAATGATGCCTGTCGGGGATTTCCTCGACTTGTGCCATCCTCCACGTGATTGCTGGACTGAAGGACGCCTGTGCAACCTCCGATATGCCACAACTTGCGGAGCGCTAACGGCGTCCGTCCCTCGTCTTAGTTTGACGTGGTTCGATGTTCGTGGCAGCACCAATCCACGTCGAGACGGATTTTGTAAACGCTTTCGCCGCCACGCCCCCTTTTTACACTTTACTATACTTCGCATCCTTCCAAAATTAAAATTAATTATATGAATAAATATTATAATAAAGCTTATTATCATAATAATAAATATTTCTTAAAACTTAAAAGTATTCTCATGATTGACATTTCTATCCATAAACAAATAACAAATTCAATGTCTGGACTTCAATCTATATTTTATAACTATTTTTTCTATCTCCCATCTTTCTTATTTTATTTCTCACTATTTCCATCCCCCCTTTCTCCACCCTACCTTTACTTGTTATTTTTGATCACTATTTTCTTATCATTTCATTTTGCCACATTACTATTTACTCACCTTTTTTTTTGTCAACGTTTCTTTTTTCCTCTTTCCCCCTTCTTTCTTTTCTTGTTATTCTCTTTTTTTATATTACGGGGACAGGGATGGCTCAGTTGGTAGCGTGCCAGGCTCGTAACCTGCTATTATCAGGTTCGGATTCCAGACGGGCAAGTGCAGAGATTATTTTCTGCCAAACTCCCCGCCCTGCGTACAATGAATAGGTATCACTGTTGGGTTTGAAAAGGCCGCCGTCCGTCGGATGGGACGTTAAGCCGTGGTTCCGTGTTTGGGAGAGACACACCCGCGCACGTTAAAAAACACGCTGGATGGCCTTGACGGGAGGCTGACATCCTTTTCCCAACAGCTGTTCAGTGGGTCCCCTCACCCAACCATCCACAAAACTACGAGAGCTTAGAATTTGGACATCTGTCCCAAATCACTGATATTTAAGTAGCGAATATCATGTTTTAAAAAATTAAAAGAGCTCGAATTTACCTTTAAAAATGGTAGACTTTCGGCACATTCATGTACAGAGTTGCAGTAAAAATTAGACCATAATGCTACCTAACCATATTGGTAATAAATCATCGGCACGGTTCAAATTTCGAAAGTTTCATAATCAGAGATATGAATGAACTAATTGATTTCGATAATATTAAACTAATGTAGACGATAGGTACTCTCCCAGCTGCTCTGCAGCCTTAATGTCAGCGTTCTGATAGGCATCAACCAGCACAAAAGGCTCAAAATTCAAAAGTACCAAAATTAGAGATATGAATAAACAGAACATTCCGATAATATAAAGTAATGCAGACGATAGATACAACTGGAAACGTTGCGGAAATTGTTCTAAACTGTTAAATTTACCCTTACGCAGACGTCGACAGCCGTTCAAACAGTTAACAGATTTTGAGTGTGGAAGAATCATCGACCTTAGAGAAGATGATTTGTCGTACAGAGATCTGGCCAACATTATTGGCCGCAATTTGGGTTGTTTTAGGGTTGTTTTACCTCTGAGCGGCACTTTTTTGCATACCATGGGCTAAATGGCCAGGTCACATGGACCCCGAAGGCTCAGAGAAGGTTGGGGGAGGGGACCCATTGGAACAGCTGTTGGGAGACAGATGGTAGCCTCCCGTCAAGGCCATCCAGCGTGTTCTTTAATGTGCACATGGTATGGCTCTCCCGCACACGGGGCCACGGCCTAACGTCCCATCCGACGGACGGCGGCCTTTCCAAGCCCATCGCTGTCCCCTACTGACCGTGGGCAGGGCGGGGAATTTTGCGGAGATTGTTGGCCGCAATACCAGCACAATCGTACATATATGGCGCCGGGGGTTCAACAAACATCCAACACAAGCCTTCAAGAATCAGGAAGATGACGATGACCAGAGAGCGACAGAACCGCCATTTGCAACGCATGGCATTGCGTGACAGATTCGCGACTACACAACTGCAAAGGGACTGGCAATAGGTAACACATCGAATATTTACTAGGCAAACGGTAAACAATAGGCTTTTACAGATTTCATTGCGAGCCTATCGTCCGGGACTGCGTTTGCCCTCATATCTGGGGGCGGGGGTGGCTCAGTCGGTAGCGCGCCAGGCTCGTAATCTGTAGTTCCCAGGTTCGAGTCCCAGCTGGGTCAGCGTTGAGATTTATGACAATTACCTAAATATGTTAAATGGACAAGATGGCTGCTGAAAATATTTTACCTTTTATTTCTGTTGAACCCATGCCATGTTCTGTGATCTGTAACGACATTAAAGAATTACTGTCTTTCTTTAATTCTGGAAATTTTTCAAGTTTAAAAATTTTACATTTTAACATCCGAAGTTTAAGAAATAAATTTGAACAGCTAGAAGCTATTCTTGAATATTTAAATAGTAAAACGGATATTTTAATACTTTCTGAAATATGGATCAAACCATATGAGTTAAATTTGTATCAAATAGATGGTTATCATATATTCCATTGTTGTAGAGATTACAATTAATCTGGTGGGATACTTTGCTACGTTAAAATTCCTTAATAGTCAAGCAAATTGCATTTAATGATATAAGTTCAGCTGAATATATTGCTATTTATCTGGAAAATTATCAGCAATATTTCGTATGTATCTATAGATCTCTTTGTCTCCCACTTACCACCTTCCTAGTAGAATTTCAGGAACTATTCTTATCATTTGATAATAAAAGCGAAGTTGTTGTAATTGGTGATTTAAATATAGATATACTAAGAAATGATCACTACACAAATGAATATCTAAATTTGTTGTCATCAAATGGCTTTCAAAGTTTCATAAATTCACCGACCAGAGAAAGTATGATATCTTCTACTTGTTTAGATCACATTTTTGTTAAAAGCAAAATCGAAAGTTCATTCAAGAGTACTATTGTTAAATTAGCAGTGACTGATCATTATCCCATTGCCTTAACAGTTAATTTTAACAATAATATGAATATTCAGTGTGATAATTATACAAAGTCTATTCTTTATCACTACATAGACTATACTTTATTGAATAGGCTTTTAAGTGAATGTTCCTGGGACGAGGTATTAACTCTTAATGATGCCAATGAAGCTTATAATAAAATTTTATCCACATTTAATCTCATAATTAAAGATTCAACTAGAGAAAGAAAAATTCAAAATAAATCACAATCAGCAAAGCCATGGATTACTTCCGAAATTCTGAACTTATTAAAAGAAAGAGATAAGCTATATTAAAAACACAAAAAATACCCTTTAAACGAAACTTACGAAAGTAGCTTTAAAAACTTTAGAAATCAAATAAATTATAAAATACGAGATGCAAAAAAACAGTTTCCTTGCAACTCAGTTTCAAAATTGTGATGGAAATATATCAAAGCAGTGAAAATTGATAAGAGAGATAATAAATCAGAAGAAGGTAGAAAATAAATATCCAGATTTAGAGAGTGGTTCTGATTCAACTGAAAATACTAAGTTATTGGCAAACCAATTTAATGAACACTTTGTAAATATAGCAGTAAATCTGTCAAAGAATAGGATTGTAAGAAATCAAAATAGCCATATCAGTAAAAATGTCAAATCCATGTTTTTAGCTCCAACTTGTAGAAAGGAATTGACTGACATTATAAAAGGATTTGAAAATAAAAAATCTGCTGGGTATGACAATATTTCCATTATTGCTGTTAAAAAATGTTCTTTTAACTTGATTCAACCATTGGTTCACATTTGTAATTTATCCTTCGAAACTGGCACTTTTCCAGATTTAATGAAGAAAGCTATTGTAATTTCAGTTTACAAAAAGGGAAATAAAAATGATTTTAAGAATTATCGACCGATATCTCTTCTTCCAGTATTTTCAAAAATATTAGAAAAATTAGTTAATAATAGACTTATAAATTTTTTAGACAGTTTTAATTTTCTCTCTGAAAACAAATTTGGGATTAGGAAGGGTAGAGGTACAGAAAATGCATTGTTGAATTATACGTCAAAGGTGTTTCATTCCATAGACAATAATCAATTTACTCTGTCCGTATTTATGGACTTGGAGAAAGCTTTTGACACCGTCGATCACGAAATTTTAATTAGCAAACTAGAAAATATTGGCATTCGTGGTGTTGTATTAAAATGGTTTAAAGACTACTTACAGCACAGAACGCAATGTGTTAGTCTTTTTAATACACTTAGTAACCCAAAACATATTTCGTGTGGCGTACCACAAGGTTCAGTCCTGGGACCAACCTTGTTTCTGATATTCATAAATGATCTATGTAAATTAAAAATAAATAGCTATATTAACACTTTTGCAGATGACACATAATTAACTTTATGTGCTGATTCTCTGGAAAATCTCCTTTATAACATGAACACTGATCTAAAATGTGTGATGAAATGGTTGGATTTAAATGGATTACATTTAAATACGAAAAAGACTAAGTATATTCTATTTAACCTAAAAAAGAAATCATACAATCCAAATTTGATTAAATTAAAATTGCATACATTTTCATGCAATAATTACTCAGCTTGTTGCTGTGAAGAAATTGATCAGGTTCAAAGTCTACTCTACCTAGGCGTTTATATTGATAGCTCCCTAAGTTGGAAAATGCATATTGGAAAACTAACAAACACACTTAGACAGATGTTATATAAATTTTATTATTTAAAAAAAATCCTCAGTAATAAAATGTTAATAATGTTATACAAATCTTGGGTCCAGTCTGCTATACAGTATGGTATTACAAGTTGGGGAGGAACATACATTTCATCATTAAGGAGTCTAATCTCAATGCAAAATAAATTTATATTCCAAATTTTACCAAATAAATATAAAACTGTTGCCATCTTTTGTAAGTATACCATTTCAGGTGTATTTCCACTGAGACATTTATTTGTTTATAGAACATTAAATTACTTCTTTAAAAACAATAATGCAGTGCTGCATTATACAAATTATTCTATGCGAGATAATGGGAAAAGGTTTCTGTTACCACTTGCAAATAAAGAAATTATGCACAAACACTTTGATTATTTGACCCCTAAAATTTTAAATTCTTTACCGATTATAATTCGAAATGAAACTAATTTTATGCATTTCAGATCTCTCACTGCTAATTATCTAATGACCATTACAAATGCAGACAGCCTGTTTTCAGTGTTAAAGTAAAAAAAAAATTCGTTTTTATAAATTCTGTGTTGTTTTTGTATATATATATTTTTTTTCTTTATGTAAAGTTGAGTTCAGTGTTGCCAAAATTATGTATTTAAATAATTTGTAAATTAACCTACATGAGCTTAGATGCTTTTGGGTTAATAAGAGTATTACAAATATATGATGTTTGTAACCTTATTATTATAATAAAACTGAACTGAAAAACTGAAAAAAAAAAAAAAAAAATTCCCCGCCCTGCCCACGGTCAATAGGGGACACCGATGGGCTTGGAAAGGCCGCCGTCCGTTGGATGGGACGTTAAACCGTGGCCCCGTGTGCGGGAGAGCCATACCCTGCGCACGTTAAAGAACACGCTGGATGGCCTTGACGGGAGGCTACCATCTGTCTCCCAACTGCTGTTCCAGTGGGTCCCCTCCCCAACCTTTTCTGAGCCTTCGGGATCCATGTGACCTGGCCATTTAGCCAATGGCGTGCAAAAAAGTGCCGCTCAGAGGTAAAACAACTCAACTCAACCCTCACATCTGCCACATGCAAGCAGGTCTTCAGAGGTGTCGTCTCAGACAGAACTGGAACGAACAAAAGAATGGAGTACCGTGATGTTTAGTAGCGAATCTCGTTTTTGTCTTGGCCAGCACGACGGTAGACAACGTGTTCGCCTTCATACAGGGGAAAGGAACGCCACCCAGTGTGTACGACATCGTCACACAACTCCAGAACCTGATGTCTTGGTATGGGGTGCCATTAGTCGGACATCTCGGTAGGAACTGGTCATCATAGGGGATCTCTAACTGCCCAACGATATGTTACCAGCATTTCGCAGCCAGTGGCTCTCCCATTTGTTCAGCAGCTCGGAACCTTTTACCAGCAAGATAACTCCCGTTCCCACACAGCCCACATTAGTCTACAATATATGCACAAGCAAAACGTTCAGGTACTCCATGGCCAGCACGCTCGCCGGACTTTTCACCTATTGAACACATCTGGGGCATGATGGTACAGCTGGGGCGGGGGTGGCTCAGTCGGTAGCGCGCCAGGCTCGTAATCTGCAGTTCCCAGGTTAGGGTCCCAGCTGGATCAGCGTCGAGGTTTATCTCCACAAAATTCCCCGCCCTGCCCACGGTCAGTAGGGGACACCGATGGGCTTGGAAAGGCCCTCGTCCGTCGGATGGGACGTTAAGCCGTGGCCCCGTGTGCGGGAGAGACATACCCTGTGCACGTTAAAGAACACGCTGCATGGCCTTGACGGGAGGCTACCATCTGTCTCCCAACAGCTGTTCCAGTGGGTCCCCTCCCCCAACCTTCTATGAGTCTTCGGGGTCCTTGTGACCTGGCCATTTAGCCCATGGTGTGCAAAAAAGTGCCGCTCAGAGGTAAAACAACCCAACCCATGATGGGACACCTCCAACAACATCCAAGAGGTGCGCCAACCAGTCGCTGAAGTGGAATAGCGACTTCGCGCTATTTGGCGTTCTATCCCTCAGGAGGACATTATAACCTTTCCCGCCATGTTGATGAATGCATTGCTGCGTGGGGCGGTTCAACATCATACAGATTATACCAATTTACCGGGTAGGTAAATTGGTAATTTTCCATTTTTTTTGATAATGCAATCAATCGCACATCTCAGTGTATGATAACAGTTGTCTGCGTTTCAATAAAATAGCATTTCCTTCCAGCTGTTGAAATTTTTTTCCTTTAGTATATGTTGAGTGATGCTTTTAAGCAAAAGTATATTTTTTTAAAAGTTACATTAGTTAAATAGTTTGCCTCTGGGTGAAGCTTTTGTGAACAATGACCTGTTCTAAAGGACTCCAAGAGCTCAGGGTACGATAGTGGAAATGTTTGGGTTGTTTTACCTCATAGGTACACTTTTTGCACACATTGGGCTAAATGGCCAGGTCAAAAGGACCCAGGAGGATTAGAAAAGGTTGGAGCGAGGGATCTGTACTATCCCTCGCATAATTAAATGAGTGACTTTTTTTATAGTTAATAATTGCATAATGTAGTATATGTTCAAAGATATCGATATTTTTATTGAGAATAATATCTATGATAAATGTACATATTTATGATATATGTGACCATTTCGTTCTTGTGGTATTGTTATTGCCTGTAGCTATTTCTGTTGGCTGGGAACATTGAGTTAATGATACTACACCTAGTGCACGAAATGCATCGAAAATGTGTGAGAATCTAGGAGGCGATCCACCTCCTATGATGATAGGATTTTGGGTTGGGTTGTTTTACCTCTGAGCGGCACTTTTTTGCACACCATGGGCTAAATGGCCAGGTCACATGGACCCCAAAGGCTCAGAGAAGGTTGGGGTAGGGGACCCACTGGAAGAGCTGTTGGGAGACAGATGGTAGACTCCCGTCAAGGCTATCCAGCGTGTTCTTTAACGTGCACAGGGATGGCTCTCCCGCACACGGGGCCACGGCTTAACGTCCCATCCGACGGACGGCGGCCTTTCCAAGCCCATCGGTGTCCCTTACTGACCGTGGGCAGGGCGGGGAATTTCGCGGAGATAAATCTCAACGCTGACCCAGCTGGGACTGACCCAGCTGGGCCATGAAGTGAGGCCTCCATTAACCACTCGAGAGTGAGGGGACGCGACACAACCCACTTGATAGCTGTTGGGAGACAGATGGTAACCTCCAGTCAATGTCATCCAGCGTGTTCTTTAATGTGCACAGGTTATGGCTGTCCCGCACATAGCGCTATGGTTTAACGTCCCATCTCATGGAAGGTGGTCCTTCGAAGCCTATCGGTGTCACTTACTGACCGAAGGCAGGTTGAGGAATTTTGTGGAGATAAATCTCAGACCTGGCCGTCGTGGGACTCGAGCCTGGGAGCTGAAGATCACGAGCTTGGCATGCTGCCGATTGAACCACCCCTCCCTTACAGTGGATAGGACTCACTGGATAATTGTCGGAGACAAATAGAATCCTCCCATCAAGGCCATCCAGCGTGTTTTTAACGCGAATATGATAGGAATATTCAGCACACGGACTCTAGTTTAATGATCCATATGGTGGACGGCGGTTTAATAAAGTACACTATTTTCCTGACTAGAAAAGGATGGGATCTTCTACAGCACATAATCACAAGACACGCCCAATAGTTCAGTAGTAAATTAAGCATTATAAGAGATGCTGCTTAATAGGTAAGTCTGATTACAGAATAACTAATTCGCACAGATGGATGACTCAATACCACTATTTGCAATGCCACTTTTAGCAGACGGCCGTAATTCTTGTATTTACCACTTACTTTCAAAGTATGTGGAGATCTCGCATTGAAGTTCTTTATCTGATTGTTATTTGCATTTTTTCATTGTCTTTTACAAAACATATGATGTGAAAAATTTATGTATTAAGATTGTACATATTGTTACGACAGAAGAATCTGGCAACCGAAAGCAAAGTTTCAGCCAACGAATAAGAACTTTGGGAGAATTTGGAGAAGAAGAGTGGAGCGTTAACGGTCGTGTGTTGTAACGGTCGGTGAGTTCGAAAATGGACGGTGAGCTGTTCTGAGACAGTGCGCGTAAGTATCAAGAAGTAACTTGATGTGTTGTGTATACGCGGAAGGATAAAAGTGGGATCTTTTATCGTTAAGTATCAAGAAGTAACTTGATGTGTTGTGTATACGCAGAAGGATAAAAGTGGGATCTTTTATCGTTAAGTATCAAGAAGTAACTTGATGTGTTGTGTATACGCGGAAGGATAAAAGTGGGATCTTTTATCGTTAAGTATCAAGAAGTAACTTGATGTGTTGTGTATACGCAGAAGGATAAAAGTGGGATCTTTTATCGTTAAGTATCAAGAAGTAACTTGATGTGTTGTGTATACGCGGAAGTATAAAAGTGGGAACTTTTATGGCTAACTTCGAATGTCTACACGGACTGTCTTTTTGTTCGGCTAGTGTGTGAAAAGTTATTAGCACAGGACGAGAATTGGTTTACGAGTGAAGATCTTCGGGTGACCTGGTAAATCAAGTAAAAGGTAGTATTTAGTAAAATACACAGAGCTGATGTGTGCTCATGCAGGAAGATTGATGACTTGTGCATGTTAATAGTTGATTTGTTAATAAGATACTTCATCCATATTTCCTTTGTAACAATTTACCTTGTATTGAATTTGGTTTTGAAATATAGCTTTTAATACTCACGCTCAGTGGCTATCCATTTTTGTGATCCGCAACATTTGGTGCCAGAAGTGGGATTAATTAATTGAATGCCGTTAACTAGAAGTATGGATGAATTAGTAAAGTTGATAAATAGCTTCAAAGCCGATATGACTACGCTGATGACTGATATGAAAGCCGATATGGCTACACAGATGAATGACATTAAAAGTCAAAATAATGACTTGAAAGCCGATATGGCTAACAAAATAGGTGACCTTGCCGCACAAAAAACTGAGATTAAAGGTGATATAGCCGCCCAAAACCGATAAAATAGGTGACTTGAAAGCCGAAATGGCCGCACGAAATAATGAGTTGAGGAATAAAAGAGGTGATCTGGCCGCACAAAATACTGAGATTAAAGGTGATATAGCTGCCCAAAGCGATAAAATAGGTGATTTGAAAGCCGAAATGGCCGCACAAAATAATGAGTTGAGAACGGAGATAGTTTCTCAAAAAGATGATTTGAAAGCCGAAATAGCCGCACAAAATACTGAGATGAGAGCTGAAGTGGCTTCTCGAGTTGGTAAGATTATTGATCACTTCAAGGATCATAAAACCGAACTCAATAGACAATGCAATAGTTTAAATGTTGAATTTGTCAGTGAAAAAGATGATCTTGATAGTGTTAAGTTAGATTGTAAACATGGAAAAGAGAAAGGCAACGCATATAAAAATGTGGATCTGCTACTGGAAATCAAGAATTGTAGAGATAGCACAGATAATGCCTTTGACCACGCAACTACTGGTAATGCATGGCAGAGTGTCTATGTCGCTGGTGACATGTCTAGGAACTGTGAAGAGCAGTCACACAGATCAGAGAGCTGCGAGACTATACAGTACGCTTTGCACTTCAAAATACCTAGGTATACAAGTCTGGCACGATCTGAAGAGAGATCCACACGAAAGGTATTCTATTCCGCGCTCTCAGCAAAATGCGTCATGGACAATTATCGCAAAGGCAGAGTAACGAGTGGTAATGAAGGGGAACGAAACAGAGTTTACGTTTCGCAGAGTGGTCCGAGTAAAGAAGAGGCGTCCATTCATCATAGATACAAAGTGCCATTCGACGTTACTGGGGAAGTCGGAGAGATTTTTCCGAAACATATAGCCACACTCGAATCGTTTATAGAAAGTGGGGATTTAAGAAAGAAGAATTCCGAAGAATGGCTTAGAAGCGTAACAGGTGATGCTAGTAAAGGAGCTTCAGGCAGAGACAGTACTTCAAAGACTAACTTTCTGGATGAAACTAAGCCTCAGAGTTACGATCAGAGAGAAGTGAATCCCTCAGATAATTTCAACGTAGCCACGCTGAATTTCTTTTCTGAACAGTCAATGTGCAGATTTGGACATTATAACCATTTAGATTATAAGGATATAGAAAAGTTTTATCACGACTACAAGAGCTCTAAAGTGGACAATATCATGTTACAAAACTCGTCGCTGATCTCCAGAATGAACAATTTGGCAATCAATGAGAGCTCCAAGAAAGTGAATTCCGAAGAAACAGCAACTATGACCTCCTCGGGTCATGTGTTTTGCTGGAGACCCGAGTGGCGCCATCGGATGGTAGATAAATACGGTACAGGAGGTGTCGGCGACAAAGTGAGTCTTGTCTTGGCTCCTGCACTTGCTGCTTTAGGTCTCAAGGTCCCTATGATCTCCGGTCGTGCTCTCCAATTGACGGGAGATACTCTGTACAAATTGGAATCCATCCCTGGCTTCACAGTCGACTGCACTAAAGATAAAATCGAGCAGATGATGGAAGACGTAGGATGCTGCATCGTAGGACAGACAGAGGAGCTGGTGCCAACAGATAAGGAGATTTACCGCTGCAAGGATCTGATGGCTACCATAGATAGCGTTCCTCTAATGATATGCTCAATTGTGTCCAAAAAGCTGGCTGAAGGAGTGTGTGCTTTGGTTTATGATGTTGAATTCGGAAAAGGAACTATTGATCTCATCAGTACAGAAGATGTTGCTGTTGATTTAGTTAAGAAAGTGGTTGCAGCATCACAAGCTCGTGGAATGAAGAGTTTGAGTTGTTCAGCTGTTATCAGCAACATGGATTCACCTCTTGAAAACTCTGTTGACAACTCTCTGGAATTGATGGAAGCTGTTCAGTGTTTCCTTGGTAACGGATCCTTAGAACTGCAAGAGCTCGTCGAAGAGTTAGGAGAACTTCTGCGTTTTGTGAACATTGTGGATAATAGGGTAGATGAAGCATCACGTGTCCGTAAGGTTCTGCATAACGGCAATGCTTTGAACAAGTTTCGTAACATGTTAATAGAACAAGGAGTATCTGAAGATGTTGCAAGCTGGCTATGTGAAGGTAAAACAGAAAAAATATTGCTAGCAGCCCGACACATCACTGATTTCACTTATACAGGAGAAACAGGTAAGGTTGTCGGATTAGAAGCTGCAATTCTAGCAAGAGTATGGAAGGAGGAGATGGACCGAAGAGCTAAAAAGAATTATGGAGCTGATATTATATTTGTGAAGCACCTTGGGGATCAAATGGAATCAGGTGAAATATGGCTGAAGGTTCATCACGACAGTTCTGAATTAAGGGAAAGTCAACTGACAAAATGGTCAGACTGGAGGATGAAACTTCTCCCTAGATTTTATGTCACTAATGACTTTCATTCCTTGTTACTCTTGATAGAAGTAAAAATCCAAAGAAGAAAACTTTCGACAAAGAAGAAAACTTTTTACAGGTTTTGCACGAAAACTCTTAGTCGATTCTTCTCCCTGCAGAGACATAAACGTGTTCACAAGGGCTATAGGCCTTACACGTATTATGTTTGTGGACGAGGCTTCAGTCAGAAAAGAAATCTACGTCATAATGAGATTCGCTTTCATTTTGACACAGACGTGGTATATCGCATTCGTCGATGTCCAGCTACAAAGTGCAAGGTGGTTCACGTGGATCGTTTGGCCATGTTTCATCGAAGAACTGAAGAAGCTTTGGAATCCAGAATTGTTCGGGACGAACAAGACCTAGGAAGGGGGCAGTGTTACGACAGAAGAATCTGGCAACCGAAAGCAAAGTTTCAGCCAACGAATAAGAACTTTGGGAGAATTTGGAGAAGAAGAGTGGAGCGTTAACGGTCGTGTGTTGTAACGGTCGGTGAGTTCGAAAATGGACGGTGAGCTGTTCTGAGACAGTGCGCGTAAGTATCAAGAAGTAACTTGATGTGTTGTGTATACGCGGAAGGATAAAAGTGGGATCTTTTATCGTTAAGTATCAAGAAGTAACTTGATGTGTTGTGTATACGCAGAAGGATAAAAGTGGGATCTTTTATCGTTAAGTATCAAGAAGTAACTTGATGTGTTGTGTATACGCGGAAGGATAAAAGTGGGATCTTTTATCGTTAAGTATCAAGAAGTAACTTGATGTGTTGTGTATACGCAGAAGGATAAAAGTGGGATCTTTTATCGTTAAGTATCAAGAAGTAACTTGATGTGTTGTGTATACGTGGAAGTATAAAAGTGGGAACTTTTATGGCTAACTTCGAATGTCTACACGGACTGTCTTTTTGTTCGGCTAGTGTGTGAAAAGTTATTAGCACAGGACGAGAATTGGTTTACGAGTGAAGATCTTCGGGTGACCTGGTAAATCAAGTAAAAGGTAGTATTTAGTAAAATACACAGAGCTGATGTGTGCTCATGCAGGAAGATTGATGACTTGTGCATGTTAATAGTTGATTTGTTAATAAGATACTTCATCCATATTTCCTTTGTAACAATTTACCTTGTATTGAATTTGGTTTTGAAATATAGCTTTTAATACTCACGCTCAGTGGCTATCCATTTTTGTGATCCGCAACAATATAAAGACGTTATGAAACACGGCAAATTTAAATTCAGGTTTTTTAAAAAAAAAATAACTACCTGTATTATTTTAAAATTAAATAATATATTATTATTTTGAACAAAATCATTTTAAATTTAAACCATGCTAACTGGCATTCTTTTTTTCTGTAATATGTCGTCTCTCTGTGCTAACTCAAAACTTCCTATAACAGAAAACCAAAGGGCAAAATTTATGACGTCAGTTTAAGAAATCCTACCATGTATTTATTTGTTATATATTTCACTCGAATATTATTACTGGTGGACACTTCTGCTAATTTTCATACAACAGTTTATTAAAAAATATATTTTATTTAGGAGAAAAATTATTTCAATTAATTAGCATTATGACATTTGATAATAAATACGAATAATGTTCTTTCTAAAAATATATTTATAAATAAACATTAGTATAAAGATTTTTCACAAGAGTACACGAGTAATAATATTAGAATCAGAAATATAAGAATTGTCTATATCAGTGGTTCTCAATGCGGTTTTTTGAGCCCTATGTTATTTAACTTGTATATATATATATGACCTCCCAGACATTTTGCACACAAGTGTTAAATTTTCTATATATGCAGATGGTATGGTTATCTGGTTAACAGGAAGAAATTTAACTAGAATACATACAGTACTACAAAAGGCACTAGATGATATTCAACATTATTTTAAGTCATGGAATTTAGACATCTCAAAAGATAAAACGGTGATTTTTGCCATTTTGCAAAAGTAGAAATCTTCCAAACATAAAATTATACATTCAAAATGAACTTTGCAAGTTGTAAAACAGCATCGCTATCTGGGAGTCTTACTAGATTCGGAGTTGAGGTGGAACCCTTATGTTCAACAGCTTGTTTCCTCTTCTAAATCATTCCTCAATATCCTCAAGTTCATTGGCTCGAGTAAAGGAGGAGCCTCACCCGATCAGATGTTGCATCTTTATAAAACTATGCTGAAATCCCGTTTAGAATATGGTGGATTCTTATTGGAAAGTGCGAGTCCAGTCCTTGTCAAAAAGCTTGAGAGAATCCAGAACAGAGCTCTGAGAATTTGCCTGGGACAATTACAGATGTGTCCAACTATATCGTTAATGCTGAGGCAAATATTCCACCTGTCTCTGTACGAAGACCATATATATTATTTTCACACTTTACTCGAATGATTCTTAAATTGGAATATGATCCTGGTACAGACAAGGTCGTGCTTGGATCTAGGAAAAAGAAAAACCATGTTATAACTTCAATTCGGAGTCACCCTATCTTTAAATTAGTAGTTTTGCAAGAACACAGGGTTGATTCAATATCTAAAGAACCTCCTTGGACCTTTTCAAGTCCAAATAGCTTATTTTCCATCCCTGGTTTCTCCACTAAAAAAAGAAATGGATATTGCGGCTCAAAACATAATTGCTTCAGAATTCATTTACAATCACTCTAAAGATCATGTATTTCTTTTGAGAGCCAGTTGGGAAGAGAGGCTGCTGCCTTTCGTGTTCCCGATGTCTCGCATTTTGAGGAAGTGCGACTTTAAAACGTAACAGAAGTTCTCACCGCGGAATTGTACGCCATTGACTTGGCACTTAAATGGTGCATTAAACAGTCACACCAAAAATAGTTTTATTAACAGACAGCAGTTCCACTTTATATTTTCTTTGAAGGTGACCCCTGCCGATCCAACAATAATAGAATATTTCAGAGCATATTAAAATCCTCAGGAATCATCATGAAAAATGGTGCAGAATTTGTACTACAATGGATCCCTGTACATGTGGGAATCCATGGTAATGAATTAGCTGACTTTTTGGCAAAAGCAGCACTCTTGCATGGAAAATCCCTCTACTCCTACATGGGTAATACACACCTCAAGAAGTTAATCAAGAAAAAATTGAACGAAACATTTCAACATCATTTTGGGGTATTAACATCTGGGATATTCAATCATCGAAGCATGATTGAGAAGGAGATTTCTCCCTTTCGTAACTTTGGTTTGACCAGAAGGAATATTATCTGTATCACCAGGCTCAGAACGGGCTCAACTTTATTAAACGATTCCTTACTCAAAATGAAAAAAGTAAAATCTCCAAACTGTATTCATTGCAATGTGAAAGAAGCAGTATCACATATGCTTCTTAATTGTGAAGAATATGAAAATCAACGGAGAGAATTAATAAACAGTCTAAAGAGAAATAATATTACTGAATTAAATCTTAAAAGTCTATTAGGCCAAGAAGAACCTTCTTTAAGAAGATTTTGCTTTCAAGAGACTTTGAAATTTGTGCATAATTTTGATCTTTATGAAAGAATTTAAAGGAACTTTGAACTGAGGTGAGGTCTTGCTTTTTGGCAATTGCTCCATTCTTGACGATCTGGAAGAGAGGGACGGAAAGCCCCGAGTTTCTGGTAGTCTAGAGATTTTTTGACTGACTGACACTCAACCTTTTATGCTTCACGTACCCCCTGGAAATGTGTACGTAACGGGCGTATCCCTTGTATAGATAGATAAAACTATAGTTATAGTATAACAATGGAAATAAAATAAAACATATATATCAGTGGTTCTCAACCTTTTATGCCTCACGTACCCCATGGAAATGTGTATGTAACTGGCGTACCCCTTGTATAGATATATAAAACTATAGTTATAGTATAACAATGGGAATAAAATAAAACATATATATCAGTGGTTCTCAACCTTTTATGCTTCACGTACTCCCTGGAAATGTGTATGTAACTGGCGTACCCTTTGTATAGATAGATAAAACTATAGTTATAGTATAAAAATGGGAATAAAATAAAACATATATATCAGTGGTTCTCAACCTTTTATGCTTCACGTACTCCCTGGAAATGTGTATGTAACTGGCGTACCCATTGTATAGATAGATAAAACTATAGTTATAGTATAACAATGGAAATAAAATAAAACATATATATCAGTGGTTCTCAAACTTTTATTTTTCACGTACCCCCTGGAAATGTGTATGTAACTGGCGTACCCCTTGTATAGATAGATAAAACTATAGTTAGAGTATAACAATGGGAATAAAATAAAACATATATATCAGTGGTTCTCAACCTTTTATGCTTCACGTACCCCATGGAAATGTGTATGTAACTGGCGTACCCATTGTATAGATAGATAAAACTATAGTTATAGTATAACAATGGAAATAAAATAAAACATATATATCAGTGGTTCTCAAACTTTTATGCTTCACGTACCCCATGGAAATGTGTATGTAACTGGCGTACCCCTTGTATAGATAGATAAAACTATAGTTATAGTATAACAATGGAAATAAAATAAAACAAATATATATAATATATATCTAGAGACTTTTGAGCTCTCACGGCGTACCCCGAAAACTTTTACCGCCTACCCCACGTTGAGAACCCCTAATCTATATGATAGGACTACTGAAACGTTATAAATTTGGTCCACTGGCCTTCTCTTATAGGAGGTGTTTACTAAATATATAAATATTACTAAATATATTACTATATAAGTGGGCTTACTATTCAGACTTATTAATTGCTGATAAAGGAAGGGATAAATCCAAGAATAAGCATAGCTAAACCGCAATGTCGGAGTCGTATCCTGGGTAGTCAATTTATGAATCTAGTGCTTTATCTGTTGAATTGCTAAGGCTACTTCTATTGTTAAGTCCATGACAGTTCTTTTAATCGTATTACATATGGGGAGATAATGTTTATTAATCTTAGTATAATATTACAGCAGGTAGTTCTAGGATATAACAAATAAGTAATTAAAATATTAAATATATTACTCTTATGGTAAAATTTCAGGATAAAAAAGTAGAACTGTTAAATAAATACAGAATGCATATTTGATTATTGTTACATTAATTATTGTAATTACTGTTTTATTCATTTGTATGGTATAACTTAAAGCAACCTGCAATAATATTACATCAAAACTTAAAACTTTTTTCCTTCATACGCGAGATCATTAAAAGGATTGTCATAGCCTCCATTCTCAAGGTAGCTTTGGCCAATTCCCGCCTTCAATTGACTACTGAGTTCCATTTAGATAACTTGGATGAATCCAAATACTTTTGGTGATGTATATTTCTACACCATGGTTAGAAAGGAGTGGTTATAGAACTAAACCCTGCCTGTTATAGTGATCAAAGAGCTAAAACGTACCTGATATAATGGTTAGAGATCTAAATCCTACTTGGTATAGTGATTCAATATCTAAATCGTACTTGGTAATAGTGAATAACTTGGTATAATAGTTAGATAACTAAGATATCCTAAATACAGTGGTTAGAGATCTAAGTCCTACGCGATACAACAGCTAGGAAAATGAACACGTACCTGGCATATTTTTCGAGATATGGATAAAGACATGTGGATAGTTGTTACAGAACTAAGATGCAAATGGTATAATCATTTGAAAATTAAGACCTATCTGGTAAATTGTCTAGAGAACGAAAACGTACCTGGTATAGTGATTAAAGTTCTAATCTAACTGGTATACTGATCAGAGGATTAGAGATCAAAGTACTATCTGGTATAGTGATTAGATATCAAAATACTATCTGGGATATTGATTAGAAATCAAAGTACTATCTGGTATAGGATTAGAGATCTAATCTATCTGGTATACTGATTAGAATCAAAGTACTATCTGGTATGGTGATTAGAGATCAAAGTACTACCTGGTATAGTGATGAGAGATCAAAGTACTATCTGGTATAGTGGTTAGAGATCTAAGTCCTACCTGGTTTAGTGGTTAGAGAACTAAGACTAACTTGGAAGGAGATTAGCAAACCCGAATAGTGGCTATCAAATTTGTCTAGTGAGCGGTATACGCTACAGTAGCGAACTTCACTACTAACCTAGCGACCATGCCAGTGTTTGTGTTATAAGAGAAATCACAATGAACTTATATGAAATTTCTAGGATGTCTTTGTACAATGGTCAGGGGAGGCTTCGGCTTCCTGTGTAGAAAGAGAAGCGGTTGTAATAGGTATTGAGGAGTTAACTCACTAAAAAACATATTCTTTCAAAAATAGTGTCGTTACATTTATTTGGTATTTTGTAAATATGCCTCGTAAATTTTCGTTGAACACTCCAGGCATAAGGTTTTAGATAAGAACTTTAATTGTATGACGAGTTTTTTTTTTTTTCTTGTTGTGGAACGAATTTGACTTGTAATCGACTTGTACTCGCTGAGGATGTTTATATAGGTGGTAAATGTGGTCTTGGAGGAAAGGTAAAAGGATTGAGATCAGAGATCATTATTAACATGCCATAGTACCGGGATGGTATTATTACCTATATCATTAATAAAATATTTAAAATAAACCAAGTTGGAGTAAAATGTTTTTACAGTGATAAGCAGGTAAAGTAATAAACTAGTTTAGAACAATCTTGCATCTCTTATACTTCTGTTGAATAGAAGTATGATAGTTGATGGCACTAGAGATAAGTTGATTTCGGTGATTTTCTTCATTTTGAAAGAACTTGATTGCCTGGGCTTTGATGTATTCATATACTGGTCTCACATTAAGATCACGGTGAATGATCGTGTTTCTCACAAACCATGGTGCGGCTATAGCTGAACTCCAAATTCGATTTTGGAAAGTCAGGAACTTCTTGATATTGGTTTGTGAGCAATGACTCCAAACTGGAGCAGCATAGAGAATTAATATAGGTGTTAGAATCATATGATAGAATGTCAATTTGTTATCGATTGATAGATTAGATTTTCTGGAGATAAGTGAAACAATTTAAACTGTATTATACGGGCCTTATGTACAAAAGAGGAGGTCGGACCATCAGTAGTTGGACCCTGTTCATCCCATGTGAGTTTTCTGTTGATCGTGACACCAAGATATTTTGCTGGGTCCTTCTACACTATATGCTTATCAGAGATAATAAGATTAGACACATAATGCAATCTTTTGTGGGTGCCGGGTAGTGCTGTGTACTTGTTGGTGTTATCTTGATGTTCCATTTCATGCACCAATCCTCAAATGCATTTTGACATATTTTATATTCTATTGCACAGGATTAACAACGTGTGATACATATAAAACTTAAAAAAGAAAATCAAGCGGTAAATAAGAGATAACTTTTATTCCACAAGGAACCTAAAAAAAAAGAAAAGAATCTAGGAAAAATTATTTTTATTCACCCATGCGAAATACGGAGAATATGTATTATCGTAAAAGAAGACTTCGTGAATTGAGATCAGAAATGCTTTTAATATTCACGAATCTCTTAATGTGATTTTAGAAACAATATTCGTAGTAAGGTAATGTGTAATATGTATGTGAAAGTAAATTTGGTATGGTCCTATAATGCCTGACATTTAAGCTATTCAGTGAAATTTTATATTTAATAATAATAATAGTAAATAAAATACAGTCTTTAATATTATACTGCATACAACTAAAATTTGCGCGTCTTTCTATCCAAACTAGTGCCTCTGGAAATATGAACATTGCAACTGATTGATTAAACGTCATGTTCTTTTTAACAGCACTTTTACGCATAAAATAAGTTAATGGCCAGGTCACAAGAGCACCATAGGTTCAGAGTTAATACATAACAAATAATAAAATAGTACTTACTATTGAATAAATACCATTGCACTATTTATTAATTAAGAAATGAGCATTTAACTATTAACTAAATATTAATTACGATTATTTAACAACTGCTATTAAACGGTTAATGCACTTCATTTACGAGGTGTTGGTAATGGACATTCCAAAGAAATAAGTTTCTATTTGAAGATGATAATTAATAAAATGGATGTGTGACATTCTTTCATTTTTCCTTCTGAAGCTGGAGTCCGATAGGGAAAATGGGAAACATTCTTTCCCTCCCACTTTTTCCTCCATTCTCTGAGAGGGACAATTACATTCTTTCGCTTTTCGAGAAGTTTCATTTGCACACTTCGATGTCTTCCCCCCTCTCCTCACCTTTTATTGAAGGAGGTAGAAGAGGATGAACGTTCCCCGCCACTTTTGTGTAGTAGCTGCTCTTCGTTCTATCTCTCGCCATCTCGGCATTCATTCGTTCACTCTTTCACCATTCATTGGAGTGTTTAATGAAGCCGTAAGGTTCGGCTTCTGTTCGGTCGGATAAAATACCGAAAGGTTGGGAGGGCGGGGCGGGGAAGGAGAGAATTCTGCCGCTCTTAGCTCAAAGTACAAAAGACTGGGTAGGGGGTGATAGGAAACGATTGGAGGGGGAGTAATCGGAGAATATGGAGGGGTGGGAGGAAACGAGATGCAACTGTGCTTCTGAGAGTTGTTCTTGAATCTACAGGCGGAAAACAGCTTTGTCCCTCGTGAGCTTTTGTCCTCACTCTCCAATGAAGAGCATCTTTCGAGATGGAGAGATAAAGCACGAGCGAGTGGAGGAGAGACCTAGATCTGAGTAGCAAAGACGGAGTTCGGAGAGGCAGTTGAAGAGCACGGAGAAGGGGATTGATATCAGATGTCAAAGCAGCTGGAGAGAATGACTGTTGTATAAGGGGAATCAGTTGACGTTCTGCATTAAGTTACGACTAAAATGAAGGAAATTCTAGTTAATTATGAAATCTTTCAATTCTGGTATCACCTTTGAATGTTATACATAGAAAGAGAGAGGAAATATATATATAAATATTCTTTTTTAATTAAAATACTGGTAGTTTTATTTACTTCTTTCTGTTTAGGCAATATGGGAATATTAACTTTGTCAGTCCACCAAGTCCATAAATATTTCAAAAAATAAAAAATATACTTCTTAAATTTGCGAAATATAGTAACTGATTTTAAATATTTGTATTCAAAGTTTTACCAATTTGAAAAAGAGATGAAGAACATCGATTGTTTCCGTATTTTGTATTTAAAAACACATATTACTAAAAGTGCTCAGCACTTCAACATTATTTGAGTGAAAATCCGGATTCAAAGCAAAGAATGTGAATGCTCTCTGGCGGCAAATTTCACTAGATTGTTCAAACAGTATTGCAAAAGAGACAATTTCTAGGGCTTTTGATTCCTTTAATTCTATGCCAGTAGTTATTAAAATTTAGAATGTTATTATGGATAAAAAAATAAAAATAAAAAAGTATCACGTTAACTAAACATTTAAAAATTTAATATAAATATACATATATTATTTCGATTACCGTTTGTATTATTTTGTACAAATTAAAAATATTCAAAAATAGAAAAACATAGAAATACTTTCTAAAGTGAACTTCATAGTGAAGTAAAGTGATAAGTTCTTTCCAGTTAAAGCAGTGGTTCTCAACCTGTTTTTATTAATGGCCCCCTCATATCCATTACTAGTGAATAAACATATTTTACTATTTTATAGTATGTTTGGTCATATATTGAAAGAAGGAAGTGCAAAAATCAGTGATCAAAAAATAAGACTGATTTGATCAATAAAGTCAAGGTAATTTGGATCGGTGTTCCAATTCAGACTGCAGTTTCAAACGATTTGTATAGAAACACGCATAAGCATAAATTTGGAATTGGAATTATTAAAACCTCTTATAAACAGTTGGTTATTATTTGTTTTTAAAAGTAAGGATTTAATTTTAGATTTCTCAAAATGTTTTTATGTAATCATGAGAAGTATTTTATTTTATATTTCCAAAATACACAGATATTATAGTGTAAAGACTGTTAAAACCTTTTTCGTAGTCTGACACCCGTGACCCTAATAACATGGAAAAAGAAGTGTATGTGTTTTTTCTCTCTCTGTCCTTAATCTGGGAACACTACATTAATTTAAATGAAAAATTCAAGCTAATTACCAGTGGTTTTAAGTCCAATTTCTTTTACTTAGTAACAAATTGATCACATCAACCGAATGTGGCATGTATTTGGAATACAACTTAAACACCTTTTGGGAACCAATCTGTAGATAAATAAGAATAAATATTTGGCATTTCACCATCTCTAAACTTTTGTTAAATCTTTTTATATTTAATAATAGAGGAATTTTGAAAGAAAATTTAAAAAATATTTAATATATATTAATTAAAAAGCAGGACGTTAAGCATCATTAGCAGAACAATCTGGCGGAGTAATAATGCACTATTAAGAATTATATTGACACCGTAATTCAAACGATATTGAAACAAATACAGCAAATGAACATGATCTGAGCCTCACGGTACATTGGTTCTCTATCTGCCCATAGGGCAACCTAAAATTACCTGAAGGGCCACGTGGGGTTCACGAAAATCATATGTGACATCTCTAATATGTAGAATCAAAGTATGTATACATTTATTGAAGAGGAATCTGAACGTATAACAATGAAAACGTGACTGTTTTACTACGAGACACACGAGATTAAGCACATAGTGTGAATTACGTCATGATTGCATTGGGTTGTTGTTTGGGTTGTTTTACCTCTGAGCGGCACTTTTTTGCACACAATGGGCTAAATGGCCAGGTCACAAGGACCCCGAAGGCTCAGAGAAGGTTGGAAGAGGGGGTCCACTGGAACAGCTGTTAGGAGAGAGATGGTAGCCTCCCATTAAGGCCATCCAGTGTGTTTTTAACGTGCACAGGGTATGGCTGTCCCACACATGGGGACACGGATTAACGTCCCATCCGACGGACGGCGACGTTTCCAAGCCCATCGGTGTCCCTTACTGACCGTGGGCAGGGCGGGGATTTTTGCGGAGATAAATCTCAACGCTGACCCAGCTGGGACTCGAAACTGGGAACTACAGATTACGAGCCTGGCGCGCTACCGACTGAGCTACCCCGGTCCCTGATTGTATTGGGAAATGATTGACTTAAAAAGTGCGAGAATTGAGTAAATAGTTGTACAGTCGCTCAAAAATGTATCCGGACACTATGGTTGATTACAGAATTCAGAAAAAATATCTGGGGACGATTTTTTTAGAAATTAGTTAGTGATCTTAAACTTAGAAATTAGTGATCTGGCAACCTTCGTGTCACGTAACACGAAGGTTGCCAGATCACTAATTTCTAAAAAAAATCATTGCCAGATATTTTTTCTGAATTCTGTAATCAACCATAGTGTTCGGATACTTTTTTTGAGCGACTGTACCAATATAAAAAGGATTTCGTTTTGTGTTGTGCGCCATGACGATCTAAAAAGTGTCAATATCTACATGTTTGGGTTGTTTTACCTCTGAGCGGCACTTTTTTGCACACCATGGGCTAAATGGCCAGGTCACATGGACTCCGAAGGCTCAGAGAAGGTTGGGGGAGGGGACCCACTGGAACAGCTGTTGGGAGACAGATGGTAGCCTCCTATCAAGGCCATCCAGCGTGTTCTTTAACGTGCACAGGGTATGGCACTCCCGCACACGGGGCCACGGCTTAACGTCCCATCCGACGGACGGCGGCCTTTACCAAACCCATCGGTGTCCCCTACTGACCGCGGGCAAAGCGGGGAATTTTGCGGCGATAAATCTCAACGCTGACCCAGCTGGGACTCGAGCCTGGGAACTACAGATTACGAGCCTGGCGCGCTACCTACTGAGCCACCCCCGCCCCTATCTGCATGGTAAAAGTAGTTCTGTTTGTTAGTAAAACAACAATAAATCTTTAATTCGTACGGAATGTCATTTCCTTCATACGACTTGAATAATCAGTAGAAAGATGATTGGTAAGAGTTGTTATTATGATTTGATTGATGATCAGTTTTCAAATTTGATATTCTATATTATTATTTGGTATTTTGTGCATATCAGGTAAATTAGCTATAGTTGATTAGCATATTAGTGTTTCAAGTGACTAATTATTAACGTTTTACGTTATTAATGCAAATTTATTGCCTCAGTTATTAAATTAGCTAATTTACTGACCGTTTGTTTATTGCGAATTCACGCATGGTTGGTAAATAAACCTCTGATAAAAATTTGTAACATATTATAGTTAGGCCTGTAAATGGTAGCTAGGCGTAAACTGTAAGGAGAGCTGTGTGGCAATCCCTAGTGATGATGCACAGAACCGGCCAGGTCTACCACCTAATGTCCGACCCCGCCTTCTCGTGGTGCAGGCCGTTAGTACCTTTCAAAAGAGATATTCTCTTTTGGAAGGGAACGGAAGGGGAGGGCTGCCAGTTCAGTATGGCCTACTGATCTGGTCATCTATGGCCACTTTTTTCTTTTTTTCAACCCTGCTGAGGAGTGGTCAACTTCACAGGGTCCTGGTGCTGACCATTTATACCTACTAGACTGGACTTGTTTATGGATTTGAGCTTGATTATGGATCCTGGACTTGCTGCACTGGTGGGCCTCTGTTGAGGGAGAGTCTGCCGCTGTGTTTTCTGTTTGCTTCTGGGTTGCCAGCTCTAAGTGAACAGAGGCATGGGATACCTTATATCAGCTGGTGGATAATCCTAATCAGAGGCCATCGCAGGTACCTGAACCTTACTGAGCTAGTTGGCATCATCAATCCTAAACTGGAGTAATGTGTCTCAGGCAGGCCATATGGCTCTTGAAAAAGTCCGCTTGAAAAGGTGGTGCCTGAAGTTCCTACCAGCACTGGTGGCTTCATCCTTTAGCAAAGGGGAAACAGGTCTTTGCCCCATGTCTATGATCAGGGAGCTGTTTGATATTGTTGGCCCTACCTATCTCAATAAATCTAGTTTCATTAAAAATCCTACTAATCATTTTCTCTTTGCAGGAACATGGAACATGAGGACATTACACAGAGACCATTCTCTTGATGTCCTCACGCAGGAATTCCAGCACTACAAACTAGATATTCTAGGATTGCGAGACCAGATGGACAGGTAAAGATGAGATATTTAAAAATAACTTTAAATTTCTCTTTTCAGGGAAGGAGGATGGAAAGCATCACCAAGGTGTAGGTTTGCTTCTCAGCAGACACACCAGTGATGCTCTTCTAGGATACAACTGCATTAATGAAAAATTTCTTAGAGCAAAATTTAAAACAAAAATTAAAGATTTGAATATCGTCTATTGTTATGCCCCCGCAGAGATTCTGATGAGAACAAGAAGGATACTTTTTACAGCCAGCTTCAGGATATTTTGAATTCTGTGAAGGAGATATTTCTCTTGTGCTAGGTGACTTCAATGCTAAAATTGGTACTGACTCTGACCTTCGGGCAGGAGTAATAGGCCCTTTTGGTATTGGTAGCTGCAATGGCAATGGGCAACGTCTCCTACAAGTAAGTAAACTCTATGGATTCAGAATAACTAACACATATTACAAACACCGCGACATACATAAGTACACATGGGTTTCACCTGATGGGCTGCATAAGAATATGACTGATTACATATTAATTAACAGCAAATGGGCTAGTTCTGTTAGGAATACCAGGGCATATAGGGGAGCTGAAATTGGATCTGACCATTACCTTGTTAAAAGTGTGTTGCAACTTAAACTTAAAAAGTCTTGTGCTAGGGTTAAAAAATTTACTTTTAATACTGAAGCTCTGAAACACCCAGTTATAGCTAAAGCTTACCATGATAGGTTACTTAGTCATTATGACAGTCATGGTATGCTTACTACTGAAGTTGAGGAAGAATGGGATCATTTTAAACAGGCTTTTTTGGAAACTAACAGTACTCTTTTAGGGAAAAAGGAGCAGAGGAGACAGAATTATTTAAGTGATAAAGCACTTGAGCTTATTTAAGAAAGAAGGAACTGCAGGAATGTCCTTAATCAGTACCCTACTAGTCCTAATAGAAAGCATTACAAAGAATTTAATAAACGTGTAAATGATCAGTTTGCTACTGATAAGAATCTTTGGCTTAATGGCCTGGCTGACAAAGCTGAGGAAGCAGTTAGACAGCACAACAGCAGAGAGCTGTACCAGATAGTTAATGTTTTGTGTGGTAGAAAACGAACAGGTATACAGGGATTGAAGGTAAACAAGGTAAGGTTATAGAAGGTGAGGATTCTGTCATGGCTAGGTGGGCTGAGCATTTCAGTGCTGTTCTAAACAATGTGGTTAATTCTACTCCCATTGTTTGCAATGATGATAGATGCATTGTTGGCTTTAATGTTGGCCCTATAACACAATCTGAAGTTAGTTTGACTATTTCTAAACTTAAACTTCATAAAGCCCCAGGGGTAGATGAAAATACTACGTAAATGCTTAGAGCTGGGAATGTTTCAGTTACCACTTGGATAACTGAAATTTTGAATATCTTTTAAGATAAAGGCATGGTTCCTAAAGATTTTACCAGAGCTATTATTATCCCTATTTTCAAAAAAGGTGATCGCAGTTCTTGTGATAACTATAGGGGTATCAGCCTACTCTCTGTTCCAGGTAAAGTTCTTTCCATGATTGTGCTTAATAGAATTAAGAATCTGGTTGACAGGCAATTGCGTGATGAGCAATGTGGATTCAGAAGTGGTAGGGGATGTGTGAATCAGATATTTTCACTTAGGCAGATTCTTGAGAAATGTTTAGAGTTTCAGAAACCTTTGGTTGCTAGCTTTGTTGATTTCAAAAAGGCTTTCGACTCTGTTGATCGTCATAATTTGTTTTTGATTGTGAGATCATATGGTATACCAGACAAGTTAGTTAACATAATGAAAGCTCTCTATAATAACACTGAGTCATGTGTGAGAGTTGGTAAGTCTTGTAGCAATTGGTTTAGCATTGCATCTGGTGTTCGACAAAGGTGCATTTTGTCTCCTTTTCTCTTTAGTTTGGTTGTTGATTATGTTATGCGAAATTCACTTCAAGGGAAAGCTTTTGACCTTAAATGGGCTGGAGATACGAAAATTTCTGATTTAGATTATGCTGATCATTTAGCCCTTTTGGCAAATGATGTTGATGAGATGAACTCTTTCCTTCGAGCTGTTGATGAGACTGGTAGTAGAGTAGGTTTGGTTATAAACAGAGAGAAAACTAAAGTGATGAAAATTGGTCAGGCAGGTTGTGATTCAGTTAATCTGAATGGTTGCAATCTTGAGCAGGTGTCACAGTTTAATTACCTTGGGAGCTACGTAACAGATACTGGTGATGTGTGGCATGAGATTAACAGACGAATAGGGATTGCTGCCGGGACTTTTAAGAATCTATGGAGATTGTGGAGAAATAGGCGTATACACCTAAAGACTAAAATTAGACTGTATAATAGTTTAGTTCTTTCTAGTATTAGTTATGGTAGTAAAACTTGGACGCTGTGTAAACAAGATAACAGGAAACTAGATGCTTTTGATTCTAGATGCTTACGCAGTATCTTGGGCATTAGGTGGTTCAACTTTGTAACTAATGATGAGGTTATGCAAAGGAGTCAGCAACCTCCTTTAAGCAGCATATTGTGCAGAGACTCCGCTGGTTTGGTCATGTTGCCCGTATGGATAATTATAGATTGGCGAATAGGGTTATGAACAGTGTGCTTAAAGGCCTCAGAAAGAAGGGGAGACCTAGGATGCGGTGGGCAGACAATGTGAAACAGGACCTTCTTATAATTGGTGTACAGTGGCCGGATGCAGCTGATGTAGCTCAGGAGAGATATGCTTGGAGAATTAAACTGCGCATTCTGGTTGGACCTCCGTAGCCCATGGCTGCTTGAGGAGGAGGATGATGATGATGATGATTATAGTTAAAAGACTATTCCGTTACGCAAAAGTTAAGTTATAACACCATTTTATTCAATAAGAAATTAACTTCGACACTTTGTAATTTCTGAAGCCTTTTTTGGCAAAATGTGTGAAGATAAATTCACGATCTCAATCAAATCATCGAAATCTCAAATTTCATTAATATTTATTAGGCATTTA
Source organism: Ryuthela nishihirai (assembly GCA_038380435.1). Classification (NCBI taxonomy): domain Eukaryota; kingdom Metazoa; phylum Arthropoda; class Arachnida; order Araneae; family Heptathelidae; genus Ryuthela; species Ryuthela nishihirai. Next base: position 45,203,698 of record JAWZYU010000022.1, read on the forward strand.
AAGAATTATGGAAGTTTAGAAAATATAACAATAGTGTTATAAATTTAATAGACGAAAACTGAATGTGAATTCAAAATAATGCTTACCAACAGAATTATAAATAGACTAATTTAATAATTTTGGCAATCAGTTCACAAACACGATAATTTTAAAACAATCACAAATGCATTTCGTGAAATCGAACCTGAAAGAATATCTAACAATTTTCTACCATACTAAAAACAGTCGTACTGCAATTCAAACAGATTCTATTTAAAACAAAAAACAATCTTAATTAACCTTCAATAAGCGACATAATCATTTTTGAAAATAAACTTATCATTTACATTTCCAATTCTGGTATTTTATCTTAAATACCTCATTGACACTAAGTCTCTTTTGCTTTTCTATTAAAAGATTTCATGGACACATTATTATCACTGGAATTGGATTTCTTCATGATAAGCGGGGGGGGGGGGGTGGCTCAGTCGGTAGCGCGCCAGGCTCGTAATCTGTAGTTCCCAGGTTCGAGTCCCAGCTGGGTCAGCGTTGAGATTTATCTCCGCAAAATTCTCCGCCTTTCCCACGGTCAGTAGGGGACACCGATGGACTTGGAAAGGCCGCCGTCCGTCGGATTGGACGTTAAGCCGTGGTCCCGTGTGCGGGAGAGCCATACCCTGTGCACTTTAAAGAACACGCTGGATGGCCTTGACGGGAGACTACCATCTGTCTCCCAACAGCTGTTCCAGTGGGTCCCCTCCCCCGACCTTCTCTGAGCCTTCGGGGTCCATGTGACCTGGCCATTTAGCCCATGGTGTGCAAAAAAGTGCCGCTCAGAGGTAAAACAACCCAACCCAACTCTTCATGGTAACTACGCCCGAACCTAGCAGAAACTACTAACTCACCTTTATCTAAACGACAAACTATTTCAAATATTTATTAGTGATTTTCTTTATCACTTATTAAACGATTTTTAACAACTTCCGCGCACACCGTAATATAGATTTTTCTTTAGACTAACTGCACAGACTAAACCAATCTAGTTCTTCCCAACATAAATGTCATCAGCTTCTTGGCATTACCTAACCTTGCCATAGGGTCGAAAGACTCGAACATATCCAGAAGAAACATTTATTTTTGATTGATAATGATGATGTACCACACGCGAGCATCACAAATGACATATTACACCATGGCCTTGTTGTTGCACGTTCATCTGTCGCAAGAATAGCAATGGTAGTCATAAAATTTCACCTCTAAAGGTAGCTAAAACTTAAATAATAGATATTGCTTCGGGACGTTTCATAAAATAAGTGTATGCATTGGATGTTAAAATCAGTAATTCTATCAATATTCGTCAATACTGTATGAATTTTATAGCAGTGCATTACTAAATATTTACAGAATTCCGTAACTATTTAATTAATTCCACGGTTGGGTTGTTTTACTCTGAGCAGCACTTTTTTTGCACACAATGGGCTAAATGGCCAGGTCACATGGACCCCGAAGGCTCAGAGAAGGTTGGGGGAGGGGACCCACTGGAATAGCTATTGGGAGACAGATGGTAGCCTCCCGTCAAGGCCATCCAGTGTGTTCTTTAACGTGCACAGGGTATGGCTCTCCCGCACACGGGGCCACGGATTAACGTCCCATCCGACGGACGGCGGCATTTCCAAGCCCATCGGTGTCCCCTACTGACCGTGGGCAGGGCGGGGAATTTTGCGGAGATAAATCTCAACGCTGACCCAACTGGGACTCGAACCTGGGAACTACAGATTACGAGCCTTACGCGCTACCGACTGAGCCACCCCCGCCATAATTAATTCCAAATTCCGTTACTATTTAAATACTAGTTATAACTGCTGAAAATTGAGATTTATGTAGATTTGATTTAGATATCTATCCTAAGCAATATTTTACCATCAAAAGCTTGCTTTAGACGTTAGAGAGTTTGGTAGTTAAATTCCTATTGACATAAAATCGGGTAGTAGCATAACTTTTCAGCACCAGTATATATTAATATTGTAATACTATACTTTCTAATGTATTTTTATATATTTATAATTTATGCTATATACACTTAATAGACAAATTATTATTTACATCTACCTAATAACCTGTTGCTCCACCTTTTGCCCTCACAACAGCAGCCAGACGTCTTGCGGAAAGGACTCAATGAGGTGTTGGAAACACGGAGGTAGTATTGCTCCCCCCCCCCCACCTCCCAAGAAACGAGGGTCGCTTGTCATAGATCATCCACAGTTGCCGGTGGGGGTTTGCGGGATCGATCAGATCTTTTCACAAATTCTCAATGGGTTGGGTTGGGTTGTTGTTTTCCTCTGAGCGGCACTTTTTTGCACACCATGGGCTAAATGGCCAGGTCACATGGACCCCGAAGGCTCAGAGAAGGTTGGGGAAGGAGACCCACTGGAACAGCTGTTGGGAGACAGATGGTAGCCTCCCGTCAAGGCCATCCAGCGTGTTCTTTAACGTGCAAAGTATATGACTCTCTCGCACAGGTGACCACGGCTTAACGTCCCATCCGACGGACGGCGGCCTTTCCAAGCCCATCGGTGTCCCCTACTGACCGTGGGAAGGGCGGGGAATTTTGCGGAGATAAATCTCAACGCTGACCCAGCTGGGACTCGAACCTGGGAACTACAGATTACGAGCCGGGCGCGCTACCGACTGAGCCACCCCTGCCCCTCAATGGGTTGAAGTCCGGCGATCGAGGGAGCATTCGAATATGGTAAACTCACTTGAGTGGTCCTGGAGCCAATTGGTCGCCACTTGGGAAGTGTAGTATATAGTGTGAGGTTGTCCTGTTGAAAGATGACATCATGGGCGGAAAGAGAATCGTTACGAATGGGTGCAGATGGTCGGCGAGGACGTTCACATACCTTGTGCGGTGACGGAGATCTCGACAGGTACGAGGGGCACCAAGGATATACCCGTATAAACGTGCCCCAAACTATTACACCGCCTCCACCTGCCTGTATGACCCAAACTTGGCAAGCTGGGCCCACGCTTCATATGGTTTACGCACACACGCACCCTCCCATTGGCGTGATAGATTTGAAACGGGAATTCGTCTGACCAGATGGCGTGTTTCTAATTCTTCACACTTCAGTTGCGATAGGCGTTTGCAAACTGCAGCCTAATCTTTTGGTGCCTTGCAGTCAGAAACGGGACATGATGTGAACGTCGACTGCCATAGCCTATTTTTCCATGGTACGACAGACAATATTTGTGCATAAGCTTGTGGGTGCACTCTCATTCAATTCCGACGTTATCTGCTCCATGGTAGTTTGCGATTCCTTATAACAATGCGGGACAGTCTGTGCTGACCTCAAGAGTCAATTGCACATTTACGTCCCTATTTCTGCCACTGGATGAAGGTTTTGCTGTTTTTCATGCAGTTTTGGTATACACGTGCGATGGCCTAACGTGAAAATCGCAATATTTCAGCATTTGTATTGATTGAACAACTGACCTTCTTCGCACCTACTATCTGGAAACAGTCAAACTCATTTACGTCGCTGCCTTTACCCATGATTACTTCTTCTTGACTGGCTTCCAATGCATAGAGACCTGCTCTTTATAGGCATAAGTTTCAGCATCCCACCTGACTGGACGCGATAATTCTGCTTTTCACATTGTTATCGGGATGTGTATAATAATTTGCCCATGTGTATATAAGGCAGGCAATATTTAGATATTAATATTTTGGGCTAATATTAGATATAAATATATACTGTTTTATTTAAAAATACAATAGAGGAGACAGCCTGAAGCTTTTGGCTTGAGATGTTTCATAAGGTATATAAACACCTAAACAAGGACATGGCCATCAGCTGAATCAGAATCTCTTAGCGCTATATAAATTCCATTCCCTTTTCAGAATAATCTTTTACTGAGTAAATCTAAATTTATGTTCTAATATTTATATTACGTGTTATGCTGTACAATGATATTTAATACTTACCACTATTTTAGTAATTGGAATAATATAGCAATTAACCTCCAGGAGTAGTATTGCAGATATTTCATAAAATGTTTCACAAATATGAGTTTCAGGTAAAGTGTATCAACGATTTCCAATGATTTATAAATACTTAAACAAGGACAAAACCATTAAATGAATAGTCTAGTTCGCTTACACTACTTAGACTTAATTCCCTTTGGAAGGGAAATACCGTTTTATTGAAATACGTCTACATTTATATGCAATATTTACATTATGTATTGTGCTATACAGTATATTTAATACGTACCACTATTTTAATAAATGAATCGTATCCAGTAATTATCCTCCACGGATGCATTGAATTGTATTGCAAGAATTCTACGAAAATGTTTCATTAATATGAATATAATTTCAGCTAAAGTGCGTTTTAAAAAAATTCGCTCTCAGTGAAAAGATTCTTTTGGAAAGGAGATAGAGTCTGTTATGTTAATCAGTGACAAGCAATTGAATTTATGTATTCTCAGATTAAGGATTTATAAACAAAAGGCAATGAACTGTTGCACAAAAGATTACACTTCGAAATACATCGTGAAATTTAGACACAGTTTGCTATAAACGTCGTAACGTGACGAAACTATTGATAACGACCAAACACGTGAAGATTAAATCTGATGCGAGAGAGGTAGTCAAGATCACGTGCTGATGAATTATGATTCAACCAATCCAAAACTAATTTTCTGAGTGCAACTCTTTTAAAATATTACTACTAGTAATATTCATAATAATTAGCTGAACTGTAAACCATTCTGAAAGAGAAGCAATTATTATGCTTTCTGTTAGCTAATGAATGATTGCAGTGACGAAAATTTACTTGACAGCCCGGGGGAATAATTTTATAATTGAAAAGATTTAAAGGTTACGTTTGGCTAATAAACATTGTTGCGATTCGAGAATTGTTGGTGGTGTTGATATTTGTTGATGATTAAATATGAGGAAACAACGATTTTTAGCTGTTTATGAAAGAGAAATATACTTTGCATTGATTTCATTATTTGACACTGTTCAGAAAATGTGTCTGGTTATATTGTGCCTTATGACGACAATACAATAACTCTTGAATGGTTGCAAGGTTCATTTTATTTTTTAGCCAGTACGGTCTCCTTATAGAATCCGCTTTTACTAACAGAATGAGCAATTAACAGTCGCTGCCCGGAACGTATTGAAATTGACAATCTGTCGCAGTCTATTGCTTAGAACAAAATACGTTTTGACAATCTACTGCTTCTTAAAATAGAAAAAGCAATTCCCCTAACAATAAGAATTGATAACCATATATTTCCGCAGATCAGACGATAGTTGAATCATAAAAAAGGCCCCCAAAATCCGGGTCGTCTTATAGGACAGATACAAAAAAAATTAGATTGAAATTTATATAAATTGAAACCATTATTACTACAACTATTCGAAAAATCTATCATATTATTTAAATACGCTATATGATAATATATTACATTGTAATAGTAAATAATACATTACATTGTAATAGTAAAACAATACTAAAACAAAATAAATATTAAAAGTTTTGTTTATTGCGCTACTGAGGAAAAAACGGACAAACCGTAATTATTTACTAGTACTGACAGGTTCCTGTCGGACCTCTGTGGCAAGCAGTTGCTTGAGGGGGGTATTTATTATTATTATTATACAGAGTAGGGTATATCTACAAAATAGAATAGCCCATATGACGCTTTTGTGAATAGTCAAGGTCATTACCAAATGCCCGAATCAGTGCGAATGTTTGTGAATAGGACATAATTCCGTATACGCTATACAGTATTGTTATCCAGATGATGATCGCCGATCTAAACTAAATTCATAGGCCGTTGATAGTTTGGGGTCGTCTTATAGGACAGATATATGCTGAAATTACAAAACTTTGACGAAAATTTATACCTCGTTTTATCTGAAGGTCGTCTTCTCTGCGGAAATATACGGTATTTCCCAATCTACTGCTTAAAACGGAATAGAGAAAAACAGAACAATGAGCATAATAGCTATGGCAATCGGATTCCTAAAATATACATAGAAATTTGTGATTTATAATAGAAATAGCAATCAAACACCTAGAACAGCACAGAGGGTGGCAATAGGCCACTTAGAACAGAATAGCAATTACAATCAGCCAGTTGTAAAAAGCAATGTCAGTTGACAAACATAAAATATAAATAGCAATGATAAGTGGCCATTTTAAAAAAAGCTACTTGGAGCTGAAATTTGAAACAAAAAATTTCGGACACTTCAAAATAATTTTTGTTACTATTAAGTGCTTAAAGCAGAAAGAATATTGAACGTTGAAAATCAGCTACATATGTAGAAAAACAAACTACATAGAAAATTCAAGACTTTTTTATAGCAATCGATCACCAAGAATACAAATATTCTATCTGTGAAAAGCGCGAATCTAGAATAAAACTAGTAATCTAAAACGATCATCTTGAATTATTATTATTAGGCTCTTAAAACCGAAAGAAAATTGTGCTTTGAAAATCAGCTACATAGAAAAAGAATATCGAGAATTGTCAACCACAAAGAACACAAATATTCCATCTATGAAAACAGCCACCTGAGATAAAGCTGGTAATCTAAAACGGTCCCTTTTAACGCAAAAAACAATACAACTTCTACTTAAGACTGAAACAGGGTTGGGTTGTTTTACCTCTGAGCGGCACTTTTTTGCACACTATGGGCTAAATGGCCAGGTCACATGGACCCCGAAGGCTCAGAGAAGGTTGGGGGAGGGGACCCACTGGAACAGCTGTTGGGAGACAGATGGTAGCCTCCTATCAAGGCCATCCAGCGTGTTCTTTAACGTGCACAGGGTATGGCTCTCCCGCACACGGGGCCACGGCTTAACGTCCCATCCGACGGACGGCGGCCTTTCCAAGCCCATCGGTGTCCCCTACTGATCGTGGGCAGGGCGGGGAATTTTGCGGAGATAAATCTCAACGCTGACCCAGCTGGGACTCGAAACTGGGAACTACAGATTACGAGCCTGGCGCGCTACCGACTGAGCCACCCCCGCCCCAAGACTAAAACAGTAATCGCAATCAAATTGTATGACAGTCAATAATAAATAAACACATTTTGCAGGTCTTTCTAATTGTTCCCGGCTGATATTTCATTCAACGATGTTTGACACCCACTTTCGTGAAACTAATGTATACATTAATTAATAATGCTACAACTTCGCCATTTCTGGCAATAATTATGGAAAACTTTATTTCCACTACTGCAATTCCAACAGTTCATGTTCATGGTTGGAATTATAATTTACTCTCTTCTCTGGGGCTTTTCTGGATATTGTGTGACATTGTCGCTTATGAAATGTGTATTGCGACGTTATTGTTTGTTTAGTTCGTGCAGAATTCGGTGTCGACTCTGTTTAAATACTAGTGTAAGACGAATTGTAATTAAGGTCATAAGTTGAACGCTAATCGCTGCTTTGCCTTTAGGGTTAAGTAATATTATTCATTTTGGCAAATTAATTAATAGAGTATATATATACATATATAAATTTTCCTAATTGTAATAATATTGAATATGCATAAATTTTTGGTAATTATATTAAATAATGGAATATATATATATATGAATTATTAGAATTGTATATTTCTATAATTCCACTAACAATTATTTCTATTGTATTTGTATTTAGGTCTAAAATTTACTTGTTACTGTTATTGCTCAGTTGTGGTAAATAAATTTGTAAATGCATTAATTTGGCCTGCTGATTAGAATTCACAACAATAATATTGTTTCATAGTTTTTAGAAAGTAGATAGGCTTTTGGGTTGTTTTGTTTTACCTCTGAGCGGCACTTTTTTGCACACCATGGGCTAAATGGCCAGGTCACATGGACCGCGAAGGCTCAGAGAAGGTTGGGGCAGGGGACCCACTGGAACAGCTGTTGGGAGACAGATGGTAGCCTCCCGTCAAGGCCATCCAGCGTGATCTTTAACGTGCACAGGGTATGGCTCTCTCCCCTACACGGGACCACGGCTTAACGTCCCATCCGACGGACGGCGGCCTTTCCAAGCCCATCGGTGTCCCCTACTGACCGTGGGCAGGGCGGGGAATTTTTGCGGAGATAAATCTTAACGCTGACCCAGCCGGGACTCGAACCTGGGAACTACAGATTACGAGCCTGGCGCGCTACCGACTGAGCCACCCCCACTCCAAGTAGATAGGCTATTCATACACACAAATGTATTTACAAGATAATGGTCCAGTGACAACATTATTGTACAACATAATATTTGCCAATTTAAGAAATACTATACACACAATAAATAAATTCGCATACATTTACACAAGTAATTTACAATAATAACGTACTGCATAGTATTAAATTTAATTTAGCAAGTTAAACCTACAGCTGTGCAGCTTCTATTCATCATTAAGGATCCAATGCTAATTGAATGCGCATTTCCGCTAACTACAACTGCTATAAATCATGAAATAACTGAAATGCAATTGCAAAGATTTCTTCTCAATGCTGCTGTACTGAAACTGGTACCTTTAGAATCTTCGCTGACGTATTTTATCCGAGATTCAAGAAGTATTTTTTACAAAATATGCCTTATCCAAGTAAAACCGAAACACTGCTAAACAGCGTCAATATTTTTACAACAGATGAACGCGCTATAATGGCATGTGACAGGTGTATTCATGAAGGCTCGGGGGCGGGGGGGGGGCTCAGTCGGTAGCGCGCCAGGCTCGTAATCTGTAGTTCCCAGGTTCGAGTCCCAGCTGGGTCAGCGTTGACCAGCTCTGCCCACGGTCAGTAGGGGACACCGATGGGCTTGGAAAGGCCGCCGTCCGTCGGATGGGACGTTAAGCCGTGGCCCGGTGTGCGGGAGTACCATGTGCACGTTACAGAACACGCTGGATGGCCTTGACGGGAGGCTACCATCTGTCTCCCAACAGCTGTTCCAGTGGGTCCCCTCTCCCAACCTTCTCTGAGCCTTCGGAGTCCATGTGACCTGGCCATTTAGCCCATGGTGTGCAAAAAAGTGCCGCTCAGAGGTAAAACAACCCAACCTTAAAGAACACGCTGGATGGCTTTGACGGGAGGCTACCATCTGTCTCCCAACAGCTGTTCCAGTGGGTCCCCTCTCCCAACCTTCTCTGAGCCTTCGAGGTCCATGTGACCTGGCCATTTAGCCCATGGTGTGCAAAAAAGTGCCGCTCAGAGGTAAAACAACCCAACCCATGAAGGCTCGTCTATACTTAGCGTGACGATTAACGTTATAAACTGGTTAGAACGAGCATGCTTTGAATATAGTAAGAAGTGTAAAAGAAAGCAAAGAGATAGTGGAGTAGTAAAAGGAAGAAGGAGATAGTGTATTAAATTAGTGTTGTGTAATGCTATGTAAAAGGACTGCTCTTATTTGATTTAAGATGAAACATGGTTCCGGTGGAGAAGATGAATGAACGGTAAAGTTTGTTATTCGGCCCTCTATCAGGGGAAATTAATGTTAAACGTTTCACATGTGTAAGGTATAAAGTTTTATTAAGGTTATTTAACGTCGCAAATGAGATTCTATACAAAGTGGTTTGTCTTTTGCTAAGAGAAATAGAAGTACTTATGTTTAGATAAAATTGATTAATTTGAAATAATATTGTGTCATTGCAATAAACTACATCATTCATACTTTAATTGTATTACATATGTGCTATTTATGAACTCACGCTAAACTTTCATACTTTGAATACATAACAATATCTGGTAATTTGTTTTCAATAATGGACTATTTATGGCATTTTACTTGAATAAAATATATTTAAATACTACCGCTGATTTAATAGTCAGAATAAATTGACCATTTTGAAATTACCTTACAAGAAAGAATTATGCATAACGAAATGTAGTGCATGTTGGGCAATTTATTAGCTTTAATCTAAAAAACAACACTTATTGATGCGATGCAGATTTACCCGCTTCACTAAAATAAACCTCTATATAGAGAAATTTAGAAATGAAAAGCAATATTTTTTTTGAGATGGGAAATGTGTTATTTCTTCATCTACTAAGATTAGGTAGGCTGATTGATCCTCGAGGTGTTTCAATAGTTTAGCAAGAGTAGTCTGTAGAAAGTTATTCAAATTTAGATCATTAATTAGTGGGTCATTAATAGTAAGATCAGTAGCACAGAGATGTTTTACACAACAAATTATTTCACTAAGAATTGTGCAATACCAGGATAAACAACACAATATAATATTTATGCCATAAAATGAACTTAGTCAAAACATTCTTTTATAAAATTGTTAGCATTGCAAAAGAGATTCTGTCCTATAATTACAACAACATTTAAGTGCAAATATGATGTTCTCGAAAAGACCTATATACAAAGAACCTCCTTACAACAAATTGCGAAGAAGTCCTTTAAATTTCGTTATAGAGAGGTTTTACTCTATATTCCTCTTCATATATTATATAACGTCTGGAAGGGAAGCAGAGAGCTAATAATTTAATTATGTCAGGTTACACAGGAGAATGAAGGGTTTAAATTTTAAATTCTGCTAAAACAACTTTACGAAATTTATGGGCTACCACTTTTCTGATATAGGGTTGGGCAGAGGCAACAAACCAGAACTGGAGAACAACCAGAATTATTTTTTTGAATAAATAGATGTTTTTATTATTAATATATTCACAAATATTTAATACAGTCTATTTAAATAAATCATTTCATTTTTGACTCTTTAAAAATAATTAACCGTAATTCAATTTAAAACAAAGTTAATCGCTTAAATCTTTACGCATATTTATTATCTTTACGAATATTTAATTCCCTTCTTTTTTCACTGCTCTCCGGGCCTAGTCAAGGCCACCTTTATACACCAGACCTAGACAGCTTTAAGCAAATGGAGAGAAGAAGGGAGGGATATTAATTCTGCATAAATATTTGTCATTTATTCTGTTTAAAATTTAATATAAGGCTATATTAAAAACCAATTAATGTGAAATAATTTATTGATTAGGACTTTATTAAAATATTTGTGAATATTTTAAATTAATTTCCAAATTTTAGAACTATATAACTACCAGTTGAATTTTTAGAAATATAAATACAATTGAAACTGACATATAATTCACTTGGGATAACAAGAAGCCCATTGTTGAAGGGTTTCTAACCTTCACATCACATTTTATCACATCACATATAATTCAAAATTAGATCTGTTACTGCAGTGTCCAGGTCTAATATTTCGATGTGGCCTTGGCCTAGTGCATTTAGGTTGTACTGGAAAAGCCACCTAAATGCACCAAATCTGGAAGCACTCAGAGAAGAAGTAATATTTCAAATATACATATACTGTATATATATCTGATACCTGATATTAAATTAATTTTTTGAGCTCCAAGCTTAGGGCTTATATACCGAATTCTAAAACAGTGCTTTATTGGTAATAACAAAGTTAAAACATAAACCAAAAAGGGGCACAGGGCAAAAGAAATTTGCTATAAAGTGCACAACTAAAAGGTAAACATGCGAGTGTCAAACACCATTATCTTAGGATGCTTTAATTGGTTTAAAACCAATATATCATAATCAATCAAAGATCTAAATATATCATAAGGATGATCTCCCACTGCCTCGAAAAAGGTCTGCGAGAGCTCCCGAATATGAGTGTATATGTGGTCAGTGCTCAAATCAGTGTGAATGGTCTTGTTTTTTACAAACCAGGGAGCACTGACCACAGATCTAAGGATTTTATTTTGAAAGTTCTGAAGCCTCTTGACATTGGTGTTGGTAGTATTACCCCACACTGGTGTCAGGACTGGCTGCAAAAGAGTCTTATAAAGAAATAATTTCTTTTCTGGAGGCAGTTTCGAGCTCCACCCTATCAGGGGTGAAAGTTTACATCTGATTATTTGGGCCTTTGAGAGCACATGATCAGTATGTGCATTCCAACAAAGTTTTTATGTAGAATGACACCAAGGTATTTCACCATTGGTGTCCAGGATGTTTCAACTCCAAAAGGCTAGGCGGAAGTTGTTTGATCATGGTGTTCTTAATTTCATCAGGCCGGGAGCCTTTCTGGGATTTAACAATTTAATTGCTTTGCTAACAACAGTAGGAGTTGTAAAGCGAATGTTAGAGACCTGTGAGACCTGTTTTAGACCTGTGAGAAGTGATCCAGTGCATTTTCAACAATTTCAGAAGTTTCTTCATCTGACAAAACACCATTGTCCTGAAATTGATTTTCCAGGGTGATCGCAAAGATTGTAAGCAATACCATTCATTTCATGAATCGAAGGATAATCTGAAACTGGTTTCTTCAAGGCATTGGCTATTTGCCAGATGGAATTGTCCTCTGTTGTACGGTATAACAGCTTTTTGTCCCAAGAGTCGAATCGATGCTCGCAAATCCTATCGCGAATAGTTTTTGAGCTCTCTGAGACGTTGGTATGTCTCTGCCATACGATATTTTTGTCAATCTCATCTTACTTTATTTTTAAGAGAGATCATCTCAAGAATGTCATCAGGAAGCTTATTGGCATCAACTAGACTCTCCTTAAAATTGACTTAAAATTGACTAGACTCCCCTTGACATTATCATTAAATGTAGAAATCTCTCTGTCAATGAGAGTAGGAGTTTTGGCCTTAGCATTTCCATTAACCTTCTCGTTGACAAGGAATCTATATTTCTCCCAGTTGGTAATCCTGTGAGAGATAATATTTTCAGTAATTTCATTACCAAGAATAAAAATGACAGGTTCGTGATCAGAGCTTAGTTCATTAATCACATGACTATCGGAGGATGGACTAAAGTATCCAAAAACAGCAATGTCAAGGACATCTGGTTTATGCATGGTATTGTAGGGGAAAAAAAGTGGGCTCTTTAGGAGCGTCTATGATGAGATCTTTTCTTGACGTATACTCAAGCAAAAGACGGCCACTTTTGTTCCTCACATTAGAATTCCATGACTGGTGCTTGCAGTTAAGATATTCGGCAAGCAGAGTCAGAGTTCTAGGGGTAAACAGTTTGTCCAGATCAATGATAAAGATTTCAGAATTTGGGGGCTTATAAGCCGCTATTAGGTTAATGTCCCCCAAATTAGTTTGTTAAATGACCACAATCGTGACTTCAATATTCCTTAAGTCAGGCGTAAGCCAGCATTATTGAGGAATGCCTTTTTTGATAACGATAGCCGTGCCTCCCCCTCTGTTGTGTTCTCTATCATTCCGATAGATATTTTTATTCGGGATTTTGATGCTGTCACTGGCTCTGAGATGTGTTTCACGGAGCAGTGCAGCATCAATTTTTTGAGAATATAAAAGGCTCCGGAACGCCAATAAAAATAGCATTATATTATATATTATAATAATATTTAATAAATATTATTAAAATATTAAATAAATATTATTAAAATATTAAATAAATACAATAAAAATATTCATAATATTGTTATTATAAAAATAGCATTATAAAGTTTTATGCATTAAATTTGCATATTATTGCTTTTTTTTGCTATTTTATATTGAATAAAATAGTTCAGGTTTGTGATCAGTAAAATCAATTGCAATAAAAATAGCAATAAAAATAAATTATGCAATTATTTCAAGTAATTGATAATTTAAATATCTTGGCTTATAATGTAGTGATTAATGAGAATAAAAACTTACATCAATGCGTCATAGTCGACGCATTAGAAAATTACAGCAGCAGTTTCAAATTGCTATAAAAAATTACATAAACCAGAGGAGAAAATCTCTGCGTTGCAAACAAGATAAGATCAAAACAAAAGCATTGCAATAAACAAAAATAAATATTGATACAACAGAATAAATTTTTCAGAATTAATCAAAGCAAGAAAAGAAAGTAGACTTTTCGTTCAATAATTCTAGGAAATATTTTCTTCGTAAATGGAAATCCGTATTTACACTACTTACATTAAATGTTTTTTGGAAGGGACAAAATTTAAACTGCTATTCACCGTGGCGAAAATTTATATTTTTATTATTTTCTTTATGATTATTAATATAGTTGGTAAAATGATAAGTTGAAATAAAGATTTGCAGTTTAATTCGATCGACTTTAATTTTAAGCGCAAGATCGGAATAATTTCTCAGAATCAGCGAATAGAAATTCTATAGTAATTCGATATAAATTACAAATGATGTTATATGATATCCGTAATTTCAACATATATTCAAAGGCCCATTTTATTAGGTACAGTTCCACATTATGTTAATAATAACGCAGATATGGGGCTTATTAACTCATTAAATAACATTTTTATGAAAATATATAACTGAAATTAATTAAGGAACATAATCAAATCAATTTAAATTTCGATATCCAATAATATGCATCAGTGTTTCAAGAGGTATTTAAATGTGAGTTATTGAAGCTGTTTCGGCTACCAAAACTCATGCTTAGCAAGTTAGTTCTTTCTGCAAAATATCATTCAGAATTAACGAAAATTAACCTAATTTTCACGTGAATTACCGAAAATACTCTGAGACGTAATTAGTAAAGTTTAGCATAAGTGATATTGCTTTAATTTTAGCTTGTTTCTATTAACTTTTGAGAGCAATAACTTAAATTGGAATTACTGCTACTAAGTTTTCCAATTTCTTTAATTCTAAATAGAGAACGAATATTGTTAAAAAATCTAGGCTGAAATAGATATCAAATCTTTAAATTGTCTTCAGTCACCCTTTTTCAAAATAATATTATTTAAGATGTTCCAGAGTTCTGTATCTCAGTTACTACAGGTTGAGTATCCCTAATCTGAAATGCTTGGGACCGAGAATGGTTCGGATTTTGGATTTTTCTGGATTTTGGATTTTTCTGGATTTTGGAATACATGATATGGTGGAATTGAAGAGAAGTGAAAACAAATTCAGACTTTCAGAAAAATATTTTTTATTTGACATAAAAAGCATGAATATAAATAGAACAAACAAAAATTTCAAATGCATTTATTTACCATCTTGGGAAGGGGTGGCGGGGGTGGCTCAGTCGGTAGCGCGCCAGGCTCGTAATCTGTAGTTCCCAGGTTCGAGTCCCAGCTGGGTCAGCGTTGAGATTTATCTCCGCAAAATTCCCCGCCCTGCCCACGGTCAGTAGGGGACACCGATGGGCTTGGAAAGGCCGCCGTCCGTCGGATGGGACGTTAAGCCGTGGTCCCGTGTGCGGGAGAGCCATATCCTGTGCACGTTAAAGAACACGCTGGATGGCCTTGACGGGAGACTACCATCTGTCTCCCAAACAGCTGTTTCAGTGGGTCCCCTCCCCCAACCTTCTCTGAGCCTTCGGGGTCCTTGTGACCTGGCCATTTAGCCCATGGTGTGCAAAAAAGTGCCGCTCAGAGGTAAAACAACCCAACCCAACGTATGTTTCAAAACTTTTTCTGGAAGTGAAAAATGCGATTCACCCTTATGGGATTTCCATAGGGAATCTCCCTCTTTTAACTGTGCTTTTGTGTGGAATATGTGGAAATTGCGTTAGAGAGACCACGTGACCACAAAGCGGGGGGAGGGCTCTTCAAAAACCACGATGGACCACGGATGGGGAGGGGGGTAAAATTGATCTAAATTAGACCACTTTTATATGGACGGCCTCAAACAGTGAGTCATATTCCTATCCCAAAGGACTGCATGCTGTGAGAGTGAAGTTACGGATTTCGGAATATTTCGGATTAGGAATACTCAACTTGTATTGACATAACACGGAACTGTAGCTAATAAAATGGCTGCTCAGTGTGTATCTATATAAATAAATATTTCTCTGATAGCTAGATAGACCTCAGACAGTAAAAAAAAAACTGAAATTTTAATTTTACACTTTTTCTCCCAACAGAAATCATTATTACCGTACGTTTCTTATACGCTTGACTGTCGTCTCCCCGTTGTGACGTCAAAATGCCTAGCCAATGACCGTCAAGAAACGCTTCCTCGCTGAATGTCACCACCCTTCCTTCATTTATATACATTCTCCTTAGGCTTCCTACCTGGTCCTTCGACTGCCTAGATGTATCGAGATGACTCTGCTCTGGGTTGGTTCAATGAACAGAACGACAGGGGTGCATTTATCTATTTTAAGTTCAAGACCCCACTTTATCTTGCACTGAAATTTTCATCGCTATCTCTCGTTCTGCGTCGGTGAGAAAATGATCTTGTAACAACCAGCTATCCGTTCAATAGGACTTTAGGCCATGGTATCGTATCCAGAGAGAGTTATATCAAAGTCTCTTACATCATATCAATCCAGGAAACACAGTAACATAAAAATTAATTTTCAATATGGAACTGCCGAAAAATTTCTTTACACACAAACAAACACTCAGTTGCTTTAATTAAATATTATTTTTTTAATTCTACAGGTAGCTATAAATTTAAAAATATGAAATCGCTTTTAAAATATTCATTAATAATCTAATTAGTAGTAATAAAATAAATTATTTTATGAAATAATAAGCTGGAAAAAAATTGATTTTGCCAGGAATGAGATTCGAACCCACGTCTCCTCGAAACATGCCAGTTATGCTTACCACTACACCATCAATGGCTAATCTTTTAAGAGGTTGTATGACTTTATAAACTTTCCGGATTTTATTTATTTGATTCACAACAATGGCGCCATCTATCCGGGAATGTGGACAACTGTGTTGTCACTTTAGAGATGGAATTTAATGTTTATCACTCACGCTCGTGGCGTTATATCAATATTTCAGTAGTAAAAAATCACAGGATGTGTCCTCTAGACATGGAACTCATAAAATAATAAGCTGAAAAAAATTGGTTTTGCCATGAGTGGGATTCGAAACCACGTCTCCTGGAAATATGCCAGTTAAGTTGTGATTATCATTGCAGGGGATTTAACAGTGAATTAATAGTAAATTTAAAAATATTATTAATAGTATAATTTAGTAATATTATTAATAATAAATTTAAAATTTTCCGCTATTATATACAATGGATCCGAAACATATATAATTGGGTTATATACAATGGATCACAAGAATCACAGGATGTGTCCTCTAGACATGGAACTATTATTAATAACGGTCAGAGTCCCACGGTCAAATGTCACGGGAACCCACGATCAATGGCTAATCCGGATACATGGAACCACTGTTCCGAATAAAATAAATAAAATCCGTAAAGTTTATAAAGATTATAAATATTAATATAGAACTCATGAAAAAAAAAAAACTGTAAACATGGAATTCATGAAATAATAAGCTGAAAAAAAGTTACCCACGTATAGATGGCGCCACTGTTAAGAATCAATTAAATAAAATTCGGAAAGTTTATAAAGTTACACAAGCTGAAAAAAAGTTAGCCATTGATGTAGTGGTTAGCATAACTGGCATGTTTCCAGGAGACGTGGGTTCGAATCCCACTCATGACAAAACCAAATTTTTTCAGCTTATTATTTCATGATTTCCATGCCTACAGGACACATCCTGTGATTCTTTACTATTAAATTATTTCATTTTATCTAGTTTAAAGTTAATACATTTCAGTTACTTACAGACAGATTAAATCGCTTAGGTGTTTATGCATATTTAATTTCTCACCTTTTGCTCAATGGCTGTCCAGGCTTGGTATGGTGGACTTGGTCATAAAATACCCTGTTCACTTTAAACAACAAGTTAGATGACCTTAACGAGTTGTGTTGTTTTACCTCTGAGCGGCACTTTTTTGCACACCATGGGCTAAATGGCCAGGTCACATGGACCCCGAAGGTTCAGAGAAGGTTGGGGGAGGAGACTCACTGGAACAGCTGTTGGGAGACAGATGGTAACCTCTCGTCAAGGGCGTGTCCAGCGTGTTCTTTAACGTGCGAAGGATATGGCTCTCCCACACACGGGGCCACGGCTTAACGTCCCATCCGACGGACGACGGCCTTTCCGAGCCCATCGGTGTCCCCTACTGACCGTGGGGAGGGCGTGGAATTTGGCGGAGATAAATCTCAACGCTGGGCCAGCTGGGACTCGAACCTGGGAATTACAGATTACGAGCCTGGCGCGCTACCGACTGAGCCACTCCCGCCCCACTTTAACGGGAAGTTGCGATCTGTCTCCTAACAGTTATACAATAGATTGCCTCTTTTCAACTCTGATCTCTTTATATTTTTGTGGCTGATCCATTTTATAGATCTTTGTGACCGATCCATTGTATATAATAACGGAAAAATGTAAATTTATTATTATAATAATAATCAATTATATTATTAATAATATTTTTAAATTCACTATTAATTCACTGTTAAATCCCCTGTAATATAATCACAAATGTAAGTTTTATATATTTTATTATAATTTACCTCGCCACAACAAAGATCCTTTTCATACTCATTTAAGAAAATTTTAATTTGGAGCTAAACCTATAAAGACCCGAAACCCCAATATATGTTCAATATATTTTTTATGAGAAATCTACCGTTACTTTTGTAACAAATGTAGTATAGAAAATAATAAAGTAGCTTGTAGCTAGTTACCTTTAGCCGTTGGGACAGCAAGTAGCTAGCTAACCAGGCTGCCAATTTTCCATTATCCCCGTTTTTCCGTGTATCCATCCTGACAGTAAAGTTGTAATAAATATGTAAATATATAAATATAACCAACGAATCCTGCTTGAAGAAACAATCCTTCTTTTACCTAGTATTACGTCTGACACTTAACACCAACGACGCGAGCATATAATACATAAATAAGTAAGAAAAATTCCCTTATGACCCTTCTTTCAGTGATGACCTTATTGATCAATGTCGTCGACTAGTTGGAACTCACTATCACTTTCTCAGTCATGCTGATATTAATGGATGGTCCCTCAATTCTCCACGGTGATAAATCTTGCTCGTGGATATTGCTACGAGGAGAATGAACTGTTCCCGTAGACATGGCGAAAAAATAGATGGGTCGTCTTTCTCTGGCAACAAAATGGAGGTCGATGGTATAAAAGAAGAGGAAACACATACGAGGACGATAAGTCGGAGGGAGAGAAGGATATGGAAGAGGGGAGAAAAAGAGGAGTTGGGGCGAGATGCTCTTTAGAGATTGATGACTAAAGAGTGTAGTCAACATAAATGTGAATTCGTGACAACAACACCGGCTTTAGCCGATTCTGACAAAATCGTGTTTCTCGAACTCAGCTTTTTTCCTTTCCTGCTACTTCTACTATGATATCTAGGGAAGCTAGTTTCTTTTATCTCTGAGCAGTACTTTCTTTCACACAATGGGCTAAATGATCTGGTCACAAGGACACCGAGGAGTCAGAGAATATTGCAGAAAGTGGACCAATGATAGCCTCCCGTCAAGGCCATCCAGCGTGTTCTTTAACGGGCATGAATTATGGCTCTCCCGCACAAGGGGCCACGGCTTAACGTCCCATCTAACGAACGGTGGTTTTTCTAAACCCATCGGTATTCCCTACTGAGAGTGATGAGTGGATATATATTTTTTCAAAGATAAATCTCAACATTGGCCTAGGTGGGACTCGAACCTGGAAGCTGCAGATTACGAGATTGCCGCACTACCGACAGGGTCACCCTTGCCACATCTAGGGAAGTAGTTCGAAAATCACTAACTTCAAATCCCAACAAAACATAGGAATATATTCCGAAGTATTGATAGTAACTCTAGTATTTTTTAAATCTTCCCAAACCTCAAGACTTTTCTATAACTCTGTACTCTTCAGATCCGAATTTTTGTTTAAGGAGAAACATGCTTCCGTTTAAATGTGCTTTATATATGACCTAAGCAACAAGAACATATAAAATAAATTAAACGTCATTTAACTGCAATTCAGCGTAGCAATTAAAATCTACTGTAATTGCCCCAAAAGTTCCCAAATTCTTAAAACTCAGAAAAGAGTAAAAATAACATAGCATATATGCATTTTTTGTGATAAACACATCAAAGGAATAATATTTGTGAAATATAGCAAAAGTTCTTGTTGCGTGTAAGATTTAACTTCAATGTTATTGTAGGTAATTTCTATTACATCCATAAATGACAACAAATTCCAGTCCATTCTTGTAGACTTAAGACTGATCTACACTTAACAAATATATTTGAAGACCACAAGTACTTTTCCCTGCGTTTATAAACACTCTGGAGGGTAATGTACATTATAATGTGCACAGAGTCTAAAGGGGCTAATAATATATTTTTCGTCTAATAAATTTTAATTTTTTGGAATAAATCAAGATAAAAAATTTGATGACGAAACATTGGTTTATACTCTACATTAACTAATTTAAAAAAAAGATGTCGTGTCAAGTCTCGTGGAAGAGAAAGAAGTTAGAATAACTAATGACACTAGTAGGTATCTCTCTCTTGAATACATCAATACACTGATTATAAACAGAGATTCAAAGTCGTTTTTAATGAACCAGCAGATGTAAAAAGAAAGAAAAGAAAACAATTTGGACAAAAAGCCTTCTGGAAAAAGAAGACGATTTAGACAAGAAGCCTTCTAAAGAATCACGTTTAAAAAAACTGTGCAGAATATAGGAACAGTAGTTAAATACCTCTCTGTTCCAGAGTGTGAAAGAAGTAATCCTCCTGTAAACTGCCTAGGCAGTCTAGTTTTATTTTTAAAGCGGTAGTTCTTTTAAGAGGCAAAATACTAATAATAAAGAAAATTAGCTGGAGCAGCGGATAAGAGTATTAACTGTGATTATTATAAATTTTAATTACATCCTGATGCTGGCAAACAGACTTTATCACCCTGAAACGTAATCAAGTGAAATTATCCCTATGCCTGCTACCTCTTAATTATGTCTGCTAATCCTTTCTTCTTATTTCTGCTTGGGAATACTTGAATCTTAGTTCGCTCTCTTTCACTTCTTCCCGCTTTTCATAGTCGGCTCAAATCCCTTACCAATAGTTCTACATCTAAAATGAACTAAACTTATCATTAGAAATCCTCTTCCCCCCCATCTTCAGCAAGACATATGCGCAACATTAGTACTACCAGTAATATTTCAAGGACGAAGTGAAGTTATTTAAAATCTTTTTTTCTTTCTTTAAACATTCTTTGGGCCTTAAGCTGCTCACCTGTGAGATAACGAATCCTGGTCTCGTTAACTGTAGCAACGTAGGTTATATATGTATATTACCCCTGGACGTTTGCGTCCTTGCAATATCATTAAGTCTGCAGTGAAAGCGCATATACAGATAAATATTTTTTTTTACTTCTGGAATGTTTTCAGTTTTCTAAATGGTAATTTGAATACACATTCTGATGATTACGAAGATATATAATTTTTATGCATAAAGTGGCAGTTTTAACGAGTTAAATGCATTTTTCCACATTATGATAGTTGTAAAGTTAATTATACAACTAAAATGTTTCTTAAAATTACTTGTAGTAGTTACCTGCGGTGGGTTTTCGAGCTGTGTGCTCATATATTAAATTTATAATTTAATCTCGCTTCGTTGAATGCTTTGAACATTAACCCTTTTAAACCAAAAGGTATTCAATTAATTTCATTTTTTCTTTAGTTTATTTTTATATTCCTTTGAACATTGCAATGATTTTTACTTTATTTGTAGCCGAATGGGTGGCATGATTGACTACTAATCAAAGGGGCCTAAGTTCGAGCCCATATAAGGCATGAATGCCTGAAATCCCGCCTTCTAGAGTGACGCATAAACGGACTGGCTCCTGTCAGAACTTTGTGGCAAGCAGCTTGCTTTAGGAGGTATTTATTTATTTTGCCTTTCATTATAATTTTATTTTCGTATCTTGGTATGGGTCATTATAATTATATTTCGTCATTCATTTCTCATCAGCTCTTGCAATGGTTTGTAATGTAAAACTACCACCTTTTGCGTAGATTGACATTGTGTGTTTAAAACAGAATGAGTTGCTCCGAATATATAAAGAACATAGATAACGTTCAATATTTTTTACTCTTGTGCTATTTATTCGCACAACATACAAATTCTTACACAAACACATTGTATATGAATTGTTTTTCATATCAGTATGATGTTGGTGCAATTTTTATGATCTATATTGTATTGCAATTTCGCTTTTATCACACCTTGCTAAAATATACATTTAACTCTTTTACCATTTAAGTTTAATTTAAATCACTTTCTATTCGATTGATGATCTCGTACACATTTTATTCATTTAATTTTTTAAAAGTCTAATTAAAATAAAATGCTGTCTATTTACACGCAGCTGACTCTTTATTAGATACCGTTCCATGTTCTGTTAATCGCAACTAAATATGAGCCTGAGTCCGCCGAAACTATTTTCACAATAACTGAGCCTGAGTCTCCAAAACCATTTCCACAATAACTGAGCCCGAGCTTAATTTAGAGAAGCTATATATATATTCTCCTGTTACTGCACTACTCCCAACCTGGTGAACAACAAATACCTCGGATATTACATTTTGCTGTTACGTGTCTGAGAACTGGGTGACTTTGAATTCGAGAGAAGCTCGCGATAAATTCAAGGCATTCAGTTGTTGGTTGTGTTTGTCAGGAAACGGAAAAGTAGCGCTAAAGGAAGGCTCTGGAAGTTCAATAACTTATTAAATAAGCTCTATGTGAAAAAAAAGTGACAAAAATAATTTAAAGAACTAATCAAATCTACTTCACTCTCGATTTTCGACAATATTCGATCAGCATTTAGAGAATTATGGAAATTAAAATATTTAACAGCAACAATGCCAGTTTAAATAATTATTCTGAGAAGTTAATGAAAACAAATTTAACGAAAATAATAACCATGTTATTAAACTTTACTAGCTCATGTAAGTGCGTATTTAGCAGTTCTGTAATAATTGTGTTGATTTTCTGCAGTTTTTTTTTTTGCATAATCAGCTAACTTCCTAAATATTCTAGCTTTTATAATTATTCAATTACTGAATACATATTATTGGAAACTGAGATTTAAACAGAATTATTGAAATCTTTAAAATATCTTAAGTTACATATAAAAAAAAAATAAGAAAATAAAACTTATTTGAGAAGTGACTGAGTTCTGTATCTGGGTATTATTGATGTAGCCTGAAACTATACCTAATAAAGTGGCTGCTGAGTATATTATATTTCACTGTAGAATAATGTTAAGACAAAGTGAAAAAATTACGTTGATTAGAAATTCCTGTCTCTATTTATCTTCTTCGGATCGTTTTCAAAGCATGCAGTTCTCATGGAAGGTATTTTTTCTGTATCAGTTCAAAAAGTGGTCCAGAAAGGAAAATTTTACAACAGGATTACACCCTCTCGAAACGATCACAGGAACGGATCGCAACTAAAAATGAGCCCGAGTCTGCCTAAACCATTTCGACAATAACTGAGCCCGAGTCTGCCTAAACCATTTCGACAATAACTGAGCCGAGTCTGCCTAAACCATTTCGACAATAACTGAGGCCGAGCTTAATTTAGAGCAGCTATATTCTGTATATATTCTTCTGCTGCTATTTATCTAGGCAGAGTACATATAATACCGTCTTTAGAATACAACAGAATAATATTATTAAAATTATGTTAATTAAAATAAAACTGGTAAATATTATTTTTTTTTTTAATTTTAACTATTTTTAAAATATTTGTAAATATTCTAATATAATCATAATTAATAAATCATTTTATTTTACGCAGTTTATGCATATAGGTTTTATTAAAATTTAGGGAAATTAAATTACTTTAAATTTCAGGCATAATTAATTTACTCTTTCCTTTATTCCTTTTGCTCAACAGCTGTGCAATGTTTACAGGCATATTTAATTTCATTCCTTTTTTACCTCCTTTTGGTGAACAGCTCTCCAAACCTGATTTAACAAGGTAGCCTGTCCGAGCCCAAGTCGTAAAAAAAATTCTCTGACGCATCATAAAACATACATGCCGAAACGCATGTCTCTAATCACTTACGTTATCTATAAAGTATTAATTATAACCATTATATAAAAAAAATTAAAATGCTACTATATTGAGAATGAAAAATATTCGAAATACTAGTAGTAACTGAAAGTTCGTAGCATACATCATTTTAAAAGCAAAGAACACTTCATTCGTTAAAGATAGAGAATACGTAAAAAATATTCAAAAACCACAGCGTGCTTATTTTTAATTACTCTAAACTTATTAAATGTTTGATATCACAATAAAAACAATTAAAATTTTACTTTTCACAATTTCAAGAAATATTCAAAATTTAAATTATTTTGAAGCGTAGTCGAAAAACGTTTGTGCAAGTTTGAAACCAAGTCGACTCAGGCCCTATCGGGCTCAATCAGGCTCGTGTTCACTCCGATAAAGCCCAAACCCGAAATCATTTCTAATCTCAATATTAGGAGTTTCTAAGCACCTGAATCTTTCTCTTAATTAATTTATTTATTTATAAAAGCAAGTAGGTACTCCTCTACCTAAAGCACGGAAATAATCAAGGAGCTATATAGGACATACACTGATTTTTAATGTAACATACTACTAGAGTGAAACATATATTTGTTATTATAATTAAAGAACTATATATTTAACAGTGAAATAAAAATAAATACCTATTCTAAAACATACATGAGTTCAGTTATTACTGAAATTAATGTCTATTTGGTCTTCTAATTTCTTTTTTAAAATCGCTTTTTTTGTTCTATTCTCTGGTTTTTTCTGCGAATTTTCGTCATCTCTTTCTTCATCATAATCAGAGTCGTCGTCATAATTGTAATCGTCGTTCTTCATCATAATCTAAGTCGTCGTCATCTGTCATAATTGTAATCGTCGTTTTCTTTTTAGATAACGAATAACAATTTTTCATACTACCGTTTTAATAAATAATAAATTGAAAAAAAATACGATAGTTCTGGAACAAAGAAGAAAGTACAATACAAACAAAATCACCGTGGCTTCTGTTTTCGCTACAAATTGCTCTCACTCCCCAGGTAAAGACAATCCAAGCCCTCGCTCGTTCATTCACTCCCCCACAACCTCTGTCGACATCACAGCGTAACGACTCGCCCACTGATAGCTAACTTCCAACCCGGTTGAACATTACGACAACAAATGCTTCGGATATTGCATTTTGGTGTTACGTGTCCGGGAACTGGGTGACGTTGAGTTCGAGACAAGCGCGCGATAAATTTAAGGCATTCAGTTGTTGGCTGTGTTTGCCAGGAAACCGGAAAAGTAGCGCTAGAGGGAGGCTCTGGAAGCAGGGTACACCTGCGTCTCGTGGTTCTTGCTTCCTACATCAGGTGATGTGAAGCATTGTATTTTTATTATTTTTTTTGGGGGTGCGTGTGGTTGAGTGTGTTTTTTCTACCAGAAATAGCTACCAGTAGAGAAATAGTTTCAGTTAAGAGAAAATGAAAGAAATGTTTCTTTGTGAAGAAACGTGTTTTTAGTGTTAACGTTGTTTATGTTTCGTCAAGACCAAAGGTCAGTGGACGTTTATGTGGTATGTGTTTCTCATTGTAACTGCTGTTTGATGTATTGTGATCGAAGTATGGGTAAGCTATATTAGCGGCAGCAATGATACATTTTCCGATATTGCGTTTGAAATTCAGCTTAGTGAATCAGGTTCAAGTTTTGATTATTGTTGTCTGAAATAATAATAATTTTGAAAGATATAAAACTAATTCATGAAGCAATTTTACTTAGTATCTACAGTTTAAAAACTTTTTTTACCTGAAAGCGCAAGTCCAGAATGGTTGGTTGCGGTATATATCACATCAGAAACATGAGACTAGTTGAGTTGTTTTACCTATGAGTGGCACTTTGTTGCATACAATGTGTTATACGTCCAGGTCACAAGGACTCCGAGGGCTCTGAGAAAGTTAGGGGGTGCGGACCCACTAGACAGCTGTTAGGATAGATGGTAGCCTCCCGTCAAGGCCATCTAGCGTGTTCTTTAACGTGCACGGATATGGCTCTCGAACACACGGAGACACGACTTATCACCCCATACGACGGACGGCGGCCTTTCCAAACCCATCGTTATCCTCTACTGACCGAGGGCAGGGAGAGGAATTTTGCGGAGATAAACCTCAACACTTACTCACCTGGGATTCGAACCTCGGAACTGCATATTACGAGCCTGGCCCGCTACTGACTGAGCCACTCCGCCGTTGAATACGAGGCTAGTATTCAATTTTGTTGTCTATATTTCCTTTTTCTCATTATCTCCTGAAAGATTGGCTGAAACATTTTGATTATTCATATCTAGAACCGTAAATTCTGTAGAGAATTTCCATGAAATCCATAACTCTTACTCTGCAACGGCGGCGGATAGCTTAGTCGGTAGAGGGCCAGGTGCCTAATCTGCAGTTACTACGTTCGAGTCCCAACCGTGCAACAGTTGAGATTAATTCCGCTAAACACCCATTCTGCGATTCGGCAATAGGGAAAACCTATGGTCTAGAAAAGCCCGCCATCTATCAGATGAAATGTTAAGCCGTGGGCCGTGAGGGAAGATCCATACCCTTTGCACTTGAAACAACGCACTGGATGTCTTTGACGGGAGGCTATCATCTAAATCCTAACTGCTATCTAGTGAGTCCCTTTCCTCCAACCTTCTCTGAGCCTTTGGGGTTCTTGTAACCTGGTTATTTATGTGATTGTGTGGGAAAAAAAAGTCCTGCTCAGAGCTAAAACAATGCAGCACTACTAATGAACCAGAGTTGGGTTGGGCTGTTTTACCTCTGAGCGGCATTTTTTTGCACACCATGGGCTAAATGGCCAGGTCACATGGAACCTGAAGACTCAGAGTAGGTTGGGGGAGGGGACCCACTGGAAAAGCTGTTGGGAGACAGATTGTCTTCTCCCGTCAAGGCCATCCAGCGTGTTCTTTAACGTGCACAGGGTATGGCTCTCCCACACACGGGGCCACGGCTTAACGTCCCATCCGACGGACGGCGGCCTTTCAAAGCCCACCGGTGTCCCCTACTGACCGTGGGCAGGGAATTTTGCGGAGATAAATCTCAACGCTGACCCAGCTGGGACTCGAACCTCGGAACTACAGATTACGAGCCTGGCGCGCTACCGACTGAGCCACCACCGAACCAATGACCTCAAGAATGTCCGTGTTAGGTAAAAAGGGGGGAAAAATTATAAATATAATATCTTAAGGAATTCATTTTTTATAGGAATGCGACTGAAGGTAAATTAAAAATTCAATTCAAATTTTTCTAAATGCTTACTTTTACAAATATTGGTCCAGGATTGTATCACCTATCTGTAGCACTTTTTTGCGTCCAATGAGCTAAATGGTCAAGTCACTAGGAAACAATATCTTCAAGGTCATACAATTCTATCAGCAGTCAAATTCAAGTCCCGGAGCGGGGGTGGCTCAGTCGGTAGCGCGCCAGGCTCGTAATCTGTAGTTCCCAGTTTCGAGTCCCAGCTGGGTCAGCGTTGAGATTTATCTCCGCAAAATTTCCCGCCCTGCTCACGGTCAGTAGGGGACACCGATGGGCTTGGAAAGGCCGCCGTCCGTCGTATGGGACGTTAAGCCGTGGCCCCGTGTGCGGGAGAGCCATACCCTGTGCACATTAAAGAATACGCTGAATGGCCTTGACGGGAGGCTACCATCTGTCTCCCAACAGCTGTTCCAGTGGGTCCCCTCCCCCAACCTCCTCTGAGCCTTCGGGGTTCATGTGACCTGGCCATTTAGCCCATGGTGTGCAAAAAAGTGCCGCTCAGAGGTAAAACAACCCAACGTTAAAGAACACGCTGGATGGCCTTGACGCGAGGCTACCATCTGTCTCGCAACAGCTGTTCCAGTGGGTCCCCTCCCCCAACCTTCTCTGAGCCTTCGGGGTCCATGTGACCTGGCCATTTAGCCCATGGTGTGCAAAAAAGTGCCGCTCAGAGGTAAAACAACCCAACGTTAAAGAACACGCTGGATGGCCTTGACGGGAGGCTACCATCTGTCTCCCAACAGCTGTTCCAGTGGGTCCCCTCCCCCAACCTTCTCTGAGCCTTCGGGGTCCATGTGACCTGGCCATTTAGCCCATGGTGTGCAAAAAAGTGCCGCTCAGAGGTAAAGCAACAACAAACAACCTGAACATAGGATCACGGATAAATGTTTCATACAAAGAAGATGGTCTTTTCAAGCCCATTGGTTCCCCTTTCTCAGTGACAGGGTGGCTCAGTCGTTAGCGTGCTAAGCTCGTAATCTGCAGTTTCCAGGTTAGAGTCCCACCTAGGCCAGCGTTGATATTTATCCCTGCAAAACTCCCTGACCTTGATCAGTAGGGGACGCCGATGAACTTAATTAAGCAGCCGTCTGACGAGTGGGACATTAAGCCGTGCCACGTGTGTCACACCCTGTGCACGTTAAAAAACACGCTGACTGGCCTTGTCGGGAGGCTACTATCTGTCTCCTAATAGATCTCCAGTGGCGCTTCCCCCAACTATCTCTGAGACCTCGGGGTCCTTGTGTTTTGCCCAATGTGTGCAAAAAGTGCCGTTCAGAGGTAAAACTCCCCAATCCTTTCTCACCGAGGGCACAATTGTGACTCGAACCTGGGAGCTATAGGCTACAATCCTGTAGCACTATGGATTATACCCGACCTCTCCCCATTTGTTGAATTGGGTTGTTTTACCTCTGAGCGGCACTTTTTTGCACACCATGTGCTAAATGGCCAGGTCACATGGACCCCGAAGGCTCAGAGAAGGTTGGGGGAGGGGACTCACTGGAACAGCTGTTGGGAGACAGATGGTAGCCTCCCATCAAGGCCATCCAGCGTGTTCTTTAACGTGCACAGGGTATGTCTCTCCCGCACACGGGGCCACGGCTTAACGTCCCATCCGACGGACGGCGGCCTTTCCAAGCCCATCGGTGTCCCCTACTGACCGTGGGCAAGGCGGGGAATTTTTGCGGAGATAAATCTCAACGCTGACCCAGCTGGGACTCGAACCTGGGAACCACAGATTACGAGCCTGGAGCGCTACCGACCGAATGAGCCACCCCCCGCCCCCCATTTGTTGAATGGCACACTGATTCTTCAAGACATGTTTTCTTTTATGTCTGTGTTTCAATGTAAAATGTTTGAAATGATGTTGCTATTTAGATGATTAAGAAATTTATTTTAAGCAAGTTAATAGGTGAACTAATTAACATCTAGGTTACAACACGAATGGTAGATGAGCTATCTGCTTTCGTGGTTCTAATTCTGAGTTGCCGACTCAGATTCCCTGGGATTTGAATTTTACGGCTGATACAGTTGTACGCCGTCCCAAGGTCGAGTGATTAGCGCGCTTGGCTACTGATCTAAGGGACCTGGGTTCGACCCCGGGGTGTGATGTTTGTGATGTTTTTGATGGACCTTTGTGATGTTTTTCTGCTGAAGTCCCGCCATCCTTGGGTTGGGTTGGGTTGTTTTACCTCTGAGCGGCACTTTTTTGCACACCATGGGCTAAATGGCCAGGTCACATGGACCCCGAAGGCTCAGAGAAGGTTGGGGGAGGGGACCCACTGGAACAGCTGTTCGGAGACAGGTGGTAGCCTCCCGTCAAGGCCATCCAGCGTGTTCTTTAACGTTGGGTTGTTTTACCTCTGAGCGGCACTTTTTTGTACACCATGGGCTAAATGGCCAGGTCACATGGACCCCGAAGGCTCAGAGAAGGTTGGGGGAGGGGACCCACTGGAACAGCTGTTGGGAGACAGGTGGTAGCCTCCCGTCAAGGCCATCCAGCGTGTTCTTTAACGTTGGGTTGTTTTACCTCTGAGCGGCACTTTTTTGCACACCATGGGCTAAATGGCCAGGTCACATGGACCCCGAAGACTCAGAGAAGGTTGGGGGAGGGGACCCACTGGAACAGCTGTTGGGAGACAGATGGTAGCCTCCCGTCAAGGCCATCCAGCGTGTTCTTTATCGTGCACAGGGTATGTCTCTCCCGCACACGGGGTCACGGCTTAAAGTCCCATCCGACGGACGGCGGTCTTTCCAAGCCCATCGGTGTCCCCTACTGACCGTGGGCAGGGCGGGGAATTTTGCGGAGATAGATCTCAACGCTTACCCAGCTGGGACTCGAACCTGGGAACTACAGATTACGAGCCTGGCGCGCTACCGACCGAGCCCCCCCCCCCTCCCGCACCCCCGCCATCCTCTCAGACCTTCTATTGTATGTATAAACTGACAAGCTCCTGTCAGACATCTGTGGCAAGCAGATGCTTGAGGGGGTATTTTATATTATTTATATAGTTCTGCAGGATATGCTACACTGATTTGCATATATTGAGGAACAACATGTGTTGTTCAATGGGAATCTAACGTGAAAACTCTATAACTTCTAAAATAAGTTATTTTGTTTTGAAAAATGTGATAGCAGCCAACGATCTCACTCAAACATTCCAATATCTCGATTTTTAACAATATTCTTTCAGTATTTAATTACTTATGAAAGTTTGAATATTTAACAATACCAATGCCAGTCACAAAATTTGACTTCAGAAGTTAATTAAAACTTAGTAATACGTATTGTATCAAAGTGTTAAATAAAGTAAGCGTGTGTTTTAGAAGTTGTGTAAAGAGTTATTTCATTATTCCTCAGGTTTCTAGAAGTTTCTTAATACTAGCTTTCTGTTGTTAAATATTCAAACTTCCAACTCATTAAACGCTGAACGAATATTGTTGAAAATCCAGATATTGATATATTGAATTAAGATCTATATCTGCTATCACATTTTTCAAAGCAAAAGAGGTATTTTAGAAATTATAGAGCTTCGTATTGATTTAACATAGTTACTTCCCATTGGCATAACATAGAGTTGTTTCTAATTTATGGAAACCAATGAATATTCAATTTTAATATAAAAACCAACTTTATATAACGTATCTCTATAGATCTCTCTTAGATTTCTGATTATTATCAACGAATTAAGTGTATCTACACTTGCGAAGAATCTTGGTCTCTCGTGGGTTTAAAAAAAAAACGTGGAAATCAAACTGGGTAAAAAGTCTCGATAGATGCAAATCTGTGTACGATCTCTTAAGTTGGAGAAAGCATTTTCTGTTGAAAATTACCTATGCTCCGTTAAGTGTTGTTCGTGACGCCTTATGAGTACTGCTATTAACCTCAGAAAATCTCTGCAATATACTCCTGACCGCAGAGCTAGTCTCAACAGGTTCTGCTGCATCCAATGGGACAAGACCTAATTAAAGCCAGGAGCTGAGTATTTCGTTTATCACCTTGGTGTAATGAAGCTTTCCTCTTTGTTGAAGATACACTGAATTTGGGAATATGGTGTACCCAGACCAGTCGTTCGTCAAATTGAAGAGGAGTCTGTGACAAGATGCCTGAGAGATGGAAGTTGGAGATAAATCTGTATATGATACGTCACAACAATGTATTAACATTTCTGCACTCTGGCCACTGGCGTCAGTAGAGGGTTTTCAGGGACTCAGCCAACGCCTCCTAGAAAAGATGGCAATCCACTATGTTATTACGTCACGTACGCAGCCTGACGTCTAGGGGGCGGGGGTGGCTCAGTCGGTAGCGCTCCAGGCTTGTAATCTGTACTTCCCAGGTTCGAGTCCCAGCTGGCTTAGCGTTGAGATTTATCTCCGCAAAAATTCCCCGCCCTGCCCACGGTCAGTAGGGGACACCGATGGGCATGGAAAGGCCGCCGTCCCTCGGATGGGACGTTAAGCCGTGGCCCCGTGTTCGGGAGAGCCATACCCTGTGCACGTTAAAGAACACGCTGGATGGCCTTGACGGGAAGCTACCATCTGTCTCCCAACAGCTGTTCCAGTGGGTTCCCTCCCCCAACCTTCTCTGAGCCTTCGGGGTCAATGTGACCTGGCCATTTAGCCCATGGTGTGCAAAAAAGTGCCGCTCAGAGGTAAAACAACCCAACGCAACCTAACGTCTAGACATTTCTTATAAATTTATTAATTTTTCTACTACTGGTGAATTTTAATACTAATATTTGTTCAAAAAATATACATTTTATAGAAGAAATTATTCTAGGTATTAGCATCATGATAATGCTAAAACGTATAAAAATATTTCTTCTAACAAAGATATAGGTGTAAATAAACAGTATAAAGATCATATTAGAATACACCAGTAATAAAAATAGAAATACATTATGAGAACTAGACTTGATATTTTACCAAATTAGTTATGAGTATGATCATAACTAATTTGGTAAAATATCAAGGAAGTCTAGTTCATACATGTCCAAAATAGGTTCAAAAGATCTAAGAATATCTTGAACTGAGTTCCTGTTTTCTTTTTCAAGAATTGTTGTACTAGCTTTAGAGCTCCAGTTTCAACTGGCTAAGTAGCCCGGTACTTCATTCTGTCGCTCTATGATCTATCTATCTATTTTACCAAAGAACATGAAAGTTTCTTTCTATGCAAATTACATTGTGATTTTTTTTTTGATTTGCGACATATAGGACAGAGAAGAATCCTAGAAGCTACTCCTAGCTCTTTACAGGCCTTCTCATACAAGGACATGCCCTACTAAGACCGAAGTTACTGCTGACCACTGCCTTAGTTAGAGCTAACACAACACACAAAGTTTGCCTTGCTGGAACAGTCGCTAGCTGCCTAACCACTCACTGGTTGTGATTTTGGTATTAAGGATATCCAGAATCCAGTCGGTGTTACAAACGGCTTTTAATGAGATTGTTAAATATTTGACTGTATACGACGAAAACACAAGTAGTAATACCTTTTTTAGTCATCGACGATTTCCGGATATTTCTATTACTAATTACAAGGAAAGTTCTCTGCAAGTTGTGAAAGATCAGTGTTATTTGGGAATCCTACTGGACTCTGAACTCAAATGGAACTCCTGTATTCGTCAACTGATTTCCACTTCTAAACCAACTATTAACACATTAAAATGCATTGGGTTGGGTTGGGTTGTTTTACCTCTGAGCGGCACTTTTTTGCACACCATGGGCTAAATGGCCAGGTCACATGGACCCCGAAGGCTCAGAGAAGGTTGGGGGAGGGGACCCACTGGAACAGCTGTTGGGAGACAGATGGTAGCCTCCCGTCAACACCATCCAGCGTGTTCTTTAACGTGCACAGGGTATGGCTCTCCCACACACGGGGCCACGGCTTAACGTCCCATCCGACGGACGGCGGCCTTTCCAAGCCCATCGGTGTCCCCTACTGACCGTGGGCAGGGCGGGGAATTTTGCGGAGATAAATCTCAACGCTGACCCAGCTAGGACTCGAACCTGGGAACTACAGATTACGAGCCTGGCGCGCTACCGACTAAGCCACCCCCGCCCCGAAATGCATTGGGTTCAGCAAGAACGGAGCATCGCCTCATCTTGATCCATTTTTAAATATCCACGGTTTAAAATCCCATCCGACGGACAGCGGCCTTTTGAGGAGAAATAAACTGCGCATTTCTTCTACTAATCCAAGAAGCGAATACTACGAGTAATTAATAGTTAGATATAATTTGAAATATGCACTCAGGTAAAAAAAACGTTTTAATCGTTTTTAATTTTTTGCTCCCCTTCACCGCTTCCCACATACACATTTAAATATCGTGTAGCTAAATTCATCACACAGAAGTATATGTTAAAATCAACCTTCAAGGTTATTTAGACTTTCGTTTTATTCTTCTACGGTATATATATATGTTACTTTTAGGGTACAATATATATAAATAAAGATTTATAATATATAAGAATTACCATGAGGTATTTTAATTGAAATGTAATTATTCTAATCACCACTTTGTAATTAAAATTTGGCAGTATATTAGTATATAGTTTTTAATTGACATAAATATAGGAGTAGTCAAATGCATTTGAACACAGTGGATTCTGACTATAGAAATCATTGCAAAATGTAATGTAAACGTGTAGGATTTATCAATTAGGAAATGGAAATTTCACTATTAAACTTTGGTGGTGGATGAGAGATAGGATAGTTTCGAGTCCCAACTTTGCAGGCGTTGAGATTTCATCTAATTATGCATCATTTTCATCCAATATCCTTGGCACTGATAGGTCTAAGAGCAAAGAACGTATAAGGAAAAGAAGTTCAGCTTTGACAAAGCGTAAGTGGCGACCTCAAATGGTGTTTCGATTCGTATCGTGCATTTGTTTCAGCTGGGAAGCAAACAATAAGGGGCAAAGGAATTATGCATCAAAAAATTTATATTTTGAAAGAGGAAAAAAAGTAACTGCACTTTGTATGTGAAAAAAAATAATATCATGATTTTAATAAAGGTTTATTTTCTCCATTGGAATTATTTTTCGTTGAACCAACAATTATAAATTGAACGGATAGATCAGATTTGAAATTAGCCTGAAGTTAATTTATAGAATAAATTATTACAATTAGAAGCTTTCTTGGTTGCATAGAAACAGAATTGATATTAATATACTCTGCAAGGATATCAATGGGAAATTATTACATAGGAAAAGCGAAGAGAATGGAAGTTGACAGTAACATGTAATTACAAAAGCGTTCGTCCCCTGTAATGTTCATTTCACCTCTACGCCAAATGCACGATACTCGATTTTACATCAATCTCTATGGAAGCTTAACTTCTTCTCCCTCTACATTCTTTGCTAAGAGGGAAGATGTCCATCGGAAGCAAAACTAGTTGAATGTGTACAGACGAGCACTGTATGTACTAAGAAGTAGGGCTGTGTGCAGAGGAGCCATACCCTCTTTAAATTAAAGAACAATAATTATAAGAATACAAGAAGTGAATACTATGAGTAATTAATAGTTGGATATAATTTGAAATATGCACTCAAGTAAGAAACATTTTAATCGTTTACTGAATCAGTTTTCTTATTTATTTTCATCTTTAGTTTGATACTGGTAGGTATAGCCCCTAATAGATAAAAATCCCGTTTATACATTGAAGCAAAGAGAAAAGAAAATGCAATTACCAAACTGACACATCATTAAATTCTCCCCATTCGTAAAACAGCTGCAACATACAATACCATCTGGAAACACTGAGTCTTAACAGCTGTCGTAGATGATGTCAGAAAAAGAGGGACATTAGTTAAATGGACCATTTGTAAAATCGAATCCCAATAAACTAAAACATTTTTCTCAGTAATGTAAAATTAGTATGATGTTATTCAAAAAATTAGAGTTTTTAGCCAGTTTTTAATAATATAGCCATCGGTCAAATTTTAATCTAATTGGCTAAAATACTCCACTTTATTATAGCAATCATCTCTAAATCTTGTTGTTTGTATCTTCCTAGATGGCTTCAGTCAAGGTCACAATGATCAATACTACCTAGAGCAGAAGGCCTTTCCACTAAGTTGTGACGTCATATACGTAGATCTAAGCATTCACAAATTACTTATAAATTTATTTCTCTTATTTTTGCTGGTAAATTTTAAAATTAATCTTTATATCCATTTATATATATATATATTATTTAAAAAATATTTGTGTATAATAGTTATGATAATGCTAATACAATAATGTTTTCCTAAATAATTTATATTTTTAAACAAAATTTTTTAAATTCTTTATTTTATAAATTTCATTAAAATTATTTTTTTCAATTCTTTTAAATAAGCGTAAACTATTTTATCTTACGCTATTCTAAACTAAATTACTTAGAATAATATAATATTATATAATAAAATAGCTTAAATAAATTTTAGAAAAATTAAATTACTTAAATATTTATGCATTTTTATTTTTCACCTCTTTTTCCTTTTTTCCTTCGACGTCTGCCCGGGCCGATGTCTCTATGTGGCTCTGCTTTAATTCAAAGATCATAGGAAAGCAGGTTGACGTCATCTTCTAGAAACTGTGCGCTGAATTACAATGTATCTTTCAAACCTTAGATGCAATACAAAACAACACAGCACAGCTCGAAGCTACAAATAATTAATATTTTCGCCTAATTCTTCACAGATCTAAAGAAAATCTGATAAAGCCTCCCTTTGTTTCCTCCGATATATTTGCTCCCCACCCGACTTTCACGAACTTCACCCATGTTTCTTGATGCTATCCTCCCACTAAATGAGCTCGCAGCATACCAAATTACCGCTAAAAAAACAAAGAATGGATTCTTAGACAAAGCCACAGTGGAAAAGTTCTCTTTGTCGAAGAAGCGACAGATTGTCGGTTCCATTAGACACGCGACGAAATCCTTCCACTAGCTGTTCCCTCCCCCTCCATCCATTAGCTGTTCTCTGATGGAGGAGAGAAGAGGCTCAAGAGAGGGTCGATGGGATGCACATGGCCAAATATTTTGTTTCTCTTTACTCACGCTCTTTGTATCGATGTTATAGAATTACTTGGCATTCCTAACGAAAATGAACAACACGCACTGGTAAAAACGAAACTTTCTTGTAACTTTCGAATAATCGCCAGAAATTTCGATACAAATCATCACTTTTCTTGACTAACAAATAAATATGTCACCAGTTTCACATGGGCGGTTATTGGTGTTTGGGATCTATGTCGATTTGATTCTAGCTTTATGGGTTGTTTCACCTCTGAGCGGCACTTTTTGCCATATAATGGGCTAAATGGCCAGGTCACAACGACCCAAAGGCATCAGAGATGTTTGGGGAAAGGAGGACGTACTGGATAGGTTTTGAAAGCAGATGGTAGCCTCCCATCAAGGTCATCCAGAGTGATTTTTAACATGCACAGAGTATAGCTTTCCAACACACTTGACAACGGCTTAACGTCCTACCCAACGGAAGGTGGCCTTTCCAAATCCACCGGTGTCCTTACTGACCGAGGGTAGGATGGGGAGTATTGCGCAGATAAATCTCAAATGCTGACCCACGTGGAACTCGAACTTGGGAAGTGCAGTTACGAGCACGGCATAAGGCCAACAAGAGTTCAGCGAAGTGGGTGAAGGGGATATAATAAAATAAAAAATAAATATCCCCTCAAGCAGCTGCTTGCCACAGAGGTCTGACAGGATTGGGTGGGTTGTTTTACCTCTGAGCGGCACTTTTTTGCACACCATGGGCTAAATGGCCAGGTCACATGGACCCCGAAGGCTCAGAGAAGGTTGGGGGAGGGGACCCACTGGAACAGCTGTTGGGAGACAGATGGTAGCCTCCCGTCAAGACCATCCAGCGTGTTCTTTAACGTGCACAGGGTATGGCTCTCCCGCACACGGGGCCACTGCTTAACGTTACATCCGACGGACGGCGGCCTTTCCAAGCCCATCGGTGTCCCCTACTGACCTTGGGCAGGGCGGGGAATTTTGCGGAGATAAATCTCAACGCTGACCGAGCTGGGACTCGAACCTGGGAACTACAGATTACGAGCCTGGCGCGTTACCGACTGAGCCACCCCCGCCCCAGGTCTGACAGGAGCCTGCCAGTTTATACGCCACAGTAGAAGGTCTGAGAGGATGGCGGGACCTCAGCAGAAATACATTACTACATCCATGCCTTACCCGGGGCTCGAACCCAGGTCCCGTAGATCAGTAGCCAAGCGCGCTAACCACTCGGCCACGGGACGGCTAAATATAATGAAAGCATTATATCAAAGCCATCCAGTGGGTTATATTAACTTGCATAGGGTATGGCTCTTTCACAAAAGGGGCTGCGGCTTAATGTTCTATCCGACGGAAGGCGGCCTTTTGGGATCCAGAGGTGTCCCCTTTCCGACAGAGGGCAGGGTGAGAGTTTAGAGGAGATAAACATCAACAGTGATCCAGATGGGGTCGAACTGGGAACTTCATATTACGAGTATGGCGCGCTACCTACT
Source organism: Ryuthela nishihirai (assembly GCA_038380435.1). NCBI lineage: Eukaryota > Metazoa > Arthropoda > Arachnida > Araneae > Heptathelidae > Ryuthela > Ryuthela nishihirai. The sequence goes on from JAWZYU010000022.1 coordinate 45,241,340, forward strand.
GATAAAACTTCTCACATCATTTGCTTTATGACATCACCATCGATTAGGGGTTAAAGGTCAGAGCACTTGGTTTTTTCATTATAAACCAGTGTTACTAACATTTTTGAGCTGGGTCTACTTATATTTTTTGCAATATCCCCGTGCAGGTGACAGTGTTAAAATTAATACATCATTTTCAGCACTGTCTTGTATCACATCATGCTGCTTGAAAATAAGACATTAAAGACCGTTTGATTTCCACGTGGCCGCATCGTGATAATTAGCAAGGAAAAGCCCCATGCAGAACAACCGTGAAAACAACACGATCGAGAAGATGCAGTAATGGAAGAAGAGACAATTTCGAGTGGCCCTGATCGTGCAGAAAGAAGACGTCATTTCCTGCTAACACGCTGCATTTCTCCGAAGGCGCTCGGGAACGTGTTGACAATGCACTAGCTTGCAGAGCCAATCAAAAGAGAGTCCATTACACAGGTCGCTAGACTACAAGTGGGATTTTGGAGGTGGGAGGGGGGTTATGAGAGAGAGAAGGGGCTGATAATATCCATGGTTAGAGATGGGTAATCTTGTTACGTACAGTCGCTCAACAAAATATCCGAACGCATGAAGGTTGCCCGATCACTAATTTCTAAAAAAACGTTTGCCAGATATTTTTTCTGAATTCTGTAATCAACCATAGTGTTCGGATATTTTTTGAACGACTGTACACGAAGGTTGCCAGATCACTAATTTCTAAAAAAAATGGTTGCCAGATATTTTTTCTGAATTCTGTAATCATCTACATAGTGTCCGAACACACGAAGGTTGTCAGATCACTAATTTTTGAAAAAATGATTGCCAGAATTTTTTTCTGAATTCTGTAATCAACCATAGTGTTCGGATATTTTTTTAAACGACTGTACACGAAGGTTGCCAGATCACTAATTTCTAAAAAAAAAGGTTGCCAGATATTGTTTTCTGAATTCTGTAATCATCTACATAGTGTCCGAACACACGAAGGTTGTCAGATCACTAATTTTTAAAAAATGGTTGCCAGAATTTTTTTCTGAATTTTGTAATCAACCATAGTGTTCGGATATTTTTTGAGCGACTGTACACGAAGGTTGCCAGATCACTAATTTCTAAAAAAAAGGTTGCCAGATATTGTTTTCTGAATTCTGTAATCATCTACATAGTGTCCGAACACAAGAAGGTTGTCAGATCACTAATTTTTGAAAAAATGATTGCCAGAATTTTTTTCTGAATTCTGTAATCAACCATAGTGTTCGGATATTTTTTGAACGACTGTACACGAAGGTTGCCAGATCACTAATTTCTAAAAAAAATGGTTGCCAGATATTTTTTCTGAATTCTGTAATCAACCATAGTGTTCGGATATTTTTTGAACAACTGTACACGAAGGTTGCCAGATCACTAATTTCTAAAAGAAAATGGTTACCAGATATTTTTTCTGAATTCTGTAATCATCTACATAGTGTCCGAACACACGAAGGTTGTCAGATCACTAATTTTTGAAAAAATGATTGCCAGAATTTTTTTCTGAATTTTGTAATCAACCATAGTGTTCGGATATTTTTTGAGCGACTGTACACGAAGGTTGCCAGATCACTAATTTCTAAAAGAAAATGGTTACCAGATATTTTTTCTGAATTCTGTAATCATCTACATAGTGTCCGAACACACGAAGGTTGTCAGATCACTAATTTTTGAAAAAATGATTGCCAGAATTTTTTTCTGAATTCTGTAATCAACCATAGTGTTCGGATATTTTTTTAAACGACTGTACACGAAGGTTGCCAGATCACTAATTTCTAAAAAAAAAGGTTGCCAGATATTGTTTTCTGAATTCTGTAATCATCTACATAGTGTCCGAACACACGAAGGTTGTCAGATCACTAATTTTTTAAAAAATGGTTGCCAGAATTTTTTTCTGAATTTTGTAATCAACCATAGTGTTCGGATATTTTTTGAGCGACTGTACACGAAGGTTGCCAGATCACTAATTTCTAAAAAAAAGGTTGCCAGATATTGTTTTCTGAATTCTGTAATCATCTACATAGTGTCCGAACACACGAAGGTTGTGAGATCACTAATTTTTAAAAATATGGTTGCCAGATATTTTTTCTGAATTCTGTAATCAACCATAGTGTTCGGATATTTTTTTAAGCGACTGTACACGAAGGTTGCCAGATCACTAATTTCTAAAAAAAAGGTTGCCAGATATTGTTTTCTGAATTCTGTAATCATCTACATAGTGTCCGAACACACGAAGGTTGTCAGATCACTAATTTTTAAAAAAATGGTTGCCAGATATTTTTTTCTGAATTCTGTAATCAACCATAGTGTTCAGATATTTTTTTGAGCGACTGTACACGAAGGTTGCCAGATCACTAATTTTTTAAAAAAAGGTTGCCAGATATTGTTTTCTGAATTCTGTAATCATCTACATAGTGTCCGAACACACGAAGGTTGTCAGATCACTAATTTTTAAAAAAATGGTTGCCAGAATTTTTTTCTGAATTTGTAATCAACCATAGTGTTCGGATATTTTTTGAGCGACTGTACACGAAGGTTGCCAGATCACTAACTTCTAAAAAAAAGGTTGCCAGATATTGTTTTCTGAATTCTGTAATCAACCATAGTGTTCGGATATTTTTTGAGCGACTGTACACCGTAGCGCTGGAGAATTAGCAAGAACGCTTTCACTAAAGTAAAATATTTTCCTTTTTTTTTCTGAAATAAAATTAGTTTACGCAATTTTTTAAATACGTATACCATATAAAAGAGGATACTAATGTTTAAGAATTTAGTATTTCTGTGCGAAATGGAATTTGCCTCAAAGAAACAAAAATGCATTTTAGCGGTTCCCAACAGTTTAATGTTTATGCTATCGCCCACTAAGGCAAGCCTCCTTGATTCAATAGGCCTGGACAACCGTCGAGCAAAAGAAGAAAAGAGAAAAATTAATATTCCTAAAAAGTTAAGCAATATTATTTTTGTGAACCTAAACTAAATCTATTTACTTTTAAACTATATAAATTAGAATTATTTATTCGTTACGACTATATTGCAAAAATTATGAATATTTTAAAATCACTTTCTAATTTTCTATATCACATTTAAAATTTTATTTTATTTCAATTTAAAATTCTTCTTTATTTCGGATTATGTAAATGAACATCGATTACGCTTAACTAAACAATGAAGAGTCGCAGCAGCAGCTAAACATTATTGCCTAAACAACAATAATGGAGCTCATGCTAGTCGTTTGTTAGATCATCAGAATTAATCCCTCTCAATTTCTTTCTGTGGGGTGCAATGAAGGATCTGGTCTACAAGATGGGTTGGGTTGTTCTACCTCTGAGCGGCACTTTTTTCACACCATGGGCTAAATTGCCAGGTCACATGGACCCCGAAGGCTCAGAGAAGATTGGGGGAGGGGACCCACTGGAACAGCTGTTGGGAGACAGATGGTAGCCTCCCGTCAAGGCCATCCAGCGTGTTCTTTAACGTGCACAGGGTATGTCTCTCCCGCACACGGGGCCACGGCTTAACGTCCCATCCGACGGACGGCGGCCTTTCCAAGCCCATCGGTGTCCCCTAGTGACCGTGGGCAGGGCGGGGAATTTTGCGGAGATAAATCTCAACGCTGACCCAGCTGGGACTCGAACCTGGGAAATACAGATTACGAGCCTGGCGCGCTACCGACTGAGCCACCCCCGCCTCCTCTACAAGATGAAACCATGAACAATTCCTGAATTAAAACAAACAATGCGGGACAAATTTCTCAAAGTTGATCTTGAAATGTGTCAACAGACTTGTAGGAATGTTCTTGAAAGTGTTGCAACTTCTATTGAACATCCAGGGGAACATTTTGAATATATTTGTAGATCTTAACATTCTGATACACAAAGGAACATATTGAACATTATGAGGAATTTTTAGGAGTTTCTTTATTACAGAAAATTGATAAGATTGTTTTTGTTTTTTAAATAAATGTAATTAAGGAAAAGGACATTACTTTTGGAACACCCTGTATGCATTTAAAAATTAATTCGCTTGTTGCTGTAGTTCCCAGGCTTGATATAATATAGGATGTTTTGCCTAAACCTTTTTTTTTTGCCTAAACCTCCTATGACCTTGACCATTGTGTGCAAAAAAAGTGCCGCTCAGAGGTTAAAAACAATCAAGCAGCCCCCTTGTGGAAGAGATTAAAAATTTGCGGATCATTTTTCCAAATCCTATACACGATAAATATTTTTAAACTTGTTTAATGGAGTAAAAAAATCATATAATTCCAAGAAATGAGCGTTAGGGTTGGGTTGTTTTACCTCTGAGCGGCACTTTTTTTGCACACCATGGGGGTAAATGGCCAGGTCACATGGACCCCGAAGGCTCAGAGAAGGTTGGGGGAGGGGACCCACTGGAACAGCTGTTGGGAGACAGATGGTAGCCTCCCGTCAAGGTCATCCAGCGTGTTCTTTAAAGTGCACAGCGTATGGCTCTCCCACACACGGGGCCACGGCTTAACGTCCCATCCGACGGACGGCGGCTTTCCAAGCCCATCGGTGTCCGCTACTGACCGTGGGCAGGGCGGGGAATTTTTGCGGAGATAAATCTCAACGCTGACCCAGCTGGGACTCGAACCTGGGAACTACAGATTACGAGCCTGGCGCGCTACCGACTGAGCCACCTCCCCCCTTGAGCGTTAGGAAATTAATACTTAGTAAAAGAGGACGCTATGCTCAAAAAGCAGTGTTCGGCTCGGAACGTCTTGGGAACATTTATGCCTTGAATTTCTTGATTAATTATGACTACTTCTGTGAATTCCTTTCATCGTCTAATATTGTTCCTGAAAAATCCATTTTTTTTCCCTACATGTGTTTGATATTTTCTCACGTTCCACTAAAGTGGAAGAATTGAACCTCATTAATTTGCATCCAATTTAATAGCTGCCCAAACCGGTAAAACTAAGAGGAAATTTATTAAAAATATGCAGAGTTACAATTTTATTTGTATATGCAGTTACCGGACAGAAAAGTAGAAACTTAATTCCAAAATATCTCAATAGAAAATCAGATTCAAAACTCAATAACTTCTTTAATATGATGTTTAATAAAAAAATAAGATAAAAAAAGATCACAACGAAATCTATCTAAATCTCGATTTTGAACAGCAATTTCTTAGTATTCAAATAATTATAAACTCTGGAATATTTAACAAACTTCATAAAATTGACTCCATAATTTAATTAAAAGATTGAAACAGGTAAGCGATCAACACCGGATGTAACGCACCTGTTACTCTAGTAGAGGCAACAATAATATCTGATCTCATAACCTGTATTAATTAAAGTTTAGGGCCAATGTTTTGCAGCCTATTAAATATTCCAATTTTTATAACTCTCTGAATGCTAAAAGGGGCGGGGGTGGCACAGTCGGTAGCGCGCCAGGCTCGTAATCTGTAGTTCCCAGGTTCGAGTCCCAGCTGGGTCAGCGTTGAGATTTATCTCCGCAAAACTTCCCGCCCTGCCCACGTTCAGTAGGGGACACCGATGGGCTTGGAAAGGCCGCCGTCCGTCGGATGGGACGTTAAGCCGTGGCCCCGTGTGTGGCAGAGCCATACCCTGTACACGTTAAAGAACACGCTGGATGGCCTTGACGGGAAGCTACAATCTGTCTCCCAACAGCTGTTCCAGTGGGTCCCCTCCCCCAACCTTCTCTGAGCCTTCGGGGTCCTTGTGACCTGGCCATTTAGCCCATGGTGTGCAAAAAAGTGCCGCTCAGAGGTAAAACAACCCAACCCAACTCTGAATGCTAAACACATATTGTTTAGCATTCAAATCTCAAGACAATTTTTCCTCTAAAGAAAAGAATTGAATCGACTAAGAGTGGTACTTCTTTATTCTGTGAACTAGATAAGTCTAGATTATTCAAATTTAATCAATTGTATACTCGTGAATATATTTTCCATTTTCATGGCATTCTTGTTGTCTGCCGCTTGAGTCTTGATTGCCGGAACTGTGCCTACAGTGACAGAGTGGAATGTGTACTGTAGGTAGAAATGTTCATATCATCAATTGATCGGTGGTCGGTAGCTCAATGATTCAAAGCACCTGACATGTTACCGCCGAGGTCGTGGGTTAGTATTCCACCGGGCTCAAGACAATTTTTTCTCTGAAAAAATTGGATCGACATAAGAGAGGTTGGGTTGTTTTACTTATGAGCGGCACTTTTTTGCACACCATGGGCTAAATGGATAGGTCACATGGACCCCGAAGGCTGAGAGAAGGTTGGGGGAAGGGACCCACTGGAACAGCTGTTGGGAGACAGATGGTAGCCTCCCGTCTAGGCCATCCAGCGTGTTCTTTAACGTTGGGTTGTTTTACCTCTGAGCGGCACTTTTTTGCACACCATGGGCTAAATGGCCAGGTCACATGGACCCCGAAGGCTCAGAGATGGTTGGGGGAGGGGACCCACTGGAACAGCTGTTGGAAGACAGGTGGTAGCCTCCCGTCAAGGCCATTCAGCGTGTTCTTTAACGTGCACAGGGTAGGGCTCTCCCGCACACGGGGCTACGGCTTAACGTCCCATCTGAAGGACGGCGGCCTTTCCAAGCCCATCGGTGTCCCCTACTGACCGTGGGCAGGGCGGGGAATTACATAAGAGAGGTACTTCCTTAATCTGTGAACCAGATAAGTCGAAATTATTCAATTTTAATAAATATTGGTTTAAATCGAAATTTAGATAGATTTTGTTGAAATCTTTAATTTATCTTTAGGCATATTTTTCATTAAAAGTCATATTGAAGAAGTGTCGTGGTCTAAATGTGAATTTTCTATTGAGATAACATGCAATTGGTTCTACTTTTCTGTCCAGTACCTGTAATTTGAAATTTAAGAACCATGGAAAATTTAATGTATAAAAGTATCAGGATAAAATTATAAAACTCATAATTTTGCATAATATTTGGAATAATAGGTAAATCTGTCATATTTTACGTTATTGATCAATTTTGTTTCTATTTTATATTATTCCTAATAGAAATGTAATAAAAGTTTGTGGTTTTATTCTGTATATTTGAACAGTATAACAGGAAACTAGATGCTTTTGATTCTAGATGCTTACGCAGTATCTTGGGCATTAGGTGGTTCAACTTTGTAACTAATGATGAGGTTACGCAAAGGAGTCAGCAACCTCCTTTAAGCAGCATATTGTGCAGAGAGTGACTCCGTTGGTTTGGCCATGTTGCCCGTATGAATAATTATAGATTGGCGAATAGGGTTATGAACAGTGTGCCTAAAGGCTTCAGAAAGAGGGAGAGACCAAGGATGCGGTGGGCAGACAATGTCAAAGAGGACCTTATTAGAATTGGTGTGCAGTGGCCTGATGTAGCAGATGTCGCTCAGAACAGACTTTCTTCGAGAACTAAATTGCACGGTTTGGTTGGACCTCCGTAGCCCATGGCTGCTTGATAATGATGATGATGATGATGATGATTACAAATCGATAGGGGTCAAAGTAAAAATTGCTATCTAAGAATAAATACTCTAGAATTGGCGTGCGCAGTAAAATACTTTGGGGTACAGTCGCTCAAAAAAATATCTAACACTATGATTGATTACAGAAGTGTGTTCGGATATTTTTAGTGACTGTACGCCGTCAATAGATCTAGAGCTCAAAAGTCACTAGATCTATTGGCAAAGTCGCTAAGTTGGCAACACTGCTACTGATTAATTTCTGAGAACTGAGTGACGAAGCGCGGCGCTGTATTTCATGTCTGTACACACTATCATAGTAGTATATTTCCTGGTAATCTGCAGTTCACAGGTTTGAGTCGCACCTGAGTCAGCATTGAGATTTACTTCTGCAAAATTCTCTGCTCTGCCCTCGGTCAGTAAGGGACACCGATGGACTTGGAAATAGCGCCCTCCGTTGGATGGGACATTAATCCGTGTTCCCGTGTGTGTGTGAGCCATACTCTGTGCACGTTAAAAATACGCCGGATGACATTGACGGGAGGTACACTCTGTCTCTTAACAGCTGTCCAGTGGATCCCTCCCCAAATCTTCTCTGAGCTCTCAGGGGGGCGGGGGGGGGGGCTCAGTCGGTAGCGCGCCAGGCTCGTAATCTGTAGTTCTCAGGTTCGAGTCCCAGCTGGGTCAGCGTTGAGATTTATCTCCGCAAAATTCCCCGCCCTGCCCACGGTCAGTAGGGGACACCGATGGCCACCTCCGTCGCATGGGACGTTAAGCCGTGGCTCCGTGTACGGGAGAGCCATACCCTGTGCACGTTAAAGAACACGCTGGATGGCCTTGACGGGAGGCTACCATCGGTCTCCCAACAGCTGTTCCAGTGGGTCCCCTCCCCCAACATTCTCTGAGCCTTCGGGGTCCATGCGACCTGGTCATTTAGCCCATTGTGTGCAAAAAAAGTGCCTCACTTAGGTTAAACAATCCAGACCTACTTCCACAGAAAGAAATTGAGAGGAGTTAAGTCACATGAACTAGAAATGACGCATTTTGAATGAAAAGTATTCCCAGTTGAAATTACAATAAATCCATTAGATATAAAATCTAAACACTGCTTCTCAGACTCCTGGAAGATAGTTGTATAAACAACAGAATCTAAACTCATCCTGTGTTATGGATTACGCTTTGGTTCAAAAATAGATCATGGGGGAAAAATATCTTGTAATGGGCAGCATTGGTTTTTCTACAAAAATGTATCTTACCTGAACTTTCTCAAGCGTTTAAGTGTCTCTTAGTTATTTTAAGCTTTTAGGTTATGAAACTAAAGGGAAAAAGTTATGACTGTTATTTTTTGTTCTTTGTTTAATCTGTTGATATCTGTTTTTGAAGTCTCTTTTTGTGTTGGGTTGCTTTACCTCTGAGCGGCACTTTTTTGCACACCATGGGCTAAATGGCCAGGTCACATGGACCCCGAAGGCTCAGAGAAGATTGGGGGAGGGGACCCAATGGAACAGCTGTTGGGAGACAGATGGTAGTCTCCCGTCAAGGGCCATCCAGCGTGTTCTTTAACGTGCACAGGGAATGGCTCTCCCGCACACGGGGCCATAGCTTAACGTCCCATCCGGCGGCCTTTCCAAGCCCATCGGTGTCCCCTACTGACCGTGGGCAGGGCGGGGAATTTTTGCGGAGATGAATCTCAACGCTGACCCAGCTGGACTCGAACCTGGGAACTACAGATTATGCGACTGGCGCGCTACCGACTGAGCCACCCTCGCCACCCTCTTTTTGTGTAGAAAGGAAAGCAAACTTGGATCCAAGGGTACTTGTCCACAAAACGTTTTACTCTTCTGGAACTGAAACTTAAAAAAAAATTCAGAAATGATTTAATTTTAATTTTCCCTATATTACATTGCTGTTCTCTTGGGATAGCAGCAAGCCCAAAGCTGAGGGATTCCTATTCTAACCTTCCCACAATATTTTATTCTAAGGCTGCTCAAGGCTTGCCTTGACGATGAAGAATATGACATCTCTTTTGACGACCTCACATATGGGGGAAAATTATTTTCAAATTTTTGTTTAATATTACTGCAGGTAGCTTTAAGTTATCTTACAAATGAATGAAACGATAATTAATCACAATAATTAATCCAGCAATAATCAAATATGCATTCATTTAAGAGTTTTACTTTTTGTTTGTTTCGCATTGTTGCTATAAGAGTGAAATATTTAATGTTTTATTAATTTGCTATTTATATCCTGCAACTACATGTCATAATATCATACTAAATATTACAAAAAATTTCCTCCATTCCTAACATCGTTAAATTAGCTGCAGTGACCTTTACCATCAAGTTAGCCTCAGCTGCCATTACCAACACAGAGGTCTGGAAATCGATGATATCGAAAACCTCTCATATTCAGTAGGTAATGGAGAGTCGTGTTGCACTTGATTTACCTAGCAGTATCGTCAAATTCAAATACACATCGTAACTTTGTAATATCTGACTCTAGTTTTCCTTACGGAAGCATTTTCTGTGGGCAAATCAAATTGTACTTAAACCTGGGACAAAATAAGATGCAGCTACTAATGTGAATTTAACGAACATATATAACATATTTTTTATGAATTATACGGATGAAACTGAGCGTGAATTCTAAAATATATTTACCAAACCAAAGTATGAATGAAGTAATTTATTACAAAAGCACAAAATCGTATAGATAAAACAATCTTATCTGAACACAAGTATTTCTATTCCTCAAATCATAAAGTCAAATAAAAATCAAATCATAAAGTCATTAAAAGAGTCAAATCATAAAACGAACGATTTACTACGCTTAACTAATTTTCAATGTTTAAACTACAGTTCTGTCAATATTCACCTCCTATGACAAAATAGAGCCTATTACTTTGTAACATTCATCAAACAAACCAATTTATATTGAATTTCATTTGTGATACAAGACCACAACAATAATACTATTTACCTTATAGATGCGAAACATCTACCCAAAAGCAAACTGTACTGTTCATTCCCTTTCACCACGGGAATCAGGCTTCATCTGGAATCAAAAAAGAGCAGTCTTCTTATGTAGCCATCAAACAACACTAATTTAAAACACTATATCCTTCTTTCTTTACTACTCCACTATATATTTCGTTTTTCTTCCACAATTTTATTATTCAAAGCGTCTCTCGGTTTTAATCAGTTGATAACGTAATTTTCACGCTGAAGTAGTGGTCCTATATAGGGAGAGGTTGGCAAATGGCGTTCATGGGCGCCATGTCTGTTCTCTGCAAGTGCATCAGTTAGGCAAGCTGACTGATTGGGTTGGGATGTTTTACCTCTGAGCCGCACTTTTTTGCACACCATGGGCTAAATGGCCAGGTCACATGGACCCCGAAGGCTCAGAGAAGGTTGGGGGAGGGGACCCACTGGAACAGCTGCTGGGAGACAGATGGTAGCCTCCCGTCAAGGCCATCCAGCGTGTTCTTTAAAGTGCACAGCGTATGGCTCTCCCACACACGGGGCCACGGCTTAACGTCCCATCCGACGGACGGCGGCTTTCCAAGCCCATCGGTGTCCGCTACTGACCGTGGGCAGGGCGGGGAATTTTTGCGGAGATAAATCTCAACGCTGACCCAGCTGGGACTCGAACCTGGGAACTACAGATTACGAGCCTGGCGCGCTACCGACTGAGCCACCTCCGCCCTTGAGCGTTAGGAAATTAATACTTAGTAAAAGAGGACGCTATGCTCAAAAAGCAGTGTTCGGCTCGGAACGTCTTGGGAACATTTATGCCTTGAATTTCTTGATTAATTATGACTACTTCTGTGAATTCCTTTCATCGTCTAATATTGTTCCTGAAAAATCCATTTTTTTTCCCTACATGTGTTTGATATTTTCTCACGTTCCACTAAAGTGGAAGAATTGAACCTCATTAATTTGCATCCAATTTAATAGCTGCCCAAACCGGTAAAACTAAGAGGAAATTTATTAAAAATATGCAGAGTTACAATTTTATTTGTATATGCAGTTACCGGACAGAAAAGTAGAAACTTAATTCCAAAATATCTCAATAGAAAATCAGATTCAAAACTCAATAACTTCTTTAATATGATGTTTAATAAAAAAATAAGATAAAAAAAGATCACAACGAAATCTATCTAAATCTCGATTTTGAACAGCAATTTCTTAGTATTCAAATAATTATAAACTCTGGAATATTTAACAAACTTCATAAAATTGACTCCATAATTTAATTAAAAGATTGAAACAGGTAAGCGATCAACACCGGATGTAACGCACCTGTTACTCTAGTAGAGGCAACAATAATATCTGATCTCATAACCTGTATTAATTAAAGTTTAGGGCCAATGTTTTGCAGCCTATTAAATATTCCAATTTTTATAACTCTCTGAATGCTAAAAGGGGCGGGGGTGGCACAGTCGGTAGCGCGCCAGGCTCGTAATCTGTAGTTCCCAGGTTCGAGTCCCAGCTGGGTCAGCGTTGAGATTTATCTCCGCAAAACTTCCCGCCCTGCCCACGTTCAGTAGGGGACACCGATGGGCTTGGAAAGGCCGCCGTCCGTCGGATGGGACGTTAAGCCGTGGCCCCGTGTGTGGCAGAGCCATACCCTGTACACCCGTGTGTGGCAGAGCCATACCCTGTTCCCGTCAAGGCCATCCAGCGTGTTAAAGAACACGCTGGATGGCCTTGACGGGAAGCTACAATCTGTCTCCCAACAGCTGTTCCAGTGGGTCCCCTCCCCCAACCTTCTCTGAGCCTTCGGGGTCCTTGTGACCTGGCCATTTAGCCCATGGTGTGCAAAAAAGTGCCGCTCAGAGGTAAAACAACCCAACCCAACTCTGAATGCTAAACACATATTGTTTAGCATTCAAATCTCAAGACAATTTTTCCTCTAAAGAAAAGAATTGAATCGACTAAGAGTGGTACTTCTTTATTCTGTGAACTAGATAAGTCTAGATTATTCAAATTTAATCAATTGTATACTCGTGAATATATTTTCCATTTTCATGGCATTCTTGTTGTCTGCCGCTTGAGTCTTGATTGCCGGAACTGTGCCTACAGTGACAGAGTGGAATGTGTACTGTAGGTAGAAATGTTCATATCATCAATTGATCGGTGGTCGGTAGCTCAATGATTCAAAGCACCTGACATGTTACCGCCGAGGTCGTGGGTTAGTATTCCACCGGGCTCAAGACAATTTTTTCTCTGAAAAAATTGGATCGACATAAGAGAGGTTGGGTTGTTTTACCTATGAGCGGCACTTTTTTGCACACCATGGGCTAAATGGATAGGTCACATGGACCCCGAAGGCTGAGAGAAGGTTGGGGGAAGGGACCCACTGGAACAGCTGTTGGGAGACAGATGGTAGCCTCCCGTCTAGGCCATCCAGCGTGTTCTTTAACGTTGGGTTGTTTTACCTCTGAGCGGCACTTTTTTGCACACCATGGGCTAAATGGCCAGGTCACATGGACCCCGAAGGCTCAGAGATGGTTGGGGGAGGGGACCCACTGGAACAGCTGTTGGAAGACAGGTGGTAGCCTCCCGTCAAGGCCATTCAGCGTGTTCTTTAACGTGCACAGGGTAGGGCTCTCCCGCACACGGGGCTACGGCTTAACGTCCCATCTGAAGGACGGCGGCCTTTCCAAGCCCATCGGTGTCCCCTACTGACCGTGGGCAGGGCGGGGAATTACATAAGAGAGGTACTTCCTTAATCTGTGAACCAGATAAGTCGAAATTATTCAATTTTAATAAATATTGGTTTAAATCGAAATTTAGATAGATTTTGTTGAAATCTTTAATTTATCTTTAGGCATATTTTTCATTAAAAGTCATATTGAAGAAGTGTCGTGGTCTAAATGTGAATTTTCTATTGAGATAACATGCAATTGGTTCTACTTTTCTGTCCAGTACCTGTAATTTGAAATTTAAGAACCATGGAAAATTTAATGTATAAAAGTATCAGGATAAAATTATAAAACTCATAATTTTGCATAATATTTGGAATAATAGGTAAATCTGTCATATTTTACGTTATTGATCAATTTTGTTTCTATTTTATATTATTCCTAATAGAAATGTAATAAAAGTTTGTGGTTTTATTCTGTATATTTGAACAGTATAACAGGAAACTAGATGCTTTTGATTCTAGATGCTTACGCAGTATCTTGGGCATTAGGTGGTTCAACTTTGTAACTAATGATGAGGTTACGCAAAGGAGTCAGCAACCTCCTTTAAGCAGCATATTGTGCAGAGAGTGACTCCGTTGGTTTGGCCATGTTGCCCGTATGAATAATTATAGATTGGCGAATAGGGTTATGAACAGTGTGCCTAAAGGCTTCAGAAAGAGGGAGAGACCAAGGATGCGGTGGGCAGACAATGTCAAAGAGGACCTTATTAGAATTGGTGTGCAGTGGCCTGATGTAGCAGATGTCGCTCAGAACAGACTTTCTTCGAGAACTAAATTGCACGGTTTGGTTGGACCTCCGTAGCCCATGGCTGCTTGATAATGATGATGATGATGATGATGATTACAAATCGATAGGGGTCAAAGTAAAAATTGCTATCTAGGAATAAATACTCTAGAATTGGCGTGCGCAGTAAAATACTTTGGGGTACAGTCGCTCAAAAAAATATCTAACACTATGATTGATTACAGAAGTGTGTTCGGATATTTTTAGTGACTGTACGCCGTCAATAGATCTAGAGCTCAAAAGTCACTAGATCTATTGGCAAAGTCGCTAAGTTGGCAACACTGCTACTGATTAATTTCTGAGAACTGAGTGACGAAGCGCGGCGCTGTATTTCTTGTCTGTACACACTATCATAGAAGTATATTTCCTGGTAATCTGCAGTTCACAGGTTTGAGTCGCACCTGAGTCAGCATTGAGATTTACTTCTGCAAAATTCTCTGCTCTGCCCTCGGTCAGTAAGGGACACCGATGGACTTGGAAATAGCGCCCTCCGTTGGATGGGACATTAATCCGTGTTCCCGTGTGTGTGTGAGCCATACTCTGTGCACGTTAAAAATACGCCGGATGACATTGACGGGAGGTACACTCTGTCTCTTAACAGCTGTCCAGTGGATCCCTCCCCAAATCTTCTCTGAGCTCTCAGGGGGGCGGGGGGGGGCTCAGTCGGTAGCGCGCCAGGCTCGTAATCTGTAGTTCTCAGGTTCGAGTCCCAGCTGGGTCAGCGTTGAGATTTATCTCCGCAAAATTCCCCGCCCTGCCCACGGTCAGTAGGGGACACCGATGGCCACCTCCGTCGCATGGGACGTTAAGCCGTGGCTCCGTGTACGGGAGAGCCATACCCTGTGCACGTTAAAGAACACGCTGGATGGCCTTGACGGGAGGCTACCATCGGTCTCCCAACAGCTGTTCCAGTGGGTCCCCTCCCCCAACATTCTCTGAGCCTTCGGGGTCCATGCGACCTGGTCATTTAGCCCATTGTGTGCAAAAAAAGTGCCTCACTTAGGTTAAACAATCCAGACCTACTTCCACAGAAAGAAATTGAGAGGAGTTAAGTCACATGAACTAGAAATGACGCATTTTGAATGAAAAGTATTCCCAGTTGAAATTACAATAAATCCATTAGATATAAAATCTAAACACTGCTTCTCAGACTCCTGGAAGATAGTTGTATAAACAACAGAATCTAAACTCATCCTGTGTTATGGATTACGCTTTGGTTCAAAAATAGATCATGGGGGAAAAATATCTTGTAATGGGCAGCATTGGTTTTTCTACAAAAATGTATCTTACCTGAACTTTCTCAAGCGTTTAAGTGTCTCTTAGTTATTTTAAGCTTTTAGGTTATGAAACTAAAGGGAAAAAGTTATGACTGTTATTTTTTGTTCTTTGTTTAATCTGTTGATATCTGTTTTTGAAGTCTCTTTTTGTGTTGGGTTGCTTTACCTCTGAGCGGCACTTTTTTGCACACCATGGGCTAAATGGCCAGGTCACATGGACCCCGAAGGCTCAGAGAAGGTTGGGGGAGGGGACCCACTGGAACAGCTGTTGGGAGACAGATGGTAGTCTCCCGTCAATGGCCATCCAGCGTGTTCTTTAACGTGCACAGGGTATGGCTCTCCCGCACACGGAGCCATGGCTTAACGTCCCATCCGAAGGACGGCGGCCTTTCCAAGCCCATCGGTGTCCCCTACTGACCGTGGGCAGGGCGGGGAATTTTTGCGGAGATGAATCTCAACGCTGACCCAGCTGGGACTCGAACCTGGGAACTACAGTTTACGAGCCTGGTGCGCTACTGGCTGAGCCCCCCTCGCCCCCCTCTTTTTGTGTAGAAAGGAAAGCAAACTGGGATCCAAGGGTACTTGTTCACAAAACGTTTTACTCTTCTGAAACTGAAACTTAAAAAAAAATCAGAAATGCTTTAATTTTAATTTTCCCTATATTACATTGCTGTTCTCTTGGGATAGCAGCAAGCCCAAAGCTGAGGAGTTCCTATTCTAACCTTCCCACAATATTTTATTCTAAGGCTGCTCACGGCTTGCCTTGACGATGAAGAATATGACATCTCTTTTGACGATCTCACATATGGGGAGGAAAATTATTTTCAAATTTTTGTTTAATATTATTGCAGGTAGCTTTAAGTTATCTTACAAATGAATGAAACGATAATTAATCACAATAATTAATCCAGCAATAATCAAATATGCATTCATTTAAGAGTTTTACTTTTTGTTTGTTTCGCATTGTTGCTATAAGAGTGAAATATTTAATGTTTTATTAATTTGCTAGTTATATCCTGCAACTACATGTCATAATATCATACAAAATATTTCCTCCCTTCCTAACATCGTTAAATTAGCTGCCGTGACCTTTACCATCAAGTTAGCCTCAGCTGCCATTACCAACACAGAGGTCTGGAAATCGATGATATCGAAAACCTCTCATATTCAGTAGGTAATGAAGAGTCGTGTTGCACTTGATTTACCTAGCAGTATCGTCAAATTCAAATACACATCGTAACTTTGTAATATCTGACTCTAGTTTTCCTTACGGAAGCATTTTCTGTGGGCAAATCAAATTGGACTTAAACCTGGGACAAAATAATATGCAGCTACTAATGTGAATTTAACGAACATATATAACATATTTTTTATGAATTATACGGATGGAAACTGAGCGTGAATTCTAAAATATATTTACCAAACCAAAGTATGAATGAAGTAATTTATTACAAAAGCACAAAATCGTATAGATAAAACAATCTTATCTGAACACAAATATTTCTATTCCTCTTAATATAGTGTCAAATCATAAAACGAACGATTTACTACGCTTAACTAATTTTCAATGTTTAAACTACAGTTCTGTCAATATTCACCTCCTATGACAAAATAGAGCCTATTACTTTGTAACATTCATCAAACAAACCAATTTATATTGAATTTCATTTGTGATACAAGACCACAACAATAATACTATTTACCTTATAGATGCGAAACATTACCCAAAAGCAAACTGTACTGTTCATTCCCTTTCACCACCGGAATCAGGCTTCATCTGGAATCAAAAAAGAGCAGTCTTCTTATGTAGCCATCAAACAACACTAATTTAAAACACTATATCCTTCTTTCTTTACTACTCCACTATATATTTCGTTTTTCTTCCACAATTTTATTATTCAAAGCGTCTCTCGGTTTTAATCAGTTGATAACGTAATTTTCACGCTGAAGTAGTGGTCCTATATAGGGAGAGGTTGGCAAATGGCGTTCATGGGCGCCATGTCTGTTCTCTGCAAGTGCGTCAGTTAGGCAAGCTGACTGATTTGGTTGGGTTGTTTTACCTCTGAGCGGCACTTTTTTGCACACCATGGGCTAAATGGCCAGGTCACAAGGACCCCGAAGACTCAGAGAACGTTGGGGAGGGGACCCATTGGAGCAGCTGTTGGGAGGCAGATGGTAGCCTCCCGTTAAGGCAATCCAGCGTGTTCTTTAAAGTGCAAAGGGTATGGCTCTATCGCACACGGGGCCACGGCTTAACGTCCCATCCTATGGATGGTGACCTTTCCAAGCCCATCGGTGTCCCTACTGACCATGGACAGGGCGGGGAGTTTTGCAGCGATAAGTCTCAACACTGACCAAGCTGGGACTCGAACCTGGGAACTGCAGTTTACGAACCTGGCACGCTCCTACAATGTAGCATTTTAACAAACTTAATACCTTATGTTTATTAAGGAAAACAAATGAGGAATATAATAAGCAATTTACGTTATAACACAGCGATCTAATTCAGTATAGAGCCAACACGTTTTACACTTTACCTGTAACTATCACAGAGGTAATCGACAATCGACGCACAGAAATGGCGCCCATGAGAAACGTGACAGCGACAACCAATAGAAATCGACGCACAGAAATGGCGCCCATGAGAAACGTGACAGCGACAACCAATAGAAATCGACGCACAGAAATGGCGCCCATGAGAAACGTGACAGCGACAACCAATAGAAATCGACGCACAGAAATGGCGCCCATGAGAAACGTGACAGCGACAACCAATAGAAATCGACATCGCAGTTTGCCAACCTCTCTCTATATAGGACCACTACGCTGAAGCATACGCGAGCGTTCATGACACATATGCCATAAGTTCATTGTAGCACGTTCATCTGTCGTAACAATATACAGTAATAAAATATCACAAGAAATATCCTGTAGAGAAAAAATTTGGTTTCGTCCTCAATGGGTTTAAATGAAACTTTGTTGAAGAAAACGGTTAGACTCTGATGCAAGTCACGTGGGTTCGTATCACAATCAGAACAAAATCAAATTATTTTAGCAAAATTGTTTCAAATATATATCACATATCAATGACATCGTAAAATGTAAGACCCAGATTAAGAACCAAATGGGACACTTCTGCTATTACAATGGGTTTTGAGAGACTGTTAATTGATATCAGTGACACTATTGTCATGATGAGAAATAAAATAGGAGTAAAATTTAAGTTATTTATCTGAAATTAAACTATAAATTTAAAGTTTTGATATCAATTAACAGTTTTTGGAATTATCGAAATTGTCACTGATATCAATTAACAGTTTTTGGAATTATCGAAATAATATTGAATATTTCAAATTGTTTTTTTTTAGGAAATAATTAGTAATAAGTTGAATTTTAATACGAATAACTTGAATTTAAATGTGTATTTAATTTCTAAAATTTGTGTTATTAAGTATTAATCATAAAGAGCGAAAATGAAATGAGTAGTACATACCGATGACGATAGAGGCGCTGAAGTAGGCACAGTGTCGATTGTTAACTTTAATATCGTATCTGCATGGAAACAATTAATCTGTGAATAAGATATCATTATTATGCTATGCATTTTCTTTTCCTATAACCAAAAATTATGTATATTTGATGGGGTGGGGGTGGCTGAGTCGGTAGCGCGCCAGGCTCGTAATCTGCAGTTCCCAGGTTCGAGTCCCAGCTGGGTCAGCGTTTAGATTTATCTCCGCATAACTCCCCGCTCTGCCCACGGTCAGTAGGGGACACTGATGGGCTTGGAAAGGCCGCCGTCCGTCGGATGGGACGTTAAGCCGTGGCCCGTGTGCGGGAGAGCCACACCCTGTGCACGTTAAAGAACACGCTGGATGGCCTTGACGGGAGGCTACCATCTGTCTCCCAACAGCTGTTCCAGTGGGTCCCCTCCCCCAACCTTCTCTGAGCCTTCGGGGTCCATGTGACCTGGCCATTTAGCCCATGGTGTGCAAAAAAGTGCCGCTCAGAGGTAAAACAACCCAACCCAGGTATATTTGAAAGGGTCAAACTGTTTTGCTATCACCTGCCATAAAAAATCATATTCATTGTAATTTTGTCTTAAGAAATAAAATCTTTATTCAGGTAACTTTCTAGACAAAAATAATTTGAAATTGTGTCAAATTGAGACATTTCTTCTTCGTGGATCTCATGACATCATTTAGCGAATAATAGACTCGTACATTTCTCTGAGATTTAAATCGATTGAATCCTATGTAAAAAGAAGAAAAGAAATGCTAATAATAGCATCTATGAACTTCGTCCCACCTCCCTTCTACCTCCCTGAAGAACCTACGAATGTATTGTTCAGGTAATAATATTTCAAGTAAATGTGAAAAGAACAGGTTTTTAAATTCTGGAACAGTTATTAGCAAGCGAACGCAATAATAATTATGGCGTCACATCTCTTGTCTCCGCCCTTCGTTATCCCTCCACCTCCTCATCCCTCCCCATCACTAACAGAGAGGACAAAATGAGAGAGGGAGAGAGGTCTTAACTTCCCGCTGGGCCTCGAGGCAATAGCAACAGAGGAGGCAATCAGCAACATCGTTGCCTCCTGTGACGCACAGCTGTTGCTGCTATAGCGACGACAACAATTAGAGGACAGCAGAGTTGTTGGAAGGAGAGTTTGGCCAATGTTAAATGGTATGGGAAAATTTTCAATCACGACTTCCTTTATTTTTCTAACGGTTTTTTTTTTGTCTTTTTGCG
This sequence comes from Ryuthela nishihirai, assembly GCA_038380435.1. Classification (NCBI taxonomy): domain Eukaryota; kingdom Metazoa; phylum Arthropoda; class Arachnida; order Araneae; family Heptathelidae; genus Ryuthela; species Ryuthela nishihirai. The sequence continues at coordinate 45,261,336 of JAWZYU010000022.1, forward strand.
AGTTTTTTTACTGAAATAACAAATCATTAAGGAAGTGGGTATCAGTATCTAGATAATAAGTTGGTTTTTTTTTTGCTTCTTTTTTTTACTTATTTTCTTTGACGGCGAACGTTCTTTTAGAGAAATCTTTCCTCCAAGTGATCAAAAATGTATTAGATTATTTGCACGTATTGGTTTCTTTCTTGTTAAGAATTAACTAATGAGGGAGCGAAAATTGGAAAGCTCAAATATATTTCACAACTGGAACTGAGAAATCCAATACCTCCTTTAACAGAAAACCAGTGGACCAAGTTATGACGTCACCATAAGTAGTCGTGTAAATTGTTTCAGAAAATAGTAATAAGTAGTTTCAGTAATAAGTAATAAGTTAAAGTAATCAGTAGTTAGACGTCCCGTGGCCGAGTGGTTAGCACGCTTGGCTACTGATCTAAGGGACCTGGGTTCGAGCCCCAGATTAGGCATGGATGTGTGTCGTTTTTCTGCTGAGGTCCTGCCATCCTCTCAGATCTCCTACTGTGGCATATAAACTGACAGGCTCCTGTCAGACCTCTGTGGCAAGCAGCTGCTTGAGGGGGTATTTTATTTAATCAGTAGTTAAAGTAATTAAATAATAAGTTAAAATAATAAAACTAATTTAATAATAAGTTAAAGTAATAAGTTTCAGTAATAAGTAGTCGTGTAAAATTATTCCAGAAGTAATATAAATAACAATATTCTTATCTATTTATTTCTATTACTTCTGGAATAATTTTATTCTAATCTTTGCGCTATATTTTATTTATAAATATACCCGACTTAGAAGCAAAATTTGCTGCGCTTATTAGCAATATGATAATTTAAAATAAAATTTAAAATTTTAAGTAAGGTATATTTATTAGTAAATATTAGTATAAATATTAGTTTAAAAGTACACCAGTAATAATAATAGAAATAAATATTTATGAAATTTCTGAAAGTAGACTACCTATGTGACGTCAAAATGTAGACAAATGGTCTTCTGTTGTAAGAATACGAGATGTCAAACTGATGTTGAGTATTATTTTGAATTACACCGTGTCAAATGGCTAGCGCATAACCGTTGGTGATACCTGAGGAGGCTCTAGTGATAGTATGAGTCTGAATAATTGAAGATAGTTTTTTTAAGTTCTTTTTGAAAAGTGCAGAAGAAAGTAATGAAATGTAAGAATCTGTCACTAGTATAAAGGACATCTGCATACATAAATTATATTACTAAGGTTATTTATTCTTTCTGGTCGAAATGAATATTCCAATGAGTTCGTCATCCAATACGCAAGATAGCGAAAGTGGGGTAAGCGAAAGCAGAAGCTAATAAGTTAATATAGAAACGAAATAAATAAAAAAATAATAAGTTAACATTTTCACAAACACGATTTATTCATTCAAAAGATGTTAATTGCAAATCATGTATTTAATTATCACATTGCCCGCCAACGTTTGGGGGGCGGGGGTGGCTCAGTCGGTAGCGCGCCAGGCTCGTAATCTGTAGTTCCCAGGTTCGAGTCCCAGCTGGGTCAGCGTTGAGATTTATCTCCGCAAAATTCCCCGCCCTGCCCACGGTCAGTAGGGGACACCGATGGGTTTGGAAAGGCCGCCGTTGGTCGGATGGGACGTTAAGACGTGGCCCCGTGTGCGGGAGAGCCATACCCTCTGCACGTTAAAGAACACGCTGGATGGCCTTGACGGGAGGCTACCATCTGTCTCCCAACAGCTGTTCCAGTGGGTCCCCTTCCCCAACCTTCTCTCAGCCTTCGGGGTCCATGTGACCTGGCCATTTAGCCGATGGTGTGCAAAAAAGTGCCGCTCAGAGGTAAAACAACCCAAACCCAAAGCCAACGTTTGGTGGTCTGGAAATGCATATTTCGTTCGACAGTATTACAATCAAACTCGAACTTCTATTACATATATATTACAGACAGGAAACAGGTAAAAATACGCCATCTAAAATTCTATCTCGGACGCTATTAGAGACTTGATTTTCGAATGCAATATAGTATTCCCCAAAGCAAACCTTACGGGAAATTTGGGACCGATAGGATAATTTCTGGGAAATTGTGGAGTCCCCAAAATCTGCTAAAAGTTTGTGAAATAAATAGTAATAATGTTACTGTTTTCACATTTTCGTCTATTCGTCTGCAGACATTTAATTTCCTTTGATTTAAGAAATAAATAATTCTTTTTATGTTTTACGGTATTAATAATATATTACGATTTGCATTTCCGATTCATCCATTAATTGAAATGACTTTTATTATTGGTTGTTAAAGCGCAAAACTATAAACTACATTTTCTTTGAAAGCATCCCATTATCATTGAAGTGATTTGCTTTCTTATAGTTATGTAGATTGTATTACAACGTAATAAAAAAGGCTAGAATCCATAACAGTCAGGCAAGAGTAAAATTTCAAGTAATGTAGCTTCAGAGTGGAAGTTGAGAAATTAATCTCTGATTTGTGAGTTCTAGCTATTTTATCATTAAGTTTAATCTCTTGTGTCGTAAAAAATTACATTGATTAACTGTTTACCTGCGCACTATAAACATACGAGTGATTTTAATTATAAAACTTCAATTTCTTACAAGATTAACTTAAAATGTGCCCTCCTTTTTGGAAACCATTCCTTGGCACACTTGCGTTTTGATTTCTTGTTTGGGTCGATTACACAACTATGTCAGCGTAACATAATGATTCATCAAGGCTCACCATAGCTAGAATCGTTCACATCGAAGACGCAAGCGAACAGAACAAATTCTTTCAGGCTTAACTGAGCCATGTGCAGGGTATTTGACCTTCAAGCCAAAGTGTTCAGTCCCGAATTTTTCAATTGGACATATAAGAAAACACTGGCGATTGTGGAGCTACCTCGATACACAATATCTGATAGCCATCGAAGGAGGGAAAGAGGTAAATTAGCTATCCGCTAAATTAAAGATATTTAATTTGCCTCAGATTTAATCGGGAGCTATTTAATTTAGAATACACATGGATGTGTGTGTCGTAAAAACGACACACACATCCATGCCTAAATCCGGGGCTCGAACCCAGGTCCCTTAAATCAGTAGCCAAAGCGTGCTAACCACTCGGCCATGGGACGGCTGTAAGATATATTACATAATAATTTAATTACTATGAGTTTATTAAAATATTTTTACACTATTTTAGTACTGATTGTTAAATTTAGAAAATAAGTAGCTACCAGTAGCTTTTTAAGGAATTAAATTATATTAGAACAGTTAAATAATATAAATTATTTTATTAGTGCATAGCATTTATTAAATGGCGTATTAAAAGTTTAAACACTTAGAAGATAATGTATACTAATATCTTAATTAGGAAAACATTTACAACAAAATGTTTACTGTTTTTCAACGTACAGTCGCTCAAAAAAATCCGAATATGGTAGATTACAGAATTCAGAAAAATATCTGGCAACGTTTTTTTTTAGAAATTAGTGATCTGACAACCTTCGTGTACAGTACACGCTGTTTCTTCATCTCCTTAAACATTTTGGGAAAAACAATGTTTGTGAAATATTAGTCATTTACAGTCATTTTTTCAGACAAGGGATCCACAGCTACCACTCCTTGGAAATTGAAGAAATTGTGAACATCCTCTTCTTTGAGCTAAAAGTCTTGTTGGAGGATTGGGGACACGGTTCATCATCCGCAACCTAAACGTAATTGGCAATATTTCCGGGAGCTGTATAGTCATAAAACCACGTCTCATCATCCGTGGCAATGTATGTTAACCGTTCAGGGCTACTAGGTTCAAAAATTACCAGCATCGCCATCACCAGTCGACTCTAGGTTTTTTTTTTTTACTGTTTTGTCAGTTTGTGGGGTACCCTTTTGGCACAGCTCTTTCGGAACTTTAAATGTTGATGAATAATCGTTTCCACGCTGCCAATTAATATACTGACAACTAAACGTATTACCTGAACGGTGATGTGTGGGTTTGCCTTAATGAGTTCACTAACAGCAGCGATGGTTTTCTCGTTAACCGTATCCTTTGGTCTTTCTGCACGAGGAAGCTCTTCGAAGCTCTGTCGTCCTTCTCTTAATTTGTTCGTCCATCCCGTAACTGTGCTATATGAGCAGGCATGATCCTCATACTCTTGTAATAAATCGGCAAAATTTTTGCGTCGTCCCCAAGCTGCAACCTTATGCTATGTAATATTTTTCCATCTTTAGTAGGCTCCATAGCAAGAACGCACATATTTCGCAAATCGAAATTTACGTGCCGCCAGCGAAGAGAGAAATTATGATAGTAATATGATAATTTTAAATTATGATACGCCAGAGAAGAGAGAAATTATGATACGGCTTTTGTTTTTAACATGCAATTCCAAGTTTAGACAAGCTTTAAAACAAGTTGTAACTGGTGAACTACGGTGGAACGAGAGCAAATCTACAGACACATATCAATAACTTTTTGAACTCACGTAGCAGTATGTTTGGATTATTTTACCCCTGAGCGGTACTTTTGTATCCACATTGGGCTAAATGGCAAGGTAATTAGGACTTCAAAGCTCAAAGTTAGTTATTGGATAAGATAGGATAACTAGTTTTAGATTCTAGGCTTTATTTTCAATATCCTTACCAAAAGCAAAATCCATGGGGATCCGTGGATGGGTTATTTCAATTCTGAGCAGCACTTTTTTGAATACAGTGGGCTTTCATGTGTGGTTATCATCTGTTCCCTTATAGTCGTTCAGTGGGTGCCCTTCCCAAACCTTCTCTGAGCCCTTGGGATTTTTGTGGTCTGCAATTTAGCTCATTGTATGCAAAAATAGCTCTCTTCACAGGAAAAATAACTCAAGTAACCCACCATGATAAAAGTTAAGGAAAAATCTTTTAGAACAAGAACAGGCATTTTAACTTTTGATTGAAATATGTACAAAATTCATTTTTCGGTTTTTCATCTAAAATTTAATTTTGATTTCAATTTTAATTCACTTTTGACCTAGGAAATCGTTCCTTGTTTACTGATTTTGAAACGCGCGTTAGATTGATAATACACTCAGAAAAATGGTAACATAAGGAAAGTAGAGATTTTATGGTATTGCAAATTTGAAATTGTCTAACATTATTATAATAATAATAATGTTAGACAATTTTAAAATGCAAATTCTTATTTCGAAAACTATCTGGTGTTTAACTATACGTTCTTCTATTTTCTCACACATTATACACACAGAGAAACCCTCATGTAGAAATTCATACTCACATCATGATGTTGCTCTTGATAATCCAATTTAATTTATTCGGTGTTATGTTGCTTGAGCTGGTAAAGAATTATATGACACTAATTTTAATGTATCCGTTACCCATTTTTATTATGAACGAGCTAATTACAATATCTGTTGAAAGCTCGGCAAAACGCTGTTAGCAAGATCTATGCCAAAGTAAATAATCTTTTTTTAGAAAAAGACAAAAAAATTTAGAAGAATCCACCATGGATTATGTTTTGTCAGTATCGCTGATCTTTGAACTGAAGAAATTGCAATTAATCCTTTATCAGCCAGGTAATTATGTGCAACAGCATAAACAAAACACTTTTTTTTTGCAATCTCCTTTAATGCATTTTTAATCGTACCGCTTTAAAAACAAAGCATTTTTAATTGCTCAAGGGAAATTAAAATCTCGTTTTAACAAAGCTTCGTAGACAACATTTAAGCACCTAGAAAACGCATTATCGTAATAATGTGAGTTCCACATTCTACATCCTTAATTATTCTGACGTGCCAGCATTGACAATAAATTCTTCTTCGCAACGCGCAGGAAGGTAACGCTATCTCTCATTGTTTATTAGCGTTTATTAGGGAAAGAGCAAGAATTAGAATTCTTCATTTTGAGTGTGGCATTGTATTTGAGGTAAGAATTGACGTAGAAACAAACAACACTCATCCAGGCTTCGGTTATGTCATCAGCTGACATGTGGTTATTTCTATCACAGCATGGATGACGGAGCCGCACGTAAACGAAGGTTTCTTAAAGAACTTCCGTACTGGCGGAAGGTCTAAAGAGCCAATTATCTTGATTAATTTGGTGCAATTAATTACTGGGTAATGTTGTGTCGCGGGAGACATTATCCAGGCAAGCTTTTCCGCTAAGCGTTGTCTTGTGGGTTGCAAGATGGAGTGCTAGAAGCTGAACGGCTGTTCACTGGAGAGGATGCACTTACTCACAGACTAGGAAAATCTAAGGAACTCCTGCCTGATAAATGTGCAGATTCACGATAGTAACTTACAAGATGCTGCAGAGATAAAGATCAATTTTTTTTCTCATAAGCGTGGTTTATTGATGTTACAGCATATTCGCATTATTTTAAATATTAAATTTTTGCATTTAAATTTTTGTTCCTTCTCATATAATATTTTAGTCTTTAGTAATTTAATTTTTCTCTGTTTCTTGGAAAATAAAGAAATGATTTGAAAATAGTGTTTAAGCTAAGGTTATTTTACGTTGGAGATTCAGCTGCGAATTTTGGAGTTTTGTGTTTGTGAGTTTGTTCCTCAATATCATATAACTTAGAGACATATTTTTATTTTAAAAAAACTTATTTATATTAAAATACATTTCTATTAGCCTAATATATTTCGTAAAACAAAAAACACTAAAGAATCTTCATCGTCATCGAACAAAATAAATGCTTCCTCTGGATATGTTCGTCTTTCGACCCTCTCCTCCAGATGGCAAGATTGGATAATGCCAAGAAGCTGATGATATTTATGTTACAACACCTCGATAAAAAATTCTTAAATCCTATGGAAAAGATTCGCATCCTTTAAAAATTTGATTGTTCATTATAGCAAACTTTGCGAATAGTCAGATCTTCTTGTCCAAGTAAACTGTGCAGACTTAGTTCAAAGATGTTTTCTGTTTGTAATCTTGCTATTAATTTGTTTCTCTGAATCGTGTAAGCAGTACAATTCAGCGAAACATGAATCACCGTTTCCTTTACATTGCACGTCTGGCAATTGGGGGAAACAACTTTTCCGATCTTGAAAAGTGAGTCATTCAAGAGTGATGCACCTGTTCTGAGTCTGGTGATGCACACAAAATTTCTTCTTGAAAAGTGCAGATCATTTAGTGGAATGACCTTGTTCTCTGCTAATTGTCGACGATTAATCTTTCTTTCAGCGATGACTTGCAAGTGATGTATAAATTTCTCCTTCAGCTTTTATTTATTTAATTTAGAAACATATAAATTACCAATTTGCAATTAGAGGTATCTTTCATTGTTAAGGGCCGACTTTGCTAAAAAAAAGAGAAATTTCGTTTTCCTGGACACCTACATGTCCAGGGATCCATTGCAAAGTAATTGTGGATCCTTTATCAATTATTTGATCGATAGTCTCAAGGATGTTTAGGAAAAGCCCATTGTTCTTGGAATGACATGGATCTTCCCGGAGAAAAAACAAAGATGAGCTACTATCGTAAATACAACAAAATTACATATTGGTTGTTTAAAACACCACTTTAGAACCATGTCAATTGTAATTGAAGCATGAGAGTAGTATATGGACGACACAGTTTGTTTACATTTATTTACAACTACGTGCTGGGGATGCGCTCGATTCCGAGGGTCTTTGCTACTGCAAACCTTCATACAATGAGGTGGAAAACTGCGCTTCACAGACCTCAAACCCGGAGAAAGGAAATTAAATCCTTGCCTACAATCTGGTTCACACAGAACCGTACCTCAGTTCACCCAGAACCGTATCTTGATTCACCCAGAACCGCATCTTGGTTCACCCAGAACCGAACCCTCTCTTTAAGGGTTTTGTTTTTGAGCAAGAGCGCCTCCCTGACGCGTGTTCAAACGTTCTTCCAGTTTGAAAGCGACGCCCAGACCGTTGTTCATTATTGTCGCAGTTCTCCTGCGCTAGCACTCACTCCGAAGCTAGTCGTAAAAATGCCTTCCGTCCTGTGACGCAAGTCAGCCAACTCAGACCCAAACAACAGCTCATGAGTCACATACCCATATCAGCACTTCCACAAATACATTTAATACAGACATATATTTACAACAATAAAAATAACAACAAAAGTAAAATAATAAATAAAAATAAATAAATTATAGGGACATGACACAAAGGAACTTTTGTCTCTCAGTGAATAATAACAACTGTCGCAAAATGTTACATGGGCGTGATTAATTGAAAGATCCTAACCTGAAAGATTTGGCAATAAAATCAGTTCTACTGCTCATTATTTCTCCTTATTTGGTATGGTTGAAAATGCAAAATAATACCACACTGGAAACGACAAAACGCTCACTTACTCTCTTTCACTAAAGCGAATCGTCACAGTGAGCCTAGGCTAAATAAAAATTTAACAAATGAAAATATTCAGTGTTTGCATGCAATTAATTATTACTGCAGAAAAATGCTCTTCGACGCAAACAATGGTGTAACTTTTGTTTTTCCATCGCAATGAAAATGTGATTTGAGTTATGCTGTGGATGCGATATTTTGCAATGAAATAATAAAATTAGTTTTTTCTTTTGCAGTGGTGTGTGACAAAAATAAGGTTTATGTTATAAGTTTTAATTCAATTTTCAATGTTTCCTGTTATAATAACATAACTGTCTCCGGTGTCTTCATAAATCTATGAAACAAGGTTCCGTTTTAGGCCCAATTTTATTTTTAATTTACATAAACGATCTTTGTAATTTACAACTGAATAGAAAAATTATTGCATTTGCTATGATACAGCAATTGGTTTTACACCATTGCTGTATCAACAAATCACTAATAGACAAAGTCAAAAATAGTCTGGGGATTGTTAGAAATTGGTTTGTTAAAAATAAATTAATATGAAATGCCAAAAAAAGAAATATATTTACAGTCTCTCAAAAAAGTATCCGAACACTATGGTTGATCACAGAATTCAGAAACAATATCTGGCAACGATGTTTTAGAAATTAGTGATCTGGCAACCTTCATGTACAGTACACGAAGGATTGTCAGATATTTTTTCTGAATTCTGTGATGAACCATAGTGTCGGATACTTTTTTGAGCAACTGTATATGAGATGAAGGGGTAAGATTATTTTACAGGAAAATTAATATATCATGAAAGAGATTGTAATCTTACTATGTGTAACTGTTAGGCCCTTGATGGTTTTGAATGCTATAAATACCTAGGAATCATATGGTAGAGGAAAATGACATGGAAAGATAATATACAAAGTATCTGTAAAAGAATTAATGCCATTATCCCAAAAATGTATTATATCAGAAATTTTGTTGATATTTCTTTGCTTAAAATAATTTATAATTCATGGAATAAGTCATATTTATCATATTGGCTATTATCTTGGAAAGGTACGTTTAACAAATATAAAAAGATTATTGAAATTTTTCAAAATGTTTAATTGTTCCGATATTTTAAGATGTATTTTGAAGCAAAAAAGAAGGGAAAGTGTTAGTAATAGTTATATTATATTTTCGTGTTTTAGAATTGCGCAAATTATATTTATTACATTCTTTGATAGATTTAAATAAATATTGGAAGAATTACAAAATTTCCTGTCCATACGAGATTATCTGAAAACTTATTATTAACTGAAGTACCCTTTGAGAAAAAAATATATATTTTTAAATATTACGCCTTCTTGGCTTGCATAACTGTATAACATGTTGCCAAATTAACTTAAGCTTTTACCCCCTCAAGCAGCTGCTTGCCACAGAGGTCTGACAGGAGCCTGTCAGTTTATATGCCATAGTAGAAGGTCTGTGAGGATGGCAGGACCTCAGCAGAAAAACGACACAAACAGCCATGCCTTACCCGGGGCTCGAACCCAGGTCCCTTAGATCAATAGCCAAGCGCGTTAACCACTCGGCCATGAGACGGCTAATACATAATGTGAAATAATATTCATTTGCTTTGAGGATTTGGATCATTTATGATTTCAAAGTATAAGACTTATAATGCTTCTATGTTTACCTTATATAATTATTGACGTTTAAAACTGAGAATGACTCTATTTATAATGTAAAATTTCATTTAATGCAATCACTGTAATTATTAAAATGTTCGTGTTATTATCCCACAGACGAGTATTAGCTCGAGTGAGATATTGACTCTATTAATGACTCAAAATTTGAGTCTTTCAGTATGTAAATAAAATTTATCTAATCATCTACCATTAAAAAAATATAATTTAATTAATACGACAACTATGTTTACAGCCCAAAGTGATATTTCCCCTTCCTCATAAATCTTCACTGTGGCATATTATACCGATAGAATCTTGTGTGACAAAGCTATACATGTGAGTCATTTTTGTACAAATTTTCTGTTTCTCCGTGTCAATCCAGGGTGACTCAGTTGGTAGCGCACCATGCTCGCAATCTGAAGTTTTCAGGTTCGAGTCCCAACTGTATCAGCATAGAGATTTATTTCGCTGAACTCCACTCTGTGCTCGGTAAGAATGGGAACGTCGATGCGCTTAAAAAGGACACCTGCCGTCGAATGGAACATTAAGCCATGGTTCCGAGTACAGGAAATGCATTCTAATTGGACTGTTTTACTTCTGAGTGGCACTTTTTTTGCAAGCAATGGGCTATATGGCCAGGTCATAAGGAGTGTGTTCTTTAACGTGCACAGGTTATCACTCTCTTGTGCACAGAGCCATGGTTATACGTTTCATATGACGGACGGTGACTTTTCCAATTCCATAAGTGTGCCCTCTCTGATCGAAGGCAGGTTGGTTTGTTTTACCTCTGAGCGGCACTGTTTTGCACACCATGGGCTAAACGGCCAGGTCACAAGGACCCCGAAGGCTCAGAGAAGGTTGGGGGAGGGGACCCACTGGAACAGCTGTTGGGAGACAGATGGTAGCCTCCTGTCAAGGCCATCCAGCGTGTTCTTTAACGTGCACAGGGTATGGCTCTCCCACACAAGGTGCCACGGCTTAACGTCCCATCCGACGGACGGCGGTCTTTCCAAGCCCATCGGTGACCCCTACTGGCCGTGGGCAGGGCGGGAAATTTTGCGGAGATAAATCTCAACGCTGACCCAGCTGGGACTCGAACCTGGGAACTACAGATTACGAGCCTGGCGCGCTACCGACTGAGCCACCCCCGCCCCAGGCAGGTTGGTGGTTTAACGGAGATATATCTCAACCGTGGCCCAGGTGGAAATTGAACCTGGGAACTACATATTGGGAGTCTAGCGCGCTACCGACTGAACCAGACCCCACTCCCGGAAAGCTACAACTTATGCAGTTAAAGAACATGCTGGATTGCCTCGAGGGAGACTACCATCTGTCTCCTAACAGCTGTCCAGTGGGGGTCCCCTTTCCCAACCTTCCCTGAGCTTCTGGGGTTTTTGTGACCTAGCCATTGAGCCTATTATGAGAAACAAATTCCTGCTTAGGTGTGAAACAAACAGCAACAATTAATGAAGAACATTTATTTCATTTCGAGCAACCAGCAGTCAAAAATGAATAAATAAATTTATTTCTGTATAGAAAACTTCAATTTTTCAGTTTCTTTCCGTATACGTTTATCAGATTTATGAGTACTGATTGTTTAATGATTGTTAAGGTACTCTTAGCTACGTAGCAGCATTCCGTGGTCGTCAAAATTTTGGCATTCGCGTGAATAAATCCTCTTGCGCTGCCATAATACGTGACAACTACTGCTATAAATTATTCACTGCAGCTTAAAAGTTACAATATTCGTTCGCCAACAGTCACAAACATTTTATTTTGCGAATTTCCCATATTTCATATTAGCACATTAAAATTAAAGTCAGCCTACATTACAAAAACGTAAACCACCAGAAAGTGATGCTTTTAATGCAGAAAATAGAATCTATGACTACACTTTATTTGAAATACAAGAAAATGCACAACGTAATGGCCGTTGCTAGTTTTTAAACTCATAAGACATTAATTACTCTATTATGATTACTGCTTAAAACGTTAAAACTCTTGGTCTGCTTTTTGGTACGCAATATCCGGTTAACGAGCGGAAGTTGAATGTTATGAGGTGCATTATAGGGAGGATGGAGAGCGGAGGGAGGAAAGAAGACGAGAGAGAGAGGAGGAAAAGATGTTTTACCCTAACAGAAGGAAAATGACTTTCATTGCAGATGAGGTTAAAAGAGCTCTTGTGCTCTGGGGTGTGTAAAAGTGATGGCGCCAAACACATTAGTGGCCCGTAAGTTTTCTTTAAAAACCACGATAAGTGCTGCCGAGAGGATTTGAAAATGCCAAGATATCAAATGGTTTGGATTCTCAAGAAAAGAGAAATTAACCGAGAAAATGATGGGATGTTGCCTTGGGAACCATGAGACGTTCTTCTCCTCTTCCTCTTCCCTATACACGATGTGGCAGAGGGATGAGAAGGATACCCTCTTGAAGAGACAAATGGCGGGAGATTTTTGCAAACAACTTTGGTGTCATTAAACGCCGACGAGGAATTAAAGGGCGCGTAAAAACACACAAAGGACCCGAGTACGCTTCATTGCAAACGGAACAGAAGCGAGTACGACTTAGAGCTCTTTCTTTTTTAAATATTTATGAGAGGAAAGTTGTCGTTGATGGGGATGTTACCACTTAGGTCGATTGCTAAGTGGGTATTTAATGGATTAAGGAAACAAGGTTTTGCGTAAGTACTTTGTGAATTATTGAGGTTACATCTTTTACAAGTTGGCCGAATTGAAGTGTAAGTAATTTTAAGATGTTGTGTTGAAACGTATAGGTTATGGTCGTGCTCGATTTGATTCCTTTGTTGACTGGCTGAACCAACACCAACGAGCAAAGAAGCCATTCCTTTAAATCATTGTTTCCCACAGTGGGCGATACCGCCCCCTGGGGGGCGTTGGAACGATCCAGAGGGTCGGTAGCAGCCTCGGGTGCAATTGGGGAGTGGTAGAAGCATAAAGAAAGGAAGGAAGATAGGAAAATTTTGAATAACCTTTCGTAGATGTTTCATCTGTTGTGTTGGATTGTTTTACCTCTGAGCGGCACTTTTTTGCACACCATGGGCTAAATGACCAGGTCACGTGGACCCCGAAGGCTCAGAGAAGGTTGGGGAAGGGGACCCACTGGAAGAGCTGTTGGGAGACAGATGGTAGCCTCCCGTCAAGGCCATCCAGCGTGTTCTTTAACGTGCACAGGGTAAGACTCTCCCGCACACGGGGCCACGGCTTAACGTCCCATCCGATGGACGGCGGCCTTTCCAAGCCCATCGGTGTTCCCTATTGACCGTGGGCAGGGCGGGGAATTTTGCGGAGATAAATCTCAACGCTGACCCAGCTGGGACTCGAACCTGGGAACTGCAGATTACGAGCCTGGCGCGCTACCGACTGAGCCACCCCCGCCCCTATCTGTTGTTTAACATATAGTTAAAGTCGTAGTGATTACTTTATTTTCCAAATAAACACATAAAATTATCCTTCGTTATCTTAATTTTCTGTGTGTAATCCGAATGTTACTATGGTTGATTTTAATAAATAATTTTATTATTTCAAGCTTCAAGGTGTCTTATTTACAACAACATCTTTCTTTACTATGCTGTAGGACGTAGGTAGAAATATAGATACATAAAAGAACGCAATTTTGTCACTGCATCTTTCTGTTTGTTCGCTTAAAGAAGGTTGATTTCCAGGTGGCGCTGAGTAATTTTTTTTTCGGAAAAGGGGGCGGTAGGACAAATGAATTTGGGGACCTCTGCTCTAAATTATGATGCCAGTATTTCGTATATCGTAGATCATATAATCATATTCGATGTACCGGGTAATAATTTTACCCCTAACCATCTCTATCATAAAGATATGTCTATTTGGATTGAGTAAGAACAAAATATATAAGTAAACCACCCTTAGGTGGACCCCTAAGTGCAAACGTAAGAAAAGCAAAAAACAGCAGTAAAATTGTATAAGAAACCTAAAACGGGTAGGTCTCCTCAGAGAACGCTACCGTTTTAGGCCTCTTGTACTTGTTCAAAACAGTATGATCGTAAAGAATCAGAGAAGAAATAATCTCATTGGGATTATTGCTTACAGCCTCAAAAAATATTTTGAGATGCGTTTTGTATGTATATATATATATGGTCGATGCCCAGGTCTTTATGAAGTTGTCTGTTAGTGACAAACCAGGTGGCATCGACCGCAGTTCTCAAAATCTTGTTCTGTAAGACCTGAATCTTACGAATATTGGTGGGTGAAGTATTCGCCCATATGGGTGAAGCATAGAGAATCACCGGTCTGATGATCATATCATAGAGCAAAAGCTTATGATCAATCATTAAAAGATCTCAGTATAACCTAAATGTGTGATCTAAAATTGTGTGACCTAAAATTGTGTGACCTAAAATTCTACAAATGTAATGATTGCTGTTATTTCTACTGATAAGTTTTAAAATTAATCTTTGTACTAATTTATATTTTCAAATATACGTTATTCAGAAAAAAAGAAAATAATTCAGTATATAACCATTGTCATAATGTTAATACATAGGAATAATTATTTTTATAAAAAATGTATATTTATAAATATAAATTAGTATAAAGATTAATTTTAATTTTAATATTAATTGGTTTAAATTTTAAGTTAAAACCATTTATTTTCAAATCAGTTAAAATAAAATAATTAATTTATTAGGATTTTATTTAAATATTTGAGAGTATTAAAAATTAATTTTAAAATTTTTAAAAATAAATAACTATCAGTTTTACGTTTAGAAAAGAAATGTAAAAAATACTGTATTTTTGAAAATTAGGTCTTCTGTTATTGCAGTGTCCAGGCCTACGTATCGAGGTTGCCTTGACTTACGTTGAGCAAGGATTACGTTGAGCACTGGATGATACGGCTTGAAGAATTTCACCTTTACCCTAAAAGTTGTCTATTGTACACAGTTTAAGTTACCCGGGCACTTCTGCGATTATAATGTACAACAAACCTTCTAATGTGCGCGAGATCTATTTTCCCGAAATAAAAATATTCTGGAGTTAAGCCCAACGTTTAACTACCATTGACATTATAATAACGTGTTTAGCTACCGCTGTTGTTATAATAATTAACTTTTCTTACAAACCGATTTATTGTTGTTATTATTATTAATAATAAGGAAAGATTGTTCTGGTAGTTATAGATATTCTATGAAGTCGTAGTAGTGTCCACAAATCCTATATTTTTTAGCCACATTTACATTAAGGTCAACGTTAAATGATTTGCATCTTGTGAATTTTAAAAAATTGCATTAATATCTGGCGCCATGAAGGAGAAGAGGAAGATATGAATTTAGAGAAGAAGCTGGAGATTATCTCAAGGATTGAAGCCGTTAAATAAGCTCCGGCCATAGGGCGTGCATTTAGAATTAACAAATCTACGATGCCATTATTCGAGCAAAGAAGGAAGCCATAAAAGCATCTGTGCAGCAGATTAAGTCTATGTGTTTGCAATTTTTTTATAGTATTTCAATTTCCATTTATTTACCTTTTACAAAAATGTACCATTCTCATTTCTCCGAAACTTTTTCATCACTTTACATTTGCATTACTTTAAGTAATTTATATAAAAATTAGTTTAGTTTACTAAAAGTATCTAGATGCAATTGCAAGAAATCCCAGAACACAAATTCCCTTATTTCCTATTGTTTCTTAATAGTAATTTTAGGTGAACGAAATCCTCGCGGGAACATAAGGTCGAATGCATTTCGAACACCTGTCGACGATCTAAGCTACACTAGCAACAAGACTTTAAAATTTATGTAAAAGTTTTACAAAGTATCGAAAAATATAAAAAAATTCTTTATAAGATTAATAAAATATTATTGCATATTTTAAAGTCAATTAACTACCAGTTGAATTTTAATTGTTATAATTTTAATATCAGATCACTATTTTTTTTTTCTCCAAAGATAGAGCTATCCAAAGGGAAAAGTAAAATGATTGCAGCGCCACGATCTACAGTGGTAACTATTAGTACTTATCCAAAACATTTTCTTTGAAATATTACGAGTACACTATATTTCATGTATTTAAGTAACTTATTGACCCTCACTCTTCGGAAACATATTCATCATTTTATTTATGATAGCACAAGTCGTCTCACAGCCAAAAAAAAACCTACAATTTTTCGAGCAGCGCTTTGCCATGCTACTAACACATCCAATACCTAAAACCGAATGATCCACTTTGCATAGCATTGCGCGATGACTTTGCACGTGTTCAAAGAAGTATGTCATAGGAATCAAGTGACATTTAATGCCTCATTCCTTACGTTTGATGTCGCTGCTGTAGATCGCTCGACTCTCTTCATTGAACATATTTCTCCTTATCTTTACTCGGAGTTTGTTTAGACTGCCACTGTGGCTCAGTGGTATAACGTTGGCTCATAGTGACACTGCGACTACCTGGTTCTAGTCTCGGGTATGGATGGCATGGTCGTTTGTTCTGTCATATCTGTTGTGATTGTGCCTCAATAACAAAGAGTGTTCACTTATCGACATGTCCAAAAAATTCTGTTTTCACATTTTGACATAAAGAGGAATATTGACTATAAGTCCAAGCATTTGAATTGAAAAAAAAATATATATATTTGTTTAGCTCGTTTTCAAAATAAACCAGTAATTTTTTCCCATTTTTCCGTTTGTCTGTCCATCCGTCTGTAGACATTATTTGTTTTTAGAGATATTTTTTTTAGATAGGTGTTGATGAATCATTACGATTCGGTCTTTTGGAATATCCCACTGGCTCTCATTACGCCCCCTAAAGGTGTAAATATTTGAAAATTTGAAAAATTCAAACAGACATTGCAAGCGACGTAACTGTTGAAATTTGCAATTTCAATTATTAATAATAATAATTTATTCGGTCAAATGTCAATAGTAGTATTATGAAACGAAAAGGTGAAAATGTTTTTCAAACATTTACAAAAACGTTACACTTTATGTTACACATAGCATTGTAAATTAAAATTCAGTAAGATTTCACACAGAATTTAGAATTTAAAATAATTAGTACATTTGACCAGAGTCACAGAAAAAAGCTGTAAAACCTGACTGACCTATGATCACTGTTGGAATGTGGTATATATGTATTTCTGAGAGATACTAATTATATATATTTATATAAATTAATTTATTATCTACATAGTATACACTTTGATACAGACATATCAGGCATAATTGCAATGGGTTTCAATAAGCATGTTGTGCCATGGAAAACAACTAAACTGTATTATAGCCATCCATGTATTGGAGTGGCGAAAATCGAAATTAATATTTCAAAATCCCATGTAAGAAAATTAATTTAAACACGCCCCAAAAGAAAATATTTTAATTTCTTTTTAAAAGTAGCCTAATTAGTAAGAAGTTGCAGGTCTGATGGTAAGGTATGCCTCATTTTTGGCCCTGTAGAGTTTACGTTATTGTGCATCATAGATGTGCTCGATTTAGTAGGAATTAGTTTGTTTTACCACGTGTAGTACAGTTGTGTTCAAAGTTAACAAATTTAAGATATCTTTGTGAATATTTTGATGAAACCGGTCATACATAAGAAGGGATTTTTGTATGAATAAAATTTATGAACAGGTAGAATATTATTTGGGTAATTATGCTTTGCATTAATTATATTTGAGAATTCTGTAACTCTAAAATATTTATTTATTAAAATACCTATTTTGTTAAGGTTAAATTCAATCATCTGTCCCCAGACTGGATGATAATAGTTTATATGTGACACAACAAAAGTATGAAAAAGTAATAGCTTAATATTTGCCGATAAGACATAGTTGATTTTATTAATAAGTTCAATATTTTTACTTATTTTGTTACAGACATAATTTATATGCGAGTTCCATTTCAAATTATCTGCCAGAGTTACTCCACGAAATTTAATTTCGTTTACAATGGTTATCTGTTGGTTACGGACAGAAACATTTTGGTTTTATATTTAAAAATATGCGATGTGAATAAAAAATAATTCCCTTAGTTTCCGTATGATTGAATGTCAAAGGATTACACTGAAACCAGTTTATGTATTTATTAATTTCAATATTCGCGATTTATATTGCATTATTAACGTTATTATGAGATAAGAATAAACTAGTCATCTGAATATAGTATGGGGATAGAATTCCTGCTAACATTAAAAATGTCATTAACCTAAATTATAAATTGAAGTGGACACAAAGTAGAACCTTGCGGCAAGCCATGCACATTAATTAATAAGCTCGAATTTATATCATTGATTTTAGCATATATTGTTTTCTATTAGTAAGATAGCTTCTCAGCAAGTTTTGAATAGTACCCCTTATACTTATGTGATATAATTTGTCTAGCAGAATAGCATGAGATATTGTGTCAAAAGCCTTGGATAAGTCACAAAATATGCCAACAGTTGTTAAACTCTTGTCGAAATTGGTATGTAATATTTTAAGAACATGCAGTATAGCTGTTTCGGTAGAATTATTTTTGCGAAAACTATTCTGATTATCATGCAGACATTTGTTTTTATCAAAAATTTATTATAGAATACTTATTAATTTCTCAAACACTTTGCTGAAAACTGATAATATGGATATGGGTCTATAATTTAGAAATTTCCGTTTTATCTCCAGATTTATGAGTAGCTGTTAGTTTGCTAATCCTTATTGGTTCAAGAAATTTACTCGTTCAAATACATAGATTGAAAATTGCTACCAAAAGCTTCGCAAGTATTTCAGCGACATATTTAATAGTACTAGGATGAAAGTAATCTTAAAATAAATAAATAAAAAATAAATACCCCCTTAAGCAGCTGCTTGCCACAGAGGTCTGACAGGAGCCTGTCAGTTTATATGCCACAGTAGGATATCTGAGAGGATGGCAGGACCTCAGCAGAAGAACGACACACACATCCATGCCTAATCCGGGGCTCGAACCCAGGTCCGTTAGATCAGTAGCCAAGCGTGCTAACCACTCGGCCATACCGGTCCTTTATTGGGATTTGAATAGTGCAAAGTGTTTAAGATATCGTATTCTGATAAAGGAGCAAATATATGGAATGAAAATTAAATGAATCAACATGAAAATTAGATATTACTCCTGAGTTGGTGGAATCTGCGAGAACATTTTTTTCGGAAGTTCAGTAAAATGATTTTTAAATATATTTAGCATTTCACTTACATCTGTAATGTCTTTACAGTCATAATTAATTTTATCAATAAATGAGACCTTTTTGTTTGGGTTAATTAGCTCATTTAAATTATTCAATGTGTTATTAGTGGACTGATTTTAAAAAAATAGTTTTGGTAGTAAGTTTTTTTCGCCAAGCGTATATGTCTTTAACAAGTAGGTTGCGAAATGCCTCGAAAAGTTTAAAGTCATTTGAATGTTTCGCTTAAGAACTTTTTGAAAAGTTTCTTTCTATATTTGATAGGTTTGTATATTGCGGATGACATCCAAGACTTTCAAAGTGTTTTTGAAATATGGTCATAATTATATATGGGAAATGAATATCGTAAATTTGCTTTTGGTGATCATGAAATCTTCCTTATATGGAATTAATATCATTACCATTTAGAATTAGTCCCCAGTTTACTATTGAGAGTTCTTGCTTAAATGCTTCGAAATTACCAAAAGAAATATGCGGTATTAGTTTCCATGAATGTTGAAGTGTTTTATAAGTTCCTTTAGATTTATAAGAATAAATATAAGCAGAGAGTCACTTATTTGGTAAAGTAATATACCAGCCAGATAATATTCAATATTAGTAATGCATAAATCCAACATGGATGACGAAGTAGCCGTGATTTAAGTATGGGCAAAGATTGTATTTTTACAGTTAGAGTAAATAATACATTATATAATAAATTTGTACTATTACTTTTTACAGTCATGTCAACAATTTTTCATCTTTACTCCCAGTGGTGCGAGGAAAAATGCAGCTCTTTGCTTTAGGAGAGAATTGTATGTTTTTGGAGATAAATTATAATATTTTTTGGGTTGGATAGGTATTGTTAAATTATCACGATCACACTTTTCGAATCTCACAAAAGGTTTCAATTGCGCGTCTGTTGACAAAACGTTTTTGAACTTTTTTAACATTCTGACTCTTTCAAGCGATCTTTTTGGGCTATAAATTTGACATTTTAATGGTGGCTTGTGATGATTGAATTCTCGAGCGCCTTTTACTGTGCCAGAACTGTCATTTATGCTACTACTGTTGACATTGGCAGCGTAAATTTGTCCCTTCAACCCCAGAAGTGGTGAGAAAATGCAAATTTTTGTTTTGAAAAATTAATAAAAATTGTTTGATTTGAATAGAAACTAATGAAATATGATGATTCATAGTTTTCAAGTAAATTACCAGCATTAATGTATTTTAAATGTGTGTATTTTAATTTAATTTATTTATATATTTATTCCATTAATGTATTCTAAATGTGTGTATTTTAATTAAAGTACCATTAATTAAAATTCAACCGGTTGCACTTTACCTTAAAAAACTACTCAATTTGAAAAGTTTGAATTATATTTCAGTATCCATATTTTTAATAGCTTTCAGTTTAAATTTTAAATAAATATAAATTAATGGAAAATATTTACAACAATTTTACATATTTCAATAACTTAAAATATAGGGATATTTCATCGCAATCAGTTTATCTGAAGCTTTAAGCAAAACCAAATTAAAAGTACGAAACAACAAAAAATATTTTTTATAGTTGTAATTACATTCAAAAATTATTCATAAACTACACCACTGTGGATTTTTTTATTATTTTTTTTGCTGAGATATTTCACCATTAGCTTGCTTCAATAATAAATTTGTGTTGTTTAAAAACCTAAGATTGATTTAAAATAGTGAATTTAATTATTAGAAACCAAAACTCCTTTTACAGCTCTTCGAAAATTATTAAAGAAAAAGCAAATCTACCCACTAATATATTAATAATACAATTTTATATAATTGGTGATGTTTATATATATTTCACCATTAGCTTGCTTCAATAATAAATTTGTGTTGTTTAAAAACCTAAGATTGATTTAAAATAGTGAATTTAATTATTAGAAACCAAAACTCCTTTTACAGCTCTTCGAAAATTATTAAAGAAAAAGCAAATCTACCCACTAATATATTAATAATACAATTTTATATAATTGGTGATGTTTATATATATTTCACCATTAGCTTGCTTCAATAATAAATTTGTGTTGTTTAAAAACCTAAGATTGATTTAAAATAGTGAATTTAATTATTAGAAACCAAAACTCCTTTTACAGCTCTTCGAAAATTATTAAAGAAAAAGCAAATCTACCCACTAATATATTAATAATACAATTTTATATAATTGGTGATGTTTATATATATTTCACCATTAGCTTGCTTCAATAATAAATTTGTGTTGTTTAAAAACCTAAGATTGATTTAAAATAGTGAATTTAATTATTAGAAACCAAAACTCCTTTTACAGCTCTTCGAAAATTATTAAAGAAAAAGCAAATCTACCCACTAATATATTAATAATACAATTTTATATAATTGGTGATGTTATATACTTATTACTGTTCATATCGCTACGTTTTGTAATGTATACGATTTTCAATGAACAGTGATTTTTCTTGCTTTTTGTGCTCAGTTCATAATGAGGGTTAGAGAGCAATTTTCTCGATACCTTATTACATGCTATTTCTGATCTATAAGAACGGCAATTCAATGTTAAATTAAATTAAGACTGTATAAGAAATCATAGCTTCTTCCTATTTAAAAACCAGTGTATGGTCTTAACAGAGAGTTCCCTTGTGTCCTTAAGAGCATATCTGTTCCACTGTTTTGAGATTTAGGATACTTTTAACTAAGTCATATTTTTACCTAAAAAAGTGCACATTTTCCATTTATTTTGCTCAAACATTATTATCCGAATCAGTTGCCGTAAGAAAAATAATATAAAATATCGTGACTTGATGCATGATCTTTAATTCTAGTGAATTCATTTTTACATATATCTTAGTTTAATGATCTCCATAAATAAAAAGCAGTATTTTAATGAGTTAAAATGATGATGGATATTTCAGCTGGCTATTAAAGTCATCTTCTTCTTCGAATACATTCACTAAAGACGAAAAAATGTTACTCCCAAGGACATCAATAAAGAACAAGTTTGAAGAGCACAAAAGCCATTGAATGTTAAGAGGAAACAGCATTATTCTAATTGCATACAGAGAACAATTCTGTATTTTGTTCAAAGACAATTGCTGATAATTTCGCAGTAGATTAATTTCCTTTATGGTGTGGTTATAGAAGCGGATGAAAGGAAATTGATAATTGAAATACGACTTAAGAATCTATCGAATCGAAATGGGGAATTTTAATTTATTGATTAATGTAGCATTGTAAAATTGAGCAAATTAAGCAGAATTGTATGCTCAGAATTATCGAGAAAGGAAGGTTGCTGAATCTGACGAATCCGTATTTTTCTTTTGTTTCTTTGTTGGGTATTAATTTTTGAACTGTTGGATTAATAATTCTCATATTACTAAACAAATATTTTATTTTAAATAATTCTTCATTTTCGAAGTAGAATAAAATACAGTTTTTATAATAAAATAGCAGTAACAGATCCCGTAGCCGAAAAGTTAGCCTACTGGACTACTGATCAAAGGCTCCTGGGCTCGAATTCCGGGTAAAGCATGGATGTTTCTGTTGTCTTTCTGCTAAGGTGTTGTTTTCCTCCTAGATCTTCTCGTGACGTATGAACTGACAGGCTGTTGTCAGACCTCTATGGAAAGCAGCTGCCTGAGGGAATATTTATTATTACTTTTACTACTAATTATAATAAATACTGCCATAGTAGACTAGCTGGTAAGCCAATAGCATCACTTCTATGGATTTAGGGTATAGTACATAACTAAACAGAACTGAATGAGGTCTGTTTGTCCTTCTATTATTATTATCATCCTTCACCAATTAATTACCAAAACTCATGGCTTTGGTTTTTCTAGGTTTATTTCTTATTTGTTTAAAAAAAAAACTTTTCGGTAAGCATATTCGAAAAACATCATAAAATTTGAAGTTAGTTTCGTTATGATCATCACCATCAGTCCAAAAAAAAATATTTTCTCTGGATATGTTCGAGTCTTTCGACCTCTCCTCCAGATGGCAAGGTTGGATAATGCCAAGAAGCTGATCACTTTTACATAACAATAACGAAACGCTTAAATCCTATGGAAAAGATTCGCATCATGTAAAAATTTGACTGTTTCATTGTAGCAAACTTTGTGCTTAGTCAGATCCTCTTGTCCAAGTAAACTGTGCAGATTCATTTCGAAGATGCTCTCTTTTTCTAATCTTGCTATTGAGTTGTTTCTCTACAGTAGAGTTTAGTAGAACACGAATCATTTTTACTCTTTGCGATGCGCGTGTGACAATTGGGAAACAGAACCTCCTCATCTTGAAAAGTGAATCGTTCAAGAGTGCTGAACCTGTTCTGAGCTCTTGAAATGCACAGAGAGTTTCTTCTTGAAATGTGCAGACCGTTTAGTGGAAGAATCTTATTCTCCATTAATTGTCAATGATTGGTCTTTATTTCAGTGGTGACTTGGAAGTGGTGTAAAAAGATGTCCTTTTGCTTATCTTATTTTAACCTAGAAACATATAAATTCCCTATTTGCAACTGGAGGTATTTGTCATTGTTAAGAGACGACTTTGCTTAAAAAAAAAACAGCGATTTCATTTTCCTGGACATGTTCAGGAATCCATTAAAATGAATTGCCGATTTCGTTTTCATATATTTGATCGATGGTTGTAAAATTTCATTATTTTTAGATTGACATAGATTTTCTTGGAAAAATACTTATTTTAAAACTTTTGTACATATTATTTAATTTTATACAGGTTGCTATACTTATTAGTTTATTATATTAGTTATGGATATGAAATTTTAAATAAATATTGCTAAAAATGACTCAAAATATTTCTGAAAATTAATATAATAGAAAAATCATTGAAAAAGGTTTTACATAAGAGCCCATTTATTAACAAGAATTCATTAGAGCGAAATATCAAATGACATGTGAAAGCAGGATTCAAATTCAGCTCAACCTTACTTGACGAGAAAATAGACGAAATTTTGAAATTTTTTGTACCTCTAAATTTTTTAATAGCGTAAGAGAATTTTTTATTCGTTGATTTCGTATTTAAGAGACATCGTTAATTGTATTCTTTCTACTAAACAGTTTCTCAATATATTTCAGAGTATTTGTAGCAATATTTTATTTTCCAATTATGTTTCGATATACATCGTATGGGAAATAAATTTCTATCAATTTTAGCTACCGACATAAAAATAAAAAACTGTTTAAATTTTAATATTAATAAACTTCAAAGTGTAAATTTTGGGACAGAAAAAAGCCCAAAGTTGAAGGCTTCTAACTTCCCATCATATTTTAATCTATCAAAGTAGAAATTTGCAGAATTATTAACGATGATTCTTCTACCCGTTTTTCACATTTGCATGTTCCAAGAAAGAAGTGTAAGGCAATAACTAAGGAAAGAAAAATGGGATTTTACTTGTTCAAATTGATGTATACTTACTTAATTACGAAAATAAAATGTGAAACTAAATTTACAGTTCCATATTATACGATATTTTAATGATCAAGTTATGACAATGAATGACTTATTTGATCAAGTTTGAAAATGCATCCCATTGCATTCCAAAAAAAAAAGCATTGTTCAAGAATCGAAAAAAATTAATCCACTCTCGAAGTCGCACTACTTTTGGTCCAATTTTGACACTTGCAGTGATTTTACATTGACAATATAGCGGAATGAAAAAAAAGTGAATTTTACTATGTTCACTATTTTCGCCTCCTATTATACTAATCTGATAATGCATAATGGACTTTCGTTATACTGGTTTTCCTATATCCGCGGTCGATTCCTTTTCCTTGAACCTTCTCTGAGTTCTCAGGATGATTGCGAGTTGATCATTTAGCCCATTGTGTGCAAAAACTTGCCGCTCAGAAGCAAAACAACCCAACCCTATATAGCATAATGAAATCAATCCATTATTTAATACTCCTTTATGTTTATAATTTGAGGGAGATCCCAGCATCTCCTGTCTTTTCGACAGTTAACAGATTGCCTCATAGAAAAATTCACGTTAATGGCAAATTAATTATCAATATTCAACCAAGAATTTTAATAATTAGAAAAACTGCGTTGGTTTAAATAGCATAATAAAGAGATGTCGTAATAAATGAGGCTATAATTCATCACTTCGTGGGGAGGGTTTTTGGCTGAGAGTCGATAGCAAAAAATCTCAATATATAAAACAATAGTCAAACTCAAGACTATCAAGTCACCTCTCAAGATAGTCAAACTCAAGTTATCAAGTTTGCTCTCAAGATAGTCAAATTCAATCTGCCGTTGCTCGGTTTGAATCCCAGCTCTTCTTGCATTGAGAATTATTTCTTCTAGCACTTGTTCTACCTTCTGTGAGAAAGGGGATACCGTTGGGCTTGGAAAGACCGCCATCAGCGAATGGGATGTTTAAGGCGTTGTCCCATGTGCAGACAACTACACCCTCTGCACGCTAAAGAACATGCTGGTGGTAACAGGAGGTCTAGTCTCTTATAAGCTGTACAGACCATCAGTCTATTAATAGCTCTCAAGTGGGTTCTGTTCCCAGACCTTCTTTAAGCACCTGGAGTCCTTTAGAGTTTGTGTGCAAATTTATTTATTCATTTGGATTTTGTTAAAATAATTATAACTATTTTTAAATCAATTTCCAAAATGTTGAAAACAATAATTACCAGTTTAATTTTAAGTAATAAAATTTTAATTATGTCATCTAGTTTATTAAACATTGTCTGTTACTGCAGAGAAAAGACGTATGATATACGAAGCTCTGGTTTTACCCGCGTTGGAAAGGAGCAATGAAGATATGAAAAGTTCTGTCAGGTGGATGTTAAACCGTGTCCTTGTGTACAAGATATCATACCCTGTACACGCTGCATAACTTTAACCGGGGTGCTGCCTTTATCTACCAACAGCTCTCAAATAGATCCCCTTCCAGTACGCATATCTCAAACCTTAAGATCTTTGTTACATGGCTATTTAGGCCTTTGTATGGAGAAAATGCAGCTAAGAGATAAAATAGCTTTCTCAGCTTATGGGATATCAACTACATCGTAACCATGAGGTACATTTTAGATCAAAGGTTTTGGAAAGGTCGCCAATCGTAGCATGTGGGGTTAACCCTTTAACGCCTTAGCGTCTCTGTAAAACCAATACCCCTGAGATCCCAGACCGGCCGATTTTCGAAGTGAACTCTTCCAAACTAAATCTCTATTTCTCCTTGTCATGTCCTAAGACGTTATTTTTCGTGGACAATGTAACCTTCCCCTCTTGCAGCAGTCATGCTGATATAATCTTTCAAGCCAGTGATTTGTGATAGGGGGAAGTTGAACACCTGCTCTTTGCATTTTCAATAGGGCACATTTCTAAAAACATGCTATATAAGATAATTCGATAATTTTAATTCTTGCAAAAAGATATGAAAAATAAAGGAACAGAATTGCTTTTCTGAAACGAAACTCATATTTATTGTTTGTGAATGAATTTTATTTCTCAAAAAAGAAATACTAACTCTGTGTCAGAAGCAATTTTTCTTTTCAGCAAATTGTTTTCAACTCTTTATCTGCTTCAAACATTCGGGTTGAGAAGAATTGTGCAACATATTAATACACTTATTATTGCAAAATTCATCAAATTCAAGTTTTCATTGTCTTCTTTTATGCTTTGAAAAAATGGTCAAGTGTAATGTTAAATATAAAAATAACTGCAGCATGTTTAGGGCTCAGCGTGAACAAATTGTAAAAAGTTTTATTTCCTCGGAAGAAAATTAATATACCATTTGACAATAATAATCGAACTGTGACAACATTGAGATTTATCTCTCTAACCCTGAGCTCAATGAAGTTTATCAGAGTATGACCCTTGACTCATGATAATCTTGTCAAATTTTTAATCGTGGGGAGGAAAAAAATGTACTGCATCTTGAGTTTTCCAGTTATAATTCTTCCAAAACAAATGAAAAAAAAAACAATGAAAAATAAGAAAAAGATTATCATCTCTTATGCACTTTTAAAAACACCGTACAGTCGCTCAAAAATATCCGAACACTACGGTTGATTGCAGAATTCAGAAAAAAATATCTGTGAATGATTTTTTTAGAAATTAGTGATCTGGCTTCGTGTACAAAGGTGATTAGTGATCTGGCAATCTTCGTATACGAAGGTTGCCAGATCACTAAAGAATTAGTGATGAATTAGTGAATTAGTGATGAATTAGAGAAATTAGTGATCTGACTTCGTGTACGAAGGTGATTAGTGATCTGGCAACCTTCGTGTACGAAGGTTGCCAGATCATTAAAGAATTAGTGATGAATTAGTGAATTAGTGATGAATTCATGAATTAGTGATGAATTAGAGAAATTAGTGATCTGGCTTCGTGTACGAAGGTGATTAGTGATCTGGCAACCTTCGTGTACGAAGGTTGCCAGATCACTAATTTCTAAAAAAATCGTTGCCAGATATTTTTCTGAATTCTGTAATCAACCATAGTGTTCGGATATTTTTTTGAGAGACTGTACATTAGGCATTTAGCCAGGAGACTTGTGAGAGGATCAGAGCCCTTCGAAATTCCAGGATTAATGCTTCAGTTCCTATTGTTTTTCAATTAAAATCTGTTGCTTTCACTCTGTCATGTCTTCATTTATAGATCCAAATTGTTTAAAAGGCAATTCGTAAAATTTTTTGTTAGATAACTACTTTTTAAATAGGGGAGAAAAATATTCTGAATTGCAATACTCTGAATTGCCTCGACGGAAGGTTTCCATTTGCCTCTTTACGGTATTCGTTAGATTATCTTTTCCAGATTTAGATTATCTTTTTCAGCGTGAACAAATTGTAAAAAGAGGTTTCTATTTGCCTCTTTCGTAAATTTCGAAGAGAGATCATAAATATCCCTTGGTATATTTATGACGTTTCCATTTAGTCCATTTTGTGCACAAAATTCCGCTCAGAGACAAAACAATCCAATCTTTCATTATTTTGAATTTGCCAGGTCAGAGAGTTCTGGCAAACAAAAAATATTCTTTATCTGCCAGAAGCGACTAGGTTTTGTAGCGGTGTTAATTGGTTTATTACCTCTTTACAATTCTAAAAGATATAATTACATACTTTCGTAGAAGTATAAAAAAGTATTTGATCTAATATACAATTTTCACCATTCACTACCATTTATTTAAATTATTCTTTGAAATTTAACTCTTCCCTAAACATAGATTTTTATTACATGTTTTGCAGTATACTAGAAAAAAAAATTATACATCTTGCTTGATGAACTCATTGCACTCTATATTCTTCCATTTCAACACCTGATTCTGAAACTAGTAGATGGATTTCAAACAAATCCGTTCACAAACTAGAAGTATTGAAATACTAACCAGAAGACAACAAATCTTCTATGACGAATATCAAAAATTCCTTTTCAAAGAAAATGAAACTTGCCTTTTATCAACTTTTCCACCCACTAACGCAGTGTCTCGCAAACTGTGTGCCGCGAGAGATTCCAAATGTGCCGCGAGAGATTTTCAAATTGACACTAGATATTCCAATGATTTCATTTTGACTTGACTTGTGTTATCGACGTGCTATCGACGTGCTTTAATAAAACTCTTTCAGATTTTATCAACTGGGATCTTGTAAGTATTTATCAAGCTTTTTCCAAAAGTTTTTATTAATTTTTGATTATTTCAAGCCATAGAATGGACAAATATTTAAAACAAACACCAAGTTATGAATTAAAGAACGAGAGCAAATCTTCAAGTAAAACCAGGCTGATGACTTCAACAAAGCGCAAATATAATGACGATTAAATAGAGTTTGCTTTTATTCTTTTTTAGGTGTGCCGCGGAAAAAAAATTAGATTCAGTGTGCCGCGGAAAAAAAATAGATTCAGTGTGCCGCAGAGTAAAAAGGTTTCCGAGACACTGCCCTAAAGGTAGAAATTAGAATTAAAGAAGTATTATTTCATTAATATGTAACAGATGTGATGTAGAGTGATTTTTTACGAAATGAAATGTAAACTGCCGGGCAAAAGTAATCTCGTTGATAAATCAATAGCAATTAATATGTTACTGATTCTTCATTGACTGTTATTTATGTACGTAATAAAATCACCTAATATCTCTATATTCAGATATTTTTAATCTGAATATTTAGATTCGTCTAAGATTTTTAAAAGAACATTGGATTACTATTTTTTCAATCCATTTTATCCAAATTTTTAAAACAGTGTTTAATTTTTTTTACATCTATTTCCCCCAACAATATAAAATAGAAAAGTATATTTATTAAGATTTTATGAGAACAGTGTTAAGTAATCTAAAATAGACTTTCAGGCTTTAAAAAAAAGTTGCTACCTGAACGATTTCAAATTGTAATAATAAAATTTGAAACTGTTAACTTTATATCCAGGAGCTTCAGTTTTTTGCTATAGTGCTTATATATGGAAGTCGTTTATCTGTAAAAAATAGAAAATCTCAAGAAGCTGCTTGTCATAGAGATCTGACAGGAGCTGTTAGTTTATACGCCATAATAGAAGTTTGTGACGATGGCGGGACCTCAGCAGAAAAGTAAATCTATTGGGTAAGTAATCTATAGTCCAAATAGGTAATAATCTATTTGGTAAGTAAGACCATCGGGTCATATGGACATATCGTCCATCGATGCAAATATTATTTAGAAAACAACTATTCGTATGTAGTATAAGAGGTATGATAACTCTAATGCATACGAATTATTTTCCATCTAAAAAAAGGAATATTTCTAAAATTTTTATAAAAATTAGTTTCAAAAGTACCAGTAATACTAACAGAAAAAAGTACATAAGAAATTTGTAGGCTTTTTTTTAGGAACTAAATGTGATGACGTCATTTCTTGATAGTATGGACTTCCAGGAGGGTATTGATTTAGCCCATTGTTTAGATAAAAGTGTTGCTCAGTGTTAAAACATCTTAACCCAATACGTGTTCAAATCTAAGAGACGGACGAATAAATTTCTCACACTTGCTAAACTCTTTAATTTATAATGCTTTTCTTTTAGGAAGGAACAAACTTTCAGGAAGAAAAACTTCTAATGTTAGAAACAGAATTCTTCTCATCTAACAACCCCAAGAGTTCAGCGACGTCAACACCGGATACGAATCTTGTAAAAGAAAGTCAGCCGACGATGCCCAGTCAGCATCTGCGGGGGATGCCAGCGGAAAAGCGAAAGAACCCGTGTGAATAATGACTTAATTACTGTGACATCGAAAAAGAAGGACAATAGCCCTAGACTAGCCACATTTACGGTTCAATGCTTGTAGAAGGAGGAGGGATGGAAAAGGGGTGAAAAGAAGAAAGGTTGTAGATGGGACATAGTGGAATAATTTTTATTTGGGAACACTTGCGAACGTTAAAACGCGCTACGAAATTAGTGATTATATCATACAAAACAAGATGGGGTAACTAATTATTTTAATTGCTCTCCATTAAGCTCTTTAAAGAGAATGAGAAAGAACAATCGGTACAAATTAGTAATGAAAAGAATGAGACACCAAGGATTTGATGATTCTTTTTGTTTTTGTCTAGAGCTTCCATTATTTTCGTTAACACTGAAAA
Organism: Ryuthela nishihirai; assembly: GCA_038380435.1. NCBI lineage: Eukaryota > Metazoa > Arthropoda > Arachnida > Araneae > Heptathelidae > Ryuthela > Ryuthela nishihirai. The sequence goes on from JAWZYU010000022.1 coordinate 45,292,029, forward strand.
AAATATATTCTTTTTACTAGTATAATCTATAAGTAAAGGAAATTAGACTGATTCGTGCTCCAGAAGTGAAACAAAGGGCTTGGAAGAATAATGGAGATGCAAACAATTGGAGAAACCAAGAGTTCGGGATAACAATTGAAATACATCGAGAATTAAATTCCTGAAGAATTTTTATTGTTTGAAGCCGGAATCAATTGTTGTGATTTATTACTTCTTTGGAAAATGGAAGAGGTTTAGAGAAGGTAAAAGATAGTTGACCTTTGAAATAAAGATGAGTAAAAAATAAATTGATTTAGCATTTTCGTTGCTTTAAATGGAGATTGAAACGGAAAAATGATTTGTTCTTTAAAGTTTGGTGGAGCTACGTTTGAATGAAAATTTATGAGGCGTTTCTTTTTTAAAAAAATTGGGGTAGTTCATGCATGTGGATAAAAATTACGTCCCATATCCTGGAGAATAAAAAGAAAAGGAAAACGCAAGAAGTAAAAATAATTGAGTTTGAAAATGACGTAGAGAAAGAGTATTAGCAGCTTCATTACAATAAATATAATTGTATTACAGTTCATCAATGTGCATCGGTAAGCAGAAATTACTGACTTTTAAGTTTGTGAGCAAAGAGGAAGGAAAATTAAGGATTTCAAATTGGACATTAACGGATAATAAATAATGCCACGAATTATGTGAATAATTAAATAAGTATTTGATTGTTCGAAGAGAATATAGATGAAGAGAACTGTAAATTAAATTTGCGTTCTGAGAGAATTATTTAACAGTGAAGTCTTGCTTCTAAAGATTTTTTTTTGCCACAAATGAATGATTAAATTTTGAATTAATAAAAAACTCGGGATAGATTTTTCTACTATAAAGCAGAGAAATAAATGTATTGAAGAAACCCTCAAATAAATAAGAGGATAAGTATAGAAAAGCAATGCGGAATTGCAGAAGTACATGAGGCTTAGTGAAGATTATGAGAGGGATATAAATGCTCAGAGATTATTGTAGAATTAATTAATCATCGGGAAAGATTTAAAAATTTGAGAGAGAAGTTGCATAAGATTTAAGAGAAGTTGTATAAGGATTTAAGGGCTCTGAGAAGGTTGAAAAAGGACTTAAGAGATCAAAAAAGATTTCAGAATAAGATAAGGCTCGGCAAATGTTATAGAGAGACTGAACACTCGAGGGAGTTTGGTAGAAATGTTTCTAGTTTAGAGAAACTGAAGGAGCAAATGTTCAGGAAAAATTAAGGAACTGATTAAACCTATGGTAAGTTTGTTCAAAGATTTGAATTTGAGAGCAACTGCAGAATTTAGTTTTCGGAAAACATTGTGGAATTGATAAAAGCTTGTGGATTTTGGAAGTTTTTTGAAAGACTTGAAGATCGAAAAACTGAAGGATTTATTGTTTGGAAAAAATTGTGGGATTGATTAAAGCTCTGGGACATTGATCGAAAGACCTAGTTTGGGGATTGAAAAACTTAAGGCCTTAGAAAAAATTTTGGAACTGATTTAAACTCGGGTAGTTTGATTAAATGACCTGAATTTGAGAGAAACAAAATAATTTAAGGTACGGGAAATATTGTGGAATTCACAAAAAGTTTTAGATGTTTGTTGAAATACTTAAAGTATAGAGAAACTAAAGTTTTATCGTTCAGGAAAATTTGTAGAATTGATTAAAGTTCGGCAAGGTTTGTTAAAGAATTGCGGAATTGATAAAAGCTTGCGGAAGTTTATTGAAAGAGTTAAAGGTTTAAGAAACTGGAGAATTTTAATTCAGAAAAATATTGTAAAATTGATTAAAATTTGGGAAGGCTGGTTGAAAGATCTAAGATTTAAATGAACTGAAGAATTTGAGGTTAAGGAAAAAGTGGATTAATTTAAGGTTCGGACTGTTCATTCAAAGGCTTTCAACTCTTAGAGAAAACAAAGGATTTATGTTTCAGAAAAAGATGTAGGCCTCATTCGTGCTCCGGCAGTAAGTTGAAGGGCATACATTTTAGAGAAACTTAAGGATTTAAGGTTCAGGAAAAATTGTAGAATTTATAAAATCTCTGGGTGGGTTGTTAAAAGTCATAAAGCTTATAGAAATTGAAGGAATTTTGGTTCAGAAAAAAATTGGTGAAATAATTAAGGCTCAGGGCTGATTATAGAAAAATGTAACTCTCAGAAAAGACTCTAGAATGGGTTGGGTTGTTTTACCTCTGAGCGGCACTTTTTTGCACACCATGGGCTAAATGGCCAGGTCACATGGGCCACGAAGGCTCAGAGAAGGTTGGGGGAGGGGACCCACTGGAACAGCTGTTGGGAGACAGATGGTAACCTCCCGTCAAGGCCATCCAGCGTGTTCTTTAACGTGCACAGGGTATGGCTCTCCCGCACACGGGGCCACGGCTTAACGTCCCATCCGACGGGCGGCGGCCTTTCCAAGCCCATAGGTGTCCCCTACTGACCGTGGGCAGGGCGGGGAATTTTGTGGAGATAAATCTCAACGCTGACCCAGCTGGGACTCGAACCTGGGAACTACAGATTACGAGCCTGGCGCGCTACCGACTAAGCCACCCCCTCCCCCCACTCTCTTTTTGGTACACAATGGACTAAATGCCCAGGTCACAAGTACCCCCAGTAGGTTGGAGGAAGTGACCCACTGGACAGCTCTTAGGAGATAGATTGCAGCTTCTAGTCAAGCCCATAGGCGCCTACTACTAACCAAGGGCAAGGTGGGAGTTTTGCGGAGATAAATTTCAATGCTGGCCAGCTGGAACTCGAATCTGGTAATGCAAATTACGAGCCTATCGCGCTACCGACTGAGCCATACCCGCTCCGATTCTAGAATGGAGAAATATGTAAGCTTCACGGAGGAATGTAGAACAACTTATGAGTCAGAATGGTAGAAAACTGTAAAAGGCCCAAGAATGTTATAAATGAGTATATATTTCAAACTATTATAGAGGGTTGGGTTGTTTTACCTCTGAGCGGCACTTTTTTGCTCACCATGGGCTAAATGACCAGGTCACAAGGACCTCGAAAGCTGAGAGAAGGTTGGGGGAGGGGACCCACTGAAACAGCTGTTGCGAGATAGATGGTTGCCTGATAAATATGCATGCGAGAGAGAATGTGTAAGCGCGAGAGAGTTGTGTGATCATAGTAATAGTCGTCAAGGCCATCCAGTGAGTTCTTTAACGTGCACAGGGTATGACTCTCCCGCACACGGGGCCACGGCTTAACGTCCCATCCGACGGACGGCGGCCTTTCCAAGCCCATCGGTGCCCCTACTGACCGTGGGCAGGGCGGAGTGTTTTGCGGAGATAAGTCTCAATGCTGACCCAGCTGAGACTTGAACCTGGGAACTGCAGATTACGAGCCTGGCGCGCTACCGACTGAGTCACCCCCTCCCCTATATTACAGAGGGATTTAAATCTCGGAAATGCTAGAAATATGTGTTAAGACTCAGAGAACGTTAGAGAAGGATTTTAGTATACGTAATATACAAAATGTGGTATAGAAGGCTCAGTAAGGATTGTAAAACGGTTTAAGGTTTGTTTGGATTGTTTTCCTCTGAGAGGCAGTTTTTTTTACACACAATAGGCTAAAGGACCAGGTCAGAAGAATCCCGGGGACTCAGAGAAGGTTCAGGGAAGGGGATTATTGGACAGTTCTTAAGAGACAGATGCTAGCCTCCACTCAACTCTCTCGCATGCAAATTCATATGATCACACGACCCTCTCGCCTACACATTCATATAATCGCACAACTCTATCGCATGCAAATTCAGATGATCACACGACTCTCTCGCCTACACATTCATATAATCGCACAACTCTCTCGCATACACATTCATATAATCGCACAACTCTCTCGCATTCAAATTCATATGATCACATGACTCTCTCGCCTACACATTCATATAATCGCACAACTCTCTCGCATGCAAATTCATATGATCACACGACTCATTCGCCTACACATTAATATAATCGCACAATTCTCGCGTACACATATTAGGGACATCCAGCGCGTTGTTTAACGTGCAAGGTATAGCTCTCCCGCAGATGGGGCCACAGCTTCGCCTTATCTGACGTACGGCAGCCTTTCCCAGAAAATTGGTGTCCCTTGCTGACAGAGGTTAACGGTAAGGTTTGTTGTTTATTTAAAAATAAAAATATCGTCAGTCGCAGTTTTTGTGTTATTTATTTAGAATTTTTAGATCCGCAAATTTTTATTTGGCGACTATGTAGTATACCTATGAAATGTAATGTTTTTTGTGTCAACAAAAATTATTATTATGATACGATTATTTTAGTTTGGTGGGATTCGAACCTGAGAACGCAAATTACGAGTCTGGCACGCTACCGATTGAGCTACCCCCCACCCCATTCAAATTTGTGATGCTCAGAAGAAAGACCTGGTGGACTGGAGAATGGGGAACCAGGGATTGTTCCTTTACAGAGTGTTGTGTTTTTTACCCCTGAGCGGCACTTATTTGCATACAATGGGGTAAATGACCAAGTCACAAAGATCCATAGGGTTCTAGAAGTTAGGGGAGACCTACTGGAACTGCTGTTGGGAGACAGATGATAGCCTCCCGTCAAAGCCATCTATCATGTTCTTTAATGAATGCATGATTATATGAATGCGCACGTTAGAGAGTTGAGTGAATATAGGAATATATGTGAGAGAGCGGTATGATCATACGAATGAGTATGTTGGAGAGTTAAGTGATTATATTAATATATATGCGAGAGAGCAGTATGATCATGTGAATGTGCATCAGTTATGTGATCATATAAATGCTTACGGGAGAGAGTTGTACGATTTTATATGAATGTGTAGGTGAGAGAAAGTTGTAATCATATGAATAGATACGCGAGAGAGCTGTGCAATCATATGAATGTGCACGAGAATTGTGTAATTATATGAATGTGTACACGAGAGAGTTGTGTGATCATATGAATGTGTACGCGAGAGTTGTGCGACTATATGGATGTGTAGGCGAGAGAGTCGTGCGATCATATGAATTTGCATGCGAGAGAGCTGTGAAATCATATGAATGTATGCGAGAACGTTGTTTGATTATATAAATGTGTATGCGAGAGAGTTTTTGTGATTATGCGAATGTGCATGCATAAGAGATGTGTGATCATGTGAATGTGCACGAGACTTGTGTAATTATATGAATGTGTAAACGAGAGAGTTGCTTGATCTTATGAATGTGTACGAGAGATAGTTATGTGAATATGTGAATGTGTGCGCGAGCTTTGTGATCATATGAATGTGTATGCGAGAGAGTTGTGTGATGACATGAATTTGTATGTGAGAGAGTGGTGTGAGTATATGGATGTGTACGCGAGAGAGTTGTGTGATCATTTGAATGTGTATGCGAGAGAGTTGTGTGAGTGTATGAATGTGTATGCGAGAGAGTTGTGTGATCACATGAATGTGTATGCAAGAGACTTGTGTGATCACATGAATGTGTATACGACAGAGTTGTGTGATCACATGAATGTGTATGCGAGAGAGTGGTGTGATCACATGAATTTGCATGCGAGAGAGTTGTGTGATCATTTGAATGTGTACGCGAGAGAGTTGTGTGATCATTTGAATGTGTATGCGAGAGAGTTGTGTGATCACATGAATGTGTATACGAGAGAGTTGTGTGATCACATGAATGTGTATGCGAGAGAGTGGTGTGATCACATGAATTTGCATGCGAGAGAGTTGTGTGATCATTTGAATGTGTACGCGAGAGAGTTGTGTGATCATTTGAATGTGTATGCGAGAGAGTTGTGTGATCACATGAATGTGTATACGAGAGAGTTGTGTGATCACATGAATGTGTATGCGAGAGAGTGGTGGGATCACATGAATTTGCATGCGAGAGAGTGGTGGGATCACATGAATTTGCATGCGAGAGAGTTGTGTGATCGTTTGAATGTGTACGCGAGAGAGTTGTGTGATCATTTGAATGTGTATGCGAGAGAGTTGTGTGATCACATGAATGTGTATGCGAGAGAGTTTTGTGATCATATGAATCTGTAGTCAAGAATGTTGTGTGATCATATTAATGTGTAAGTGACAGAGAGTTATGTGATCATATGAATGTGTACGCGAGAGATTAGTGTGAGTAAATGAATGTGTATGCGAGAGAGTTGTGTGATCATATGAATGTGTATTTGAGAGAGGTGTGTGAGTATATGAATGTGTATGCTAGAGAGTTGTCTGATGATAGGAATTTTTACTTGAGAAAGTTGTGTGATTGTATGAATGTGTACGCGAAAGATTGGTGTGAGTATAAGAATGTGTACGCGAGAGAGTTGTGTGATCACATGAATCTGTACTAGAGAAAGTTGTGTGATCATATGAATGTATAAGCGAGAGAGAATTCTGTGATCATATGAATGTGTAAGCGAGAGAGAGTTGTGTTATCATATGAATGTGTAAGCGAGAGAGAGTTATGTGATAATATGAATGTGTAAGCAAGAGAAAGTTGTGTAATCATATGAATGTGTACGCGAGAGAGTGGTGTGAGTATATGAATGTGTACGCGAGAGAGTTGTGTGATCATATGAATGTGTAAGCGAGAGAGAGTTGTGTGATCATATGAATGTGTAATCGAGAGAGAGTTATGTGATAATATGAATGTGTAAGCAAGAGAAAGTTGTGTAATCATATGAATGTGTACGCGAGAGAGTGGTGTGAGTATATGAATGTGTACGCGAGAGAGTTGTGTGATCATATGAATGTGTAAGCGAGAGAGAGTTGTGTGATCATATGAATGTGTAAGCGAGAGAGAGTTGTGTAATCATATGAATGTGTACACGAGAGAGTGGTGTGAGTACATGAATCTGTACACGAGAGAGTTGTGTGATCACATGAATGTGTAAGCGAGAGAGAGTTGTGTGATCATATGAATGTGTAAGCGAGAGAGAGTTGTGTGATCATATGAATGTGTAAGCGAGAGAGAGTTGTGTGATCATATGAATGTGTAAGCAAGAGAGAGTTGTGTGATCAAATGAATGTGTAAGCGAGAGAGAGTTGTGTGATCATATGAATGTGTAAGCAAGAGAGAGTTGTGTGATCATATGAATGTGTAAGCGAGAGAGAGTTGTGTGATCATATGAATGTGTAAGCGAGAGAGAGTTGTGTGATCATATGAATGTGTAACCGAGAGAGAGTTGTGTGATCATATGAATGTGTACTGGAGAAAGTTGTGTGATCATATGAATGTGTAAGCGAGAGAGAGTTGTGTAATCATATGAATGTGTACACGAGAGAGTGGTGTGAGTACATGAATCTGTATACGAGAGAGTTGTGTGATCATATGAATGTGTAAGCGAGAGAGAGTTTTGTGATCATATGAATCTGTACTGGAAAAAGTTTTGTGATCACATGAATGTGTAAGCGAGAGAGATTTGTGTGATCATATGAATGTGTAAGCGAGAGAGAGTTGTGTGATCATATGAATGTGTACGCGAGAGAGTGGTGTGAGTATATATATGTGTACGCGAGAGAGTTGTGTGATCATATGAATCTGTACTGGAAAAAGTTGTGTTATCACATGAATGTGTAAGCGAGAGAGAGTTGTGTGATCATATGAATGTGTAAGCGAGAGAGAGTTGTGTGATCATTTGAATGTGGAAGCGAAAGAGGGTTGTGTGATCATATGAATGTGTACGCGAGAGAGTGGTGTGATCATATTAATCTGTACTGAAGAAAGTTGTGTGATCATATGAATGTGTAAGCGAGACAGAGTTTTGTGATCATATGAATGTGTACTCGAGAGAGTGGTGTGAGTATATGAATGTGTATGAGAGAGAGTTGTGTGATGATATGAATCTGTACTCGAGAGAGTTATGTGATCATATGAATGTGTATGCGAGAGTTGTGTGATCATATGAATATATACCCGAGAAAGCTGTGTTGTTTGGAAGTTTGATTGCTTAAATATTTGAGTGCGACAATCTTTTGTACACTGCCATACGAACGTATTAGAAAATTTTCATATTATGTCAATGGGAATTTAATTAAAAAACTGTATAAATTTTAAAATATCCATTTATTCGTGAACGTGACTGAAACTAAATTAAAGATCATAATGAAATCTCTTCAAATCTCGATTTTCAACAGTATTCTTTCAATTTTTGAAAAGTTATTGAAACTAGTATGTTTAAGAAGAAATTATCGTTTTATAAAACTCATCCATAATTGTCCATTATCGAAATGATATATAGATAATTTCGATATGAGACATTAATAGAGAAATGATATCTACTCTTATCAAACTTCTAAAATGTATATTTAGTTTATTAAATGGTTTGCAACCATAATTATTAAATTTTAATTAATTTCTGAGACAAATCCTTACGCCGCATTACTCATGTGAAATATTCTTTCTCATCTTTTTTAATACTGAGAGAATATTAAAGAATGTTGAGATTTAAATAGATTTATTTTTGATAATTTATTTAGCTTCAATCACATATTTTCATTAAAAGCCTGTTTAGAAGATACAGAATTTCGACGTTAAATTTGCATTCACATTACGTGGATATCACTTAATATTTTGGCAGGGCGGTAAACCAAATGATTGAGCATTGTGAAAGATTAGCTGGAGACTGTGACTAACTGATGAGTGAGGATATGGAGCAGAGCCCAATCGAGCCAATTGATAGAATGGTTGAATCTCGGTTGATCGTTTTAACGAGTGATTTAAATGAAAACAAATGAGATTCAAGGTTTGAGGCTGAGTGGATGCAATCGTGCTAAAAGCAGAACGAAGTGCATCATGAAAGGAAGCGCATGTGTTGAAATCAGCAGCAGAGCGTTTCCACTCATTTCATTAATACAGGTATATCGGTTCATTGCTCACTAGCGAGATGTAGAAACAGTAACAAAAAAGAGAAAAAGACTCAGCTTTGTAAACTGGGAATTCCCTCTTTTTGTTTTTCTTTCCAGTTGAAGAAAAAAAAATAAAAGTAAGAGAAAAACAAATTAAAATGAAAGGAGCGGGGAAAGATGGAGAGGGAAGGGGTGGGGGGTTAAGAAAAATAATAATGAAAAAAGAAAGACCAGCCACGAGGGATCAGTTAAATAAACAGCAGACAGTATTTTCGTTCCAACTTATTTCGGTTGCGTTTTCTTCCTGATTTGGAAAGAGAGGAAGGAAATAAGATCTTTTTTCTTCCTTCTCAAGAAGATACGACCATGGAAGCCAAAGAGAGAAAAGAGAGGGAGGACAAAATAAACAAAAGAAAAAGTAAAAGACGAAGAAACCCTCTACCTTTATTCCTTCGGAGCCAAAAAGAGAAAAAGATGGTGGGAGAAAAGAGAAAGCTGGGGGGGGGGGGTGTAAGAGGAAAAAGGGGAATGGAAGAGAGATGAACCGAAGTAGTTTTCAAGTCTTGATAATGAACATCTTTCATTTCTTTCTGCGAGTGTGGAGCTCAGTGACATTCTTCGCGGAGGAGCGCGCGCCTCCTCACTTGGACGCATATAAATCAAGTTCGCCTCATTCTTGTAAAAGGGATGCGTTCCCGAGAAGGTGACGGTTGCTCGCTCAGTGCGCGACGTCGCCATTAGACTCTGCCATCAATTTGAATGCTTGAACCTCCCTACAATTAGTAAGACGAAATGGAAGAAGAGGATGGAGAGCTGGATGATGTTAGAGGAAGAGCGCTCTCAAAGATCACCTAATGGAAAATGGACGGACTTAAGTAGAGGCTTGTACGGAGACATTCGACGCGCTGCGAGCGATCACGATCTCGATTTTTTTTTGTTGTGTTTCGTTGTGCTCGTGCGTATATTTACGGCTGCGGGCTGATTTTGTTCTCTGATGTGCAAATGCAAAAATAATGCTTTAAAGAATTAAATTTAAAGAATGAACAAGGAAATGATGTAGTCTTACATAGTTGAAGCGTTTCTAAATTGAAGTGGAAGGAGAAATGTTGGTTCTCAAGGGAAAAATTGTAAGAGCTATTGACCTGTAGAAAGTAAAATGACTGGTAGTATTGGAATTTTCAATATAATTTTTATTCAGGAGAATGATAGTATTTATTTGAATATATTATTGCAAGCTGTTATGAAACTGGCGGCTTATAGAGAATTGTTAAGTAATCAAAAACAAGATAACATTTTAGCTGAAAAGGATGGTTATTTATACTTTCAGTGACACTATCATGCACGTACTATGATAAATTTGAATGTTAGTTTTAATGTATTTTGAAAACGGTAGTCTTTATTTGAAGACATAATTTCCAGCTGTTGTAAATCAGATAGGGCGACAAAAAATTACACAAGATCAGATATAGTATTTCTGCTGAAAAGATTAGGTGGTTTTTATCTCTGAGCGATATTTTTGTACAAGCACTGGGTTAACTCAAAACCTGTTATATCATATGATGCCTGGATAGTGCAGCAACAGAAGAATCATTTTATATGTATAGAGGAGAGAGAGATGTATTAATTGAACTTTGAATTTTTAAAATTCTATTGAAAACCAAAAGATTTTTTAAAAATCTGGTAACCAACTTTAAAAAATGATACATATTTTAATATAAACATAATGTTTTTTATTTTGTGTTATTTAAAAATAAATAGATTTTATTTAATTTTTAATTCGTCCCATAATCACTTACGCTTCTCACATATGGGCGAACACCACCTCCGCATATATACGCAACATTCAGGTCTTGCAAAACAAAATATTGAGATCTGCGGTAGATGCCCCTTGGTTTGTTGCTAACAGACAACTTCATAAAGACTTGGGCATCGACCACATATATATTCATATTAAATGCATCGCGAAAAGGTTTTCTGACGCTGTTAAAATTATCCTAATGAGATTATTTCTTCTTTGCTTAATTATGATCATAATGTTCGTAATAAGTACAAGACCTAAAAGGATGGCTTTCTCTGAGGAAAGCTACTCGTTTTAGGTCTCTTGTGCATGATATATTCTATTTTTAGCTTGTGTTTTATTTTATCCTCTAGGGTCCCACCCACGTGTGGTTTACTGGTTATATGTTTTTACTTATGCCATCTGGGCATTCTCAGATGGAGATAGCAATGTGTAATGTTTTATCTGGAACATCGCATATTCATTTTAGATAAATGAAATATCTTAAATATTTATGAATACTTAATTTCGCTTCTTTTTCTCAACTGCTGACCAAAGTCTGGTGTTCCACAGATGGACAACTTCTATATAACCACAATGTAGCACAAAAGCAATGCTACAGCTGCCTACCAAGTAGATGTTTAAGCTTATTTCAAATTTTAATATATAATAATTATTTAAAAATAATACAGGTAGTTTTATTTTAAAAAATCAGCAGATATTTTTAGAATACTTCTTTAATAAATTTATATAATCTTATTAATACATTTTTCTGCTTCATATTTTTTGCGAAGATTAATACAAAACAAATGATAGTCAGATAGAGAATTGCAAAGAAAAATATCCACACGTTTTGAAAGTTAGTGTCAAAATGAGAATTACTGGCCAGCTGTTAAAGGAGGCGTTGTAAGCAGAGGTATTAATTCATCCATCTGTGCCACTAGTTTTTCTGCGGGTGTATCAGGGTGGCCTTGGTTAAATGACCAGGTCAGAAGGATCCAAAGGGTTCAAACGCAGGGGGATAGCTGTTAGGATTTAGATGAAGCTCCGTGTCAAGGCAATCCAAGTTGCTCTTTAACGTGCACAATTATGGCTTCCTCTACACCAGTGTCTCGCAAACTGTGTGCCGCGGCACAGTAGTGTGCCGCGAGAGATTTTCGAATTGACACTAGATATTCCAAAGATTTCATTTTGACTTGACTTGTGTTATCGACGTGCTTTAATACCGACGTGTTATCGACATGCTTTAATAAAAAACTTTCAGATTTTATCAACTGGAATCTTGTAAGTATTTATCAAGCTTTTTCCAAATTTTGGTATTAAATTTTGATTATTTCAAGCCATAGAATGGACAAATATTTAAAACAAACACCGAGTTATGAATTAAAGGACGAGAGCAAATCTTCAAGTAAAACCAGGCTGATGACTTCAACAAAGCGCAAATATAATGACGATTGATGACTTCAACAAAGCGCAAATATAATGACGATTATATAGATTTTGCTTTTATTCTTTTTTAGGTGTGCCGCGGAAAAAAAATTAGATTCAGTGTGCCGCGGAAAAAAATTAGATTCAGTGTGCCGCAGAGTAAAAAGGTTTACGAGACACTGCTCAACACAATCACGGTTAAGTTTCCAATTGTCGGGTTGCGATCTTTCCAAGGCCATTTGTCAACACAATAGGCTAAAAACAGGTCATAAAGACCTCAAAGGCTAAGAGAAGGTTAGGGAAGTGGTGGGTTGGATTGCTTTACCTCTGAACGGTAATGGTCAAGTTGCGCTCAATGGGCTAAATGACTAGCTCACAAGGACGCAAAGGCTCACAGAAGATTAGGAAAGTGTTATATTGGATTATTTTACTTCTGAACGGCACTTTTGTCACACAGGGGGCTAAATGGCTAAGTCACAAGGACCCAAGGGCTCAGAGAAAATTAGGAAAATCGACCCTCCTGACTGTTGTGAGGACACAGATGGAAGCCTCTCCGTCAAGGCGATCAAGCGTGTTCTTAACGTGCATAGCACGTGACTCTTCTGTGCACGGTGCCAGGCTTAAAGTTCATCAGACGGACGACTTCTTTTGCGAAGCCCGTGTGTGTTTCTTTTTTGACCTAGGGCAGGAGAGTGGCTAACGGAGTTAGCTGGGAGTAAATGTAGTAATACTAGATAGACAGATAAATAAATTTATTCTCAGAATATACAATAACATTATACAGGGTGAATCTATAAAAGTGGGCAAAACTTTACGGGGTGGTAGAACGCAGCTATACGAGCAATTCGTCATAGAATGTATGGTCGGAACGCAAGCGGTGAGAAGTTAAAAAGTAGTTTTCCACTGTCACATTTAAAGAATGAACACAAGAAGGAGAGGAGATACTTCAGAAAACATTTTATTATCAGGAATGTAATTGAGGTACATGCTCAAAGAAATTGCTCAAAAGAGCTGCCGCCAGCTGTAATGCAGGCTTCACACCTGCGGCAATCCACGGTAGAAATGCCGTTGGGTGCGAGGACCAACCCTTTTATACCATTTCCAACGCCACCTAGCGGCTCGCCGTTTTCGTTCCGCCCATACTTTGTATGACGAATATTGCTCGTATAGCTGCGTTCTACCACCCCGTAAAATTTTGCCCACTCTTTCAGATTCACCCTGTATATAGGTTTACATGTGTTTATCTTTAGAATTGGAATTGCAAAGAAATAATACAAACTTGCTTATCTTAAATGCACAATTTTAAAGTATTACATTTGTTACTATGATGTTATGAATTTAAACGATTGAAACTGAGCGTGAGTTCAAAAATAATAATTAGTAACTTTAATTCTAAATAATGTAATTTTTAAAAAAAAGTATAAATAAAACATTTATATAAACTCAACTCAACTAACATAAATCTATATCAGTATAAAAGCAAACCTTCAGAAAAACAAATTAGCTTTTTATTATTACTACAAATAAATGGTTCCTCTATAATTCTTACTATCTCTACTGAAAGCAGAAAATAAGGTTTTTTACAACAGTCGATAAATGGAACAATTATATTTGTGAACAAGCCTGTAATCTATAAAGACCTTACCAACTCCTAAACAAACTAAATATAACTGTGCATCAAATGATGAACTCTTCCTACGTAAAATTTGACATCAGCTCTGCTTATTAGACTAACACATAACCTCCTCAGCCACATTTTTTAGTATCCTAAATATCCTTCTTTTTTCTTTACCAGGCCTCTAATAGCATCGACACTAATAAACTTATTTAACCTCCGCGCACACACCAAATAAAAATATTTCTTCTTTAGATTATCTTGTAAAGACTAAGTCAAACTAAGTTTTCCTTCACACTTTAATTCCTCTTAATTATAAGAACTTATTCTTTATTTTTTTAAGTTAAGTTCGTTCGAAGAAGTTAGTGACGTAATTCTCACTCTGTAGTTCACGCGAGCATCAAGTCGATACATCACATCACGGTTTTATTATTGCTCTTTAATCTGTCGTAACAATATATTTTTCTTTATACATAATTTCTCAAATAAATATCATAGTTTCATTCGTGCCAATATATATATATAAAATCTTAGTATTATATTTCGTTAGTAATTTATAATTTTACCTACATTCTTCAGTAGATGTCTGAGAAGAAATGTTGAGTCCGCCATGAGAGTAAAAACTCTCTTTTGGAAGAAATTTAATAGTTATGTTTTAATGAAAATAAAAAGGCAACATGCTTCCGTTTCGCATTCCCTCACCTCTTCCATTTCTCTTCCATCTGAATATCTTCCATCTGAATATGTGCCTAGTTGGCATCAGTGTAAACACAACTTAGTAAAATAAACCACCGATGGTGGGTCCCGAAGGATAGTAATTTATGTGTATGAAATTTACCCTTAAGAATAAATGAAAAAAAACTTTACTGGTAGAAAACAGAAATAAAATATAAAATATTATATTGAATTTGTTCGTTAATAAATGGTCAAGTTAAGCAATGCAATAGCAACTTTGCGTCTAATCAATTTATATTGCATTTTATTCTTTTTTATTTCTAAAACATAGTCTCAATATTTTTCATATTTTAAAACCGTTTTCTTAAATCCTTAAACCCTTAAAAAAAAACTAGAAAGATCCTAAAAAAGACTGTTTACCAGAGTACATTAGGTAAGATATCACCTAATGTACTCTGGTAAACAGTTAAAAAACTTTGGGTCCAAATAAACGTAATGTTTTTCAACTATAGTTTTGTACGCTTTAAATCAAGTACGAAAATATTTTTTGACAATCGAGTGTTCTTTTCAAATGCCCGTAAGGTTACAATATTAAAACTATTCCTTATATATTTCAATATCTGAAACACATATAATTTCCTTATTTGTAATATAATATATTTGCAGCGCTTTCAAATTTTTTCAGTTTCATCATGCATCTAATTATGTAGTTCTGTGCATAATACAATGGATTGATTGTAGTCAAATAAACTCCATCCCATGATAATAAACCATGAGCAAATAAGATTCAATCTAAGAAAAATAAATAATTTTTAACAAAGATAAATTTATATGTTTTCGAATATAATAAATTTTAGGTATAATGCAACTAATTTTTTTTAATAACATCAGATATTTGTATTTACCAGGACATCTTTCTATATATAAAATTACCCAAACATTTATAGCATTCAACCCCCTCAATTTTGTCACAATTGCAATTTTCTCCAGCACAAAATTCAGAGTGGAAAATCACTCTGTCAAGAAAAAAAATCAATCCGAATTTCTCTTGTGCTAATATAAATATATTTAGCCTTCTTTGCATTTAAAAAGAATTTATAGACTTTTAGCCATGTTCTTATTATCATCCAATTGCTTTTCGTCTCCAGAATATATTAGTGCAGCATCATCTGCAAATGAAATTATTATACATTCAAATCCAATGTGCAGAAGTCATTGGTTTATGTAAAGCAAATAAATAAATAAATAAAGGTCCCAAAACAGAACCCTGAGGGACACCAACGTGTACATTAGTTTCTTCACAAATATATTTTCCAAATTTCATTTTTTTCTTCCTATTCATTAAATAACTCTTAATCCATAAAAACAAATTTCCCCTAACACCAAGGATTTTAACTTTTCTAATAATATCTCATGATTCACGGAATCAAAAACTTTTTTCAAATCTAAAAAATAACTGTTTTAACGTTTTGATTTAGAGTTTCTGTAGATTTCTGTCGTTATTTCCAAAATCGCACTTCGGGTATTCAAACCTTTTCGAAATTTAAATTGGTTTGGGGCAAATAAATTATGCATATCCCAAAAGTTAAAGCCAACACTGGAAAAATGGTTTTTAAATTTTCAGGGAGCACACCTATAAAAACGAAAGTTTAGAAGTTTAGAAAATATAAATCCAATTTCTGGAAAAATATTTTTAATAGTAGTAACTGTTATTTCGTCCGTGCCAGGTGATTTTTCCTACTTCAATTCCTTGATAGTATAAAAAATTTCTTGTTCTGGTACATAAGGGAAAAAATGGAATTAGGTATTTTACGTTTTAAATTGCATATTATCTCTTCTATGTGGGATCATTATATAGGTTTTGTTGAAATAATGACGAAATTTCCTCAGTAAAATAATTGTTAAATTTATTAATAAATCCTGAGGGTTTTCATGAAACCGAGTTTGGTTGTTTTACATTTGAGTGGCACTTTTTTGCACACCATGGACTAAATGGCCAGGTCACATGGACTCAAAGGCTCGGAAAAGGAAGGGAGAGGGGACCCACTGGAACAGCTGTTTAGAGACAGATGGTAGCCTCCCGTCAAGGCCATCCAGCGTGTTCTTTAACATTCACACGAGGTATGTCTCTCTCGCACACAGGGCCACGGCTTAATATCCCATCCATCCGAAAGCTAGTGGTCTTTCCAAGTCCATCGGTGTCCCCTACTGACCGAGGGCAGAAAGAAGAACGCTGGCCCAGATGGAACTCGAACCTGAGAACTGCAAATTATGAGACTCGCAGGCTACCGACTTAGCAATCCCAACCCCGCCTTGACCGGAGACTACCATCTGTCTCCAAACAGTCGTCCAGTGGCTCTCCTTCCCCAACCTACCCTGAGCCCTCGGGGTCCTTGTGAACTGGTTATTTAGCCCATTGTGCTTAAAAATTTGCTGCTTAGAGGTAAAACAACCCAACTCACTAAGAGAAGAGTGTTGATTAGCAGAGATCAATCTCAATATAGGCTGTGTTGGGATTCGAACTTAATAGTATGAGATTACTAGTTGGAGTGCTACTGGCTTAGCTAACCCACATTCCCCTTCATATACAGGAGCGCCATACACCAAACACTCTACATAACCTTTTTTTAATGGCTTGTATTTGACTTCTGAAGTTACCCAGGGCCATCCCCTTGCCATACTTAGACTGAGTCCTTGAGGTCTTTGCGACTTGCTATTTAGACAATTATATTTACAAAAGAAATATTTAGTTTTCTTGCTACACCAGTATTAATGATAAGAAATAATAAAAAATTAGTAAACAAATTAAGTTAGTAAGAATACTAAATAATGATAATAAATTTTTCTTTGATATAAACGAAAGGTATATAAAATAAGAAATAATCAGCATAATTCAAGATTATTGACGGTGCTTGAACTTAATGTCAAAAGGAAAAAAAAATGTATGAACAAAAAAGAAACCGTTCTACGTATCATCAGGTCGATACCTCTCTTCCTTATCCTCAAATGCCCACTTTTATCGTCATCCGACTACCTATTTGACCTATCATCATTTATCTATATATCTTTATCATCAGCCTGCCTGGTTATTATCAATGCTTTTCCTAATATACTTATACTTATACTGCTGTTCTTATCATCCTTCCATTTACTGTCCTTATCATCAACGTACTTACCGTCCTTATCATACACCTACCTACTCTTCTATCATCAGCCAGTCTACTTGTCATTTTCATTCTTATCATCATATTCCTATTTTTCACCATTATCTTTCTTTATATCTCTACTTTTTGACTTGTCGAAATTTACCTATATATCCTTATCATTAGTCTGACGACTTATCGTCAAATCTTCTACTATAATTTTCGTCCGCCTGCTTACCTACAGTCCTTATAATCAACCAATTTACTTATCATTGGTCTGTACCATACTATACTCATCATTCTTATTAACTATGCACCACTTTTATCAAAGTCTGTATTCTACTATCCTTATCATCCATCTATATACTTATCATCCTTATCATTCATCTATATGCTTATCATCTTTATCATCTTTATGTGTACTTATCATCCTTATCATCCCTCTATATGCTTATTATTAATCTGTGACCTACTATCTTCATTATCATATCATCATAATATTAATAATAAGAAGCAATAAAAAAGTAAACAAATTATATTAGCAAGAAAACTGAAGAAAACATATTATTTTTGATGTAAACACGAAGTATATATAATAAGAACTAATCGGCATAATTCAACATTAATAACATTGCTTGAACCTAATGTCATCAGCAATAATATATATAAACTAAAGAGAAACTTTTCTCTTAAGGGATCTTTTGTGTAAATATTTTAGAGTAATTTCGGCATTAAAAAATTAACCCAGTAGGAATATCAAAGTGAAATGTAATTTGGATAAAAGTCAGCAGCAGAGAAATGATATACAAAAAACTCTCTAGATCTAATTGCAAGCTTTACATTTTATTTGTAGCGTTAGATTAATAATGAGATTTTGAAGCTAATGTGGAAATAAGAGAAAAAAAAGCCATAAAGTCTTCTTACTAGCTCAGAGAAAGGAAATGATTATTATTTCATTAGAATTTTTTTTTTCTGAAAAAAATTCCACTCTCTTAATTGATTTCGTAAATAAAAGTTTCCTCCAATGGTAATTCTATGAGAAAACCATTTTGTAGCATCGGGTGTAGTTCGTAATTTAAATCGAATTGTGCAAGGGATTGTTTATCGTTGGAAATACTACTATATACGTAAAAGTACACACATATATATATGCAAGTGGGCAAGCTGCAGAAACATATTCTAATTGATATCAGAAAGAGATAGACAGTAGGCTCTTGATTTTCAAAGATTTCATTTACGCCGATTTAAATATCCGCCAGTTTGAGAATTTTTTAATAATTTTCTTAATTTCCCACAAAAATTCTGGAAAATTCAATTCCACACTACCAAAAAAAAAAGTCACCGCGAAGGGCTAATGGATTCGAACGGCCTCGAAGGTTCTAAAGTCTAGAACGCGTTACAAATATTGAGCATTGTGTCTCAGATTAAAGACAGGTACTACGTTGCGTTCGGTAGTGACTCTTTAATTACAGGGGGCTTATTTTAAAACTCGCTTTGCGAACTTTAATACTGTACTGTGTTTATAATTACCTGTGCTGCTTTATTGAGGTTTATTCTATACTTTAAGTTGTGCCTTAGAATTTTTAATACATTTGATCTTTAAAACGAAAACGTAAAACTAGAATCATGCCTTGTCTTAAGAGTGGAAGTGCAACTGCCGGTGAAAATGGTGCTAAAAGACCACGCAAATCTATAACGTTAGAAGAAAAGACGACTACTTGGCTACTGATCTAAGGGACCTGGGTTCGAGTCCCGGGTAAGGCATGGATGTTCGTGCTGTTTTTCTGTTAAGGTCCTGCCATCGTCTCAGACCTTCTACTGTGGCATATAAACTGACAGGCTCCTATCAGACCTCTGTGGCAAGCAGCTGCTTGAGGGGGTATTTTTTTTTTATTGCCTCTATTTATTCTTAATATGTTGTTAATCGCATTTGTTTAGGACTAATAAATCTTTGTTTATGTATTGCCTCTATTTATTCTTAATATGTTGTTAATCGCATTTGTTTAGGACTAATAAATCTTAATATTTTCTATCATCTTTTGTCCCTATCATCATATTCCTACTTTTCACCGTTATCTTCATCTATTATCTTCATCTATCCTACCTATTAGATTTGTAATCATTCACCTATATGTCCTTATCATCAGTATGTTTACCTATCATCAATCCTTTTTCTGCTATAATTATCATCCGCCTGCCTACTTACCGTCCTTATCATCAGCCAATGTACTTACCATTAGTCTGTGTCCTACTATAACCATAATCCTTCTATCTACATACCACTTTTATCAACAGTCTTTGTTCTATTATCCTTATCATCCTATTACATGCTTACATCCTTATCACCCATCTACTTATCATACTTATCACCCGTATATCTGCTTATCATCCTTATCATACATCTATCTACCAGTATCATTATTATCCTTCTATATACTTATCGTTATTCTGCATTCTACCCTATCATCATCCTTCTGTTCTTACTCTCCTTATCATTAACTAGTCCAATTATCATAGGCTGTGCCCTACTATCCTCATCTTCTATTACGTACTTATCATCTTTATCATCAGTCTGTGACCTACTACACACATCATACATCTATCTACCTATAATCCTTATCATAAATCTGTCTGTTTATTATCCATCAATCTAGTTATCATTAATCTGCATTCTACTGTTTCATCATCCGTATAACTACTTGCTATCCTCGTCATCAGCTAGTCTTAATTATCATTAATGTGCGTCCTACTGTCTTCACCATCCTTCTATCTACGTGTCTCCCTTTCATCCATCTATCTACTTTAATCCTTAAAAAATCTATCTGTTTATTATCCATCTATCTAGTTATCATTAGTCTGCATTCTACTTTCTCATCATCCGTCTATCTACTTACTATCCTTATCATCAACTAGCCTAATCATTATTAATATGTGTCCTACTATCCTCGTCACCCTTCTATCAACTTACCATCTTTACCATCAGTTTGTGTCCTACTACCCACATCATACCTGTCTCTATTTATTTCCCTTATCATA
Organism: Ryuthela nishihirai; assembly: GCA_038380435.1. Lineage (NCBI taxonomy): Eukaryota > Metazoa > Arthropoda > Arachnida > Araneae > Heptathelidae > Ryuthela > Ryuthela nishihirai. The sequence continues at coordinate 45,312,534 of JAWZYU010000022.1, forward strand.
ATCTATCGACTTATCATCCTTTTCATCCATGTATCTACTTATTATCTTTATTATCCATCAATCTATTTATCATTAGTCTGCATTCTACTATCATCCTCCGTCTACCTACTCCTCAAAATTCCCCGCCCTGCCCACGGTCAGTAGGGGACACCGATGGGCTTGGAAAGGCCGCCGTCCGTAGGATGGGACTTTAAGCCGTGGCTCCGTGTGCGGGAGAGCCATACCGTGTGCACGTTAAAGAACACGCTGGATGGCCTTGACGGGAGGCTACCATCTGCCTCCCAAAAGTTGTTCCAGTGGGTCCCCTCCCCCAACCTTCTCTGAGCCTTCGGGGTCCATGTGACCTGGCCATTTAGCCCATGGTGTGCAAAAAAGTGCCGCTCAGAGGTAAAACAACCCAACCCAACCCGTCTACCTACTTAATACCCTAATCATCAATCAGTATAATTATCATTAGTCTAAGTCCGACTATCTTCAGCATTCTTCTATCTAGTTTCCATCTTCATCATAAATCTGTATCCTACTATCCTCATCATTAGTTCACGTATCTACCATCCTTACCATCAGCCAGCAGCTGGGTCAGCGTTGAGATTTATCTCCGCAAAATCCCCGCCCTTCCGACGGTCAGTAAGGGACACCGATGGGCTTGGAAAGGCCACCGTTCGTCGGGTGGGACGTTAAGCCGTGGCCCCGTGTGCGGGAGAGCCATACCCTGTACACGTTAAAGAACACGCTGGATGGCCTTGACGTGAGGCTACTCATCTGTCTCCCAACTGCTGTTCCAGTGGGTCCCCTCCCCCAACCTACTCTGAGCCTTCTGGGTCCTTGTGACCTGGCCATTTAGCCCATGGTGTGAAAAAAAGTGCCGCTCAGAGGTAAAACAACCCAACCCAACCATCAGCCAGTCTATTATCATCAATTTGCATCATATGATTCTAATCTTTGGCCAACCTACCTCTTTTCCTTATCATCAACCAGTCTCTTATCATTCCTATATTTTACCATCCTAATTATCAGTTTATAGAAATGCCACCCTCTGTCATATCTTATCATCATTACCACCGGTCTTTCCTTCTCATGCTTATGAAGATCATCAGATATACCTGTCATTGGTCATTCATTATTTTATCCTCTTCATCATCTTAATACCACAGTTTTAATAAAACATCAAAACCAATTTACAGCAGAGAAACGCAAAAAAGGTCGATAGTACTAAATACCGTCATTTCATTTTCTTTACAGAAGAGATTGTAACTTAGAGAATCACAGATTTCTTTTTTTTTTCATGCTTTTAAATCTTAAACGTCGCGTTTAACGACATCAGCCTCCAACTACCACTTCCGAAATGGGAACCTAAGAATGGGAACAACTGTCAAACGAAAATCGTGCAGCCTCGATGTGAAGATGCTGTCACAACGGAAACGGCTCTAGTAGATGTTGGCACAGATAAGAAGCAAAATGATAATGAAAAAATTATCCAATGCGAAACATCAGAACATGGCTGCTGGCTAGCCTCATCCAGGGACGTGCCAACACCGAGTTCGAAGTCCTCGAACAAGCCGTCTTCGTCCTGCATTACTCGACTAATCTGAAATCAATAGCAGACACTCTGCTCATTACGCAAATACTTCCACCTCCTCCCTCTCCTTCTACTCCTCCTCACCTCCCTCTCCCCTTTCCCTCCATCGGTATCACAAGAGTCCAGTAATGGGAGCCAAGCCAGCATCCATCGGAAGCAAAGTTGTTTCTACAGCAACGGAGGGGTGGGGTCTTGAGGACCGAAATTACACTTTTTCCTTCCATTACAATCGCTAAAACATCCATAGAAAAGCAATGCATATCAACTCCGAAATCAAACAACGATTGGATCTCCGGAATTGCAGTACAAATTAGTTATATAAATCCGTACAATTTAACGACCATGCGAAGACTTGTACTTCATTTTATTACAACGTATCCCTCCTTAACTCTTCCCCCCCCACCTATTTTTGTCGTTTCATTTTCATGTCTATTTTCTTTGATAAAAAGCTCCAATGCTTGCGAACCCTATCTCGTTCATGAATTATTTAAAGTTCTTGTTTACATTGGGGCTATCTGCGTATGAGTTAACAGCATGAGGCCGACTTTTGCCTGATATTCATTACTTTGCAGAGTACGACGGCTTGCGGGGAGGGATGCCGTTGGGGGGGGGGAGGAAGGGTGAAGGGTTTCAGAGGAAGAAAATAAGGAGAACATTGTGTGCATAAGGGGAGATCAAAACAGTAGGGGAAGAATTTTCCTCATATCTTGCTTAGTTTCCAAAACAAACTACTTGACAATAAAATGGGGTCGCAAACTGGGGATAAAAAGATGAATAAAAACGGGCAGCATATCTGAGGTTGTCTACATTCCTTTATGTTTTCTTACTTGATCTATAAATAAGCTTTTTACGTTCTTATTATTCTTCAATTCTCGTTCTCTGGCGCTCTTTTTTCATTTATTTAACTTTTGATAAACGTCCTCGAGTATTAATAAAGAGCCGGGAATTTTGAATCTAATGTTTAAGTAATATCTCGTCTTACGCAAGAAGAATTTATTAATACAAATAAGAGAGAAAAGAATTCAGAATTTTTGATTTGCAAACCAAATACAGACCCTGCAGCAAAACTCGCATTTATGAAATGAAGTATTTTTTTCCCCTTTCTTTCTCTCTCTGTGTGTGTGTGATGTTTTACAACTGTCTTCTATCTGAATACTTATGTCTTCGAAATTGGATAAAAAAAATCACCTAAGAGATAGAATGGACTTTAGATGTTGAAATTAAAAACGGTAGCTCTTAGAAATGTTATCTATGTTTTCCATACAAGTTATTTTTCAATTCAAAGCTCTGGAGTTTGATTTTTAGTCTTTATCACAGATACAGAACTCTCCTTATGTTAACTCCTTACGTCTTTGGAAATTAATTGCGCCACGAACGGTTAGAAATGGAGCTATTTTACAAGTCAAGTCAGCTGTTGGAGACAGATTGTAGCCTCCCGTGAAGGCCATCCAGCATGTTGTTTAACTTACCCAGAGTATGGCTCTCCAGAACTATGGGCAACGGCTTAACGTCCCATACGATGGACGGCGGCCTATCCTATCTCATCGGTGTCCCCTACTGACCGAGGGCAAGACGAGATGTTTTGCGGAGATAAATCTCAAAGCTGACTCAGGCTGGACTCGAACCCGGGAATTACAGACATTTAGCAGTACACTGTGATGAGCCTGGAGCGCTACCGACTGAGCCACCCCCTTCCTATCTAGCCGTAGACTTCGACCAAGTGGATAAGAAGGAAATATAGATAGTAATATTTTATTGGCACCTATAAATCACAATCGAGTAGTGGATGATTCAATAGAGAGCGCCGGTCTCGTAATCCGTAATTCCCATGTTCGAGTTTCAAATGTGTCAGCTTTCAGATTCCTCTTCTCTCTAAACCCCGACCTCGGTAAGAATGGGAAAACGGGAAAATTAAAAGGATGCCTTCTTTCGGATGGAATGTAAAGCCGTGCCTTGTATGCATGGGGGAGGGTCTCAGTTAGTAGCGTGCCAGGCCTGTAATCCGTAGTACCATGCTCGAGTTCCACCTGAGTCAGCGTTGAGATTTATCTCCGCAAAACCCCCACTCTGACCTAACAGAAAGGGAGAGCGATAGGCTTGGGAAGGCCACCATCTGTTGAATGGGACGTTAAGCCGTGGCTCCGTATACCATACCTGTTCACGTTAAAGAACACACTGAATGCCTTTACCACAGACTACCATCTGTCTCTTAACAAATATCCAGTTGGTTACCTCCCCCAAACTTCTCTGAACTCTCTAGGTCCTTGTGACCTGGCCATTTAGGTCATATGGGGCGGGGGTAGCTCAGTCGGTAGCGCGCCAGGCTCGTAATCTGTAGTTCCCAGGTTCGAGTCCCAGCTGGGTCAGCGTTGAGATTTATCTCCGCAAAATTCCCCGCCCTGCCCCCGGTCAGTAGGGGACACCGATGGGCTTGGAAAGACCGCCGTCCGTCGGATGGGACGTTAAGCCGTGGCCCCGTGTGTGGGAGAACCATACCCTGTGCACGTTAAAGAACACGCTGGATGGCCTTGACGGGAGGCTACCATCTGTCTCCCAACAGCTGTTCCAGTGGGTCCCCTCCCCCAACCTTCTCTGAGCCTTCGGGGTCCATGTGACCTGGCCATTTAGCCCATGGTGTGCAAAAAAAGTGCCGTTCAGAGGTAAAACAACGCAACCCATTTAGGTCATTGTTTGCAAAAAAGTACGGTACAGAGGTAAAACAACCGAAACTGACCTTGTGTGCACGAGAGCCATACCCTGCGCCTTAACAGGAGACTTCCATGTGTATCCTAACAGCTGCCCAGTGAATTTCCCTCCACCAACCTTCACTGAGCCAGTTGGGTCCTTGTAATCTGGCCATTTAGTCCACTGTGTGCACAAAAGTGCCGCTCAGAGGTTAAACAACCTAACCCTATAAGACAAAAAATATAGCTTTAAAATGATATTAAATGATTCTAACATAAATAGATCGTTTGTAATAGTCATTAAAGACATGATCATTTTTAAGCGTTTCCCACCGCTAGAGGGTGTTTTAAAACTATTATTGAGAGAATCGAAAAGTGCGATTCCAATATTCCGTCTATACTGATCGAACCAATAAAGATTTTTTCATATATTTCTAAAATCAAAAACGTAGTAATAAATATACCGTGAAAAATATATATAGTTGTGATAAAGTTTTGAAAAATAATAATTTTATTTTTTAACATTTAAAAATATGTACCTTGTAAATAAATCTTAGACAAATTAAATCATTTAAATCTTTAAGCATATTTAACATCTCTCTTTTCTCTCCTTTTGCTCAAAGACTGTCCTGGCCTAGTAAATCTAGATCACGGGTCAACAACCTTTTTTTGGGTCAAGAGACAAAACAAGAAAAAAATGCAAACCGACAAATTTTAAGAGTCGCAAATTTTTATTTTTATTGCGTCAACAGCCATAAACGGAAAATAAAACGCAGATTATATTATTTTGTTAACAAAAATAAATCCATAACGTAACTTTAAAATGGGTATATTCAAACGTAAAAAACATTTAAAAGAATTGTTAAAAAAACATGTCATTTATCAATATGAGTTTTGAGTTTGAATCTTCTCGACCAACTGCTTCAAATTTGGAGTGTATTTAGAGCATTTGAATTACATCAGTGCTTTTAAAAAACTATCGTCGGCCAACCTGTTCTGGTTCTTGTTTTTAATGAAAAACCATCAAGCAAAAATTCCACAGTCGAATGTTGAGCCAAAGAGCATAAAGAGCTGTATTTTAAAGTGCTCAATTGCGCATGTGGCTCCGGTGCTCTCGGTTGCCGCTTCCTGATCTAGTGAGTGTCATGACTCACGTAACCCAGTTTTTGCTGTGATCTTGATTAACCCTTTCAGGACCATAAGGTTTCTAAGAGTAAATATTAGTATGTAACTGTTTATTTTAGTTTGTTTAGACGTAAAATAAATAAAAATCATAAGAAAAATACATAACAATGTGTAGTTTTTTTTGGAATTTTATGGGAAATATTTTTCCCAATGGACTATAAAGGTAACACAAATTATAGTTAGGCTTATTATGCAATGTCTTTTATTTATTGGTTTATTATAACAAAATGCTAACTAAAATAATACAAAATGATGAAGTAAAATTACTATACAAAATGATGTGCTAATTATGATATTCTGCGAAGCAATTTCTTTTGGTAGTGAGGCAAAGATGAACATTGCACATAGTACATATATTATGCGTCCTGACAGTTCTGCTTTTGTTTTCTAAACGTTCCCGTTTACGTAATTGCGTTCGGCATACGTTCTATTTTGACATTCTGTATAAAAAATGCAGATAAGGTTATAATTAAATACGACAATCACCAATTTTAAAATGGGAAAAATGTTTCCCTTAGTCGTGAAAGGGTTAAGGCTTACCCCGTGATGAAGAGAATGTTTGACTCTTACAGGTTTATAAATATAGAGCGCCTTTCCGCACTTCACATTTGGTTATGCGTCTCTTTCTTCTTAATAGTTTTAGAAAGATTATATATATATATCATTTTGATTTTCAACACTAAACATCAGTTTTTATAGTAACTGTTATTTGAATTATAGAAATACTTCATTATATTAGGCAAAGGAAAGGCCACTTTGACACACAATATTGCAGGAACAGAAGAACTAATTTTGAAATACATGTATTTATATAGAAGATTTAATTAAATTTCGTCTCTGAAATTTTTACTGGTAGTTTATTATTTTTTAAATTTAAAAATTAATTTAAAACATATTTAAATATTTAAATAAACTCATAATTAGTAAATATGTTTGCTCCATATAGTTTAAAAATAAATTTATTTCAGTTAAATGTGAATGCATAAATAATTTTCTTCCTTCCTCCTCTTCTTTTGATTAACGCTGTCCAGGCCCGATGTTTCTAGACGGCCTTGGTAAGTGGAATGCTTTTTATAACGAGATTTGTTGGGGTTTTTTGTGTGATCTAAAGAAAAAATTCTGAAAAATGTTTAGTCAAGTTCCTTGTTTTCAAAAATGTCGTATTATTTTTAAAGGGTAAACAGAATGAAAACTACATATCAAATAGAGTGAACATAAATCTACTGCTTCCGTCATTCTTTAAAAAATGGAGAATTTTAAAAGCTACCCACTGAAAAGTAGTTTCCTTCTTTTTATTTACTTCATTCCTGTCTTTTGCAGTAGTCGAAAGTTCTTATAACTCACATACAGATAGATGATGTTAAAGGCGGAGAGAAAAGGAGGGAGAATCCGAAAAGGGAAGCAATATCTGCGAAGCAAGTACCATCCGAAGTTCTAAGAGAAGAAACAGAAATAAGGATAAAATTCGTCGTGTGGAAATGTTTCAGAAATAAACCCGCCACTTACAATCCAAAGACTCTGGAACGCAGAGAAAGTAAACGAAGAACTGGAGAAGGGAGGGAAACAGTTTGGAAGGGGAGGGGGTCATCTTATGGAAAGAGAAGAAGGTGGGCAAGGGGGAGAAAAAAAGAGGGGGGTTGTCGTATGGAAAGAGAAGTGGGTGGGGGAGAAAGTGCATTTGACATTTCGTTTCTCTGGTCAGAGAGGAGCGTAGTTGCAGGTTGGAGGGAAAAACTTTGGGAGGAAGGGAGAAAGGTGGTTTGAAGAGGGAAAAGGAGGTAGAAGTATTCGCTTCTGCGAAAGAAAGAAAATAACTTAGAAGAATTGGAGTAAGAAGAGGGAGCATCTTTGCCGGAATGGCGGAGTTTGCTGTGCTCGTGAGGGATATTGAAGGAGGTTTCGCTATAGGCAATGGGCGGAGGATACGACAGAGAGATAAAAATATTGCTACCTTTGAAGATGAAGAAATGACAGGTTTTGGAATGAAAAGTTTTCAGACTTTGTTGAGATGAAGAAAAATGTGAAGAAATGGATAAGGATTTTGAAAATGGGAGGAGTAAACAGAGCTAAATCATGTGTAGAAGAGGAAAAGCAGGGCACTTCGGTAGAAAATGCAAAGAATTGCGGAGGAATAGAATTCTAATAGTTGTCGGCGGATTATTTTTCCAAAATACAAATAATCAGTTAAGAATAACATAACTAGTAGCGAAATTTCAAAACAAAATTTAAAAAAAATTATTTCAGTATTAGGAAATGTGAAAAATAGACATAAACCACCTCTCAGATTGTTGTTTGTCTGATTGTTTTTCCTTTGAGCTGCACTTTATTTGCACACAATGCGCTAAACTACCAGATCACAAGAACTTCAAGGGTAAGTTGGGGAAGGGAAGACTGGACCCCTATTGGGAGACAGGTTGAACCCTCCTCTTAAGACAATCCAAAGTGATCTTTAATTTTCAAAAAGAATGGCTCTCTCCTGTACACGTGTGTGACAGTTTAACGTCCATCTGAGGGACGGCGGTATTTTCCAAGCTCAACGATGTCCCTTTGCTCACCGAGGACAGAACGGGAAAAATTTCAACCTAGGCACCATTTATACTCGAACCTAGGAAGTGCAGGTTACAAGCATGGAACGCTACCAACTAAGTCACTCCCGCCTCCAAGCAAGCGAAGATGGTAACTTGTTTAATTAAGATTATCATGAAGCAATGCCGTATCTACAATATGGCCCGGTCATGAGAGTCAGGCATCAATTTTCAGATATTTACCGTCATTGTATACGTATATTGAAGCGAGATGATCACATGCAGCATGTGAAGCGTAACAGAACCAAGGAGTGTCTAAGGGAAAAGAGAGCTAGCTTCCATAGACTTAATGTAAACTTTTCGATTGCAGCGCCCTCTAAACATGGCAAATTAGTGCATTGCAGTGAAGCCATCTAACCAGGGAGCGGAGCCAGTTCCTTGGTTATTTTTCCAATGCCCAGCAAGGTTTTCAATGGCTTACACCACGTGACTAATTTACATACAATTTGACTCCGTTCAAAATGTTAATTTCTGCTCATTCACTTTATTTTCTTTTCGTTTAGAGAGAAAATAACAATAATTAGTTAATATTATTTTCTTTAATAAAATCCCATTTTGTAAAACAGGTAGTAGCTATGCTCAACAAGAAAATTTTTAGTTTTGAACACTCTACAATATTTAATATATTATAATAAATTGAAATTTTGGCTCAATGTGAGACAACATGTTTTGTTTAATTATATTTTATAAAATTTTAGATATTCTCAATAAAAGTCATATCGAGTTTACTTATATAAACTGTCAATAGATGGCAGAAGGCACTTCTCGTATCAACCATAAATAAAATTTACTATTAGAACAGAGTGCAGACACTTATATACATCGATTATATACATCGCTCCATGGAACACAAAACTGCAACATACATTGACTTATATATTTGCAAGATGATTAAATGTATTAATTTAGATACTGATTTTAAAATTTCTGCAAAATTGCTCAAAATAAACTTACTACGGCATCTTCAGCTATTGTAACATGAACTCCTGAACGGATAAAATACTCATTGAATAACTTTAGGGTAAGCTACCACTGTACGCAAATAGCCATGGATATTAGACAGGTTGGCTGGCTGGCTTAACGTTACAAGTTCTCTGAGAGGTCCGTTTCCGGCTTTCTCAATTAGACAGGTTGAAACACTAATTAAATCACAAAAAATATATAAAGAGTAAGACAAACCATAGTTACAACGGGCTAAAATTATTACACTGCGCATGGGCACACCGTCCCTTACAGTTGTTTTTCTGCCTGCACACCAATTTCAATTTGCCACGTTCAGCTTCGGCAAAATTCCGCAGAGCGGCGCCACTTACGTTTGTGCGAAGCTGGCTTTCTTCTCCTTAGACCTTCTTTGACAGAACTAACTTTAAATATCTCTAGCAATTTTAAATTAATATTATTTTCTAAAAGTTCTGCTGGTATAGAATTATTTTAAAATATTCTTAAATTTATAATGAATAAATATATTTAAATTTAATAAATTTAGCTAGCACAGCTATTCCAATTAAACTAGCAAAGATAGATGACTTCCACATATGCGAATTGCAGCATAAAAGCGATTGTAACGGTTTTGCTAAGTAGTGCCTTAACTTCTTCTCTACGTTACAAAAATATGGGATGTCCTTATTCAGGGATTAAAATACAATGAAGTTGCAGATAAGAAAGCAAAATTAGCAATAAATATAGATCCTAATTTGGACACACCTTTTTATATATACTTATATAAAAAAACAAAATGAAGTAAATATATTAAAAGAGACAGACATGGTACGATATAAATGCAAGAAGCACCCATAGATACAAAATTTCACCAATTACAAAATATGATTATTATGGTCTTAACAAAAAGGAATTTAACATAATTTTAAAAATTAAAACCAATTCAGCAATTACTAAAGCAATGCTATATAAAATGAAAAAAACCAGATTCTCCTGTATGTGACAAATGTCAAATATACGAAAACCTAGAACATATAATTTTTAAATGTAAAAAATATGAAAATGCAAGAGACAAATACTTCAATTCATTAAATAAATTAAATATTACAAATTTCAATTTTAAAAATATGTTAGAACCTGAAAATATAAAAGATAAAACTAAAGCTATAAATTTCTCACTACATTCATTAAAGACATTAACATGTTTAATATATTATAAAAAAATATTAATTACAATAATAAAAAAATGGAAAAAAATAATTACAATAATAAAAAAAAGAAAAAGAGAAAAAAAAAGAAAAAATGAATTAGTAATAAAATATATATATAAATGTATAGAAAATATGTTTTCTCATTTAATGTCTTCTGAATGAGTTTGCTACCGGGTGGATTCCTGGTAACAAGAATATTCAACTTGTGATCTGTTCAATCAATCAAATCTTTATTCAGGCTTTCCCAATTAGAGTTTTGAGAAAAGTGAGCATAATCACTCAATGAAATAAACATTTAAAATTTCAATTTTTTTATTTAAAAATTAAACTCTTGTTTCATTTTTTTTATTTTTAATATTAGACTCTATTTTTTATGTTTTTTTTAAATTCTATTTTCAAGGTTAGACTACTTTTTTTTTAAATTTTCTTTTAAGGGCAGATTCCTTCTTTTTTATGTTTTTTTAGGTTTTTTTTAAGTTTTATTTTCCAAAGTTAAATTCTTTTTTTATTGTTTTTTTTGTATCTTATTCCATAATGGAGTGGAAATAAGAAATTTAAGAATGAGTTTATAAATAAAAATTTTAGTTTCATATTTGGGATGGTTTAACAGATTTTGGATGTTTAAGTCTACTATTCCTAATTTATTTAATTCAGAGAATAGGGTTTCTCTTTTTTTAGAATATAAATTACAATTTAACAGTTCATGATTTGTATTTTCTAATAGATTACATTTAAAACAGTTTGGAGAGTTTGTAAGTCTTAATTAGAATTTTTGTTTCTTTAGATTTATTGTATCTGTTTTTAATCTATATATAATTTTGTTTTCTTTACGAGATAAAGGTAGTTTCTCAATATAGTTAATTTGTTTGATAAATAAAATCTGAAATTATTTTTGCAGATTGCCTGTGCTTGGAAGTGCCTTAACTAATGTTGGTTCCAAACTTTCATATAAAATTTGAATTTAAAAATATCCGGTAGCTCTTTTCTTAAATAGCCAACAATTAATTTAGATTATTCTATAAAATTCTATGCAGTTTTCAGAACTAAATTTTGTATTTCGTGTTTTTGGTAAAACGAAATAAAAAAAGCAAAAAATAGTCAGATAAGAGAACTGAAAAACCTGTTGTCCACACACTTTGAAAGTGGGAAAATGAGAATTTCGGCCGGTTGCTAAAGGTGGCACTGCAAGCAGTGGTATTGAGTCATTCATAGGTGCCAGCTAGCTGTTTTGTGCCTATATAATACTAGACCTCGGCAATGTAGTAGCAAAAATTAATTAGTATTAAATATACATAATAAAAGAAAGGGTCTCTGTGTGAGTGTTTCTGTGTGTCTCATCATGAAATCGTAATAGAAACTTCGAAATTTTAGATAATGTTTCTTGTTGTGGTCTGGATTGCAGTGCTAAATTTCAAGCCGAAAGTCGAAAAGGGAGACTAGCCAGAAGCAAAAATATTTACCATGCTATTTCTAAGGGAAACGATAATCGATGTCAAATTTTTTGTTGCCATTTTCTGCTTCCTAATTGTGAACGTAAGAGTTATAATAACACTTAAATCTGCTCCGGTTGCCATATTCCCTACATTTCCGAAGTAATTATTATTTTAAGGCGTCCCATTCCAGCTAAGGACCTGATTTTTTAATCCAACACGGTGTCAGTCAGGCATTTTCTATCCTATGGCTTCCGTGATACTTGACCGCATAGTCCAAATTTCCTAACGTCTTCCGTGATACTTGTCGCCATGCTGCACGGCTACCGTGATACTTCTGTGATACTTGACCGAATTTGGACTATGCGGTCAAGTATCACGCAGGGGGCGACCCGCCTACGAAATTTGAGGCCGTTCGGTCAAGTATGTCACGAATCACATATTACCAAAAATCTGTCAAAATAATAATCTCGATAGATTGCGACGAGGCTGTTTGTTTGGGTTGGGTCGTTTTACCTCTGAGCGGCACTTTTTTGCACACCATGGGCTAAATGGCCAGGTCACATGGACCCCGAAGGCTCAGAGAAGGTTGGGGGAGGGGATTCACTGGAACAGCTGTTGGGAGACAGATGGTAGCCTCCCGTCAAGACCATCCAGCGTGTTCTTTAACGTGCACAGGGTATGGCTCTCCCACACACGGGGGTACGGCTTAACGTCCTATCCGACGGACGGCGGCCTTTCCAAGCCCATCGCTGTCCCCTACTGACCGTGGGCAGGGCGGGGAATTTTGCGGAGATAAATCTCAACGCTGACCCAGCTGGGACTCGAACCTGGGAACTACAGATTACGAGCCTGGCGCGCTACCGACTGAGCCCCCCCCCCACCCCGCCCCTGCGACGAGGCCAAGGACTATGAGAGGCTGAGTCGGCAGTGACCTTCGCAACATCGGGCAATTCTTGTTGTTGAAACTGTGCTAAAATATCGGAGAGGAGGGGAAGGAATACTCACAAAACAAACTTTTATTGCATTAAAAGACAGAATACGGAGATAAAAGGCACGACCCGAAAAGTGACAATTTTTGTATAAACGAAGCCACGAAAAATTAGGAACCTGATTTTTTTAACCAATCACCGTGGCGCATGGAGGAAGACGTGCAGGAAATTTGGACTATGCGGTCAAGTAGCACGGAAGCCATATGATAGCAAAATCTGTCGTAACGGAAATAAAAATCTCAATAGTGTAGGTAAAAACTAAACCACAGGCTATGAGAGAGCGCTCTGCCGTCACCAACGTCCTAAGCGAACACCAGGATCTGGCAACCTTCGTGAACGTACACGAAGGTTGCCGATCGCTAATTTCTAAAAAAATTCGTTGCCAGATATTTTTCCGAATTCTGTGATCAACATAGTGCTCACATATTTATTTGAGCGACTGTACATGTATGTAGCAGTGATTCTCATACATTTTTTTTGCTCACGGCATATTATTTTTCGCCGTGAATACTCGCGACATAGTAAAAGTTTGAGTTGGCAACACTAAAGGCGACTCGGGCATGCGCAGTTCATCTTCAATAATAGACATATCTGTGGAATCATTAGTAAACGCAGAGTTGTTCTGTTCAATGTGTATTGAGGCTAGTCCCTACATGTTATGGGCATGTTTCGTGTTAATTTTAGGTTTAACATTAACATTAAATACGGATTGAACGGAAAAAGATAAATGAAAAATCAGATGCAGAAAGTAGCAACGAAATGGTTTATAAATTTCTGCAATGTCATCCGAAATTTTGCGGCAGAACTGGCGAATCTTGCTGCGCACTCTTTTTGAACCATTGATATATACATACATATATAGGGAGAGCGGTTATAGTTAAAATTATTTATTAATGGGTAGTTTTTTAACATTAATATCTGTAAGGAGTTACATTAATCTTTGATCTGGACGCCTCAAAGCTCAATGATTGATTACATTTCACTATATGAAGGGCTCCTTCCTAATGAGCAACAAACTTTTCCCATTTACTGTTTACATATTATTTTTTTAATTTCGATATACGCTAAATAGCAATTTTATAGCGAAAAGTATCTTAATTATCTGGATTGTGTTATTCATGGTAAGTAATATTCGATATTCGTTTTTGCGAAAATAAAACTAATAACAAGAATCTTCATTCTCTTACCCCTCCTTTCTCTTTAGAAGAGTGGACCAATGAGACTTCTCAATTCTCTTTGTCACTTAAGTGGTCACTTGGTCGCTTAGGTGGATAATCCAATCCGACATTTAGATGACTTTCACCCCTCTTAACTCACTCGATCGCTTAGATCAGGGGTGGGCAATTGTTTTCGTATCTACACTGCGCATGCGTATTGAAGTGGCCGTCCTAGTGGAAAATACGAAACGAATCTTCGGTGGCACACGGGAAGGAAATCTCGGTTCAAGGCGGATTTTTCTGACTGTCTTGGCGGGCCACACAAAACTCTTAGCGGGCCGAATGTGGCCCGCGGGCCGCTATTTGCCCATCCCTGGCTTAGATGGATTTTTACCCGTCTCTTTATGCCACAGAAATACGTTCCTTCTTAACTCACTTGGACACTAGGATGGATCCTTACGCTCTTTCGCCTCTTAACTCACTTGGAAACTAAGATGAATCCCTATAATCTTTTGCTACTTAACGTACATGGACACTAAGATAGATCCCTACTCCATTTTTGCCTCATAATGCACTTGGTCTTCTTTTACCTCAGAGGGGCCAAGGTTCTTCTTACAAAGTGGTCCAGAAGAAGAAAGATAATGTTGGATAGACTGACATTAGACAGACTCCTAAACTCATTCATACATTTACACATCCATTTCGGTGAGACACTGTTAACTCACTCATCATTTAGGTGAAACCCTGTTAATTCACACATCCACTTAGGTGAGACCCTGTTAATTCACTCATCCATTTAGGTGAGACCATGTTAATTCACTCATCCATTTAGGTGAGACCATGTTAACTCACACATCCATTTAGGTGAGACCCTGTTAATTCACTGATCCATTTAAGTGAGACCATGTTAATTTAAAAACCATTTAGGTGAGACCCTGTTAATTTAAAACCATTTCGGTGTCTGACTGCTCACTCACTCATCCATTTAGGCGAAACCCTGTTAGCTCACACATCCATTTAGGTTAAACCCTATTATCTCACACATCCATTTAGGTTAAACCCTGTTATCTCACACATCCATTTAGGTTAAACCCTGTTATCTCACACATCCATTTAGGTTAAACCCTGTTATCTCACACATCCATTTAGCTTAAACCCTGTTATCTCACACATCCATTTAGGTTAAACCCTGTTATCTCACACATCCATTTAGGTTAAACCCTGTTATCTCACACATCCATTTAGGTTAAACCCTGTTAATTTGAAAACCATTTCGGTGTCTGACTGCTCACTCACTCATCCATTTAGGTGAAACCCTGTTATCTCACACATCCATTTAGGTTAAACCCTGTTATCTCACTCATCCATTTAGGTGAAACCCTGTTCACAATCCTTAATCCTTTATATAACTCATCCTTTACATGAAACTCTGTTAAATCATGTACCCAATCATATATCCATTAGTTGAGAATCTGTTAACTCATACATTTATTTAGGTGAAACCGTTTAATTTACATTTCTTTTTCTGTATTTTGGTGAGACTGTGTTAATTCATTCATCCATTTAGGTTAAATCCTGTTAACTCACACATTCATTTAGGTGAAACCCTGTTAAATCACTCATCCATTTACATGAGACCCTGTTAAGTCATATACCTAATCATATATCCATTAGATGAAACCCTGTTAACTCACTCATCCATTTAGGTGAGACCCTGTTTACGCATACATCTATTTAGGTCAAACCCTGTTAACTTGCAAATCCATTTAACTGAGACCTTGTTAACTCATTGATCCATTTACATCAGACCCTGTTAAATCATATATCCATTTAGATGATACCCTGTTAATTCACTCATCCATTTAGGTAAGACTCTGTTAACTCGCTCATCCATTTAAGTGACACCCAGCTAATTCACACATCCATTTAGCTCGGACCCTGCTAAGTCACACATCCAATTAGGTCAGATGGTGTTAACTCACTCACCTAAAGATCAAAAACTGAGACCTTGTTAACTCACTCATCCAATTTGGTGTGACTCTGTTAACTCACATATCCATTTAGGTGAGACACTGTTAACTCACTCATCCATTTATGTGAAACACTGTTAACTCACTCATCCATTTATGTGAAACACTGTTAACTCACTCATCCATTTAGGTGAGACACTTAACTCACTCATCCATTTAGGTGAGACCCTGTTAACTCACTCATCCATTTAGGTGAGCACTGTTAACATCCATTTAGGTGTGATCCTGTTAATTCATACATCCTTTTAGGTGTGATCCTGTTACCCATGCATCCATTTAGGCGATACCGTGTTAACTCACTCATCCATTTAAGTGAGACCCTGTTAACTATAAATCTGATCGAGACCCTGTTAACTCACTATAAGCGTAAGTGAGACACTATTAACTCATTCATCCATGTAGATGAGCACTGTTAACTCATACATGCATTTAGGTGAGACCCTGTAAACTCATATATTCATTTAAGATACCCTGTTAACTCACTTGGAAATTTAGATGGACCCTTAAATCACCCAGTCATTTAGATGATACTACTCTTAACACATTTCGATATTTAATGAACTTTCCCCTCTCAGCCTACCCTGCCACTTAATGGATTCTCCACTCTTAACTTACTCGGCCATTGAGATGGATTCTCCTCCTCACCTCAGACGATAATTTAATGAACTCGCCTCATAATTCATTCTGTTCAATTCCATTCTTAACTCTCTTTTACTAATTAGAATTCCTTCTCTCGACAACTTAGATGGAGTTACCACTTAAATGGGCCCCCAATCCCGTCTGGATTTTTATTAGTTACCCCAACCTTACTTCATTTCGCCATTTAGATGAAAAACTATTCCCGTATTCAACTCAGTCGACACATTAGATAAATCTCCCTTTCTTAACTCAATCTACTAATAAATCTGCCGACCTTTTTTATTAACCTCCCACTTATTTCCAACCACCCTTTAAATCCCTCGTTCACTGTGACAGACGCGATCTACCTATAATGTACCACGTCCGCAAAGTGCATAAAAAAGTTTTTTAAATTCCATAAATATTTTAATTAAATTCTGTTTTTGAAAATTCGACCGGCAACTATTTACATTTTTAAAATTTGGTAAAGAATTTGAAATATTATTAAATATTTTAATAATCTAATTTCAAATGAAATATTTTATTTCATACTATTTCAGAATAAATAGTGGTAGTTAATCTTTTGATGAATTATAAAACTTAAAATATCTGCGCAGCCTCTTTTATCATTTTACATCTCGACAGTGCAGTAATACTAGTTTCAATTTACATGATTTATCAATTAAAATTGAACTGGTAACCGTTAATTTAAAAAATAAATTACTTTTATAATATCTATAAATATTTTATACACTTATAGTTAATAAATAATTTTAAATACTCCAGTGAGTAGAATTTTCTTTAAGTTTAGAAAAATGGGATTCCTAAATTTTTATGCATATTTAAATTTCCTTTCTTGTTTCCCTTTGTTCAACTGCTACTGGCCTTGACTACGTAACCCTGGATTAACCCTATCTTTTTAAATATTACCCAATTAAATATTACCCTGGATTAACCCTACCTTTTTAAATATTACCCAATTAAATATTACCCTGGCTTGACCCTACCTTTTTAAAGTAGTTTTAGATAAAATCTTATTACCTAAAAGTCCTATATCCAAACCAGAGATTATTTTTATGAAGGAATGATACTGAAATTTGCATATACGTGTCTTCTTTGTGGATTCGCACTGAACTCTCTAAACTGTAGATTGCACAGTATTACTCTTCTCCCTTTTTTTTTGCCATAGTTCATTTTCTTTCATTTATTTATCTTGTCGATTTCTTTCCTTACCGACACACTCTTGAGTGCTTTTTAATGGGGGCAGAGAAAGTAATTAGTAGCTTGTTCTTCTATTTCCTAATTTTTTTCTCGTTCATCGAAAACCTGAAAAACTAAATTGTAGTTTGTTGGTCCTGCCGGTTTCCAGCTCTCATCATATTTAACTTTTTTTTTCCCGATTCAATACAATAAGATTTTTTTGTTAATTTGACTCACATTTCAGAAAAGGAATAAAAACTATCTCCGAGATTTCCGTACATAAGACTTAAAAATAAAAGTTTCCAGTTCTTTTCTAAGATGTTTAATTTATTTGATCTGCCAAAAAAAAAGGCATGGTTCCCTATTAAAATTCCCCAGATGATAAGCAAGGAGTGCCAAAGGTAGAAGAGTACACTCTTACATACGGTAAGGTTGTTTTATCTTTGGACGGCACTTTTTTTGCACACGGTGTGCATTTATGACACAACGGGTACATAACAGGGTAAATAGGATAACGAGAGTAATGGAAAATTAGCAGTCTGGATTAGCTACTTGCTAATAACACAGAACTTTTAAATATAATTTTTTAAATTTTATTTTAAAATATAATCGGTAGTCATTAATTTTCAAAAATTTAGTAATCAATATTACATTAAAAATACTTTAATATATTCTTATGAAAAATTATTTTGTTTTATTTAAAATAAATAAGCTTAAATTAAATATTTATGTACATTTAAATTTATGCTTTCTGTTAACGGCTGTTCAGGACTAATATATTAAGTTATATTAAGGCAACTCCTCAACCAACAGAAAGCGAGTAGACAAAATTTATGATGTCAGCTTAATCAATCCTACGATATAGATATTTCTTATACTTTTGATTTTAATATTAATACTGGTGGATTCGGTGCTAATCTTTATACTAATATTTATCTATAAATATATTTTATTTAGGAGAAAATTTATTTGTATTAATTAGCATTATTATTTTGATAATAAATACGAATGATTTTCTTCCTAAATAAAACATATTTATAGATAAACCTTAGTATAAAAATTAGCATGAGTCCACTAGTAATAATATTAGAATCAAAAATATGAAGTAGTCTACATAGCAGGACTACTTAGTGACGTCAAAAATATAAAATTGTCTAAATGGTAGGACTACTAAGTGACGTCAAAAATTTGGTACATTGGCCTTCTGTTAGAGGAGGTGTTGATTAAGGTAGCCTTGACCATATCCTGTAAACATTAACAGATATCACCATTTGATATCCTATCCAATCTCAACCATTAGGGTGCTTTCAACCTTGTCATTTAGAGCAGCGGTTTACATACTTCTTTCTTTCGGTGCCACAAGATAAATATAAACTTGCAAAGCATTGCTTAATTTTTTTTTTAAATAGATACCAATATTTATATCAATAAGATTATTTGACAGTGTAGGATAGGATTAAGGTAAAGCATATTCAGGATTAAGGATACTTGTGCAACCTTAAACTTCATAGCTGACAGGATGTTGCAGCGCTGTGAGACCAGGAGTGAAAGTTCTCGTTGATATTTAGGGGTGTGGGTGGTTCAGTCGGTAGCGCGCCAGGCTTGTAATCTGCAGTTTCAAAGTTCGAGTCCCATCTGGGTCAGACGAGGATTATATCAGCAAAATTTCCCATCCTGTCCACAGTCATTAGAGGACACCAATGAGCTTGGAAAGACCACTGTTCAGCAGATGGAAAGTAACGCCGTGACCCTGCGTGCGGGAGAACCATGCCCTGTGCAAGTTAAAGTACACGCTGGATGGCCTTGATGGATGCTACTATTTGTCTCCTAGAAGTTGCCCAATGGGTCCCTCACCCCAACCTTCTCTGAACCCTCGGGGTCCTTGTGACCTGATAATTTATGGCAGTGTGTGAAAAAAGAATGCAACTCAGAGGTAAAACAACCCAGCCCTGGTAAAGTCCCGCCTGCCCCAACTTTGAGATTTATCTCCGCAAATATTAATTTTGTATTTTGAATTCTTTATACGTGTTTCATTCGATGTACTTGTATAGATTGTGGTGCAAAAGAGTCGGTGGACTCTTTGCACCACAATCACTAGAGGGCGCTCTGGTTCCGACGGCTCGTAACCACTTGCATTTAGGATTAAAGAACTTTAACAGAGACCGAATGGTTTGATCTTGATCTCTCGCATTGCAAATAGATTTGATGTTTATTGGTGAATTAATTTCGTTTTTCGGTGTCGTAATTACTTTTAATTATTAATCGGACATGAATGATACGATTGTATTAATGTCCAAAAGTGGTAAAAGATATCTATTAATTTCTATCAAAATTAATTTTACTTCGACGTGACTGCCAAAAGACTGTAAATGTTAGTAATAATCATCGTTCACACTGATATTCCCTGTAATTGTCCTAAATAATATCATCATCATCATCATCCTCAAGCAGCCATGGGCTACGGCGGTCCAACCAGACCGTGCAATTTAGTTCTCCAAGCAAGTCTATCCTGAGCTACATCTACTGCATCTGGCCACTGCACACCAATTCTAACAAGGTCCTGTTTGACATTGTCTGCCCACCGCATCCTAGGTCTCCCCTTCTTTCTGAGGCCTTTAGGCACACTGTTCATAACCCTATTCGCCAATCTATAATTATTCATACGGGCAACATGGCCAAACCAACGGAGTCTCTCTCTGCACAATATGCTGCTTAAAGGAGGTTGCAAACTCCTTTGCCTAATCTCATCATTAGTTACAAAGTTGAACCACCTAATGCCCAAGATACTGCGTAAGCATCTAGTTTCCTGTTATCTTGTGTACAAAGTGTCCAAGTTTCACTACCATAACTAACCCTAGAAAGAACCAAACTATTATACAGTCTAATTTTAGTCTTTAGGTGTATACGCCTATTTCTCCACACTCTCCATAGGTTCTTAAAAGTCCCGGCAGCAATCCCTATTCGTCTGTTAATCTCATGCCGCACATCACCATTATCTGTTACATAGCTCCCAAGATAATTAAACTGTGACACCTGCTCAAGACTGCAACCATTCAGATTAACTGAATCACAGCCTGCCTGACCAATTTTCATCACTTTAGTTTTCTCTCTGTTTATAACCAAACCTACTCTACTACCAGTCTCATCAACAGCTCGAATGAAAGAGTTCATCTCATCAACATCATTTGCCAAAAGGGCTAAATCATCAGCATAATCTAAATCAGAAATTTTCGTATCTCCAGCCCATTTAAGGCCAAAATCTTTCCCTTGAAGTGAATTTCGCATAACATAATCAATAACCAAGCTAAAGAGAAAAGGAGACAAAATGCACCCTTTTCGAACACCGGAAGTAATGCTAAACCAATTGCTACAAGCCTTACCAACTCTCACACACGACTCCGTGTTATTATAGAGAGCTTTCATTATGTTAACTAACTTGTCAGGTATACCATACGATCTCACAATCAACCACAAATTATGACGATCAACAGAGTCGAAAGCCTTTTTGAAATCAACAAAGCTAGCAACCAAAGGTTTCTGAAACTCTAAACATTTCTCAAGAATCTGCCTAAGTGAAAATATCTGATCCACACATCCCCTACCACTTCTGAATCCACATTGCTCATCACGCAATTGACTGTCAACCAGTTTCTTAATTCTATTAAGCACAATCATGGAAAGAACTTTACCTGGAACACAGAGTAGGCTGATACCCCTATAGTTATCACAAGAACTGCGATCACCTTTTTCGAAAATAGGGATAACAATAGCTCTGGTAAAATCCTTAGGAACCATGCCTTTATCATAAAAGATATTCAGAATTTCAGTCATCCAAGTGGTAACCGAAACATTCCCAGATATAAGCATTTCCGTAGTAATTTCATCTACCCCTGGGGATTTATGAAGTTTAAGTTTAGAAACAGCCAAAATAACTTCAGATTGTGTTATAGGGCCAACATTAAAGCCATCAATGCATCTATCATCATTGCAAACAATTGGTGTAGAACTAACTACATTGTTTAGAACATCACTGAAATGCTCAGCCCACCTAGCCATGACAGAATCCTTCCCTTCTATAACCTTACCTTGTTTATCCTTCAATCCTTGTATGCCTGTCCGTTTTCTACCACACAAAACATTAACTATCTGGTACAGCTCTCTGCTGTTGTGCTGTCTAACTGCTTCCTCGGCTTTGTCAGCCAAACCATCAAACCAAAGATTCTTATCAGCAGCTAACTGATCCTTTACAAGTTTATTAAGGTCTCTGTAATGCTTTCTATTAGGACTAGTAGGGTATTGATTAAGGGCATTCCTGCAGTTCTTTCTTTCCGAAATAAGCTCAAGTGCCTTATCACTCAGATAATTTTGCCTCTTCTGCTCCTTTTTTCCTAAAAGAGTACTGTTAGTGTCCAAAAAAGCCTGTTTAAAATGACCCCATTCTTCCTCAACTTCAGTAGTAAGCAAACCATGACTGTCGTAATCACTAAGTAACCTATCATGGTAAGCTTTAGCTATAACTGGATCTTTCAGAGCTTCAGTATTAAAAGTAAATTTTTTAACCCTAGCACAACACTTTTTAAGTTTAAGTTGCAACACCCTTTTAACAAGGTAATGGTCAGATCCAATTTCAGCTCCCCTATATGCCCTGGTATTCCTAACAGAACTAGCCCATTTGCTGTTAATTAATATGTAATCAATCATATTCTTATGCAGCCCATCAGGTGAAACCCATGTGTACTTATGTATGTCGGGTGTTTGTAATAAGTGTTAGTTATTCTGAATCCATTAAGTTTACTTACCTGTAGGAGACGTTGCCCATTGCCATTGCAGCTACCAATACCAAAAGGGCCTATTACTCCTCCCCAAAGGTCAGAGTCAGTACCAACTTTGGCATTGAAGTCACCAAGAACAAGGGTAATATCTCCTTTCTTGACAGAATTCAAAATATCCTGAAGTTG
Source organism: Ryuthela nishihirai (assembly GCA_038380435.1). Lineage (NCBI taxonomy): Eukaryota > Metazoa > Arthropoda > Arachnida > Araneae > Heptathelidae > Ryuthela > Ryuthela nishihirai. The sequence continues at coordinate 45,335,102 of JAWZYU010000022.1, forward strand.
TTCATAAAACCTATCCTTCTCATCCTCATCGGCATCCTCAGTGGGGGCATAACAGCAGATAACATTCAAGTCTTTAACGCTTGTCTGAAATTTTGCTGTAAGAAACCTTTCATTAATGCACTCATATCCTAGAAGAGCATCGCTAGAGTGTCTGCTGAGAAGCAGACCCACGCCTTGGTGATGCTTATTGTCGTCCCTCCCTGAAAAGAGAAATTTAAGATTATTTTTAAGAATCTGACCTTTATCTGTCCATCTGGTCTCTTGCAAGCCGAGAATATCTAAATTATAACTGTGGAATTCTTGTGTGAGGACATCAAGAGAAAAAGCTCTGTGCAGAGTCCTCACATTCCAACTACCTATGGAGAGAAAATGGTTAGTGGGATGTTTAAAGAAACTATGTTTATTGAGAGAGGGAATGCCGACAATATCAAACAGCCCCCTAATCGCAGACATGGGGCAAAGACCCGTTCCCCCACTACTAAAGGCTGAAGCCATCTACACTGGAAGACTTCCTCCAATGTAGAATTTGACGATGCCAATAGAAGCAAAGAGTTCAGGTGCCTGCGATGACTTTTGCTCAGGATTATCCACCAGCTGATAAACATATCCTGTGAATCTATTCACTTGGGGCTGTCAACCCACAAACAAACAGAAAACACAGCGGAAGATTTTCCCTCCACAGAAGCCCACCAGTGCAGCACAATCAGGATCCATAATCAAGCTCAGAGCCATATATCTGTCCAGTCCAGTAGGTTTATATGGTCAGCACCAGGACCCTGTGTGGTTGACCACTCCTCAGCAAGGTAGAAAAAAAAGAAAAGTAGCCATAGTTGTCCAGATCAGTAGGCCACACTAATCTGGCAGGGGATTGGTGCATAGCTCTCCTTCCAGTGACTACCTAACTACCATTTACAGACCCTAAATAATATGCTACATATTAAAGTATTTAGTGAATAAAAAATCACATATCTTTTCCAACTAGAAACTAGAAAACTAAAAATAATAATAATAATATCTTTAAATAATATAAATAATAAATAATATAAATAATATAATAATTAAAATGAATTATAATAATAATATAAATTCTTTAAATAATATCTTTAAATAATAATAATAATAAATAATAATAATATCTTTAAAAAAATTCAAATTTTTTTTACTCATATCTTTAAGCTGGTGAAAAAATTGAAATAGTCCTTTTAATGAAGTGAAGTTTAAAGAACGATTATTTATTTGGCTGAGTGTTAGCGCACTTTGCTACTGATCTAAAGGACCTAGGTTCGAACCCCGGGTAAGTATGGACGTTCGTTTTGCTTTTCTGCTGAAGTCCTGCCATCCTCACATACCTTCTATTATGGTGTTTAAACTGACATGCTCCTGTCAGACCTTTGTGGCAAGCAGCTGCTTGAGGAGTATTTATTTATTTACTTATTTTTATTGTTTTTCTCTCATTTTTCTAACACCAAATAAATATTCTAATATGTTTGCAGGTGAGGAATAGCATTCATAAATATGCTAAAAATGTACCAATGACATCAATTGTTAACATATTGTCATTCATTTGAATACAGTACTTTTTATAATTGCATATATATATATTGTTACGACAGATGAACGTGCTACAATGGGTTTATGGCGGATGTGCCATGAACGCTCGCCTATGCTTCAGCGTGACAAATTACGTTACCAACAGTTTAGAACGATTAATATTTTGAATAGTAAGAATTGTGGAAGGAAAACCAAAAGTGTAGTGGGGTAGTGAAGAAATAAGTATATATTGTATTAAGTTAGTGTTGTGTGATACTACGTAAGATGACTGTTAACATTTGATTCAAGATGAGTCTGGTTCCGGTGGTGAAAAAGAATCAACAGTAAAATTACTTTTGAGTTCTCTATCAGGAGAGACCAACGTTAGATATTTCGCATCTCTAAGGTATAAAGCACTATAAAGGTAGTTCTCTAAAACAAATGAAATTTAATATACTTTGAATTGTTTGTTGGATGTTACAAAATAATAGATTCTATTTTGTCATAGGAACTGAATATTGACAGCATTGTGGTTTAAGCATTGAGAATTAGTTAAGCATAAAAAATAGTCCTTTTTATGGTTCGACTTTATACTAGAAGGAGTAGAAATACTTGTGTTTAGATAAAATTGATTAATTTGCAAATATTTGTGCTTTTGTAATAAACTACTTCATTCATACTTTAGTTTAGTATACATATACTATTTTTGAAGTCATGCTAAGTTTTCATCTCTTTGAATTCGTATCAATATTAACCAATCATATCACCTATTTTCTTCAGTCTGTTTTCTGTATATTACCAGGGAACAGACAAACGATACTCATCTATTGTCTCCAATCATTACTTACTACGAGTATCCTCTTCGTATCATGTTACAAATGTAGTAACCAGTGATGGCGTTCATCCATTTCGTTGCATCAATTGATGTGTGCATACAATCCCGAAACTTTCCTCCATTCGAAGATATTTAGTCTGGATTAACCCATTCTCTTCCAAGTCCATTGGAAGACAAGATGAAATATTACTTGTGATGTTTAACGAACGTTTCCCCCTCCCAGAAGCCGACCTGATGTAAAGCAATTAAGCCAAGAGCCCTGCAAGCATCAGTGTAATTACTCTACATCCCTGCTGTTGTCTCGAAACAGACTTCCAGATGTTCCTTAATGTAACTCACAGAAGACGGCCAAGATATTTTGCCATTTGTTAAAATATATTTTAGGCTTACTCATGTAGTTCGGAACTTGATACTGCTTTTCGGTCCACAGGGGAAAATGGGTGGTTGGATAATTTATCAGAGCCACCTTCCTTTCCGGTAGGAAGCGAGTTAAGTGGGAGGATTGCTTCCAGGTTAGATTTCTGTTATTCCACCAGGTGATGTATAACTTGTAGAGATATTATTCAGCTTACATAATGGCGATGATGCTAGAAGATGAATCAAGACAGAGAATTGTTATTCGTTGGAGGTAGAAATTATCTGTGAAAAGTGGAAAGAGAATGTATTACTGACACTTTTGAGATATATGCCAAGGATCGATTAACTAAGATATGGAAAGAATAAATATTCAATTAAAAATTTGAATTGTTTTACCTCTGAAAGGCATTTTTTTTTTGTTTGTGACCTATGTTGTTATCCTCAGTTGTTTTTGGTAGATTTAGTGATCATTTTACTGGAATATTCTGGATTTCTCAGAAAGCTAAGACAGTTATTTATTCACATTGAATTACACTTTGAATATTTCGCAACCAGATAACATTGAATATTAGTTTTTGAAGTTATTACACCCGTAATATTAAACAAGGCTTTGCGGAAATGTGTTTTTGTAACGGAAATAACATAGATCCTTACCTCTCATAAGTCATAAGTTGTCTCCTTATTTTCTCGGTAAAAATTAATTAAATAATATTTTAAATATATTGAAAATTGCTACTCTAATCCGTATGGACAGAGGCTTCAAGTATTTACGTTGGGTTGTTTTGCCTGTGAGCGATAGTAGTATTATAGGAAATGAGAGTTCTTCAGCAATGTTAGAGTATAGGGGATCCCATGTTAACCTATACGACACTTTTGGAGAGATGAGGGTTGACGTGATGTTCGGAAAGACGTTTTATGTGAAAGACAGGATATGAGGGGTTTTGTTGGGAAAATGTAGCAGTTATCAACACTTCACTGAATTATTGGGGTGTTGGGGTGTAAAATTCGGTAAAATCAAAGAAATCGAGAAAAGCAAGACAATTTGGGAAATTAATTTAAAAAATATGACAGTTCAAAATCAATAGGTAAAATGTGGCTTTCGAGGGCTGCGGGAGAAAAATATGACGGAAAAATAGATGTTAGCGCGCTTGGCTACTGATCTACGCGACCTGGGTTCGATCCCCGGGTAAGGCATGGATGATTGTGTTGCTTTCTGCTGAGGTCCTGCCATCCTCTCAGATCTTCTACTGTGGCATATAAACTGACAGGCTCCTGTCATACCACTGTGGCAAGCAGCTGCTTGAGGGGGTATTTATTTATTATTATTTATCTGTGAATGTGTGGATTTTTTACGTTCCAGTAAGTATGAGAAAAGCCCCCCTGTTGTCGGTCAAGAGGGTTCATCTCATTTTTTTCCCGTGCACAGGGTCCATTGCAGCATCGATATAGGCTGTTGTTTTTCAGCATACATCGCAGAGGGATCAGCGATTTCAGGCATGAGGTCTGCAGGAAATATTATTAATAACGCTGCTGATAATCTCTTCGGGAGAAGGCTGATGTTCCAAACGTGTTTGCGTAGCCGTGACAGTAGTGCTGACTGCAGCTTTGTTGGACACCCCTTTGTATTAATACTAAAGACTTAAGAAATCACTCAGGCGTTGAGGAAAAGAAATCTGAATTCATATGGGGGAGTTTCTATACTCTTCATTCCTTTCTCTCCTTGCTTCTCTCCCGTTGTATCTTGTCTCTTTATATACATTTATTTCGTGCGCAGCATTTGTGGGCCATTGTGAGATGCTTGCTTATGCTGCTTCCTGTTCAAATCATGAAATATGACGTAATGAATGTATTCTGAGAGACTTCTTGTTGACGCTAACGGAAATGCAATCTTTTGTTGGCTCTGAGTAATGACTGCCTCTTTCGGTTCAAAAAGATATGAAACTAATATTGGAATGTACTCTTTTCACAACGCAACTCCATTCGTGATTACTAAATTGTGGGTTATTGCCACTATAAGCGCGATTCTTGCTTAGTATTCGTCCGATTCAATTTCTGCAAAACGTAACTTATTTTACCAGTGCCTATTATATATATAAGTGGTAAGTGGATTATTAAACTGTTTTATTAGGCCCCTATTTAATATTTTTTACACATTCTTTACAGATTTTTTATGTTTTTCAGTTGATTGTTTTTACAAATGGTATCATATATCTTGTCATACATATCTGAAATTCGAAAATTCCCAAAGGCATACGTTTTAATGCGTTCTGTATCAACTATTCTTTTGGTATATTCATGAGACAATCCAATCATTGTAATTTCAAATATTTCCATATCGTGTTGTAGAGATCGAAATTCTATTTATTTGGTACTTAAAATTCTTTTCTGAAAGAGACAGTGGCGATAATTTTCGGGGGTAAATTCCTTTTTAACATCATTCGCTGATTTCTTGGAAATCGAGCCATCAATTGAATATAATATCGAAAGTCTCGTAATTCGAACTGTTGTGCTAAGTTTGTAAAAATAGAATCGTTGCGCCGTTTCGTTTCTTATCCTCGAAGCAGCGGCGTAGAGTTACTTAGAGTGTTTTTGTAAATGCTTGTTTTTCCCTTGCCCCCATTTCCTGTGCGCAAAGCTGCGGCTTGATAAAAAAAACTGATAATAAAGACTGATTTTGATGGTATTTTTTTAATAGCCTCTCAGCTCACAAACAGAACTCGGAGTTCGACTGTCAAAGCTTCTTCCTCTTTTTTCAACAAAAACTTCTTCTCTACAAGATCAGCATATGTCTCCATAGCCTTTTTTATAGTGGTGAGTACTTTTCGCAGGTGTCTTTAAATTCTGCTGGTCAGTCTGATTTCCTGGAAGGAGAAAAGAAAAAGAAAGTGTCGTTATTATAATACATGGAACTTTTTTTATGTATGCACGCAATTTCTAAGTGTTCAAGAAATGTCTTGAAGAGAAGACTGTTTGGGTGAGAATTGGGGGAAAATCGATAAGGAGTTTTTCTGAAAATTACTCAGAGGAGGATTTTTTGAAGGTGTCGAGGAATAGTCAAGTTCCGAGTTGATTTGTTCCGATTGGGATCATGGACTGAGACTCACTCAGTCAAGCGCCGATCTAAGAAGAAGAGCAAAGAAGTGGTTTGGCACATTGAGTGGCGAAAGTCGTTACTTAACAAGGTCAATGTAAGAATACTCACTTAGTCCTTCCGCTCGCTCATTCCCATGACAGCATCCAGGCCTCGTCTTTTCAGAATTGCGTGAATCAAAAAAAGTGCGTGTATTTTTCAATGGCGACGGGGTGAGGAGGGCTAAAATAGTCAGATATTCCAGGTTCGAGTTCCGAACCTTGAGCACGGTTCTTCTTCTTTTACTTCAGATATATCATTTTTAATGGTCTGGCATGGGAGAAAGAATCTTACGATCGTTTGCTCTTAATGCGAAAAGCTTTTCTCACTCTTGACGTTTTAGAGAGAAGCATTATTGAGAAGAGTTAATGATTTAGTTATGAATAACCTTATTACTTTTAGGGCCAGAAAGAGGGAGAAGTGTCAAACAGGATCTGTCGAAAGGTTGCGTTTCTTTCCATAACATATTTGTCCAGAATCATCGGCATTTTTCACTTGCACTGAAAGAAAGAAACAGTTTTTAGAAAACAGTTCTTTTACAAAGAAGCTTTACCGGGAAGCGAGCTTAAGAGTTAATGAATTAGTTATGAATAACCTACCTTTAGGGCCATAAAGAGGGGAAAAGTGTCAAATAGGATCCGTCGAAAGGTTGCATCTTTCCATTACACTTTTGTCCAGAATCATTGAGAGTCTTCACTTGCACTGAAAGAAACAGTTCTTTTATAGAGAAGCTTAAGAGTTAATGAACGAATGATTAGTTATTACCTTTAGAACCAGGTCAGGGGATCCGAGGATTGAGTTGACCAGTACAATAATTAATCGATGATTCGAATGGGTTGTTCCTGAAAGAAAAATACTTTGAATAAGAGCTTGACAAACCTCAGGGATGAATTTTGGATCGATAGCTTCACAAAGAGATTACAGTCTAACTGTAGTTTTCAGCCCTGAAAATAAATAGAAAGTTAGTACGTCCGGATGCGCTGAAAAAATATTATTAACATTATTAAGATTATGCTGAAAAACAGTTCTTAGAATTCAGATGTATGCACTTCAGTAGAGAGTGGGCACTAAATATGGAAAAGGACAATTTTTTAACAGATATTAAGTAAACTGTTTATGGTAGAAATTTCAAATTTCAGTGGTAGAGTGTCAAAGAATATTCCACTAACAGGAAAAACCTGCCTCGTTTTCTCTCCGACGGGATTGAGAAAAGCAACTTTTAAAGGATATTGGAAGTGATCTGTTTAAGGCAGAAATTTGAATTTTCGGTGGTAGAGAGTCAAAGGATATTCAACTGACAGCAACAATAGGCCTCGTTTTCTCCAAGTAGTGTGTGTGGGGTGGGAAGCATTTTTTTTATTTTAAAGCATCACAAGAAATACTGTTTATGTTATCTGAGTACTAATAAAATACTACTATTTCCATTTTCACAATCATCCAATACAACGAATTCAAATTCGAAAAGAGCGCAAAAATTGGTAGAGAACTTCGTTTTCTTTAAAAATGAGAACCAGTATTCGCCAAAGATAACACATATATTTTCGTTTTAATTATTAACCGGTTGCTTAAACAATTGACATTTTTATTTTTGCATCAAGAAACATATTTCTTTCATCCTTGAGGCCATGGCGTTGCTCAGTTTCTAGCCTGCCAGGATCGTAATCTGCAGTTCCCAGGTTGGAATCTCACCTGGGCCAGAGTTGAGATTTATCCGCCAAAACTCCCCGCACTGCCGTCTATCGGTAGAAGACACTGATGAACTTTGAAAGGCCTCTGGCATCAGATGGCGTGTTAAGCCGTGGCTCCGTGTGCCGGAGAGCACAACCCTTTGCACGTTAAAGAACGCACTGGATAATCTTGACGGGAGGCTACCCTATATCTCCTAACAACCGTCCAGCGGGTTTCCTCTCCCAACCTTCTTAAGCCCTTGTGTTCCTTGTGGCCTGACATTTAGCCATTGTATACAAAAGCGTACCGTTCGAACGTAAAGAACCCAACGTGGTTCAGCTTTATTTCCTAACTAATTTCTTTTTAAATTTATATTTCAAATACTGATTAATTTGAGTTTTTAGTCTGTTTAAAGAATCGCGTATTTATATTAAAGTTAAAATTATCCAAGTTTCCTTTCAACAGTTATTATGAAAAAAAAAAGAATCCTCGAAAGTACTAAATTCCAAAATGTCGAATGTTATAAAATGTTTGCTTTACTTCTATCAAATATCATTAATAAAATTTCTGAGTAACAGCATTTCTGAGTAACACTCTATGTGTACATAGAGTTCTCTACCGTTTTGGAAAACTTTCCGACATAAAGATCTTGGTTATTGATGCTGAAAACAGAATAGTGGGCGAAATTTTCAGCAGTGGACGGGGAAATGGGGATGCAAAATATTGTAACTTTTAAGAACAGACAAATAATCGCCAAAATGTTTGTCCCGAGAGGATGAAATTCGTTTTACTCTTAGTAGCATCCTATTACGTCTTCATAAAGAATATCATCTTGGGAGAAATTTAAATAAATGATCAGGTGAAACTGCTAACACATTAAATGCAAATTCGCGCTCCCGTTTTCAAAGCACGTACAACACTTACTCTGCATCCTAAGGTGATTGCCCAAGCATTCACATTTTAAGTAACTATAAAAAGTCCCTGCCTATCGCTCGTAGGCCTTTTCACGGCGCAGGTGATGCTAGAGGGAGGGGGGGGGGGTAAACAAGGGGATGAAAGGAGGGGGGGATGAGGCTAGGTTTTAGTTGTAGTTTTATCTCGAACTCTCCACCACCAGGTCGCCACCCCCCATTGGTCCGAGACTCAGGGCTCGCACACGAGCGGTGAGTTATAAGACCACATAAATAGTGGGCTCCAGAGTCGTACGATACAAGGGATGCGGAGAGCAAAGACTTTAGAACCGAAGCGGGATTGTTTTATTGCTCGCCACTGTGACCCGTTGCCGTCGACCTTCCGTCGCTGATAGCGGACTATTTACGACAACGGCCGAACGTAATGGAGGGTTTTTCGCTTCGGGCTTTCGGTTAAGATCGGTATTGCGAAAGGGGAAAGAAAGGAAATAGAAGAAGGAATTAGGCGCCCTCCGGTGTTATATTCTTCAGGTGGATATTTTAAAAAAGAAAAATAGAGATATTGCAAGGAATTCAAAGCTTTTTTTTTAACTAAATCTGTTGAGTTTGTATATGATGGATCATCAGTTCTCATTTTTGCATCGTATGTGAAAAGTTTGGGAAAGGAAGACAAAAATGTCTCTTAAAAGTTTCTGAAAGAAGGAAGTTTCAGACTTTGAACTTTAAATTCCTATGTTTTTTATTCACGTTCATGTGGATTGTTTTGCTCTATCGCAGCATTTCAGAGACTTTTTGCTTGTTCTTGGTTCATTCTTCCAAAGAAATTTCTTTTAGCAGTGGTGTTTGATGAAAGGTTACCACAGCTGATATTGACGTGCCAATATTATTTCTCGTTTCAGAACTTTTTCCCCTTTATATAGCAGTGCATTGTAAGAACGTAATGAAATTTGAAGTAATAATATAAACAACATTAAATAATATATTAATTATTATTTAAAAAATGGTAGTAAATTTTTATTCGCATAAACATTTTAAGATAACACAAACTTTTAAATATTTTATTGCTCTAATTAAAACATGTTAGTAATAAAATAACCGGTGATTTCTTGAATTAGTAATTTTCCTATATATGCCATTGAATACATTTTTTTGTTAAAAAATGCAACTCAAGTTCGAAAACTTAAATGATTATACCTGTATTTAAAACGGCACAAAGTAGATAATTAACTGAACTATTTTTAAATTCAGCATGTAGGCAGACATCGATGTCGATCTGCATTTACACAGATCACTTAGATACTCCGAGCTAGGAGAACCGTTGGTTGTTGGGTTGTTTTACCTCTGAGCGGCACTTTTTTGCACACCATGGGCTAAATGGCCAGGTCACATGGACCCCGAAGGCTCAGAGAAGGTTGGGGGAGGGGACCCACTGGAACAGCTGTTGGGGGACAGATGGTATCCCCCGTCAAGGACATCCAGCGTGTTCTTTAACGTGCACAGGGTATGTCTCTCCCGCACAAGGGGCCACGGCTTAACGTCCCATCCGACGGACGGCGGCCTTTCCAAGCCCATCGGTGTCCCCTACTAACCGTGGGCAGGGCGGGGAATTTTGCGGAGATAAAGCTCAACGCTGACCCAGCTGGGACTCTAACCTGAGAACTACAGATTACGAGCCTGGCGCGCTGCCGACTGAGCCCCCCCGCCCCCTAGGAGAACCGTTGCATTAAATGAGGATGAAAGGGTTATTTGTGTTATTTGTCTTAAGTGTAAAGACAAGCTACATATTTTTAAATGTCACGAAATAAAATCATCTCTTTATAATCCCGTCCCGTGGCCGAGTGGTTAGCGCGCTTGGCTCCTGATCTACGGGACCTGGGTTCGAGCCCCGGGTAAGGCATGGCTGTTTGTGTCGTTTTTCTGCTGAGGTCCTGCCATCCTCTCAGACCTTCTACTGTGGCATATAAACTGACAGGCTCCTGTTAGACCTCTGTGGCAAGCAGCTGCTTGAGGGGGTATTTATTTATTTATTTTTTTTTATAATTGCTGTATTTTGAATCCTGGTGTGCGGCACCATCTCTTGTAACAATGGTCATCTCTCATAGTCATCGAGGGTAAATTAACTGCCAAGCAGTTTGTAGCTATCATTTTTTTACTCTGTGGTTTATTATTTCTGTTACCGCTAAAGCTCGAAAGCCGTTAATGTGCACATTACCTAGCTAATCTGCAGATTAACTGATTTGCTCCGGTAACGTGCGGAATCAAGAGTTTTCTGCATTTTACCTAGGTAATGTGCACATTAACGGCTTCCGTATCGTTAAAGTTCAAAAGTTTGTTTCTCTCATATTGGTGAATCTCTTGAATATGAATCTTCGTGTCACGTGATTCACTCGTCCGCATTATAAAAAACGCCCCGGATGAGCGGAGGCCAAGTGAGAACGAATCGGTAAAGTGATTCATTTTTGATAACGAATCACTAAAATGATTCGTTCTCACTTGGCCTGCTCATTTTGGGGCGTTTTTTATAATTCGAACGACTGATTCATGTTGACAGAGGGATGACCCTGGTTTCAGCTCTACTCTCGGACACTAGATAAATAACATTATGTTAATTTAAGCGTACAGAAACGTTCCTGTTGTTCCAGCAAAGATCTTATTTTCACTTTAACGAGTGCCTAGTAGGTAATGTGCAGATTATCCAGGTAATTTGCAGATTACCTAGGCAATTTGAGAAATGAAATAATTTTCCGCACGTTAACGGATCACCCTAGTTAATCTGAACAATACCTAGATAATCTGTAGAATAACTGATTTCTGCACTTTAGCGGTAACATTTCTACAGAACAAGCCAAACGCCACATTACAGCACGATAATGCCAGACCACATACCGCACGCACAGCTTAACAGTGTCTGCAAACTATTCCCGTTCTACCGTCAGCAGCTTATTAGCCAGATATATCGCCATTTGAGCACGTTTGCAACGCCAACGTTAGACAACAGAACAGACTTCAGCACGTAATTTGACGAATCTACAGGTGCAAGTGCAGCAAATCTGGAGAACCATTGACAGAACATTATTAGGAACATTTTTGACTCACATCCTAACTGTATTAGTGTTTATAGTATTACTACGAAAGTTGGCCATTTGTACACTTTGTACACTTGTACAATAGTACACACACATATCGTTGTTATCCTAATACCCATGTATCCGTCTCAATAAACAGGCTGCAAATATGATCATTTGGTACTTACAATACTACATTTTAGAACTTTGTATCGTACACATGACAATCCTTCTGGATGTGGTTATTTTTTGGTAAGGAGTGTGTTTCATAAAAAAGTAAAAGTGGTAAAATTTAGTGAGGTGTCGAATTGTGAATTGAGTGAGAGTGTGTCGAACTCAAAAATCTTCGAAGGTATTTTAGCTTCAAGGGTATAAAACCTAGTGAATACAACTGTATAAGCAGTACAGTGCTAATACTGAAATGGCAACGAAGCGTTGTTAATAGGAAATATGTAGTACAGTTCTTGTGGTAACTATAGGAGTAACAGCCTATGTTCTGTTCCACATAAAGTTCTTTGCATGATTGTGCTTAATAGAATTAAGAATCTGGCTAACAGACAATTGGGTGAAGAGCAGTGTGGATTCAGAAGTAGTAGGGGATGTGTAGTTCAGATTTTGTCACTCTGGCAGATCCTTGAGAAATATATAGAGTTTCAGAAACTTGTGGTTACTAGCTTGGTTGATTTCAAAAATACTTTCGATTCTGTTGATCACCATAATTTGTGATTGATCGTGAGATCGTATGTCATACCTGACAAGTTAGTTAACATAAATGAAAACTCTCTATAATAAAACAGTCATGTGTGAGAGTTGGTAAGCCTTGTAACAATTGATTTAGAATTGATCTTGGTGTTCTACAAAAATGCATTTATTCTCCTTTCCTCTTTAGTTTGGCCATTGATTATGTTATGCGAAATTCACTGCAAGAGAAAGATTTTTGGCCTTAAATGGTCTAGAGCTCTGAAAATGTTTGATTTAGATTATGCTGATGATTTAGTCCTGTTGGCTAATGATGTTGATGAGATGAACTCTTTCATTAAGGCTATTCATGAGAATGGTAACAGAGTAAGTTTGGTGATAAACAGAGAGAATATGAAAGTAATGAAAATTGGTCAGGCAGGCTGTGGTTCAGTTAATCTGAATGACTGCACTCTTTAGCAGCTTTCTCAGTTTAATTATCTTGGGAGCTATGTAACAGATACTGGTGATGTGCGGATGTGGTTAATAGACGAATAGGGATTGATGCTATGATTTTTAAGAATCTATAGAGAGTGTGAAGAAATAGGCGCATACATCTAAAGACTAAAATTAGACTGTAAAATAGTTTAGTGCTTTCTATAATTACGTATGGTAATAAAACTCATATCTCAACCCATCATAAATATTTCTAACAACTCTATTTCAATTAGGGCGGGGGTGGTCAGTCGGTAGCGCGCCAGGCTCATAATCTGTAGTTTCCAGATTCGAGTCCCAGCTGGGTCAGCGTTGAGATTGATCTCCGCAAAATTCCCCGCCCACGGTCAGTAGGGGACACCGATGGGCTTGGAAAGACCGCCGTCCGTCGGATGGGACGCTAAGCCGTGGCTCCGTGTGCGGGAGAGCCATACCCTGTGCACGTTAAAGAACACGCTGGATGGCCTTGACGGGAGGCTACCATCTGTCTCCCAACAGCTGTTCCAGTGGGTCCCCTCCCCCAACCTTCTTTGAGCCTTCGGGGTCCATGTGACCTGGCCATTTAGCCCATGGTGTGCAAAAAAGTGCCGCTCAGAGGTAAAACAATCCAACCCAATCCTATTTCAATTATTTTAGCACTTCTATTTAAATAATGAGCTGCCCATTTTCTTCTCTGATTTAATACTTTAATACAATCCATTAACTGAATTTCTTGCGGACCCTTTGCAAAGAAGACAAGAGGAAACTTGATGCTTTTGATTCTAGATACTTATGCAGTAAGTCCGCAAGACAATAGGTGGTTCAACTTTATAAGTAATGAGGTTAGGCAATGGAATTGTCAACCTCCTCTGAACAGCATATCGTGCAGAGAGAGACTCCGTTGGTTTAGCCATGTTGCTCGTATGCATAGCTATAGATTAAAGAATAGAGTTATGAATAGTGTGCTTAAAGGCCTCGATAGCGGGAAAGACCTAGGATGCGGTGGGCAGGCAATGTCAAAGAGGACCTTGTTAGAATTGGTATGCAGTGGCCAGATGCAGCAGATGCAGCTCAGGACAGATATGCTTGGAGAAATAAATGACACAATCTGGTTGGACCTCCGTAGCCCGTAGCTGCTTGAAGATGATGATGATGATGTTGATATATATTTTGCCAAAATTATTATTCTTAATATAAATATTTTGCCAAAATTATTGTATTTATTATACACATTTTGCCAAAATTATTATTTTTATTATACATATTTTGCCAAAATTATTATTTTTATTATATACATTTTGACAAAATTATTATTTTTTATACATATTTTGCTAAATTTATTATTTTTATTATACACATTTTGCCAAAATTTTATTTTTATTATAATATTTTGCCAAAATTATTATTTTGTTATACATATTTTGCCAAATTTACTATTTTTATTATACATATTTTGCCAAAATTATTATTTTTATTATACATATTTTGCCAAATTTATTATTTTTATTATATATATATATATTGCCTAAATTATTGTTTTATTATACATGTATCGGCAAAATTATTATTTTTAAGATATATATTTGCCAACATTATTATTTTGATTATATATATTTTTTCCAAAATTATTATTTTTATTTATTATACTTTAGCAAAATTATTATTTTTGTTATATATACTTTACCAAAATTATTATTTTTATTATATACATTTCGCAAAAATTATTGTTTTTATTACCATATAATAATAATATCGTGCTACAGAACTGTTAGCTTAATCAAATTGTTTCCAAACTGAGAACAAAACGCAATAGAAGTCATCAACACAAACTTTTGCCTAATGGAAGATTGAACTTTTCATGACTTTGCACAGCTCCCTGGCTACATACTTAAAACGCAAAGCACACTCAGATAATCTTTCTTTAAAGTTCATAATCACATTCTTCAGAAAGAAAGATCTGTTTTACTCTGGAAGTTCTTTGTTATATACAGTTATGAATCGGGCTCCATTCATTTTCTGTCAGTGTTTGTGTTGTAATAAACATCACCACCTCCGTTCTGAACTGTTCTTCGTCACTAAAATATGAATCTATTCTCTCGGAACATAAAGGCAACGAAAATCCAAACAAGCCAAGCATCTTTCGCTTTACGACATAACAAATGCTTTTGCACCCAAAACAAACGGCTTGTAACTTCCCAGTGAGAAAGAGAGAACATGCCTGAAGAAGAATTATTTCAGTAGGACGAAATAGTTTTGAAATTGCAAAGTGGTTGCATTTGAAATTTTACAATGTGATGTAACAGTTTTAATATCCGTTTATTACTCCACAAAGAAAGCAATTTTAATAGTTTGTAGTTTATAATATATTCTAAATTTAATTATTTGGTAAGATTGTACAAAACAAGCTCAAAATACGTGAATTATTTAAGATTGCAGTTTCTAATATAATAAAGGTAAAAATAAGACGATTTCTTCTACGTTGAAAATACAAATTTCAAAAAGCTACTCAAAATAAATTAGATGCGTTTTCTGGGAAATACAATCATGGAAGAATGATTGAGAATGGAATTTTTCCTTTTTTTAAAATTTCGTTATGAAGAGAGGGACGTGTTGTATTGTTTTTATCTCTGAGCGGCTCTCTTTTGCACACAATGGGCTAAACAAACTTCTTGTCTATAGCAGAAAGCCAGAGGACCAAATTTATGACCTCAGCTTAAGAAGTCCTACCATATAGTAATTATTATATTTTTGATTCTAATATCATTACTAGTGGACTCTGTGCTAATCTTTATACTAATGTTTGTTTATAAATATATATATTATTTAGGCGAAACATTATTTGCATTAATTAGCATTATGATATTTGATAATAAATACGAATAATTTTCTTTCTGTAAAAATAAGAAACCAATTTTTCTTTTTTTAGGAAAATATTTATTAGAAAATTATTCGTATTTATTATCAAATATCAGAATGCTAATTAATACAAATAGTTTTTCGTATCAATGCTAATTAATTCAAATAATTTTTCTCCTAAATAATGCACACATATATATATATGTTTATAGACAAACTTTAGTATAAAGATAATCACAGAGACCACCAGTAATAATATTAGAACTAGAAGTATAAGAATCATCCATGTGGTAAAAAATCATAATTTAGATACATTTATGACATCAGCTAGTTGTAAATTTGGTCCATCGGCCTTCTGTTATAGGAGATGTCTAAACGGCCAGGTCACAAGCATTCGAGAGCTCAGAGGAAGTTGGGGACATGGAACTCACTCCATAGCTGTTACGAGACAGTTGGTAGCCTCCCGTCAAAGATAATTGTTTTTGTTCTAAAAAATAAGTTGGTAGCCTCCCGTCAAAGATAATTGTTTTTGCTCTAAAAAATAGCAAATAGCAGAAACGCAGAGACGTTTTCTGTGTTGGAAAGTTTCTCAAGCTATTGCAGTTGAAATACTTAGATTACCACATCGTCAAATGACTCTTAAGCACATTTTGTCCTAGTGAATGATCGTAGTGTGATTAATCAACGATCAATAATCTACAGCCATGATTGACTGAGTCGACGGAGCAATTATCTACGATATAATCTTGTTACGGGAGGGTTTACAAGATGTATTAACCCCCAAAAGATGCTGGTGGAAGGGAAGGATGCGGAGGGGAAAGAAGCGTGATGAAATGGGAACGGATGATCCAAATCAGAAAGGAGGAAAAAAATGCTTTTCGGAAGCCAAGTTTTCAGCTCTACTAGTATAAAAAAAATTTGAGAGAATATTTTTCTTCCATGCTTTCCTTCCGTCATTCTATCATGACGTGTATACGTGCGATAACGAGCAGCAGTGCTCATGAATATGCAAATGAGCGGTAATTGCGTTATGGCTGCATGAACCCGGATCAAGCTCAGGAGGCGGAGTAGAGGATGGAGAGACGAGTACGGTGATCTACACGCGGATAACTATCTGGCATACTACCTCGTTTATTATTAATATTCATGCACGTACCATGTAACAAAGTTAACAGTTGATCAGATAGGCTGGGGGCCGGAGGGGAAGTAATTGTGCATATTTCTTTCATCCTCCGCTTCCGTAGCAGAGGCCGATGCAATAAACGCTTATCTGAAGGTGAAAATGAGATTTGGACTAAGCCACCTAGATAAAACTACGCTTGGTCAACACTCAAGCAAAAGAAATTAACTTTATTAATAGGTAAGTTAAATAATAACTTTAAATTAAAAATATATATATTTATGGATATTAAACTTGATAGAAATTGATTAATAATATTTAGCTTAATAATAGTTTATTAGCATTTTAATACATAAAATCATTGTTTTATACATATATATATATATTAAAATCTATAGCTACTAGTAAATTTTTAAAATCGAAATTTCAGATTTTTTTTTAAACTTTTCATCAACATAATTAATGGCAAATAAGTATGAAAATACTTATTAACGCGTTATACGCGTTATATTAACACGAAAATACGCGTTATATTACGCGTTAAAATACGCGTTAATTAACGCATTATATTACGCGTTATATTACGCGTTAATTAATGCTTTAATTACGCGTTATATTACGCGTAATATTAACGCGGAATACTTATTTTCACGTATGAAAATAAGTAATAAATTTACACTTGAAAAATTAGCCGCACAGATCTTTACAGCTGGGTTCGTATCTTTTTTTTGTAAAAGAAAAATCCAGCTAGAAAGACAAATTGAAATTTGTCACCTCTGATATGCTAAAACCAAGGGATAAATTATTTTGCCTCCATATTTCTGATATTTTCTTAGAGAGCTAGAGTAGACCAGAGGAGATATTATCTATATTGATATATCCTACGAAAGGAGAGAAATTTTCCAATGAATACAATTTCAAGTGATCTAGTCTTTTTTATTATTTAATTACAGTTTTCATTTTAAAAGCAAGTATATTTTAATATAATTTATTTTTTACGATTAAATGTATTACATGTAACTACAATTAAAATTTTAAATAGTTAAATTACATTAAAGCATTTAAAATTTTGCATTCACTAATTTGTATCATTAAAATTTAGTCGATTAATATGTATTTAAAAATAGATAATATGTATTTTAAAAATAGATTATTAATATAATATTAGATTAATAATCTAATATTATATTAATAAAGTAATAATTAACAAACTTTTCCTGTGCATGTTTTCAAATGGAACACTTGTAATTATAATTTTGCCAAAATTGTGGAACTCAAAATTTTACCCATTGTTAAATTTTCTACCTTTCGTTGGAAAACAGTCCAGGACCCGGTTCATCTATGTGGTTGGGTTGTTTTACCTCTGACCGGCACTTTTTTGCACACTATGGGCTAAATGGCCAGGTCACATGGACCCCGAAGGTTCAGAGAAGGTTGGGGGAGGGGACCCACTGGAACAGCTGTTGGGAGACAGATGGTAGCCTCCTGTCAAGGCCATCCAGCGTGTTCTTTAACGTGCACAGGGTATGGCTCTCCCGCACACGGGGCCACGGCTTAACGTCCCATCCGACGGACGGCGGCCTTTCCAAGCCCATCGGTGTCCCCTACTGACCGTGGGCAGGGCGGGGAATTTTGCGGAGATAAATCCATCTATGTGGATATATGTAACCGATATCATGATTTGATGTGGCGGGGGTTTTGCAGTTCACAGGTTCGAGTCTTTGCTGGTCCAGCATTGATATTTATCTTGGCAAAACTCCTGTCTCTGCCCATGGTCAGTAGGGGACACCTATGGTCTTGGAAAGGGCTCCATCCGTCGGATCGGATGTTAAGCCTCGAAATGGTGTACAGAAGAGCCATACCCTATTCACGTTAAAGAACACACTGAATGACTTGATGGGAGGCTGCCATCTGTGTCCCAACTGCTGTCCAGTGGGTTCTCTTCTCCTAACTTTCTCTGAGCCACCGGGATCCTTGTGATCTGGCTATTTATTACCAATAATTATCAATAATTAATTGTAAATTTGTATTCGGAATAGAGGAACTTGTGGGTAAATTATTGGTAATATTTTATTACCAATAATTTACCCACTTTTCTGAGAGAGGTGTGGGAAATGCAAGTCTTTATATTTAAGACTAATAATAATTTTATAAAATATTACTACATCTTAACATTTTTCTTCCACTTTAACTACCACGAAAAAGTGCCGCTCAGAAGTAAAACAGAAGAAAAACAACATAATTCTTGATATGATGGAAACTATTACCGTATACATGAATGCCAACTTACTAAACCACATTTATGTGGATCCAAAGGGGCAGGACTGCTTTCTGACTAATTCAAACATGGTAAGCCAGAGAGGTACAAATGAAATATAGTCTTAATCAGTAGTAAAATAGACTTATGATATCTCATTATCCTAAACAAATTTGGATCGCTTGACTATTGGGTGAAAGGTATAAGTCAGCAATTTTTTTGAATAAACTCATGTGAATTGTTTCATATAATTTTGAAGATATCAAAATTCTTTGGTGAATATGCTGATATGTTCAATTTGCATGTTCTGGTGTGTGTTGCTGTTTCTAACGTGCTAATAGGGCGTAACAGCTGATCTTAAGCATTTATTCTGAAAGGTCTGCTGTGGGCCTAGAGTCTTCTTCTTTACACATCCCCATACTGGGCATGCATATGTGATACTAAGTTTGAGTATTATCTTATATATATATATCAGTAGCTTACTCCTGATAAGTATCTTTGAGTAACGTACAGTGAGTGAGTTCAAATTGCATCTAGCTGCTTGAGCTATATTAAGTACTCTTTTGTGATGTGAGGCTTCCACTTTAATTTTCGGTTTAGTATAACTTGAAGGTACTTGACTGAATCTTTCCACTGGATTCTGGATTGAACATGTGAGTGTTCTGTGGATTTTTTTTTAAAGCGAACGCTACATTGAGTTCTTGAATTGATTGATTTTTCTTCTCCGTCTTATAAACCATTTCTGCATTATGTCCAGTGCCTCTTGCAGCCTTTAAACCGCCAGATCTGACATGAGAGATGGAGATAATAGCGCGTTCTCATCAGCATATATAGCAGTTTTGACTCCTCGCAGTGAGGGAATATTATGGAGATGAATATTAAAATAGCGTAGGTCCCAGAAGGGAGTCCTGTGGGACACCAGCTTCAATATGTCGAAAGAGTGCAATTTATTTTAATCTGAAATTTCCATTTATTGAGATATGTTTTAATGATCCATATATTCCTTTTGGAAAGTTGGCTGTAATAACTTTAGAGATGAATGCTTCAAGCTATATAGTTCTATTCAGCTGTTGAATGAAAGGAGGGTAAATAGAGGGAAATAAATATTTATAAGGTTATTAAGTGATTCAATTTATCTAATGTTTAATCACCAATTTCTTGATTTCAAAAAATATAAAAAACTATTTATTAATAGTTTTAAAAATAGAGTACTTTATTAGTGAGTATTTAAAATTTATTAACTTCCTGAAACTAAATAAATAAATGACGTACAAAAATATTTTCCATAAGTAGTTGCTTGCCACAGAAGTCGAACATGAGCTTGTCAGTATAATATTCCATAGATCTATTTGAGGGGAAAAACAGATTAGTTTTAACAGATATAATTTTACTTAAAACACTAATAATTTGAATTTTATTTGTTTCAGTGAATTGTCAGGACACGTCACAAACCTAGTAGTTGTAAAGCAGCTACAACAGTTTCCAAAAGAAAGGAAAGAATTCTCAAAATGCATGATATTTGAAGTATTGGATGATTCTAATATTTTAAAAGTCCACTAATGACTGTGTGCTTAAAATTCAGGTTATTAATTTTGAATCATAATTTTTTTATTTTAATAAGGAAACGTCATTTTATGCCTTTTCCTTTTAAATAAATATCATCGGTAAATTTTTAGACTTGGATATAATTATTTCCAAGTTCGTAGAAATTGTCCACTTCCTGGATAGATGGCACCACTAGTGCGAATCAAATAAATAAAATCCAGAAAGCTTATAACGTCACTAAGCTGAGAAAAGGTTAGCCATTGATGGTGTAGTGGTCTAGCATAACAGGCATGTTTCCTGGAGACGTGGATTCGAATTTCAGTACCATTTAGTAGGTTTGATATTCTATACATACTCGAGATAGCAGTTTCGCATTGTCCTCTGTCTCTTCGTCTGTAGACATTGCACTTTTTTTGTTTACAGCGATAAATTAAAAATTATTTTTTGTGTTGGATATATATTGATGAAATATTACGATATGCACTTTCCGAATCTCCCTAAAGCTATAATTATTCCCTCTACCGGTGGACAAATTTGAAAATACAAACGAATATTGTAAACGATGTATTTAAGCTAGAAATTTGAAATTTTGGTGGTGGAATGTGAAGATCACGAAGATTTCATTGCCAAAAAAGAGTTGACCCCTTAGACCCAGAGGGGGTGAAAAAACACATCCTTTTTGTTTTAGCAGATAATTGTTTGCTTTTAGAGTTAAATGAAAAATTATTTTTAGGTTAGATAGTATTTTATAAAATATTATGATTCACACTTTTTAAACCTTTTTAAATTTAAAATTGAACCCTCTAACAGAAAAAATTTGAAATATACAAAATTTCATTCATACTCTCAGTGGGGGGGGGGATATATTTTTTTTCATTAGCAGATAATTGTTTGTATTTACGGATAAATGATAAAATCTTTTATTTTAGGGTTAGACAGGAATAAATAAAATATTACGATACGCACTTTCGGAATCTGTCGAACACTATAATTGCGCTCTCTAATGGTGAAGAAGTTTGAAAATTCCAAAATTTCAAATGAATATTGCAACGAAGTATTAATGATAGAAATAGGAAATTTTGGTGAGGGAATGTGAACGTCATAAAATTTCGATTGGAAACAATGAAAATGATAATTAGAAAACTCCTTTTTAATTTCTTTGGTAGTAATGAATTATTTATAACTCGCATTTTTCAAATACTTAATTTTAATATATGTATATGTTACCGCTAAAGCTCGAAAGCCGTTAATGTGCACATTACCTAGCTAATCTGCAGATTAACTGATTTGCTCCGTTAACGTTCGGAATCAGCTAATCTGCAGATTAACTGATTTGCTCTGTTAACGTTCGGAATCAAGAGTTTTCCCCCATTTTACCTAGGTAATGTGCACATTAACGGCTTCCGTATCGTTAAAGTCCAAAAGTTTGTTTCTCTCATAGTGGTGAATCTCTTGAATATGAATCTTCGTGTCACGTGATTCACTCGTCCGCATTATAAAAAACGCCCCGGATGAGCGGAGGCCAAGTGAGAACGAATCGGTAAAGTGATTCATTCTTGATAACGAATCACTAAAATGATTCGTTCTCACTTGGCCTGCTCATTTTGGGGGCGTTTTTAATAATGCGGAAGAGTGATTCATGTTGACAGAGGGATGACCCTGGTTTCAACTCTACTCTCGGACACTAGATAAATAACATTATGTTAATTTAAGCGTACAGAAACGTTCCTGTTGTTCCAGCAAAGATCTTATTTTCACTTTAACGAGTGCCTAGTAGGTAATGTGCAGATTATCCAGGTAATTTGCAGATTACCTAGGTAATTTGAGAAATGAAACAATTTTCCGCACGTTTACGGATCACCCTAGTTAATCTGCACAATACCTAGATAATCTGTAGAATAACTGATTTCTGCACTTTAGAGGTAACATATACAATTTCGCTATTAATTTGGTTTTTTGTATTCAAACCCAAAGTATTTCGGATTTTACATTATTTTTTCTCTGCTATAATATTATTTTGCATTAGCCATATAAGGTGATTTTCTCCAATAGTCCAATGTACAAGTAATCCCCGTTTAACACGGGAGATGCGTCCCAAGAAGATCTGCCTTAAACGGGCAAATTTCATCTGCTTGTTTTTTTGCATATCTTTTGCTCTTTCAGAAACATTTTCTTGTATTATACTGGATATTTTTTTCAACAAATAATTATAATTCACAATTTTAATTAAAAAACAACATAAATGAATAATTGTATGAAATGGATACGTATACAATATGATCGATTAGTTAATTTCACAATTTATTTCTTAATATTTTTTGTTGATTTTTGTTGTTTTTTCGATTTGCTTGTCTCCGTTTCGTGCATAATTTTTCAAATATTCTGTATTAGAAAAAATAATTGACACTAGTAAAAAGTGTTTCTCACCAAGTAAGCAATTAATTGTGGTTTTCTTTTTGTGGTTTTCTTGCAGAGATATTTACTAATGGAATAGAAGCTGAAGTCGATGCCTCTTCGATGAGCTACGCAAAACTATGATACTAACATCGGCTAAAATTGTATATTCTCGTAAATTAAATACTTGTTTACATGACATAACAAGACGGGCGGACCTAAACACAAAATGTTAGTCGTATTTATCTATGTATAAGATTTTACGATTTGTAAAATATAATTTTCTAAAAAAAATGGAAAATAATCCAAGTTATAGCCAATCCGTTTTAAACGGGTGTTGCCTGTATTAATATATTATACGGGGCTGATTTCAGTGAGATTAAAACTAATAACTTTTTTGTCAGATCTGTTTAATTGTTAAACGACCATATCAAGACAATGCGCTACAAGTCTTAAGTGTCTCACTAGGTGGTTAGGTTTGATGTCTCAAATAAAGTTCTGTGATCTGCGAACCAGAAGTCATCAAAATACACTTAGTACTTAGCAGCGATAGAAAACATCTGTTTCCTTAACATGAAGATTTTTTTAACTAGCAATTTAGGAAAAAGTTAATAATGATGAAATATTTTTGGAAAATATGAATTGTTTTTTAATCGATATATTTTGTGCCTTCTGATAAACGACATCGATTTGGTATCAACATTTCGCGACCGACTTTTGTGGTTGGGCCTAATTTTTTGTGGTTGAAACCTATACATAGTACTCTAAAATGTATATTAAATAAATCATTTGTTTGCTAATTTTTATGCTGCTCAAAAGAGATATGCGACCTTGATTTTCAATTTTCTTCCTTGATTCCCTGGTTTGATTATATAAAAATATGATAAGCATATATATACACAGACAGAAATATTTGTTTTAAAAACTATGGAATTGCCCAAACTCAGTGATGCGGAAACATCAAGTACCGGAACAGTGTTCTATTGCGGAATCTTATTTGGAAAAGTGAAAAAACCCCGTTCCGGTTCAATAATTTGAAAACGTAAGTAATATAACGAAATTTCGTTTAATGGTTTCGAAACATAAATAACGTAACGCGTTCCGTATCATTGATGTGCAACAAAATTCCTAGAACGGAGTACCAGTTTAATGATTCGAAAACATAAGTATCGGAATAGCGTTTCAGTTCAATTATTTGGTAACATAAATACCGGAACGGCGTTCCGATTGAATTTGGGCAATGCTTTGAAAATTGCTTTCCCTATTCAAAACATCACACTTCGCCCCTTAAACATACAATGTGTTTATAATCTATTTCTTTCACCTATTTGTTCATTATTATAGTATACCTTACATAAGGTTTCATAGCTTTTATAAATATATGTCATAGAAGTGTGTTTGAAAATCGTAGGCGCCAGTAACCTTCAATATCAATAAGTCCACCTCTTAGTTCTACAGAAAGGCCAGAAAAAAAAGGAGTGTATTTTTGACGTCATTATTTCTGCATCATAGTGTTCAGATATTGTTATGTTTTTTTCGGTGGAATGGATTTTTCTTTATTCATAAATTTAGCAAGAAAAAAATAAATGATATTCCGAACGATCTCTTTGAGAATCCTGTAGTAAATGTGGATTATTCAGTACATAAATTTATCAAAGTACAGCTACCACTTTATTTACAAAAAAAAATGTTTCTAAGAAGTATTTCTTCGTTCGATGTCATACGCTTTATCAATTCTACATTATTCAAGATTCTAAATTACACCCATGGTGTATTTAATAACACAATTGCAAAATGAATAATCCTTAATTAGTTGCCCACAATTTGCCAAATTCACAAGATCCCCAAAGACGTAGAGAAGGTACCCCTGGGCAGTTGTTAGAATACAGATGGAAGCCTTTTGTCAAGACCATCCAGTGTGTTATTTAGCATGGACAATGCATGGGTCTCCACACTTATATATGTATGCATTTTCAATATCACAAAACTCTGGTGTTACTTAAGAAACATTTGAGTTGGAATAAAGGGTTTTTAATGCTGAAATAATTTGAAGATCACTGGCCACGGTATCCAGCACAATCCAAACAGTGGGGGGGGGGGGGGCATTTCCTCTTGAGATTACTAGTAAGGGAAATGGAGGATGCAATGTATTATATTTTCGCATATTTCCAGCAGTAATTTTTTAAAATAACATCTAAAAAGAAATGGAAATGTTACAATACAATATACCTAGTCTTTTGTCTCTCCAACCTCTGTCATGTATTTCTTGTGACTTGCATCACTTGGCTCCTCCCGTCCCTGTTAATATTTTCTAGATCCGGTCCTAGTATCCAGTAAAGGAATATTTATCAAGCAATGCTCTGCACTCGCAAAGCATCGACGTTTCGGGGGGAGGGGGGGGGGGAGAGAACTGGAAAAAATTGTTGTCAGTGTAAAACTCCTCCCAAAGTTTCTGTTATGAACAAAATAGACTAGAATATTCAACGACACTGATAATAAAACTTAGATAAAGTTGATTACTGAATATTCCTAATTTACACCAGGGATTTCAAACGGAGTGTTCCAATTTACTCATTATATCTTCCTTGCTATATTTAGGAATATGGGTAACTCCATTCCACCGTGAAAAGATAACAATATCTGAACACTGTGATGCAGAAACAATGATGTCAAAAAACGGCTCGTGAATTATCGAGCCTCTGAGGGTATCTTAAAGGTGGACTCTTAGGGTTCTCGTGTTTAATTTTTCAAAGTGCTTCAATAATATATATTTTTAAATCTGTTGTAAATTATATCATTTCTCATATCAAATGAATGGCCTCAAAATTGAAGAGAATGGGCACTTTAAAGTAGTAATTTAGTAGGAATTTCACGAAAATAGGTAATATATACAAATGAATATCGAATGAATGGCCTCAAAATTGAAGAGAATGGGCACTTTAGTAGGAATTTCACGAAAATTGGTAATATATACAAATGAATATCAAATGAATGGCCTCAAAATTGAAGAGAATGTGCACTTTAGTAGGAATTTCACGAAAATAGGTAATATATACAAATGAATATCAAATGAATGGCCTCAAAATTGAAGAGAATGGGCACTTTAGTAGGAATTTCACGAAAATAGGTAATATATAGGAAAATAGGTAAATACGAACACTTTCTTTGATCTATTATTAAAATAGTACAACCTTGCATTTCATAGCTTTTATAAATGGAGTCAGAAGCTTTTCCGAAAAAGTAACCACCAATGCTATTTCAATTGCAATAAGTACATCTGTTATTTCCACACAGAAAAGAAGTTTGATAATTAACGGATCGGTTTTTTGACGTCATTACTTCTGCATTACAGTGTTCAGATATTGTTATGATTTCACGGTGAAATAGAGTTCTCCCTATTCCTAAATTTAGAAAAAGCAGATAAATGGTATTCCGAACCATCTCTTTGAGATTCCTTGAGTAAATGTGGCTGATTCAGCATATAAATTTATCAAAGTACAACTACCAGTTTATTTACAGAGAAAAGAGTTTCTAAGTAATATTACTTTGTTCAATGATTAAAGAGTGTTTCGTTTCTAGAAACTCCAGAAAACACCCAAGGTGTAGTTAGAAAATAGAATTGCAAAATAAAAAATCCCTAAATTAACTGCCCCCAATTTGGCAAGTTCAAAAGCACCCCAAAGACTCAGAGAAGGTATCCGCTGGACAGTTGTTAGGAGACAGATGGAAGCCTCTTGTCAAGACCATCGAGTGTGTTCTTTAGTATGGATAATGTATGCGTCACCTTCACGCTGCACCTTGGCTTATCATCACTTTACAAGCATTCATTTTTCCCATTTATTTTGAATAATCGAGAGTCTTACAGTATTTTGTTCATAACAGAACCAAAGTCAGTAGTTTTCAAACGACAACGTCTACTATGCTACCTTTCCTCTTCCACCTGTAATGATTAGGGAAGGTGATGTTCAATTTATTTCATTTTTGAAAGGAAGAATTATATATTTGTTGAGAAGAATGGAATTTATAGTTACACTGAAGTCGAACCAAAACCACTCAAGGGAATTCAACACGTGTTTGGCAAAAAAGAGAGAAAGAAAAAAAAATAATTTAAATAGTTCGGTCGATTCCGCCCGTCATGGAACACAGCGAGAGGTCCCAGAGTGATGTGAAACGTGAATCTGCTATTCCCTCAGTCGGTCTCAGTTCCCGGATGACTTTCATAGGGTGAGCATGATGAATGTGATCTTAGTGTTTAAAGATACGTATTTTTCGTACTTTAACTGATCCTTGGCACAACCTACTGCTTCATCTGGTGTTCAACCGAAGAAATGGACGGGGTGGCTCAGTCGGTAGCGCGCCAGGCACATAATCTGCAGATTCCAGATTCGTGTTCCAGCTTGGGCAACGTCAAGATTTTTCTCCACAAAACTACCCGTTATGCCCTTGGTATGCAGGGGTTGGGTTGGGTTGTTTGGTTGTTTTACCTCAGAGCAGCACTTTTTTTCACACCATGGGCTAAATGGCCAGGTCACATGGACCCCGAAGGCTCAGAGAAGGTTGGGGGAGGGGATCCACTGGAACAGCTGTTGGGAGACAGATAGTAGACTCCCGTCAAGGCCATCCAGCGTGTTCTTTAACGTGCACAGGGTATGGCTCTCCCGCACACGGGGTCACGGCTTAACGTCCCATCCGACGGACGGCGGTCTTTCCAAGCGCTCGGTGTCCCCTACTGACCGTGGGCAGGGCGGGGAATTTTGCGGAGATAAATCTCAACGCTGACCCAGCTGGGACTCGAACCTGGGAACTACAGATTACGAGCCTGGCGCGCTACCGACTGAGCCACCCCCCGCCCCCAGGTATGCAGGGGAAACCGATGGGATTGGAAAGGCCGTCGTCCGTTGGATAGGACGTGAAGCCGTGGCCCTGTGTGCTGGAGAATCATACTCTCTGCGCATTAAGGGACACGCTGGATGACCTTGGCGGGAGGCTAGCATCTGCCTTTCAACAGCTGTACAGTGGGTCCCTTCACTCCAAATTTATCTGAGTTCTCAGGATGCTCGTAACCTGGCCATTTAGCCCATTGTGTACAAAAACGACTGCTCAGAGGTAAACAAAACCGAAAGCCGAAGAAATGCAGATCTGTTCCAACATTCGATGAAACCTTGGCTGTAATGGATTTATTGAAAGATGATATGTCGCTCTTCAACGTGACGCATAAATGTATTGCTGTAACGAATCTAGCATCCATGCCATCAAGATTCGAGATACAGAAATTCGTTAAGCTGTGGCATCAAGTGTTTCAATAACTGCTAAAGTGACGAGCCAAGTGCTTGATAAAGACTGCAAAGGCATTAAACATATGACTGGAATACATGAACCTTAAACGTGTGCTTAGGGATCGCAACAAGTTGCGAAATAAAGGCTATTAGCCTCTATGCACGTTTAAACCTTCATCCATGATTCAAATCTCCCGCCGAAGACGGACAGCCTTCTGATGAAAAGGAATTCAAAAAAATCAAAGTTCGCTCAAGACTCAAATCTATTTCAACCTCCAAACGCTTTTTTTTTATACCGACCCATCGCAACTTCGAAACCGATCTCTATATCTTACTAGAGGGGCCGGGGGGGGGCGTCAGTCGATAGCGCGTCAGGATCGTAACCTGCAGTTCTCAAGTCAGAGTTGAGATTTAAATCCGCACAACTACGAATCCTCCGGGGCGGGCTCAGTCGGTAGCGCGCCAGGCTCGTAATCTGTAGTTCCCTGGTTCGAGTCCCAGCTGGGTCAACGTTGAGATTTATCTCCGCAAAATTCTCCGCCCTGCCCACGGTCAGTAGGGGACACCGATGGACTTGGAAAGGTCGCCGTCCGTCGGATGAGACGTTAAGCCGTGGCCCCGTGTGCGGGAGAGCCATACCCTGGGCACGTTAAAGAACACGCTGGATGGCCTTGACGGGAGGCTACTACCTGTCTACCAACAGCTGTTCCAGTGGGTCCCCTCCCCAAACCTTCTCTGAGCCTTCGTGGTCCTTGTGACCTGGCCATTTAGCCTATGGTGTGCAAAAAAGTGCCGCTCAGAGGTAAAACAACCCAACCCAACCTCCTTATTTATTTTTTCATTCTTCCGTATCTCGCTGGTAAATAAAACTACTGTGAAACCATGCATGCTACATTTTATGGGTGATTTAAGGTATTTTTCAACGATAGCCTTGACTCTATGCGTGTATTTTATTCGTACTTTGTTATTAGAAACTGTTTTGTGGATGATCTGCATTATGTTTGCAGATCATTGAGTGACAAATATTACTTTGCTGCACATCAGACACGGATTTAGTAAAAAACCAAAGGACGCATATCGCCTCTGGCGGAAATGAGAATCAGGTTTTCAAAGAGATTTGGGTTGTTTAACGCTGCACATCAGACACGG
Organism: Ryuthela nishihirai; assembly: GCA_038380435.1. Classification (NCBI taxonomy): domain Eukaryota; kingdom Metazoa; phylum Arthropoda; class Arachnida; order Araneae; family Heptathelidae; genus Ryuthela; species Ryuthela nishihirai. The sequence goes on from JAWZYU010000022.1 coordinate 45,364,347, forward strand.
ATTTAGTAAAAAACCAAAGGACGCATATCGCCTCTGGCGGAAATGAGAATCAGGTTTTCAAAGAGATTTGAGTTGTTTAACGCTGCACATCAGACACGGATTTAGTAAAAAACCAAAGGACGCATATCGCCTCTGGCGGAAATGAGAATCAGGTTTTCAAAGAGATTTGGGTTGTTTAACGCTGCACATCAGACACGGATTTAGTAAAAAACCAAAGGACGCATATCGCCTCTGGCGGAAATGAGAATCAGGTTTTCAAAGAGATTTGGGTTGTTTAACGCTGCACATCAGACACGGATTTAGTAAAAAACCAAAGGACGCATATCGCCTCTGGCGGAAATGAGAATCAGGTTTTCAAAGAGATTTGGGTTGTTTAACGCTGCACATCAGACACGGATTTAGTAAAAAACCAAAGGACGCATATCGCCTCTGGCGGAAATGAGAATCAGGTTTTCAAAGAGATTTGGGTTGATTTACGCTGCACATCAGACACGGATTTAGTAAAAAACCAAAGGACGCATATCGCCTCTGGCGGAAATGAGAATCAGGTTTTCAAAGAGATTTGGGTTGTTTAACGCTGCACATCAGACACGGATTTAGTAAAAAACCAAAGGACGGATATCGCCTCTGGCGGAAATGAGAATCAGGTTTTCAAAGAGATTTGGGTTGATTTACGCTGCACATCAGACACGGATTTAGTAAAAAACCAAAGGACGCATATCGCCTCTGGCGGAAATGAGAATCAGGTTTTCAAAGAGATTTGGGTTGTTTAACGCTGCACATCAGACACGGATTTAGTAAAAAACCAAAGGACGGATATCGCCTCTGGCGGAAATGAGAATCAGGTTTTCAAAGAGATTTGGGTTGATTTACGCTGCACATCAGACACGGATTTAGTAAAAAACCAAAGGACGCATATCGCCTCTGGCGGAAATGAGAATCAGGTTTTCAAAGAGATTTGGGTTGATTTACGCTGCACATCAGACACGGATTTAGTAAAAAACCAAAGGACGCATATCGCCTCTGGCGGAAATGAGAATCAGGTTTTCAAAGAGATTTGGGTTGTTTAACGCTGCACATCAGACACGGATTTAGTAAAAAACCAAAGGACGCATATCGCCTCTGGCGGAAATGAGAATCAGGTTTTCAAAGAGATTTGAGTTGTTTAACGCTGCACATCAGACACGGATTTAGTAAAAAACCAAAGGACGCATATCGCCTCTGGCGGAAATGAGAATCAGGTTTTCAAAGAGATTTGGGTTGTTTAACGCTGCACATCAGACACGGATTTAGTAAAAAACCAAAGGACGGATATCGCCTCTGGCGGAAATGAGAATCAGGTTTTCAAAGAGATTTGGGTTGATTTACGCTGCACATCAGACACGGATTTAGTAAAAAACCAAAGGACGCATATCGCCTCTGGCGGAAATGATAATCAGGTTTTCAAAGAGATTTGGGTTGTTTAACCTCTCAGTATTTTTCTTGCATATATTCGGCTAAATGGAGAGGACACAAGGACCCCGAGGGGAGAGAAAAGAAAGGGACCCGCTGGATAGCTGTTATTATATATATAGCTATAATTATATGATAAAGATTGTAGCATCCTGTCAAGGTCAATTTCCCAGCCCTGCCCACGGTCAGTAGGGGACACCGATGGGCTTGAAAAGGCCACCATCCGTCGGATGGGACGTTAAGCCGTGGCCCCGTGTGCGGGAAAGCCATACCCTGTGCACGTTAAAGAACACGCTGGATGGCCTTGACGGGAGGCTACCATCTGTCTCCCAACAGCTGTTCCAGTGGGTCCCCTCCCCCAACCTTCTCTGAGCCTTCGGGGTCCTTGTGGCCTGGCCATTTAGCCCATGGTGTGCAAAAAAGTGTCGCTCAGAAGTAAAACAATCCAATCCTGACAAAGTCAACCAGAGTGTTCATTAACTTGCACGGGGTATGGCTCTTCCGCATATGGCGCCTCTGTTTAACGTCCCATTCGATGGATGACGGCCTTTCCAAGCAAATTGATGTCCTCTACTGCAGTGTTTCCCAACCTGTAGTCCGTGACTGCAGTGCCAATAATATGAAATTTTTCATCTTTAATCTAATTCTCAACCACCGCTGCCGACTGCTCGCATAGAGATGATGAAGTTGGAACCGAAACCGAAAGTCGACCTGCTGCATGTGTGAGAGTGGGAAGACCAAATCGCAACGCGACAACACATCTATCACGTAATAATGTTTGTTAAAATCTAGTCCGTCTTGCAAATGAGTAGACTTTATTTATTGTGGATGGTTTTAGTAGGGATTTTTTTAGATGCTATTTTTTATCCCTTCCACTGAAAATGAATAAGCAAGTTAAACTGTTCGATATTTTAAAAGAAAACATGTTGATGACAATGAAGGATGTGAAACCGTGCCGAGTGGTGTCTCAAATGCGCAACTCAAATGTGATTTGGGAAAGTGGTCCTCTGGTGTAAAAATGTTGGTGACCACTGCTCTACTGACAGTGGATATTTTTTTGGAGACTGCAGATTACGAGTTGGGTTGTTTTACCTCTGAGCGGCACTTTTATCTCTTGTCACTATAGCAACATAATTTTAAATTTATATCAAAAACAAATCACTTGAAGCACTCTTTAAAGGTTTTTTTACCATTTGTATATTTATTTAGCTTTAACAATATCAATTAAAACTATTCAAATATTTGAAATATTCGAATATTTTCTTAATACCTCTCCAACTGAAAAAAGGAGTTTTCTAATTATGTCTTAAAACCAAACAGTTACATTTTCCACCCAACCTGGGAGTAATAGGTCAAATCATTTTTGCCAATGAAAACTTAATGACATTCACATCCCAACACCAAACTTTCATATTTCTAGCTTAAACACATCATTTGTAGGGGCGAGGGTGGCTCAGTTGGTAGCGCGCCACGCTCGTAATCTGTACTTCCCAGGTTCGAGTGTCAGCGTTGAGATTTATCTCCGCAAAACGCCCTGCCCACGGTCAATAGGGGACACTGATGGGCTTGGAAAGGCAGCCGTCCGTTGGATGGGACGTTAAGCCGTGGCCCCGTGTGCGGGAGAGCCATACTCTGTGCACGTTAAAGAACACGCTGGATGGCCTTGACGGAAGGCTACCATCTGTCTCCCAACATCTGTTCCAGTGGGTTCGCTCCCCCAACCTTCTCTGAGCCTTCGGGGTCCAAGTGACCTGGCCATTTAACCCATGGTGTGCAAAAAAGTGCCGCTCAGAGGTAAAACAACCCAACCCACATCATTTGCAATATTCGTCAGAAATTTTTGTCTTTCGATTTTTTTTCTGTTACAGAACGCAATTACAGCTTTTCGGATATTCAGAAGTGAGAATCGTAATATTTCATCAACCTATCCCAACCAAAAATAATTTTTAATTTTTCTCTCAAATCGAACAATTAAATCTCAAACACAATCGTTGTTTTCCTTATTGTTGTGGGGCGGTGGTGGCTCAGTCGGTAGCGCGCCAGGCTCGTAATCTGTACTTCCCAGGTTCGAGTCCCAGCTGGGTCAGCGTTGAGATTTATCTCCGCAAAATTTCCCCGCCCTACCCACGGTCAGTAGGGGACACCGATGGGCTTGAAAAGGCCACCGTCCGTCGGATGGGACGTTAAGCCGTGGCCCCGTGTGCGGGAGAGACATACCCTGTGCACGTTAAAGAACACGCTGCATGGCCTTGACTGGAGGCTACCATCTGTCTCCCAACAGCTGTTCCAGTGGGTCAGCTCCCCGAACCTTCTCTGAGCCTTCGGGGGCCATGTGACCTGTCCATTTAGCCCATGGTGTGCAAAAAAGTGCCGCTCAGAGGTAAAACAATCCAATCCAATCCCCATTGTTGTTGTTGTTGCCTCATTGTTGCCAATAAATATTTCATGACCTACAAATTACACCACGAAATTTTAAAATTTCTACCGTAACTACATTGTTCGTAATATTCGTTAGAAAATTTGGAATTTTTAATATTTTCACTGTTAGAAGCACAATTCTACCTATAGTAAGGTTCCGAAACTGCAGACCATAATATTTCATTAATACATATTCAACACAAAAAGAATTTTTAATATATCTTTATAAATAAAAAAATTAGAAGTCATAGAGACAGAGAAGTAGGCAAACAGACATATAAAAAAAAGGTGAAATCATTATTTCGTTTTTTATTTTGATTGAAAACGAGATAAAAGGCTATTATGAAGATTGCAAGCGACGCAATCGAGCCCGAGAAAGTTAAAAAGGGGAATGGGACCAAATGACTGGATTTCCATCGCATTGCAACATTTCCCCTTTAGTTATAGAGGTTTGAAGAAATGTGAAAAATGCATGAAATATGCAAAAATATATTTTTGTCTCCATTATCCTTATTAGCCTTCTCTTGGAGGGGGGAGGATGGCAAGGAGGCTTCTGTACCACCCCACAGCCACCCGAGGTCCAATCTTTCTGGACCACCCCACAGCCATCCGAGGTCTAATTCTTCCGTACCACCCCACAGCCACCCGAGGTCCAATCCTTCTGTGCCACCCCACAGCCACCCGAGGTCCAATTCTTCTGTGCCACCCGAGGCCCAAGTCTTCTGTACCACCCCACAGCCACCCGAGGACCAATCCTTCTGTACCACCCCACAGCCACCCGAGGTCCAAGCCTTCTGTACCACCCCACAGCCACCCGAGGTCCGATCCTTCTGTACCACCCCACAGCCACCCGAGGTCCGATCCTTCTGTACCACCCCACAGCCACCCGAGGTCCGATCCTTCTGTACTACCCCACAACCACCCGATGTCCAATCCTTCTGTACCACCCCACAGCCACCCGAGGTCCGATCCTTCTGTACCACCCCACAACCACCCGAGGTCCGATTCTTCTGTACCACCCCACAGCCACCCGAGGTCCGATCCTTCTGTACCACCCCACAGCCACCCGAGATCCGATCCTTCTGTACCACCCCACAGCCACCCGAGGTCCGATCCTTCTGTACTACCCCACAACCACCCGATGTCCAATCCTTCTGTACCACACCACAGCCACCCGAGATCCGATCCTTCTGTACCACCCCACAACCACCCGAGGTCCGATTCTTCTGTACCACCCCACAGCCACCCGAGGTCCGATCCTTCTGTATCACCCCACAGCAACCCGAGATCCGATCCTTCTGTACCACCCCACAGCCACCCGAGGTCCGATCCTTCTGTACCACCCCACAGCCACCCGAGATCCGATCCTTCTGTACCACCCCACAGCAACCCGAGGTCCAATCCTTCTGTACCACCCCACAGCCACCCGAGGTCCGATCCTTCTGTACCACCCCACAGCCACCCGAGGTCCAATCCTTCTCTACCACCCCACAGCCACCCGAGGTCGGAACCTTCTGTACCACCCCACAGCCATCCGAGGTCCGATCCTTCTGTACCACCCCACAGCCACCCGAGGTCCAATCCTTCTGTACCACCCCACAACCACCCGAGGTCCGATCCTTCTGTACCACCCCACAGCCACCCGAGTTCCGATCCTTCTGTACCACCCCACAGCCACCCGAGGTCCGATCCTTCTGTACTACCCCACAACCACCCGATGTCCTATCCTTCTGTACCACCCCACAGCCACCCGAGGTCCGATCCTTCTGTACCACCCCACAGCCACCCGAGGTCCGATCCTTCTGTACCACCCCACAGCCACCCGAGGTCCGATCCTTCTGTACCACCCCACAGCCACCCGAAGTCCGATCCTTCTGTACCACCCCACAGCCACCCGAGGTCCAATCCTTCTGTACCACCCCACAGCCACCCGAGGTCCGATCCTTCTATACCACCCCACAGCGACCCGAGGTCCGATCCTTCTGTACCACCCCACAGCCACCCGAGTCCAATCCTTCTGTACCACCCCACAACCACCCGAGGTCCGATTCTTCTGTACCACCCCACAGCCACCCGAGGTCCGATCCTTCTGTACCACCCCACAGCCACCCAAGGTCCAATCCTTCTGTACCACCCCACAGCCACCCGAGGTCCGATCCTTCTGTACCACCCCACAGCCAGCCGAGGTCCAATCCTTCTGTACCACCCCACAACCACCCGAGGTCCAATCCTTCTGTACCACCCCACAGCCACCCGAGGTCCGATCCTTCTGTACCACCCCACAGCCACCCGAGGTCCAATCCTTCTGTACCACCCCACAGCCACCTGAGGTCCAATCCTTCTGTACCACCCCACAGCCACCCGAGGTCCGATCCTTCTGTACCACCCCACAGCCACCCGAGGTCCAATCCTTCTGTACCACCCCACAGCCACCCGAGGTCCAATCCTTCTGAATACTATAAGTCGGGACTTTTCAAACTTTTTATCAGCAGAAACCGTTTCTTCTAACACAAATCTTTCTCTGAATTTCACATTTCTTTAAAGATGAAAATACGTACAAACATACAAATGGTAAGGACACGGATGGCCGAATCTAGAGAGGGGAGGGAAGCATTCTTCCTCTTTGAGAATTTGCGTATTGGTGTTAGAGGCAGTCGTTTTAAACTTATATACATATTTAAACATTTTTCACGAAATTTTTGGAAACATCTAAAAAGGAGGGGAAAATCTTACACTCTAATAGAAATCCAGTCTGTTACTCTCGCCCACGTTTTCGATTCGGGTAAATTTCTCCCCCCCCCCTCCTTTCCCTTAATTCTTTTTTATCGGGCCTTAATATGCATGTGCACAATTAATAAAACGCAAAAAACAGCCAGGAGAAAAGTGGGAAGGAGAGCCATACACTGTGCATGCTAAAGAACACCTTGAATGGTCTTCACGAGAGGCTTCCATCTGTTTTATAAGAACTCCCAAGTGGGTACACTATCCCCTTTTATTAATATCCCTTTTGTTAATGCGCTTCTGTGAGCGTTATCCTAATGTGTGCAACGAATTTAGAGATTATTTGTTTCTTAATTGTATTTTCCAACTGCACCATGGGTGCTTCCTTGAATTTCAATGCACCAAGAATATTACAGTAAATAAACGAATTAATATTTATTAAAAATTGTTTTCTCCGTAAAAAAACTGGTAGCTCCACTTTGATAAATTTATATACTGAATCCTCCATATTTACTCCAGGAATCTGAAAGAGATGGTTAGGACTACCGTTTAGCTGTTCCTTGCTAAATGCAGGAATAGGGATCGCTCATAATCAGGAATGAACAATGTGGTGCAGAAAGAATTATGTCAAAGAGGTGGTTCGTAAATCACCGAGCCTCTGTGTGGAAGTAGAGGTGGACATATTTAAATTGAAAAAATACTCGTTCCTACTTTTTGAAAAAACTTTAATGATATATATTTCTAAAAGCTATGAAACCTCGTGCAAAGTGTACTATTTTAAAAAAACAAATAGGTAAAAGAAAAAGTTTCTAAACACGCCGTATATTTATTTTCATGGGTTGGGTTGTTTTACCTCTGAGCGGCACTTTTTTGCACACCATGGGCTAAATGACCAGGTCACATGGACCCCGAAGGCTCAGAGAAGGTTGCGGGAGGGGACCCACTGGAACAGCTGTTGGGAGACAGATGGTAGCCTCCCGTCAAGGCCATCCAGCGTGTTCTTTAACGTGCACAGGGAATGGCTCTCCCGCACACGGGGCCACGGCTTAACGTCCCATCCGACGGACGGCGGCCTTTCCAAGCCCATCGGTGTCCCCTACTGACCGTGGGCAGGGCGGGGAATTTTGCGGAGATAAATCTCAACGCTGACCCAGCTCGGACTCGAACCTAGGAACTACAGATTACGAGCCTGGCGCGCTACCGACTGAGCTACCCCCGCCCCTTATTTTCATGAATTTGCTACTGAAGAAATTATTTTCTCCCAATTTAAGACCAATCTTATGATATCAGAAGAAACAGATGCTTTGGGAAAACGATATAGACAACAATAAAATTATTTATTAAACTGTCTCAACCATCTAAACCTGTCACAGAAGGTTAAGGACGAATATAGTGAAAATGAAAATTCTAAATACGTACTAAAAATGTTAAAGATAGAAATGTATTATCCGATAATTTGTGTTACATTATAATTTGTTTGGCTTTTACGTAACTGGATAGTTGTTGTTAGGTGATTCTCTTCTCAGTGGGGCGGGGGTGGCTCAGTCGGTAGCGCGCCAGGCTCGTAATCTGTAGTTCCCAGGTTCGAGTCCCATCTGTGTCAGCGTTGAGATTTATCTCCGCAAAATTCCCCGCCCTGCCCACGGTCAGTAGGGGACACCGATGGGCTTGGAAAGGCCGCTGTCCGTCGGATGGGACGTTAAGCCGTGGCCCCGTGTGCGGGAGAGTCATACCCTCTGCACGTTAAAGAACACGCTGGATGGCCTTGACGGGAGGTTACCATCTGTCTCCCAACAGCTGTTCCAGTGGGTCACCTCCCCCAACCTTCTCTGAGCCTTCGGGGTCCTTGTGACCTGGCAATTTAGCCCATGGTGAGCAAAAAGTGCCGCTCAGAGGTAAAACAACCCACAACAACTCTTCTCAGCTGTACGTTTACCGCTGAGTTCACAATGAACCAAACGGCAACGTCACAAGTACCCCAAAAGCTCAGATCTGGATAGGAAAAGGTATGCATTGGGCAGCAGGTTGGGTTGGGTTGTTTTATCTCATTTAGAGGCCTCTGGCCATTAAATAGCCGGGTCACAAGGACTCCGAGGGCTCAGAGAAGGCTAGATCAAAGAGACCAGATGGACAGGTGTTAGGAGACAGAATGTACTTTTCCGTCAAGTTCATTCAGCATGTTCTTTAACTTGCGCAAGATATTGTTCTTTTGTAGTAAAACTGCATCACTTTAAATAAACTATTTCATGCTGAAACAACAACCTCTCGATATCACGGATATATTAACATAGAATAAGATTTTTAACATAAAAATTCAATACATTTCAAGAACTTTATATGCTGTTTTATAACTATACCTTATTTAGAAAAAAAATATTATCCGTATTGATTAGCATTATGATAATTGCTAATAAATCATATAATGTTTCTTCTAAATAAGATATATTTGAAAATAAACATTAATGAAACAGTTAGTACAAAAGTACACCAATAATAATAATAGAAAAGAACATATAAAAACTGTCCACTATAGGATTACTCATTATGACGTCATAACTTGATTCACCGGCCTTCTGTTATAGGAGGTGGTGGATCCCTGCAATGTGAGAAAACCCCGCTCCTGTAAGAAAGGGTAAGAGACTGGTGTCGCATTGCAGTATAACATTACCACCCCCACCAACTCCTTTCTGAGGGTTTTCAAACATTTTCTTGATAAAAGCACCAAATGTAAAGAATTTAAAACTTTTGCATCTTTTAGCCTTACTAGCATTCTGAAGGAAGATGGATGGTCATGGCCTTGTGCTTACTTATATATGTATGCATTTTCAATCTCACAAAACTCTGGTGTTATGTAAGAAACATTTGAGTTGAATTAAAGGGTTTTTAAGGCTGATATAATTTGAAGATTGGATTGGATTGTTTTACCTCTGAGCAGCACTTTTTTGCACACCATGGACTAAATGGCCAGGCCAAAGGACCCCGAAGGCTCAGAGAAGGTTGCGGGAGTGGACCCACTGGAACAGCTGTTGGGAGACAGATGGTAGCCTCCCGTCAAAGCCATCCAGCGTGTTCTTTATCGTGCACAGGGTATGGCTCTCCCGCACACGGGGCCACGGCTTAACGTCCCATCCGACGGACGGCGGCCTTTTCAAGCCCATCGGTGTCCCCTACTGACCGTGGGCAGGGCGGGGAAATTTTGCGGAGATAAATCTCAACGCTGACCCAGCTGGGACTCGAATCTGGGAACTACAGATTACGAGCCTGGCGCGCTACCGACTGAGCCACCCCCGCCCCATATAATTTGAAGATTATTGGCTTTATTATTTCACAGGCGTATTCAGGACCTCACTGGAAAGAAATAAGGAGACGGTGGGGAAATACTCAGTCGTGCCAAGAAAAAGGGAATACGGTTGGGTTGTTTTTATCTGCGCTCACCTTGTTGGACGAAATGAGTTAAATGGCGGGTCAGAAGCTGCACTGACTCTCCAATCAGTTGCCTAATGGTCCCCTCCTCCACTGAGGAGGGGACCATTGGACTACTGCTTGGAGAGCCTCCTGTGAAGGCCATTCACTTTACACTGGGCCAAGGTTATACTTTCCACACGGCAGACAGCGGTCTTTCCAAGCTCATCGCTATCCCTTCTCACTAAGGACAAGGTCGAGCCTGGAGCCCTACCAACTGAGCCAAACTCTGCATCAACAGGGGAGAGCAAGAAACCGGATTCGCTTTGCAGTATAACATTACCACGCCACACCCATTCTTTTGTAAATATTTTCAAAGCCTTTGTCGACAAATACAGGAAATACAGAGAAGTTTAATAATTTCTTTCTCGGTTATCATTACTAACATTCTCAAGAAATAGGGGGTGGGTGGTGATAGTGGCGGAAGTGGTAGGGTGGTATGGCTCCCTTGTTCTCCTCTAGTCCAGCCTTACGCTTACTTATATTTGTATGTATTTTCAGTCTCACAAACCTCTGGTGATAAGAAAAATTTGAGTTAGAATAAAGGGGCGGGGGTGGCTCAGTCGGTAGCGCGCCAGGCTCGTAATCTGTAGTTCCCAGGTTCGAGTCCCAGCTGGGTCAGCGTTTAGATTTATCTCCGCAAAATTCCCCGCCCTGCTCACGGTCAATAGGGGACACCGATGGGCTTGGAAAGGCCGCCGTCCATCGGATGGGACGTTCAGCCGTGTCCCCGTGTGCGGGAGAGCCATACCCTGTGCACGTTAAAGAACACTCTGGATGGCCTTGACGGAAGGCTACCATCTGTCTCCCAACAGCTTGTTCCAGTGGGTCCCCTCCCCCAACCTTCTCTGAGCCTTCTGGGTCCATGTGACCTGGCCATTTAGCCCATGGTGTGCAAAAAAGTGCCGCTAAGAGGTAAAACAACCCAACCCATGGTCGAAAAGGTCAAAATTCTCTTGATATTGTAGCTCATGAGCATCTGCAAATGTTTCAGATTTATCTTCTTCACTATAACACATTCCTGAGTTGGGTTGTTTTACCTCTGAGCGGCACTTTTTTGCACACCATGTGCTAAATGGCCAGGTCACATGGACCCCGAAGGCTCAGAGAAGGTTGGGGGAGAGGACCCACTGGAACAGCTGTTGGGAGACAGATGGTAGCCTCCCGTCAAGGCCATACAGCGTGTTCTTTAACGTGCACGGGGTATGGCTCTCCCGCACACGGGGCCACGGCTTAATGTCCCATCCGACGGACGGCGGCCTTTCCAAGCCCATCGGTGTCCCCTACTGACCGTGGGCAAGGCGAAGAATTTTGCGGAGATAAATCTCAACGCTGACCCAGCTGGGACTCGAACCTGGAAACTACAGATTACGAGCCTGGCGCGCTACCGACTGAGCCACCCCCGCCCCACACATTCCTGATTACCCATGAATGGGAGGGTAATTCAAGTGAGGGTTTTCTCAATACCCTCACCATCTTTCAAATGGGGTTATCATGTGTAGATAGTGAAGAGACTTTTTATTCCAGGAGTTACTTCTATGTTCCTGGAGTTTTTGTCTCAAGTCTATCTTGAGGGAGTAATAAAGCTCTTTATCAGATTTATTCCGAGATCGCCATGCATGTTGGGCTCTTTTCTTCTCTTTGAAGAGACAAGAGAGATGCAATGTACGAAAGTAAAAATCTTTCTTGTGTATTATTTCAGTACTGGCTTCAATTCTTGAGTCATGCAACAGATCGATGTTGAAATGGAATCATTAATAGATCTGAATGTAAGAGGTGAGCAATATCCAGAAACCTTATTATTGACAGTAACCTTGTAGAGTTCCAATTTGTATATGTGTATGTAAATGTGTGTGTAAAAGTTGTAGACAGAAATAAAGTCAAACAAATTGGCAAGTGATCGGGATTTAACTGATTCAGAACACAAAGTTCCTAGAATGGTAGAAAAGTGCCAAAGACGACCATATCCCAAACATCTGGTCTGTGCATTGTGTTAAAAGGGTAAAAGGTTGGCTCGCTTGGAGCATCAACAATAAGTCCATTCTTGGTAGCATGATCTAGGAGTAATCTGCCACACTTATTGCAGGTTCTAGAGTGCCGAGCAACGTTCTTGGCTTTTAAATCGCCTACCAGAACAGTAGGAAGTCTTGTATTAAAAATAGAATTAAAATCACTGCATACAAAGTCAGATTTGGTTGGTTGGTTGTTTTACCTCTGAGCGGCACTTTTTTGCACACCATGGGCTAAATGGCCAGGTCACATGGACCCCGATGGCTCAGAGAAGGTTGGGGGGAGGGGACCCACTGGAACAGCTGTTGGGAGACAGATGGTAGCCTCCCGTCAAGGCCATCCAGCGTGTTCTTTAACGTGCACAGGTTATGGCTCTCCCGCACACGGGGCCACGGCTTAACGTCCCATCCGACGGACGGCGGCCTTTCCAAGCCCATCGGTGTCCCCTACTGACCGTGGGCAAGGCGAAGAATTTTGCGGAGATAAATCTCAACGCTGACCCAGCTGGGACTCGAACCTGGAAACTACAGATTACGAGCCTGGCGCGCTACCGACTGAGCCACCCCCGCCCCACACATTCCTGATTACCCATGAATGGGAGGGTAATTCAAGTGAGGGTTTTCTCAATACCCTCACCATCTTTCAAATGGGGTTATCATGTGTAGATAGTGAAGAGACTTTTTATTCCAGGAGTTACTTCTATGTTCCTGGAGTTTTTGTCTCAAGTCTATCTTGAGGGAGTAATAAAGCTCTTTATCAGATTTATTCCGAGATCGCCATGCATGTTGGGCTCTTTTCTTCTCTTTGAAGAGACAAGAGAGATGCAATGTACGAAAGTAAAAATCTTTCTTGTGTATTATTTCAGTACTGGCTTCAATTCTTGAGTCATGCAACAGATCGATGTTGAAATGGAATCATTAATAGATCTGAATGTAAGAGGTGAGCAATATCCAGAAACCTTATTATTGACAGTAACCTTGTAGAGTTCCAATTTGTATATGTGTATGTAAATGTGTGTGTAAAAGTTGTAGACAGAAATAAAGTCAAACAAATTGGCAAGTGATCGGGATTTAACTGATTCAGAACACAAAGTTCCTAGAATGGTAGAAAAGTGCCAAAGACGACCATATCCCAAACATCTGGTCTGTGCATTGTGTTAAAAGGGTAAAAGGTTGGCTCGCTTGGAGCATCAACAATAAGTCCATTCTTGGTAGCATGATCTAGGAGTAATCTGCCACACTTATTGCAGGTTCTAGAGTGCCGAGCAACGTTCTTGGCTTTTAAATCGCCTACCAGAACAGTAGGAAGTCTTGTATTAAAAATAGAATTAAAATCACTGCATAAAAAGTCAGATTTGGTTGGTTGGTTGTTTTACCTCTGAGCGGCACTTTTTTGCACACCATGGGCTAAATGGCCAGGTCACATGGACCCCGATGGCTCAGAGAAGGTTGGGGGGAGGGGACCCACTGGAACAGCTGTTGGGAGACAGATGGTAGCCTCCCGTCAAGGCCATCCAGCGTGTTCTTTAACGTGCACAGGTTATGGCTCTCCCGCACACGGGGCCACGGCTTAACGTCCCATCCGACGGACGGCGGCCTTTCCAAGCCCATCGGTGTCCCCTACTGACCGTGGGCAGGGCGGGGAGTTTTGCGGAGATAAATTTCAACGCTGACGTAGCTGGGACTCGAACCTGGGAACTACAGATTACGAGCCTGGCGTGCTACCGACTGAGCCACCCCCGCCCTACAAAGTCAGAATTTGGAGGCTTGTATACATTTATAAAATTGATAGTGCCAAGATTGGTATCTGTAACTGCGATTGCAGTAGCTTTCAAATTATTGAGATTAGGAATGGAAATTAAATGATGTGACAATGATGTTGACAAATGATGTTGACAACAACAGTAGTACCCCCTCCACTGTTGTGCGAGCGATCCGTCCTCTATACTTCAAAATTAGGATATTTAAGTGCATCAGATGCACTGAGATTGCGTCTCGCCCAAAAGGACTATGTCAGTAGTAAATAATCACAGGATAAGTCCTGTAGACATGGAACTCATGAAATGTTGACCTGAAAAAAAATTTTTCAGCTCATCATTGCAGGACTATGTCAGCCTGAGAATCTGTTAAAAAGCAACAGAACTCAGAGAGATCGGTAAGAATACCGCGATTATTCAATGCAAAGATCTTAAGATAAGTTTTCTGAATAGCATTATCCATCAAAGTTTGCAAACTTTATAATCGGACCATTTTTCGTTGAGGAGATCACGCCTGAAGGCCCCGTGCGTCGATCGCTGAATGAACTACGTTGCACAGATCTTCTCCACCGCAAGATTATTTCGGCTTTGCAAGAAAAAAATTGCTTAGACTCCATAACCTTCATGCAGGATAAGGCACCAACCAATATTGCACGTATGGCAACGCAATTGTTGTGTGCCACATTTGGTAAGGATAGAATAATTTCTCGAACGTTTTCCAATGCTTGGCCACAACGTTTCCCAACTTAAACCCATGCGATTTTTGGTTATGGGGTTATTTGAAAAGTCGAGTTTACCAAGGCAATGCTGAATCGCTTGCTGAACCTGAAGGCAAGAATAACACAGGATGTTGCAGCCATTCCCCCGAGACATTTTACAAGCAACTATGGGCCATGCCGTATTAAGTTTCTAGCACATTTTGCATACGAATGGTTCACATATTGAGAATCTTGATTTGTAAAATAAAGATCACGTTTGTTCAACTTGTTATTTGTTTATTTCAGCGCACCAGCGCCACCTGGTGGCATTAACACTAACTATTTTTTAATTCGCAAATTATCTACCCCATGTTCTTATTAAGGTATCCACCACTTTTCGCTATGATCCGTCGAGTAGATCCTTCTCTACATCGCTCTGAGTAATGTCAGTTTAATTATAACCTCTCTGTAGATTCAGCTTTAAAAACTGCTCTATTTTTTTAAAAATTAGATCTGTTACTACTTGAGGCTTGTTGTATTGTACAGAGGTAGCCTTGGTCAGGCTTCCGTCGTGTTGGTAACATGATCAGTCAGGTCCAGAAGCCTTAGTAAGAACAATAAGTGAGAGAGAAAAGGTGGTCGTCAAATTTCTCACGTAATGTTCTGCAAACATAATTCAGGTGTTTCACGTAACTGCTTCTTTCCAAAAAAGCATATACAGTGGACCCCCGATATAACGCGCATGTCGGGCGGGAAACAACACCCGCGTTATAAGGTGAACCGCGTTATACCGAGCGGCGCGGTGGCGACACAATAAATTTCACACTGTAAGCTTTTCTTTTACTCATCATGCATACAATAATTAAACACTATTCAAAATACATGCAGGAACTCAATACATACACAATTACTCAATACGCAATAGCAATAAAATGCGATACTCACTAACGCCGCACGGACCTGTATAAACATGTTTGAACTTATCGCGAACATCGCCCGCGCTATAACCGAGTGCGCGGTACAGCGAGCAGCGCTATAACGAAGGTCCACTGTAATTTGAATATCAATTTCCCCTGTCGTTACGAAAGTTGGGGGGGGGCGAGGGGTAGCCATTTTCAATGTAAAACTCCTCGTTTTGGTACTTGGGTTCTATTTGTAAACAAAATAGCCTTTCAATTACACAAAATGAATGGAAAAATGTAAATATATTAAAACTTTTCAACTATACCTATCTTCTTGGAAGCGACCGATAACTTATCAATGGTGCAATTCTGGCACCATTGATCTAAATTCATATTCATTTCAAACGAAGATAGGACTTTGGGTTGGGTTGTTTTACCTCTGAGCGGCACTTTTTTGCACACCATGGGCTAAATGGCCAGGTCACATGGAACCCCGAAGGCTCAGAGAAGGTTGGGGGAGGGGACCCACTGGAACAGCTGTTGAGAGACAGATGGTAGCCTCCCGTCAAGGCCATCCAGCGTGTTCTTTAACGTGCACAGGGTATGGCTCTCCCGCACACGGAGCCACGGCTTAACGTCCCATCCGACGGACGTCGACCTTTCCAAGCCCATCGGTGTCCCCTACTGACCGTGGGCAGGGCGTGGAATTTTGCGGAGAAAAATCTCAACGCTGACCCAGCTGGGACTCGAACCTGGGAACTACAGATTACGAGCCTGGCGCGCTACCGACTGAGTCACCCCCGCCCCCGACGAAGATAGGACGCCAGTAATCTTGTTGAGCAGATAAATCGACGCCCTATCCTCCTTTGAAGTGAATGCGAATTCAGTGACGAGTGACTGATTGCAGCAACATCAATATGTTTTGTGTTTATTTTCTTGTGGGGGGGGGGGAGAATGGTTGCAGGAATAATTCGAAGTATTCTACGACCGTCCTGATATGACTTTTCATTTGACACCTGAATCGTACCTGTAGGCCATAGTCACGTAAGATTTAGTAAGGGAATGACTTTCCAGCTAACTCTTTTTAGGGGCGAAGGAAACAAGGATTGGTGGGGGGTATATAGTTATTGCCCACAATATTCCCCACGTTACAAGCTTCACAACATTCCCCACGTTACAAGCTTCACAACATTCCCCAGGTCACTAACTACCACCTAAATTATAGAGGAAATAATTCTAAACCATATACGTTCGTTTGATCAAACACTCATGCATAGTCATTACAATAAACTGTAATAACGGTTAAACCTTCGAGCCTGAGTGCCTCAGGCACGAAGGTATTGTAATGACACACATGAGTTTTTGATCAAGCGAACGTATATGGTTTAGAATTATTTTCTCTATAATTTAGGTGGTAGTTAGTGACATGGGAAATGTTGTGAAACTTGTAACGTGGGGAATGTTGTGAAGCTTGTAACGTGGGGAATGTTGTGAAGCTTGTAACGTGGGGAATGTTGTGAAGCTTGTAACGTGGGGAATATTGTGGGCAATAATATATACCCGAAGGTTTTACAGGAAGCACTCAGGTTTATCAGGTATATCAGTAAATATATACAAGAAGCACTCAGGGTGCACTACAATAAGAATAATCAATTTATATACAATGCAGTTAAATAAAGAAAATTTAACACTTGCAAGAAGTTATGCAAATGTGACGAAATTTAGGGAGGTGGTAGTATATGGAAATGCATGGAAATTATTAGGTTTGTTGGACGATCGAAACAATTGGACAAGCGCGAGCTGACGTCACAGGTGCGGAGCAGTCAAACACAGATAAAGGCAACCAAAGATCCTTGTTTGACAAAACGTTGTGGAAATTGTTCTAAACCGCTAAAGTTGACCTTACGCAGACGACGACATCCGTTTTAACAAGACTTAAGGCTCCGTTCTAAACAAGAACTCCGTTCTAACAGAGATTTTGAACGTGGAAGAATCATCGTACAGAGATGTAGCCAACCTTGTTGGCCACAATCCTAGCACCATCGTACATATATGGCGCCAGCGGATTCAACAAACATTCAGCACAAGCCTTCAAGAATCAGGAAGATGACGATGACCAGAGAGCGACAGGACCATTTGCAACGTATGGCGTTGCGTGACAGATTCGCGACTACAACGCAACTGCAAAGGGTTGGGTTGGGTTGTTTTACCTCTGAGCGGCACTTTTTTGCACACCATGGGCTAAATGGCCAGGTCACATGGACCCCGAAGGCTCAGAGAAGGTTGGGGGAGGGGACCCACTGGAACAGCTGTTGGGAGACAGATGGTAGCCTCCCATCAAGGCCATCCAGCGTGTTCTTTAACGTGCACAGGGTATGGCTCTCCCGCACACGGGGCTTAACGTCCCATCCGGCGGACGGCGGCTTTTCCAAGTCCATCATTGTCCCCTACTGACCGTGGGCAGGGCGGGGAATTTTGCGGAGATAAATCTCAACGCTGACCCAGCTGGGACTGAACCTGGGAAGTACAGATTACGAGCCTGGCGCGTTACCGAATGAGCCACCCCCGCCCCAACTGCAAAGGGACTGGCAATAGGTAACACATCGCATATCTACCAGGCAGACAGTAAACAACAGACGTTTTCAGTTTTCATTGTGAGCGTCTTCAGTGGTGTCACCTCAGACAGAACTGGAACGAACAAGAGTGGGGTACCTGGTGTTTAGTAACGAATCTCGTTTTTGTCTTGGTCAGCACGACGTAGACTACATTTTCGCCGTCATCCAAGGGAAAGGAATGCCACCTAGTACCTGCGTCATTGTTACACAGCTCCAGCACCTGGAGTGGGGTGCCATTAGTCGGACATTTCGGTCAGAACTGCTCATTATGAGGGGATCTCTAACTGACCAACTTCTGGTAGCAAAACGCTGGTAACATGATCAGTTGGTCAGTTACCCACGTAAGCTTGTAACGTGGGTAACTGACCAACTGATCATGTTACCAGCGTTTTGCTACCAGTTGCTATCCCATTTGTTCAGAAGCTCGGAACCTTTTACCAGCAAGATAACGCCCGTCCCCACACAGCCCACATTAGTCTGCATTATCTACACGAGCAAAACGTTCAGGTACTACCATGTCCCGCACGCTCGCCGGACTGTCGCTGAAATGGAACAGCGACTTCGCGGTATTTGACGTTCTGTCCCTCAGGAGGATATTATGGAGTTGTAAACCGTTAAAGCCGGGAGGTAAAGTGGTAATTTTTCATTTTTCTTTTTGATAATGTAATCTATATCGCACATTTCAAAGTATGCTAACAGCTACTTGTTAATATATAATATAAGTTAATATATAATAATGTGTTAATATTTTCAGTTGGTCCATTTTACTTCCTGTAGTGCATTTATTAAAATTCCTCAACCACCTAAACTTGTCACAGAAACATAAGAAAACATAAAATATGAATGTTGAGAAAATTAAGAAACTTATTGCATACTAAACAAATATTAAAATGAAAAGTTACCGTAGATGACGTATACTATATTATAATTTAGGTTGGTTGTCGCATAACTGGCTATTGTTGTAAGGTTGAGTCACCTCTCTGCGCTAATTTAGTACTCAGTGGGGCTAAATTGACGCGTTACAAGTGCTCCAAAGGCTGAGGTCTTAGCAAGAAAAGGGAAATGATTGGACATCACGTTGGAATGTTTTAACTTTCAGCGACACGTTTTAGCACACAATGGGCTGTATGGCCAGGTCACAAGGACCCCGAGGGCTCAGAGGAGGTTGGGGAAGGTGACCCATTGGAGAACTCTTGGGAAACATGGTAACCTCCTATCAAGACCATCCAGTGCATTCTTTAAATTGCCCAGAGAATGAGTCTCCAGCACAAGTGGCCATGGCTTTATTTCCTATGTGACTGACCGTGACCATCCCATCAGTGTACAATAATGACCGATGGCATGGTTGGGTTTGAAATTCAAAAGAGAAGGTTGCGGAAGATAACCCATCGGGGTCCTCTTGGGAAACAGATGGTAACCCTCTATCTAGGTCATCCAAAGTATTCTTTAATTTGCACGGAGCATGGCTCTCCAGCAGAAGGGACCACGCCTTTATGTCGTTTAGTGACGTATAAATGTGCAATCATAACTATATTATTAGTTTTACCAAGAACGTTCATACTTAATCATTTAGAATCTAGAAAAATCTTGGGAAGGGTGTTAAGGAATGTGATTGTATTGTGGACAGGGAACAAGAAACTATTTCGTTTAATCTAAATTGTTTCCACCTTCTCTATGCATTGTAATTCTTTGTTGTAGCCTTTTACAAATATGCTTATCAAATAGATGATGAATGTAAAGGTTTAATATTTATTCGCTCTTCGAAAAGGTTATTAAAATTTTGCCGGGATAAAGCTTGGCTTCTTTTCTCGTTGTCTACATATCAGTCCCAGTGTATTAAGATATAAAAAGGACAAAAGTTTTAAAATATCTTACACATAAGGCAATTTGAAAAATATTCCTCTAATACATCGATTATCAAACTGTTATCGACGATGCACACCTAGTACTACATTCATTTGTGCCGCAGCACACTTTCTAGCAAATGCACTTCACCATGGCATATCTAATATTGGATCCAATTCATACTGAATTCACTTCATAGAAGCACGGGGGCGGGAGTGGCTCAGTCGGTAGCGCGCCAGGCTCGTAATCTGTAGTTCCCAGGTTCAAGTCCCAACTGGGTCAGCGTTGAGATTTATCTCCGCAAAATTCCCCGCCCTGCCCACGGTCAGTAGGGGACACCGATGGGCTTGGAAAGGCCGCCGTCCGTCGGATGGGACGTTAAGCCGTGGCCCCGTGTGCGGGAGAGCCATACCCTGTGCACGTTAAAGAACTCGCTGGATGGCCTTGATGGGAGGCTACCATCTGTCTCCCAACAGCTGTTCCAGTGAGTCCCCTCTCCCAACATTCTCTGAGCCTTCGGGGTCCATGTGACCTGGCCATTTAGCCCATGGTGTGCAAAACAGTGCCGCTCAGAGGTTAAACAACTCAACTCATAGAAGCACATCTTCTAGTGGATTCACTTGATTTTGACATACGGTAGATTTATTTCGTCGCATGATGGTAGATTCATTTCGTCGCAGAACATCTTACACAGAATTCACTTTATCGTAACGAGTACTAGATTCATATCACCTCTGAACACTTTGCGCTGTATTTACTTCGTCACAGCACACCTAGTACTGAATCCACCTCGCAGCTGCGTGACTTCTACTGAATTCACTTCATTGCAGCCCACCTTCTAGTGAATTCATTTCATAGCAGCCCACCTTCTAGTGAATTCACTTCATAGCAGCCCACCTTCTAGTGAATTCACTTCATAGCAGCCCACCTTCTAGTGAATTCACTTCATAGCAGCCCACCTTCTAGTGAATTCACTTCATAGTAGCCCACCTTCTAGTGAATTCACTTCATAGCAGCCCACCTTCTAGGGAATTCATTTCATAGCAGCCCACCTTCTAGTGAATTCACTTCATAGCAGCCCACCTTCTAGTGAATTCACTTCATAGCAGCCCACCTTCTAGTGAATTCACTTCATAGCAGCCCACCTTCTAGTGAATTCACTTCATAGCAGCCCACCTTCTAGTGAATTCACTTCATCTTGATACAATTTCTACTGATTTACTTCATCGTAGAATATCTGGCATTGGATTCACTTTGTCAGACCACACCTAATATTGTATTCAATTTCGTCTGAATTTCGTCAATTTCGTCTGAATTTCGTCAATTTCGTCAATTTCAATTTCGTCAATTTCGTCTGAAGTGCATCTAATGAAGTACATCTATTACACATTCTGTACTGGATTCACTTCATCTCGGCACACCTTATACTGTATTCACTTCATTGCCTTTCGCCTTTTGCTGGATTCATTTTGTCACAGCACACCTTACACTGGACTCACCTTGACACTTGACTCCATCGCTGCACATTTTGTACTTAATCGACGTCATAGTGGCCCACTTTTTATTCGATTCACTTCGTCTTGACATACTTTGAACTGGATTCGTTTCGTTGCTGATATCTTGCATAGAATCACCTGTATTGGATTCACTTATCTTGTCATACCTCGTACTGGATTCACTTCATCATCATTTCATTAGATTCGCTTCAAAGTAGCACCGAAATGTAAACTTTTCAATAACTAAGCTATTATCTGCCTTTGAGAGCGTTAAATAATATTTATTTCGATACTCACCTCAACAGCTGAACATCAGTGTTCCGTGTCACACCAGTTAAAACCTCTTCACTAATGTTTTCAAAATTCAACAATTTGAATTATCACCCAGTTTAAAAATAATATATATCTAATCTGTTAATTCGTACTTTAAATATATATATATATCATCATTTAATTCACATTTCAACGTTTATTCCCTTATTAATTTTGGGTCGGGGATGGCTCAGTCAGTAGCGCGCCAGGCTCGTAATCTGCAGTTCCCGAGTTTGAGTCTCACCTGGATCAGTGTTGAGCTTTATATCCACAACTACCCTAAATTTACCTCTCTGCCCTCGGAATAGAAAGAGTACACCGATGAGCTTCGAAAGGCTGATGTCCGTCGGATGGAACGTTAAGACGTGAGCCCGTGTTCAAGAGAGCTATATTCTGTGTACATTAAAGAACACATTGGATGATCTTGATGGCAGCCTTGCCTAAACATTCTCTGAGCCCTCTGGGTCTTGGGGAGGGGGTGGCTCAGTCGGTAGTGCGCCAGGCTCGTAATCTGTAGTTCCCAGGTTCGAGTCCCAGCTGGGTCAGCATTGAGATTTATCTCCGCAAAATTCCTCTCCCTACCCATGATCAGCAGGGGAACCGACGGGCTTGGAAAGACCGCCGTCCGTCGGATGGGACGTTAAGCCGTGGCCCTGTGTGCGGGAGAGACATACCCTGTGCACGTTAAAGAACACACTAGATGGCATTGACGGGAGGCTACCAGCTGTCTCCTAACAGCTGTTCCAGTGGGTCACCTCCCCCAACCTTCTCTGAGCCTTCGAGGTCCTTGTGACCTGGCCATTTAGCCCATTGTGTGCAAAAAAGTGCCGCTCAGAGGTAAAACAAACCAACCCTCTGGGTCTTTATGATCTGGAATTTAGCCCACTGTGTGCAAAAAAGTACCGCTCAGAGGTAAAACAACCCAACTGTTATTAATTTTCAGTTATGCATTTTTCCCCTTTTCTTTCAGATATTTTCCTACTAATGCCGAGGCACATTTGGTGCTGGCTTGCGCCACAATGGTTGAGCATCACTAATCTAACTCATTTAGTAGTTTTCAGATAATTAACTCCTCCAAAGTGCATTTGTTTTTTATTAAGACTAACAAAATTCGCAAAATCATCGCCATTATTATTATTATCACTTATTTTTCTTTCCGAAAACGATACCTTTCATAAAGCACTCATTTCCGATTTTTAGGATCTAGTTTCATTAACCCGAAGAAAAAATGAACAACAAAAACAACAACAAAACTTGTCTCCGTAAGTAATTTTTCATCGTTTATATTACAAGCCGATGTCGCAGCCCGGACAAGTCCAGTAAAACAAGTAACATGTTACCCGAAAAAAAAAGGACGAAAGAAACAAAAAGAAGCCAACAAGCTTTTAAGACTTTATCGCCTGTTGGAGCCTTCACTCCATATTTGCCGCCAAGAGAGCATCAACGTCTTTGAAATTGAGTTTCGCGCCACCAAGCTCTTACAGTGAAAGCTTCTAAAGCGTGCGTCCACCTTTTGTGCTCCTGCATGAACACGTGGCACGTTTTTCATTAGCGAAACTTCGCCACTGGGCTAAAAGTAATGAACTTTAATTATTCATGGGTGATTAAGGTTGAGGGAGTGCAGGAGATTTTTCTTTGTACCTGAACGTCAGCAGAGAAAGGGCTGGATTCAGGATGTACGCACAGAGTCGAAGCTTTAGCGGAGTGAATAATTAAGTACCACGCAAAAGATAAAAAAAAACAACATCAAGGTGAAAAATTCTGTAAGGAAAGTTGAAGCTTCCAGTGATGATTCTGAACTCTGCATAGGTATATAACTCCTTACAACGTAAGTATGGATATGTTTTTTGAGTCGACGTATTTGCAATCCTGTTGCCCGTGAAACCTGAAATGTGCTCTATAAATTGATTTAAGGTGCGCAAGCTGAGGAACTGCTAATTAAGAAATTATTGATCGAGTAAGTCTTGTAGAGTTAAACGGGAATTAGATCATCACTGGGGGAAAAAATTGCCATGGAGAGAAATTGTTCACTTGACTGGGAAATTAATTTGATAAGGAGAGCTTGTTGAAGGCAACGCGACTTCTGGTCTTTGCTGTTAAGAAGAGTCCAGAGGTATTTGCAAATAATTGTTTGCTTCATCTTTGCGTGGCAATCAAGTAATGAGAGGGAAGATGGGGGATTCAGCTGGAGGGGAGGGAGGAGATTGCTTGGGATTTAAAGGTGAGGATGTTTAGTGTTATCGCACAAGCAGTAATGCGAGACAGATTTTTAGAGGTTGTGTAATGGAACGGAATAGTGTATTGGCTTTAATTCTGACTTTATCTAGAAAAATGTGTAGAAAAGGCGCAAGTGAACAGTAAAACCTGAACAGATCAGGGCAAGACGCTTAACCCAGAAGCGGTGGAAAAATCTTGTCTTCTTATAATAAATCTCAACCTTGTCTACCTAATTGCAAATCCAAATCAGTTGTTTTTGAATAATTTAATTTTATTCCGGTACTTTATGTACGACATTGAAAATAGATTAAAAGGAAAACAATTATAAAATCTCAATACGTATACAATATCGGTTTAAATTTTTCTGTCCGTGGAATATTTTAGCAATTGAGAAATTCTAGTGATGTCTTATTCTTACACCCCCAGGCTAAATTCTTGGAGGCTCCCAGAAACTGGGGGGGGGGGGGGACTCAGTCGGTAGTGGGCTAAGCTCGTAGACTGCAGTTCCCAGATTCGAGTCCCGGCTGGGCCAGTGTTGAGATTTATCTCCGCAAAATTACCCGCCCTGCCCTCGGTCAGCAGGGGACATCGATCGGCTTGGAAATTCTGCCGCCCGTCGGATGTGGTACGTTAATCCGTGGTTGCAAGTGCACGTTAAAGCAAATGCTGGATGGACTTGACTTGAAGGCTACCATCTGTCTCCCAGCACCTGTGCAACAGTGGGTCTTCTCCCCCCAACCTTCTCTCAGCCCTGGGGGTTCTTGTGACCTGGTCATTTAGAGTGTGCAAAAAAAGTGCCGTTTAGAGATAAAACAACAACTTAGAAACTGATTTACAAGACCCTCCCCGTCCAACGAAACTAAATCCTGGGTGCGTTCCACGATATCAGGGCGTTGCTTAAGGAAAAAGTGCTGTTGTTTTTACTCTGTCTGTCAGTCTACAGATATGAACTTTTTTCATTTTAGAAAAAAGAAAAAAAAAATGAATAAACACCCCCTCAAGCAAGCAGCTAGCCACAGAGGTCTGGACAGGAACCCGTCAGTTTATACACCATAGTAGAAGGTCTCAATAATTGGGGTGGGGGGCGAATCCTTCGGGACCCCCCCCCCCATGGGGAAAAGCTCGTATTCCGTCTTTCGACACTACACGAGCTGGCATGCGAAGCCTGGAAGTAGAGTTGGGTTGTTTTACCTCTGATCGGCATTTTTTGCACACCATGGGCTAAATGGCTAGGTCACATTGACCCCGAAGGCTCAGAGAAGGTTGGGGGAGGGAACCCACTGGAACAGCTGTTGGGAGACAGATGGTAGCCTCCCGTCAAGGCCATCCAGCGTGTTCTTTAACGTGCACAGGGTATGGCTCTCCCGCACACGGGCCACGGCTTAACGTCCCATCTGTCAGGTTCGAGTCCCAGCTGGGTCAGCGTTGAGATTTATCTCCGCAAAATTCAACGCCCTGCCCACGGTCAGTAAGGGACACCGATGGGCTTGGAACGGCCGCCGTCCATCGGATGGGACGTTAAGCCGTGGCGCCGTGTGCGGGAGAGCCATACCCTGTGCACGTTAAAGAACACGCTGGATGGCCTTGACGGGAAGCTACCATCTGTCTCCCAACAGCTGTTCCAGTGGGTCCCCTCCCCCAACCTTCTCTGAGCCTTCGGGGACCATGTGACCTGGCCATTTAGCCCATGGTGTGCAAAAATGTGCCGCTCAGTTGGGTTGGGTTGTTTTACCTCTGAGCGGCACTTTTTTTGCACACAATGGGCTAAATGGCCAGGTCACATGGACCCCGAAGGCTCAGAGAAGGTTGGGGGAGGGGACCCACTGGAACAGCTGTTGGGAGACAGATGGTAGCCTCCCGTCAAGGCCATCCAGCGTGTTCTTTAACGTGCACAGGGTATGGCTCTCCCGCACACGGGGCCACGGCTTAACGTCCCATCCGACGGACGGCGGCCTTTCCAAGCTCATCGGTGTCCCCTACTGACCTTGGGCAGGGCGGGGAATTTTTCGGAGATAAATCTCAACGCTGACCCAGCTGGGACTCGAACCTGGCAACTACAGATTACGAGCTTGGCACGCTAACGACTGAGCCACCCCCGCCCCCCTGGAAGTAGAAGATAAAGGTTTGTCTAATAGGAGACCAGTAGGGACTTGGAGTATGGGGCGTTAAAGGGGGTGCGCAGCGCAGTCCGGATAGTAGAAGGTCTGTGAGGGTGGCCTCAGCAGAAAAACAACGCAAACAGCCATGTCTTACAGGGTCTCGAACTCATGTTAGTAGCCAAGAGCGCTAACTATTCGGCCACGAGAAGATAATTTAAAAGTTTTTTTTGAGTCGAATAGGTACAGATTAAATATTAAGATTAGTATTTTTCGACTCTTCCAGTAGTTTCATAGCGCCCATCTAAAAGGGAACAATTTGAGCAATGATAAACTTTAAATGCATATTGCCAATAATTAATTTGTGTAGAAATTTGAAATTTTGGGGTTTGGGTTAGGTGGGTTATTTTACCTCCGAGCCGCACTATTTTATGCACAATGGGCTAAATGCCCAGGTCACAATGACCCCGAGGTATCAGAGAAGTTTGTGGAAGGACACCCACTGGACAGCTGTTAGGAGACAGATGGTAGCCTCCAGTCAAGGCCACCCAGGGTGTTCTTTAATGTTTTGTGAACAGGGTTGTTTTTAGGTTGTTTTACCTCTGACCTGCACTTTTTTGCACACCATGGGCTACATGGCTAGATCACATGGACTCCCAAGGGTCAGAGAAGGTTGTGGGATGGGACCCACAGGAACAACTGTTGGGAGACAGATGGTAGCCTCCCGTCAAGGCCATCCAGCGTGTTCTTTAACGTGCACAGGGTATGTCTCTCCCGCACACGGGGCCACGGCTTAACGTCCCATCCGACGGACGGCGGCCTTTCCAAGCCCATCGGTGTCCCCTACTGACCGTAGGCTGGGCGGGTGATTTTGCGGAGATAAATCTCAACGCTGATTTGGGTTGGGTTGTTTTACCTTTGAGCGGCACTTTTTTGCACACCATGGGCTAAATGGCCAGGTCACATGGACTCCGAAGGCTCAGAGAAGGTTGGAGGAGGGGACCCACTGGAACAGCTGTTGGGAGACAGATGGTAGTCTCCCGTCAAGGCCATCCAGCGTGTTCTTTAACGTGCACAGGGTATGGCTCTCCCGTACACGGGGCCCCGGCTTAACGTCCCATCCGACGGACGGCGGCCTTTCCAAGCCCATCGGTGTTCCCTACTGACCGTGGGCAGGGCGGGGAATTTTGCGGAGGTAAATCTCAACGCTCACCCAGCTGGGACTCGAACCTGGGAACTACAGATTACGAGCGTGGCGAGCTGCAGACTGAGCCACTCCCGCCCGTTTTGTGAACAGAGTATGGCTATCCTGCACACGGGGCCACGGATTTACGTCTCATCCTACAGAAGAACGGAGACTTTTCGAGGCCCATCATTGGCTCCTACCAACAGAGGGCAGGCTGGAAGTTTTGCGGTTATAAATCTCAACGTTGGACCAGGTGGGATATTATTTGGACGCGGGATGGGATGAGGTGGGGGAAAGGACACCGAAGGCTCAGAGAAGGTTGGGAGAGAGACCCATTTGGCAGTTGTTGGGAGACAGATGGTATCCCGAACCCCCCGTCAATGTCATCCAGTGTGTTCTTTAAAGAGTACAGGGTATGACTCCCCCTCACACGGAACCACTTCTTAATATCCCATGACGGACGGTGTCCTTTCCAAGCCCATCAGTGTCCCCTACTGACTAAGAAGAATGCGGGGAATTTTGCTGAGATAAATGTCAACGCGGGGCCAGGCGGAACTCGAACTTGGGAACTGCAGATTACGAGCCTGGCGCGTTACCGAGCCCAAAAACTTTAAGGTAAAAATTATAGTTTTATTAATTAAAATTCAACTAGTTGCTATTCATTTTTAAAAGTTAATGATTTATTCAAAAAAATCATTCTGTTTATATTGATTTCAATTAAATAACTTATTGTATAATTAAATTTTGAAATGATTAAATCACTTAAATCTTTAAGTATAGTAAAATACACTTGTCAATAAGTGTCACTCGAAATCCGTAGTAGTAAACAAACTATCCTTGTGATTACTTCATTCAACGAGGCGGGGATGGCTCAGTCGGTAGCGCGCCAGGCTTGTAATCTTCAGTTCTCAGTTCGAGTCCCAGTTGGGTCAGCGTTGAGACTTATCTCGGCAAAACTCCCCAATGCCCACCGTCAATAGGGGACACCGATGGGCTTTGAAATGCCGCCGTCCATCGGATGGGACGTTAAGCCGTGACCTCGTGTTCTGGAGAGTCATACCCTGTGCACGTTAAAAAACAGGCTGGATGGCCATGATGGGAGGATGTCATTTGTTTCCCAACAGCTGTTCCAGTGGATCCCTTTCCCAAACCTTCTCTGAGCCTTCGGGATTCTTGTGGTCTCGCCATTTAGCCCATGGTGTGCAAAAACAGTGCGGCTCAGAGGTAAAACAGCTATGTAAAAAAATTGGAGAAAACTGTAGAGTCAAGTCTTTTTTATCGATTACATACTCCTAGTGCAGGATGCAAAGCAGCTGTGTCTCTAATGGTAAAGAATGGCAGAACTCAACAGATAACCAGAAATATAATATATAGTAATGGCTTTCTTTGCTATTCCACAGGATGGAAAAATGTCTACTATAGAGGACAGCTGTTCAAGAACATTTTGCAGAAAAAAAATTATAAAAAATAAATTTTCACTCTCCAAAATTGTTAAGTTTTCAGATCCTGACCTACAGCCAAGAACTCTCAAAAGCACAAATTGTTTCACGTATGTAAACGTCTTAACTGTCAACAAAATATGTATTGTGGAGTTGTGAAAATCCAAAAGTAAATAATATAAATATTTATGACACGAAAACGGAATATTTTGCTTGAATATTTTGCTTGAATATTTATGCATACTTAAATCTGTTCGAGTGGTTAATTTTAGTTTTATCTGTTTTCAAATTATTAATGTCAGTGTGTTTTTAATATCAGTAAGTTTCATGAACAGATTAATAGTTAGAGCTCTGTGCGGGTGCGGATATCCGAGGTTTTGTCCGAATTTAAAATCTGTCGGTGGATAAAATATTAACGTTAATGTGGATAGCGGATAAAAACGATGATTCAAAATGATGTTAATGCTGATAGAGGATAAAATGACGGCTAAAAGAGATGTTAACAAGGATAGCGGAAAAATTGCGGATAAAAAGATTATATGTTATGTCAACGCAGATAACGGAAAAAACACTGGATAAGAATTATGTTAACGCAGATAGTTGATAAAAAAAAAAAGATGTTAACGCGTATAGCGGATAAAAAAAGATGTCAACGTGGATAAAAAAAGATGTCAACGTGGATAAAAAAAAGATGTCAACGTGGATAAAAAAAGATGTCAACGTGGATAAAAAAAGATGTCAACGTGGATAAAAAAAGATGTTAACGCGGATAGCGGATGAAAAAAGATGTCAACGTGGATAAAAGAAAGATGTTAACGCGGATAGCGGATAAAAAAGAAATGTCAAGGCAGATAACAGATAAAAAGAGATGTCAACGCATACAACGGATAAACAGCGGATAAAAATGACAATGCAGATAGCTGATTAAAAAAAAAAGATGTCAACGCGGGTATCGGATAAAACCGCGATAGAAAGAGATGTCAACGTGAGTATCGGATAAAACCGCGATAGAAAGAGATGTCAACGCGAGTATCGGATAAAACCGCGATAGAAAGAGATGTCAACGCGGGTATCGGATAAAACCGCGATAGAAAGAGATGTCAATGCGAGTATCGGATAAAACCGCGATAGAAAGAGATGTCAACGCGGGTATCGGATAAAACCGCGATAGAAAGAGATGTCAAAGCGGGTATCGGATAAAACCGCGATGGAAAGAGATGTCAGCGCGGGTATCGGATAAAACCGCGATAGAAAGAGATGTCAACGCGGGTATCGGATAAAACTGCGATAGAAAGAGATGTCAACGCGGGTATCGGATAAAACCGCGATAGAAAGAGATGTCAACGCGGGTATCGGATAAAACCGCGATAGAAAGAGTTGTCAACGCGGGTATCGGATAAAACCGCGATAAAAAGAGATGCCAACGCGTGAATCGGATAAAACCCGGGATAAAAAATGATGTTAACGCGATAGATGATAAAATCTCGGATTTGGTATCGTATGCAGGAGTTTGTGCAAAAATTACTGCTTTATTGATGAGTGATATGAGGAAATACTACTGATGTATGGAAATTTCAGTAGTAGAGATCACGAAGTTTGTATATGTGAAAAGGTGAGTTACTGAGTAATAAAAAGGAGTGCTGAAAAGGAGTGTCTTTCTATATATGCCGATGACTGGATTTGTAGGAGCAAAATCAACTGAGAACAATTTGCAAAATCACATTTAAAGTAATTTTTCACATAATTAGTAACACAGATTTTTGCCAACTAAAGGCTTATTTTGCATGAAAGCATATTTTTAAGTTAATAATTAGTCATTAATAAATCATTAGATTGATTACTTTTACTCCACAAACATACATCAGATCTCAAGCATTTATAATATCTTGATGGTTATGAAATAGCCAATATGGTAACGTTTTGCGAATACAGGTTCGGATAAAACCCTTCATGATGCGGATAGGACTTTTCCTATCCGAACAGGGTCTATCCTATACTCTAAAGCGAGCAATTCTTGTATATTTATTTGCATGTAGCTTTTATCTTGAAAACGGGCCTAAGGATATTGATGAAATGGGGTGAATCTACCTTTTCGGGTGCGAGAAAGCGATTTAACTAGGTCTCGACTTTGGGAAAACTCATTTAGGGGTCATCCGGGGGTATCCCCTTTTTCCCAGGCCTAGTGGATCTTTTTTGCATTTGAAGAATAAAATAATGGTAACCTGGTGGATCTTCTTTGTGTTTGAAAAATAAAATAATAATAACTTGGTGGATCCTTTTGTATTTGAACAATAAAATAATGATAACCTGGTGGATCTTTTTTGTATTTGAAGAATAAAATAATGATGACTTAGTGGATCATTTTTTTTTCTTTGAAGAAAAAAAATCATAATAACCTGATGGATGTTTTTTTGTATTTGAAGAATAAAATATTAATAATCTGACGGATTTTTTTTTTGCATTTGAAGAATAAAATAATTATAATAAAAGGTGTGATTATGTTCCACCTGAGCCAATATGGACTTTACAAATCATGTGTTTACATTAAGTTTATCACTGAGCCGTCCTTTACCGAGCATAGCTCGGTCTTCCAGGTACTTAAAAGTAAGCAAGAATAGATGGTCTGCGCTTTCTTGCATTCTGAATCTTTCTCTAATTTTATACCCGAAATTTACATACGTAGATGAGCGAAAATCTCTAATAGAGCTTGATTAACTGATTCAGTGTTATACCTTTTTTTTCCTACAACATTCATTAATTTAAACAAACATATTTTCCCAATTATTTTACGTGTTGCAAATAGACTAAAAAACATAATTTAGCTAAGGTGTATAGACAAATTGAAATAAACTTTATAGTATACTAGGAGATTTATACGGCATTGTTCGGATCTGAAAATCTATTTAAAGTACTTGTCTTTATTTGCATTCATATTATTTATGATACAATATAATTATTTGCAAGATATTTTTGAACTACACAACACCACAAAAGTTCAAAGACTTACGTGGGTTCGCAGGTTAAAAAACACATAAATGAGCATTAAAAGCAACATTTTTAATACATTAAGAAATTAATACTTTCTATCAAGCCGTCCCGTGACCGAGTGGTTAGCGCACTTGGCTACTGATCTAAGGGACCTGGGTTCGAACCCCGGATCAAGGCATGGACGTTCGTGTTATTTTTCTGCTGAGGCCCTGCCATCCTCACAGACCTTCTACTATGGCATAAAATCTGACAGGCTCCTCTCAGACATCTGTGGCAATTTTATTATTTATCATGATATATCATATCAATAACATAGAAAGCAACAGATTTAATTAAAAAAATGTAATTTCAACAATTATTTCATTCAAAATTTTAAAGTCTAGAAGAGAGATCAAAAAAAAGAACAAAAATATTGAAAAGTTAGAAATATAGGAGCAGCTTCCTTGATTTTAAAGAATTTTTTCTATATCTTCAAAATCAAGTAAGTACATATTAGATGGCATAACTCATGTCACAAGCTTTCATTTGGCATAAAATATATTACGATAGCTTGGTCCCCCCCCGCTACCTCACATAGTAAACATTTTATTCCCTCTTCTAGGGAAGGCTGAAATTCTCTAAATTATATATTATATTGCACTCCCCTCGTCACAAGCTTGCATTTGGCATAAAATTCATTACGATCGTTTCGTCTCTCCTGGGGTGGGTGTGGGGGGCGGTGGCTCAGTCGGTATCGCGCCAGGCTCGTAATCTACAGTTCCCAGGTTCGAGTCCCAGCTGGGTCAGCGTTGAGATTTATCTCCGCAAAACTTTACGCCCTTTCCTCTGTCAGTAGAGAACACCGATGGACTTAAAAACGCCGCCGTCCGTCGGATGAATCCCCGTGTGCGGGAGAGCCATGCCCTGCGCACGTTAAAGAACACGCTGGATGGCCTTGACAGGAGACTACCATCTGTATCCCAACAGCTGCTCCAGTGGGTCCCATCCCCCAACCTTCTCTGAGACTTGGGGTTCCTTGTGACCTGGCCATTAGGCCCAATGTGTTAAAATAAAAAGTGCCGCTCAGAGGTAAAACAAACCAACTCACTAATATTTTAAACCTAATACATGTTTCGTGTTTTAATTGATTTTACTGAGCTACCAGTAGATTAACTGGGAAGGAAAAAACACAAAAAGTACCCCCCTTCGGTAAGAATTTTACTCCCCCTCTTCCAGGGAAGGTCTGCAACACTCTAAAGCATAGAGTAGAAGGCACTCTTCATGTCGCAAGCTTTCATTTTAGCATAAAACTTATTACTATCATTTCGTCATCCCACAACTTTTGGTATAAAGCACTTCGGTAAAATTTTTGTTCCACACTTTAGGGTATGTATGAAACTGTTTAAAGTACAGAGTAGATTCCACTCCCCGCTCCTCCCTTGATTTTGAAATTCTAAGTAAAGATCAGTGTCAGACTGGTGACCAAAGATCAGTAACCAGTCTGACGCTGCTGACCAAAGATCAGTAACCAGTCTGACGCTGCTGACCAAAGATCAGTAACCAGTCTGACGCTGCTGACAAAAGATCAGTAACCAGTCTGACGCTGCTGACCAAAGATCAGCCATCAGTCTGACACTGATCTTTGTCCCCACTGTTTATCTGTTGAAAGTTTGTCCCCACTGTTTATCTGTTTATCTGTATCAACCTTCGTGTCACGTGACACGAAGGTTGCCAGATCACTAATTTCTAAAAAAATCATTGCCAGATATTTTTTCTGAATTCTGTAATCAACCGTAGTGTTCGGATGCTTTTTTGAGCGACTGTACCATGGAACCACAGGAAACTGACAATTTTTGTCATCGATGACTTCACATATGTCCTCCCATCGGTACGTTCGTCCGTTCATTCGTCCGGAAATACGGCTACTATATAATAATAGTTAAACCCACGCCAAAAGTTTGGCGGGGGTGGCTCAGTCGGTAGCGCGCCAGGCTCGTAATCTGTAGTTCCCCGGTTCGAGTCCCAGCTGGGTCAGCGTTGAGATTTATCTCCGCAAAATTCTCCACCCTGCCCACGGTCAGTAGGGGACACCGATGGGCTTGGAAAGGCCGCCGTCCGTCGGATGGGACGTTAAGACGTGGCTCAATGTGCGGGAGAGCTCATACCCTGTGCAAGTTAAGGAACACGTTGGATGGCCTTGACGGGAGGCTACCATCTGTCTCCTAACAGCTTCATGTCGCTCCAGTGGGTCCCCTCCATCAACCTTCTCTGAGCCTTCGGGGTCCATGTGACATGGCCATTTAGCCCAGGTGTGCAAAAAAGTGCCGCTCAGAGGTAAAACAACCCAACGTTAAAGAACACGCTGGATGGCCTTGACGGGAGGCTACCATCTGTCTCCCAACAGTTGTTCCAGTGGGTCCCCTCCCCCAACCTTCTCTGAGCCTTCGGGGTCCATGTGACCTGGCCATTTAGCCCATGGTGTGCAAAAAAGTGCAGCTCAGAGGTAAAACAACCCAACCCAAAGCCAAAAGTTTGGCGCGAAAACTATTGCTAACCCTTGTCATCAATAAGTTCATTCACAGCTTGCTATCATCATTCCAATGGCAATTAAATCGCGCCAAAAGTGTGTCGATCGATAACTTCATTCACAACTACTCTCCAAACGTGCTACTCTATTCCATTTACAAAACAGGCGATGGAAGGCAATGCCACCTCGATATATCAGGTCTGACCACTGTAGTAACAGAAGACCTAATTTTTAAATACACACACTCTTTCTTCTCCTCCCTCTTCATTGTTAATTATTATATAGTTATGTTTTAAAAAATATTCGACTGCTAGTTAGTTGTCTTTAAAATTTTGACATTATGTTTTAAAATATTTGAGAATTTTTAAATAAAACTCTAATGAGTAAATTACATTGTTTTCCTTTTAAATAAAAAAATTACTTAAATTTTCGACAAATGAAATTGCATATATTTTATGCATAATTAATTTCCTTCCTTATCTTTTTGGGCGGGGGTTTCTCAGTCGGTAGCGCGACAGGCTTGTAATCTGTAGTTCCCAGATTCGAGTCCCAGCTGGGTCAGCGTTGAGATTTATCTCCGCAAAAATTCCCCGCCATGCCCACGGTCAGTAGGGGACACCGATGGGCTTGGAAAGGCCGCCGTCCGTCGGATGGGACGTTAAGCCGTGGCCCCGTGTGCGGGAGAGCCATACCCTGTGCACGTTAAAAAACACGCTGGATGGCCTTGACGTGAGGCTACCATCTGTCTCCCAACAGCTGTTCCAGTGGGTCCCCTCCCCAACCTTCTCTGAGCCTTCGGGTGACTGGGCCTTCCATGTGACCTGGCCATTTAGCCCATGGTATGCAAAAAATGCCGCTGAGAGGTAAAACAACCCAACCCTTATCTTCCCTCCTTTCGCTCAAGGCTGTTTAGGCCTGGTTATTAAGGTGACCTTGCCGCAGCGCCCCAGAAACTGCGGGCGATTTTCGTGGGATCACTCCCGACCCACGGCAGCTACGAACCCGATCTGTTACCCTAACATGCTCAAAACTAAGTGGGACCACCCCACTAAATTTGGGACTGATTGCTGACGTAGCCGTGGAACCATGGACAAATTTCCAATTTCTGCCACTGATGACGTCAGACGTGTCCTCCGCCCCGAATTACGCCTATTATATAATATGATGATTATGCTCAAATTTTCAAGATAGGAAGACTAATTGTTAAAAATAAAGAAAATCTTAAGTTAAAAAAGTGCCGTTATAAAACCTCTAATGTAGAAAGAGGCAAACTTCACCCATATCCTTAACTATCTCCTGAATCTCATTAAAAAGTTCGAAGTTACAAAAATCAAGTATCTACTTTTTTTATTTATAAGAAAACCTTTAGAAACCTGTTTCTTAATTGAAATCGCAAATGATTTTTTTAATGTATTCATTTCTAAAAGAATTAAACATGTATGTCTGACATACTTTGTTAAAAAAACATAAAATAAAGTTCACTTTAAAATGAAAAAGGTAAAAAGCAATTATGAGAAACAAAAGAGATTAGAAAAACAAAATATCGTAAATAATTTTGGAAGTAAATGATTTAACAAGACGAATCTGGAAAAAACGTATTTATGTACGACAAATTTAAATATACAATCATTTTCCGTTTTAATATGTTTAATGCTCTCTTTACTGGGTTCTTAGTATCATGGGTACTACTGATGAAGGGAATTTGATTACATTAAATAAAAAAAGTATTGTAATGAAAACTTCTAAAAAATGTGAATAACACGAAACTGTAATTTTAAAAGATAATCAAAAGATCAAGGTAATTTCAACTATGACCAGTAAAAATTTAGCAGATGTTTAGTTTAATTTCAAATAATTGCATTTGTTTTTATTTTAATTTATTTATATTCTTACATGAGCTCTGAAAAGTAGGAAATAAAACTAAAGCATATCAATGGTGCAATCAGTCCCTGAAATCGCATTTACTTCAAAGGAAGATAGGGTTGGGTTATTTTACCTCCGAGTGGTACTTTTTTGCACACCATGGGCTAAATGGCCAGGTCACATGGACCCCGAAGGCTCAGAGAAGGTTGGGGGAGGGGACCCACTGGAACAGCTGTTGGGAGACAGATGGTAGCCTCCCGTCAAGCCCAGCCAGTGTGTTCTTTAACGTTGGGTTGTTTTACCTCTGAGCGGCACTTTTTTGCACACCATGGGCTAAATGGCCAGGTCACATGGACCCCGAAGGATCAGAGAAGGTTGGGGGAGGGGACCCACTGGAACAGCTGTTGGGAGACAGATGGTAGCCTCCCGTCAAGGCCATCCAGCGTATTCTTTAACGTGCACAGGGTATGGCTCTCTCGCACACGGGGCCACGGCCTTACGTCCCATCCGACGGACGGCGGCCTTTCCAAGCCCATCGGTATCCCCTACTGACCGTGGGCAGGGCGGGGAATTTTGCAGAGATAAATCTCAACGCTGACCCAGCTGGGACTCGAACCTGGGAAGTACAGATTACGAGCATGGCGCGCTACCGACTGAGCCACCCCCGCCCTCAAAGGAAGATAGGGCGCCGGCAATCTAGTTAAGTAGGTAAATCAGCGCCCTATCTTCCTTTGAACTGAATACGAATTCAGTGACTGTTTGCACCATCGATATGCTTTAACTTTATTTCCTACTTTTTATGGAGCATAATAGGAAGAAAGGATAATTTTTAAGTTTTTACATTTATATATTTTTTGTCACTAAAACACCTATCATTCGAAACTTTCATTTGATATAGAGCTCCTAAAGGTAGACCACATTCTCCTCCCCGTTTTTCAGGGGGGGGGGGGGAGGGATAGTGTTTGAGTCAACCGATGACACTGGAGATGTCACAAGCTTTAATTTGAGATATGATTCGTTAAGGTCGAATCCCGAGAAAATGGGGCGGGGGTGGTTCAGTCGGTAGCGCGCCAGGCTCGTAATCTGTAGTTCCCAGGTTCGAGTCCCAGCTGGATCAGCGTTGAGATTTATCTCCGCAAAATTCCCCGCCCTGCCCACGGTCAGTAGGGGACACCGATGGGCTTGGAAAGGCCGCCGTCCGTCGGATGGGACGCTAAACCGTGGTTCCGTGTGCGGGAGAGCCATACCCTGTGCACGTTAAAGAACACGATGGATGGCCTTGACGGGAGGCTTTCATCTGTCTCCCAACAGCTGTTCCAATGGGTCCCTTCCCCCAACCTTCTCTGAGCCTTCGGGGTCCATCTGACCTGGCCATTTAGCCCATGGTGTGCAGAAAAGTGCCGCTCAGCAGTAAAACAACCCAACAACCCAACCCGGGAAAATACTTCCCCCCCTTTCATTAGAGGGAGAAAGGTGGGGACAAAATTTGAAATAGTTTACAACGGTCTATATATGAGCTCTCGTTTAACTAACACGTACTGCAGGCCCTCGAGTTCGAAAGGTATAGTAGAATGACTTATATAGTTCCGTTATGAGTAGGGAAGATTTTGGGTTGGGTTGTTTTACCTCTGAGCGGCACTTTTTTGCACACAATGGGCTAAATGGCCAGGTCACATGGACCCCGAAGGCTCAGAGAAGGTTGGGGGAGGGGACCCACTGGAACAGCTGTTGGGAGACAGATGGTAGCCTCCCGTCAAGGCTATCCAGCGTGTTATTTAACGTGCACAGGGTCTGACTCTTCCGCACACGGGGCCACGGCTTAACGTCCCATCCGACGGACGGCGGCCTTTCCAAGCCCATCGGTGTCCCCTACTGACCGTGGGCAGGGCGGGAATTTTGCGGAGATAAATCTCAACGCTGACCCAGCCGGGACTCGAACCTGGGAACTACAGATTACGAGCCTGACGCGCTACCGACTGAGCCACTCCCGCCCCCAGTAGGGAAGAAAACACGGTGTGTCAGTTTTTAATATCCTATGACACTCCTAATGTCACAAGCATTCATTTGTCAAATAGCCCGTTACTTTCGGCCCTCGTGTTCCGAAGATACAGCGGAACAACATTTTTTTTATATTTTCCCTTTTATAGACGGGAAGAAAGCATGGAGGCCAATATTTTATATGACATTCTGCGGGTCAAAAGGTTTCATTTGACACATAACTTGCTACTTTTGGCACTCGTGTTCAGGAGATATCGCCGAACAATCGTTTCCATATTCTTCCTTTTTCAGGGCGAATAAAGCATGGGGGTTAATTTTTTTTATATCCTATGACACTCCCTGCGTCACAAGATTTCATTTGACACATAATCCTTACATTTGTCCGCCGCGTTCGAAAGATATGGTTGAATAAGTATTTTGAAACACACAAATTGACAGAAAAATGCCGAGCAAAAAGCAATAGTAGGATAGGTCGAAAAAACGAATTAATTGATTCTATTACTGCCAAATTCCAATTCTTTTCTATTCCAAAGTTACTAGAATGACTGTCAGTCAGTTACTGTTTCAATTCTTCAATATTTCGAAATTACCAGAATGATTGGCAGTCAGTGACTGCACTCATTCTCGCTACTTTAGAATATGGAAGAATTCGATTTTAGCGGTAGTAGAATCTCGCCGAAAATCTGTTAAAAACATTTACACTTCTCTAACTTACTGAGCTATCCTTGCTTTATTCAATCTTCGGAAAACGATAGATTATAATGTCGCATTTAGGAAGCATCTGTGACCAATCTACCAGTTGGGAATGGAACACGCAATAATAATAGTTTTATGGTTAAACACTCAATGCAGTTTCATCAATAACAAATTCGATAATACCAATCACAAAAAAAATATATTCGCCTCATATCAAATAATACCTACCGGTAAATAAATCAATACAAGAATTCTAAATAAAATTTTAGTTTCTTATACAAAATATTGCTGTAAATTAGTGGTTCTCAACCTTTTATGCTTCACGTACCCCCTGGAAATGTGTATGTAACTGGCGTACCCATTGTATAGATAGATAAAACTATAGTTATAGTATAACAATGGTTATTTTTACTTTGTTACCAGATCTAGCGACGTTTGAACTCTCACGGCGTACCACAAAACATTTTATCGCGTATCCCACGTTGAGAACACTTACTGGAAAGGATATTTTCCAAAGCAATATTATGGGACATATTGTCAATGCATTTGCAATGATTAGTACAAAATACGGTCATCCAAAGCAGTGGTTTTTAGCCTTTATAACAGCCTTTTGATTTTTAAAATATGTTCTCGCAACGTTTAACAAATATCATTAAATTAGATAACTTTTTTTTACGTTTTTCATGTGGAAAACGTTTTAAGCACACACACTACACAACAACAACAACAATAAAAAACTAGAATGGTAGAGATAATTTTTATATTTAAGTTATTTTAATTTTAAAATTAAATTACAAGATCAATGACCCTTTTGTTATTTTTTGTTCAATGAAAAGAACATTTTTTTTAACTTAGCCTATATAAACTGACAGTTTCCTGTCAGATCTCTGTGGCAAGCTGCTGAAACTGATTGAGGGGATTTATTTATGTCATCAGTTACATTCAAACGGTTTCTTGCCTTTGTTTTGATATGTATATGAGTGACGAAAATCCCATCTCACATAAGTAGAAATTAAAAAAAAAATTGGCTTCATAACCAAAATGATGTATTGGTGAAAAGCTGCTTGTTTTAATTCTTCATAAAGAGATTAAAAGAAATGTTGAGCTGAGGGGTACATGAAGCAAATGGAAACCTGTTGCTGCAAAAAAGTTCTTTCATAAATAGAATCTGAAATTGAGAACGGAACTTGGGAATATTCTCATGCTTGAAGATTAGTTGATTCCATGAAAATATGTTATAAGGAGTCTTCGAAAGTCCTTATAGTTTATATTAACTAAGATACTTTAGTGACAAATAATGAAAAAGGTTGGTATAATGGTAATATATGGTTGAGTATCTCTGAGAGCATTTTGTTGCACACATTGGGTTAAATGGCCATGTCACAACGACCCCCAGACTAAGATAAAGATGGGAAAAGAGGAAACGCATTCTACAGCTGTTAGGAGACAGATGGTAGCCTCCCATCAAAGTCATCCAGCCTGTTCTTTGAAAACCTTCTAGTTGGCTTGAAGGTTTCTTCCCGCCATAGGCATCTGGTACTATAATGCTATTGACGTTGCAGACCCGACACACAACAGTTGCTTATTCCCTGCTTTGGCTCTTGTAAAACAGAGAGAGATAAATGCGCAAAACCAGGAGGGTTAATATGCATAGAATATGGCTCTCTCGCTCACGGTGCCACGGTTTAACGTCCAATCCGATGGACGACAGCCTTTCCAAACCCATCGGTGTTCGTTAGTGACTGAGGTCAGGACGGGGAGTTTTGCGGAGATAAATCTCAAGCTGGCCCAGCTGGGAGTCGAACCTGGGAACTACACATTACGAGCCTGGCGCGCTACTGACTGAGCCATCCCCGCCCGACTCGCAATAGTAGGGATAATATTAAAAGAATTCACAGTTCAAAACAATGATTTCACTTAGTACAATACATTATAACTATGTGCAAAATAAATATTGAACCACTCAGGAGTTCACAGGGAAGAGTTCGTTGTTAGAGAACCATCATCGCTAACTAAAAGTTTCTACATATTGAAACTGAGCTTTTGCCACTATCATGAAGACAACTGACGCAGAAATGGACGTCGATAATGTCCGAAGAAGAAATTATCCGCTTTTAGTGGTCTACCTTTGTTCTTACTGTAAAATAAAGTGATTGAAGTTGACTTTACTTTCAACTTCAATCAAGAGAAGTTTCAGAAGGCACAAACACACTTACTATTGATGTGATCCGCCAGCAAATTGGTACTGAAATTAGAATTTTATTTTTTTTCCAAATCAGGCCTCTCATTAATACTTTTAGATTAAATTTCTTTTTATTTGCGTGTAATAGTTTTTGCAAAAAGTATCGTGAATTACAATATCACCGGTTTACTTTAAAAATTAAATGTACCTATTTAGCAGTTGCACAAAAAAGGTAACAGATAGCCACATCAAGTTGCCAATTTTCCCTTAGTCCCAGTATTCCGTTGTCCCAAAACCATCTGTAAACTGAATGATAAAAGTTTTCGATTTGCATAAGTTTCGATTGCCGTGATTTGTAAGATTTCGATTGCCGTGAATAAACTAAAGTTGAAAAGAACTGCTTATGTTGGAAAGGAAGGCAATATTGTAAGAGTTTCTTATAGTCAAAGATCAAGAAAAACAACGAGAAATTATCATCATAAAATGAGTTGGTAAAATTTGCCAAAATGAACGGAATCGCGAATATCTTGGATATATCGCAAAAACAGATATTACAGTCAGAATCTGATATTATAATAAAATCTATACGAAGAGTAAATAAATATGATTAATAAATAAAAAATAAAGTAAAATTATTCCGTTAATTCAAACGATCATTAAATTGAAATGAAATTAAGAATTAAATTGAGTATTATTGGGATACCAACCAGCCTGATATTGATAGCCAACCAGGCTGCCAATTTTTCCCTTAGTTCCGTTCTTCAGTATTAATATGTTAAATTTCTATAGTTCAAATTCATTCAATCATTTTTTTTAAGTCTTAAAAAATTATCATTAAATAAAAATTACCGCCAAACAGGGCCGGATGTAGGTGGAGGTGGGGGGGGGGGAGACCAATGGCCTCTCCCTTTGAGAATG
Organism: Ryuthela nishihirai; assembly: GCA_038380435.1. Classification (NCBI taxonomy): domain Eukaryota; kingdom Metazoa; phylum Arthropoda; class Arachnida; order Araneae; family Heptathelidae; genus Ryuthela; species Ryuthela nishihirai. The sequence continues at coordinate 45,406,123 of JAWZYU010000022.1, forward strand.
CTGGTAAAGGTAATAGAGACAAAAATGATTAAACTTGTGAATTTTTCATGCACTTTTGGAAATATTTTAAAGATCTCTAAAACGGAGGGGAAAATGTTATACTGTAATTAAAATCCAGCCTCTTGCTTCCCCCTTCTTTACTTCTTCCGTCCTCCCTAAGTTTTTCCTGCTCAACTGGGTTTCTTCCCCTCTCCTCCCTAATTTTTTCCGGCTCGACTGAGTTTCTTCCCCTCTCCTCCCTAATTTTTTCCGGCTCGACTGAGTTTCTTTCCACCTCCCACCTTAATTTTTTCCGGCTCGACTGAGTTTCTTTCCACCTCCCACCTTAATTTTTTCCGGCTCGAATTAGTTTCTTCCCAATACCCACTTCATTTTTTCCGACGCGATTGAATTTATTCCCTTTCCCCTCTTTATTTTTTCCCGGTTTACTTGAGTTTCTTTCCCACTTAATTTTTCCCGGCTCGATTGAGTTTCTTTCCCCCTCCCACCTTAATTTTTCTGACTCGATTGAGTTTCTTTCCCCCTCCCACCTTAATTTTTCTGGCTCGATTGAGTTTCTTTCACCTGCTCCCTTAATTTTCCCGGCTCAATTAAGTTTTTTTCTCCCTGCCCCCTTAATTTTCCTGGCTCGATGGAGTTTCTTTCCCCCTGTCCCCTTAATTTACTCGGCTCGATTTAGTTTCTTTCCCCCTGTCCCCTTATATTTTTCCGGCTCGATTGAGTTTCTCCTCCTTCCTCCCTTAATTTTTCTTAGATCCGAACCTTCCTATAAATATTGAATTGAATACGTTTATTTCACCCAAACACGTATACTCTATTGGTACATAAAACATGGACTAGGTCACAGGTTGAAAAAAGAGAACATAATAAGCGGTAGCTTTTGAATAAATGTTTCCTGAAACACACTTATATTTAAATACGTTCTTAACTACAATATCCCATTTAATGCGGAATATTCCATTGGATTCATTCATTCAATAAAAAAAGCCTTTTAGTTAAATTTAAGCGCAGCTTATTTTAAATAAAATGAAGACTTACCTTCAATACCAAAAATAATTGAATTCCTATAAATAAATTCTAAAATTTTTCCCGTTTTCTTTTTAACTTTATAACATAAACAATTTAAAAGTACGTCGACAAATACACATTTCTGATTATTTAACTTTTTTACTATGCAAATCACAGAATTGTTCATTGCTTAAAAATTAAAAACAACGAAAAATAAAGTTTATCCTTCTTGTTAACCTTCGAAAGTAAAATGTCAGGTTTGAGTTACCGCCACAAAAGCAGAATCTTAACCTTTTACAAGAAACACATCTTAAGCAAACAATGCATTTCTCTTATATATTCATAAAACACTTTGTCACCATCCTCCATAGCACCTCGAGCATCTTCGCCTTGACAAATCTCCAAAGCGTTCCGAAAACTTCCCCCACCGTCTTGGCGTCTCGACCGTTGGCAGCAAGCGCCTAAGTTATGTTCCTCTAAAGTAAGATACATTAGAATGCTAGTCCTGGCGACACAGACACAACCTCGCAGCTTGTAATGTCACTCAAGACCTCCCCCAAATCTCCCCTCCCTGGCGTATCAGCTCGGCAGATTCGACAAACAAGGAGATCGCGCCCCCGGAGCAGCAGATTCTGCTGCTAACTCACTAGAGACAAAACAATGACGTCGACCGTGTCGCCTGTCACGAAAACCGTAACCGAAACGCACTCACCCTTTTGTTTTCCCGCCGAAAAGGAAAATCTCGTGACAAAGACAAGTTAAACCATTTCAATCTTTAATAAGATTCGTCTCGGGTTTGGTGTTGTTGTTTGCTGCTCACCAGCTCCCAGGAGTCGAAGATAAATCTCCAAAGAGATTGTTGTCTGCCTTCAGACGAGGCAATGAATATTTCATAATAACGTGATCACGTTTTCTCGAGTGTGGATCCTTTTGTTGCCTGGTGGTTGCATTAATTAAACTTCCATTTCTCCGAATCTTATCGTTTGAAAATTTAGGGTCTTTGAAGTGAACCATGAATTTCGTTTTAACTTCGATGATGTTGACAAAGTAACGAAATTTATAAAATTTACCATAATTCAAAGGATATATTGAACTTCTTGTCTTTTGAAGCGGTAGGTAATATTTGCCTCAAATTAAACACATTTTAAGATTATAATAGTGATTCATTCTTGATTAATGTATGCATTACGAATTTCGCCCTTGCAGTCCTAGATATAGAATCTAGAAACAAATAAAGGAAGAGGGAAGGCAAGCGACACAATCGAGCCAGAAAAAAGGTAAGGAGGGGTGTGCAGACATTTATTCAAGTTTGAGGTTCGTGGGGGAGATGATCGGAGAATTTTTTGGGGGGAATACCGATTGTTGAGAATTCCATTTCAGTGAGACTCCGAAAATTTGGTCACAGCCCTTATGGCATCCACTCGTGAAAAAAAAAAAAAATCATTATCGTGCTCCTTCAATAAACCCATTCATTTTTGTGCATTGAAAGAGCTTCTTCTACAACTTCAATTGCCAACACTCATTCTAGCTTAGATTTTTCTCGTTCTAGAAAAGCAGCATCGAATTCTAAAACTGTGCAATGACTGTAACTTCTGTAAAAATTACAAATCCTTGTAAATAAAATCTTTATTAAATGTGACAACAACCTGGCGGACAGATGCGCCAAATATTTACACGTGTGCATAGTAGTTAGCACGTTTGGCTGCTGATCAAAGGGACTTGGGTTCTTGCCCCTGGTAAGACATGGGTGTTTTTGTAGTCTTTCTTTGAGGTCTCGCCATCCTCACAGACCTTGTACTATTGCCTATAAACTAACAGATTACTGTTATAAATCTGTGGCAAGCAGCTGCTTGAGGGGATAATCTTTTTAATTCTGTGTGCACGATTTTAATTTTTTGAAAGACAATTTACTAAAGAAAAGGAAAAGAACCTACGTTATAACGAATCCGCGTTAAACGTGAGGTTTCTGTATATTTTCTGCCTCAAGCTATCATACCGCTTTTATCATTTCTCAAATGATCTTACCATTTTTCAGTCTATGAGTACATTTTTTCTGCTACAATAAAATGACATTTAAAAAACACTGGTCTCCCTCTCTTCCCAAATTTTGTCTGTTTTTTATGTTTTTGAGGGTACTGAATCCTAATCTGATAGCCGATTTGTTCTAACTACTAGTTATCTAGAGATATGGGCTTAATTTAAAAAAGCACTGTTTTACTCGGAGAAAAAAAAATATATTTTTATCAAATATTTATTTGCATTATAAAAAGCTAAAGCTGACACTAATATATCCTGATGCATGTAAATATTTACACAAAAATTATTTTGTTGTCTTCTGTCGCATATTTTATCTCTGGATCCTCTCGCGGTAAGGCTCAGTTTTATTTAACTTGGTGTCCGAAGTCCTAGCTTAAAAGTGTCTCTGCCACGTGTTTCAAGAGAGCCCTTGGAGCTGTTGATGTTCCCGGATCCGCACGAACATTGTGCATAGATTATGTTAGTGAACTGTTCGGCTTAGAGCCGTGAGAAGTTTCGAAAAAATCAAACAGCGCTAACTTCGCTGATGTAAAATCTCCTGACAAAATGTGTCAAGTCAATGTGTACCTGGGGGCGGGGGTGGCTCAGTAGGTAGCGCGCCAGGTTCGTAATCTGTAGTTCCCAGGTTCGAGTCCTAGCTGGGTCAGCGTTGAAATTTATCTCCGCAAAATTCTCCGCCCTGCCCACGGTCAGTAGGGGACACCGATGGACTTGGAAAGGCCGCCGTCCGTCGGATGGGACGGGTTGGGTTAGGTTGTTTCACCTCTGAGCGGCACTTTTTTGCACACCATGGGCTAAATGGCCAGGTCACATGGACCCCGAAGGCTCAGAGAAGGTTGGGGGAGGGGACCCACTGGAACAGCTGTTGGGAGACAGAGTGGTAGCCTCCCGTCAAGGCCATCCAGCGTGTCCTTTAACGTGCACAGGGTATGGATCTCCCTCACACGGGGGCACGGCTTAACGTCCCATCCGACGGACGGCGGCCTTTCCAAGCCCATCGGTGTCCCTTACTGACCGTGGGCAGGGCGGGTAATTTTGCGGAGATAAATCTCAACGCTGACCCAGCTGGGACTCGAACCTGACGGATGGGACGTTAAGCCGTGGCCCCGTGTGCGGGAGAGCCATACCCTGTGCACGTTAAAGAACACGCTGGATGGCCTTGACGGGAGGCTACCATCTGTCTCCCAACAGCTGTTCCAGTGGGTCCCCTCCCCCAACCTTCTCTGAGCCTTAGGGGTCCATGTGACCTGGCCATTTAGCCCATGGTGTGCAAAAAAGTGCCGCTCAGAGGTAAAACAACCCAACAACCCAATGTGTACCTGTGTTAAAGTGTTTTCTTGAAGTTTCGTTAATGAAGTAATAAATGTGTTATTTGTTTAAGTAATTTTCGTGAAGTGTATTAATGTGTGATATTAATGGATCGAGACCCAACAAAATTCACAGCCTATATTTGGGGGTCTGACCTATCGGTTACCCCCTAGTTCTCACACTCCATCGACCAGATCTGGTGGGGTGTAAAACACTACCTACTCAGCCAAATTGTCGCGACGTCTGGTGCTGTATGTTTTTTTATAAATATATGTTCATATTCAAACTTTGACATTATAAATTCATAATTCTGTATTCGTGTTAAAAATTGAAAAGTGCTTTTACTTCAAAGCTATTCTGAATTGCAAAAATGTTTTGTTTTAAGGAGAATACTGCTTAAAACTTTCCTTGTTATATTTCGAATTTTTTTGCTTTCTTTCCTTTCCTACCACTACTTATTCCACTCTAAATTTCATAAAAGATCTTTTGTAAATATTGTTAGCGCCAAATCTTCACTGAAAAGAACAATGTAACAGCGAAGTCAAAAAAGTCGCTTCAAATGACTAATTAGATATTTTTTAATTCGTTTTCTTTCAAACAAAAGCTGCAAACTCTTTCTTCAGTTTCGGGCCTTGTAATAACAGAAAGCAAACCATTATTTATGTTTTCTTTTTAATTCAATTCCAGCAACAATGTTTGCAAAGAAAGCCTACCCACATATAGATACATAACTAATATATCAAATTCTTCACATTTCATCTTTGCTCTTCTTATTCTCATTTAATTAAAATGAGATGCGAAGGCATGTGCTTGATAACACGCAAACAATGTCTTATGTTCCTTTAATAAAACTTAGGCTTTTACGGTGAAGACCTTCTTTTGCAGATACCTAAAGCTCTTTTGTTGAGTGATCCCTAACAACGCTTTGCACTCTCTGTTCACGACGTAATTAGAAAAGCGGAAGTACCAAGCCAACGAAGATAAAATGCCAGACAAGAATAATTACCATCTTGTCAGCATATGGCTATTTGAATATCTTCATCAAATGAGGTTGAGCCTCTGACGTTGAGAATTTTTCTATTTTTTTCCCTGTTTTGTTTTATTCTTCTGATTTCTGTTATGATCTTTGTGTTAAGTAGAAATATATGGTATTAAGGGGTCAATGCATTCCACACGATTATGCTTGAATAACTTGATATATGTACATTACAATCTCCATTGCATCTGATGATATTTGCTTTTGAAAACTACTCAGCTGTAATTTATTTGGTGAATATTTAATATTGCACAATAACAAATACAATGATACTAATTTTTAAGTTTGAATGTTGATTGTTTTACTTCAGGATGATGCTTTTCTGCATACAATAGGTTAAATATCCAGATAACAAGGATACCAAAAATTCAAAGCTTAGTAGAGAAAAAGAATCCATTAAATAGTTTTTAGGAGGAATTTGATTTCTTCACCCAATAGCCAGGCTCGTAATCTGCAGTTTCCAGCTTCGAGACCCAGCTGCGCCAGTGTTGAGATTTATCTCCTCAAAACTACACACTCTGCCCAAGGTGAGCTTGGAAACCGATGAGCTTGAAAAGGCTGCCGTCGGCAGGATGGAACCTTAAGCCGTATTCCAATGTGCGGCAGAGCCATACTCCATCCATGTTAATGAACACGCTGAATGGCCCTGACGGGTGGCTGCCATCTATCTCCTAAGAGCTGACCAGTTGGTCCCTCCTTCCAGCCTTCTCTGAGTCCTCGGAGTGCTTGTGACCTGGCCATTTAGCCCATGGTCATTCTATATAATGCTTAGGTATTCTATACAATGTCTAGGGAAAGTATTTAAAATATTAAAATAAAACAGACATTTCATACTTTGCCTAAAAACGTCACACATTCTATAGAATGCCTGCTTTTCACACTTTGCCGGTAACATATATACTAAATCTACAAGATTTAATGTTAGGCAAAAATTTAAAAAATACATATTCCTCTATTCTGGATTTATTGGAATTGCTGCATGTTGTTAACCAACTGGGTTGGGTTGTTTTACCTCTGAGCGGCACTTTTTTGCTCACCATGGGCTAAATGGCCAGGTCACAAGGACCCCGAAGGCTCAGAGAAGGTTTGGGGAGGGGACCCACTGGAATAGCTGTTGGGAGACAGATGGTAGCCTCCCGTCAAGGCCATCCAGCGTGTTTTTTAACGTGCACAGGGTTGGGTTGTTTTACCTCTGAGGGGCACTTTTTTGCACACCATGGGCTAAATAGCCAGGTCACATGGACCCCGAAGGCTCAGAGAAGGTTGGGGGAGGGGACCACTGGAACAGCTGTTGGGAGACAGATGGTAGCCCCCCGTCAAGGCCATCCAGCGTGTTCTTTAACGTGCACAGGGTATGTCTCTCCCGCACACGGGGCCACGGCTTAACGTCCCATCCGACGGACGGCGGCCTTTCCAAACCCATCGGTGTCCCCTACTGACCGTGAGCAGGGCGGGAAATTTTGCGGAGATAAATCTCAACGCTGACCCAGCTGGGACTCGAACCTGGGAACTACAGATTACGAGCCTGGCGCGCTACCGACTGAGTCACCCCCGCCCCAACCAACTGGGTAATCTTGGCTGAGGAGCAATAGCGCTAATAATGCGACACCACTGATGAATAGGGTATCTAAATTAAATGCGTAAGAAAGAAGTTAAGCATCAAAGGGGGCGGGGGTGACTCAGTCGGTAGGGCGCCAGGCTCGTAATCTGTAGCTCCCAGGTTCGAGTCCCAGCTGGGTCAGCGTTGAGATTTATCTCCGCAAAAATTCCCCGCCCTGCCCACGGTCAGTAGGGGACACCGATGGGTTTGGAAAGGCCGCCGTCCGTCGGATGGGACGTTAAGCCGTGGTCCCGTGTGCGGGAGAGCCATACCCTGTGCACGTTAAAGAACACGCTGGATGGCCTTGACGGGAGGCTACCATCTGTCTCCCAACAGCTGTTCCAGTGGGTCCCCTCCCCCAACCTTCTCTGAGCCTTCGGGGTCCATGTGACCTGGCCATTTAGCCCATGGTGTTCAAAAAAGTGCCGCTCAGAGGTAAAACAACCCAACCCAAAATTTTATTCAGGATTGGTAGGTGCAAAACCCTAAATTAAAGTCGAGTTGGACATAGCACTAAAGTAAAGTTTAAGGACTTAAGGACTAAAGTAGCCTATAGCTGTTTGTTTCTTATGAATTTGTATATTGAAATTAGGTATTGAAATAAGTGAAATATCCAAAGTCAGAAAAGAGCGAAATTCACTTCATTGTCGAAAAAAAGAGCTCTTTCCTTCAAAACACAATTAATTCTTGCTATTTACCCCTGATTGGAGTGGCTGATCCTTTCTCACAAAAGTGTAACGAACCATGGCAAACCGTTCATTTCGATACAAGCAGCTGATTCCACTAAATCATCAATGTACTCGACTAAGTCGAGTTTCTACTAAAAGGCAAGTGCAGACACACGTGTAGAGACAACACGCGCTCGATGAAAGCGTACCAGGCAACAGATTAAGCCAATCTCGTTTCGAGTAGCATCCCCGAATATTATTGCAGTAGAGGATTAAAATAATCTGCTTATCCTTCCTTCCTTCCTTCCCTCCTCAGCATCCCTCCCACCCTCTGCTTTCCACTATCCATCCAACTTGACTAATTTTCCGAGTTGCCAACAACGCACGTGTGCGAGCTTATGGAGCTCCGAACCAATAAATTATTCATCTTCAAGCGAGCATATAGCCAGAGCCAATCACTGTGTTGGCAAACTTTGGGGCTGCCCGCTGGTGACGTCACGTCAAGCCGCCTGCACGCCCGAGATAACGCTGCACTGGGCATTACATTGATGACAACTATCATGCATTCCTGAGGAAATCATACGGCTGCAGAAGCTTGCATTGGTCGTTTTTTCATTAATCAAGGCGAATTAGTATAGACGGGGCCCCGAATGGCGATGTTGTTGTTGACGTGAGAACAGATACCGTTGTTCGATGAAGAGGTGTTTAGAATGTTCTAGTTTATAGAAAAGCTTTTCTTTTGAAGCGGTAGCTACTGCTTGAGGCGGAGAGCAATAATCAAGTGTGAGAGATTTCGGGCAAGTTGTATAAATTACATAAAATAATATATAATCTACTTACGGAAAAACACCACAGATGCAGCTCAAAACAGGAAGTAAAAGTATGGTACAGAAACTTTCTCATAAGCTTATATTTTTGATCAACAAAATTCATTTTCATTTTCAGTTTCATATTGATCTTTCATCCTGGTAGATTTACAGTAGCTGTACGTAACGTTCGGTACTCTAAAGCAGGGTCACCAAACCACGGGGCCGAGAAGAGGGGGGGGGGAAGGGGCTCTCACCTGGTAGTGCAACAGTCTCGTAATCTGCAGCTCCTAGGTTCGAGTCCCATCTGGGTCAGCGTTGAGACTTTATCTCCGCAAAACTCCCCGCCCTGCCCACGGTCAGTAGGGGACACAGATGGGCTTGGAAAGGCCGCCGTCTGTCGGATGGGGCGTTAAGCCATGGCCTCGTGTGCGGGAGAGCCATACCCTGTGCACGTTAAAGAACACGCTGGATGGCCTTGACGGGAGGCTATCATCTGTCTCCCAACAGCTATTCCAGTATATCCCCTCCCTCAACCTTCTCTGAGCCTTCGGGTCCATGTGACCTGGCCGTTTAGTCCATTGAGTGCAAAAAAGTGCCATTCAGAAATAAAACAACCCAACATTAAAGAACACACTGGATGGCCTTGACGGGAGGCTACCATCTGTCTCCCAGCAGCTGTTCCATTGGGTCCCCTTCTCCAACCTTCTCTGAGCATTCGGGATCCTTGTGACCTGGCAATTTAGCCAATGGTGTGCAAAAAAATGCCGCTCAGAGGTAAAACAACCCAATCCATCCAACCGACGGTGGTCTTTCCAAGCCCTATCGGCGTCCCTTACTGGCTGAGGACAGGATGAAAGGTTTTGCGGAGATAATTCTCAACGCTCCCCCAGCTGGGATTCGAACCTGGGAATTGCAGATTACAAGCCCGGTGCACTACTGAATGAGCCACTCCCACACAAGGCATTACATCAATAAGTCCGTTTTTCAGCCACCTATTCATGAGTCCCATGTTTACAGGATTTCTTCTATGATTACTATTAAATCTATGTATTATATTTTTTGCAATCTATTTATGCAACATTGTGTTAGTAAGGCTGCTTGTTCATAGATTAATTATATGCAGTAAATATGCAGACTGCATCTTTGAACAAGTACACATACAATTGTATTCGACGACTTACTTTAACTGCCATGCAACATGATCTTGTTACTTTCAAACAACAAACTGGACATTTAACTGGCAGTAATATATAGGATGCAATCGACCCGATTCCTCTCTTTTTCCTCTTAAAATAATAGTTAATGACTATATTATTATAAAATAATAGTTATAATAAAACTAATATAAAATAATAGTTAATAATAAAACTATTATAAAATAATAGTTTTTGACTCTTAAAATAATATATTCATTGAGATTTTATTAAAATATTAGTTAATATTTTAAAATTTTTACCAACTTTTTAAAAGTAATTAATTACCAGTTTAAAATTTTACAAATTGAATTATAATTAAAACTGTTGTATATTACAAAAAAAAAAAACACGTTTTCTGTTACTGCAGTGTCCAGGTTTACTGTATCGAGGTGTTCTTGGTTAAGCTCTATTTTTCCGATATTTCATATTTTTATTCTTAAAACATTCAATGTGGAAAGTATGATTTCTAGTCAGCTAGAAGTTTTCACTTCATGGTTCTCTACTGCTGAGAGGAAACACTATACTTAATGAAACTGCAACATTAATGTATCGTTATCCATTATAGAGTAAAAATGCCTATCTGTAATATTCATGATTTGGATGCTTTTGATTAAAATATGTTCCACGTGCATTTTATATTATTAGTTTTCCGAATTACAAGCGGAGAGTTCACTGGCAAAACTCCAGTCTTCTAGAAATTTGCTTCTACCAACAGAATATACTATTAAAATAAAACATTATTTTATAAATCCTTCGTATTTAATTATTAAACGGTAGTTATTAATATATATATATGAAAAATTCAAGTTAGTTCATTCCAGAAATATGAACATACACTATTTCTCAATATAATCGCATCGTACTTTGTTAGATTTATTCCAGTGACTGATAAACTTTATAATTTCATCAGGGACACAAGTTTTTGTTAAAGCACTTAACCAATAGTGTACCAGAATTTAAATGTCTGCTTTAGTATCCATCAGGTGCACTACTTACGATATAGTATCTAATCATGGACCACGGCATGTGATACCTTGGACAATTGAGATATAATTTCTTCGGTTTCTTTGGTTCACATCAAATATACACATTTTTAAAGATAAACAACTGTCCCAGTATTGTACACACATTCTACCTTTGAATTAGTTTACTTCTAAGCGATATTATTTGCCCACAATAGGCTAAATGGCCAGGTCGCAAGGCCGGTTGGGTTGTTTCACCTTTGAGTGGCACTTTTATCACACAGTGGCTTAAATGACTAGGTCACAAGGACCCCAAGGGCTGAACGAAGGTTGGGCGAAGGGACCCACTAGGCAGCTGCTAGGACACAGATAGTACCTTCCATTAAGATCAACAACCAGGTCCATCCAGAATCAAGTGAACTAGGTCATCCAGAGTGTTCTTCAACGTGCACAGGTTATGGCTCTCTGCCACACATGGTAACAAGGCTTAATCTCCCACCTAAAGGAAGGGGCGGGGGGGGGCTCAGTCGGTAGCGAGCCAGGCTCGTAACCTGTAGTTCCCAGGTTCGAGTCCCAGCTGGGTCAGCGTTGAGATTTATCTCCGCTAAATTCCCCGCCCTGCCCACGGTCAGTAGGGGACACCGATGGGCTTGGAAAGGCCACCGTCCGTCGGATGGGACGTTAAGCCGTGGCCCCGTGTGTGGGAGAGCCATACCTTGTGCACGTTAAAGAACACGCTGGATGGCCTTGACGGGAGGCTACCATCTGTCTCCCAACAGCTATTCCAGTGGGTCCCCTCCACCAACCTTCTCTGAGCCTTCGGGGTCCATGTGACCTGGCCATTTAGCCCATGGTGTGCAAAAAAGTGCCGCTCAGAGGTAAAACAACCCAACCCACCTAAAGGACAGTGGCTTTTTTAAACCCATCAGTGTCCGCTACTAACCGAAGGTAGGACGGGGGTGTATTGCGGAGATAAATCACAATGCTAGCCTGGTAGAACTTGAACCTGGGAACTGCAGATTACGAATTTGGCACAAGGTCATAAAGACGCCAAGAGTTCAGAGAAGTGTGGGTCCAAGTGGTCCCACTGGATAGATAGACATTTGGAAGTCTTCCATCAAGGTTATCCAGTGTGTTCTATTAACATGAAGATGACGGACAACACTCTGGATGGCCTCGTTCACTTGATGCTGGATGGCTATGTTGTTGATATGACCAACAGCACGGCTAAACATTTCATCCGAAGGACGGTAGCTTTCCGAAGCCCATCGGTGTCCCCCTTTCTGACGTGACGGGGGTTCACAAGGGGTCAAATCTTTAAAAAAGAGCATATTTCGCTAAAGAATACAATTTCGTATATGTTATCGGTGAAATGTAGGACAAGTCCATTCAGGTGACTTTCAGCTTGGAAACGAACCTCGAAGCGGCCGGCCCCATGGAGTTAAACGATGACCGTTTAAAGGCGTTTTTGAAGGAAAATTCACGTCGGACATCCAGGAAATTATCACAGCCATGAACAGCAATCAGTCCTCTTTCGTTCGACATCTGAAAAAGCTAGGTTATATGTCAAAACTGGATACCTGGATCCCACATCAGTTTTCAGAGCAAAATATGGTGGCTCGCTATACTGTATACACTGGGCCATATGCCCATAATTAAGAATAAGAGCTACTGTCCCATGGCCGAGTGGTTAGCACGCTTGACTACTGATCTAAGGGACCTAAGTTCGAGCCCCGGATAAGGCATGGTTGTATGTGTTGTTTTTCTGCTGAGGTCCTGCCATCCTCTCAGATCTTCTACTTTGGCATATAAACTGACAGGCTCCTTTCAGACCTCTGTGGCAAGCAGCTGCTTTGAGGGGGTATTTATTTATTTTTATGATAAGTATATACTGCATGTGCTTCATTGCTCGGTAAAACGCCGATGGTTTTCTTGGAAGAATGATTACAGGGGATGAAAAATGGATCGTTTATGATAATGCTGTCTGTAAAAGATCATTGTGTCAATGATCAACTTAAGTTCAAGCAGGAGAATCGTCCCAGGCTGTGACAAAACGGGGACTGCATTCTCATAAAGTGAAACACAGTTTTTCGTGTTATTTGAAGGGGTATCATCCACTTTTAAACCAGCCCCAAACCATCAACTTTGATGTCTACTGTGAGCAGTTGGACCGCTTAAGTATAGGGCGGGGTGACTCAGTCGGTAGGGCGCCAGGCTCGTAATCTGTAGCTCCCAGGTTCGAGTCCCAGCTGGGTCAGCGTTGAGATTTATCTCCGCAAAAATTCCCCGCCCTGCCCACGGTCAGTAGGGGACACCGATGGGTTTGGAAAGGCCGCCGTCCGTCGGATGGGACGTTAAGCCGTGGTCCCGTGTGCGGGAGAGCCATACCCTGTGCACGTTAAAGAACACGCTGGATGGCCTTGACGGGAGGCTACCATCTGTCTCCCAACAGCTGTTCCAGTGGGTCCCCTACCCCAACCTTCTCTGAGCTTTCGGGGTCCATGTGACCTGGCCATTTAGCCCATGGTGTGCAAAAAAGTGCCGCTCAGAGGTAAAACAATCTAACACAATGCTTAAGTATAGTACTGAAGGCCAACTTCCCCCAGGCATTGGTAAACAGAAAATGTGTCGTTTTCCACCAGGACAACGCAAGGTCCCATGTTGCATTACGGACACCAAAAGAAGCTGTGCCAATTGGGTTGGGAAATAATGATGCACCTCCATATTCACCGGAACTGGCTCCCTCTGATTTCCATCCTATCCATTAACAATTTCATTTCCCATAAGAAGTTTCGTGATAACGACGAGGTGAAAGAGTGCATTGCCGACTTCGTTGCCGTAAAAGAGAAAAGTTTCTACACGAATGGCATCTACAAAAGATTTCTAAACGATCTACAAACTTGTAGATCGTTAGAACATAGTCATATCTGCTAATGGTAATTATGTTCTTGATTATACATCGCATTGGTAAATCACGGAGAATGATTGTTCTTGCATGTCCCGATTTTTCCCGTGATTTTTGCATCAATCCTTATATTGTTCGCTTTCTAATGATTCTACGCTCTATTATATACATTGGTAAACAGAAGTAACATAAAACATAAAACAGAGTTTTATGATCTTTTAAAATGAGCATATTTCGCTAAAGAATACAATTATATATATATATTAATTTTGAATTCACATCACTCAAAAAAAGATCAATTGATTTACAAGGCTTCATGAATACTTATTTCAATCATATTGTTGCTGGGGCGGGGTGGCTCAGACGGTAGCGCGCCAGGCTCGTAATCTGCTAGTTCCCAGGTTCGAGTTCAGCTGGGTCAACGTTGAGATTTGTCTCCGCAAAACTCCCCGCGCTGCCCACGGTCAGTAGGGGACACCGATGGGCTTGGAAAGGCTGCCGTCCGTCGGATGGAACGTTAAGCCGTGGTACCGTGTGTGGGAGAGCCATACCCTGTGCAGGTTAAAGAACACACTGGATGGCCTTGACGGGAGGCTACCATCTGTCTCTTAACAGCTGTTGCAGTGGGTCCCCTCCTCCAACCTTCTCTGAGCCTTCGGGGCCCTTATGACCTGGCCATTTAGCCCATTGTGTGCAAAACAGTTAGCTCAGAGGTAAACAACCCATATTCATGCTGAGTATGAGGACATGCGAACAAGCTAGCTCTAGGCCCGCTACAGTCTTTTCAGAACAAATGCCTAAGATCAGCTACTGACGCCTCATGGTAAATAAGGAAAGCAACATACACAAAAACCTGCAAATTGAACATTCATCAAAAGAAGTGTTATCAATATCAACATATTCATCAAAGAAGTGTTATCAATATCAACATATTCATCAAAGAAGTGTTAGAGATTTCTTCAAAATTATTGTACACAACCCATATGAGTTTGCACAAAAAATGATAATTACACTTTCCGTCGGATGGAACGTTAAGCCGTGGTGTGGTACCGTGTATGGGAGAGCCATACCCTGTGCAGGTTAAAGAACACACTGGATGGCCTTGACGGGAGGATACCATCTGTCTCTTAACAGCTGTTGCAGTGGGTCCCCTCCTCCAACCTTCTCTGAGCCTTCGGGGCCCTTATGACCTGGCCATTTAGCCCATTGTGTGCAAAAAAGTTAGCTCAGAGGTAAAACAACCCAACCCATATTCATACTGAGTATGAGGACATGCGAACAAGCTAACTCTAGGCCGCTACAGTCTTTTCAGAACAAATGCCTAAGATCAGCTACTGACGCCTCATGGTAAATAAGTAAAGCAACATACACAAGAACCTGCAAATTGAACATTCATCAAAAGAAGTGTTATCAATATCAACATATTCATCAAAGAAGTGTTAGAGATTTCTTCAAAATTATTGTACACAACCCATATGAGTTTGCACAAAAAATGATAATTACACTTTTCATACTCATCAAATTACGTTAAAGTGGGATAAGACTTTGAGCGGCACTTTTTTGCACACCATGGGCTAAATGGACAGGTCACATGGACCCCGAAGGCTCAGAGAAGGTTTTGGGAGGGGACCCACTGGAACAGCTGTTGGGAGACAGATGGTAGCCTCCCGTCAAGGCCATCCAGCGTGTTCTTTAATGTGCACAGGGTATGGCTCTCCCGCACACGGGGCCACATCTTAACGTCCCATCCGACGGACGGCGGCCTTTCCAAGCCCATCGGTGTCCCCTACTGACCGTGGGCAGAGCGGGGAATTTTACGGAGATAAATCTCAACGCTGACCCAGCTGGGACTCGAACCTGGGAACTACAGATTACGAGTGTGGCGCGCTACCGACTGAGCCTCCCCCCCCCCTCCCCTGAGGTTAAGGGTTGGAGAAAGTCGGCACTCAGTTCTGTCAAATCACGATATCCGATATATCCTAATTCCGGGAAGTATGCATACTCATCAAATTACGTTAAAGTGGGACAGGACTGGGTTGTAAAAATAGCACTTTCCTATGAAAACTTTGACCATGTGACCACATGACTTTCTACAATTTAGCTTGCATTTTTTGTTTGAATAATATTAACACAAATCATACATCAGAGAAAAAAATAATGGAACAACACATTTCGAACAAAAGTTCTTTTTCCAAAAAAAAAAAATGTAACATCTTCCTCCAGCTATGAAGTTAAAACATCAGCATTCTTTTCTCCGATATTGATTTTTTTCCTCAGCTGAACGAAAACGAGAGTTTGATTCCAAAATGTAAAGGGAAAAAAATAAGAGAAATTTCAAAACTTCTAAAGTCAAAGATACAGTTTTCGAAACATCGGTAACTGATGACATCAACATCGTTCCTTAATGGATTTATGACCATCTAATGCAGTTGAATTTAGTAGTTATCCCTTGAATGTTGACTTCCTCCTTTAGAATTATTCTATAAATATCAATATCATCTGTGCTTAAAATCATTTTCTAACAATACTTATCCAACTCTTCCTATTTTTTGCAACATTTTTCATTCCCTCTTTTCTCCATCTACTTTACCCTACCACTTATTCTTTTTTAATTCCTTAATTAACAATTCATTCATTTGAGAATTTTTAATTATTAGCCTATGTTTGTTTCTTTTATAAATAAATAAATACCCCCCTCAAGCAGCTGCTTGCCACAGAGGTCTGGCAGGAGCCTGTCAGTTAATATGCCAGAGTAGAAGGTCTGAGAGGATGGCAGGATCTCAGCAGAAAAACGACACAAACATCCATGCCTTATCCGGGGCTCGAACCCAGGTCCCTTATATCAGTAGCCAAGCGCGCTAACCACTCGGCCATAGGACGGTTTCTTTTGCTACCCCATATATATAAGTGTGGAGTTGTTTACCCTCTGAGAAACACATTTTTTGCACACACAGGGCTAAATGGCCAGGTCACAAGGTCTCCAAAGGCTCAGAGAAGGTTGATGAAATGGGACCAATTGGACAGCTGTTAGGAGACAGATGAAATCTCCCGTCAAGACCATCCAGAGTGTTCTTTAAAGTGCACAGAGTATGACTCTCCCCGCATACAGAGCCAAGACTGAAGGTCACATCTGAAGGACCTATATTTTTTATTTCTAATATTAATATATTTTTTCTTTTTAAATAACTTTTATGTACATAAGGGTTGAATTGTTTCACCTCGGAGTAGCATATTTTTTTCACACACTGGGCTAAATGTCCAGGTACCAAGGGTTCAGAGAAGGTTGAGGAAGGGGACTCACTATACGCTGTTAGAAGAAAGATGGCAAACTCCCGTCAAGACTATCATCCAGCGTGTTCTTTAACGTGCAGAGGGTATGACACTCCTATACACGAGACCCGATCATTACATTCCATCCGACAAACTTATTTTTACTATTTATTTATATTTTTTGTAAATACCCCACTAGATACAAGGGTTGAATCGATTTCTAGATTTTTCCCTAGATATAAGGGTTGAATGAGCAGTCATGTGTGAACACAATGGGCTAAATGGCCTATTCACAAGGACTCTAAGAGCTCAGAGAAGGTTGAGGGAAGAGTACCCACTGGACATACGTTAGGAAACAGATGGTAACTTCCTATCTAAACCATACAGTGTTTCTTTAACGTGTATCAAACACACCGAGACACGAGGTAAAGGCCCATCCCACGGACGTTAAGCTGTGGCCCCTTGTGCGGGAGAGTCATACCCTGTGCACGTTAGAGAACATGCTGGATGGCCTTGACGGGAGGCTACCATCTGTCTCCCAATATCTATCCAGGGTGAAACTCAACCTTCTCCGGGGCCATTTAGCCCATTGTGTGCAAAAAGTGCCTCTGAGAAGTAAAACAACCCAACCCTTCTTCTTCTACAGCCCATTTTTCGAACCATTTCTATTCTTTCAATCCATTTCTACTTCCTTTCTACTTTTCCCTTCTATTTCAACCTTTAAATTTTTTCCTCTCCCAATTGTCTTCCTACCCTCCCCTTTTGCTATGACTTCTTATCTTCTTTTCTCTTGCAATTTAATTTTCTATTTTTCTTTCCGCCCGCTCTCCTTTCCTTCCACTACCGTTTACACTCTTACTTTTTCATCTAATTTTATTTTCGTTTTACAACTTCTTCAGCTCCTAGAGTTCTTTTCTCATTTTCTATACATCTTTTAACCTCCATTTCCTTCGTCCAAATTTCACAGTAGCGAGTTCCATTTTAACAGAGGCAGATTCCCTATAGGAAATTAAATTGATTTCTTGTAGGGGATTCTTTTTCTTTTACTCTTTCCTTCTTACCTACTTCCTTGCTATTCTTTCCTCAGACTCCCATTTTTTTCCTCCGTCTTTATTTTCCATTCACACTTCTTTCTCCTTTCCACTACTACCCCTTCTCCCATTCCTCTATGCTTTCATTCACTGAACAGCAACAACTGTTCAGTGAATTCCCTTCCCCAAACATCTCTGAGCCCTTGGGATACTTGTGACCTATACATTTTGCCCATTTTGTGCAAAAAATGTCGCTCAGTTGCAAAACAACAGCCCGTTCCTCTTTTTCTTTTCCTGCTTCTTTCCCTCTACATTCTCGAATACTCTTTTTTTTTTCTTTTTTTTTCATACACCTATGGGCTTGAAAAGGCAGCCGTCCATCGGATGGGACGTTAAGCCGTGGCCCCGTGTATGGGAGAGCTATACCCTGCGCACATTAAAGAACAGGTTCAATGTCTTTGACGGGAGGCTACCATCTGTCTTCCAACAGCTGTTCCAGTAGGTCCCCTCCCCCAACCTTCTCTGAGCCTTCGAGGTCCATGTGACCTGGCCATTTAGCCCATGGTGTGCAAAAAAGTGCCACTCAGAGGTAAAACAACCCAACCCAACTCTTTTTTTCCTTTCTACTTACTTCTTAATTTCATTTCCAGTATTCCCTTTCTCGGTACATTATCCTCTACTCTTTTTGCTTCCTTCTTATTTCTCCCTTTTCTTATTAAAGAATGGAAAGTTAGAAGGATCCCTCTACAATATCCTCTGCTCTTTTCCCTCCCTTATTACTTCTCATTTTCTTTATCCTCTAATTTTTCCTTTCCACATCCTCTAAATTCCCCTCTACTCTCTTTTCCTTTCTTCTTACGTCTAGCTTTCCTTATCCTGTAACTTGTCCTTTCCAGTACTCACTTTCCCTTTTTTGTACTCACTTTCCCTCTACATTACCCACTACTCTTTTCTTCTTTTCTTCTTACCTCTTTCTTTTCACTATCCTTATCCTCTAACCTTTTCTTTCCAATACTTCCTTTCCCTCTACATTCTCCTCTACTCTCTTTCCCTTTCTTCTTACTTCTAACTTTCCTTATCCTTTAACTTTCTCTTTCTAGTACTCACTTTCCCTCTACATTAACCACTACTTTTCTTTCTTTTTCTTCTTACCTCTTTCTTTTCCCTTTCCTTATCCTCTAGCCTTTCCTTTCCAATACTTTCTTTCCATCTATATTCTCCTCTACTCTCTTTTCCTTTCTTCTTACTTCTAACTTTCCTTATCTTCTAACTTATCCTTTCTAGTAATCACTTTCCCTCTACATTACCCACTACTCTTTTTCCATTCTTCTTATCTCCTACTTCGGGAAATCCAACATTTCTCACACCCATTTACATGAATCAACACAAAAGAATAAAAAAAATACCTTCCCACAACCACACTTGAACCCAGCACCTCTTGGTCCAAACATTACAACCACACTCATTCCCCTCACTGTGCCTAAACCTTAATAATCATAGGAGCTCCATTACAAAAATATAAAAAGAAAAAGGAAAAAAAAAGAAGAAAAATAAATAAACGATAAAAAATATGATAATGAATAAAATCAAATTAAAAATAAATATATATATATATAAAATTTAAAAAATATGAAAATATATTAATGAAAATTCTTTAATAAAAATAATAAAGAAAATACTCTAAAAATTAATAAATATTTATAACAATATGAAAAAATATGAAATAACTGAATATGATATAACTGAAAATACTTAAAAAAATAAATAAAAATACTTAAAAAATAAATAACTATATATAAAAATAAATATAAATATAAAAAAATAAAACAACACTCTCTAATCAGAGAGGAATACTATATATAAAAAATAATAAAAAAATATTAAAAAAAAACCTTTCAACACAAAATCTGTGTCATTAAAATCGCAAATCAAACATGTAAACTCAAACTTAAATTCAGAGATTCGTAAAAAATATATGTATAATAAAATAGGAATAACCATCTCACCTAATTTTTTTCGCCTCAAAACCTTATCCCATTCACTTCAGACAGCCTCCACATAATAATTACTAACATCACAACACCATTAAACACACTCAAAACACACATGGGCGAACATTAATTTAAAATAATTCTAAAACAAAAAATAAAAAAATAAAAAACTTAATCTGGATGAATTCATCCAACCTTTTCGAAAAAATATAATTCATCAAAATTTTGTATTTAGAAAGCCTGAAGAAGGAAATCTCATTTGAACGTAACGTGTAACAAAAAAACAAACAATTTCACTTTCCTTATCCTCTAACTTTTCCTTTCCAATACTTCCTTTCCCTCTACATTCTCCTCTACTCTCTTTTCCTTTCTTCTTACTTCTAACTTTTCTTATCCTCTAACTTTTCCTTTCCGGTACTCACTTTCCCTTTCTAGTACTCACTTTCCTTCTACATTAACCACTACTTTTTCTTTCTTCTTACCTCTTTCTTTTCCCTTTCCTTATCCTCTAACCTTTCCTTTCCAATACCTTTTTCCATCTATATTCTCCTCTACTCTCTTTTCTTTTCTTCTTACTTCTCACTTTCCGTATTCTCTAACTTTTCCTTTCCAGTATTAATTTTCCTTCTATATTACCCACTATTCTTTTTTTTTTCATTTTTTCTTACCTCTTAGTTTTTACTTTCCTTATCCTCTAAATTTTCCTTTCCAATACTTCCTTTCCCTCTACATTCTCCTCTACTCTTTTTTCCTTTCTTCTTACTTCTAACTTTCCTTATCCTCTACTTTCCCTTCCCAATACTTCCTTTCCCTCTACATTCTCTTCTACTCTCTTTTCCTTTCTTCTTACTTCTCACTTTCCTTATTCTCTAACTTTTCCAATACTCCCTTTCCCTCTCTTCGTTTCCCCCATTTCATTATCTGCGACTCCGCATTTCTCCCTCCACCTCCGCCTGTCCTAACTAAATTGCTTACTATGCTTTACCTTAGAAGCTTACGGAATGTCTCCAGAGCAAAGAGAAACATACGAACTCACTCGTTGCTAAGGAAACTAGACAGGCAATAACCTTTTCATGGCTTCTTAAATCCCAACGAAAGATGTCCATAACGCAATTTCAGTAAAGGACATATTTCGGTTATTTACATTTATTTTTATGATAGTTTCCTTCTGTTTACCCTACAATATTTCTCCTTACAGGGATCTAAATCGTAATACTAATGGTACATTATTTTAAATAAATGAAAGACATAATATAAACGTCAATTATAAAATTCCCATATATATCAATTATTATGAACTGCGTATGTATCATGGTACAGTTCCCAAATTTCAAAATTTTTAGTTCTCTTGGCTTAGTTCTCGTTGAAATGGGTTTGAAGTACTGCTAACGGCATATCTCTCAGTTTTTGAACTGTAGTAGCTCTGTTTTATCATAAAATTCGTGCCAACAAAAGTCTGTCCTTGTCTCTCAGAGACATTTTCAACACGCATTTGTGACGATTTACAGACATTTTTTAAGACTGTTGCCATTCTCCATACGTTTTAGAAATTGTGCCCCGTGGTTTTCTGTTGGGTTACATCACATCAGTTTTGGATGTTCCTGCCCATCGCGCTCACACGATGACTCCCCGTCCCTCTTGACGTACTTACATCATAAGAAATTGAGTGGCACATTTTTTCACACAATGGGCTAAATGGCCAGGTTAGAAGGACCTCGAAGGCTCAGAGAAGGTTATGGGAGGGAACCCACTGGATGGCTGTTGAGAGATAGATAATAGCTTTCCGTCAAGGCCAACCAACGTGTACTTTAACGTGAACAGAATATAGTTCTCCCACACACGGAACAAACGGCGTAACTTTCCATCCGATGGATGGCGGCCTTTTACACTCATCTGTGTCTCTTATTGACCGATGCAGAGGGGTGAACTACCTTTTCGAGTGCTCAGAGCCGCCGGTTCCTGACCCCTGCTGTTCCTGTTCCTGACCGAACGAGGTCGAAGACATCGCTGACCGGTTTAGTGGTCTGGTTGGACGGTGCCAAGACCTCACAATCAGGCGCTCTGAGGAGCAGTTCAAGGGCCCTGCGGAACGGAGTCATGCCCTAGTAGGCAAGGGCCCTTTTCAAAGTCTGGGTCCCACTAAGAGTCTCCACCCCGGGTGCCGAGCGAACTTGGATCCATACATATCCTTGTTTATTTCTAACCGGGATATAGATTAAATTCCAGGTTTCAACCGATGGATGAGCTTTCCTTTTATAGGACTGCTCGTCATACGAGGTCGGGGATGAGATGCATCTATGTGGTGTAGCCTTGCCCCGACTATAGATAGTAGCTTCTTTCCATTCATCTTGGTAGTGTCGAAAGACGGAACCGGGGATTGCCGTAACATCTGGCAACAAATAGTACAATTGACCCCTGCTCTAAAGCCAACTTCACCATTTGCGAAATACCCGATACCCGATTTTACATTCGTCCCTGTAAAGCTAACTTCACCATTTGCGAAATATCCGATACCCGATTTTACATTCGTCCCTGTAAAGCTAACTTCACCATTTGCGAAATACCCGATACCCGATTTTACATTCGTCCCTGTAAAGCTAACTTTACCATTTGTGAAATACACGATACCCGATTTTACATTCGTCCCTGTAAAGCTAACTTCACCATTTACGAAATACACGATACCCGATTTTACATTCGTCCCTGTAAAGCTAACTTCACCATTTGCGAAATACACGATACCCGATTTTACATTCGTCCCTGTAAAGCTAACTTCACCATTTGCGAAATGCACGATATTAGATTTTACATTCGTTCGTGTAAAGCTAACTTCACCATTTGCGAAATACCCGATACCCGATTTTACATTCGTCCCTGTAAAGCTAACTTCACCATTTGTGAAATACACGAACCCGATTTTACATTCGTCCCTTTAAAGCTAACTTCACCGTATGCGAAATGCACGATATTAGATTTTACATTCGTTCGTGTAAAGCTAATTTCACCATTTGCGAAATACCCGATACCCGATTTTACATTCGTCCCTGTAAAGCTAACTTCACCATTTGCGAAATACCCGATACCCGATTTTACATTCGTCCCTGTAAAGCTAACTTTACCATTTGTGAAATACACGATACCCGATTTTACATTCGTCCCTGTAAAGCTAACTTCACCATTTACGAAATACACGATACCCGATTTTACATTCGTCCCTGTAAAGCTAACTTCACCATTTGCGAAATACACGATACCCGATTTTACATTCGTCCCTGTAAAGCTAACTTCACCATTTGCGAAATGCACGATATTAGATTTTACATTCGTTCGTGTAAAGCTAACTTCACCATTTGCGAAATACCCGATACCCGATTTTACATTCGTCCCTGTAAAGCTAACTTCACCATTTGTGAAATACACGAACCCGATTTTACATTCGTCCCTTTAAAGCTAACTTCACCGTATGAGAAATGCACGATATTAGATTTTACATTCGTTCGTGTAAAGCTAACTTCATCCAACTTGTAATGCACTATACCTGATTTTACAGTTTGTTCCTATAAAAGCAACTACTTTTCCTTACAAGTTATCTGGCTATATCCACTATAGACTTTTCAGAATAAAGTTATGGAAGCTGGAATATTTCTTACTGATGCAGAGTGAGGTTTAGGGGAGATAAATCTTAAAGCAGGATCAGTTGTAACTCATCCCTGGTAAATATTATTGAAAAAAAAAAACCTCTATTGAAAAAAATCTACAGGAACAGTATTTAAAATACAGTAGACGCTTCTTTAACACCACTTCGAATAATTTCTCTGCCAAACTCCCCGCCCTGCCCACAGTGAATAGGGGTTACTGTTGGACTTGAAAAGGCCTTCGGATGGGACGTTAAGCTGTTGCTCCGTGTGTGGGAGAGCCACACCCCACGCACGTTAAAGAACACGCTGGATGGCCTTGACAGGAGGCTGACATCCTTCTCTCAACAGCTGTCGAGTGGGTCCCCTCTCCCAACCATCCTCGAACCCACGAGAGTTTGGAACGTGTACATTAGTCCCAACTATTTGGTCTCATTATAGCGATAATCATTTTTTATTATTATTATTATATGATAAAAAACAAAGTTCGAAACTTCCCCTTCGAAAACGGTCGACTTTGTTCACAATTCAATTACAGAGTTACAGTATATATTCCGAATTTATCGCTACCAAATCCTATTGGCAATAATTCCTTGGCACAGCTGAAAATTAAAAAAGTTTCCATTTTCTTGAATTGAATTGAATGAACAGACGGAATTATACAACTATTGTGTAATGCAGATCTTTTCGATAGGTTCCTTCTCCGATACTTCGTAGCTTTAATGTCGGTTTTCCTTTTGCGTCGATCAGCACACGAGAATGACACGTGGTGCCTTCCATTAGATATAGTACTATCCTGTATAGTGGGGCATCGGATGGCATCACTCAACCATATTTCCACCACTGCGAATAACGATATTTCACTCTAAAGCCCAAACTACTGAGAGGTTCAAGTCCCAGCTGGGTCAGCGTTGAGATTTATCTCCGCAAAATTCCCCGCCCTGCCCATGGTCAGTAGGGGACACCGATGGGCTTGGAAAGGCCGTCGTCGGTCGGATGGGACGTTAAGCCGTGGTCCCGTGTGCGGGAGAGACATACCCTGTGCACGTTAAAGAACACGCTGGATGGCCTTGACGGGAGGCTACCATATGTCTCCTAACAGCTGTTCCAGTGGGTCCCCTCCCCCAACCTTCTCTGAGCCTTCAGGGTCCATGTGACCTGGCCATTTAGCCCATGGTGGCAAAAGAGTGCCGCTCAGAGGTAAAACAACCCAACCCTAACTACTGAGTACCATTCTTTGTAAATAATAGCTAACGCGCTACAACGACGCTTAGGAGTGTCTAAAGATTTTTTAAATTTTCTTTTCGGTTATTTTTTTTTTCGTTTTGAATTTATTTTAACTTTTGAAAATTGCGAAGTTCAGTATTAAAGACAGCAAAGTATAGAAGAGAACATGTTCTCACTCATGCAACTTGAAAAAGGTTTCAAAACTTTGGAATTAGATAAAAAATAAAAATGGGCTTAAAGAATTGAAGTTAAGCGTTCAGTGGATTAAGGAATACCCTAGGACTAGGCTCCAAATCAACACGATCTTTAAGAAGAAAATTATACTTGTTGCTAAAATTGAACAACTTCTAAATATCACAGATGCTGAGAGGTTCTACTACTGTCTCCAGAAATATTAAAACTGCCATGCGATTTACACGGGTCACTAAGAAGGCAATAATACAGTTTTGTATCATATTGGTATTTTTCGGAAGGCAAATTTTCGTCTCCCATAGGATTTTGACTCTGTAGTATTAAAGTTGGAAATTTCTGCTCACTTTCAGAGTGGAATATCTGATAACTTAAATTAATATTTGAACTCCAAACCTAGGCTTATATCTCGAAGTCTAAAATATTGCCAGATTGGCAATAGCAAAGTTAAAACACATAAACCCGAAAGGGGCCACAAGGGCAAAACAAATTTGCTATAAAAAGCACAACTAAAAGTTAAGCATGTGGGTGTCATACACCACTATCTTAGGATGCTTGAATTGATTTAAAACTAATGGATCATAATCAATCAAAGATCTAATTATATCATAAGGATTATCTCCCACTGTCTCGAAAAAGGTCTGCGCGAGCTTCCGAATATGACTGTAGACAGTCGTATCAGAATAATATGACCCCCTACCATAGTATATGTATGGTAGGGGGTCATATTATTCTGATACGACTGTGTATATGTGGTCAGTGCTCAAATCAGTGCGAATGGTCTTGTTTTTCACAAATCAGGGAATAATGACCACAAATCTGAGGATTTCCTTTAAGAATCTCTGAAGCCTATATTTTTTTTGTGACACTATATGTAGTAATAATATTTAACTTTGTACTGGTGACTTAAGTTGTATAAGTCATTTTATATTAAATTCCACATTGCATATTTATTTTGCCTATATTATTTGTATCTATCATCATCATTAGTTTTTAAAAATAAAAAATTGTATATTTCGTATATTTGCAATGCTCTTATTAATTCAAGAAAACAAAGCTCATGTAGGTCAACATAAAAGTTATTTAGGAATTTAATTTTGGCAACATTGACACTCAACTTTACATAACGAAACAATAGAGAATTTATAAAAACGAATTAACCTTTTTAAAATTTAACCCTGAAATCAAACTGTCAGCATTTGTAACACTCATTAGATGTTTGTCAGTTAATTATATGAAAAAAAAAATCTTTCATTTCGAATTATACTCTGAAAAAATTAAACATTTTAGAGGACAAATATTCAAAATGTTTGTGGATTTTTCTGGAAGTGGTAACAGAAACCTTTTTCCATCATCTCACATTGAATAATCTGTATAATCAGCCTTCTTTGTTGTTTTCAAAAAACTAATTTAATGTTCTACAAACAAATAAGTGTTTTATTAGAAATACAACTAAAATGATATACATACAAAAGATGGTAACAGTTTGGTGTTTATTTGGTAATATTTGATATGCATGTATTCCTCGTCTACTTCAGCGATGGTCCCAAATTTCGTGGGGTTGGGTTGTTTTATCTCTGAGGGGTACTTTTTTGCACGCAATGGCCTAAATGGCCAGACCACAAAGACCCCGTAAGGATCAGAGAAGGTTGAGGGAGGGGACTCACTGGAACAGCTATTGGGTGACAGATTGTAATCTCCCGTAGGAAAGGAATGGGTTGGGTTGTTTTACCTCTGAGCGGCACTTTTTTGCACACCATGGGCTAAATGGTCAGGTCACATGGACCCCGAAGGCTCAGAGAAGGTTGTTGGAGGGGACCCACTGGAACAGCTGTTGGGAGACAGATGGTAGCCTCCCGTCAAGGCCATCCAGCGTGTTCTTAACGTGCACAGGGTATGGGTCTCTCGCACACGAAGCCACGGCTTAACGTCCCATCCGACGGACGGCGGCCTTTCCAAGCCCATCGGTGTCCCCTACTGACCGTGGGCAGGGCGGGGAATTTTGCGGAGAAAAATCGACGTGAAGAATGATGAATGGACATATGTTCGTGCCAAACTTTTGGCGTGGGTTTAACTACTAGTATAGGAAAAAGTGAATGTTTTCGGTCATTACTTCATAATTCGTCAATAACACTATCATATGATCATCCATTAATTATTGATCTTTAGTAGTTAAGTGTGTATCGATCACATAAATATGAATTTGGGCAGAAAATATCATTTATATGCAGCTTAGTTAATTAGCAAAATATTTTATCATTGGTTTGGTATTTCGACTGCAAATAAATATCTAAATTAAATATTACTGGGTAAGAATGACGGCGAACGTTTGAAAGGATGATTGAAAATGAAGGAAATGGGCTGGGTTGTTTTACCTCTGAGAGACACTGTTTTGTACACAATAAGCTAATTGAGCAGGTCTCAAGGACCCCGACCGCTTAGATGAGGTTGGGGGAGGGGCCCACTGTAAAACTGTCAAAAACTTCTGTCAAGGCCAACTAGCGTGTTCTTTAACGCGCTCAGGGTCCCTCAAGCTCTTCTGCACTTGGTACCGCGGCTTAACATCACATACGACGGACGGCGGCTTTCACGAGCATTGTCTCCTAACAGAGGGAAAGGCGGGAAGTTTTGCAGAGTTCAAGTGCCAGCTGGCCCAGCTGGCACTTGAACTTGAAAAATGCGGATTATGAGCTTGGAACGCTACCAACTGAACCCCCCCCCCATCCCCATCTGAAGGAAATGAACAGATGATTGTAAAAAAATGTAAGTTTTTTAAATCAATGGAAAATGAAGGGAATATAAATGGAAGTAATCAAATGAACGAAAAAAAATAAATGAAGGCTAAAAAAGTGAAATAGAAGAAAATCGGAATGAAAGAATGCAAAGAAATATTAAATATTTTATGATTGAATGAATTAATGAATTGTTTAAATCAAGGAATG
Source organism: Ryuthela nishihirai (assembly GCA_038380435.1). Lineage (NCBI taxonomy): Eukaryota > Metazoa > Arthropoda > Arachnida > Araneae > Heptathelidae > Ryuthela > Ryuthela nishihirai. The sequence goes on from JAWZYU010000022.1 coordinate 45,433,937, forward strand.
GAAAAGGAAATAAATAATAGAATAAACTAATCCAATCGCAAGAAACGAAGGAATTAATGAATAAAAGAATGACTGAAATATTTGAATAAACGGATAAGGAAGAAATGAATGAAAAGAAATATAATGTGTGATTTTAAAGTAATGAGAAAATTCTAATGAAGAATAATAAATCTACGAAATTAATCAAACCCTTTTAATTACCAGTCAGTAATCAGGGCTAAAAAAAATAAAAGGTACTTATTTGCAAACAAAGAGAATAATATAATTCAGATATTACGACTTTATTAAAATGTTAAACATATTTTAAAATTAATTTTAAAGTTTCCAAAAACATATAATTACCAGTAGAATTTTCAGAGAATGAACTAAAATATAAGTAGTAATGCATCACAGGATGTGTTCTTTCCGTGAGAACTTTGATCTCTCTAACGTTCATACCTGTGGATTGATGAGGGAATCCATTCTCTATTTCGATCAGGTGGATCGGACCAGGGTGAATTTTACATCACCGCTGTAAATTCAGCTGAAAATCAAACGCCTAAAACTGAATAAAGCCTCGAGATAAGACAAAATATCGAACAGGATTCTCAAGCATCTTCCAAAGAAAGCCATTGTGCATCTCTGTTCGATATTAATTATTTACTTCGAAATGTTATATTTCCTGATGTCTGGAAAAATGCTATCGTCAAGCTTTTACATAAACCAGGCAAGAACTCCGCTATTCCATCCAGCTACCGTCCTATCAGCTTGTTGTCTACAATTAGTAAGCTTTTTGAAAAGATTTTGCTCAATCGTATTGACGACTTTCTTGGGTGCCACCCTATTCTGTCTGAGATCCAGTTTGGTTTCAGACGGAATCGATCTACCGAACACCTTGTCCTTAGAGTGGTGGAGAAAGTCGCCGAATCAAATAACAAAAAGGAATCCGTTGCAACCGTCATCCTGGACGTGGTCAAAGCCTTTGACTGTGTCTGGTTGGACGGCCTTTTACACAAGCTTATACAAGCCAAAGTGCCATCTGGATTCATCTGCTTGATCCAATCATATATCTCCAATAGGACATTTCAAGTCCAAATTAAATCCGCCATGTCTACAAGAAAAGTCATCTCTGCGGGTGTGCCTCAGGGCTTCCTTTTGGGCCCTACACTCTTCCCTTTATACTTATACGATTTACCTTCCTTGGATATTATTCATCTTGCACTTTACGTAGATAACCTTGCCTTACTATCTCCCTCCCTCGGTCCTGCTATCGCTGTGAAGAGGATGCAGCATAGATTGACCGAGCTGGGCACATGGTACGAAAAATGGAAGATAAAGATTAACTCTGACAAGAGATTTGCCATCTTTTTTACTGGAAAGGGTATTATGAATCCCATTTGCTTCTATTTACAAAATATTCACGTTGATTGGAGTGATTCAGTCAAATATCTTTGGGTTATTATACATAAGAGGTTCAAGTGCGACTCTCACATAAATAATATAATCTTCAAAGTCAATTCATTGAGGGGTCAGCTAGGCCCACTCCTTAGGAGAAATTCCATTTAAATGATTGATCATAAGCCTTTACTCTATGATATGATCATCAGACCTCTGATTCTCTATGCTTCACCTATATTGGCGAATACTACACCCACCAATATTCGTAAGATTCAGGTCTTACAGAACAAGATTTTGAGAACTGCGGTCGATGCCCCCTGGTTTGTCACTAACAGATAACTCCATAAATACCTGAGCATCGACCATCGATCATACTGTTTTGAACAAGTACAAGAGGCCTAAAACGGTAGCGGTCTCCGAGGAGACCTACCCGTTTTAGGTTTCTTATAAAATTTTGCTCCTATTTTTAGCTTTTCTTATGCTTGCCCTTAGGGGCCCACCTAAGGGTGGTTTACTTATAAATTTTGCTCCTATTTTTAGCTTTTCTTATGCTTGCCCTTAGGGGCCCACCTAAGGGTGGTTTACTAATAAATTTTGCTCTTACTCATGCCAAATAGGCATATCTTTATGATGGAGATGATTAGGGGTAAAATTATTACCCGGTACATCGAATATGATTATACGATCTACGATATACAGGATGTGTCCTGTAGACATGAAACCCCTGAAATAATAAGTTGAAAAAAATTCGTTTGGACGTGAGTGGGATTCGAACCCACATCTCCTTGAAACATGCCAGTTATACTAACCACTACATCATCATCGGCTAACGTTTTTCCTTCAGCTGGGTTGGGTTGTTTTACCTCTGAGCGGCACTTTTTTGCACACTAAGGGCTAAATGGCCAGGTCACAAGGACCCCGAATGTCAGAGAAGGTTGGGGGAGGGGACCCACTGGAACAGCTGTTGGGAGACAGATGGTAGCCTCCCGTCAACGCCATCCAGCGTGTTCTTTAACGTGCACAGGGTATGGCTCTCCCGCACACTGGGCCACGGCTTAACGTCCCATCCGACGGACGGCGGCCTTTCCAAGCCCATCGGTGTCCCCTACTGACCATGGGCAGGACGGGGAATTTTGCGGAGATAAATCTCAACGCTGACCCAGCTGGGACTCGAACCTGGGAAGTACAGATTACGAGCCTGGCGCGCTACCGACTGAGCCACTCCCGCCCCTCTTCAGCTGGTGTGATGCTTCCAGGAGACGTGGCTTCGAATCCCACTCATGACAAAACCAATGTCTTCAGCTTATTATTTCATGAGTTCCACGTCTACAGGATACATCCTGCGATTCTTTACTACCGAATTATTAATTTAACATCATGAGCGTGAGTGACAAATATAAAATTCCATCTCTGTGTGACAACACAGTTGTCCACTACCGAGATAAATGGTTCCACTGTGCAAGTGAAATAAAAAAAACCTGAAAGTTTATAAGTCACACCACCTAAAATATGTATGTTTCCAGGAGACGTGGGTTCGAATCCCACTCACGGCAGAACCAATTTTTTTCAGCTTATTATTTCATGAGAATTATATTTTGTTACTACATAACACAATATGAAATATAGTAATAAGGAGATGAAGAGAAAATTATTAAACGTGAGCATATTTCCCTCATTTTTTTAAGAAAAAGTTTTAAAGCCCTCTTGAACGCCAGGAAAAAATGTTACACTGGGAACGAAATGAAATCCTTGCCACTCCTATCTCCTTTATTTTTTCTAGCTCCAGGACTGGATGAGGACGATAGAAACGACAAATAAGCAGCGACATGAAGAAATTTAACGAATAAAGAAACAAAACGAAGGAAATAATTAATAAACTAAAAGCTGTAAGGGACAAGCAAATAAAATGCGATCAATACTCAGCCCCAGATGAATGACATACGTCCTTAGATCAGTATTAACCCCATTTAGAAACATTCTGAATACATCCAAATGCTCTAGAGATCGTTGTGTGTTAGTCTAATTCAACCAAAGATGTTTAAAGTCCAATATTTACTCAGCGGATCAAAGTCGACTTCAGTTGAATATTAGTCTCAGAGAGTCAAGGACACCACAAGAAGAATGCTCATCGAAGCGAAACTAAGAACTCGTAAGAAAGATTAAAAATCCCGGCCAGATTGGAATTTTCAACCTCCCTAATATATTTGCATATTCAAGGTGAAAACAAAAATTGTTTACGAACCTTAAACAAGTCGTCACTCATCTTAATCAAATTTCTAACGACGCAAAAGGAGATCAAGAGGTTTGATCAGATCTGGATTATTTCCTCCCAGCTCTTGGAATACGGCATCAGCCTCAATCAAGAAATGGTCGGTTAAATTTCGGAAAATTTCCGCTCCAGCAGCAAGACGGTCAACAGATCTTTGTAACCGTTTGCTTAATGATCGACGTCACCCTAAAGAACACGGGGAGGGGTTGCTAGGAGGGAGGAGAAGCAGCAGGGATTGCGTTAGCATGCTTCGAGGATTCTCCGAAGTCTCCCGTTCATACACTCTGCAAATATTTGTTTGCTCGAGTGTTGTGTGCCTCCCTCCCCCTTAATACTACCACACACGACACGTAGATATGGAGGGTAATGGAGGATGGGGGAGAGCATTTGGGCAATTCACGAGGAAATGTCTCGAGGGTCGATGGTTGGTGTGCGAATTAATGGAAAATATTTTCGATAGTGGGGGTAAATTAATAATAAAAAACTACCGGTTTAGATATGAAGCAAAGAAATATTCCTTTGAAAACAATTTGCATTCAGGATAGAAGATCTTTATCGTTCATATGTCAATTAGATTACTGTTAGGAATTGCCGCTTAGTCGCTCTTTTTTTTTCACTTCTACACTTCTCCTGATTAGTGCGGTTATTTTAAGTCTCTTTGCTTGCATTCTTTTTTCGCTTTTCTTGTTTTATGCCCTTTTGTCTGTTTTTTTCTTTCGTTCGTCGTGGACGAGATTAAAGTCTTGAAATTCCTCTTTTTGTTTGCGTTTTTTTTTGTTATTTCTTTTGTTCGTGCTCTTGGTGTTTCCTACTCGCTTTTTTTCTCTAGTTCAAACTCGAATCTTTCATCTACTAAATATATAACTCTTGAATCTTCTATTTTTTTTATATCTCTGTTTTTCAAACTTTTCAAATCATTGTTCCATTTTTTTTGGGGGGGGAGGGTTGTTCCATCCTTTTGAATAAACCAAATTTAAAAATATATAATTTAAGAACTTCAGTGGCAAAATAACTAAAAAATACATTTTTAATGCTTTTGCGGAAAAAAATAACTTTTGGCAATGTGTGGGACTCGAACCCATGTTTTCCAATTTCATGCCTGGTATTCTGACTATTAAACTAACACCTGCTCCGTCATATTTCCGATAGCATGACTTATAAATCTTCCCGACCTTGTCTCTCAGGGCGGGGCCGGGGGGGGGGGCTCAGTCGGTAGCGCACCAGGCTCGTAATCTGTAGTTCCCAGGTTCGAGTCCCAGCCGGGTCAGCGCTGAGATTTATCTCCGCAAAATTCCCCGCCCTACGCACGGTCAGTAGGGGACACCGATGGGCTTGGAAAGGCCGCCGTCCGTTGGATGGGACGTTAAGCCGTGGCCCCGTGTGCGGGAGAGCCATACCCTGTGCACGTTAAAGAACACGCTGGATGGCCTTGGCTACCATCTGTCTCCCAACAGCTGTTCCAGTGGGTCCCCTCCCCCAACCTTCTCTGAGCCTTCGGGGTCCATGTGACCTGGCCATTTAGCCCATGGTGTGCAAAAAAGTGCCGCTCAGAGATAAAACAACCCAACTCAAATCTCTGACTAAGATGTAAATTAGGAAGTCACCCACGTTAAAGTTTTATAAATGCAAAAAAAAACAATCAACAGCAAATCACAGTATACCTGTTGACATAGAATTCAAGAAAGACTTTGCGGAAAAAATGAGTTTTCCCGATGTGTGGGAACTCGAACTTACTTATTCAGGGAATACTATGTCAACAGGTGATCTATGTATTTGCTATTGAAAGTTTTGTTTTTAGTTTTTATTTATGTTCTCATTTGCTTGGGTTGGATTGTTTTACCTCTGAGCGGCACGTTTTTGAACACAATGGGCTAAATGGTCAAGTCACAAGGATCCCGAAAGGTCAGAAAAGGTTGGGGGGGTAGAACCACTGGATAAGGAGAGATCTCCTGAAAATTAGTGTCTGGGGTGAAACACCCCCAGACACTAATTTTCACGTTTCTAGCACTCGTAGATCATGATTTGACTTCTACGTGACCTCTATTTGACCTCGAAGGACACATCGCAGGTCAGATTTCGGATTTTTCCCGAGATCCACGACCCGAATTACCAGTAGCTGCAAATTTTCTGAACTCTACCATTTCTGCATCATAATCAGAATTATTTGATACCCTGTCAGTCAATCAGTCACCCACATTTAATATTTATCATATAAGTGGATATGATTAATACTATGGTTACGTTTATATTTTATTTCTAATCTGCTGAAAAAGTGGTCAACCACACAAGGATTTCATACTGACCACTTATTCTGACGGCAATGTGTAACGGTTTTGATTATGATATGGATCCTGAGCTTGATGCACTTCTTTTGAAAGAAAATCTTGGGTTATATTTTCTGTTTGTGCGATGACAGAATTGAGTGAATATATGCACAGGACACTATATATATATCAGCTTGTGAATAATCCTGATCAGAGGCTACAGCAAATACCTGAACTCTTGCTTCTACAGTCATCATTAAACTTACACTGCAGGAAGTCTTACCAGAGTAGGTGGCCTAAGCCTTCAGTAGTGGGGTTGGTTTGGGTTGTTTTACCTCTGAGCGGCACTTTTCTGCACACCATGGGCTAAATGGCCAGGTCACATGGACCCCGAAGGCTCAGAGAAGGTTGGGGGAGGGGACCCACTGGAACAGCTGTTGGGAGACAGATGGTAGTCCCCGTCAAGGTCATCCAACGTGTTCTTTAAGGTGCACACGGTATGTCTCTCCCGCACACGGGGCCACGGCTTAACGTCCCATCCGACGGACGGCGGCCATTTCCAAGCCCATCGGTGTCCCCTACTGACCGTGGGCAGGGCGGGGAATTTTGCGGAGATAAATCTCAACGCTGACGCAGCTGGGACTCGAACCTGGGAACTACAGATTACGAGCCTGGCGCGCTACCGACTGAGCCACCCCCGCCCCCAGTAGTGGGGGAACAGGTCTTTATCCCCATGCCTGAAATTATGGTACCGTTTGATATTGTCGGCACTTTCTCTCTCAATAAACATAGTTTCTTTAAAAATCAGACTCACCATTTTTGTTCCACAGGTTCTTGGATTGAGAGGACTCTACAGAGAGATTATTCTCTTCATGTTCTCCTACAAGAATTTCAGCTTCATAAAATAGATATTTTCGCCCTGCAAGAGACCAAATGGACATATTAAAGTCAGATACTTAGAAATTATCTCAAATTTCTCTTTTCAGGGAGGGAAGATGGAAAGCATTTTTAAGGCGTAGGTATTATATGAGTACATTAATCAAATATTTCTTACAGCCAAATTTAAAATAAGCATTGAAGACCTGGATGTTATCTGTTGCTATTCCCCCACTGAGGACGTCGATAAGGATGAGTAAGATAGGTTTTAAGGACAAATCAGAATTATTCTTAAGTGTTAAAGTTTGTACTGACTCTGATCTTCCCCGTATGCGGGAGAGCCATACCCTGTGCACGTTAAAGAACACGCTGGATGGCCTTGACGGGAGGCTACCATCTGCCTCCAAACAGCTGTTCCAGTGGGTCCCCTCCCCAACCTTCTCTGAGTCTTCGTGGTCCTTGTGACCTGGTCATTTAGCCCGTGGTGTGCAAAAAAGTGCCGCTCAGAGGTAAAACAACCCAACCCAACCAACTCTGATCTTTCGAGAGAGATGATAGGACCCTTCGGTACTGATAGTTGCATTGGGGATGTCCCCTACAGGTAAGTAAACATAATGATTTCAAATAACTAACTCTTAGTACATCACCTGGATATTTCTAAATGCACGTACGTAGGTTAGGTTGGGTTGTTTTACCTCTGAGCGGCACTTTTTTGCACACCATGGGCTAAATGGCCAGGTCACATGGACTCCGAAGGCTCAGAGAAGGTTGGGGGAGGGGACCCACTGGAACAGCTGTTGGGAGACAGATGGTAGCCTCCCGTCAAGGCCATCCAGCGTGTTCTTTAACGTGCACAGGGTATGGCTCTCCCGCACACGGGGCCACGACTTAACGTCCCATCCGACGGACGGCGGCCTTTCCAAGCCCAACGGTGTCTCCGACTGACCGTGGGCAGGGCGGGGAATTTTCCGGAGATAAATCTCAGCGCTGACCCAGCTGGGACTCGAACCTGGGAACTACAGATTACGAGCCTGGCGCGCTACCGTCTGAGCGGCCCCCGCCCCACTCATATGTAGGTTATACTGTTGGGCTTCATAGGGATATACCTACGAATATATATTGATTAGTAGCAAATGAACTAGTTCTGTTAGGAATACCAGATATAATATAGGATAAATTGCATCTAAAATTTTTTTGTTAAAAATGGTTAAGAAAGTGTTGTGGTTTAGAATGGTTTAAGAAGTGTTGTATTAAGGTTAAAAACTTACCTTTAACACTGAAGCAATGAAAGAGCCAGTATAGCCAAAGCTTTCCATGATAGACTACCTAGTCATTATGGTTTAGTCTACTTAGTCTTTCGTCTTCTTGATTTTGATCCTGTTAGAACTCTAGACACTTTCTTTCAATACTTCTTCTTTATCTCCCATTAATATGATTTAAACTTTCTTTCCAATCACTTCTGCTCTCTCCACAAAACTCCTCGCCCTGCCCTCACGCGGGGCGGGGGTGGCTCAGTCGGTAGCGCGTCAGGCTCGTAATCTGTAGTTCCCAGGTTCGAGTCCCAGCTTGGTCAGCGTTGAGATTTATCTCCGCTAAAATTCCCCGCCCTGCCCACGGTCAGTAGGGGACACCGATGGGCTTGGAGTGGCCGCCGTCCGTCGGATGGGACGTTAAGCCGTGACCCCGTGTGCGGGAGATCCATACCCTGTGCACGTTAAAGAACACGCTGGATGGCCTTGACGGGAGGCTACCATCTGTCTCCCAACAGCTGTTCCAGTGGGTCCTCTCCACCAACCTTCTCTGAACCTTCGGGGTCCTTGTGACCTGGCCATTTAGCCCATGGTGTGCAAAAAAGTGCCGCTCAGAGGTAAATCAACTCAACCCAACCCTGCCCTCATGCAGCGATAGGTATGGAAAATCCGCCGTCTCTCGGATGAGACGTTGAATCGAACATGGTACCTGTAGATCGTACGCGGTACCTGTATCTCCGTGTGCGGGAGAGACATATCTTGCTCACGTTAAAGAACGCACTGGATGGTCTTGACGATACGACACAATCTGTCTAATAGCAGCTATCCAATGTGTCCCCCTCCCGCAACCTTCTCTGAGCCCTTGGGGTCTTTGTCATCTGGACATTTAGCTCATTGTGTACAAAAAAGTGTCTCTCAGAGTTAAAACAACCCAACGCAACTCTACGCATAACACATGAGGTGGTCTAACTACTGAGCAACCATCCGTTGATCAATATGTTCCTTCTGTTTGATGGTAAAAACAATCCTATTTATTGCACCAAATTCAAAGATTTATATCACTTGAAGGCAGCGCTTCAGGCTAGTGATATACAAGTACCAGGTTCGACTCCCAGCTATGCGAGTGTTGAGATTTAACTCCGTTAGCCCCTACCGTGCCCTAGGTCAGAAAAGAGACGCCCACGGGCTTGGTAAAAGAAGCCGACCGTCTGATGGGATTTAAGCCTTATCACCGTGTACAGAAGAGTCACGTGTTGTGCACGTTAAAAACACGTTGTATGGCCTTGACTTCGATCTGTTTCCTCACAGCTGTCCAGTGGGTCGACTCTCTTAGCTTTCTCTGAGCCCTTGGGGTCCTTGTGACCTAGGATTATGGGGCGGGGGTGGCTCAGTGGGTAGCGCGCCAGGCTCGTAATCTGTAGTTCCCAGGTTCGAGTCCCAGCTGGCTCAGCGTTGAGATTTATCTCCGCAAAATTCCCCGCCCTGCCCACGGTCAGTAGGGGACACCGATGGGCTTGGAAAGGCCGCCGTCCGTCGGATGAGACGTTAAGCCGTAGCCCCGTGTGTGGGAGAGCCCCCACGAGTGTGTGAGAGCCAATCTTTTTATTGAGTGCTTTTGAAATTTTCTTTTGCTGATCAAGCAGTTGACATCTACGCACAGGTTTTTCCAGAATCCGATTTGTCTGGAGAGATCGGAGATCGAAATATGACTAAATAGAGTTCCAAGATTGAAGCTTATAACCTCCTTAATTTGAAGAAAAATGTGCCAAAGCCTGAATTGATTAAAAATCAATAAATAGTAAAAAAATCCAATAAGGAGCCTCTGTGGGTTTGACAGAATTAATATAAATTCAAATAACAGGAGAAAAAGTAGAAGTCAAAATAGTTGAATTAAACATCAGGATCATAAGCAAGAAGATTCTTGATAATGTCATTAGGGTTGGGTTGTTTTACCTCTGAGCGGCACTTTTTTGCACACCATTGGCTAAATGGCCAGGTCACATGGACCCCGAAGGCTCAGAGAAGGTTGGGGACCCACTGGAACAGCTATTGGGAGACAGATGGTAGCCTCTCGTCAAGGCCATCCAGCGTGTTCTTTAACATGCACAGGGTTGGGTTGGGTTGTTTTACCTCTGAGCGGCACTTTTTTGCACACCATGGGCTAAATGGCCAGGTCACATGGACCCCGAAGGCTCAGAGAAGGTTGGAGGAGGGGACCCACTGGAACAGCTGTTGGGAGACAGATGGTAGCCTCCCGTCAAGGCCATCCAGCGTGTTCTTTAACGTGCACAGGGTATGGCTCTCCCGCACACGTGACCACGGCTTAACGTCCCATCCGACGGACGGCGGCCTTTCCAAGCCCATCGGTGTCCCCTACTGACCGTGGGCAGGGCGGGGAATTTTGCGGAGATAAATCTCAACGCTGACCCAGTTGGGATTCGAAACTGGGAACTACAGATTACGAGCCTGGCGCGCTACCGACTGAGCCACCCCCGCCCCCACTTCACAGGTAGATAGGGTGCTGATTCATCTACTCAACAAGATTGCTGGCCCCTGTCTTCCTTTGATGGGAATACGAATTCAGTGACTGATTACACCATCGATATGTTGTAGTTTTATTTTCTACTTTTTAAGGTGCATATAGGACGATAGATATTATTTTTATATATTTTTTGCCATTTATGGAATCATGAAAAAAAAATCGACAACACTATTTTCTAAGCGAAAAGTAAGCTGCATTTGTTAAGATAGTTGTACGAAACGGGGAACAGTGGGACTCTGACAGTTCGGGATTGACCGAATGAGTCGCTGTAATCGCTTCTTATAACCGTAGGATTTATAGGAGTCATTTAGCTGTTTCTCCTTCTCCTATGGGTAATCTCTACGTTGACAACAAATACCTCTTTCTCAAATCTGAAGCACGTTCACACGTAATTGGTCTGGTTGTTTTACCTCTGACTGGCACTTTTTTCACAAAATGACGAAGTGGCCAGGTCACAAACACCCCGAGGGCTCAGAGAAGGTTGGGGAGGGGACCGACATAACAGCTGTTGAAAGACAGATCACAGAATCTTCCCCTCCCCCCACACTATCCAGCGTGTTCTTTAACGTGCATAGGGTATGACTCTTCGGCACACGAAGTCATAGTTTAAAGTTCCATTTGACAGACGGCGGCCTTTTCAAACCCTTCGGGGGTGGGGGGGGGCTCAGTCGATAGCGCGCCAGGCTCGTAATCTGTAGTTCCCAGGTTCGAGTCTCAGCTGGGTCAGCGTTGAGATTTATCTCCGCAAAATTCCCCGCCCTGCCCACGGTCAGTAGGGGACACCGATGGGTTGGAAATGGGCCCGGTCCGTCGGATGGGATGTTAAGCCGTGGCCCCGTGTGCGGGAGAGGCATACCCTGTGCACGTTAAAGAACACGCTGGATGGCCTTGACGGGAGGCTACCATCTGTCTCCCAACAGCTGTTCCAGTGGGTCCCCTCCCCCAACCTTCTCTGAGCCTTCGGGGTCCATGTGACCTGGACATTTAGCACATGGTGTGCAAAAAAGTGCCGCTCAGAGGTAAAACAACCCAACCCAAACACTTCGGTGTCTCCTACTGACAGAGGGAAGGGTAGAGAGTTTTGCGGAGATAGCTCTAAGTGCTTGCTCAAGTGAGGCTCGAACCTGGGAACTGCATATTACGAGCCTGGAACGCTACCAACTGTGCCAAACAGGCGCCAATTTCACACAGGAAGAAGTTGTGTCAAACAATTGCGTGAAACAGACCTTCTCAGAGAGCTACATCTGAATCTATGCACGCAACAAGGTTTCATGTGTAAACCAAATTTTAGAACTCGCACAATTTTATTTTGTCTGGGATTTTCCCAAAAGGAAAGAACCTTTTTGACTCAAGAAAAGTAAAATTCATTATTTAGAAGAAAGAACAGTTGGCAACTTAGAAATGATGTTTTGGATATTTTTAAAATTCCAACTTAATTTTGCTACCAGTGTAGATTAATTGGATCTTTTCTAAGATTCGTACAGGTTTCGTGCGTAATTAAAACTTGTTAGACCAACTATGTGCCATAATACTAGAAGTATCCTTTTTGAATTAAGAAGAAAACTTTGAAATACTTTTTTGTGTTACCTAGAAAAATCATGTTTTTGATTAATTACAAAATGTCAAACTATTGCAAGCGATGTAATTATGTTAGGAAATTAAAAATTTGATTCTGAATGTGATTATCGTGAAGTTTACCATGACAACAATGATTTTCACCTTTTACCCAGAGAGAGAGAGAGTAAAAAAACGCAATTTTTCTGTCTTAAACAAAAATTGATTGTTTTTAGAGGTAAATTGAAAATTTGTTTTAGTGTTGGAAGGAAATTGATAAAGAAGTTGAGTTATAGTTTTAGAATCTCACAAAAGCTTTATTTCGCTACCTGAAGGTGCAGAATTTTAAACGAATATTGCAAATAATCTTGGGCTAGAATTTAAAATTTTAGTGGTGGCTTGTGATAACCAAGGGATTTACGTTGGCGGCAACAATTTGTCTCTTCATTCCTAGGGTAGTTGGGAAAATGTAACTTTTTTGTTTTGATAGGTTAATGAAAAATTATTTTGGAGCTGATACCTATCAACAAAAGTGATGATTCATAGTTTTTATCTCATCCAAATGGCGTTAATTTACCATCATTGGAGTACATTTAATGTAGAAAATGTAAAACTGTAAATAATATTTTTATTATTTATTTATAATATTATATTTTTTTATTATTTTTTTATTTATTTATAATATTATATTTTTTTATTATTTTTTTATTTATTTATTGATATTATTTTATGATTTATTATAGGAATTGAAATTTGTTAATCAAGAACAAAATAATTGACAGATAGATAGATAGATAGATAGATAGATAATATGTGGTGAAAAGATTTCATCCTCTTTCATTTTACTGTCGTGGCCTGGTGTTATATAGGAGGCTTGAAGGCTTTCGTATTAAACCTATACCTCTAATCGTAACACTTGCACACCTTGATTATATTTCAGAACATGATGTAATGGATGAAATAAGACTTTAAGGAATGGAAAAACATCAGGAGATGATGGTCTTACACTTTTATAGATATTATAGTGGATTATATAGTAGATATATATGTAGTAGTAGATATATAAGACCATCAGGAGATGATGGAGATGTGATGTCCCGGAGTTTTCGGATCCTTTCCGTAAGTGACAGATGTAGTGGCCCGTTGTTCGGATCCTATTAGACTGTAACAGATGTCGTGATTTCCCTTCACAGGATCTTGATTGAGTGATCCAGATGTCGTGACCCAATCCACACAGGTGAAAGGGACGACGATGAAACTACTTAATTCACTTCGGTGAATTCACAGATTCGCGGATTATTACGTCCGTGCCGCTGTATGCCTTTTTAGAAACTGGTGTTGAATGAAGAATACGTACTGTCCATCAATTACTGCACGAGAGTTATATAGGGACGGGGCGGGGGTCGCTCAGTCGGTATCGCGCCAGGCTCATAATCTGTAGTTCCCAGGTTCGAGTCCCAACTGGGTCAGCGTTGAGATTTTTCTCCGCAAAATCCCCCGCCCTGCCCACGGTCAGTAGGGGACACCGATGGGCTTGGAAAGGCCGCCGTCCGTCGGATGGGACGTTAAGCTGTGGTCCCGTGTGCGGGAGAGCCATATCCTGTGCACGTTAAAGAACACGCTGGATGGCCTTGACGGGAGGCTACCATCTGTCTCCCAACAGCTGTTCCAGTGGGTCCCCTCCCCCAACCTTCTCTGAGCCTTCGGGGTCCTTGTGACCTGGCCATTTAGCCCATGGTATGCAAAAAAGTGCCGCTCAGAGGTAAAACAACCCAACCCAATATATAGGGACGACACAATTTTTTTTCACACTATATACAGCTACGTGCTGGGAATGAACTCCACTCCGTGGGCCTCTGTTGCTTCACACTGTGGTTCTTTCTGAATCCACAAAACTACTATCAAATTCACCGCTCAACTCCGTGAGCCGTTGCTGCTTTGCTACTGCAAATATTACTAAAATGAAGTGGAGAATTGCACACTCTGCAATTTCTCACCTTACAGACCTCAAAACATGGCGAAAGGATAACCAACCTTTGCCTACACTGTGGCTCCTCCTGAACCACGATAATAAAAGACAAGATTCTCCAAGAATCTGGATTCCCTCTTGGAATCGAACCCTTACTCACTCCAAGGGTTACTATTGAGAACAGCGGCGTCCTTTTGAAGCGTGTCAACGCGACCTCTTCGCTTGACAACTAACGCACTTCCAACTCCTTCCTTTAGCCTCATCCGCAAAATTCCCCGCCCTGTCCACGGTCAGTAGGGGACACCGATGGGCTTGGAAAGGCCGCCGTCCATCGGATGGGATGTTAGCCGTGGCCCCGTGTGCGTTAGAGACTTATCTTGTGCACGTTAAAGAACACGCTGGATGGCCTTGACGGGAGGCTACCTTCTGTCTCCCAACAGCTGTTCCAGTGGGTCCCCTCCCCCAATCTTCTCTGAGCCTTCGGGGTCCATGTGACCTGGCCATTTAGCCCATGGTGTGCAAAAAAGTGCCGCTCAGAGGTAAAACAACAACAACCCAACCCTCTAGCCTCATGCGCGGACTTCACGCCGCAGGCTAATTAGTCATATACGACACAAACAACTTCTGGCATTGATTCTTTCCACAAGCAGCAAGCTTCAGACCCAAAAACAACAACAGTGAGTCATCCCAGCACAAACATTTCAAAGAACACATAAAAATATATACTACAATATAATACAACAAAAATATACAATAAATAAATAAATATAAAATTCGGGGGACATGACAGATGGTCTTACACAATTATAGATATTATACTAGATTATATATTTAAAAAATGCTATGCCCATTTGTTAAAGGAACTTTATGTAAGTTAATAAACAATTCATTTCAAAAAGGATGTTTTAGAAAATGCTTCAAAATTGCAACTGTCATTCCAGTGCATAAAGGGGGAGATAGAAATAAACCCGGAAACAACAAGCTAATTTCCATTTTATCAAATATTTCAAAAATTATTGAAAAACTATTGAAGATAACAATTGTCAAATTTTTATTTGATAGCAAATTCTTTTCTGTAGATCAATATGGATTTAGGGAACAAGTAGATACTGAGGATGCGATTTTAAGATTGACATCAATAATATATAACATAAGAAATGAGTTTTTGAAAGTGGCTGTAATTTTCCTTGATATACATGTTACTGCTAAAGCTCGAAAGCCGTTAATGTGCACATTACCTAGCTAATCTGCAGATTAACTGATTTGCTCCGTTAACGTGCGGAATCAAGAGTTTTCCGCATTTTACCTAGGTAATGTGCACATTAACGGCTTCCGTATCGTTAAAGTTCAAAAGTTTGTTTCTCTCATAGTGGTGAATCTCTTGAATATGAATCTTCGTGTCACGTGATTCACTCGTCCGCATTACAAAAAACGCCCCGGATGAACGGAGGCCAAGTGAGAACGAATCGGTAAAGTGATTCATTCTTGATAACGAATCACTAAAACGATTCGTTCTCACTTGGCCTGCTCATTTTGGGGGCTTTTTTTATAATTCGGACGACTGATTCATGTTGACAGAGGGATGACCCTGGTTTCAACTCTACTCTCGGACACTAGATAAATAACATTATGTTAATTTAAGCGTACAGAAACGTTCCTGTTGTTCCAGCAAAGATCTTATTTTCACTCTAACGAGTGCCTAGTAGGTAATGTGCAGATTATCCAGGTAATTTGCATATTACCTAGGTAATTTGAGAAATGAAACAATTTTCCGCACGTTAACGGGTCACCCTAGTTAATCTGCACAATACCTAGATAATCTGTAAAATAACTGATTTCTGCAGTGTAGCGGATACATAAGGCGTTTGATTCAGTCCCACATGGTCTTCTTTTTAAACTGTATAGCTTGTGGTCTTAAGAGGTCCATTTTTTAATTGGTGTAAAAGCTATTTAAGTGACAGATTGCACAGAGTAGAAATAAATGATTGTATAAGTAATGAAAATAAGGTATATTTAGATGTACCTCAAGGATCTGGGCTAGGACCTATTATATTTTTAATTTATATAAATGAGGTATGTAATCTGAAGTTAAATGGGAACATAATTACTTTTGGGGGTTAGTTATTATTGCTCCGGATGTGGAGTCTTTAATTGCAGCAGTAAATTCCGATTTGAATAACATTAGAGGTTGGTCTTTGAAAAATACATTACTTTTAAACAAAATATTTATTCTTTTAGGCTTAAGAGAGAAAGTGATTTATCGCAAAATAAAATTATCTGTCATGGCATATGTTGTAATAATCTGGATTGTAAATTCCTTCCAATAGTTAGAGCTAAAATTATAAATATTTAGGAGTCTATTTGGATTATAAATTAAAATGGACATACCATATATCATATATAATGAAAACAAAATAGTGTTATAACACCAAAACTGTATTATGTTCGAAACTTTCTCAACATTTCATTTTTAAAATTGTTATATAACTGCTGGTTAAAGTCCTACTTGAAACATGGAATTATGTCATGGGGAGGTGTGTATTTTATAATAAAAATAAAATAAATACCCTTTTACTAATGTAAAAAGCCTTGTAATATCACAGAATCGTGTAATACGATGGATTATGAAAAAAAAGAAAATTTTATAGCGTCGAAATTTATTATAAAGTATTCAACATTCTACTAAGAAAATTATATGTTTTTAGTATCTTGATGAATATTCGCAAAAAGTGGTCTGATGAAATATTGTCAATAACAAACTACTTATAATACAAGGCAAAGAGAAAGACCTAATATTCATATTATGATACCTAGAAAAACTATAATGAAAAAAAACTTTACATTTATTTGGTGCCAAAAATTTTCAACTCATTACCAGATACTGTTAAAAAAATGTATTTATAAATATTCAAAATATCTTTACAAATACGTTGATGAAATAGAAAATATTGAAACCATGTTATGTAGAAATAATCATTATAAACACGATTATTTTTAACTAAATCATTGTACCGCAGTTATTATCAGGTTCACATTATTGTTGCTAAGGTTTAACTAATGTATAAAATTATAGTTTACTATAAAAAACCATGGGCGAGTGTCTTAACTCTTGTGGTGTAGTTAGTTTTTCCAAAATATTTTCTACGGTACTATTTCAGGGATATATATAACTGTAGGCTATATTGATATATGTGGAAATAAATGATTGATTGATTGTTAATTCTCAT
Source organism: Ryuthela nishihirai (assembly GCA_038380435.1). Lineage (NCBI taxonomy): Eukaryota > Metazoa > Arthropoda > Arachnida > Araneae > Heptathelidae > Ryuthela > Ryuthela nishihirai. Next base: position 45,451,265 of record JAWZYU010000022.1, read on the forward strand.
AGAGCAGCGAACTCGTATGCGTGTAAGGAAAGGAGATAAGTCTACGGCAAGGCTACCATAGATACGATGTAAACTCTGAAACCTCAGCGCCTCTAAACGTGACAAATTCCTCATTTCAGTGAAGCCATTGATCATAATAAAGGAGTAAATTAGTTTTCTTTCACCTTTATTTGGGGCGAGGGTGGCTCAGTCGGTAGCGCGCCAGGCTCGTAGTCTGTAGTTCCCAGGTTCGAGTCCCAGCTGGGTCGGCGTTGAGATTTATCTCTGTAAAATTCCCCGCCCTACCCACGGTCAGTAGGGGTCACCGATGGGCTTGGAAAGGCCGCCGTCCGTCGCATGGGACGTTAAGTCGTGGTCCCGTGTGCGGGAGAGTCATACCCTGTGCACGTTAAAGAACACGCTGGATGGTCTTGACGGGAGACTACCACCTGTCTCAAAACAGCTGTTCCAGTGGGTCCCCTCCCCCAACCTTCTCTGAGTCTTTGGGGTCCTTGTGACCTGGCCATTTAGCCCATGGTGTGCAAAAAAATACCGCTCAGAGGTAAAACAACCCAACCCAACTTCGCCTTTATTTCCTGGATTAGGCTTTCACATCCATAGGCTAAAGTTAGTAAAAAGAAATTTCATTTCTAAAAGAAAAAATGTAATTAAACATCAAGGCTTAGCACCTAATGATTTTAATTTTTAATACAATCAAATATTTTAAAAACATTAGTAGTGATACTTAAAAAAGAATACAAAAAAATACAGTTTTGAAAACTCTACGGTAACTTTTAATGTAGTCATTAAAAGATTATTTTATATTAATAGAAGATACCAAATTATATACTAATATATTTTGTTTTAAGTACCCTAATTATATCATAATAAATATATTAATGAACATTCATTAACTCTGATTTTTTTTTGCAGAACATAAATTTGCCATAATTAATAGGATTCAACGAAAATCCCACAGGCCTCGCCACTTACTCGTAAACGAAGCTTTACTTTTTACCTAATTCTTAGGCACCAGTGTATTGGGAATGAAATCCCACAAAAACAAGCATATGTGAAATTCCTTTTATTCATTTCGCGTGTCGAATCGGAAAAAAAGTAAAAGGTGGTGGGGTGGGTGTTTAAGAGAGTAGATTTCATCGCAGTATAAACATTTTCACTTACGTTTTAATGGTCTTTAGAAGAAACTCTTATGAATGCTTCATTACCCTTACTAGCATTATTCATGAGTGAGGGGCATGGACCCCCTTTTCAAGGACACCTAGGTACACCGGGCCAGGATAGCCGTTAAAACAAAAGGTGGAAAGAAAGGGGGGAAATTAAATGTTTTTGAAGATTTAGGTGATTTAATTTATCTAAAGTTCAACTAAACACTGATTATTTATTATGAATTTATTAAAATATTTATTTCACATTTTAAATTTATTACCAAATTTTAAAAATAAAGAACTACCACTTTGATTTTAAGGAATATAATTTAATTAATATTCATATATTAAAATAATTTGATTAATTATAAACACACCAAGTTTGTCCAAGGTGCGTGGTGTCAAGTTTAATGTGATATAAGTGGCTCTGCCTTGCTTCATCCCATACTAGATTCCGGCCCTGATTTCTCAAAGCCTGTTATAAGGTTGTTTTTATTTTCATATTATCTCTTTTCAGTTTTAGTTTTTATTTATTTTTGTTTTGTTTCTTCTACACAAATTTTTACAGTGTTCTATGTAATATCCTTTATGTTTTGAAAAAAAATAAACAAAAACAAATAATCAGTATGGCAAATGAACTGAAAAATTCTCCAAACTTCAATAGATAATTTAAAGTTGCTCTTGTTCTATATCAAAGCTTGGACTATTTCGCAGTTTACAGTCCCTTGAGACTATCGCGATAAGAATGATAATTAATTAATGCTTGATAATAAAAAAGTAAAAGTAATTAAAACTTACGCAGCCACTTTTGAAATTAAAAACATTCTCTTCATATTAATCTCTTGAATACTTGGCTTTTCTTTAAAACAGACTAGCATCTCTTTCATCCTCAGCTTCCTCCTAAACGATCCCCATCTTCTTTTTCTTCTCTCTGCTACGTTTAATGCAGAACTGAAGTATCTCTTGAAGACCGTACACAAAGGCCTTTCTTTCTTCCCTCGGCATGTCCTAATGTCAAATGACCTGGCACTCCATAGCTTTGATTGGTCGCTATCCGAACAAGTATTTACCCTCCACTCACAACCTCCTTGTTTGCAGTGAACCCGAGGTCACCGACGACGTCACTGATGGGTTGACTCCTTCGCCTGATTCGTCGTCTTTCTCTTTTCTTTCAATCCAGGTTACTGTGAGATGGCCGAGCTGCACACAGAGATCTTATGTGCCGATCGGTCTGTCAACAGACATCCAGATGAACGTACGGGAAGACACAGCTTGTACTACAAAAACATGCTCATGTGACATCCCTTGGGAAGAGATCACCTTCCCCACATCCATCCCCTTCTCTCTCCCTTCTATAGCTTTCGAGATCTCACCGAGATTTTCTTTCAATCTTCAGAAATCAAAATATTTGTCCCCATAACGCAGTGCCGCTTTTGAAGCATCAGATATAAAGATATAAGAATATTTGCTTTTCTACCTGAAGTTTCCAATGTCTCCTTTCAACTTGAAAGATGCGTTTTTTTTATCCGTGGATGCTGCACCGAGATAAAGAGAGGCAGCGTGAGATTGGCTTTATTACTCATTCTATTTCGTCTTGCATTCTCTCTATCCATCCTCCGTACATATACGATAAGTTTCTGTGTCCGGGTGAAGCGGTAACTCTACTCGTTCCTGTGGGAAATGATTTCCTTTTTTCCCTAGTGTTATCGTGTTTTTCAATGAACTGGAAGACAGAGAAAATTTTTTGGAAGAAATTCGTGCCTTTTCTTGCCAATAAGACGATGCAGAGAAAAAGATAAGCAAAAATAGTATCGGAATATTTTTCTTCCTGTTTTTGTACGAATAATATTATTAAAGACGGGGAAATTCAGGACATTTGTGACAAAAAATCATGAAAGTATGTTAAGAAGAAACAGTCATTCCCGTATGCTATTTGGTATGCAAATACATTAATTTCGAGTTCCTTGGAAGATATTGCACTTTACATATCAATTTTCTGCAGTGTTCAACAGAATTGATAGCAGAAGGAAATAACAATAGATCAGTAACGATCCTGATTTTTAAACCAATCACCTGGGCACACGGAGGACGCTGTACAGGAAATTTTTGCAGTGCGGACGAATATCACGGGAGCCATAGAGCGGCAAAATCTGTGGTAACGGAAATAAAAATCTCGATAGCTTACGCAGAAACTAAGATACGGGCTATGAGAGAGCTCGCTGACGTCAACAACGATCAAAGCCAACACCGGATAAATTTCTTCCTGTTGAAAATCTGTGGTAAAATGTATGTGTGTGTGTGGGGGGGGGGACTTGCAAAATTGACCTTTAGTGCAGTGAAAATAAGAATATATAAATTAGAAATGAGACCCGGACAGCGCCGGGTACGTTCAGCTAGTTAAGTAATTAAAGAAAAGCTTTGTGTCTAATATTTTTTATAAATTGTTAAACAGCGTGATAGATTGCACTGACCTAATGTTTTTAATGAGCTTTGCGTTAATGAAGCATCCAACGAGAAATATTCCATTTCTTAGAGTTCCGTTCCATAAATCAAATGCATTAATTAATTTTTCATGGTTAGTTTTCTCAACTTTTTTAACTTGCACAACAATATACTCGACTTGTTTACAATGTCTTTAAAAAATTTCAAATCACATTGTATGATATCATTTGTTCTTGATTTTATTTCTAACTAGCTGAACGTACCCGGCGCTGCCCGGTGTTACATTTAATCTGTACATCTTAATTTTTCCTGCATTAAAGGTAAATTTTGTAAGTGCCCTCCCCTCCCCCACACTTTGGCACAGATTTTCAACAGGAAGAAATTTGCCCGACGTTTGCTTGGATCGTTGTTGACGTCGGCGAGCTCTATCATAGCCCGTGGCTTAGTTTCTGCGTAATCTATCGAGATTTTTATTTCCGTTAACACAGATTTTGCCGCCCTATGTCTCCCGTGATATTCGTCCGCACGGTCCAAATGTCCTGCATAGCGTCGTCACCCGTATGCCCCAGTGATTGATTTAAAAATCAGGTTCGCACTTGGCCGTGGCTTGTCTCTACACATATTGTGAGAGCTCGTGTATAACTTTTAATCTGTATATCATGTTGTTTCCTGCACTAATGGTTAGTTTTGTGACTACACCTATCCCTCGATTTACACGGTACTCAGTTCACACAATTTTGGCTTTGCACGGTCAAAAAATGCACCCAGTTTCGATTTACACGGTACTGACTGAGATTTCCTTTCTATGTACGTCTCAGTCAGTACCGTGTAAATCGAAACTGGTCGCAATTTTTGACCGTGCAAAGCCAAAATTGTGTGAACTGAGTACCGTGTAAATCGAGGGATAGGTGTATTCCCCATTCCGACATTTTATCACAGTTTGAGCAAGAAGAATTTTCCGGTATTGCAAAAGTCATTCCTGACTTGGAGCGCGCTCTCATAGTCTGTGGCAAACGATCGAGATATTTATTTCGTCAGATTTTTGCAATTTGTTATTCCCGATGTACTTCACCGAAAGGTCCCACATTTCGCAGGCGTGTTCCCCGTATCCGATGCCATGTTTGGTTAGAATATCAGGTCCTTAGCTGCAATGGAATGCTTCAATGATGTCTTTGGAAATGTGGGGAATCTGGCAACGGCATCAAATTTAAATGATATTTTAACTCTTTGCTTCCACAGTTAGGGAGCAGTGCTGTTGAGAGCTTTTGGGTTCGGTTGGGTTGTTTTACCTCTGAGCGGCACTTGTTTGGACACCATGGGCTAAATGATCAGGTCACATAGACCCCGAAGGCTCAGAGAAGGTTGGGGGAGGGAACCCACTGGAACAGCTGTTGGGAGACAGATGGTAGCCTCCCGTCAAGGCCATCCAGCGTGTTCTTTAAAGTAAACAGGGTAATTCTCTCCCGCACACGGGGCCACGACTTAACGTCCCATCCGAAGGACGGCGGCCTTTCCAAGCCCATCGGTGTCCCCTACTGACCGTGGGGAGGGCGGGGAATTTTGCGGAGATAAATCTCAACGCTGACCCAGCTGGGACTCGAACATGGGAACTACAGAATTTGACAGCGATTCTCGTTTCCCGTAGGAATGGCATGGTAAATATTTTTGCTTCTAGCAAGCCCCCCTTTTGGACTTTCGACCTGAAATTTGGCATTGCAATCCAAACCGCAACCAGAAATATTTTCTGAAACTTTGGAGCGTGTACCTTGATTATCCGATGAGTTTTGGCTTCCACAGACAGACAGACATCTACTTTTATTATATAGAAGATATGAATTGGTGCAAAACAATAAGAAATAAATTTAATATTAATATAAAGTTTACTTTAACGTCAAATCTGTAGTTGTCTTGTCAAAGCAGAATGAGAATAACTGGATACTAAATGCCCTGAACGTATGATGCTATTCAAATTTTCTTATAAAAACACCATTCTCTTTAGTACAGCCAGATTGAAGAAACAAACAAATATTTTATACTAGCTGAACGTACCAGACGCTGCCCGGGTGTCACTTTTAAACTGTATATTCTTATTTTCATTGCATTAAAAGTAAATTTTGTAATCTCTCCCCCACCCCCGCGACGTTTTAGCACAGTTTTTCAACAGGAAGAAATTTGCCCGGATCGTTGTTGAAGTCAGCGAGCACTCCTCGTAGCCCGTGGCTTAGTTTCTGCGTAAGCTATCAGTAATTCAAATAATTATGGTTTAAATGCTATTTTAAATCTTTACTTTCATAGTTAGGGAGCATAAAATGGCAACAGTAAATTTGATAGCGATTCTCGTTTCCTGTAGGAATAGCATGGTAAATATTTTTGTTTCTAGCAAGCCTCCCTTTTGGACTTTCGACCTGCAATTTGACACTGCAATCCGAACCATAACTAGAGACATTCTCTGAAAATATGGAGCGTGTACGTTGATTTCCCGATGAGTTATGGCTGCCTCAGACAGACGCACAGACTCACAGACAGATATCGTCTTTTATTATATAGATTATCTCTATTTAAGTAAGTGTGTTGAAATGTGTTATTTCAAAAGGATGTATATGTCCTTTTCACTTTTTTGCATTTATTTGTTTATGTACCTTTATATGAACAATTTTTGAATCATTCTCTTTGTTTATGTCCATTTTATTTGATCATTGATCTGTTGTGAACACATTAAATAAATAAATAAATAAATAAATAATTATGTTTTAATAATAAATATGTAAATTAAATTTGAAAGAAACCTGGACATTTTTACATAACTAAAGATGCATCAAAAGGTAAAAAAATATTTGAAAGAAATTTTACTGAATTGCAAACTATAAAAATAGTCGGAAGTAAAATTCTAAAACAGCAGAAGCAATGTATGTGTGAAGCGCATTTTCTACACACATATTTCTATGTGAAATGTATGAAGAATATAAATATTGACTTCAGTGATATGAGATAGATCTGTGCTTTGCTAGGAAGAAAACACAGCCCGCTTAGACAAAAGGGACAAGATTTCCTTTTTCATTTATAAAACGAGAATAGAGGTCCCTAGGGCTATGATCGTAATCGCAACACGAAGCCATGTTTCGATAGAACAGGAAAAAAATTTCCTCCGTGTCTCACAGTGGCAATCTGCACCATGTCATACCATAGAGAGTCAAGATGGCCAAACAATTCGAAACAATACTGTTAGATGTTTCCCGCATGGTTCGCATTGCTCCAAGTGGTGCCTAGTGCTGCGTAAGCAAAAAGGAAACAACAGTGGCTTAAAAAAGAGAAGGTTTTTGCTTGACAAGAATGCAAGCTTCTTTCATTTAAACTTTGGACACAGTTATTAATATAAATAGTTTATTTGCTTATTACTCTTGTGGTAGTTTATTTATTTAAAGTTTTGACTGAATGATCAGGGAGAAAAGTCGCAAACAAATGTACTGTATCAGATCAGAACGCCGTTCAGATATTTTTACTGATTTTTATTTTCCTTTAAGGAACCATTTTTGCCAAATAAATTTTCTCTTTCGATTCTTGAGGTCTTTTTAAGGAAATATTTTTACAAAATATTTGCAATGCATTAGTGGTGTACAGTGATTAGTTGAATCACTACACCACTAAAGCTTTATTACGCTCATATGATTAGTTGTTTTACCTCTGACAGGCATATTTTTTCCCACAATGGACTAAATGGCTAGGTCACAAGGACCCCGAGGGCTCAGGAAAGGTTCGAGGGAAGGCACCCACTGGGCAACTGTTAGGAGAGGTTGTAGCCTCCCTTGATGGTCATCAACGTATTCTTTAACATGAATAAGGTATGCATCTTCCACGCACGGATTCACGGACGGAGGCGGCCTTTCCAAGACCATAAGTGACCCCTACTGACCGAGGACAAAGAGGGGAGTTTTGCAGAGAAAAATTTCAACATTGGTTCAGGTGGGACTCGAACCTAGAAACTGCAGAAAAAAATAAAAATGGTCTTTAAATCGCTCCGAGAATGAGTTTTAGATTACCAGCCTGACGCGCTACCGGCTGAGACACTCTGCCGCAGTGTCATTGGAAACTGGGGAGACTATCAGAATTCACAGTTGACGGTGTGACATTCTTATGAGACTGAAGTTCTCCGATTTACGGCTTTCTCATTCCGTAACGGTATTTTTTTCATTAGAGTGTCATTAGAAAGACACAACATTACAGTTGTGGTTACTTTTTCTAATATAAATTTTGGTCATCTGTTACAGGTGAGATAACTTTTAATCATAAAAGTAAAGGATGATAACATAACATGTTGCACATATTCATCCGAGAATTTCGTTTCGAGGCTAGTTTGAGAATTTTGTTTCTTAGTTTCGTAGGAACTAACTTAGTTTTGTGAAGGGCTCCGAGAATTTAGTTTTCGGGGATTCCTGGGGGGATGGTGGATCTGAGAATTTTGTTTCTTAGTTTCGTAGGGGATGAAGGGCTGTGGGATTTTAGTTTTCGGGGATTGCTGGGAGGATCTAAGAATCTTGTTTTGGGGAAGATCCGAGAAGTTAGTTTTTTTAGTTTCTGAAGGTCAGGCCTCCGAGAATTTAGTTTTGTGGGGGAGGGGGGTCCGAGAATTTTGCTTTCGGGGCAGGTTCGAGAATTGAGTTTCTTAGTTTGTAAAGGGGAGGGCTTCTATAATTTAGTTTTGGGGGAGGGGAAGAGGGGTACGAGAATTTTTTACGGTCAGGTTTGAGAATTGAATTTCCTAGAATTTTGTTTTTAGGGAGGGGGACAATATTTTGTTTCGGGACGGGTTCCAGAATTATTTTCTTAGCTTCTTGGGGGAGGGCACCGAGAATTTAGTTTTCCGGGAAAGAAGAAGTTTAAGACTTGAGTAAGGACAAGAAAGGTTAAAATATTATTCTATATGAAATAAGAAGCTGCAGTTGTTTCATTTTATTTGTTTTTAATGTCGGACATAAAATCTGGGACTAAATATTATACACAAACAACAGTTTTGGATTTCAAAGCAAGTAGAGAAATTTGATATTTCGTATAAAGATGACAGGATTTTCGAGGGAGGGAGCAGACCCCTGGGTACGTTCGTCACTTACTCTGATGTTATCGTTGTTTCGGTATGTGTTTTTCTGAATTAATTAATTTCCATTGTCTGCTATAATTGCATAGTTTTATATTTATTCCTTATTTTTATTGTTTTAGTTAAGTTCGTTAATTACTTTTGTTTAGTTATTAGCAGCCAATAGGCTCCAAGTCTTCGGCATTTCGTAATAACACGGAAAATATTCTTGAAAATGTGTTGAAGAGTTGTGAAATTCGTTTAAGAATTCACAGAGATATATTTGAATTAACAAACAGTTAAAAATTACCGACATTTTTAAATAATGTTAAAAAATACCGAAAAAATATGCCTGTGACATTTTTAAATAATGTTAAAAATAAGTTAAAAACTACCGAAATTTTTAAGAATTAAATTCTGGTAAACACTAATTTTCTTATAATTATTTAATAGTATACAACCAACACCTTCTATAGCAGAAAGCCTGAAGACCAAATTTATGACGTCAGCTTAAGTAATTCTACCATATAGACTCTTGTTATATTTTTGATTCTAATATTATTATTGGTGGCTTCTTTTGCTAAACTTTATACTAATCTTTATCTATAAATATATTTTATTTGGGATAAAAATTATTTGTATTAATTATCATTATATTATTTGATAATAAATACAAATAATTTCCTTTCTAAATAAAATATATTTATAGATAAACAGTACTATAAAGATTTATGCATGATTCCATCAGTAATAATTTTAGAATTAAAATATGAAGTTTGTCTGCTTGGTAGGACTAATTATGTTGACGTCATGAAATTGGCTCACAGGCATTCTGTTATAGAAGGTGTTGATGCATTATCATAGCATTTTTCAATAGATTTTTCGGCATAACGAATATATTTATGTCACCCGCTCGATCTCGTTATACTGACATTTTCATGCATTATTTAATTTTTGCAAAAAGTAAAATGTTGGGTTTTTTTATGTCTTGGTATTTTTTTGCGTTTGTGAGTGGCCGCTTTAAGACGTTTTTGAACTTGACGTATTTCTTACAGTTGTTATACGGAAGGAGAATTATAAGCAGAATCGTTTTTGTTTTTCGTGCTTTAATTGCATCGTAAATTCTAAACTAATGAATAGATACATATAGGAAAAATAGAACATCAATTTTATTACCGCTATTTTTTCAAGAGACTAGATTTCATAAATACAAAACTTTTAAATCGCCACGCTAGCAAGACGATCTAAGTTAAAAAAGACTTTTAACTTTTCTATCATAATTTAATCTTATATTCAATTTGCTATTGCTTCAGTTATTCATAGAATAGGTACCGAAAAATAACTCTAAATAGCAATCGTTTCGACAACAACAACATACAAAAACGCGTAACACACGCATTTGCGCGAAGTAATGTTTATTCCGCTCTCCCAATATTCCACGCGTTCCATCGTTTCTCAGCTCCAGCATGGTGTCTACTGATCCCTGCTATTAAAGAATGCAGCTCAACACTGAAAAGTCGATGGCAAAAGTTATTTTTACCACGTTCAGCACGTTTATTCCATGAAGGAATGTTAGTAGGATTATTTCATAAGGCATACGTTACATTAAAATGAGCAGGAAAACTTTCTGCTGAATTATTTGTCAGTTATTTTGTAAAAATACATGCTAGCTTCGATATGGACGAAATTAACCACAAAAGCAATACTAGCTCTCTTCCAGAGCAACGACTTAACTCATTTTGTTTTTCTTCATCCAGTCTCTCTGAAATACACATATTTCCCACATTCGAACTTACCAAATCTCCTTTTAAAACATCAGTACACTATTCTAAACAAATTACAAAATTGTCTTTCATGAAAATATTTTAAATGCGAGTTTTATTTCTGCAATATGAAATGAAAGGTTCAAAAAAGTATTAAAATAAATATTTAAACTTTATTGCATTATACAGTTACTCAAATAAATATCCGAACACTATGGTTCATTGCAAAATTCAGAAAAAAATATCTCGCAACGATTTGTTTAGAAATTAGTGATCTAGCAACCTTCTTGCAAAGTACATGAATGTTTCCAGATCAATAATTTCTAAAAAAATCGTATACAGATATTATTCCTGAATTCTGTAATCAACCATAGCATTCGGATAATTATTTGAGCGACTGTACCTCTGCTGAAATTGCTGGCAAAATATTATGGCACCTAACCTGTTAGAATTCTTATCTATCAATGAAATCGATTTCCTAAAATTTGGAAGCTATAGACAAGAGTGTATTTAAGGTTATAGTCTCGATTTTTAAGTTCTGAAAGAGCATCCTGCTTTCTCAGCCAAAGACAGTTTAATTTTTCCCTTAATTTAATTTAACTCTGTCATAAATATACTGTACATATATATATATAACTAGAGGAAATAAAAAATGCAACACTTGCAAGAAGTTATGCAGATGTGACGAAATTTAGGTAGTCGGTATATGGAAATGCATGGAAATGATTAGGTTTGCAGGACTATCGAAACGATTGGACAGGCGCGAGCTGATGTCACATATGAAGAGCACTCAAACGCAGATAAAGGCAACCAAAGCTCCCTGGTTGACCAAACGTTGTGGAAATTGTTCTAAACCGCTAAAAATGCTCTTTCGCAGACGTCGACAGCCGTTCCAAAAGTTAACAGACTTTGAGCATGGAAGAATCATCGTCCTTAGAGAAGCTGGTTTGTCGTACGAGATGTACCCAACGTTTTTGGCCTCAATCGCAGCACCATCGTACACATATGGCACCAGTGGGTTGAAGAAGGATCCAGCACACACCGGCAAGGATCAAGAAGACAACGTATGACCACAGAGTGATAGGACTGCCATTTCCAACGCATGGCATTGCGTGACATATTCGTTACTACCACGCAACTACAACAGGTAACACATCGAATACCTACCACGTAGACGGTTAATAACAGGCTTTTACAATTTTCATTGTTAGCCTATTGTCTGTAACTCCATTTGCCCCTCACATCTGTTCGCATGCAACCACGTCTTCAGTGGTGTCGCCTCAGACAGAACTGGAAAAACAAGAGTGGAGTTCCGTGGTGTTTAGTGACGAATCTCATTTTTGTCGTGGTCAGAATGACGGTAGACAGCGTGTTCGCAGTCATCCAGGGGAAAGGAACGCCACCTTGGATGACTGACTTGTGAGTGTCATGTGCGTGCGACATCGTCATACAGCTCCAGCACCTGGTGTTTTGGTGTGGGTTGCCGTTAGTCGGATATCTCGGGCAGAACTGTTCATCATAAGGGGATCTCTAACTGCCCAACGATATGTTACAACATTTTGTAGCCAGTGGCTCTCACGTTTGTTCAGAAGCACGGAACCATTTACCAGCAAGATAACACCGTTCCCACACAGCACGCATTAGTCTGCAGTATCTATACGAGCAAAACGTTCAGGTACTACCATGGCCAGCACACTCACCTGCCTTTAACCTATTGAACACATCTGGGACATGAATGGCTGACAGCTCCAACAACACCCAAGAGGTGCGCCAACCACTGACGCTGAAATGGAACAGCGACTTCGCCCTATTTGGCGATCTATCCCTCAAGAGGACATTGCAGAGCTGTACGATAGCCTCCTCCTCCATGTTCATGAATGCTTTGCTGTGCGGGGCGGTTCAACATCATACTAATTATAACACTTTACCGGTAGGTAAAGTTTTCCATATTTTTAATTAGCATTATGATATTTGATAATAAATACGAATAATTTTCTTTCGGAATAAAATATATTTATAGATAAACAGTACTATAAAGATTTATACAAGATTCCACCAGTAATAATATTAGAATTAAAATATAAAAGTTTTCTGTAAGGTAGGACTATTTAAGTTGACGTCATGAAATATTTCCACCTGCATTATGTTATAGAAATCAATTTGATAATGTAATCAATTGCACATCTTAGTGTATGCTAACAGCTGACTGGGTTTCAATAAAATGGCATTAATCCTCGCAGGTGTTGCAATATTTTTTTGTGTAGTGTAATGTAGAATTTCTGTATTGCATCTCCTCATCATCCTCAAGCAGCCATGGGCTACGGAGGTCCAACCAGACCGTGCAATTTAGTTCTTCAAGCAAGTCTGTCATGAGCTACATCTACTGCATCTGATCTTAATGTAAATGTTCAATGCTATATCTATATATTTTTCCTAAGCTTTTTTTTCCCCATCCATACATTGGGTCAAAAATGTATAAGTAACCACGCCAGACGAGTATAAATTAAAGCAACTAAATAAACTAATAATGAAAAAAAAAATACTTTCTACAACAAAATACAACTAATAAATTCAGCATAAGCTTACATGTTAATGTATGGTTGAAATATGCGAAGGAATGTTACCAACTAGTACTGTTTGTAAAAAAAAATTGCTTTTTAAAAATAAATTTTCGCGATCTGATGAAACGCATACAAACATTCAACGATTGACGTTGGATCCATCTTATTATATATACAATATGTATATATATATATAAATGTATAAATCTAGTTCTATATGAATAATTTAAATGAGTATAGACTCATCTGATACTTAAACGCCGAATACTATTTAAATAATTTATTTCCTGAAAAGCAAATTCTTGTATAATTTCTATCGCACTCAGACACACTACAATTGCACAGCTGTATTCAAATTCTTGTGAGAACAGCCAATATCATATCAATTGGGAAGCCATTTTCTTCTTCACTCAAACATATCACTTAGTAGACAACATAATTTTATTAGTAGCAGTTAGTAAATATCCATTTACATTAGTAGCTATTGTCTAAAATAGTAATATATACATAATTTCCCGAATATTAAAATCTAGGTGTTCTTTTAAATTACACAAAATAGTTTGCAATAATTATACAAAATTTAAGCTTTGTTAATACAATACATATCGCTTTAGAGAGCTGTTATTGGGTAGCCATATTGGCGATGGATGCATCTATGTAGCAAATCTCCTCTTTCTACATCAGGTACGACGATTACAATGGCCAAAGGATGTCTTCTTTACACACCACGGTAGCTATTAAAATAACTTTTAAAATTTCCTACAGCCTATTAACTGGGGCGGGGGTGGCTCAGTCGGTAGTGCTCCAGGCTCGTAATCTGTAGTTCCCAGGTTCGAGTCCCAGCTGGGTCAGCGTTGAGATTTATCTCCGCAAAATTCCCCGCCCTGCCCACGGTCAGTAGGGGACACCGATGGGCTTGGAAAGTCTGCCGTCCGTCGGATGGTACATTAAGCCGTGGCCCCGTGTGCGGGAGAGCCATACCCTGTGCACGTTAAAGAACACGCTGGATGGCCTTGACGGGAGGTTACCATCTGTCTCCCAACAGTTGTTCCAGTGGGTCCCCTCCCCCAACCTTCTCTGAGCCTTCGTGTCCATGTGACCTGGCCATTTAGCCCATGGTGTGCAAAAAAGTGCCGCTCAGAGGTAAAACAACCCAACCCAAACCTATTAACTGACATCTGAGTCGCTACTATACGCATAATCTAAACTAATCTATACACTTACCATATTACTAATGTATCTTTGTAATTTCAATTTGTAAATTTAATTACTAATGTATCTTTGTAATTTCCTGACTTGTGAGTGTCATAATTCAATTTCCACTCAGTAGCTAATTTCATTTTTTTCAACAAAATATTTCTTTTGTCAGTATCATAACTCAACTCCCACTCATTAGCTAAACTCATTATTTCATCAAATATATTTCTCGAATTTTGAGTGTTAAAATTCAAATACCCCTCATTAGCTAAATTCATTTTTCCAGCAAAAGGATTTCTTAAGTTGTGATTGTTATAATTCAACTCTGACTCATTAGCTAAACTCATTTTTTCATCAAATATATTTCTCGAATTTTGAGTGTCAAAATTCAAATACCCCTCATTAGCTAAATTCATTTTTTCAGCAAAAGGATTTCTTAAGTTGTGATTGTTATAATTCAACTCTGACTCATTAGCTAAACTCATTTTTTCATCAAATATATTTCTCGAATTTTGAGTGTCAAAATTCAAATACCCCTCATTAGCTAAATTCATTTTTTCAGCAAAAGGATTTCTTAAGTTGTGATTGTTATAATTCAACTCTGACTCATTAGCTAAACTCATTTTTTCATCAAATATATTTCTCGAATTTTGAGTGTCAAAATTCAAATACCCCTCATTAGCTAAATTCATTTTTTCAGCAAAAGGATTTCTTAAGTTGTGATTGTTATAATTCAACTCTGACTCATTAGCTAAACTCATTTTTTCATCAAATATATTTCTCGAATTTTGAGTGTCAAAATTCAAATACCCCTCATTAGCTAAATTCATTTTTTCAGCAAAAGGATTTCTTAAGTTGTGATTGTTATAATTCAACTCTGACTCATTAGCTAAACTCATTTTTTCATCAAATATATTTCTCGAATTTTGAGTGTCAAAATTCAAATACCCCTCATTAGCTAAATTCATTTTTTCAGCAAAAGGATTTCTTAAGTTGTGATTGTTATAATTCAACTCTGACTCATTAGCTAAACTCATTTTTTCATCAAATATATTTCTCGAATTTTGAGTGTCAAAATTCAAATACCCCTCATTAGCTAAATTCATTTTTTCAGCAAAAGGATTTCTTAAGTTGTGATTGTTATAATTCAACTCCCACTCATTAGCTAAATTCATTTTTTCATCAAATATATTTCTCGAATTTTGAGTGTCAAAATTCAAATACCCCTCATTAGCTAAATTCATTTTTTCAGCAAAAGGATTTCTTAAGTTGTGGTTGTTATAATTCAACTCCCACTCATTAGCTAAACTCATTTTTTCAAAAAATATATTTCTCGAATTTTGAGTGTCAAAATTCAAATACCCCTCATTAGCTAAATTCATTTTTTCAGCAAAAGGATTTCTTAAGTTGTGATTGTTATAATTCAACTCCCACTCATTAGCTAAACTCATTTTTTCATCAAATATATTTCTCGAATTTTGAGTGTCAAAATTAAAATACCCCTCATTAGCTAAATTCATTTTTTCAGCAAAAGGATTTCTTAAGTTGTGATTGTTATAATTCAACTCCCACTCATTAGCTAAATTCATTTTTTCATCAAATATATTTCTCGAATTTTGAGTGTCAAAATTCAAATACCCCTCATTAGCTAAATTCATTTTTTCAGCAAAAGGATTTCTTAAGTTGTGATTGTTATAATTCAACTCCCACTCATTAGCTAAACTCATTTTTTCATCAAATATATTTCTCGAATTTTGAGTGTCAAAATTCAAATACCCCTCATTAGCTAAATTCATTTTTTCAGCAAAAGGATTTCTTAAGTTGTGATTGTTATAATTCAACTCCCACTCATTAGCTAAACTCATTTTTTCATCAAATATATTTCTCGAATTTTGAGTGTCAAAATTCAAATACCCCTCATTAGCTAAATTCATTTTTTCAGCAAAAGGATTTCTTAAGTTGTGGTTGTTATAATTCAACTCCTGCTCATTAGGTAAACTTATGTTTTCAGCCAAAGGATTTCTTGAGTGGTAGATCTTCAAAACTAAAAACTTTAAACTGTAAGATTTTTTATGAAATTCGGAAGAAGTGGGTCCTTAAAGGTCAAAAGTCAAATGAAATTTAAAAGTACTAGGGAGCTAAATATTGGTTCCTGCGGGGTATTTCGGATTGTAGATTTTTGAAACGCCATGAAATTTTATTTTCTGCTAGTTTTTGGTGAAGTCAGAGGTCACAGTTCGATCCAAGTGTACTGCGAACATGAAAATTCGAATTTCGAGGTATTTTCTTTTAGAAGTTACTAAATTTCTAATCTTACTGGTCCTTCGACGTCAGAAATTCAATTTATACCTGATGTAGAAAGGGGAGTGTTGGTGCATAGGTGCATTTCGTGTTGTAGAGCGCAGAAACTCTGAGAAATTTCATATCATTGCTACTTTCAAGGTCAAATATGGGCGGGATGACATAGGGAACCCAGGGGTTAGGTTGTCTTACCTCTGAGCGGCAATTGTTTTGCACACAATGAGCTAAATAGCCAGGTCACAAGGACCTCAAAGCTTTACACAATGTTGGGGGGGGGATAACTGGACAACTGTCGGGAGACGGATGATATCCTCCCGTTAAGGTCATCCAGCCAGCGTGTTCTGAAACGTGCACATGGTATGGCTCTTCCCGCACAAAGAGCCAAGGCTTAACGTCCCATCCGACGGATGGCGGCCTTTCCAAGCCCATCGGTGTGCCCTACTGACCGAGGGCAGAGTGCTGAGTTTTGCGGAGATAAATCTCGACGCTGGCCCAGCTGGAACTCGAACCTGGGAACCGCGAATTACGAACCTGGCGCTCTAGTGATTGAGTCGACCCCGCCCGTGCACCATAGAACTCAAGACATAGTGACTTATTTCTCTTATTAGTGTGAGTATCAGTGGCAATTCGAATGAAAATACTTAAAGAAAAAGATAGGTATTTAGTGTATCGTAACAGTATGCAATAATTTTTGCCCAAATTTAGTTCACGCTTTCAGGAGTGTCACACTCTATGCACGCTAAACAATAAGTTGGGTGTCCTTGAAAGGAAGCTACCATCTGTCTCCTAACAGCTGTCCAATGGGTTTCCTTCCCCTAGGGGTGGGGATGGCTGAGTCGGCTAGTAATCTGTAGTTCCCAGGTTCGTGTCCCAGCTATGTCAGCGTTGAGGTGTATCTCCGCAAAACTCCCCGCCCTGCCAACGATCAGTAGGGGACACCGATGGGCTTGGAAAGGCCGCAGTCCATCGGATGGGACGTTAAGCCGTAGTCCTGTGTGCGAAAGAGCCATATCCTGTGCACGTTAAGGAACACGCTGGATGGCCTTGACGGGAGGCTACCATCTGTCTCCCAACAGCTGTTCCAGTGGGTCCCCTAACCCAACCTTCTCTGAGCCTTCGGGGTCCCTGTGACCTGGTCATTTAGCCCATGGTGTGCAAAAAAGGGCCGCTCAGAGGTAAAACAACCCAACCCAAATTTAGTGCACGTTTTCAGGAGTGTCACACTCTATGCATGCTAAATAATACGTTGGGTGTCCTTGAAAGGAAGTTACCATCTGTCTTCTAACAGCTGTCCAATGGGTTCCCTATCCCTAAGGGTGGGGATGGCTCAGTCGGTAGAGCGACAGGCTCGTAATCTGTAGTTCCCAGGTTCGCGTCCCAGCTGAGTCAGCGTTGAGATGTATCTCCGCAAAACTCCCCGCCCTGCCTCGATCTTTAAAGGTCACCGATAGGCTTGGGAAGTCCGTAGTAGGTCGGATGGGACTTAAAGACTTGACCCATGTGTGCCATACCCTGTGCACATTAAAGAACACGTTGAATGGCTTTGAGGGAGGCTATCATCTATCTCCCAACAGCTGTCTATCATCTGTCTCCAACAGTCTCCCAACCTTCTCTGAGCCCTCGGAGTCCTTGTAACCCGGCCATTTAACCCATTGTGTTGTTGTTGGGTTGTTTTACCTCTGAGCGGCACTTTTTTTGCACACCATGGGCTAAATGGCCAGGTCACGTGGACCCCGGAGGCTCAGAGAAGGTTGGGGGAGGGGACCCACTGGAACAGCTGTTGGAGACAGATGGTAGCCTCCCGTCAAGGCCATCCAGCGTGTTCTTTAACGTGCAGAGGGTATGGCTCTCCCACATACGGGACCACGGCTTAACGTCCCATCCGACGGACGGGGGCCTTTCCAAACCCATCGGTGTCCCCTACTGACCGTGGGCAAGGTGGGGAATTTTGCGGAGATAAATCTCAACGCTGACCCAGCTGGAACTCGAACCTGGGAACTACAGATTACGAGCCTGGCGCGCTACCGGCTGAGCCACTCCCGCCCCGTAACCCATTGTGTGCAAAAAGTGCCGTTCAGAGGCAAAACAACCCAACCCTTTTCTTGAGAATCTCTCGTAATTCGGTTTGACTATTTTAGAGACACAATAACTTTTGGGACATTCTGTATGTTTTTATACACAATGAACATCGAACGTTATAAAAAACAAAATATTAGTTTACGGTTTAACAATTCAATCAAGAGATCCGTTTGAAAATGTTTATTATTTACTAAATAATAATCTAAATAGAGAAAATTTAGTTTCCTTATGCCAAAGAGTTGATTTCATCTAGTTTAGTATGCAAACGACGTTGTTTGAAAATTTAATTATGCAACAATTAAATGTATTATTTTATTATGAAGTCTTGTTAGAATACAACATATCTAGGTTACCGACTTTGCAATTAAGACTAAGGTAAATATGTCATTACTAAATATTATTCTTTAATATTAAATATGCTTTTAATCTGTTTCTCAATTATTCTACAGATAATAAGCTTTCACTACAAAAACGTGTTTTCGCAATTAACTGAAGTGCTAAAATTAGAGAGATGGAAAAGCAAGGGCATTTTATTTACCCGTCCATATGCAAACATATCGGGTCTTGTCAAAACTAATTCATTTCAAAGAATATATAACAGAACAAAAAAAAAAGAGGACATTTTTAATCGCATAAAACTTAATTTTCTAAATTAGTTCGGAAGTAGGTGAGAATTAGCTACCGCTAATGATATGAACAAAACAGAAAGGTATCATGCTCAATTTAATCATGATTAAACAGAACAAGTGTTTCTCTGATAATGAACTGGAAGCTTGCTTGGGAAAGTGAGCCTTGGTCTCCTAATTCAGCGCAGCCAGTGAGCTGGGGGGAGGGATTTCTGTGTACGAATACCGAGGTTGAGGAGGAAAGGTGATGGTAGTGTTGGGGGGGGGGGGGAGTTGCCTTTGTTTTCTATTGTCAGCCAGCATCACCACGAAACTGTAAAGTAGAACGTGCAGTTCAGAGTCACACTTAATTATCTCTCGCCACCTCTGCACCACTTAGCAGACGGGGGTTGATGAAATGCTCACTCCGCGAAGCAGGGAGCAGCAGAGGCAGAGGCTGCTTTAATTAGCGAGAACTCGGTCATCCATTTTCACTGCCGTGGGTTGTGTTGTAACTCAGCCGCCAGACAAACGTAGAAATTGGGGAGTGAGGGAGGGGGTCTCTTTCGTTCCCTATTTCATCCCCTACTTACGTCTATCCTTCCTCCCCCCCCCCTCCACACACACGCACACTAAGTCATCTCAAGGTTTCTAGAAGATAAAATGAGGAGACCTGAAATCAGACAAATAGACATTTTTTTTTTGCTGTTTTTTTCTTTTTCTTCTTTTTTTTGCTCTTGGGGGAGGGGCATAAGATCTAGAAAATCTAATTTAACAAAATGGTTGGTGAGATGGAAGTCGGTAGAGGGGAGTTGGGGAGGTAAAGATTGGTGTGAGGAACGACTTTATTTGGGAATGGTATTGCGTGCCAAACGGATAGAATGGCAGAAGGGAAAAGCAGAGAGAAAGAAAGATGAAAGGAACATATGCAAAGTTTTCCCCCTTCGGGCTTTACCATGGCAAAAGAAGAGGGAATGGAATTGGTTAGAATGAATTAGAGCTTAGAGAAGAAGGCACTTTTCGCACGCGAAGCTGTGGAAGCCTGTTAAAACAATAACACAGGTTGTAAATAGAATTCTGTCATTGGGCCGTTTGGTGCCTAGTGAAAAACACAACACACTATTGATTGGCCTTTTGGGTATTTTGTTTTTATTTAAATATCAAGCTCTTTGTTTGTGTGCTTCGAAATATTTTTCAACTTAATCCCTTTCTTTCAATACTCTTATCTCCATTTCACCCCTATTTAAATATTTCTTTGAAACGCTCTTCAAATAACGATCAATGGAGTTTTAAAGAAACATATTTTTGTGTTTGTCTGTGCGGCGGAAACTTTCATTCTAAGAATATGGCGCCTAACAAGGACACTTAGGTTTCAGTGACGACACGCGAAAAGACGACGAAAAAAAATGAAATAAAATTTCATTTCGTAAAGCTGGTTGGGAGAAGAAAGAAAGCAAATGGATGGATATTTGGGAGAGGGGGATGGTGGGATAAGAGGGGGCGGGATCACGAACGCATGGTGTTTGAAAAATTGGTGCTGCCAACTAAAGAAATGAATGGTGGGAAAACGTGAACAAATGAATAAGTTGTATGTTTCTTTTGTTTGTTTGTTTTGGCTCCTCACGCTAAGTACATAGGGGGGGGGGGAGGATTTAGCTCACCAAAGTGGGCAAATAATGCGAAATGGAATGGGAGAATGTCTGAGTAATGATTCCGAGTATTGTGATAAATATCTTAAATAAGTACACACTTCAATAATATATTGCACTCTAGTTTCAGTTCTGCTAATTTCAGAAAGAATTTTTTTTTCTAAATTTCAAGAATTCCTAATTTATTATTGTTCAAGCATATGGGATAGTTCACAACTGTGTTCTTTGCACATTATATGAATGTTTCACTAACTGTTTGAATCCGAAACACACTTTCGAGAATCCAAAATTGTCACTGCACCCTATGGTTGGGTTGGGTTGTTTTACCTCTGAGCAGCACTTTTTTATACACCATGGGCTAAATGGCCAGGTCACAAGGACCCCGAAGGCTCAGAGAAGGTTGGGGGAGGGGACCCAGTGGAACAGCTGTTGGGATACAGATGGTAGCCTCCCGTCAAGGCCATCCAGCGTGTTCTTTAACATGCACAGGGTATGGCTCTTCCGCACACGGGCCACGGCTTAACGTCCCATCCGACGGACAGCGGCCTTTCCAAGCCCATCGGTGTCCCCTACTGACCGTGGCACCCTAGGGAAAAAATATGCACAACCAGTGCTGGATTTGGGGGTGCCACGGGGAGAGATATATATATGAATATATATCCTCCCCCCTTTAGAATGCTAGTAAGGTTAATAGGCAAAAATACTGTTAAATATATGCATATGTCATGCATTTTTCAAGAAATGTTTTAAGATATCTAAATCGGAGTAGGATTATTTTGTGCAATAACCCTCACTTTATTATTTGTAGCTCAGGGCCTGTGCATAACTATTATTTAAACACAATGATTTATTTTACTAGGTAATATAATTGGCTATTATTTTACAATCAGTAAATTTTTTATGTTTTATTATCACCAGAGAAAGAAGACAAACTAAAATATATATGCATATTTCAGTCATATAAACAAAATTTTTAATTCATACATTTTTTATTTCACTTATCAGTAAAATTTGAAAAATTTCTAACAATACAATTATAACAACCGAATCAAAAGCTTTCACATCTAATGATGGGAAGCAATGGTCAAGGATTTTGTTTAATACCCCCAATGTCGCAGGAACTAGCATAGTGATGTTAAAATACTGCTACGACAGATGAACGAACAACAGTGACTTCATGACATAACGTGACTTGAACGCTCGTGTATGCTTCTGCGTGAGATTCATTTTAGCCAACGAATTAGAACTTAGAACGATTCGGAAGAATGGGTTGGGTTGTTTTATCTCTGAGCGGCACTTTTTTTGCACACCATGGGCTAAATAGCCAGGTCACATGGACCCCGAAGGCTCAGAGAAGGTTGGGGGAGGGGATCCACTGGAACAGCTGTTGGGAGACAGATGGTAGCCTCCCGGCAAGGCCATCCAGCGTGTTCTTTAACGTGCACAGAGTATGACTCTCCCGCACACGCTGGATGGCCTTGACGGGAGGCTACCATCTGTCTCCCAACAGCTGTTCCAGTGGGTCCCCTCCCCCAACCTTCTCTGAGCCTTCGGGGTCCATGTGACCTGGCCATTTAGCCCATGGTGTGCAAAAAAGTGCTGCTCATAGGTAAAACAACCAAACGTTAAAGAACACACTGGATGGCCTAGACGGGAGGCTACCATCTGTCTCCCAACAGCTGTTCCAGTGGGTCCCCTCCCCCAACCTTCTCTGAGCCTTCGGGGTCCATGTGACCTGGCCATTTAGTCCATGGTGTGCAAAAAAGTACCGCTCAGAGGTAAAACAACCCAAACAACAACTCTATTACTCTTACTAGAATTCTGAAAGGGTGAGGGGATGACTTCTGTCACCCCCCCCCTCCCACTCCAGATTTGGCCCTGAATCTGATTAATCTTCAGATATTAAGATTTCTTTTATAGAAATAATATAGTTTCCAATAATCAAAATAATCAGAACATGCGTTATATATTTATTGAACTAACGCCACGAAAAAAAAAGAGATATTGGTGAAAAGTTTAACAGCATCAAAATCATCTCTTAAGTTACTGTCGGTATACAGTCGCTCAAAAAATATCCGAACACTATGGTTGATTACAGAATTCAGACAAAAATATCTGACAACGGTTTTTTTTAGAAAATAGTAATCTGGCAACCTATGTGTACAATACACGAAGGTTTCTAAAAAAATAAAAGATCACTAATTTCTAAATAGATAGATATTTTTTCTGAATTCTGTAATCAACCAGAGTATTCGGATAGTTTTTTGAGCGACTGTACGCACTAACCGCAATACACGTCAGAACTTGAAGATAATAGTTCTGAATGTCAGAAAGACTGAATGTCTAGAAAAGACACCGGTCTTTAACCGTTAATGTCAAGTCTATTGAGATTTCAATAAATTCAAATCCACCGATTCCAGTTTTGGTTAACATCAGTGAGTTGGCACAGTTTGGTCCCTCTATCTCTACTGGGGGATCAGTGCATAAGCGGATAGACACCCAAACACAAAAAGATGCAAACAAACAAATAAACACACATTGTTCTTTATGTATTAAATTATTGAATATTTTAGAAATAATTATTACATTTTAAAACTAATAAGCTACCAGACGAAAATTTAACTGCTAAATTTTAATAAAATACACGTAAATATACTTTATCCTAGAGTGACTTGCCCAGGTTCCGTATCTTCGCTAGGGTTGGATACAAATACTATAGCCATCAAAATTCTTTAGATACTGAATAAATAAATATCTTTTGAACGTCAACATTTGGATATATTTTATTGAGATCTTATCTTTAGTGAAGTTTCTCACAAAATATTTATTTTGTTTCTTTTATAAGCTACAGAGTTTCAAATTTGGTATTCCTTTGAAGTAGCATGGGATTGTCTGAATAATATTCGTAGGATGAAGCTTACAGGATAAGATGAAACATTTGTCTCTGTTTAGAATATATATTGCTTGATAATGCAGCGCCAAGTCTTGGTTGGAAACAGCTGTCCCCTAAGTTCTATACGACATCAGTCTCATAGATGAAATGACCGTAGTTTCCCGTGTATCTTCTTATCGAACTGTCTCTGAATTTCGTTACCACGTCCGAAACAATCACGGTCTTGGGTAACAGAATTGATTCTATCCGGGATGCTGATTTCCAAATCGAGTTACATTTTCTATCTGTATAAATTTTATCTTTAAATTAGTTTTTTCTTTTCCACAGAGGGAATGCACTTCATTACCAACGAATTCAGATACTTCCATGGGAATCCACGTTCAAAGCTTCTTAACTTTAAAAACGCTTTTTACGAAAATATCACTTAAGAAAAACTGAACTCTCAAATTTATTCAAATCTCGATCTATTCAACAATATTCCTTTAATATTTGAAATATTACGGAGCTTAAATATTTCAACGCAAATAATAACTGTTATAACAAATAATTTATTAAAAGGCAATTTTGAGACATCATATTAACTATTCCATTTTCGTTGATTTTGAAGAAAAATATTTTGGACGAGTCTAAGGTAGAATATTAATTAACTATTATATTTAAAAAATTACTGAATGTTAAATGAATGGATCATCTTCAATAATTCTTTAAGTGCTGTACGTTTATTTTTGCAAATCGATATTTAAATATTAGAATTCGATGACATTTTTCTTAAACAGCTTATATTAATAATTAAGGAACTTAGAAGGTGTAATTCCATTCATATAACACTAATGCATTTAATTACATCAGTTTTTCTCAAATGGTGACGAATGCTATACTGGTGTGCAGTGAGCCTGTGCCAAGTGTGCCGCAGCATTCACATGAAGAAATCTGAAATTATTAAAAAGCCTTAAATAGAAATTAAATGGGCACGAATGATGTACATACATAAAGGAGGACTCGATAAATTATGATTTTTATTATTTAACGATACTGTTTTGATAAAATGTTAATTTTATTAATATGAGTACAAGGTTTCGGTTGGTACTATGCGGCACACTATCATTCTGCGAATAACGGTGAATAAATAAATAGTTGATTTGACCCATTAATAAAAGTTTTTTAATTACTAAAATGTATTCACTTTTGTTATGCTGTGACAAAGTGAGCCCAGTACTAGGTGTTCCTCAACGGAGTGAACCCATTATTAGATTTGCCTCGACGAAGTGACCTTAGTACTAAGTGGGCCGTGCGAAGTGAATTCAATACTAGGTGTGCCGTAACACGAAAATTGTTGCGAACCACTTAAGTGCATTATCAAATATTCAATTAAAGACAACACTCAACATCAAATATTTTTAACATTTTTTTTCGAAATATAAATAATATTACTAATTAATTAACTACTGGTAGTTTTATTCGGTCTATTATTTCTGTTATTCTGATATGAGGAAATATTTTCAATACTTACAAAACAAATTCAAGTTAAAAATGTTTTTCTGGATGAATTCCACACATTCTGTCAGCACTCTAATTAAACTTAGGTGGAAAGTGATATTCAACCTTATTCCATACCATTTAAGGCACTACCAAGATGATATTTATAAAAAAAATGTCAAATTTGCTTTATATTTCTAGCGCACTTTAAAAACAAAAACAGAAAAGGTCGAATCAATCCGTTTTTGCGAGATAAGCAATTTTTCCTCATCCAGGGATCTTCATCAACATCAGCAGCATCCGTAACGCATCCATTTCCACTACGTTGACCGTGAGAGAACCGCGAGAGCGAACACAATGGGAGAGCTAAGGCGTAGTGGGAGAACTGGTGCTTAAAGCAGCCCATCTACTCACGGAGCAAACAAGGCTTCCCCTCTCTGAATAACAGGAGAGAGTGCTTTTAAGCACTTAGCAGTTCCAACTGACTTCCACGCTAAACATACTTCGTCTATCTGCCTGCATGCCTGTCTAGTCAGTCAATCTTCCTCTTTTCAGCTGTCTGAAGATGAAGATGTAGGTAGGCAGCTACGAGATGGGGATGATCACGTACCTTGCATTTTCGTTACACCATATATTTATATGGAGAGTAAGTTGTGCCCACTTTTGCATAAACTTGCTTATGACCAATTACCGAAAAAGCAAAAGCGTAGTAGCATTTTAGTTTTATTACCTGCATCTTAAGCATGGACTGCTGTAGGAAAGAACTAGAAAGGTTTCGCTTTTTTGATTGATGTGATTTTTGATTAAAAAACGGTTGAATTTTTTGTGGTTGGCAGTTGAGAGCAACTGTTTTGTTATTTTCGTCAATTAGTACAATTTATGCTTTCTCTAAATTCGTATTACTGTACATTTTAGCTCATTTTGAAAATAACGAAAACGGGCTATTGCTTTTGTTTCGTTGTGTATCTGTTTACCTGTGTACGGGCATTAAACCTTTTGCTTTAATTGGTAAATTGAACATCTCTTTATGTATATGTGTTTGGTAGATACTAAAAATAATCGGTTTTATCTTTGAGAAGTATTTCTTGCAACCAAAAGTTATATGGGTTGGGTTGGGTTGTTTTACCTCTGAGCGGCACTTTTTTGCTCACCATGGGCTAAATGGCCAGGTCACATGGACCCCGAAGGCTCAGAGAACGTTGGGGTAGGGGACCCACTGGAACAGCTGTTGGGAGACAGATGGTAGCCTCCCGTCAAGGCCATCCAGTGTGTTCTTTAACGTGCACAGGGTATGGTTCTCCCACACACGGGGTCACGGCTTAACGTCCCATCCGACGGACGGCGGCCTTTCCAAGCCCATCGATGTCCCCTACTGACCGTGGTCAGGGCGGGGAATTTAGCGGAGATAAATCTCAACGCTGACCCAGCTGGGACTCGAACCTGGGAACTACAGATTACGAGCCTGGCTCGCTACCGTCTGGGCCACCCCCGCCCCAAAGGTTAAATGACCAGATCACAAGGACCCAGGGAAGGTTGGAGAAGAGACTCCACTGAACAGTAGAAAGGAGACAGATGGAAACTTTTGAATGCCATCCAGCATGTTCTTTAACGTCCAAAGAGTATTATTCTCCAGAAGATGGAGCCACGGCTTAATGTCCCATCCAACGGTCGTCTTTGGGTTGGGTTGTTTTAGCTCTGAGCGACAATTTTTTTCACAAAATGCGCTAAATGGTCAAGTCGTAATCTGTAGTTCCCAGGTTCTAGTCCCAGCTGGGTCAGCGTTGAGATTTATCTCCGCAAAATTTCCCGCCCTGCCCACGGTCAGTAGGGGACACCGATGGGCTTGGAATAGGCCGCCGACCGTGGGATGGGACGTTAAGCCGTGGCCCCGTGAGCGGGAGAGCCATACTCTGTGCACGTTAAAGAACATGCTGGATGGCCTTGACGGGAGACTACCATCTGTCTCCTATAACAGCTGTTCCAGTGGGTTCCCTCCCCAAACCTTCTCTGAGCCTTCGGTGTCATTGTGACCTGGCCATTTAGCCCATGGTGTGCAAAAAAGTGCCACTCAGAGTTAAAACAATTCTGACGAGTAGGCTACCATTCGTCTCCTAACAGCTGTCCAATGGGTGACCTTCTTCTAACATACTTTGATCCCTCGGGGTTCTTGTGACCTGGCAATTGTGTGCAAAAGTGTGCTTCTCAAAAGAAGAACAATTTAACTGAAAATGTAAAATATCGACATCACTGTTTGCAGTCGTTCTTCTTCATCGCAATATATTCAGCATTAACAGAATCCAGAAAACTGAACTATCGAGCTTGTTTCGCCATCTGGTGTGTTTGATATATACTAAAATAAATAAATTGATAATCAGGAGTCTTTAACATTTTTAGGTCCACAACGCTTTTCAGCAATGTATGAAAGTCTAACACTCCCATTTACCGATCTCTTCGTTTGTTTTATTTTTGAAAATAAAGAAACTCGATTCCAAATGTTCCTTTTGAATCACTGGTTAAGAAACTCTGTAATAAGTAAAGCAATTTCATCTGGAATAGCATTAAAACTAATATATTTACGAAGTTTGCTTCAAATGATGCAGAAATGAATAATTTGATACCTTCGCATAAAATCTAATTTAAAATGAGGGAATTTTACTTTTTTTGTCACCACTATTTTTTTGAGATCATTAGCTATTTAGTTCTGTCAGAAAGACGTCTAATATACAAATAGTTTAAGAGAATATTAGATATTAAGTTTTCAAGAAATATGTATCACATGATCTGCCCCTTGGGCTCACCTTTTGATGATTTTTGTGTCACATGAATGTATAGAAGACTGCGTTATGTAGGTTTCTGCACACCACCAATAGTTTGAAGCAATCTAAAAATATATTGAACACACATAAACAGCTAAGTAAACTCAATAGTTTCAGAATAACTAACACATATTACAAACACCGCGACATACATAAACACACATGGGTTTCACCTGATGGGCTGCATAAGAATATGATTGATTATATATTAATTAACAGCAAATGAGCTAGTTCTGTTAGAAATACCAGGGCATATAGGGGAGCTGAAATTGGATCTGACCATTACCTTGTTAAAAGTGTCTTGCAACTTAAACTTAAAAAGTGTTGTGCTAGGGTTAAAAAATTTACCTTTAATACTGAAGCTCTGAAAGACCCAGTTATAGCTAAAGCTTACCATGATAGGTTACTTAGTCATTATGACAGTCATGGTTTGCTTAATACTGAAGTTGAGGAAGAATGGGGCCATTTTAAACAGGCTTTTTTGGAAACTAACAGTACTCTTTTAGAGAAAAAGGAGCAGAGGAGGCAGAATTATTTAAGTGATAAGGCACTTGAGCTTATTTCAGAAAGAAGGAACTGCAGGAATGTCCTTAATCAGTACCCTACTAGTCCTAATAGAAAGCATTACAAAGAACTTAATAAACATGTCAAGGGTCAGTTAGCTACTGATAGGAATCTTTGGCTTGATGGCCTTGCTGACAAAGCTGAGGAAGCAGTTAGACAGCACAACAGCAGAGAGCTGTACCAGATAGTTAATGTTTTGTGTGGTAGAAAACGAACAGGTATACAGGGATTGAAGGATAAACAAGGCAAGGTTATAGAAGGTGAGGATTCTGTCATGGCTAGGTGGGCTGAACATTTCAGTGATGTTCTAAACAATGTAGTTAGTTCTACTCCCATTGTTTGCAATGATGATAGATGCATTGTTGGCTTTAATGTTGGCCCTATAACACAATCTGAAGTTAGTTTGGCTATTTCTAAACTTAAACTTCATAAATCCCCAGGGGTTGATGAAATTACTACTGAAATGCTTAGAGCTGGTAATGTTTCAGTTACCATTTGGATGACTGAAATTTTGAATAACTTTTATGATAAAGGCATGGTTCCTAAAGATTTTACCAGAGCTATTATTATCCCTATTTTCAAAAAAGATGATCGCACTTCTTGTGATAACTATAGGGGTATCAGCCTACTCTCCGTTCCAGGTAAAGTTCTTTCCATGATTGTGCTTAATAGAATTAAGAATCTGGTTGACAGGCAATTGCGTGATGAGCAATGTGGATTCAGAAGTGGTAGGGGATGTGTGGATCAGATATTTTCACTTAGGCAGATTCTTGAGAAATGTTTAGAGTTTCAGAAACCTTTGGTTGCTAGCTTTGTTGATTTCAAAAAGGCTTTCGACTCTGTTGATCGTCATAATATGTGGTTGATTGTGAGATCATATGGTATACCAGACAAGTTAGTTAACATTATGAAAGCTCTCTATAATAACACTGAGTCATGTGTGAGAGTTGGTAAGTCTTATAGCAATTGGTTTAGCATTACTTCTGGTGTTCGACAAGGGTGCATTTTGTCTCCTTTTCTCTTTAGTTTGGTTGTTGATTATGTTATGCGAAATTCACTTCAAGGGAAAGATTTTGGCCTTAAATGGGCTGGAGATACGAAAATTTCTGATTTAGATTATGCTGATGATTTAGCCCTTTTGGCAAATGATGTTGATGAGATGAATTCTTTCATTCGAACTGTTGATGAGACTGGTAGTACAGTAGGTTTGGTTATAAACAGAGAGAAAACTAAAGTGATGAAAATTGGTCAGGCAGGTTGTGATTCAGTTAATCTGAATGGTTGCAGTCTTGAGCAGGTGTCACAGTTTAATTACCTTGGGAACTGCGTAACTGATACTGGTGATGTGCGGCATGAGATTAACAGACGAATAGGTATTGCTGCCGGGACTTTTAAGAATCTTTGGAGATTGTGGAGAAATAGGGGTATACACCTTAAGACTAAAATTAGACTGTATAATAGTTTGGTTCTTTCTAGGGTTAGTTATGGTAGTGAAACTTGGACGCTGTGTAAGCAAGATAACAGGAAACTAGATGCTTTTGATTCTAGATGCTTACGCAGTATCTTGGGTATTAGGTGGTTTAACTTTGTAACTAATGATGAGGTTAGGCAAAGGAGTCTGCAACTTCCTTTAAGCAGCATATTGTGCAGAGAGAGACTCCGCTGTTTGGCCATGTTGCCCGTATGGATAGTTATAGATTGGCGAATAAGGTTATGAACAGTGTGCCTAGAGGCCTCAGAAGGAGGGGGAGACCTAGGATGCGGTGGGCAGACAATGTCAAACAGGACCTTGTTAGAATTGGTGTACAGTGGCCGGATGCAGCAGATGTAGCTCAGGACAGATATGCTTGGAGAATTAAACTGCGCGGTCTGGTTGGACCTCCGTAGCCCATGGCTGCTTGATGATGATGATGATGATGATGATGATGATGATGATGATGATGATGATGATGATGATGATGATGACATTGACTGTGGAAGCATTTACAGCAGAAAAATCTGGTGAGACCATTAGAGTCCAAACAAAATGTAGCCAAGACTATAGAGGTTTTATTAACTTCTTTGAGAAAGAAAAGTTTGCTTTTCATACATACCAACTGAAGTCAGAAAATAACTTAAAGATGATCATCAAGAAGATTCCTAATGACATTACCTGTGAAGAATTGACTCACGAATTGTCCGAAATGGGCTTCATGATTGTTAAAGTTTCTCAACTTACGAAACACAGGGACAAGATTCCCTTACCTATATTTCTCATTGAGTTGGCAAAAAAGATGCCAACAAACAGATCTTCAACCTGACTGATCTTTACCATCTTAAGAGCACTGTTGAGTCCTTTCAAAGGAGGAAAGGATCAACACAATGTCACAAATGCCAGTGTTATCGGCACACTCAGGGTAACTGCTTCAACACCCCTTAATTAAAATTAATACCACCTGAAGCAGCTGCTTGCCACAGAGGTCTGACAGGAGCCTGTCAGTTTATATACCAAAGTAGAAGGTCTGAGAGGATGGCAGGACCTCAGCAGAAAAACGACACAAACAGCCATGCCTTACACCCGGGGCTCGAACACAGGTCCCTTAGATCAGTAGCCAAGCGCGCTAACCACTCGGCCATGGGACGGCTCAACACCCCACCTCTAGATGTGTCAAATTGCGCAGGCAACCATCTTACTACTCCGTGTTCCAGGAAACACCAGGATGGTCCACCGACCTGTGCTAACTGCGGGAAAGAACACACGGCCAATTACAGGGACTGTGAGCTCTTTCCCAAACTTCCCAATAGAGAAGTACCTTTGAGAACACCCAAGAAGGTTAAAAATAAGGTACCCCAATATGTACAACCCAATAACACCTACGCACAAGCTACCGGATCTCCTGAAGATATTCCACGAAAATTTAACTTTGTTCCACCAGTCACTAAGCCTTCAGACAAAGGGAAGGCCACAGTGAATGTACCAACTAAAAAGAGCAAAGCAAATGAGGATGAATCGTTTGGCTTTGCTAAGAAAGTTAAAGATATCCTGGAACTCTTCAGGAAATTGAATTTGGGTAATATATTGCTCAAATTCAAGCTGATCTTGCTCAAATTCAAGCTCGTCTTAAATTCAAGCTGACTAAGGATTGGACTGAAAGGATCTCAGTAGGCATCCAATCCTTTGATTTTGTTGCATCTCTCTTGGATGGTTAAATGACCCGGATTAATGATCCTTGATCTATTACGATCCCTTGGTTTTTTATTCAAGCGTCCAAAGATACACCTATGGGCTTGGAATAGGCCGCCGTCCGTCGGATGGGACGTTAAGCCGTGGCCCCGTGTGTGGGAGAGCCATACCCTGTGCACGTTAAAGAACACGCTGGATGGCCTTGACGGGAGGCTATCATCTGTCTCCTAACAGCTGTTCCAGTGAGTCCCCTCCCCCAACCTTCTCTGAGCCTTCGGGGTCATTGTGACCTGGCCATTTAGCTCATGGTGTGCAAAAAAGTGCCACTCAGAGTTAAAACAATTCAGCGTTAAAAAATTCAAGCGTCCAAAGATAATGGTGTTTGAAACTCGCTTGTTTTATTTTTAGTAGTCCTATTTTGTAGCAAATTTGTTTTTCCCTTGTGATCCCTTTGGGGTTTATGTGTTTTAGCCTTGTTATTGCGAATCAGGCACTGTTTTAGACTTCGAGATATAAGCCCTAGGCTTGGAGCTCAAAAATTAATTCAAGATATCGGATATCAGTTTCTGCACATCGATATGACTGTTGCACATCGTACTGGTGAGCGCTGCACATCAACACGAAAATGTCTAATAATATGCTCAGATTTCATAAGTGTTTAAATATAAATTAAATGGGCAATATGATGTAAATAAATAAGGTAATCATTATGAGGATATGCACTATTATTATTATTTCTATTATTAAGCTATACTGTTTGAAATAAATTATGAAAATTCAAAAAACATTAGTGTAGAGAAGAGGTCCGCAACGGGAGCTATTTAATTTTCCTTCATGAAAATCATAATACTGACGCAACTTTATTCATTATTTTGCATAAGAATCGTAAACATAGCACAATATTTATTTTTCTGAAAAAGAATGGTAATAATGGCACAATTTCTATTCTTCTGCATAAGAATCGTAAAAAATGAAGCAATATGGATTCTTCTGCATGTGAATCGTAAAAAACGAAGCAATATGGATTCTTCTGCATATGAATCGTATTAATAACGCATTCTTATTAGTTTTTTTGCATGATAATCGTAATACTAATGCAAATTTATTAATTCTTCTTCATAAGAATCGTAATAATTTCGCAATATTTATTCTTCTTCATAAGAATCGTAATAATTTCGCAATATTTATTCTTCTTCCTAAAATCGTAATACTGACGCCATATTTAATATTCTGCATATCATTATTATTCATTTTCCTGCATAGGAATCGTAATAACGGTTTCTTTCTAATTCTTCGTCATAATAACTTAACAATAACATATTATTACATATTTTTTTGTATAAGAGTTATAATAAATACGTTCTTCTGCCTTCTTCTGATTGAGAATTGTAATAATAACCCATAGCAAAAAAATAAATGGTATATATGTTTGAAGAGCTTAAGCCGATATATCAGTACTATCATTTTAAATTTACGAAACACAACTTTGAAAACAAAATATAAAATTGTGTCTGTATAACAACATAAATAATTGCTTGCTGATATATATTCTAAATAGATCGAAAGCTATGAAAGCATCTTATTGTATAAACAAATATAAATATATACATATTTATCAAATGATGGGATTTGTGCAAACTTCGGTATTGTTTTTCATTATTAGAAATTTCCGAACAATGTTCTTGGAAAGGTCACAGTTTTCTATGAGAAAGGTTTCAACACAAAGTACAAAAGTTCCTTTCAAAATAAATAAACAAATATTTAATCCTACATCGCTGATTCTGATTAGAGAGAGATTTTCGAATATACGAAACACAAACTCGTAAGGTGACGTTTTACAAAGAAGGAATACCTACTAGTAGAAAAATAAATTTTATATAAATAAAATATTAGCTCTTCGTTGCTACCAAATGAAAAATTTGACGAGCATTGTTCTTCAATGTTTCTCAAGCGGAATTCTTGTTTAAGCTGACTGTTACTGTTTTGATAAGTAATTAATTAGTTCTTCATTATTCATCTATCTGTGCTTTCCACGTCACGGACAATGCGCGATGACGTCATGAAAGATTAATTGAATGAAGCAATAATGGGTTAGAGCTTAGTATCTGAGAAGAGACTGCTTTTTTTTTTCAATAGATACATTTTTTAAATTTGTCTTATTTGTCAAAGTATTGCGTATTTTGTTGTGGTATTGTGTTATTTAACAGGATATCGAATAGTAGAGTTTTATGTTTTCTGCTATGGTCTTATTTTGTACTTTTTACTATTGCATAGCCGTCCCGTGGCCGAGTGGTTACCGCACTTGGCTACTGATCTACCGAGTGGTTACCGCACTTGGCTACTGATCTACCGAGTGGTTACCGCGCTTGGCTACTGATCTAAGGGACCTGGGTTCGAGCCCCGTATAAGGCATGGACGTTTGTGTTGTTTTTCTGCTGAGTCCTGCCATCCTCACAGACCTTCTACTATGTCATATAAAAACTGTCAGACCTCTGTGGCAAGCAGCTGCTTGAAGGTTTATTTATTACTAGTGCATTATTTGAAATCGATCGGGTTGTATATTTTGTTTTTTAACATCGATTCTGTTTGTTATGTTGGTTGTCTATCGTAACATTTTGTTATTGTAATCATGATACTTATCTGTCACGGTATTATTAAAAAAAAAACAATCATTGCTTTCTGATATTGGTTCTCGGAGTTGAATTATGTCACAATAATATTCATCTGTTTAATTAAAGTAATATAAAATATAATTAGGATTTTTCAAAGTACCAGGATCTAAGATCCCATAACCTTTTAAATCTGATGTCCAATAAACGGTGTGAGTCAAAAGATAAGAAAAGAATCATCAAAACGTTGAGCTCAAAGGACAGTAAAAAACAGTAATAAAATGAGAGTTCAGAGTCAGATCGAAAAGGTTAAAGGTCTAACTCTCTTGAATCCACTCATAGGGATTATCGAACAAATTACATTATGTTTAAATATACATATCCGTACCGTGGCAGAATGGATAGCACACTTGGCTACTGAATTTAAATTGGTTAAAATTCAACAGGTTGCCCTTATTTTTATCAATTTAGTATTCATTATTGTTTATTAATTTTAAAATTTTAAACAATATTTCCATAGAGTAAAAATAAATAGCCGTCCCATGGCCGAGTGATTAGCGCGTTTGGCTACTGATCTAAGGGACCTGGGTTCGAGCCCCGGGCTAAGGCATGGCTGTTTGTGTCGTTTTTCTGCTGATGTCCTGCCATTCTCTCAGACATTCTACTGTGGCATATAAATTGACAAGCTCCTGTCAGACCTCTGTAGCAAGCAGCTATTTGAGAGGCTTTTTTTTTATTTAAAAAAAATATATATTTATTTAAGTAAAATACCGGTAGTCAAGGATATATTTTGTTAACGCAAATTACTCCATAAAGTGGTTTCGTTTGTTGTTTTGTAGAAACAATGTAAACTTTAGAACTAGGCCCAGATCCACGAAAAAATAAGGACCTAGGGGTGGGGGATAAGTGACAAGATAAAGCCTATATGAAGTAAAAGGGGAGGGAAAGACAATGGAATTCCTTTGCAGTATAAAATTTTCGCCTCCGTTTTCCAGATCATTAAAAAAAGTGTACAGCAACTGATTTTCATGAAATACTATACATATAATTTTAACAATTTTTGCCTCCATTAACCTTACTAGCATTCTCATAAAGGAGGACCAAGACCCAGTTTCCATCTCTCCTAGACCCTAAAATAATTGGAACTGCATAATAAACAACCAAAAATATGTAAAAAGGAAAAACTATCAAAAATTCCCATTATCCCGAACGCACAAATTGTGTTAAGACAAAAGGATATGTAACATTTATCCATTATAGTAGTATGTAATTTCTTTAATACTTAGTAAATGCATAATTAGAACAAATATGTAGAAGTTACTTCAATAAAACATATAACATTATGTTTAAGTACATTCAAAAATGGGGCTTTGTTGGGTTGTTTTACCTCTGAGTGGCA
This sequence comes from Ryuthela nishihirai, assembly GCA_038380435.1. NCBI lineage: Eukaryota > Metazoa > Arthropoda > Arachnida > Araneae > Heptathelidae > Ryuthela > Ryuthela nishihirai. The sequence continues at coordinate 45,486,995 of JAWZYU010000022.1, forward strand.
CTTTTTTGCACACCAGGGGTTAAATGGCTAGGTCACATGGACCCCGAAGGCTCAGAGAAGGTTGGGGGAGGGGACCCACTGTAACAGCTGTTGGGAGACAGATGATAGCTCCCCGTCAAGACCATCCAGCGTGTTCTTTAACGCGCACAGGGTATGTCTTTCCCGCACACGGGGCCACGGATTAACGTCCCATCCGAAGGACGGCGGCCTTTCCAAGCCCATAGGTGTCCCATTTAGTGTGCACGTCTTTAGGCACACCAACTATGTTACGTCAATGCAAACTCAAATTCTTATTTCCGTTTCTTTTTTAAATAAGAATTTTTGTGAATAAAAATGACACAAGAAAAATTTAAAAAAGTCCACAAATCCATATAAATCTCAATGTATTATAACATTCACTTAGAATTTAAGGATTTCTGGCAGCTGGAGTACCTTGACATGGATAATACAATTTAATATAATTGATCTGAAAGGTCAATTTAAACAATTAAAAACGAAAACAGTAATTATTATACTAAATTTTTCCTTAAATATGTAGAAGTGATTTTAACAAATTTTATAATGATAATTAATTACTGTTAAAGGGAAAAAGGAGCAGAGGAAGCAGAATTATTTGAGTGATAAGGCACTTTAGCTTATTTCTGAAAGAAAGAACTGCAGTAATGTCCTTAATCAATACACTACTAGTCCTAATAAAATGCATTACAGAGATCTTAATAAACATGTAAAGGATCAGTTAGCTGGTGATAAGAATCTTTGGCTTGATGGCTTGGCTGACAAAGCCGAGGAAGCAGTTAGAAAGTACAACAGCAGAGAGCTGTACCAGATAGTTAATGTTTTGTGTGGTAGAAAACGGACGGGTATTCAGGGATTGAAGGATAAACCAGGTAAGGTTATAGAAGGTGAGGGTTCTGTCATGGCTAGGTGGGCTGAGCATTTCAGTGATGTTCTAAACAATGTGGTTAGTTCTACTCCCATTGTTTGTAATGATGATAGATGCATTGGCAGCTTTAATGTTGGCCCTATAACACAATCTGAAGTTATTTTGGCTATTTCTAAACTTAATCTTCATAAATCCCCAAGTGTAGATGAAATTACTACGGAAATGTTTAGAGCTGGGAATGTTTCTGTTACCACTTGGATGAAATATATTTTGAAAATCTTTTTTGATAAAGGTATGGTTCCTGAGGATTTTACCAGAGCTATTATTATCCCTATTTTCAAAAAAGGTGATCGCAGTTCTTCTGATAACTAAGGGGTATCAGCCTACTCTCTGTTCCAGGGAAAGTTATTTGCATGATTGTGCTTAATAGAATTATGGATCTGGTTGACAGGCAATTGCGTGATGAGCATTGTGGATTCAGAAGTGGTAGGGGATGTGTGGATCAGATATTTTCACTTAGGCAGATTCTTGAGAAATGTTTAGAGTTTCAGAAACCTTTGGTTGCTAGCTTTGTTGATTTCAAAAAGGCTTTCGACTCTGTTGATCGACATAATTTGTGGTTGATTGTGAGATCATATGGTATACCAGACAAGTTAGTTAACATAATGAAAGCTCTCTATAATAACACTGAGTCGTGTGTGAGAGTTGGTAAGGCTTGTAGCAATTGGTTTAGCATTACTTCTGGTGTTCGACAAGGGTGCATTTTGTTTCCTTTTCTCTTTAGTTTGGTTATTGATTATGATATGCAAAATTCACTTCAAGGGAAAAGATTTTGGCCGTAAATGGGAGATACCTAAATGTCTGATCTAGATTATGCTGATGATTTAGCCCTTTTGGCAAATGATGTTGATGAGATGAACTCTTTCATCCAAGCTGTTGATGAGACTGATACTAGAGTAGGTTTAGTTATAAACAGAGAGAAAACTAAAGTGATGAAAATTGGTCAGGTAGGCTGTGATTCAATTAATCTGAATGGTTGTAGTCTTGAGCAGGTGTTAGTTTAATTATCTTGGGAGCTATGTAACAGATGCTGGTGATGTGCGGCATGAGATTAACAGACGAATAGGGATTGCTGCCGGGAGTTTTAAGAATCTATGGAGAGTGTGGAGAAATAGACGTATACACCTAAAGACTAAAATTAGACTGTATAATAGTTTGGTTCTTTCTAGGGTTAATTATGGTAGTGAAACGTAGACACTTTTTAAACAAGATAACAGGAAACTAGATGCTTTTGATTCCAGATGCTTACTCAGTATCTTGGGCATTAGGCGGTTCAACTTTGTAACTAATGATGAGGTTAGGCAAAGGAGTTTGCAACCTCCTTTAAGCAATATATTGTGCAGAGAGAAACTCCGTTGGTTTGGCAAGGTTGCCCGTATGAATAATTATAGATTGGTATATAGGGTTATGAACAGTGTGCATATAGGCCTCAGAAAGAGATGGAGGGAACCTAGGATGCGCTGGGCAGACAATGTCAAAAGTACCTTGTTAGAATTGGTGTGCAGTTGCCAGATGAAGTAGATGTAGCTAAGGACAGACTTGCTTGGAGAACTAAATTGCACGGTCTGGTTGGACCTCCGTAGCCCACGGCTGCTGGATGATGATGATGATGAATTAATTATATTATTTGCTAATTCCAAACGAATTTTTAAATGAAATAAACTACCGCTCAAACAATTGCACGGTCTGACGAAAACCTATCTAGAAAATACGCAATAGAAGATATCTGTGAGGAAGGCAAGACCTCAGCAGAAAGGCAACCAAGAAAGAAATAGCCATGCCTTGTCCAGGGCTCCAATATGGTTCGAGTTGTTATTTTATTATCATATTGTTCGAGTCACTGTTATTATGTTGTTCGAGTCATTGTTATGATATTGTTAGAGTCATTGTTATTATGTTGTCCCAGTCATTGTTATCATATTGTTGTTCGAATCGTTATTATTTTGTTCGAGTCGTTATTATTATATTCTTCGAGTTATTATTACTATTATTATTGCATTGTTCAAGTCATCATTATTGTATTATTTTTATTATATTGTTCGAGTTATTACTTTATATTGTTCGAGCCATTATCATTACGCTGTTCGAGACATTTTATTATTCGGGCAATTATCGTTATATTATTCGGGCCATTATCGTTTTATTACTCGGGGAATTTGAAGAGATAAATCTCAACGTTGGCACAGCTAGGACTCGAACCTGGGAACTGCCGATTACGACCCTGGCAGGCTACCGATTGACCCACCTAACGCCTCCTAACAATGAACTAGGCTTTTATCGCCTTTTTTACTCACTGACGGTAATCTCTACCCATTATGGTGGCGTAACGGGCGCCGAGTCAACTTTGATCCTCAATATCCTTGTTTGTGGCGACCCGGGACGAAGATTAAATTTAGGTTTTGACCGAGGGATGAACTTTACTTCTATAGTACTGTTCGCCCTAGGTAGTCGTGGGGTGAGTTGTATCTGTATGGTAATGTCTTGTCCCCGACCGTAGTTAGTGGTAATCTTGGCATTATCCCTATAGATAGCGTGCAGTCCTTGAATTGCGGGGCGGGGGTAGCTTAGTCGGTAGCGCGCCAGGCTCGTAATCTGTAGTTTCCAGGTTCTACTGATTTACTTTCTTATCCTGGCACTGGGGTGGTTTAATCGAGTCCCAGCTGGGTCAGCGTTGAGATTTATCTCCGCAAAATTCCCGCCCTGCCCACGGTCAGTAGGGGACACCGATGGGCTTGGAAAGGCCGCCGTCCGTCGGCTGGGACGTTAAGCCGTGGCCCCGTGTGCGGGAGAGCCATACCCTGTGCACGTTAAAGAACACGCTGGATGGCCTTGACGGGAGGCCACCATCTGTTTCCCAACAGCTGTTCCAGTGGGTCCCCTCCCCTAACCTTCTCTGAGCCTTCGGGGTCCATATGACCTGGCCATTTAGCCCATGGTGTGAAAAAAAGTGCCGCTCAGAGGTGAAACAACCCAACCAACCCAACCCTTGAATTGCGATACATCTGGATTTTGTCATTCAATTAATTACCCTTTGTGGTACGCCAGAGACGGATCGGTATTGAACTAATTTTACGAGTGGAAATCTTATCCTGGCACTGGGGTGGTTTAGTCGGTAGTGCGCCAGTCTAGTAATCTGCAGTTCCCAGGTTCGAGTTGCAGCTCGGTCAGCTTTGAGATTTATCCCCACAAGATTCCTCGCCGCCGTGCCCTCAATTAATATGGAACACCAATGGTCTCCAAAAGGCCCGTCAGTCGACGGGATGTTAAGTCATGGCTCCGTGTGCGGGTAACACTGAATGGCCTTAACGAGAGGCTACCATCTGTCTCCTGTCCTTCGGGGTCCTTGTGATCTGGACATTTAACCCATAGTGTGCAAAAAAAGTGCCTCTAAGAGGCTATACAATTCAAACTAACGAAATCCTATCTACTGCCATAAACTACTACATTTTACCGAAATTAAAATGAACACGATACAGAATAATATATTAATTATCATTATATTAAATATTACAGAATAATTTAAAATCAATTGCTAGTTTTTCAAAAACAAATAACTACTCTTTGGGCAATATCCCTCCAAGTTCGACGAAGGTGATTATGGGCAACTGCATGTTGCACGGTGCTCCGTATTTTAATTTCCTGATCTCTGATCTATACTACTTAAAAAACATTGTGCATTTCAAAGAACCTTTTGTATCAATGGTTCCCAGTATCTGGTTTGAGGGCCATATGCAGGCAGCCCCAAGGCTGCTTTCCTGCGAACCTCAACCCTTTGAATACAATAGCTTGATGTCATATTTATTACATATTGACTAGAGGTAAGGGTAGCTCAGTTGATAACGCGCCAGACTAGTATTCTGTTCCCAGGTGGGCCAACGTTGAAATTTATCTCCGCAAAATTCCCTGCCCACGGTCAGTAGAGAACACCGATGGGATTGGAAAGACCTCCGTACATCGGATGGGACTTTAAGCTGTGATTCCGTGTGCGGGAGGGACATACCCTGTACACGTTAAAGAACACGCTATATGGCCTTCAAGGGATGGCCTGATCTGTCTCTCAATAGCTGTTTCAGTCGGTACCCTCCCCCATTATTCTCAGAGCCTCGGGATCCTTATCACCTGGGTCGTTGTGTTCAAAACAAGTGGGGGGGGGGGGTTTGACAAATAATAAACAAATAATAATGTCTCTCAAATAATAATGTCAACTCGGACCTGTAAACAAATAATGGTGGGATGTCGACAATATGTAGGGAAATATACATAAAGAATGTACTATTTTAATCGAAAGCAAACCTTAAATAGTTTTGAACGTAATTACTGAAATTCCATTCGGTTCGGGACCCTTCATATATCCAATCGGTATTCCATTTCATTCCACAGATACTGCAACATATCTCTTGTTACTTGCTCAGTTTGCTCATTTTAGCTTTCAAATAATGCAGGTTTCGAATGTTTTCAGTGTAAACATAATTTTTTATAAGGTCTCACAAGATAAAATCAAGGGATGTCAAATCGGGTCTCCTTGGTGGCTATAGAATTTGACTAATCCACAAAAATGTTGCTCAAAGAACTTCCGTAACTTCTCTTCAGAAATGTGATGGTGCTCCGTGTTGTCTGGTGGCCACACCTGAAGCTCTTTGAGTGGAGGAATGTAGAGATACAATGTTCATATAATGCCTTTTGTGTATTTGGGAACAGTGTTTCCCCAAACTCCACCATTATTTGTCGGACACCTTGTATTTTGAGATTAACTGTATTAAGTTTATTCATATTTGCATTTATTTTCTGCTGCCTTTAATAATTTAACGTGGTGCACACCGATTTATGTTGTATCATTTCATCAACAATCGACGAAATATGGCAAGACTAGTAAAGGATTAAAATAAAACCAGATACATAAATATAAATCTGTTTTTGTGAGCGAACCGCAGCTGGCATTCATACTGAAGTCCTTGCTTTGTGCTGCCATCTCTCGGCAGTAATTGTTCATTGCTCTCAATAAATATTGTGTAAATCGAATAATAATTTTAAACCTTAAAATAAAATATAGCGCACAGAGCAATTAAAAATAAATACTTCTTCCAGCATGTATTTGGAACAACATAAAAATTATCTTATAGCAAAGGGTTACCGTCTAAAACTTCAAGAGATTCTTTAATAAATTCTTTATAAAAATTCTGATTTTTAATCATATTTTTTTTTTAAATTATTAGTCCAAAAGTTCATGAACTTAACCAACTTTGACTTATCTGCTTTATTTGAAGGTTATTGCTCTAAAAACAAATATCAAAAAGCTTCAGACATTCCGAAATCGAATTTTGAGATCTGCTTTAGCAACACTTTAAGAAACATGAATATTTCTCAGGAAACTGAAATTGAGACTGATTTAGGAATGGTTCAAAGCCTAAGTAACCAACTTCTTCCAAATCGAAAAATACACTTGTCACTAATGCAAACAATTACGATATTTCTGTTAAAATTATATATATATCTATACACACTGGTGAGCAAATGTTACAATTTAATTCTATGTCAATAACAAACTTCTTTCGAAACTCTGCAACTTCTAAAATATGCCTTTTATGGTAAAATGTGACATTTCAATAAAATCTTCAGGCACAATCAAATCAATATAAATGTCGACTTTCATCAGTAATAGCTGGTATTTAAAAAGTTATGGAAGCTGGAACATTTACCATCAGTAATGCACTCTTATAAAACTCATGTAATATTGGCGAATATTGAAAGAATTATGACACAAATATCTAAAACTTACCCTTATTTTATTAAACTTCCTGAAATGTCATTTATTATTTTATTAAAATTCTGAAGTGAAATCTTATGACTACCATCGCTATTGTTATATATCTAAACTTCCATAATTCTTTAAATACCTAATAAATATTGCTGAAATTCGAAATTTTTAATTTATTTTCACACATTTTACCATAAAAGGTTTTAGAAGCTACAGATTGTCGAAGTTGGTTTCTTATTGATATAAAATGGGGCTGAAATGTATGTTTTGCACACCAGTTTATAGAAAACTGTTCTAAACTATCAAGCTCCATTTTAATAATTCTATTACATTGTTGTTATCAAATTATTTTTTCCCGTCATGGTTTATTCTTCCATAAAGTTTTGTCAATGCTATTGGTGTTATGCCAGATGAAATAGATAGGGGCTTCAGCCGGCTATCATGGTATATTAAAGTGGATTTTTAATCTGATCTTTCAGTGATACCAACAAATCAGAGATCATAAACTAGCGAAATGGAGAAACGGGCTTTTTCCAATTCCTTCTCTCTTTCATCTGAATGGGGCGGGGGTGGCTCAGTCGGTAGCGCGCCAGGCTCGTAATCTGTAGTTCCCAAGTTCGAGTCCCAGCTGGGTCAGCGTTGAGATTTATCTCCGCAAAATTCCCCGTCCTGCCCACGGTCAGTAGGGGACACCGATGGGCTTGGAAAGGCCGCCGTCCGTCGGATGGGACATTAAGCCGTGGCCCCGTGTGCGGGAGAGCCATACCCTGTGCACGTTAAAGAACACGCTGGATGGCCTTGACGGGAGGCTACCATCTGTCTCCCAACAGCTATTCCAGTGGGTCCCCTCCTCCAACCTTCTCTGAGCCTTCGGGGTCCATGTGACCTGGCCATTTAGCCCATGGTGTGCAAAAAAGTGCCGCTCAGAGGTAAAACAACCCAACCCTTCCATCTGAAATGCACCCTTTGTCATTGTGTTTAAAATGCAAAGAGTTATAAACTGAAAAGGGTCAGAGCCCTAGGGCTATTTCTTGCTTTCCAAAATCAGCTGGCAAAAAAAAAGTTAGATTTGATAGGAAACCTAGATGTATCTTGGCCTCTTCAGCTTTTGCCGGCAGAGGTGATCGTTCTTAACATCTGAAATGAGAAGATTCTGATGTTCCATAGCGTTTTCAAACAAATGAATTGCAGCATCTGTAGTGCAGTCTTGAATAGAAAGGATACAAAAATCCATTTGGATGATGGAATTATGCACGAAGTAGGATGTGCCGACAATCTGTCGAATGATCATGTTTTGGAAGGTCTGAATTTTCTGCATTTTAGTTTCTTCACAACTGAATTAGGGTTATAACATTTTCGGCGATAATTATCGGATTTTTTAATTGGATTTGAAATTAGGTATAAAAAAAAATTGATTCTCACTTCGGATTGAAATAAAAATAATCCAAATTTCCATGTATTAGGCAATTTTATTATTTAGATAAACAAAAAAAACATATGCATTACCAATGTTTCTTCAGCGAGATTACTTCAATACGCAATCAACATCTAATTCGATTAAATTCATATTTTCATCTCAAATAATGTTAACACCTAACTACAATGAGTTTTTTGTTGTTATACATTACTTCCAGCAAACTTTAGGCACTCCTACAATGTTTTTAATATATCACATTTTTAATATTGATGGGTATTAAAAAACAGGGTGTTTTGTTGTTAGCCGAACATAAACAAGGTGGACACCTATTGAACAAAAGAAGAGAAGAGGGATTTAAATGTGCAAAAAATTAAATGATTTAATTTGTGTGAAATTTAATAAAAATCTCTTTATTTTTAAACGAAATGCAACAAAATAATTATTCATGATGACTATATTTAAATATTATTAATATTTTAAAATTGACTACCAATTTGGTTTTTAAACAATAAAATATATTTAGAAATGCCATATATTTAAAAATCAATTTTTCTGTTGCTACATTGTCCAGCTTTGATATAAATCCGCTAGTATTATCCAATAGATATTTAGGCGTGAATTTAAAATTATTCCCCTCATTAGAAAAATATCACACGATGATTTCATCAGTTCGAAGAATTAAGCAGTATTTTAAAGCGGACAACAAGAAGAAGACCAACAACATGAGATGAAGTTGTGATTACTTTCACTAATTATGTTCAAAATTTTTTGAGGTAAGGTTTCAATTAAAATGTTATTGTCTTGAACAATCCCGGATCTAGAGAAAAGAAAGGAGTGATAGAGCTGGAAAAGTGTATTTGTGCATAGAGACTATAATAATATTCCCTCCGTTTAAGAGGCCTTTAAAAATTCTTGAAAAATGAGTGACACTTACGCACTCTCCAATATATCTGGACCTGTTCTTGAATACGTATATTATTTTTCTACATATTGGTTCTCGAAACCCCACCATTAGTTTTCGGACATCCTGTATAAAATAATTAATAATAATAATAATAATTCGTCCTCTTGTCTTTGTATTCTGTATGTCTATGTAGCGTTGGCAATTGACAAACTCAAACATGTGAACGGTGTACTAATTCAACTTCTCTTTTTATAAGTAAAAACAACAAACTATTATGAAAACATATTTTTACATGCTTCTTTGGGTTTAACCCGAGTATTAAAATGTGGGACGAAATCGCGTAAACCCGAAAAAGTCATAGTAAATAATAGTAAATTAATATACCTATTTAAATAATTATATTTACGGTTTTCCACCACGTAAATGGAGAAAGTGAACTGTTTTCAATATTCGCGATTCAGCCAGCAAAGAAAAATATTTTAAAAACAAAATTACTAGTGCTTATATAAAAAGATAAATATGGTAGTTTTAGCACATATTTATCACTTGTAAAAATTATATAAATATTGTTAGAGAAAATAGATAATAAATGCTGTAAAAATTTATTATATCAGGAGAAAGCTTTATCGAAGGGGATTATTTATCAGAATATAATTATATATATTTATAATTTTATTTATATATATAGATATGTCTACGAAACTACCAGTCATTTTATTTTCGAAAGTGTTTGTGCTGTTCCATCGAGAGAATTATATGCGGAAAGTGTATAAAATATCCTAAAGCCCTTTATTAATATATGAATTGCATGAATATTATTAAAATAAGTCAACACATAAGTAAAGTTTTTCGTAGTTCTAATAGTTTTTCTAAAACCGAAATTGCTTTGCATTTAATAATTTTCCGGTTCAGTTGTATACAATGTTGCGGCCTATATATTACTCCCATTTTCATAAAATTGTCTGCCTATTGCTATCAGTGTAGAAGAAAGATCTGCATTCTTCAGCAATTACAAAAATGAAATCTCTATAAAAGTATTATGCATTTTAAGATATATAATTTGTTAATTTTAACTGCGTACTCCTTCTGCCACTAGCAATTCTTAACTTTGCTTTTAGAATACTTCTAAACTACTTACTATAATTTGAAAATTTACTTTTACTATAACTTTGTTATTTTTTTTTTCTTTTACTATAACTTTGGAAATATTTAAAGAAATATTTCCAAAGACGTAAAAACAAATATGCAATAAAATGTTATACCACAGAAATAAAGATCAAAGGTACTGGTTAGTGATGCCATCTACTAATAAAATAAGAAACTAAGAATTTAGTTTGCTTCTAAAACAAATACACTGAACTTCCGCTTAATTGAAACAAAAGCATTCGGAATTTTCATGCAACGGACATAAATTTCCAATTTAATAATTGAACTTGGAATGGGACTTTTTGCTTAAGAAAAGGAAAGCACTCCAGCAGGCAGGGCATAAGATATTTATTCTAGACCTATTTTACATCTACTGAACCCTCACATCTGCTGCTACTCAAGAATCAAATGGTATTTCAGTGGATGATCTTGACGAAATGCCATCCGAGTTTTTAGAACCTAGCCCAGGCATGGCCAACTGTTTTTGCCCGCGGGCCGGATTGGAAAAAAAAATATATTTTCACGGGCCGGACGAAATATTAAAATTGAAAAATGTTAAACAAAACACTTATTTCTTTAAGTAAACAAAATTTTATTATGAAATTTGTTTATGAATAATTTTAAGTAAATCAATACAACAAATTAACATAATAACTAATGCGACGTGTGAGGCGGTTTGCATCGCTTATTATTTTTTTAATATCTGGTTCTATACTTGTAGTAGCTATTCTTAACACAGCCTCCAAATGTAAATCATTCAATTTGATAATAATTTTGGATAATAATAAGATTTTCTTTATAACGGAATGTTTTTTAAACAATATAGAAGTATCGAGAATTCATTCGATTAATTACTAGAAGCTAAATGCTAATATTGAAAAATTGTTCGCGGGCCACATAAATTCATTACGCGGGCCGTATGTTGGCCATGCCTGACCTAGCCAGTAAACATTTTTTTTTCTGAAATTAAAATTTAGCTTTGTTCCACTATTCTCATGTCTCGGACATAATTCTTTTGTCTTGTAGAAAATCATATACGCCTTTTACAGATTTACCTTTCAAAGAAAAGGTAATTCTGTTTCATATTACATTACAGAAAAATATGTTACTACCGGTAGTCAGTGCTATCCAAAGGCCAAAATTTATCTCTTCCCATGATTGCTTTCGATGAATACTTCCCGAATTTTTTGTTAAGTGTACTGATTTAAAATTCATTAAGTGTAAAAATACGTACACAAAATTATACTTTAAATATTTAGATTTACATTAAGGGCATTATACTATATTTTTATTATCATTGTTTTTAAGTGCATCTCTATTTTAACTAGCAGTAGAAAAAAATGCCGAATCTTTTAATAAAAAAGAAACAATTGCATCCATATATTTAGACATTTCAAAAGCTTTTTATACTGTTTAGATTCATGGTCTTTTATACAAATTAATTAAAGCTAATTTTCCAAGTGGATTAATTACACTTTTCCAATCCTACCTTACCAATAGAAATTTTTGTGTCATCATCATCCTCAAACAGCCATGGGCTACGAAGGTCCAACCAGACCGTGCAATTTAGTTCTTCAAGCAAGTCTGTCCTGAGCTACATCTGCTGCATCTGACCACTGCACACCAATTCTAATAAGGTCCTGTTTGACATTGTCTGCCCACCGCATCCTAGGTCTCCCCCTCTTTCTGAAGCCTTCAGGCATACTGTTCATAACCATATTCGCCAATTTATAATTATACATACGGGCAACATGGCCAAACCAGCGGAGTCTCTCTAAGCATCTAGTTTCCTGTTATCTTATTTACAAAGTGTCAATTAATAATTATATATCATCTGAAAGATCTATTTTTGCTGGAGTACCTCAAGGATCACTTTGTCTTCAACATTATTTTGTATTTATATCCATGATATCCCTATTCTAAGCAAATTTCAGATGGAAAAGGTTATGGGATCTTAAATCCTGGTACTTTGAAAAATCCTAATTATGCTACATGCTGCATTCTAAGCAAAATTTCAATTGCTTTATATTCTGATGACATATGTCTGCTCCCTACTTCTCTTAACCCTTTCACGACTAAGGGAAATATTTTTCCCATTTTAAAATTGGTGATTGTCGTATTTAATTATAACCTTATCTGCATTTTTATACAGAATGTCAAAATAGAACGTATGCCGAACGCAATTACGTAAACGCGAACGTTTAGAAAACAAAAACAGAACTGTCAGGACGCATAATATATGTACTATGTGCAATGTCCATCTTTGCCTCACTACCAAAAGAAATTGCTTCGCAGAATATCATAATTAGCACATCATTTTGTATAGTAATTTTATTTCATAATTTTATATTATTTTAGTTAACATTTTTGTTCTAATAAACCAATAAATAAAAGACATTGTATAATAAGCCTAACTATAATTTGTGTTACCTTTATAGTCCATTGGGATAAATATTTCCCATAAAATTACAAAAAAACTACACGTTGTTATGTATATTTCTTATGATTTTTATTTATTTTACGTCTAAACAAACTAAAATAAACAGTTACATACTAATATTTACTCTTAGAAACCTTATGGTCCTGAAAGGGTTAATGCATCTCTAGCTATCACAAGGTTATAAGCAGAACAGAATGAGATACAGAAATGGTACTCCTAAATGGAGAATTAAAATTAATATTAATAAAAGTCATGTAATATTATTTTCACATAACAAAATTATCAATCCAAATGAAATTACAGTTTCTAAATTAATCCTGGAATGGGCAAAAAATATTACTTATTTAGGAATTATATTACATCATAAACTTTTATGGCTTGGTCATGTTTATTATGCCATTACAAGAGCTAGAAAAAATATCTTTCAATTAATTGGTCTAATAGGAAGAAGTTCTAAATTAGATACAAAACTTCTATTATACCATTCTATCATCAGACCTATCCTATCTCATGCTTCACCTATATGGGAAATACTCAAAATTAAATATCTACAAGCTACAAACTTTTCAAAATAAAATACTAAGAATGTCTACAAATGCACCATGGTTCATAAAGAATAGTATTATTCATAAAGATCTCAATCCTGTTCATATCTTCAATCATATTAAGGACTTAGCATTCAACAATAAATATATCAGATAATCCTAATGAGTTGGGTTGTTTTACCTCTGAGCGGCACTTTTTTGCACACCATGGGCTAAATGGCCAGGTCAGGTGGACCCCGAAGGCTCAGAGAAGGTAGGGGGAGGGGACCCACTGGAACAACTGTTGGGAGACAGATGGTAACCTCCCGTCAAGGCCATCCAGCGTGTTCTTTAACGTGCACAGGGTATGGCTCTCCCGCATACGGGGCCACGGCTTAACATCCCATCAGACGGACGGCGGCCTTTCCAAGCCCATCGGTGTCCCCTATTGACCGTGGCCAGGGCGGGGAATTTTGCGGAGATAAATCTCAACGCTGACCCAGCTGGGACTCGAACCTGGGAACTACAGATTAGGAGCCTGGCGCGCTACCGACTAAACCACCCCCGCCCCTCTGTGGACAGTGCTCCATGGTTTGTGAAAAAGAAAACCATTCACACTGATTTGAACACTGACCACATATACACCCTCATTCGGAAGCTAGCGCAGACCTTTTTCGAGGCTGTGGAAGATAATCCTTGTGATATAATTAGATCTTTGATTGATTATGATCCATTGGCTTTAAACAATTTAAGCGTCCTAAGATTGTGGTGTAAGACACTAGCATGCTTACCTTTTAGTTGTGCTTCTTTGGCAAGTTTGTTTTGCCCGTGTGGCCGGTTTGGGGTTTATGTGATTTACTTTTGTTTTTTCCAGTCAGGCACCATTTTAGACTTCGAGATATAAGCCACAGGATTGGTGCTCTTAATTAATTAAAGATATCAGATATCTTCACTTCACGGTATTAATGATACGAATCCACAGCAAGGTGAAGAACTCCACCAGGCCTTTCTTCAGAGTTTTTATTTAGAAAAAGCAATTAAAGAACACAAATGCTCTGAGGAGTGTTACAGTAATGCAATTATGTAGCTCATTGCTGCCACCAGTGTTGATATTACGGATCTTTTACCATCATTGAAGATAATGACAAAAGCAAGTTAGATGAGAGTGATCAAAGTTTTAAACCTGTTAAAAACAGATGCAAAATGCCCTTAAATACAGATGAACCTTTTATCACTATGCAAAACAAGTATTTCTTACTCTCTAGAGAGTGTGCTTGAGAGGACGTATATGACATAAGTGACGATGTAGAAACATCCTCACAAACACAGAACGTTTCCTCGCTTCAGAATAAAGAGGGACAAAATACATCAGTAGTTTTGAGACAACATATAAATTGGCTGACACTCATAAAAGGCTGGTTACACTGGATGCGGAAGTATTTACAGCAAAAAAATCTGGTGAGATCATTAGAATCCAAACGAAATGCACCCAAGATTATAGAAGTTTTATAAACTTCTTTGAGAACGAAAAGTTTACTTTCCATACATAGCAACTGAAGTCAGAAAAGAACTTGTGGCGGGGGTGGCTCAGTCGGTAGCGCGCCAGGCTCGTAATCTGTAGTTCCCAGGTTCGAGTCCCAGCTGGGTCAGCGTTGAGATTTATCTCCGCAAAATTCCCCGCCTTCCCCACGGTCAGTAGGGGACACCGATGGGCTTGGAAAGGCCACCGTCCGTCGGATGGGACGTTAAGCCGTGGCCCCGTGTGCGGGAGAGCCATACCCTGTGCACGTTAAAGAACACACTGATGGCCTTGACGGGAGGCTACCATCTGTCTCCCAACAGCTGTTCCAGTGGGTCCCCTCCCCCAACCTTCTCTGAGCCTTCGGGGTCCTTGTGGCCTGGCCATTTAGCCCATGGTGTGCAAAAAAGTGCCGCTCACAGGTAAAACAACCCAACCCAACCAGAAAAGAACTTAAAGGTGATCATCAAGAACATTCCTGGTGACATCACCTGTGAAGAATTGGCTGAGGAATTGTCCGGAATGGGCTTCATGACACTTAAAGTTCCTCAACTTAAGAAATACAGGGACAAGACTCCCTTACCTATATACTCCTTACCACACTCAGGGTAACTGCTTCAACACCCTTAGATGTGTCAAATTTGAGCTGCAACCATCTTACTACTACGTGTTCCAGGAAACGCAACGATGGTCCACCGACCTGTGCTAACTGCGGGAAAGAGCACATGGCCAATTGCAGAGGCTGTGAGCTCTTTCCCAAACTTCCCAATAGAGGAGTAGCTTTGGAAAACCCATGAAGGGTAAAAACAAGGTACCCCAGTTTGTACAACCCAATAAGACCTGCGCACACACTACCAGACTTCCTGAAGAGATTACAGGAAAATCTAACATTGCTCTACCAGTTACTAAGCCTTCAGAAAAATGGAAGGCCACAGTTAATGTATCAACTAAAAAGAGCAAAGCAAATGAGGGGAAAGAAGTAAAAGATATCCTGAAATTCTTCAGGAAATTGAATTTGGGTAATATATTGATCAAATTTAAAATATTTTGTCATAAGTTTAAGATGACTAAGGATTGGACTGAAAGAATCTCAGTTGGCATCCAAGCCTTTGATTTTGTTGCATCCCTCTTGGATGGACATTACGATCACTTGGTTTTTTACCAGTTAAAGCGTCCAAAGATTTTGGTGTTTGACTTTCGCTTGTTTTACTCTTAGTTATGCTTTTTTTGCAAATTTATTTTGTCTTGTGGCGCCTTTAGGTTTTATGTATTTCAACCTTTGTTATTGTCAATCAGACAGTATTTTAGACTTCGAGAAATAAATTAATTAAAAATATCAGATATCAAATAGGTTATATAGCACTTTGTCATCGTTCTATGTATTTAACCATTTTTCAGTTCCCGCTGGAGCAGAAACGTTCCTGGAGGAAGGAATTTCATATTTAGAATTTTAAATTAACTTAAATGATATTTTATTTAATAATTAAATTAAATAATGCAGCGGTAGATTATTATCTATAGTTCGTGACTAGAATAAAGTAACGTATCCTTAATAACTTTAGTAAAACATACAAAAAAATGCTATTTTTTCATCTTTCAAACTTCAAGTTGTGAAGGTATATTTGTTTAATAAATTTATGTTATATATTTGGTAATTACTAAAGTGAAACAACGGATAATATTAATTTATATGCTAAATACCAATGTCAAGTATTAAAACAGCAAAGTAGTCATTTTACTTTTAATTTAGTTTAAAACCTGGAATAAAATTTCGATTTTTAAATGTTGGAAATTGAAGAAAACCAATTCTTTACCCCCGTAGTTTCATGAAGGTTGAATAAAGGTCATTAATATATATATGTTATACGTATAGGAATCAAGTTTTTTTTTCTAACTATAACCACTGCAATTAAAAATACTTTAAAATTGAAACTAGGATTAGTCTTTTAGAAAGAAAAATAAGTTAAAGTTAATTTAACCTCAATTATGGAGAGATTAATTTGTTATAAAATGGGTTTCAATCGTTTCGTTAGGACTACCGTTTAGGCACACTGTTCATAACCCTATTCGCCAATCTATTATTATTCATACGGGCAACATGGCCAAACCAACGGAGTCTCTCTCTGCACAATATGCTGCTTAGAGGAGGTTGCAAACTCCTTTGCCTAACCTCATCATTAGTTACAAAGTTGAACCACCTAATGCCCAAGATACTGCGTAAGCATCTGGAATCAAAAGCATCTAGTTTCCTGTTATCTTGTTTACACAGCGTCCAAGTTTCATTACCATAACTAACCCTAGAAAGAACCAAACTATTATACAGTCTAAGTTTAGTTTTTAGGTGTATACGCCTATTTCTCCACACTCTCCATAGATTCTTAAAAGTCCCGGCAGCAATCCCTATTCGCCTGTTAATCTCATTCCGCACATCACCATTATCAGTTACATAGCTCCCAAGATAATTAAACTGTGACACCTGCTCAAGACTGCAACCATTCAGATTAACTGAATCACAGCCTGCCTGACCAATTTTCATCACTTTAGATTTCTCTCTGTTTATAACCAAACCTACTCTACTACCAGTCTCATCAACAGCTCGAATGAAAGAGTTCATCTCATCAACATCATTTGCCAAAAGGGCTAAATCATCAGCATAATCTAAATCAGAAATTTTCGTATCTCCAGTCCATTTAAGGCCAAAATCTTTCCCTTGAAGTGAATTTCGCATAACATAATCAATAACCAAGCTAAAGAGAAAAGGAGACAAAATGCACCCTTGTCGAACACCAGAAGTAATGCTAAACCAATTGCTACAAGCCTTACCAACTCTCACACACGACTCAGTGTTATTATAGAGAGCTTTCATTATGTTAACTAACTTGTCAGGTATACCATATGATCTCACAATCAACCACAAATTATGACGATCAACAGAGTCGAAAGCCTTTTTGAAATCAACAAAGCTAGCAACCAAATGTTTCTGAAACTCTAAACATTTCTCAAGAATCTGCCTAAGTGAAAATATCTGATCCACACATCCCCTACCACTTCTGAATCCACATTGCTCATCACGCAATTGACTGTCAACCAGATTCTTAATTCTATTAAGCACAATCGTGGAAAGAACTTTACCTGGAACAGAGAGTAGGCTGATACCCCTATAGTTATCACAAGAACTGCGATCACCTTTTTTGAAAATAGGGATAACAATAGCTCTGGTAAAATCCTTAGGAACCATGCCTTTATCATAAAAGATATTCAGAATTTCAGTCATCCAAGTGGTAACCGAAACATTCCCAGCTCTAAGCATTTCGGTAGTAATTTCATCTACCCCTGGGGATTTATGTAGTTTAAGTTTAGAAACAGCCACAATAACTTCAGATTGTGTTATAGGGCCAACATTAAAGCCACCAATGCATCTATCATCATTGCAAACAATGGGAGTAGAACTAACTATATTGTTTAGAACATCACTGAAATGCTCTGCCCACCTAGCCATGACAGAATCCTCCCCTTCTATAACCTTACCTTGTTTATCCTTCAATCCTTGTATGCCTGTCCGTTTTCTACCACACAAAACATTAACTATCTGGTACAGCTCTCTGCTGTTGTGCTGTCTAACTGCTTCCTCGGCTTTGTCAGCCAAACCATCAAGCCAAAGATTCTTATCAGCAGCTAACTGATCTTTTACAAGTTTATTAAGTTCTCTGTAATGCTTTCTATTAGGACTAGTAGGGTATTGATTAAAGACATTCCTGCAGTTCTTTCTTTCCGAAATAAGCTCAAGTGCCTTATCACTCAGATAATTTTGCCTCTTCTGCTCCTTTTTTCATAAAATAGTACTGTTAGTGTCCAAAAAAGTCTGTTTAAATTGATCCCATTCTTCCTCAACTTCAGTAGTAAGCAAACCATGACTGTCATAATGACTAAGTAACCTATCATGGTAAGCTTTGGCTATAACTGGATCTTTCAGAGCTTCAGTATTAAAAGTAAAATTTTTAACCCTAGCACAACACTTTTTAAGTTTAAGTTGCAACACACTTTTAACAAGGTAATGGTCAGATCCAATTTCAGCTCCCCTATATGCCCTGGTATTCCTAACAGAACTAGCCCATTTGCTGTTAATTAATATGTAATCAATCATATTCTTATGCAGCCCATCAGGTGAAACCCATGTGTACTTATGTATGTCGCGGTGTTTGTAATAAGTGTTAGTTATTCTGAATCCATTGAGTTTACTTACCTGTAGGAGACGTTGCCCATTGCCATTGCAGCTACCAATACCAAAAAGGCCTATTACTCGTCCCCAAAGGTCAGAGTCAGTACCAACTTTGGCTTGAAGTCACCGAGAACAAGGGTAATATCTCCTTTCTTGATAGAATTCAAAATATCCTGAAGTTGTTCATAAAAGCTATCCTTCTCATCCTCATCGGCATCCTCAGTGGGGGCATAACAGCAGATAACATTCAAGTCTTTAACGCTTGTCTGAAATTTTGCTGTAAGAAACCTTTCATTAATGCACTCATATCCTAGAAGAGCATCACTAGCGTGTCTGCTGAGAAGCAGACCCACGCTTTGGTGATGCTTATTGTCGTCCCTCCCTGAAAAGAGAAATTTAAGATTATTTTTAAGAATCTGACCTTTATCTGTCCATCTGGTCTCTTGCAAGTCGAGAATATCTAAATTATAATGGTGGAATTCTTGTGTGAGGACATCAAGAGAAAAAGCTCTGTGCAGAGTCCTCACATTCCAACTACCTATGGAGAGAAAATGGTTAGTGGGATGTTTAAAGAAACTATGTTTATTGAGAGAGGGAATGCCGACAATACCAAACAGCCCCCTAATCGCAGACATGTGGCAAAGACCCGTTCCCCCACTACTAAAGGCTGAAGCCATCTACACTGGAAGACTTCCTCCAATGTAGAATTTGACGATGCCGATAGAAGCAAAGAGTTCAGGTGCCTGCGATGACTTCTGCTCAGGATTATCCACCAGCTGATAAACATATCCTGTGAATCTATTCACTTGGGGCTGTCAACCCACAAACAAACAGAAAACACAGCGGAAGATTTTCCCTCCACAGAAGCCCACCAGTGCAGCAAAATCAGGATCCATAATCAAGCTCAGAGCCATATATCTGTCCAGTCCAGTAGGTTTATATGGTCAGCACCAGGACCCTGTGTGGTTGACCACTCCTCAGCAGGGTAGAAAAAAAATAAAAGTAGCCATAGTTGTCCAGATTAGTAGGCCACACTAATCTGGCAGCCCTCCCCTTCCGTTCACTTCCACAAGAGGGTATCTCTTTTGAAAGGTACTAACGGTCTGCACCACGAGAAGGCGGGGTCGGACATTAGGTGCTAGGCCTGGCCGGTTCTATGCATCATCACAGGGGATTGGTGCATAGCTCTCCTTCCAGTGACTACCTAGCTACCATTTACAGACCCCGTGCAGTACACGTGTCCCAAATGTCGGTTTGCCGTGTGCTACAGGAGGAAGGAATGCACCCCTATCGTACGCAGAAGGTATACAATATAGAATACACACATAGTACACAAATTTGACCTCTGACCTTGACGGACTGGTTAGATCCATAATTTCGCATCGTTTATACTCCTAGACACCAATGTTTAGCTCTTTTGAACTGGGGGCGGGGGTGGCTCAGTCGGTAGCGCGCCAGGCTCGTAATCTGTAGTTCCCAGGTTCGAGTCCCAGCTGGGTCAGCGTTGAGATTTATCTCCGCAAAATTCCCCACCCTGCCCACGGTCAGTAGGGAACACCGATGGGCTTGGAAAGGCCGCCGTCCGTCGGATGGGACGTTAAGCGCGTGGCCCCGTGTGCAGGAGAGCCATACCCTGTGCACGTTAAAGAACACGCTGGATGGCCTTGATGGGAGGCTACCATCTGTGTCCCAAGATGGTAGCTGTTAAAGTGGGTCCCCTCCCCCAACCTTCTTGAGCCTTCGAGGTCCATGTGACCTGGCCATTTAGCCCATAGTGTGCAAAAAAGTGCCGCTCAGAGGTAAAACAATCCAATCTCTTTTGAACTGGTAGATCGAAATTTGACCTTTGACCGCTTAGCATCCAACGGATGCAAAAATTCATAACGTTTTTGAGATTTGAAATACGAAACACACCTAGGTATAAATTTTCACGTTTTTTTAGTATTTCCAAATCATAGTTTGACCTCTGAAAGTCATTTATTTGCCTTTAACCGATACTTCGGATGTCAAATTTCAGATTTTGTTTTCAGACTCAGATTACCCCTTGTTGCAAATTTTCAGAGCTTCTGCTCTTCATTGTTATAATTACGTGGATCTCTCTCACTAACTCCTCACTCACAGTTGTTTATGTACATGATACTAGAAATCAGTCCTCTTGACTTTTAGACTAACACTCTGATCCTAATCTTATGTTTGATATAATACCGGATCTCAAATTTCGTAACATTTTTGAAATTTACGACCTGAAAATTCGTCTCTGAATCAATTTTTAGCACAGGTATTAAAATATGACCCATCGGGTTCAAATTTTCACAACGTTTTGAAGTCTAAGACCCGAAATACCCCTAGATATTCAAATTTAGCTTCCTTAGTGTCAGTGTTTAAAGTTTGAGTTGAACATCCTGACAGGGTGGCAGTCTTCCGTAGCCCATAACTGTCCCCCTTCTTACCGAATCCGTCTCATGGCCGAGTGGTTAGCGCGCTTGGCTACTGATCTAAGGGACCTGGGTTCGAGCCCCGGGTAAGGCATGGCTGTTTGTATCGTTTTTCTGCTGAGGTCCTGCCATCCTCTCAGACCTTCTACTCTGGCATATAAACTGACAGGCTCCTGTCAGACCTCTGTGGCAAGCAGCTGTTTGAGGGGGTATTTATTATTTTTTATTACATATAAGGGTTACCAGATATAAATCTTACCTGTAGCACATTTACTGTGCTACAGGTAATGTGTCTCGTAACTGCAGTTTCCAAGTTCGAGCTTGGAAACTGCAGTTACGAGACCAGGGCACTGGAAATTTTGCCAACCGCCCCCTATACCCGAGGCGTTTTCTAGCGAGACACTCCCAATGATTCACTAATTTATATGAAGCTCCTTAACCTCCACATGAGTGGAAGCTTTCTAGAATGGATCATAATTTGAAGATGCAAGATAAAGTAAAGGGAGATATTAAAATTTATAAATAATTATTTTAAATCCATAACGGTAAATAATTCTAAAATATATTTATTCTGGGTGTCTCAAAAATATGGATACAAACTTTTAGATAACATCTAAAGGATTTAGATAACATCTAAATTATAAGGATAATAGATAATAGATAATAATTATAAGATATAAGATAATAGATAATAATTATAAGGATAAGGATAATAGATAACATCTAACATTTAAGATAACATCTAAAGGAATGAGAATTTCATAAGAACCCATAACCGAAAACGTCACCGTAAGTCAATAGGCGGCGCTGGTCATCAGTGCGCTAGAGGGGAAATTTCGGATTTCCTCATTCGAGCGGTAGTCGGCTTACGAAGAGCATGCAAAGGTATTCGAACAGGGAGCTGGCAGACATGCATTTAGTGTATGGAATAGCTAAGAGCAACGGACGAGACGCTCAATGAATATATCAAGCATGCTTCCCACACAGACATGTACCGGGTCACCGTTTGTTTGCGCGTGCGCATCAAAATTTGTGAGATTGTGGGTCATTAAGAGGTAGCAAACGTGAGAGCAGGCCACGATCGACGTGTACTCCCGCCATGGAAGAAAGTGTGTTGGATGCCGTGGAGACTAATCATAGTACCAGCACACATGCCGTTGCCTCTGCCCTAGGGGTGTCTCGCTGCACTGTACAGCGTGTTCTTACACCCCTTTCATCTCCAAAGGGTTCAGTTACTTCTCCCCACAGATCATCCTGCACATGAGCGTTTTGCGCAGTGGTATCTCCAAGAAGCCGTCCCGTGGCCGAGTGGTTAGCACGCTTGGCTATTGATCTAAGGGACCTGGGTTCGAGCCCCGGTATTAGGCATGGATGTGTGTGTCGTTTTTCTGCTGAGGTCCTGCCATCCTCTCAGATCTACTACTGTGGCATATAAACTGACAGGCTCCAGTCAGACCTCTGTGGCAAGCAGCTGCTTGAGGGGGTATTTATTTATTTTTGTATTTATTATTTATCTCCAAGAAAGTGCCCAAGGTGTGAATTTCCCAGCATATGTTTTGTTTACTTATGAGGCAAGTTTCACTCGGGATGGCGTATTCAATCAGCACAATGCGCACATGTGGGCTCACGAGAACCCCCACGGTGTGCGCACCCATGCGGCGCAACATCGTTTCTCAGTAAATGTGTAGGCAGGTTTGGTCGGCGACTGCTTAGTCGTGCGATACTTTTTACCATCCTGCATGACCTCCGCGAAGTATCTGATTTTTCTGGAACAGGTTCTACCAGGCTCACTTGCCCATGTTCCAGCAAATGTGAGACGCAACATGTGGTTTCAACATGATGAGGCGCCCCCCTATTATGGAAGGTGTGTTCGTGCGCATTTGAACATGTCTTTTGGGCAACGATGGATTGGGCGTGTTGGACCAGTTGCCTGGCCTCCACGCTCACCTGATTTAACGAACGTTGATTTCTTTTTGTGGCTCCGTTTCAAAGCTACCGTGTATGAATCGCCTGTGGAGTCTGACATGGATTTCGTGGCAAGGCTCGTCTGCGCTGCTGCTACTATCAAAGAAACTCCAGGTGTGTTCGACTGTGTCCGGCAATCAATGCTCCGTCGGTGTCACGCATGCATCGCATCTCATGGTGGAAACTTCGAGCATCTGCTGTAACGTTATGAAATGTATCATCTAGTACGCCATCTGTAATAGTTATGTCCAATAAATGAGTTCCCATTAATCAATGTCTTGTGTCCTTTCAGATCTTGTACCTCTGCTACCACTTTCCCATGACGTTTCCGGTTATGCGTAGGAATTGCAATTAAATTGATTAAACATCAATTCTCATTCCTTTAGATGTTATCTACCTCCCCTAAAAGTTTGTACCTATATTTTTGAGACACCCTGTATATTGAATTGAATTGAATTAGTTTATTTCACCCAAACATACATATATTGGTAGATAAAACACAGACAAGTTCACAGGTGAAAAAGGAGAACATAATAAGCCGTAGCTTTTGAATAAATGTTTCCTGAAATACACTTAAATTTAAAACAATGCAGGTGACCTTAATTTATACATTTATACATTTATTTGAGCACATGAATTTTTGTGGTCTGACTCTATCATTGACTTGATAAGTTGGGTTGTTTTACCTCTGAGCAGCACTTTTTTGCACACCATGGGCTAAATGGCCAGGTCACATGGACCCCGAAGGCTCAGATAAGGTTGGGAGAGGGGACCCACTGGAACAGCTGTTAGGAGACAGATGGTAGCCTCCCGTCAAGGCCATCCAGCGTGTTCTTTAACGTGCACAGGGTATGGCTCTCCCGCACACGGGGCCACGGCTTAACGTCCCATCCGACGGACAGCGGTCTTTTCAAGCCCATCGGTGTCCCCTACTGACAGTGGGCAGGGCGGGGAATTTTGCGGATATAAATCTCAACGCTGACCCAGCTGGGACTCGAACCTGGGAACTACAGATTACGAGCCTGGCGCGCTACCAACTGAGCCACCCCCGCCCCACTTGATAATAAGTGTAGTTTATATTTATATTTAAAAGTTCTATATTGTTCCATTGCAGCAGTATCCTCTGGTATCACGTCATTCCAAATCTTAATGCCAATGTACCGTATTGATCTCTGGCCTATAGATTTCTTATAAAGGGGCAACATGATCTTGTTCTTAAGGCGAGTATAATAACTAAAAGTCTTCGTTCTTTCTAAGCAGCAGTAAAGTTCCGAGTACTCTGTCATTTTATTCTTCACTCTGTATACAAAATTCCCCATAACATACTTGTAAATATTATATATATTTAGTATTCCATTTTCTGCCATCAAGTGTTGTATATATACTTAAAAAGAATGAGCTGGACACGATTAGATTAAGATTGAAATAATTAAAATTGTTTTTTTTTCTTCTTATCACTTAACTAAAATGGTAAAAATCTCTAAAATAAAACTTTCGAATAAAGCATTTAGTTAGAAAATAAAAACAAACTAACCTATAAAGCAGCCAAAAAATTTGATGATGATATTTTTTGATTCTTTCATGAGTTGCAAAAGTTCACTTAACTGGGCAGTTGGTCAACTGAAGTGTATTACACAGTGGGTTTTGTCTTGTATTTCGGATTCCATTTTTTTCATTGTATATGACTCTGTTGATATCAGGGTTAGGTTTAGCAAATTTTTGTGTAATCTTCAGAGCATCTTGAATACTATAATTATTCTGGATCAAATTGAAAACCATAGCTTTGTGTAGAGAATCAATATTATCTAGTGATATTTCTTTTAAGTTAAATACTGTCAAAAAAGACTCTCATTTTAAAATTTCGAATAATTTTAACAAAGGTTGTTGGGTTGGGTTGTTTTACCTCTGAGTGGCACTTTTTTGCACACCATGGGCTAAATGGCCAGGTCACATGGACCCCGAAGGCTCAGAGAAGGTTGGGGGAGGGGACCCATTGGAACAGCTGTTAGGAGACAGATGGTAGCCTCCCGTCAAGGATATCCAGCGTGTTCTTTAACGTGCACAGGGTATGGCTCTCTCCCGCACACGGGACCACGGCTTAACGTCCCATCCGATGGACGGCGGCCTTTCCAAGCCCATCGGTGTCCCCTACTGACCGTGGGCAGGGCGGGGAATTTTGCGGAGATAAATCTCAACGCTGACCCAGCTGGGACTCGAACCTGGGAACTACAGATTACGAGCCTGGCACGCTACCGAATGAGCCACCCCCGCCCCCATTTTAACAAAAATTGAGCATCTAGTAATATATATTTCAACGTATACTTGTATATTTTAAAAATTATATATTCTAATTAATTTCAGTTTTTCATAGCCAACAGTATGCGTTGTTGTTAGTTGATTAATTGTTCTATTAATTAATTATCATTATATACTCTTAATTATCACTAATATGATGTTTCATATGAAGTAGATTGTTGCTCTTACATTGCGTATTGTCATCACCAACTTATTAATTGGAATGTTAATTAATGATCATTAATTACTATTAATTAGCATCATTCTGATGTCTTGCGTGAAATAGATTGTTGCTATTATGCTGATCATTGTCGTAACCATGAACTGATTAATTAATCAGTTCATTAATGATCATTACTTATGGAAATTATCTTTACTGTGATGTTTCATATGAAGTAGATTGTTGATGTTATACTGATCATTGTCGTCATCAACCAGTTATTAGATATGCTAATTAATAATCATTATTCAGTCTTAATTATTATTATTGTGATGTTTCATATGACTCATATTGTTGATAAATCAATTAGATGATTTGATGATCAATTTGATGATCAATTAGATGATAATCGAAATCTGTACAAGCGTTGATAAATCTCAACGCTTGTACAGATTTCGATTTAAACTGTACAAGCGTTGAGATTTTTCTCCAACACACCAGGGGGCGGGGATGGCTCAGTCGGCAGCGCGCCAGGCTCGTAATCTGTAGTTCGCAGGTTCGAGTCCCAGCTGGGTCAGCGTTGAGATTTATCTCCGCAAAAATTCCCCGCCCTGCCCACGGTCAGTAGGGGACACCGATGAGCTTGGAAAGGCCGCCGTCCGTCGGATGGGACGTTAAGCCGTGGCCCCGTGTGCGGGAGAGCCATACCCTGTGCACGTTAAAGAACACGCTGGATGGCCTTGACGGGAGGCTACCATCTGTCTCCCAACAGCTGTTCCAGTGGGTCTCCTACCCCAACATTCTCTGAGCCTTCGATGTCCATGTGACCTCGCCATTTAGCCCATTGTGTGCAAAAAAGTGTCGCTCAGAGGTAAAACAACCCAACTCCAACACACCACACCTTGTTTTTTCCCTTAAAATATACAACATTTTGAATGATTCATTCCATTATAGTTCTGTTAGTCGATCTTTCGAGCCAGTCAGTCATATCGAAAGTCGAGCATGTATATATATTAATAATGAAAGGTTGTCCTTGACACATCTTGATTTATATCGTCTCACTCCGACCCCTATTTGACCTAAAACTCTCCAGCGGCGGTATAGAGGGATTTGACTTTTAATTTCGAAGGACCGACAACATCAAAATTTGGCATAATCTCTGAAATCTACGACTAAAAATATCCTTAGGTACCAATTTTTAACTCTCTGATAAATACTGATAAATCTATATTTAACTTTACGCTCGAAAGGCCCATCGCATCCAAAATTCAACACATTTCCAAGATCTGCGACCAAATATACCCCCGAACCATTTTTTAGCTCTCTAGCATCGATAGTTCTAAATTTGACCTTTGACCTCTGAATCCGAAATTTTTTATGTTTCCTACATCTCCAGCCCTTAACACCTATAGACACCGATTTTCAAGCTTCTAGCACTCGTAGATCAAAATTTGACCTTTGCATGACCTCTAGATGAGGTTTAAGGACACTTTGGAGATCAGATTCCGGATTTTTCCCGAGATCAACGACCTGGATTGCCCCTATATGTAAATTTTCAGAGCTCTACCATTTCTCCGTCATATTTAGAATTAGTGTTATCCCTTGCCAGTCAGTCAATCACAATCATCTATATATATATATCAGATATAAATGAGTGATTCTGTAACTCTTAAAGCATCCTGAAGATTCACCAGGTTTCACTGTGAGAGTCGGAAATTCCTATACAACGGCTCTGCATTGCGTTTTCTTTCTTTCAATTTAACCATAAATATTATTAATTATTATTAACCACAATAAACCTCGAAAATTCAAATTATGTCTGTATGTTTATGGTAACTCCATCTTCTTTATTTATTGTATTAGAATCTTCCTTGTTTACCGACTGAAAACATGTCTGTCAGGTTCAGTGGCGCACCCAGAGGGGGGAGGGCAAGGGACCCTGGCCCACCCCAAAGAAAAAGAAAAAAAAAAAAACACTAGAAAATTTTCGAAAAATCTTTTCCAAATTAAAATTCATTTTTTATATTTATGTTGTGTCTTCTATTTCTATACTACTTATGAATTAGTGGTCACATAAGGTGGGAATACCCTATAGCTCTCGAGAAAGACGGCCGCTGTGAACACGAGACGAACGAAGTAGTTCTCGGGCGGACCGAGCGCTACTTCGTTTGTCCGAGCCTGGCCCCTCGGCTCCCCCTAAAATTAAATCCTGAGTGCGCCACTGGTCAGGTTTATCATCTAAATACACACATTCTTCGATTTACACGGTAGGCGGGTTCCGGGAAATCACCGTGTAAATAGAAACTACGAATCGAAACTAACAGATATGGAAAAAAAGTTGGAAAGGTTCCAATAATTATTGTTATGAATAAAACGTGCATTGAAAGCTTTATATTTATATACCAGATGAACGACACCTGGCGCAGCCTGAGTGTCACTCTGAATATGAATATTTTATTTCCTATCGCACTAAAGATTAGGTTTTTGAGTTCTGCCTTCCCCCGACATTGGGGAGGGGGTGACTCAGTCGGTATCGCACCTGCCTCGTAATCTGTAGTTCCCAGATTCCAGTCCCAGCTTGGCCATAGATGGGATTTATCTCTACAAAACTCCCTGCCCTGCCCTCGGTGACACGAGGGCGCCGATGAGCTTGACGAGGCCACCGTCCGTCGAATGAAACGTTAACCCGTGGTTCCGTGTGCAGAATACAATTGAATGACCTTGACGGATGCTGCCATTGGTCTCCCGACAGCTGTCCAGTGTGTTCACTTTCCCTAATCTTCTTTGAGCTTCGGGGTCTGTGACCTGACCATTTAGGCCATTGTGAGCAAAAAAAGTGGTGCTCAGAGGTAAAACACCCCAATTCAGATCTTCGTGTTTCCGTCATGGAGACTGCCATCTACTAATACATTTTAGAGAATATCAGATCTCCCCTAAAGAAGGGGAGAAACATCTTGAATAATGATATCGTAACGAGCTTTATGGCAAATGAAAGCTTGCGACTAGGCAGTGCCATTTACTATATATTTAAGAGCGTTGTTTCTCAAAGCGATGGGGACGGGGGTGGCTCAGTCGGTAGCGCATCAGGCTCGTAATCTGTAGTTCCCAGGTTCGAGTCCCAGCTGGGTCAGCGTTGAGATTTATTTCCGCAAAATTTCCCGTCTGCCCACGGTCAGTAAGGGACCGATGGGCTTGGAAAGGCCGCTGTCCGTCGGATGGGACGTTAAGCCGTGGCCCCGTGTTCGGGAGAGCCATACCCTGTGCATGTTAAAGAACACGCTGGATGGCCTTGATGGGAGATTACCATCTGTCTCCCAACAGCTATTCCAGTGGGTCCCATCCCCCAACCTTCTCTGAGCCTTCGGGGTCCATGTGACCTGGCCATTTAGCCCATGGTGTTCGTTCTACCACGGCAATTCCCGATTCCGCCTATACGACACTACCAGTTATGAAAAGCCGTGCTATCTAGAGCCGGGGGCAAGGAATACGTCCTATAGGCGCACCTCAACCCCAGCCTCACATGGCAGCAGTCCTATAAAAGAAAAGCTGACCACCGGAAGAAACCTAACTTTAATCTATTCCCCGGTTAGCCATGAACAAGGATATATAGTTTCGGTTCATGGCTAACCGGAAAATTAGATCCTGTTCATAGAAAATAGATCCTGTTCATAGAAAATAGATCCTGTTCATGGCTAACCGGAAGTTCGCTCGGCGTCCGGGGTGGAGACTCTTAGTAAGGCCCAGACTTTGAGGACTCGACCTACTGGGGCACAAATCTTTTCAGACGAGTCCTCGAACAGCTGACCCTGAGCTCCTGATAGGTGAGGTCTCAGACGCTGTCACCAACCAACCGGCTAGGGAACCGGTCGGCAGCATCGTCGACCTCGGTTGGCTTTGGCAATGCTCCAACCGGGGCCCCAATCCGTCCGGCAAAGCCTTCAGCCGGTTTGCTGGGCCCTAGCTACCCCCACCATCACCACGCCAAGGTCCCCTATCGGGGGGTTAGCCCATGGTGTGCAAAAAAAGTGTCGCTCAGAGGTAAAACAGCCCACAACTCAAAGCGATGGTTCGTGGATTGGTGCCAATCCGCTAGCAGCTATTCGCCAGTCTGCAGCGAGCTCTCTGTAAAGAAATATCTTTTTAAAAGAGCAAAATTGATATACTATAAAGACAGCTTGTAAGTCTCTCAACACTCCAGATGTCAGCGTTGAGATTTATCTCCGCAAAATTCCCCGCCCTGCCCACGGTCAGTAGGGGACACCGATGGGCTTGGAAAGGCCGCCGTCCGTCGGATGGGACGTTAAGCCGTGGCACCGTGTGTGGGAGAGCCATACCCTGTGCACGTTAAAGAACACGCTGGATGGCCTTGACGGGAGGCTACCATCTGTCTCCCAACAGCTATTCCAGTGGGTCCCCTCCCCCAACCTTCTCTGAGCCTTCGGGGTTCATGTGACCTGGCCATTTAGCCCATGGTGTGCAAAAAAGTGCCGCTCAGAGGTAAAACAACCCAACCCAACAACACTCCAGATGACGTCTTGGCTTGAGGAGTGAAAAAAGTATGATGCGCATAGACCTACTTTGTCTCTTGAGGCATCACGTGATCAGAAGCTCCAGTCGCATGCATAGCCAACGGATCTCAGAAGCAGAGTTTCCGCCGTTCCAGAACATCAGACTGATTGAGACACTTTTCTTTAGAGAATTTCAAATCCGAACAACGCTCGTTAAATCTGCTATAGGTTAAAATTCTGACATTTTTTATTATTGATTATTATCAAGAGTTTCAAAACTGAATTTGATATGATTTAAATCTAGTGTAGAAAGCGACTTATTTGTAATATCAGTATAAGTGTGGTGAAAAAAAAAATATGGGTCTGTTTTCAGCTCAGAGTTCTTAATGTTTGAGACAGAACTTTTAATTAAAATAAGATATAATCTCTCTAATTTCAAATAGTTCTTTCCAATGAGAAATCACAGGCCACTGATTTGTTTCTTTACTTTTCTTACCATCTGATATTTCAGAAATCAGAATCATAAATGACTATACCAGAGTACTTAATCAGGGCCATTATACACAGCTTTGAATAAAAGGATGGAAGAAAGGAGGGAAATTAATTATGCACAAATATTCATTGATTTAATTAGCGTAAAATTTAAGATAAACGATTTATTTTAAAACCAGTTAAAATTAAATAATTTATTTATTATTATTTTATTATAATATCTGAGAATATTATCAAATTAACCGCTAGATTTTTAAAAATAAAAAACTACCAGTTGAATTTTTAAAACTATAGGTATAATTAAAACAGTTATAGTTTTTGAAAATTAGATCTGTTACTGCAGTGTCCAGGTTTATTGTATCGAGGTGGCCTTGACCTAGTGCATTGCACCCATTACCTCCATCTGAAAAAGACCAACTTGGCACATGAGGTGTAAGCATCAATAAGTATATAAATCAAAAAGTAACATGTCACAAACAAATATTTGCATGGTGGATAACAAACAAACACATTTCCTTTGCTGTAGGAGTAGTAAATCAGGAGGAAGTAAAAACTGGAAGAAAATAGTCAAGGCTCTATAAGAACCTAAGTCTCTTGTACTTAAGTTGATATTTATGTTCATAATCTAAAAGTTCAGTATGATCAAATAGAATGCGATTCCATCTTCGTGAAGAAATTTGTCGA
Organism: Ryuthela nishihirai; assembly: GCA_038380435.1. Classification (NCBI taxonomy): domain Eukaryota; kingdom Metazoa; phylum Arthropoda; class Arachnida; order Araneae; family Heptathelidae; genus Ryuthela; species Ryuthela nishihirai. Next base: position 45,518,401 of record JAWZYU010000022.1, read on the forward strand.
AGTACTTCTGATCAACTTTTTGACAGAATCGACATTGAAATCTTAATTTCTTTATGAACCATGGTGCTGCTGCAACAGTTCTAAGTGTTTTATTTTGAAAGGTTTGGAGCCTTGAGATGGCCGAATCATTTGTAATATTTTATAATTTTTTTCTAATTATTAATTATCACCACAGAATTAGAACCAAAACTGGTGAATTTAATTTTGCACCGTACATGACTTATCCGAAATTTTAATTTGACTGCTATTGATATTGTTGCTTGATGGATCAGTTTTTTTAAATTGAAATGATAAATAATTTCTTATAGATTTCTTCTATCAGACATCATAGGCCACTGTTTCGTTTCTTTACTTTTTTACCATTTGATATTTGGAATGTAGGAACTTATTTGTAGTCTTTTCATATTTTTAAATTCTTGTGATATCTGTAATAAGAGGCTACAGCAAGAGCAAAAAAAAAACTGGCGCAAAGCCATCTAGTTACGACAGGCCTCGACAACCGTTGAACAAAAGAAGGGAAAAAAACCAATATCCATTAAGATTTAAAGGATCTATTTTTCTGACATAATTAGTAACCTTTTTTGTAAATATTATAAAATAATGAAATTTTATGATTTCAGTAAGCTATTTATGAATACTTAAAAATTACTACCAAATTTTTAGATAAAAAAGAGCTACCCTTCTATTTTTACGTAACTAAATTTATAATAAATTATATATATATATATCCAGTTCAATCATCATATAGGAGGCTCTGGACTGGGTCGGCAAGCAGGTCGCAAATTAATAATTTTTCCATTCTGTTCTTTCTTTCCTGAAAAGGCTTCGCATTTCCTTTCGTTTTCTTTCTTATATAAACACCATAGGAAAAAGTGGTCGATATTGATATCTCATTTTCTTCCTGTCTTATTTTTTCAAGAATCTTGTGTGATGTCAAAGGTTTCCGATTCTTACTGTTTACAATTTCCGATGCTATGTATGTGTTGGTTGTTTACCTTTGAGCCGCAGTAGTTGTTTTTGCATGCAATGGGCTAAATGCCAGAGCCATAAGGACCCCAACTGCTCAGAGAAGGCTGGGATAAGAGAATCCAGTGGACAGCTGTTAGAAGACAGTTGGATGACTCCTTCGAGGACATCCAGAGTGTTCTTTGATTTGCACAATGTATGGTTCTCCTGGGCACGCAACCACGTCTTAACGTCCCATGGGCGGACGGTTTTATTTCCAAGCGCATTTATCACCGATGGCAAGAAGGGCTTAGCGGACATAAATATCAACTCTGACACAGTTGGGACTCTAATTTGGAAACTATAGATTACAAGACAACCACTCTGCCAACCACCCCGAGGAAGGCCACCTCGATACATAAGGCCTGAACACTGCAGTAACAGAAGACCACATTTTTAAATATATATTTTATTATGAATTAAACGGATGAAATTGGCCATGAGTTCAAAAATAGTACTTAACAATTATAATTCTAAAATAATGTAATTTATTACAAAAGTATGAACGAAAACATTTATATACACTACACTCAAAACATAAAATAATGCTTTTTATGTCATTTAATAAATAACACAATCATATTTGTGAACAATCCTGCAATCTATCGAGAATAACCTTGACATTCATCAAGTGATGAACTGTTCCTACAGAAAAGTTGAGATCTGCTCTGCTTTTTCAAATACATATAACTTCCTCAGTCACATCTTAAAGTATCTTAAGCATCCTTTTTTCTTCTTACCTGTCCAATAACAGAATTAACACTAATAAACTTTATTTACCTCCAGTGAAAACACCAAATAAAAACACTTCTTCATACTATAGTGTATAGATTAAAACAAACTACGTTTTTCTTTACATTCCGATTCCTCTTAATTAAAACTTATTTCTTTTTTTTAAGTTCGAAGTAGTTGTTGACGTAATTCTCACGCTGTAGTTTACGCAAGGATCCAGACGATAACATCAGATAACGGTTTATTGTAGCACGTTTTTTGTGCTACAATACACGCTACAATAATAATAACGCTACAATAAATGCTACAATAAACAACAAACTACAATAAACGCTACAATAAATGCTACAATAAACGTTTTTAACGGTTTATTGTAGCACTGTAGTTTCGACCCTCTCCTCCAGATGGCAAGGTTGGATAATGCTAAGAAGCTGATGACATTTATATTACAAAACCTCGATAAAAAAATTCTTAAATCCTATGGAAAAGTTCGCATCACGTAAAAATTTGATTGTTTCATTATAGAAAATTTTACGCTTATCTCTTGTCCAAGTAAACTGTGTAGACTTAGTTCAAAGATGTTCTCTGTTTTTAATCTTGCTATTAAGTTGTTTCTCTGGATCGAGTAAACAGTACAATTCAGAATCACCGTTTCCTTTACGTTGCACGTCTGACAATTGGGGGAAAGAACCTTTCTCATCTTGAAAAGTGAGTCGTTCAACAGTAATGCACCTGTTCTGAGTCTACCGAAGCACACAAAATTTCTTCTTGAAAGGTGCATATCATTTAGTGGAAGGATCTTGTTATCTGCTAATTGTCGATCATTGATCTTTCTTTCAGCGATGACTTGGAAGTGATGTATAAAGTTCTCCTTTAGATTTTCTTTATTTAATTTAGAAACATAGAAATTGCCAATTTGTAACTGGAGGTATTTTTAATTGTTAAGGACCGACTTTGTTAAAAAAAATCAGCAATTTCGTTTCCATGGACACCTAGATGTTCAGGGATCCATTGCAAAGTAATTGTGTTGTTTCTCTGTTTCTGTACTTCTGTAAGTACAACAAAATTAGACTTTGGTTATTTGAAACACCACTTTAGAGCCATTTCAATTGCTATCAACTCAGTAGTCATAACATCTGAGGCACCTTGCAGCCTGATTGCTTCAAAGTGAGATATTTCTGAGACTCAGAAAGCCGCTCCAGCTCTTTGTGCTAACTTGTTTAAAGATCCATCAGAGAAAATCTTAATATGATTTTTATTTTTTTGTTCTATGAGCTCTTGAGCAATAATCTTTTGAACTGAGCTATCAAGTTCTTTTTTAGATGTGAAATCTGGAATGGAAACAAAGCAATCAAATTGTTGAAAGGTCCAAGGAGGTTTTTCAGAATGTTTGTCTACCTCATAACTTTGTGCTGAAATCAATTCAAAGAGGGGATGTCGGAGGATGGAAGTAGTTACATCACTGGCCTTTTTTCCTAATCCAATAAAGATCTTATCGGTCACTGGGTGATACTCTTGTTTGTAGAGCAATCTTGAGAAGTGTGAACATACATACACACAGACAAGCACAGCAGATTTAATTATATATCTATTTCTGGAAATCCAACTGGTAGTTAATATTTTTTAAAACTAGGTTTTATTATTTTAAAACTTTAAAATAATCCAAAATTTTTAAATGAAATTCGAGTGAAAAATTACATTACTTTAGCTAGTTTTAAATAAAAAAATTATTTAAATTTTCAAACAATTAAAATAGTTATATTTTTATGCTTAATAAATTCCCCTAATTTCTTCATTCATTTCGCTCAAGGCTATCCAGGCCTGGTATATCAAGGTAGCCTTGGCCCGAGGCATTTTGAAGTGGGGCTATCATCGTAAATTGTGTATGGATATGCGATGTTCCAAATGAAACATTATCCGTTACCATCTCCATCTGAGAATATGCCCAGTTGGCATAAGTAAATACATATAACAAGTAAACCACTCGTGAGTGGATCCCTAGAGGCTAACATAAAACACAAGCTAAAAATAGCATATATCATGAACAAGAGACCTAAAACGGGTAGCTTTCCTCAGAGAAAGCCTTCATTTTAGGCCTCTTGTACTTATTAAGAATATTATGATCATAATTAAGCAAAGAAGAAATAACCTGATTAGGATTATTTTTAACAGCCTCAAAAAACCTTTTTGAGAAGTATTTAATATGAGTATACATTTGGTCGATGCCCAAGTCTTTATGAAGTTGTTTGTTAGTAACAAACCAATGGGCATCGACGGCAGACCTCAATATTTTGTTTTGCTGAATCTTGCGCATATTTGTGGAGGTGGTGTTCGCTAATATAGGGGAAGCATAAGTTATTATCGCACGAATGGCCATATTGTACAATAATAATTTATGGTCAATCATCAATACAACATTTCTCCGAAGGAGAGATCCTAGTTGACATTTCAGGGCATTTACTTTAGTGAAAATATCATGAATATGAAGGTCCCATTTGAGCTTTTGATGTAGGGTTAAACCCAAGCATTTGATGGTCTTCTGCCATTCAATTGGTTTATTTAAAAAATTTAAACGTTTTGGGTTTTTAATAAGTTTTCCACTGAAGAGGATGGCAGTGCTCTTCTCAATGTTTATCTTCACCTTCCATTTATCGTATCATTCCTCCACCTCAAGGTATCTCTGCAGCCTGTCTATAGCAATCACTGGATCCAATCAGGGGGAAGGAGGGCCATATCATCAGTATATTGGACTAATAAGATGTGATCCAAAGATGGCATATCATAAAGGTAGAGTGAAAAGAGAGAAGGGCCTAGGAGATAGCCTTGGGGTACTCCAGCGGCCATTATTCTCTTTGTGGATAGAAAGGTTTTAACTTTCAGTTGAAAAGTTTTCTTTGAAAAAATATGACTCTAAAATACTGGTAAGACCCGAAGGTACATCGATCTTAATTAACTTGTAAATCAAACCATCCGTCCAGACGTGGTCAAAAGCTTTGACCACGTCTAGAAAGACAGCAGCAACTGTTTCTTTCTTATTCAAAGATTCGACGATTTTCTCCACCACTCTGAGAATTTGATGCTCAATTGATCTGTTTCTCCTGAAACCAAACTGAGTTTCATGCAAGACAGGTTGCAGGGAGAGAAAATCGTCCAATCTGGTCAGAATGATTCGCTCAAACGGCTTGCCCAAGCAAGAGAGCAAGGTGATTGGGCGATAACTCAAAGGAAATGTTGGGTTCTTTCCCGGCTTGTGGATAAGCCGAAGAAAGGCATTTTTCTAAATATCAGGAAAAGTATGTTAAAAAGAGAACAAAGATGTGTTATGGCTTTCTTTGGGAAGATGCCTCAATATTCTCTTCGATATCTTGTCAGGACCAGTAGCTTTATTTAATTTAAGCTTCTTAATAGCCTGAATCAATTCCTGAGGAGAGGTAAACAAATTTTTGAACTTTGTGTCTGATCAAAACATATAACTTAATCTTGTACATCCTCGCAGGTTTCATGGGCGAAAACGTGTAGCTATGGTACAGATTTACTAATTTTTATGAAACTGTTTAATTCCCACCCATATTTCCACATGGGTGGACACTTTCTGGAATGTCTTTGCTTTTTTTAAACGCTTTTTACGGAATCCAGACAATTAAAAAATTTTAGTCTTTGATTTTAAATTTCTAACGGTAAATATTAATTTTTTTTAAGAAACAAGTAAGGAAGAAACGATTTAGAATAATGTTGAAATAATAATATTCGAATTTCGTTTTCCTTTAAATTAAATAAGTATAGTTTTAAAAATGTCTTAAAGGAACTTTCTAATATGCATTTCGTTAAAAAAATTAGATCAGCCAAATACAGTAGATTCGATTCATAAGCGCATTATATAAATTCAACTATACGAGATAGGGAAAAAAAGAGAAAAAATATGATTTTAGGCAGTACGAGCGATTCCTGCCACCATTCCACTCAATCAGCGGTCCTAGAGTGAGTGTGAGATGAGAGACGTGACAGCCGTTATCAGTTCCTTCATGCCTCTCATATTGTGAGCAGCACATAAATGTGATTCTGGTGTTTAAAGATACGTATTTTCATACAATGTGGCCCCTTAACGTGCGGGCGGAAATGGCTAAGTCGGTAGTGGTCAGAATCGTAATCTGCAGTTTCCATTTTCGAGTGCTAGCTGGGTCAGTATTGAGATTTATTTCGACAAAGCTCCCCGCCCTGCCCCTCGGTCAGTAGCGGACACCGATGGGATTGAAAAAGACGCCATCCGTTGGATGGGACGTTAAATCGTGTCACCTGTTCATCTCACTTCACCGTGTGAGGAAGCAAAACCTCCCATAGCAGAAAGCCCATGGACCAAGCCATAACGTTAGAATCGGTTCTTATTTAAAGTTTGAGTAACAATCGTATTCACTTCAAAGGAAGATAGGGAGCCGGCAATCTTGTCGGTTAAGTAAATCGGCGCTCTATCTCCCTTCGAAGCGAATACGAACTCAGTGACCGATTGCACCATTGATATGCTTTACCTTTATTTTCCATTTTTAGGACCATATAGGAAAATAGGTGTTTTTTTTACTTTTTAATTTATGTTTTTTTTGTCACTTAAAGCACCTAGCTTCAAAAACTTTGATGTATGACTCATAAACATTGAACTCATTTTCCCCTTTTGGAGTCATGTTTGAGATAGTAGTCCTTGACATTGGAGACTTCACAGGCTTTAATTTGAGATAAAATAAATAAAAAAATAAATACCCCCTCAAGCAGCTGCTTGCCACAGAGGTCTGACAGGAGCCTGTCAGTTTATATGCCACAGTAGAAGGTCTGAGAGGATGGCAGGACCTCAGCAGAAAAACGACACATACATCCATGCCTTACACGGGGCTCGAACCCAGGTCCCTTAGATTGGCAGCCAAGCGCGCTCGAACCCCACAAAAAATCACGATTGTGGACAAAATTCGAAATTGTTTACGGCTGTCATTATACGAGCTTTCATTTGACACCTAACTCATAACTATAGACCCTCACTTTCTGAAACACATTTCCAGGGGGTACGTGAAGCATAAAAGGTTGAGAACCACTGATATATATGATTGTTTTGGGGCGGGGGTGGCTCAGTCGGTAGCGCGCCAGGCTCGTAATCTGTAGTTCCCAGGTTCGAGTCCCAGCTGGGTCAGCGTTGAGATTTATCTCCGCAAAATTCCCCGCCCTGTCGACGGTCAGTAACGGACACCGATGGGCTTGGAAAGGCCGCCGTCCGTCGGATGGGACGTTAAGCCGTGGACCTGTGTGCGGGAGAGCCATACCCTGTGCACGTTAAAGAACACGTTGGATGGCCTTGACGGGAGGCTACCATCTGTCTCCCAACAGCTGTTCCAGTGGGTCCCTTCCCCCAACCTTCTCTGAGCCTTCTGGGTCCTTGTGCCCTGGCCATTTAGCCCATGGTGTGCAAAAAAGTGCCGCTCAGAGGAAAAACAATCCAATCCTTAAAAATAGTTTTCATAATTTCCCTTTTTTAGGACGGAAGAAAGCTTGGGGTGTCAATATTTTTATAGCCTGTGGACAATCCCCGCGTCACAAGCTTTAATTTGGCACACAAAGCGATAAATTTCTCCATTGCGTTCGAAAGATAGGTGGAACAATCTTTTTTTTTAATACGAAAACCGACCAACCAACAAAATGTCAAAGACAAAATCGATAGGAAGATAGGTAATAAAAAGGCTCTTAATATCTATGCGCTGTTCAAACCAAAGAATGTGGAGGTAGAAGAAGTTCAGCTTCCATAGAGATTAATGTAAAATCGAGTATCGTACATTTGGCGTAGAGGTGAAACGAACATTACAGGGGACGAACGCTTTTGTAAATACATGTTACTGTCAACTTCCATTCTCTTCGCTTTTCCTATGTAATAATTTCCCATTGATATCCTTGCAGAGTGTATAAATATCAATTCTGTTTCCTGTTTCTATACAACCAAGAAAGCTTCTAATTGTAATAATTTATTCTATAAATTAACTTCAGTCTAATTTCAAATTTTCTCTCTCCGTTCAATTTATAATTGTTGGTTCAACGAAAAATAATTCCAATGGAGAAAATAAACCTTTATTAAAATCATAATGTTATTTTTTTTTCAAATACAAAGTGCAGTTACTTTTTTTTTCTTTTTTAAAATATAAATTTTTTGATGCATAATTCCTTTGCCCCTTAGTGTTTGCTTCCCAGCTTAATCAAATGCACGACACGAATCGAAACACCGCTTGAGGTCGTCACTTACACTTTGTCAAAGATGAACTTCTTTATCTTATACGTTCTTTGGTTCAAACATACTTCCATATTTCAAACTTGCGGCGGAAAAGGAAATTTTTAGGAAATTCTTCAGCTTCACAAAGGTTGCCTTTTTAAAGGGCTTTTCATAAACTTTTATAAAGGTCTTTCAGTTTTAGGAAATGCTCTAACCTCACCAAACTTCCTTATTTATTCTTTCATTCTTCCGTCTCTCTCTATCTTAAGTAATAAGAACTGTGTACTGAATAGGGTTGTATACACAAAACCGTATATTGTGCTTTATTACTGATGTGAAAATTAAGATGATTGTGAGATTTAAGGGATTTTCAGAAGTCAGTTTAACTACAAGTGATTTTCGCTATAACACTCGACTCCACTGTAGTTTGTTGAAGCGATTTTTTAGATTCTTTGATGTCTTGCAGAAGTTCACTGTAACATCGGTTGGTTGAGTGAAGGTTTTTACAACAGGTTTGTCTTGCATTTTGGTACCCATTTTGTTTTCATTGTAAATGACTCTGTTAGGTTTCCCTAAATCAATTATCATTATTATAATGTTTCATATAATTCTATAAGTAGATTGTTGCTTTATTACTGATTATTGTCATCATTGACTGATTAATTGATCTGTTAATTAAGTATCATTATATTCTATTTATTAACTATTATCAGTTTTGTTGATTAATCATCATTATATTATGTGAATTAATTATTATTATTTTCTATTAAATAATGTTATGTTAATTAATTATCATTAGTTTCTCTTAATTAATTAACTATTATACTTTGTTCGTTATTTTTTATTAATTTCCGTTGATTAATTATCATTAATTCTATTAATTAATTATGACTATCTTATGTTAATTAATTATTATTTTTTCTATTAGTTAATTACGATTATATTCTATTAATTAATTATCATTACACACTCTTCATTAATTAATTATTATACTCTGTTAATTAATTATTATTCATTTAAGTTAATTATTTATTATTATTTCCTATTAATTAATTATCATTATATACTCTTCATTAATTAATTATTATACTTTCTTAATTAATTATTATTCATTTCTGTTAATTATTTATTACTATTTCCTATTAATTAAATGTCATTGTGATATTTCATATAATTCTATAAGTAGATTGTTGCTCTTTTACTGATCATTGTTGTACTTAACTGATTGATATATTAATTAATTATTATTATATTCTTTTAATTAATTATCATTATTTGCTTTTAGTTAATTAGCATTATGTTTCATTAATTAATTAGCATTAATTTTCATTAATTAATTATCATTAATTAATTGCCATTAATTTTCGTTAATTAACTATGATTATTTTTTATTAATTAACTTTATTTGGTGTCCAGTAATCATATTTGCTCTGTTAATTAGCATTTTTCGCATTCTTACAACAATAAACAACATCCTTGAAATCTTAACGATAGCAACAATCTTAATAACAAGACAATTAAATAAACAATAAACAACATTCTTGCACAATACAAATTTTTTTGTATTGTTAATGTAATATACACTATAACATCCTAGTCAAGGTTTTGTATTCGGTTCGTTTCTATGGTGATCAAAATTAATATGTAGAATTACCAATGAAAATAACCTTTAACTTGAACTCGAAAAGTTCAGAATTTAGGGAAAAATATTTTTGAAATAAATTAAATTGATTAATAAATAAAGAAAAGTTTTTTCGAGTTTAGCGAATAAGAGAGTTGTTGCTCAAAGGAAGAACAGTAAAGAAATAAAGCTGACTATTTGGAGGAAATGAAGAATACAAGCATTGTTCCAAAAATAATACTGAAATAACTGGAGTATTAACCCTTATTAGTAGCGAACTGAGTAAGGAGGTTTATTTGGCACTCTTGGAGATCTGAAGTGGAATTATTACATAAGCTGACAAGGGAAGCAGACAGCATTTCCATAAGTAATTAATTAGCTCGGATTTGTTCATCTCTCAAGCATCATCTCTTTGTTCTCCGCATCACCGACAATGGTGGATGATGTTGTGAAAGATTAATTAACCGAAGATAGAGCTGCAGCGGATTATACCGGCGAAGAGAAAATTTTCATATTCCTATATTATAAATATTTTGCCTTATTTATTATCATATTGCATTATTTGTTGAATTTCTTTGTTATTTTTCTAAGTACTGCCTTAGCTGTGGTATTATTGGGTTATTTTCCGGTGTCCATCTTAGTTTGTTTATAATTAATTTGTTGTCCCACTGTTTTCAACACATTTTTCTTAAAAAGTACTGCAAGTAAAAAAAACATTTTCAGTTCGGGTTAAAGAAAAAATAACCAATGTTTTAATTTTGTCATCTATCCAACTACAGAATGGTATAAAAAGTTGCTTGCAATCGGGCAGAATAGAAAAATATTATGTTTGCTCTGGACGAAATAGAAAAATATTATATTTGCTCTGGGACGAATAGAAAAATATTATGTTTACTCTTGACAGAATAGAAAAATATTATATTTGCTCTGGGACGAATAGAAAAATATTATATTTGCTCTGGACCGAATGGAAAAATATTATGTTTACTCTGGTTAGAATAGAAAAATATTATATTTGCTCTGGGACAAATAGAACAATATTATACTTACTCTGGGCCGAATGGAAAAATATTATATTTGTTCTGGGACGAATACAAAAATATTTTTTGCCCTAGGTTGAATAGAAAATATTATACATGCTCTGGACCGAATAGAAAAATGTTATATTTTTTCTGGAACGAATAGAATAATATTATGTTTGTTCTGAGTGAATAGAAAAATATTATATTTGCAATGGGCCAAATATAAAAATATAAGCTTTGCTCAAGGCCGAATAGAAAAATATTAAGTTTGTTCTGGGCCGAATAGAAAAATATTAAGCTTGTTCTGGGCCGAATAGAAAAATATTATATTTGCTCGGAGCCGAATATCAAAATATTTGGTTTTTCTCTGGACCAATAGTTGGGAGGATGTGTGTGAAAAAACAATAAATGTTTAACTTCATTGCATTTTACTTCTCACATGTAATTGGGTAAAATAGTTGAAAAATAATTTTAATAAAAATTTATTTTAACGCCAAAACTGGAGTTTGATTGTCGAAGCAATATGTGAAGGATGAGACATGATGTAGAGAAATCAGCTGTTGAACATTCGCTTGAATAACGTTGCAGCTAGTTTTATGGATTTATTCAGATTTTCTTATTTCGCCTTATTAAAACACGATTCACTCTAGTATACCAGATTAAAAAAGAGATATATATTATATTATCAGTTTTCGTGTGGGCCGTTTAAAATTGTTAAATGGGCCGGAGTTTGTGCACTCCTGATTTATTGGAATTCATATTCTTTTCATTTCTTTTGTTTTTGAATTTTACTTTTTCAGATAAAAGGAAAATAATTTTATAGTTAAATAGATATTGATCAAATAATAGGATCGCCACTATCCAAATGTTAAATAATTCAAACAACATTTAACATAAGGTAAAAAGATTTGTGTAAGAAGCGAATGTCAAACGAATATTGAAATTTTGATTGTGGAATGGGAGGTTTAAAAGATTTGCAAAGGTAACAATGATTTTCCCATTTTACCACAGGGGGTGGAGAACCGTAACTTTTCGTTTCAAAGAAAAATAAAAAAAAAATATTTTGATGTTTTATAGGTGATAATCAAATAATATTATTTTGATTTTTCCAATATATCCATTAGCTCGAATTAGGGCAGGGGTGGCTCAGTCGGTAGCACAATAGGCAGGTAATATGCAGTTTCCAGGTTCGTGCTCCATCTAGGCAAACGTTGAGATTTATTTCTGCAAATCTATCAACCTGCCCTACATTAGTAGAGGACATCCATGAGCTAGAAAAGGTCGATGTCCGTCGGATGGGACGTTGAGCCGTGGTTCAACTATGATGCATATGACGAAGATAATAATTGGCAAGGCAATGCTACACAGAAATTCTTTCTTTTTCTGACTATACTTCCTTAACCGTCACTGATATGAGCGAAATAAAAAGAGTAAATAATCTTCAAGCAGCTACAGAAGTCTGACCAACACCCGCTACAACAAAAGGCATAATGTATCAAGTTATAACGTATGCATTAATAGTACTCTAATCTAGATAATTCTTATATTTCTATTTATATTATTAGTAGTGGTGTACTTTTTTACTAATAGTTATATTAAGGTTTGTTTATAAATGCACCATATTTCGAAGGTAAATTATTCGTATATATTAGCATTACGATAATTTCTAATAAATAGGAATATTTTTCTTCAGAATAAGGTATTCTTATAAATAAACATTACTACAAATGATAGTACACCCATAGCAAAATTAGAAATAAAATTCCAAGAATTTTTCTAGACATAGGACAGGACTACTTACGACCAAGTAATTTCTTTATTCCTTCGGCCAAGTGTTGAAGGAAGTGTTAGTCTGACAAGAGCCTATTTTTTAAATACGCCATAGAGAAGGTTTGTGAGGAAGACGAGCCTTCAGCAGAAAGACAATAATAGGAGCTCGAAACCAGATCCCTTTTATCAGTAGCCAAGAGTGCTAACCATTCGGGCCACGGGCGGCTATTCAAGAGATGAGATAATATAAAATCATGCTAAATAGTGCTGCCATCTTTTGGCAAAATCAATAATTAGTGTTTCGGTTTTAAACGTTTACAATTTAATCATATAAATCAGTGGTTCTGAACCCTTTTATGCTTCACGTACCCCCTGGAAATGTGTAATGTAAACTGGCGTACCTCTTGTACAGATGATAAAACTATAGTTATAGTATAACAATGGGAATAAAATAAAACATATGTATCAGTGGTTCTCAACCTTTTATGTTTCACGTACTCCCTGGAAATGTGTATGTAACTGGCGTACCCCTTGTATAGGGTTGGGTTGTTTTACCTCTGAGCGGCACTTTTTTGCACACCATGGGCTAAATGGCCAGGTCACATGGACCCCGAAGGCTCAGAGAAGGTTGGGGGAGGGGACTCACTGGAACAGCTGTTGGGAAGCAGATGGTAGCCTCCCGTCAAGACCATCCAGCGTGTTCTTTAACGTGCACAGGGTATGGCTCTCCCGCACACGGGGCCACGGCTTAACGTCCCATCCGACGGACGGCGGTCTTTCCAAGCCCATCGGTGTCCCCTACTGACCGTGGGCAGGGCGGGGAAATTTTGCGGAGATAAATCTCAACGTTGACCCAGCTGGGACTCGAACTTGGGAACTACAGATTACTAGCCTGGTGCGCTACCGACTGAGCCCCCCCCCGCCCCCCTTGTATAGATAGATAAAACTATAGTTATAGTATAACAATGGGAATAAAATAAAACACTGACTTTGTTACTAGATCTAGCGAATTTTGAGCTCTCACGGCGTACCCCAAAATTTTTTATCCCGTATCCCATGTTGACAACCCCTAATATAAATTATATTATAAAATAATTTTTGAAAGAGCACTCTTTTTACTGACAACTTTAAACAAAAATTTTAAGTATTCTTAATGAAATCACATCTTTAATTATCGATAATTTCAAAATGGATATTTTTACCATTGTTTAGGAGACTTGATTCGACTTTCACTGCATTCCAATTTCGCGCTGTTGTAGATTAGGTTTTCTCAATTTGTAAACCGCTGAATTGCTGCCATAGAGTATGTTAGAGTTATTTAAGAAAATATGGAAAAAGAAATAGAAACTGGCTAACAATAAAGTATCATTAAAAATTCTAGAAATTTAATTTAAAAAGAAAAAAAAACTAGTTTTAAATGTCATGCATATTACAACTTTTTGCTTACTAACACTGATGAATATTATTAATAAAACTAAATGTTACAAACCCTAAATCGTTTCGTTTTATTTTGCAGCTTGTATTTAGAAAAAGAACTAACATTTAAATTTGTCCGTCTGTCTGTTTGTCTAACGGTCTGTAGACTTCAAGCTTTTTGGTTTTCAGAAAATATTTTTAAAAAAAATTTCGGTTGGATAAGTAATGAATAAATATTTTGATTTCCAATTTCCAAATCTCCCAAAAGCTTTAGTTGCGCCGTATACGTTAAAAATTTTCAAAAGGACATAAATTTGAATGAATATTGAAATCGATGTATTTATGCTAGAAATTCGAAATTTCCGTGGTGGATTTGGTTTCTCAAAATTCTCCTGGTTGTGAAGATTTTAATAACGATTATTTCTCTCCTTAACCACCAGAGTGGGGGGGGGGGGGAACAACCTTTTAATTTTAAGAAATAATTGTTGGTTGGGTTGGGTTGTTTTACCTCTGGGGGGGGGGAGGACTCGGTCTGTAGCCGCCAGGCTCGTAATCTGCATTTCCCAGATTCGAGTACAGTCGCTCAAAAAAATATCCGAACGCTATGGTTGATTACAGAATTCAGAAAAAATATATGGCAACGATATTTTTAGAAATTAATGATCTGGCAACCTTCGTGTACTGTATGTACTTCGTGCCAGAACACTAATTTCTAAAAAAAATCATTGCCAGATATTTTTTCTGAATTTTGAAATCAACCGTAGTGTTCGGATACTTTTTTGAGCGACTGTACCAGCTGGGTCAGCGTTGAGATTTATCTCCGCAAATCTCCCCGCCCTGCTCACGATGAGTCGGGGACACCAATGGTCTTGAAAAGCCCGCCATCCATCGGATGTAACGTTAAGCCGTGGTCCCCTGTGCGGGTATAGTCATACCTTAAGCACGTCGAAGAACACGCTGGATGGCCTTGACGAGAGGCTACCATCAGTCTCCCAACAGCTGTTCCAGTGGTTCTATACGAAAAAGTATTAAGATTCACACTTTTTTAATCTCCTTAACGTTTTAACTATGATTAACTGTGGTAGAATGTTCAAACATTTTCCATCAGGATCCATTATCCTACAGCGAAAGAAATAATGGGGAAAACTTTCTCATCAATGGGGTAATTCCCCAACCAGAATATTGATGCATTAACTAGTGATAAAAAGAGGTTGAAACAACTGATCAAATATATCAGCTGTCTTTCCAAGCTGATACCCACTGGGGAAGTTCCTGCAAGACCCTTCTTGTCCGGGCGGGGGTGGCTCAGTCGGTAGCTCGCCAGGCTCGTAATCTGTAGTTCCCAGGTTCGAGTCCCAGCTGGGTCAGCGTTGAGATTTATCTCCGCAAAATTCCCCGCCCTGCCCACGGTCAGTAGGGGACACCGATGGGCTTGGAAAGGCCGCCGTCCGTCGGATGGGGCGTTAAGCCGTGGCCCCGTGTGCGGGAGAGACATACCCTGTGCACGTTAAAGAACACGCTGGATGGCCTTGACGGGGGGCTACCATCTGTCTCCCAACAGCTATTCCAGTGGGTCCCCTCCCCCAACCTTCTCTGAGCCTTCGGGGTCCATATGACCTGGCCATTTAGCCCATGGTATGCAAAAAAGTGCCGTTCAGAGGTAAAACAACCCAACTCAACCCTTCTTGTCCTGTACCGGCCCTTAATCCTCTCCCGCAACAAGTGCAGCGGACATCTTCTGAACAATGCCTCTGTTTCACTGCTGAACAAGTTGGCCATTGTCCACATTATATCTCTGCGCCTCTGTCTCGGACTCTTCTCTAACCCACCTAAAGCGTCTGTCATTGCAGGGGCTGGTGACATGCCATTCCGTCTGCACCGGAAGAGAGATATATTGTGTCATCTCTCGAAGTTCCATTCTCTCTACTTTAACCAGGAGCTACTCAGGAAGTTGCAAGGCAGGCCAGACCCTGCCAATCGCCGTGTTTGCTACTGACTTCTACGACCGAGTCATCCCTGCCCTGACATCTCCACTGCTGGTAACACGCTCTTCCCTGACCTTTCTTCCTGACCTTCCACTGTTCCTCCAGATTCCATCGAGAGAGCGACTCAGACTCAGTGGCCATCAGTCTTCTCTACACCTCCTATGTTACCGTGCGATATGAGAAAATGTAGTGAGGCCTACACTGATGGTTCTGTTGACCGGGAGAGGCTATGTGTTGCCCCTGCCTTTGTGATCGCTTATACGGTCATCGCCACAGGTTTCCGTCTCCCGCATCTCGCTTCCTCCACCTGTGCGGAGCTTCATGCTATCTTTGAAGCTATATTCTACATCCTGAGCCATCAGAGTGGCAACTTTGTCATCCTGAGCGTAATTTGTAGCTCTCTCTGAGCGTAATCTCCTGAGCGTAATCCTGAGCGTAATCTGCAGTAATCATGAGCTCGAGAGTGGTAATTTTGTCATCCTCTGCGACACCAAGTCAGCCTTGGAAGCTTTCCAGAAGCGAGACAGCAAGAGCTGCAATCCCTTCCTCATCCGTAAGATCATGGAGACATGCTCCAAGGTCATTTCTGCCGGAATCACGGTTCATTTCCAGTGGATTCCTTCCCATGTAGGGATACCTGGCAATGAGCTTGCTGATCGCACTGCGAAACATCGCTTGAGAATGAGAGGCATGTATCTAATTACCATCTTTCTCTTAGCGACTGTGAGTTTTGTCTCACATCTGATGAGCCAGTACCGTCTTGCCCAGTGGGAGAAGAACTCCAGCTGCTCCTCATTCAGGATTTGGTTGAACCATCTCTCACTGCTCCTAACCTCCGCAGATCTGAGGAGACCCTCCTTCATCGTCTCCGAGTCGGTGTCATTTAGAGCAACTCTACTCTGCACACTCTCGGTAGAGCGTACAGTCCCAACTGTTACACATGCAGCAGACCTCAGACAATCTCATTTTCTTCTCAATTGCTCCCGCTACAATGCCGAAAGAGAAATTTGTTCCGGGAGTTTCATACTATCGGAACCATTGAATACTCCCTCACCTGCCTACTAATGCCCCCCCCCCCCACCTCCCGTTACATTTTTCTTGTCTTTACGTAGTCGTGTCGAACGAAGATCTGCGATATGGAATGAGCAAATGCTTCACATGGCATCTGGGATATATCCCTGATGTAGTTGATATTTTTTATATCTTAAGAATGAATTGGCCATTCACTCATTTGCATTGCTGTTTTGGAACTCTTCATAGATTTTGTCTCTCTGTTGTCTGGCATTTGCCGTTACCTTTAGGAATAAATACTTTCATCATTTGGGTGCATAAAATGTTGAAAAAAGTCTATCCTCAATGATTTCAAAAACGATTCTTCAAAATGTAGAGATCTCGTATGAATGTAACATCCCAACTCTTGAAATATTTATTTTGGGGAGGGGGTGGCTCAGTCGGTAGCGCGCCAGGCTCGTAATCTATAGTTCCCAGGTTCGAGTCCCAGGTGGGTCAACGTTGAGATTTATCTCCGCAAAACTCTCCGCCCTACCCACGGTCAGTAGGGGACACCGATGGGCTTGGAAAGGCCGCCGTTCGTCGGATGGGACGTTAAGCCGTGGCCCCGTGTGCGGGAGAGACATACGCTGTGCACGTTAAAGAACACGCTGGATGGCCTTGACGGGAGGCTACCATCTGTCTCCCAACAGCTGTTCCAGTGGATCCCCTCCCCCAACCTTCTCTGAGCCTTCGGGGTCCATGTGACCTGGCCATTTAGCCCATGGTGTGCAAAAAAGTGCCGCTCAGAGGTAAAACAACTCAACCCAACCTTGAAATATTTACGATTGTTTCGAAACGCGTTATAGTTCAAAGAGAAATGTTTCCAACGACCATTTAAGAAGGGTTCTTCAAAACCCAACATCTCGGAAATCAATATTCAAATTAAAAACTATCTCTAATAAACAGGATATTGACTGTTGTGATTATAATAATAATATATTCGTGGTACCTTCTTCCAACTTCACGAGGATTTCTGGAGAATGCAGCCAGTTAAGATAGTACCCGCACATGGATGCCGATATCTGACAGTAGATTCGAAATACAATAAAAGTTATGAGAGTTATAAGGCCACCAGATATATAATGAATATTATTCACAGAGTTTTCGGTTTCATTAGTATGGTTTAATAGAGTAATTTAAATAATAATATTAATAATTCAGGAACGAAACCTACTTGTTTACTAAATGCGTTTCATTTCTGTTTATAAAACGTTTAATATTTTGATTAACTTTTATAATTCTTTTAAAACAAGTTTTCATGAAAGAGACGGATTTTCATTTTATTTGAATTATTTCATTTTCGTTTTGAAAATGGGAATATACAACGTATATTCACTACCATTATATTATTAAAATATTATTATATTTATTATTTTGTTATGTTGATACTTGTAATCGACAAAATAAATTTCTAAATTCGAGATTACTGGGATTTTCAAGTCCCAATGTTGGAAAACCAAAATATATTTCGATTAATTCCGGCTAATCATTAATAAGCAAATTGCGTTATACGGAATATAAATTCATTTAGACAAAATTTTAAAATGCAGGCATTATAAACATGGTCACATTTAATGTAAAAAATAATAATAAAACCCTCAAGTAGCTGCTTGCCACAGTGGTCTGACAAGAGCCTGTGGTTTATATGCCATGGTAGAAGGTCTGTAAGGATGGTAGGAACTCAGAAGAAAAGAAACACATACATCCATACCTTACCAGGGGCTCGAACCCAAGTGCCTTAGATCAGTAGTCAAGCGTGCTCACCATTCCGTCACGGGATGGCTGGTCGCATTTAGTGAATATTATATTGATTTACTGACACTTTTGTTCTTCGTTATTTAAATATGAATAGAAGTTTAAATAAATCAAACTGGCTTTCAATGTTTTTTTCGAGAAGCATTTATAGAATTTATGTAGCTATGTATAAATTGCACTCTGACTTAGATTTAACATTTTATTCTAGATTTTTGAGAAAGTTCATGTATTTAATGATTACAAAATTGACATTGTATATCACTTGCCTCTCTTCCCACACACGCGAAAGAGTTATAGTTTTAAAACAAATTTAAATATCTTTCCGTCACTTTATCAATAAATTCTATTTTAATGTTATTTTCCTTGCAAAATTTTTAATTCAAAAGATTTGACTTTTTTAGATTTCAAGTACTAAATGAATGAAACGTTTCTTAAACTACTATTAACTAACGTTCACTAACCATGTCAAATGGCAATTATTTCTTTACAGGTGATATTTAACGTTACATTGATGACTAACAATCGAATGGCGTTGGAAGAAACAAAACACTTTTGAAATAAATTCTTTGCTTTTGTTTGTGCTTTGATTCCAGAAATATCAATTGTCAAGAGAATAGGCAAGTTTCTTCAAATATTTAGAATCTGAAATATATGGATGAAAATCAAGCAGGTAAGATCTAAATCATGAGCTAGGTGAACTACAATCAATGACAATATGTTATCTGTAACATGTTCTTGAAGGGGCGGGGGTGACTCAGTCGGTAGCGCGCCAGGCTCGTAATCTGCAGTTCTCAGGTTCGAGTCCCAGCTGGGTCAGCGTTGAGATTTATCTCCGCAAAATTCCCTGCCCACGGTCAGTAGGGGACACCAATGGGCTTGGAAAGGTCGCCGTCCGTCGGATGGGACGTTAAGCCGTGGCCCCGTGTGTGGGAGAGCCATGCCCTGTGCACGTTAAAGAACACGCTGGATGGCCTTGACGGGAAGCTACCATCTGTCTCCCAACAGCTGTTCCAGTGGGTCCCCTCCCACAATCTTCTCTGAGCCTTCGGGGTTCATGTGACCTGGCCATTTAGCCCATTGTGTGCAAAAAAGTGCCGCTCAGAGGTAAAACAACCCAACTCAACCCATGTTCTTGAAAGAACCATAATGAGTTACCACTTGCTATATGATTTAACTTGCAATATATAAGATATTAGGATTAAAAATTAATAAATATTTAATATACCGTTTAGCCACATATATAATATAATAACACTTGGTTTCGAAATGCAATTTTTTGCATTGAAGTTGTTTTAGAATCAAAAATGTAACATATGAAAACCATGAAAATAAAAAAAATTATTTAAGTGTCAAACTCTGTTTTCTTTTTTGTTTCGTTTACAAAAGGGATATATCTTATATAATAGGGAAGCTTAAAGGATTTTAAATTAAAGTACACTAAACGAGTATAAATGCTTCACCAAGTATAAGGACAAAAATAAATGTGGGTCATTTCTGCCTATAGGAAGTTCTGTTAATGAGTATTGCATTTGTCTCTTTGGTCAAGTAGGATTCAATTTAAAAGCTGCCCGCAACTATAACCAATATCCCTTTAGAGAATTAAACTGTCGTTCCATCTCAGTGCTAGTCACATTCAGCTACATTAGACTTGGCCCGAACAGTTATCGACCAAAAGGAAGTGAATTAAATATGCCCCAATTCTTAAGTGATTTACCTCTAATTGAAATACTAGCTAGAGTATATTCTTTAAAATCGAGATTAATTTTTAAATCGAGAGTTCCCTTTAAAATCGAGAGTTCCCATCGAGATCGATAGGAACTTGAATTTACAGAGACCTTTTTGTTGGTTGAGCAGGTTGCAGAAGCGCATTTCAATGACTAAACATTTATGAATGAACTTGTTTACACCTGTAATATTTAGTAATACTTAAAAGACATTATTAATGTTTGCAAATTTAAATAACAGTTCAGTTTGCTAAATGTGAACAAATGACAAAGTAACTCGCAGCAAATGACATGTACTGCAATGTCAATTTTAAAACTTGCCTAGCACTCGCTAGTTGACTTCACCTAGTTGATTTTAGGAATTCAGGAGAGCATTTTAAAGAACGTTGATATATGTATTATATATATATATATGTTACCGCTAAAGCTCGAAAGCCGTTAATGTGCACATTACCTAGCTAATCTGCAGATTAACTGATTTGCTCCGTTAACGTGCGGAATCAAGAGTTTTCCGCATTTTACCTAGGTCATGTGCACATTAACGGCTTCCGTATCGTTAAAGTTCAAAAGTTTGTTTCTCTCATAGTGGTGAATCTCTTGAATATGAATCTTCGTGTTACGTGATTCACTCGTTCCACATTATAAAAAACGCCCCGGATGAGCGGAGGCCAAGTGAGAACGAATCGGTAAAGTGATTCATTCTTGATAACGAATCACTAAAATGATTCGTTCTCACTTGGCCTGTTCATTTTGGGGCGTTTTTTATAATTCGGACGACTGATTCATGTTGACAGAGGGATGACCCTGGTTTCAACTCTACTCTCGGACACTAGACAAATAGCATTATGTTAATTTAAGCGTACAGAAACGTTCCTGTTGTTCCAGCAAAGATCTTATTTTCACTTTAACGAGTGCCTAGTAGGTAATGTGCAGATTATCCAGGTAATTTGCAGATTACCTAGGTAATTTGAGAAATGAAACAATTTTCCGCACGTTAACGATCACCCTAGTTAATCTGCACAATACCTAGATAATCTTTAGAATAACTGATTTCTGCACTTTAGCGGTAACATATATACGATTGTGAGTGATTGACTGAAAGCTGACTGACAGGGGATCACGTTAATTCTAACTATGAAGCAGAAATGACAGAGCTCTGAAAATTTGCAACTTGGGGAAATTTGCACACTGATCTCGGAAAAAATACAAAATTTGACTTATGACGTGTACTTTAAGAAAGGTCATTTATTAAGATCAAATAGAGGGCACGTAGAAGTCAAACCATGATTTACAAGTGCCAGAAACGTGAAAATTGGTGTGTGAGGGTTTGTGATTCTTTTGGATTATGGATGTTGGAAAACATGAAAATTAGTGTCTGGAGGTGTTGCTTGTATTATCATCATAATCGTCATCATCCTGAAGCAGCCATGGGCTACGGAGGTCCAACCAGACCGTGCAGTTTAATTCTCAAAGCATATCTGTCCTGAGCAACATCTGCTGCATCCGGCCACTGCACACCAATTCTAAAAAAGGTCCTGTTTGACATTGTCTGCCCACCGCATCCTAGGTCTCCCCTTCTTTCTGAGGCCTTTAGGCACACTGTTCATAACCCTATTCGCCAATCTATAATTATTCATACGGGCAACATGGCCAAACCAACGGAGTCTCTCTCTGCACAATATGCTGCTTAAAGGAGGTTGCCGACTCTTTTGCCTAACCTCATAATTACTTACAAAGTTGAACCACCTAATGCCCAAGATACTGCGTAAGCATCTGGAATCAAAAGCATCTAGTTTCCTGTTATCTTGTTTACAAAGTGTACAAGTTTCACTACCATAACTAACCCTAGAAAGAACCAAACTATTATACAGTCGAATTTTAGTCTTTAGGTGTATACGCCTATTTCTCCACACTCTCCATAGGTTCTTAAAAGTCCCGGCAGCAATCCCTATTCATCTGTTAATCTCATGCCGCACATCACCAGTATCTGTTATATAGCTCCCAAGGTAATTAAACTGTAACACCTGCTCAAGACTGCAACCATTCATATGAACTGAATCACAACTTGCCTGACCAATTTTCATCACTTTAGTTTTCTCTCTGTTTATAACCAAACCTACTCTACTACCAGTCTCATCAACAGCTCGAATGAAAGAGTTCATCTCATCAACATCATTTGCCAAAAGGGCTAAATCATCAGCATAATCTAAATCAGAAATTTTCGTATCTCCGGCCCATTTAAGGCCAAAATCTTTCCCTTGAAGTGAATTTCGCATAACATAATCAATAACCAAGCTAAAGAGAAAAGGAGACAAAATGCACCCTTGTCGAACACCAGAAGTAATGCTAAACCAATTGCTACAAGCCTTACCAACTCTCACACACGACTCGGTGTTATTATAGAGAGCTTTCATAATGTTAACTAACTTGTCTGGTATACCATATGATTTCACAATCAACCACAAATTATGACGATCAACAGAGTCGAAAGCCTTTTTGAAATCAACAAAGCTAGCAACCAAAGGTTTCTGAAACTCTAAACATTTCTCAAGAATCTGCCTAAGTGAAAATATCTGATCCACACATCCCCTACCACTTCTGAATCCACATTGCTCATCACGCAATTGACTGTCAACCAGATTCTTAATTCTATTAAGCACAATCATGGAAAGAACTTTTCCTGGAACAGAGAGTAGGCTGATACCCCTATAGTTATCGCAAGAACTGCGATCACCTTTTTTCAAAATAGGGATAACAATAGCTCTGGTAAAATCCTTAGGAACCATGCCTTTATCATAAAAGATATTCAGAATTTCACTCATCCAAGTGGTAACCGAAACATTCCCAGCTCTAAGTATTTCCGTAGTAATTTCATCTACCCCTGGGGATTTATGAAGTTTAAGTTTAGAAACAGCCAAAATAACTTCAGATTGTGTTATAGGGCCAACATTAAAGCCACCAATGCATCTATCATCATTGCAAACAATGGGAGTAGAACTAACTACATTGTTTAGAACATCACTGAAATGCTCAGCCCACCTAGCTATGACAGAATCCTCCCCTTCTATAACCTTACCTTGTTTATCCTTCAATCCTTGTATGCCTGTCCGTTTTCTACCACACAAAACATTAATTATCTGGTACAGCTCTCTGCTGTTGTGCTGTCTAACTGCTTCCTCGTGCTTTGTCAGCCAAACCATCAAGCCAAAGATTCTTATCAGCAGCTAACTGATCCTTTACAAGTTTATTAAGGTCTCTGTAATGCTTTCTATTAGTACTAGTAGGGTATTGATTAAGGGCATTCCTGCAGTTCTTTCTTTCCGAAATAAGCTCAAGTGCCTTATCACTCAGATAATTTTGCTTCTTCTGCTCCTTTTTTCCTAAAATAGTACTGTTAGTGTCCAAAAAAGCCTGTTTAAAATGATCCCATTGTTCCTCAACTTCAGTAGTAAGCATACCATGACTGTCATAATGACTACGTAACCTATCATGGTAAGCTTTGGCTATAACTGGATCTTTCAGAGCTTCAGTATTAAAAGTAAATTTTTTAACCCTAGCACAACACTTTTTAAGTTTAAGTTGCAAGACACTTTTAACAAGGTAATGGTCAGATCCAATTTCAGCTCCCCTATATGCCCTGGTATTCCTAACAGAACTAGCCCATTTGCTGTTAATTAACATGTAATCAATCATAATCTTATGCAGCCCATCAGGTGAAACCTATGTGTACTTATGTATGTCGCGGTGTTTGTAATAAGTGTTAGTTATTCTGAATCCACTGAGTATACTTACCTGTAGGAGACGTTGCCCATTGCCATTGCAGCTACCAATACCAAAAGGGCCTATTACTCCTCCCCAAAGGTCAGAGTCAGTACCAACTTTGGCATTGAAGTCACCAAGAACAAGGGTAATATCTCCTTTCTTGACAGAATTCAAAATATCCTGAAGTTGTTCATAAAACCTATCCTTCTCATCCTCATCGGCATCCTCAGTGGGGGCATAACAGCAGATAACATTCAAGTCTTTAACGCTTGTCTGAAATTTTGCTGTAAGAAACCTTTCATTAATGCACTCATATCCTAGAAGAGTATCACTAGCGTGTCTGCTGAGAAGCAGACCCACGCCTTGGTGATGCTTATTGTCCTCCCTCCCTGAAAAGATAAATTTAAGATTATTTTTAAGAATCTGACCTTTATCTGTCCATCTGGTCTCTTGCAAGCCTGGAATATCTAAATTATAATGGTGGAATTCTTGTGTTAGGACATCAAGAGAAAAAGCTCTGTGCAGAGTCCTCACATTCCAACTACCTATGGAGAGAAAATGGTTAGTGGGATGTTTAAAGAAACTATGTTTATTGAGAGAGGGAATGCCGACAATATCAAACAGTCCCCTAATCGCAGACATGGGGCAAAGACCCGTTCCCCCACCACTAAAGGCTGAAGCCATCTACACTGGAAGACTTCCTCCAATGTAGAATTTGACGATGCCAATAGAAGCAAAGAGTTCAGGTTCCTGCGATGACTTCTGCTCAGGATTATCCACCAGCTGATAAACATATCCTGTGAATCTATTCACTTGGGGCTGTCAACCCACAAACAAACAGAAAACACAGCGGAAGATTTTCCCTCCACAGAAGCCCACCAGTGCAGCAAAATCAGGATCCATAATCAAGCTCAGAGCCATATATCTGTCCAGTCCAGTGGGTTTATATGGTCAGCACCAGGACCCTTTGTGGTTGACCACTCCTCAGCAGGGTAGAAAAAAAAAGTAAAGTAGCCATAGTTGTCCAGATCAGTAGGCCACACTAATCTGGCAGCCCTCCCCTTCCGTTCACTTCCACAAGAGAGTATCTCTTTTGAAAGTTACTAACGGTCCGCACCACGAGAAGGCGGGGTCGGACATTAGGTGCTAGGCCTGGCCAGTTCTATGCATCATCACAGGGGATTGGTGCATAGCTCTCCTTCCAGTGACTACCTAGCTACCATTTACAGACCAATAGTGCATAAAAACAGGTGTTTTGGAATGGATCGTTGTTTTGTGTCATAAATGTGAGTAAAGAAATTAGAAATAGTCATTTTGTAGGAATGACCTCGAGGCATCATTTGTCAAATGAACTGCGGTGGAGAGCTATTGGCCAGTTCGGAGGAGGCCAAAGTCAGTCAGATGTGGCACGATGGCTGAATGTGAGTCCTTCTGTGGTCCATAGACTGTGGAACTGTGAAGTGAGTTTACCACACTCGAAAGGTTCCCTCAATCGCCGGACCTCAACCCCATTGAGAATTTGTGGGACGAATTCGAAAGAACTGTTCTAGCCTGCAAACCCCCGATTATGGATGTTCTATGACAGGCGATCCTCGCTCCATAGGTGGCAATACCACCTCGGTGTTTTCAACACCTCATTGACTCCTAAGACGTCTGGCTGCGTTAAAAGGGCAAAAGGTGGAGGAACAGGTTATTAGTCAAGTGTATATAATAATGTGTCCATTCAGTGTATTCATGAAACGGAAAAAAAATTAAAATTGAGGACATCACATTTGGTCATTTATTGGCACACGAATATTAAAAAAATGTTAAAGTAAAAATTTACACGTTCATCGTTGTCTTCTTTAAAACATCAGATCTGTACCACAATTTATAATAAAAGTTCGTAGACAATTTATAATAAAAGTTCGTAGACTCCATCAAATCCGTCCCATGGCCGATTGGTTAGCACGCTTGGCTACTGATCTCAGGGACCTGGGTTCGAGCCCCGGATAAAGTATGGATGTGTATGTTGTTTTTCTGCTGAGGTCCTGCCATCCTCTCAGACCTTCTACTATGGCATGTAAACTGACAGGCTCCTGTCAGACCTCTGTGGTAAGCAGCTGCTTGAGGGGGTATTTATTTATTATTATTATAGACTCCATCAGACATGCAGTCAAAAGAACCAGAAAATATCCAAAACAGATTATACATATATTTTTGAGTTCTTTTCCTAAAACACTTTTCCAGTGATGTAGAAGAACTGAACATAACAGGACTCATACATAGTTCAAGGGGGTGGCTCAGTTGGTAGCGCGCCAGACTCGTAATCTGCATTTCCCAGGTTCGAGTCCCAGCTCGGTCAGCGTTGGAATTTATCTCCGCAAAATTCCCCGCCCTGCCCACGGTCAGTAGGGGACACCGATGGGCTTGGAAAGGCCGGCGTCCGTCGGATGGGACGTTAAGCCGTGGCCCCGTGTGCGGGAGAGAGCCATACCCTGTGCACGTTAAAGAACACGCTGGATGGCCTTGACGGGAGGCTACCATCTGTCTTCTAACAGTTGTTCCAGTGGGTCTCCTCCCCCAACCTTCTCTGAGCCTTCGGGTCCTTGTGACCTGGCCATTTAGCCCATGGTGTGCAAAAAAGCGCCGCTCAGAGGTAAAACAACCCAACGTAGTTGAAGAATTGTGAACTTCTATTCAATACTTTTGATTAATTGTTTCTCCACAACTTGTATTAGTTTATCAGCTATGGTATGCTGGAATGTTACCATAGTTGATAAACTATTGCAGTTACCATAGTTGATAAACTAAGGTTCCTATATTTATTAGTATTGGTATGCTGGAATTATTATTTTATTCCTGTTTTTCACTCCTTGCAGGACTTTTTTTTAAGCCTAAATAATTTTATATCAAGTAGAGTTAAGACTTTCCGATAGTCCCTGTATTTTAACTGACCCTTTCCTAGTGACCTTTTCTGAGCTCATTTCCGAACTTTAAAAAAAATTGTTCCTGCTGCCTTTTATTATCAGAAATTTCTCTCTTCGTGGAACATAAAATACCACGCCCAGGAGGTGCGGGGATGACTCAGTCGATAGCGTGCGAGGCTCGTAATCTGCGGTTCCCAGGTTTGAGTCCCAGCTGGGTCAGCGAATTTATTTATATCCGCAAAACTCCCCGCCCTGCTCTCGGTCAGTAGGGGACACAGATGGGCTTGTAATGACTGCCGTCCGTCGGATGAACGTAAAACCGTGGCTCCGTGTGGAACAACGATAATATGTCGTCTGCTGTTAAATGGTTCTGCTTCAATGACTCTACAAATATTGATCGAAGATTGATGAAAAATGATTTGACACCAAATTGATGAAATCTTAAAAAAAATCGTCATACAAACTTCAGATGTTTAATTTATGTTAGTGAACAAATTGTTACAAGAGTTGTGTTTTATCTATTGAAGTGTTTTCTCACAAGTATCAAAAGTTCAAGAGAAATGCCCAGATGCTCCTCAATACAAGGATCGCACTACATCTATATGGATAATGCCATCATCTCCACAACCTACGTCGAGGGCAAGACAACAGGATATAGATGCAGCTCGCCCCACGACTACCTATGGCGAACAGTCCTATAGAAGTAAAGCTCATCCATCGGTCAGAACCTAAATTTAATCTGCGCCCCGGTTAGCCACAAACAAGGATATATAGATCCAAGTTGCCTCGGCTCCTGTGGTGGGAACTCTTAGTCAGGCCTTACCAAACATCTCCGCCGGGGCCCCGTCCAACCTAGGTACCCCCCAACACTAGTCAGCGGGGCCCTCAACTTCACCGAGGCCCAGCCGTTCCATCGGGTCTCCGTCCGACCAGATACTCCCCAATACTAGTCAGTAGAGCCCTCAACTTCACACGGACCCTCAGCCTCAGCTCCCCCTCCCCACGACAAGGTGGTTCCTCTCGGGGGTGGGGATGGAGTTGAAGTATATAATAAATTTTTGAAAATTTCTATTGACCTATTGATGCCATTGGCTCTAATTCACAAGAATGAGATTATCAGTGAAACTGGGGGGTGGCTCAGTCGGTAGCGCGCCAGGCTCGTAATCTGCAGTTCGCAGGTTCGAGTCCCAGCTGGGTCAAAGTCGAGATTTATCTCCCGCAAAATTCCCCGCCCTGCCCACGGTCAGTACGGGACGCCGATGGGCCGCCGTCCGTCGGATGAGACGTTAAGTCGTGCCCCGTGTGCGGGAGAGCCATACCCTGTGCACGTTAAAGAACACGCTGGATGACCTTGACGGGAGGCTACCATCTGTCTCCCAACAGCTGTTCCAGTGGGTCCCCTCTCCCAACCTTCTCTGATCCTTCGGAGTCCATGTGATCTGGCCATTTAGCCCATGGTGTGCAAACAAGTGCCGCTCAGAGGTAAAACAACCCATCGTTAAAGAACACACTGGATGGCCTTGACGGGAGGCTACCATCTGTCTCCCAACAGCTGTTCCAGTGGGTCCCCTCTCCCACCTTCTCTGAGCCTTCGGAGTCCATGTGACCTGGCCATTTAGCCCATGGTGTGCAAAAAAGTGCCGCTCAGAGGTAAAACAACCCAACCCAGTGAAACTGGCCCTGGCCAAGGCCACGTTGGATATAGTCTATTATATATAGTTTAAAACTAAATAGATTTTTCAATTAAATCTTGATGAATAATCTTTTCCATCCTCTCTTCCCTCCTTTTGCTCAACTCTTGTATTAAGATGGCCTAAAAATATTATCTTTAAGAAATATTTGAAAAGAGTTTGCAATATCGAGGGAGATTATAAACGAAAAATGATGTTAGGCCGCCAACGTTCAAATTGAACATTACGCTGTGATTCCGTGTAGGATGCTACGTTGACGATGAAGTCCATGACAGCTCTTTTGATAACGTCATGTATGGAGGGAAACTATTTTCAAATTTTTGTTTAATATTACTACAGATTGCTTATTGTAATACCTTACAAATTAATAAAACAATAAAAAATTAATATAACAGTACTCAAATACTTATTTAGTTTACTACTTTTATTTTTGCATTATTGCCATAAGAGTAATATGCTTAATAATTTATTCATTTGCTAAGTAACCTTGCAACTACCTGACACAATATTAAACTCAATTTTATTAATAGAGTATCATCATTCATTGTAAATAAGCTGTCATGGCCTTAGCCATTGAGTAGAATTGCCTGCACACAATGGATTGAACTGATGGAAGGATTATACAGTGGACCTTCGTTATAGCGCTGCTCGCTATACCGCGCCCTCGGTTATAGTGCGGGGGATATTCGCGACAAGGAGTGTCTAGACCTTCTTTGGTTCGCGATAAGTTCAAACATGTTTATACAGGTCCGTGCGGCGTTAGTGGGTATCGCATTTTATTGTTACTGCGTATTGAGTAATTGTGTATGTATTGAGTTCCTGCATGTATTTTGAATAGTGTTTAATTATTGTATACATGATGAGTAAAAGAAAAACTTTTAGTGTGAAGTTTATTGTGTCGCCACCGCGCCGCTCGGTATAACGCGGTTCACCTTATAACGCGGGTTTTGTTTCCCGCCCGACATGCGCGTTATATCGGGGGTCCACTGTATTTATCTCCTTAGAACTATCTAGTAGATTCCCTTCCCCAACTTTTTCTGATTCTTATGGCTGTTTTAAACTTGACTATTTAGATCATGGTGTGCAAAGATAGCGTTCATCAGAAATAGAACAACCAAAAAATATGTCTCGTTGTTTTTGTGATAATGTCATCTCCTGTGATATCCGCTCTGTCATTAGATTCGTAACTTAGCGAGTTACAGTACTGTGCAAATTAGTTGGGACAACAGGAAAATGCAGTAACAGAGACCCATAGTGTAGTCAATAGTGAATGTGACCCCCCCCCCCTTAGCTTTAATTATTTCTTTCACCCTCTCAACCATTGATGCCACTAGCTTTCCACACATTTCCTTCACTTCAGGGTCGTGGTACCACACTTTCATGACACTTTCTATCATTTTGGTTTTCGTCGTGCAATCCATCTCAGATATGCGCGCTTTAATAACGGCCCACAAATTTTCAATGGGCTTTAGATCGGGTGAATTTCCTGGCCACTCAAATACCTTCAAATGTTGCTGGGTAAAGAAGCTCTTAGCAAGCTTAATTGTGGCATGGAGCCAGATCCTGTTGAAATACCCCATCGCCTTTAGGAAACAGCTTTTACAGTGTTGGGACCATTTTCGCCTCCAGAACGTCTATGTACTTTTTGCTGTCCATCATTCCTTCAATGGGGTGAAGCGTCTATTAGATTAGTTTAGACTTGCAGCAGAAGGTTACGAACAAGTTTAGACTTGCAGCAGTTTAGACTCTGCAGCGGATGGGACTTAGCACTCCTTCGCTTGTCCCAACTAATTCGCACAGTACTGTACGTTAGATTCGTAACTTAGCAGAATGTGGAGAATTTTGTATTCCTTGACGATGAAGGCCATGACAGCTCTTTTTATGACTCAATCTTATAAATAATATCTCTTCATTCGTGACGTTTCGAACTAGTCATTCTTTGGATATTTTTTGGAATTGTTCATCATAACATTTTATTTTCAGTTTCATTTTCAAAAAAAAAAAAGCAAAATAAATAAAAAATAAATAAAACCTTATGTTTTCGTTTTGCCTGTCTGGTGTCTGTAGCATTCAAGTTTTGTTTTTGTTTTTAGAGATAAATTAAATTTATTTTTGATTGAATAGATGTTGATGAAATATTTTGAAGCTCACTTTGCGAATCTCTCAAAAGTTATAATTGGTTCCCTAACAGCGGAAAAATTAGAAAATTACAAAATTTTAAACGAATATTACAAATGATGTATATATGGCGAAAATCTGGAATTTTTGTGGTGGAATGTGAGGGCCATTTTAGAGGAAGGGGATGGAACGCGTTGCCATTTTTTCACCGACAACAATGAGTTGACGACACTTACCCCCGGGATGGGTAGTTGGGTTGGGTTGTTTTACCTCTGAGCGGCACTTTTTTGCACACCATGGGCTAAATGGCCAGGTCACAAGGACCCCGAAAGCTCAGAGAAGGTTGGGGGAGGGGACCCACTGGAACAGCTGTTGGGAGACAGATGGTAGCCTCCCGTCAAGGCCATCCAGCGTGTTCTTTAACGTTGGGTTGTTTTACCTCTGAGCGGCACTTTTTTGCATACCATGGGCTAAATGGCCAGGTCACATGGACCCCGAAAGCTCAGAGAAGGTTGGGGGAGGGGACCCACTGGAACAGCTGTTGGGAGACAGATGGTAGCCTCCCGTCAAGGCCATCCAGCCTGTTCTTTAACGTGCACAGGGTATGACTCTCCCGCACAAGGGGCCACGGCTTCACGTCCCATCCGACGGACGGCGGCTTTTACAAGCCCATCGGTGTCCCTTATTGACCGTGGGCAGGGCGTGGAATTTTGCAGAGACGGGATGGGTAGCGAATATCAACTCTTTTCGTTTTAAGAGATAATTGTTCGATTTTGCAGTTAAACCAAAAAATTTATTTTTGAATTCGATAGGTGTTGATGAAATGCTACAATTCCACTTTGGGAAATTTTCAGTAGCTATAATTGCTCTCTATAACGGTAGAAAGTTTAAACTTATAAAATTTCAAGCGAATATTGCCAAAATTTTTTTCATGGTAGAAATTCGAAACTTGATTGGAGGAATGGGATAGTCATGAACTTTACATTGGCAAACAATGAGTTGTCCGGTTACATCGAAGGAGTGCAGCAAAATGCAACTTTATCGTTTAAAGCAATAACATGAAAATTGTATTTTAATTCCATTAGTAATAATGAAATATTACAATTCGCAGTTTTCAAATGCTCATATAGTTTTAGATTATATCGTTAGAAGTAATATTATATATGGAAAAAGAGATATTTTAATGAAGATTGCAAGTGATCTGTTTATGATTAAAATTCAAAATTTCTGTGCTAGACTGTCTCTTGACACTCTATAGCACAGAAAAATATGTCTAGAATGTCAAGAGAGACTCTCGCACAAGAATATTGTTGCTGTAATATTGAGAGCAACAATCTGCCCTTTTTTCTCAAATTTGTGAGAATAGCAATTTTTTAATGTTAAGGGAAAATAAGCACCATACTGTATATTTCCGCAGATAAGACGATAGTTGAATCATAAAAAAAAGGCCCCCAAAATCCGGGTCGTCTTATAGGAGAGATACAAAAAAAATTTGATTGAAATTTATATAAATTGAAACCATTATTACTACAACTATTCGAAAAATCTATCATATTATTTAAATACGCTATATGACAATACATTACATTGTAATAGTAAAACAATACTAAAACAAAATAAATATTAAAAGTTATGTTTATTGAGCTACTGAGTCAAAAACGGACAAACCGTAATTATTTACTAGCACAGAGTAGGGTATCCACAAAATAGAAGAAGCCCATACGACGCTTTTGTGAATTACCGAAATTACCCGAATGCCCGAATCAGTGCGAATGTTTGCGAATAGGACATAATTCCGTATACGCTATACAGTATTATTATCCAGATGATGATAAATCCGATCGAAACTAAATTCATAGGCCGTTGATAGTTTGGGGTCGTCTTATAGGACAGATATATGCTAAAACTATAAAACTTTGACGAAAATTTGTACCTCGTCTTATCTGAAGGTCGTCTTATCTGCGGAAATATACGGTACGTTTTATTTCGAAAAGTGTTAATAAAATACAATTATTTGCATTTTTACAATCGAATGAAAGTTTATAAGGAGTGAAAAAGTAGGTAAACAAAAACTACATTCTCTTTGAAAACGATGTGAGTTCTATGTTTTGTTCAGTATTCTCTGTAGATATGCTAATTAAAATAATCCAATAGGAACGTAAGACATTTGATATCTGCATAAATTATTGAATTTCGCGTGATCCATTGTCTAAAACCCACTATTCAGCTCTTGACATCATTTTCATAAAATCTTGTTAAATTATCATTAAGACTTTCGTATGTAAATCACAATAATTTTCTTACTTACGTTCTTAAATTTGACAGCAGGCTTATAAAAAAATTGCACTATTTACCTGGGTACTCAATAGGTGGCGCCACAACTCTGTTATGCAGTCAACATTGCAGATGAACAATATTTTTTAGACGTATGAATAATAATTTTAGACTAGAATTCAAAAAGCTTGTAAGAATCCAAAAATGAAGAAAAAGAACAACTAGTGCCTAAAAAGTGTGTGAGCAGTAAACTAGCCTAATAGAATATGTAAATCGTTAAGTTCCGAATTTAAAAATGTTACAGCAAAAAATTCCAAAGATTGAAGGTGGCATTTTATGAAACGTGTGAAATTTTATTAACCCGATTTTCTTTTACGTCTCGGCGTTTAAGCCTTTTTCTTTAATTCCAAAATTACGGAACAACATTAAACTAATATAATTATAGCAAGAATTTTTACTATTAATACTTGTTATTAAAGAAGCTTAACAAAACAGATCTATTTTTTTATTATTATTACTGGTGCTACCTACCAAATTATTAGCAATAAATACTCTTAAAATTAAACCATCAGTTTACCAAAAATGAGTGGAGTTGAAAGAACAGAGTGGGTGTGCGTTGGACTGGCTATGTGTTGTTCGACGTTTTATTTTGGCGGGAATGGGTTAACGACCTTATTTGAATTTCGCGCCTTTTGTGATCGGGTCGGGAAGTGAATAGAAGAAAGAAGATACTAATTTGGCATCAAAGAACCTGTTTGGACTGTGCTTTCAAGCTGAACATTTTGATATTGGTTAAGTGATTTTTGAAGACCCCTTTTCTGCCTCGTATCAAGGTACGTATATTATACATAGGATGTCTTTCAGACATAACTTTCGGTTTCAATAAAGTAAAAGAGTTTATCGACAATATTTCTTTACCTAAGAGGTTAACAATATGTGGTATTTTGTAATTGCTTCTATATTTCCCATAGTTGTTCGCAAAACTTGATAACTGAAAATATTATTTTTTGTTTGTTTCAGTCTTGTTTTTTGTGTTGGATTTTTACTTTATGTTTATCATCAAAAAAAAAGTTTTTAACCCGCTTTACGACGATTTTCAATTACAACCAATGCCTATTTCTACGACGCCACCGCATTTGCTCATACGACGATTTTAGCGACACGACTCTGCCGTGAATCAACCAAAGCTGGGTAAAACATAAAGCGAAATATATGTGTGTATTCAAGGTTGTGTCTTGATTACGGTGATCTAATATGAGCTCAGTAGTAGCTAAGAATACTAGATCTGCTAAGAAAAAAAGGTAAAGCCGATGGCTGGGTTGTTTTACCTCTGACCGGCACTTTTTTGCATACCATGGGCTAAAGGGCCAGGTCACATGGACCCCGAAGGCTTAGAGAAGGTTGGGGGAGGGGACCCACTGGAACAGCTGTTAGGAGACAGATGGTAACCTCCCGTCAAGGCTATCCAGCGTGTTCTTTAAAGTGCACAGGGTATGTCTCTCCCGCACACGGGACCACGGCTTAACGTCCCATCCGACGGACGGCGGCTTTCCAAACCCATCGGTGTCCCCTACTGATCGTGGGCAGGGCGGGGAATTTTGCGAAGATAAATCTCAAAGCTGACTCAGCTGGGACTCGAACCTGGGAACTACAGATTACGAGCCTGGTGCGCTACCGACTGAGCCACCCCCGCCCCTGCCGATGGCTCTGGGCATTACAAGGATAGTAGTAAATCGAAGAAATGAGATGTAGCTATTAGGTTGACGGACCTTGTTAAAATGAAAGAGAACACTGTTTCTGAGGCTGGTGGACATGATTATAATATGATAGATAGCGATTTTGATGATGACAACATGGTTGAATTGGATACCCCCTTCTTTCAGCCTGATAGGAATTTGGATTCTTTTACAGTAGTTAAAAATGGCAAAAATAAGAAGAATCAGACAAGAATATCATCACAAAATGTAGAGAACAGGACAATAGTTGCAATTCTGTCTTGTGAATCAAAGAAGTTAAGTTCTTTAAATGTACTAAAGGTAACAAAATCACTTGAGAATTTCTTGGATTGTAAAGTTAAAGGGAAGTTTACCAGAAAAATTAATCTGCTTATTTATCTTGAAACACAACAGCAAGTTGATAAACTAAAAAAGCTTAAAACGATTTTGGGCCTGAATATTTCTTGCCGTTTCCCAGTCAGAAATTTCAAAACAATGGGACGAAATTCGGATGTTTGCGAGGATTTTTCCGAGACAGAAGTGTTAGATACTCTAATGGAGCAAGG